>OW052222.1:261034779-263452517 GCA_932526605.1 Nephrotoma flavescens | reverse complement strand
CCAAGTGGGTAGAATATCTTAAAACAAGAAAGTCTGTGGATTACTGAAAAAGCCATATATTTGCTCAATTTTCCAGAATAAAAGTCAAGTGTCCGATTTGACAACATCTATGGAGAGTACAATCACTATTAATTCTGGGCTATTAGTTAATTCTGTTTGAGAAATTTATGATTAGAAAAAAAATGAACGAGTACAAAATTTAATTACATATTCCATTTACACTTTTGATGTGTAAATCAATTTTTTGTTAAAATCTTGTGTAAAATGTATAATTCAGTTAATGTGAACTGCAAGCTGCACACTATTGTGGGCGCAGCTTGAGTCGAAGAAAATTAATTTGTTTTAAACCAATTAAAATATATCAAATACAATTCTCTGGTATGTAGCTTATGTCAACCTATGTGCCATACACATAAAACTTTCAAGTGATGTAGTTTATATAATCCTTAAATATTACAATTTTTAATTTTTATTATTCAAAAATATTTAAATTAAAAAATAACTAATAAATGATGTGTTTCGTCATGTACAAACTACCTATTATAATATTTGTGTTATGCTATTTTTGCAGTGTTAGACTAAATGAAAAACGATCTCGAAAGGTATTTATGACAAATGGATAATTCAGTAAAGACACATGCAGAACGTTTTTTAATATCTCTAAAAAAAAGGCTAGACAATTGTCTTTTTTCGCGAGCTATTAAAAAACGAGATTTTTTGCTCGAATCGAAAAATTACAATAGCATATCCTGCTGATATTTGTGTTGGAAGTATGGGAAAGGAAGTTTCTAAAACTAAACATAATGTTTAAATACGTTAAGAAGACATGGATATAATTGTATTCATTTTTATTTTCAGGGTAAAACCAAGACTGATTGATGTGTGAGAAACATTGAACCATACCAGTAACGCAGTAACATAAAAAAAATGAAAAAATAATTAGACTTTTTAAAAGAAAGTTGGTTTGACTAATAATTGTAACAATGTTTAACTAACTGTATGAATAAATATATTATATATAATTAAATTTATATTTCTTCCATTTTTATTTTAAAAATAATATTTAAAACGGAAGTCACACAATAAAAAATACTAGAAAGTACATTTAATAAAATTAATAAAGGTGTGTGCCTATTTAGAAATTGAAGGAGTACCTGCTCCAATAATTTAAGATTTGTAATTATAAAAATTACAATTAATTTTGTCACGTCCTTACAAAATTGCACATGATCAAAATGATTAATTCCATTTACACTTTAGTTTAACATGTTTACCTCTTAAACAGAAAAAAATATTTAACCGTTTCATTTTTAACTCACAACCTATCCAAATATTAGGATAATTAATTTTTTTTTTTTAATTTTATTTGTGTAGAGTAAATGCATTTAATTAGAAAGTAATTATTGCTTTTGCATATAATGTAATTTGAAATTGAGCAAATAAAATCAATTCATAATTTTTATTTCAAACTATTTATTTTAAAAATGGAAATATATTGTCCTTATTTTGTGGACAACCTGTCAAAATCTTCATAAATAGAAGTCATGCTAACACCATTTATACATGATATAAAAACACCCACAAGCGTGTGTTGATGCAGCAGAAACAAAATATTCTAATTTCTGCGATGATTCATGTAAAAAATTTTATCTTAAAGCAAAACCAACAACAATATAAAGCCATGCTAATGCGACAAACACAGAAAAAACTGCACTATAGATAATTGTATTAAAACATATGTGTACATTGTATGAGCGCACTAGTTTAATAAGTAGTGGTGCGAAAGAAAAAAATTAACATGGGATTGTTAGTGTAACCAACACAATCTTCTGTGGTTTGTTGCATATTGGTATCTGCGTTTTAGACTTTGTTCAGGGCTTTTAATTGTTGTTGGTTTTGCTTAAAGGCATAAATAATAATCGCTCCGATTGGTTACGATTTTTTTTGTCTTATACGATTAAAACGAAATTCATACTATTAAGCGATACATGTATAAAATTTTGTCGAATGGATATTTTTTGACATTTTATAAAGCAAAGCAAGCAACCGGAAATGTGTTTTTATTTTTGTATGCATATTTTAGAATATGTATTCCTTTGTTCTCATTGGCGTCAAATCTTATACAAAATTGAGCAATCTTCAATTTTTAAGTTTTGTCGTACGATAAAAAAATATGGCCGATCTTCAATCAATCAGCAGAGCGATTATTATTTATGTCTGTCAGACAAAATTTGTACATGAATCATCGCCTATAATAGTGTAACCAACACAATAGACCATTTTCCTCCAAAAAAATTGACAGCTGAAGCTGTATGGCAAACCAGAACAAACTAAAATTTAGTTGTAATTTTTAAAGTTTATGACACAACTATTAAAGTTTAATGTTTAAAACATAACCACAAACAATTGTACTGTTAAATTTTAATAGCATTGTGACAATTTATGATTAAAATAAAAAAATAGAATTTTATTTTAATGGTTTGCCATACACGTTCAATTGTCATAATGTTATTTTGACGTTTGAGGAAAATGGTCTATAGACCATTTTCCTCAAACGTCAAAATAACATTATGACAGTTGAGCGTGTATGGCAAACCATAAAAATAAAATTCTATTTTTTATTTTATTCATAAATTCTCACAATGCTATAAAACTTAACAATACACTTGTTTGTAGTTTTGTTTTAAACATTAAACTTGAATAGTTGTGTCATAAACTTTAAAAATTACAAATAAATTTTAGGTTATTCTTGTTTGCCATACAGCTTCAGCTGTCAAATTTTTTGGAGGAAAATGGTCTATAGTTGGTAGAGATTTTATAAATCCGTATTCCGGCGACAATTTTTTTTTTTGATACATCGCCTTTAGTGTTGTGACCAACACAATAGTTGGTAGGGATTTTATAAATCCCTTTTCCGGCCAGACAATTTTATGTTTACCTTAAATCCACCGTACCAATGCATCCTAAACTACAGGCCGCTTACACAAAATGATGACGACATATGAGTATAGTAAGAGGCCTGTAGTTTAGGAGGCATTGACCGTACACAAATGTGTATGTAAAGAACCATAGTTTGTAATGGTTTTTATTTTTTTCATGATTCTCTTTCGTAACGTACACAATTGTGATCGCAGGCCGGAAAACGGTATATCATTCATAACTTTTTCATGGCTTCTCGTTCGTAGCTTTTTCTCGATTTCAGTCTTTAAAAGAATTATGTAGAATTATGGGTTGTTAAAAGAAGAGTTGTTAAATTATGTGGTAATTTTAGCCGTTCTATTCTTCAGTGAACTTATAAGACGTTTCCGCTAGATGCAAGTTATTTAAAGAGGTATCCGGCTTTCGTCGGCCTAGGTAGAATGAATTTAAATTGAATAAATATTGTAATAAGTGACTCATCACGTAATAATTATCTGTTTACAAACTGTTCAATGTAACGGAAAAGATAAAAGAGTAAAACGTGTTATTCGTTCTTTCCCAACCAAGTGTTAAGTGTACCGGGCAGGGGCACTGGTAAAAGTATCGGGAAATTCTAGAAGCAAAAACAACCAGTTGCTTTACGAATAGCAAATTATTGTTTCAGCCGACCCCATCTATTGAACAATAGATTAAATAAAACGATACAATGTACTAATCACAATTAACAGATGCCAGCACTCGAAATTAAAGCCGCTGCAAACAAAATTTTAGAACATTTTTTTTTGAAGTTTTATCTGTCAAATTGTTTGTTCAAATTTGTGCTACGGAAAGGAAAAAATAAAATACCTAAAAGAAATGGCAGGTCGCGAAGCAGTTAGGAAAACTGTCCAACACGTTCGACCAATTCTATCTATTGACCGCGATGAAGCACGGAAAAGAGTTTTAAATTTATATAAAGCCTGGTACAGACAGATTCCTTATATCGGTAAGAATTGGTTATAGGCTTCTCCTGCGCCAGTGAATTGGTTATGTCATAATATGATTTTCATGTTGTTCGTATTTTTCTGTAGTTCAAGATTATGATATACCTATGAATATCGAACAGTGCCGTGAGAAATTACGCGAGGAATTTCTTCGACATAAAGATGTATCTGATATTCGTGTTATTGATATGTTGGTTATTAAAGTAAGTTCAATTTTTATTGTGTTATTGTGCAATTTAAGTGTAGTCCTTTTATTTATAGGGGCAAATGGAGCTAAAAGAATCTGTTGAAATTTGGAAACAAAAAGGACACATTATGAGATACTGGAAGGAGACAGTGGAGCCCAAACCAACCGATTTTCTTTCTAAATTTTTAGCTGGCCACAACTAATGTTATAAATTTGGTATTTTGAAGTTAAAATAAAGAAGTTTAGAATTCAATTTGTAAATAATATGAGATTTTATCTTAAACCTATTTTACATCTTAACAAGATCTGCAGAGGGGTTCACTAGTTTCTCTTGGTTTATTTAATCAGTTGAACAGTATGTAGGATTATTTTAGAAATGAATCGAGTCCAAGACAAAGATACAGTGATTTGGTTGTTGTGAGAAAAATCGCGTGGACAATACAAACTTAAAAATTCACAGGCAGGGCAAACTTCCGCACCCCAATTTTTTTTTCCTCATAAAAATTGAAAATAAACTAACCCGCTGAACTAAAACAGGATAGTCTCAAAGAAAGATAGGGAAAGTGACGGCTTCTACTACAAAGTAAGTGGCTTTTCGGGTAGGTATATTTCCGATTGAAAAAAGAACAGGGAGCGGCGGAATCCCACCGAATAAACATGAAAATTGGTAAGTTTGATAAGACACCTGTCTAAACCAATCGGGACTAGGTCCCTCTGGCCAACAGCAAGGACGGTCTCCATCGGAACCTAAACAGTCTTCAAAACATATAGAACAGGGCCCAATGAAATATATTTAATGGAGAAAATCCGATAACTATGGCTTGAGATATGAAGACAAAAAAATGCACAATGTAACACAGAACACATAATAAACACCCAGTCGTTACTTTTTTGTCACCACCAGGAATCGAACCCCGGACCCCCGAAATACATAGCAAGCGCTCTACTTACTAAGTTATCGAGGGGCCAAAAAGACCATATTATAAGTGACCCATCGAATACACAGAATATTGAGGAAGAATTTTTGAAATTCCCAAACAAGTTGGGAAAGTCAATTTATAACGAGACAAGAGGCCATTAGTAGCAATTTTTTGTCGACCTTCATAAACCAATTTCTTCTCCATAAACCAATTTATTTTCAGAGTAATCGCAATTTTTTTAGAGGCATGTACCAAAGGGCGGCAGAGATATCGAAAATACCAGATTTCTGTACAAAAATGGTAGATATTGAAATGTTTGCATATTTCTGTTTTCTTATACAAAAGTAAAGCAAAATTTGACCATTTTTAGAAATAGTTTTTATTCATTCATAGAAATATTTTGGTATAATTGAGATTTTCGTTTGGATTTCATGATAATGTATCGAAGGGGTCATCTTTCTCTGATCGCTCTGTATGTTAAATCAATCTAGGCGGTATGTTGTACCATCACTTCGAATCGAAAAAAGTCGAAATTCGAAAAAAGTCGAATCGAAAAAGTGAAAGTTGTATCATTTTTGCTTTTCGAAAATGATACAACATACCGCCATTCGACTTTTTTCGAATTTCGATTCGAAGTGATGGTACAACATACCGCCCAAAAGGGACCCTTTCGAAACTCGAGATTTCAAAACGTAAATTATCAAAATGCGATATTTCAAAACGCGATATTTCAAAACGCGATACGGTAGAAAACGCGATAATTTCAAAACGCGATATGGGGCGGTATGTTATGTACCATCACTTCAAATCGAAATTCAGAAAAGTCGAATGGCGGTATGTTGTATCATTTTCGAAAAGCAAAAATGATACAACTTTCACTTTTTCGATTCGACTTTTTTCGAATTTCGGCTTTTTTCGATCGAGGTGATGGTACAATATATCGCCCATGGTTACTAAACGCGATGTTTCAAAACGCGATATTTCAAAACGCGATATGGTACAAAACGCGATAGTATACCATACGATATAGTCTATAGCGCGGTAACACAATTGTGTGGGTACGGCAAAACTACCATGTCAAAAATTTATTTTTGTATGTGTTTTGAACCAACTAACACATTTGTGTTTACCTTTCATACTTATTTCGTCCGATTCAACACCAACTATACACACAATTGTGTTGGTTGTACTTCAAACCAAGCGAAATTTTTTATCAAAAACGCCATTACTATAATTTTTTACAACACATATCTGTGGTTTGGACTTAAATTGATCCAATTTTTTTTTTTTGTTGAAAAAGGGATATTTCATAAAGCGATATGGTACAAAAGGCGATACGATAGACAAAATTTTGTTTTCTTAAATTTAAGTCCACTGTACACAAATGTGTACGTAAAAAGTGATAGTTTGTTATGTCTTTCAGATTTTTCTCGAACGGATCTTAGTTAAATCGAAATTATTTTGGAAAAAACATTATAATTTGATAACATATAAATTATATAACATATTAATTATTTGTTTTTGATAACATATTAATTATTTTACTATTATTATAGTTATAGTGTTATTTTTCGGACGAAAACGATTTAAGTGGAATGCACTCACTATCTATCCTCACGTCATATGTTTCAAAAGCAAGGAGAAAGCACTGCGCCACGGTACCACATACAACAAACTAGAACTCCAACGGCACCCTTTGAACCCCAGTCAGCATGCTTATTAGACTGGAAAATTAATAGAAACTGATCTACGCGAGCTGGCAGCAGGAATGGAAGATACACTTTGGAAGAAAGGGACGTTGTTTGGACTTTTTTCAATAAATAATAAGGCGCCTTTGTTTGGCAACACCATTTCTGAAGTAGGTAATTCAAGGGAACAAGGGTCTTGATTTCTCCAGAGTGTAATCGCGGAGCGTTTATAACGTGATCTTAGGCTAGTAATCTACTGGTGTAGGGAGGTTAATCTTGGTCTTGACTGACAAACGTTTGCATCCTATTTACAAACCACATGGAAAACTCAATTTCACGTGCTACAGTTTCAAGATAAAACCATCCACATAATGAATTTAAATATCTGCTTAAACAACAAATACTTGGCAAAACGTGTGGTATTCATAACAATTGGTGACAGTGGTGCAATTGTCAATGTCAGAAGGTGGGCGTAAAAGATTTAACGGTGATGGAATTAAATTCCAGTTAAAGAAGCGTAATTACCGATGGGTGGTCACAAAAATGAGTTAATATTGCGACTACGTGGGGCTATAAAGAAGCAAGGTTTAGACTCGTATAATTAGTAGTTCGAAGAGATAATAAAAGAACAACTAAATTATTAACTTGAGATGGTTGAGACAGGTTCCCGGACCAGTTGGAACGTTGGCTATGTCGCAAAAAATAGCAGCTTTGAGTCAAATGACTCAAATATAAAGTGATGACTCAAATTCAAGTAAGGAACTAAACAAATCGAAACAGGCAACGAAAACATCGAGCAGAAACTGGATCAAATGAGAAACATAACATTTGGCAAACGAAATGATGACGTTGGGGATGTGGAGTAGAAAGTCGAGCATTCGGATAACGCTGGAGAGCAAATAAGGAGACAGTAGAGATGGAAAAGTACGAAACCATTTATTTTTATTTATTTATTTATTTACCTTTTAATATTTGTTTTTTAATTTTACATATATAATAGTAATAATAATAATTATAATAAATAATTTTAATAATAATAATGGTCTAATTGTTTTTTTTGACATTATGAATTCTCTTAAATAATATTTTAAATACTTTCCCATTTTCTTTTTATAATAATAATAATAATAATTTAATTCACTTTTTCTTCTTTTTCTTTATTATATTCAACTTAAATTTTAAATTTAACTATATAATTTTTTTTTTCATTTCTTTTTAAGGCAATTAATTCATATATACTTTTCTGTTTTAAATTTATTTTATATATCTGACGACTACACTTGAACAATTCAAAATCGATAAATCTTTAAAATTAACAATCGGTATATATTTAAATTTAAATTTATAAAAGTAAATTTAAATTTAAATGTACACGTCGTGTTTGATTTAAAGTGTACTATTGATAATGAAATGAAAGTTATCCATGGATATAATATACCGTGAGGTGCCAATTTGAATCAAGAACTCTGCAAATCAAACTTGACCGCATGAGAACCGTTTTATACCTCCGGTAATACATTTTTTAATTTAGATTAATATATAATTAATAATAATTTTTTTCTTTTGTCATTATATATTATTTTTTTTAGAAGCACCCATACATTTATTTTTGTTTTATATATTTATTTAATTAATTGTAATTATTAATGTATCATCTGTTGTTCTGTTTTTAAATTTAATTAAATATAATATAAAATTGTTTTATATGTATATTATTTGTTAAATTTAAATTAATTTATATCGTGAAAATTATATAAATAAATTTATATTATATAATATTTAATTTCTTTTTTTTTATTAATTAATTTTTATAATTTTGTTTATTTTAAATTTAAGTCTTAAAAGGTGGATTAATTTTGTTTTTCATTTTTTATATAATATTTAATATTTAATATGTAATATATTATTTATTTATTTATATTTAGTTTATAAAAAAATGTAAAATGAAATAAGTATACAAAAAAATTTGTTTCCATAAATAAAATTAGGAAAATTTACTGAAATGGAAAATTATTTAATTTTTGTATACGCGTAACATGAAAAAATGGTTTGATCAATGAGTTGTGAACAACAACAACAATAACAAAAAATTTTAAGATGAAAATTATAAATATACATATATTATGTACGTTTGGTGTTGGATGGCCAAAAAAATAAAGTGATAAAAATAAAAAAATGCTAGGATGAGGAGTGGTTTTTACATGAAAGTGATGAAATGGAAAAAATCATTGATTCCAACAAAAATATATTGGTTTTCATATTTTATTTTATTAATAATAATAACTTATAAAAAATTTGTTTTATTTTATTGGTATCCCTTAAACGGGACTATATTTATATAAAATTGGTTTTACTTTGAGCTTCGTGCCAATTGGTATATCTTTGAAGTTTTTTCGTCCTTTTTTGCAGTGTATTTCCGTGTATTCACGTAAACAATTATTCAATTAACGGATTTGATAAATTAATAAAGAGGTAAAAATATTTAGTTCAACAATCGTTAAAAGAAATAGAATTTAGCAGAATTAGATAGCAGGATTAAACCTAGCAGGCTTTTAGGGCAACCATCGTTGATTAACATGAATGTTAATCCATTTGTTCTATGAAAAATGATAAAGTATACTACCGTAGATGAAGTCGAGGGAACTGGTCTTAAACACCTAGATGACAATGAAAAATAAAAGAAGCAAACCCGTACCTGGTTTCATCGTTTCAGACAACCACGAAAAGGCCAATCGCAGCAGTCTCATCTCGTTGCTGGAAGGCGATCGTAAAAAAATTAACATCAGAAAGAGTTATAGAATTTCAGTTATTGTAGTTCAGGAATTTCAAAATTCTAAATTTAGAAGAAACAATTTTTTTATATATTTGAGAATTTAAGAATTTCAGAACTTAAATTATTTACAATTTTAAAATGTTGGCAAGTTTGAGTGTTTGCTGAGATTTCACAAATTTAATTTTTCATTTGTCAAATATTCTAAATTTATATTTTTTTTTTTTACTTAATTTGAAATATTTTGAGTTGTTGAGTTTGTTTTTGTAGGTACATCTACCTAGTTCTATTTAAGTTCAAATTTTAACTACCCAATTTTAAACTGGAAAAACTACGCAGGGTGAGTTTTTTTAATAAATGCTTTTATCTCTGAAACAGTGCATAGGACCAACATAGAAGAAAATCTTATATTATAACAAAAATTATCCAGTGTAGAGGAGGACGTTTAGTGGTGATCTTGAATGACCTCCTCGAAACTCATTAGTTTGGGAGATATTGTCGACAGTTCGTTTTTTTTTAAATTAGAACCTATACTTTTGAGTCCACCATTTGATTAAGCAGTTAAAATCAATCAAATAAATATTTTCGTTGTAAAAAATAAAGAGAAATAAAAATAAAGTTCAAATCAAGAACATCAAGCTGGTGAACTAAAAAATTAATCGAACGTTATAGAATAACAAAGAACATTAAAATAAAAAGGATGAGAGAAAATTTGTCAGTTGGATCTACTTAGTGCAAGCAGATTGTGAAATGAGAAACGTCAATAGTGGAAAAACTAAATCAAAAAAAACAATAAATAAGTAAAAGCTCAGAATTCACAATTCTAAAAACAAAAGTTAAAATTTAAGGTTTTAAGTAAGTATGTGGGGTCTTGTAACTCCTAAATAATTCGCACGACTACAAATCTCACCTCAGGTGTCATGAAACTATTTAAACGACTAACTGAATACCATTGTTGTCGCTTCAACCGACTAAAAGAATATGAGAAAATGATTGTCGTAAGAAGGGACAGGTGACAGGACTAAGAGAATAGGGGTGTTGTAGCCCACATAAAGCAAAACGAAGAAATCTTCGTTGCACTGCCTCTATTCCTTTTTTGTGTATTGCTTGATAAATCGACCACAACTGACTGGCGTACTCCAGTAGGGAGGGCGAACAAATGTTGTGTACAAAGCCTTCGTTACAAAAGGATCGTGAAATTTTTTAGTCCAGCGGTTGACAATATTAACAATTGATCCATAAAATTCAGTGTCGCAAAAATGATAATCCATAGTTAAGTTTTACCGTGGTCTTATGTCACAAATAACACAAATTCTTTAATTAAAAACCGTATTTTGTACATAAAATTGTTTTAATAAATAAAATTTAGAAGTAAAGTTGACAAAGAGCAAATGCTGGGAACCGGTCCTTCAGACATATTAAAAAATTGTGTAACATCACATTTATTGAAAATGCTTCAAAATACTTTTATAACTATAATAAAAACTTTTACTTATTAAAAAAAATTTATGTACATAATACGAGTTAACTGAAGTAACTCCAGCTACAGCAATGTTGTCGATATAATACTTTCGTAATTGAGAACATAACGCTTACGAGAGTATTTAATGGATTGGCATTTGTTCAACTCCAGGCGGTAATTAAGCGTCGCTTAAATCTTTAAAAGCGTTCTATTTCGTGTGGCGCACTTGAATGAAAAATTAGTGCCGAGGTGCATCAATCGCAGCGGTAGCCACTTGCGTAAATACATCGCGCCTATATGAAAAAACAATTTGAACGTTTAAATAAACAATCCCTGGGGTACCGAGCGTCGCAGTTGGTTGAACTGGAAGTTACTATCTGTTAAAGTCTTTCGCAAAATTGATTTGATTTTTTTGATGAATAAAAACATAAAAAAATTTAATTTATTTACAACAACGAGCCACAACATACCCCACCATTTTTTGTTAAATGCTAGTAACAAAACTTATTTGTTAATACACCTACGTGATGCCATCGAAAGATTTAGATCCGGGAAACTGCTAGTTCAAAAATAAATGATGATTCCATAAAGTACAGCATATAGATAAAAAATGGCCATGAAAATAAAAAAAATTTGTTTAATTGTTTGACGATATGCTAATTTACTAATTTATTTTATTTTTAATTGAAGAAGCAACTGATATTTATTTCGACTTTGTAGAATGTCGATACAGTTCCGATTTTTTCACGGTATTATTATTAAAAATTAACGTACCTGTTTTGAAATGTTTATATTTAATGACATAACAACCTTCCAATTCAATCAACCTTGACCGAGCTCGGCGTTCCAGGGATATTCTATTATTTGTTAGAAATTTAATAAGGAATCCTATTGTTCTTATTAGTAAAAAACATAAACACCGAAAAGCAATTTGTCGGCTGTAGAGAGAAACAACACAGTTAGACAGAATCCACCTCGAAAACAACTTTTCGACCTTCGGTAGTACAGCGAATGGTAAATGTGCAGAAATCTTGAGGTTGACAATTTTCAAGATTACTATCCTTTCACTTTATAAAAGAAAAGAATAATTATTCGCGGGTTTGCTTCCATACTATTCGTTTGAGTAAGATCTTAGACCCATCCAATAATATAAATTTTCCATAATCACGATCCAAAATCGTTCGTTCGATGAGTTAGCACTCATCGAAATCGATTGCTTGAATTGATTCCTTAGCGTTCACCAGTTTTTATCAAAATCGTACGTAAAAAAAATATTAATTAAAAATACCCTGGCCCCACCAGGTGACATCAAAATCGTTTGAGGTGGAACGAAATGTTAAACGAGATCGAGGTTTAAAACTTTAATTAGATAGCAAATGCTATCTATTAGTTCAATATTGTTACTCATAAAATCCAATATTTTCAAAAATATTTGCGATTGGTGCAACCATACAACCATGCCACCCGTAACGCAAAAACACAACATGGTGCAACATTCACAATATGATGGAACATAACTCTAATTAAAGAAAAACACAAAACCCAACACGAAGCAGCATGGTACAAAGTCGCGCAACATGGTGAATCATCATGCAACATGGTGCAACATCACGCAACTCGCAGTAATATGGCAAAACATAGTGGAATATAAAACAATATTCCCAAAACATAGTGCAACATTCTACGACATAACGCAACATAGTGAACATCACAACATGCCGCAACATCATCCAACGGCCCATCCAGAGGACTAAAAATGGATTATTCAGAATTCAGAACACATTGAAATCGTTTCCATGTATTCCAAAACCCTGTACCGCCAAATTTTACCAAATTCATTCAACATAGTGGAACACATAGTGGAACCCTACATCCCTCAAAAAGGTGCAAACATTAAGCAACATGGTGCAACATCAAGCAACATGGAGCAATATGATGCAAAATGATGAAACATCTTACTACTTGCTACATAGACTATCATAGTGGTACAACCTACCGGCCCATCCGCAGGACTCCTAAATACATCAGAATTTCTTGTAGTCATTTCCTTGCACTCGAAAACCCTACCCGCCAAGTTTTATCAAAAACGTTCAAGCCAAAAAAAATGTTAAAAGAAGGCCTCAACCCCAAGAACCACCATGACTAAGGAATCATCGGGATCCAAAAATTCTTTAATTTCTATGACATAAAATGTGTATTTTTAAGTCATTTTGCAAATGAAATAAAATGTGCATTTAAAATCGAAATAAAACGTAAAAATGTATAACAGTAAAAGCCTGATTATCCGGCGTCCAATTAACCGGAACATTCAGTTAACCGGAATTTTAATTTTTAGGAATATTTTTGCTCTTTGTTTTTTCTTTCATATGAATTTTTTAATTCATTTTGAAATTTGCAATTGTTTTTTGCACATTTTCATTAATGAAAGAATTAGTTGAAAATTTTGAATGGCTTTAATTTTCATATTACAGTAAAAGCCCGATTATCCGGCATCCAACTAACCGGAACACTCAGTTAACCGGAATTTTAATTTTTACGACTTTTTTATGCTTTTTTCTCTCTTTCATATGAATTTTTTAATTCATTTTGAAATTTGCAATTGTTTCTTGCACATTCTCTTTAATAAAAGCATCAGTTGAAAATTTGGAATGGCTTTAATTTTTATATTACAGTATAAGCCCGATCATCCGGCATCCAATTAACCGGAACACTCAGTTAACCGGAATTTTAATTTTTAGGATTCTTTTTGCATTTTTCTTTCATTTCTCTTTCATATGCATTTTTTTAATTCATATTGAAATTTACAATTGTTTTTTGAATTTTTCAGTTTTTTACATTTTCATTAATGAAACCATTAATCGAAAATTTGAAAAACCAAAAAGCTGCATTTTCGAAAAAATGCCGCCATTTTTTTATTTTTCAACCAATTTTTTTCCTTTTAGTTCATTCCAAGGGCGATTTAATGCTGAATAAAACCCTGTTTTTTTAGACGTTTCTGAGAGCAGTTATGATGCACGCCGCGAATTTTCAGTGTTTTTGGAAAACCCTTGTAGCATACGACAGTGAGCTAAAAATATTAAAAAAAAAACATTTTTGTATACTTTCAGTTAAATAAAATTTCAATGGAAAGTTTCATTAAGATATCTCTTTTTATTCCAAAAAAAAATCTTTGAAACACCTTTTTTCAATTTTAAAGGTGCTATGCCCCTCTTAAGTCAGAAATTTTTTTAAAAGTATGACTTAAAAAAGGTCACATTTTTTCATATAAAAACATCTTAAGTCCACCTTTTTAAATTCAGCATTTTTTAATTCAGGGAGCCGTGATGTTTGGTTCCTGTTTATAAAATAATTTAAATACATAGTTCGAATAGAAAAATTTCGAATAACCCGTAGACTAAATTCTTCTAAATTTTAATTTTTATTATATTTGTCAGTGTCGAGGTCGATAATCGAAAATTTCATCAACGATAAAATGAAATCACATCCCCAATATTATTACAAAAGATATGATGAAATGTCCTTATTACGAGTATATCATGGGTGGGAGAGTCCGAAGTTATCTGATCAAGTGATCACCATACAAATTATTCAATTAGACATATTCTTTGGACGTTGAGAAAATAGAGTTCTAATTTAATGAAAATCTTCCCAGAGAGCCAGATTCGGAAACTAAAGCAACAGGCGGAAATAATTGAGAAATATCCATGCCCGTAATAAAACAGCCCATATTTGAATTTAGCAATATTAGTTATCGAACTAGTTAGATTTAATTTCTAGTTAGATTTTTTCCATTGCGAGTCCGATCGTGAATTTTAGCCAAAAAGTGAAACTGAAAGTTGAAGATTTTACTATTGTTTCACGTACGTACTGTAACGTAATGCGTATTTGAAGCAAAGGTAAATCTCCTAACTTTGATTCTTTGTCCAAAATTGGGCTCCAGGTGACATCGCATGGAATGAAATTGTGAAACCTAGACATAATAGGATTTAATAAATTCCCGTTTTAATTGTTTCATAATATTCATTTGGTTTGAATTTTTTTTTGTATCAAAAATATACTAAATCGGGTTTATTAAATCACAGGCTGTTAAGACTATTGCACTGCTATCAGTTAAATTTCGTTCATACAAGCTATTCAAATTGTTTTTCGAGATGAGCCGCAAAGTCATAGTATTTAAGATTTGTTAAACTATTGACTCAACGAAAATGAAACATTCGTCTCGTATTTATTTATATAAAAGGTATAAAGCCAATTTAGTCATCCCCTAAATGTTGAACTCTTTTAGAAAATAGTCACTCTAATGAACGCGTATGATGTACGTAGGATTAACACACTTTACTTAAAAATCGGACATTTCGTATTTTAATACTAGGCGTTTTCGGAAATATCCCATGGTAACTTTTGGGTAACTTGCTGACAAAAAATTACCAAATCTATTTCCGAACATGTAGAGTAACTTTAGGGTAATTTACTTTTAGTTGTTTTTTATTTTCTGTCTTTCTGTCAATTTGTATTAAATTAGTAGTGTCAGAAAAATCAAAGTACAAACTTTCAAAGCATAAACTGTTAAAATAAATACAACAAAACTGTACATGTTTGTTAAAATACGTAATTGAATTTTGCTGAATATAAATATTACCACGCGAAATGTAAACTTACTTTTTGTATAGCCAGGGTAACTTGAGTAATTTTTGATACCAACATTAAAAAAATTAAAATTACTCAGAAGTTACCATGGGATATTTCCGAAAACGCCTACTATAATAAGTTTAGCGGTATTATTGTTACCTACCTGGCAATTAATGTAAATAAAACTTAGGTAACGACAAACGTAGCCCAGAAAAAACAACATCCCAAATCCAGCAACCATAAAATTGTTCTACATGAAAAGAGATTTGAAAATTTTTCACAATTCACAAAATAATACGTAAA
Organism: Nephrotoma flavescens; assembly: GCA_932526605.1. Taxonomy (NCBI): domain Eukaryota; kingdom Metazoa; phylum Arthropoda; class Insecta; order Diptera; family Tipulidae; genus Nephrotoma; species Nephrotoma flavescens. Next base: position 263,436,656 of record OW052222.1, on the reverse strand, counting down.
TGTAATCTCTCCACCGCAATGCGTACACATTTCCCACAACACAAGAACAAAAAAAAAACTATTAATTTAATAATATAAATCATAATATTTAATTATAACCAAAAACAAAAAAAAATTATTTGAAAGCACATGGACTCACCTCGTAGTACACAAAAACAACAACGAAAAAAAAAAATCTAGTACAAATTTATAATATTTTTAAATCAAAATTCAAATCTCTATAAAACAACATGTCCGTTTCAAAAAGAAAAACATGTTCTCTCCTATAAAACATACTATACTACATAATATTAGCTAGTACTCTTATCATCATCCGCCATTATTATTACATATTATAATCTATAATGTATATAACTTATATATAAAAAAGTGTTCTGATTTTTTTGTTTATACATTATAATCATATAATAGTTAATTATATCACAATTAAATTAAAAAAAAGTATTCATCCATTTTCATCTTTTTTATACAAATTAGATTATATTATATAGGTATAATATTAATATATTAAATTTTTATTTATTTATTTTATTTGTTTTTAAAAATAATTAAACTAAAAAATATAAATTTTTTATATATAAATTTATTTATGTTATATAATATAATTTATATATAATTACATAATATAATTTTTTTGCGTTTTATTTTTTTTATAATAATTAATTAATTAATAATAATAATAATTAATAAAGAGATTCACAATATTTATTTTTTTATTTTATGTATATATATATATATATATATTTAATTATATGTATATGCATGTATGTAAACAAAATATAATTAATAATAATAATTAAACTATAAATGTTTTTTTATTTTATTTTTGTTTATGTAAATTGAACTATTATTTTTTGTATGTTACTTTTATATTTTTGTTTGTAATATCTGTGTTTTTTTTAATAATTTTTAAATTTATTTTATTTATATAAAATAAAACAAAAAAAACTTAAAAATTTTATAAGTTTATATATATATACGTAAATAAATACAATTAATCAACAATAATATTAAATTATTTGATATCTTTTTTGCGTTTTTATTTTTGTTTTTAATTATTAAATTAAAAATGATTTTAATAAACTTAATTACATTGTTTTATACATTTACGCTATTCAAATAAAAAAGAAACAAAAATATTGAACTAGGTAGGGCTGTGGGTTAGCCTATTACTGAAACCAATATAAATTTAAAACAATTTCTGAAATTTTGAAAAGTTGGCAACACTTTTGAATCAAATTTGTTGCACGCGTATATTATTTGTTCCTTGGGTTGCTGTGGTACTAAATTGAAATTAAAACGAAACAATAAAACAAAAATCTACTTAGTACGGTCTTTTTTCTTTAAAATCAGTCGCTATAAAAATAAATTATAAATTAGTTGCTTTCAGTTTTCAGATTTGTTGAAATTGAGCGTTTGTACGAATTTTGCTTCTCTATAAGAATCGAGGCAGTGGAAATGATGGAATATGAACATTTAATCGGATCCTCTAAATCTTTAAATTAAATTTAACCTAAAATTTGTAAGTTACTAGTTCACGATATTCAAAAATCCTGCTCCAATTTGTATATTGTGCTTTTCTAAAATAGTCGAGATGAACAAAAATATTTTGCAAAATATGTTCATTTCCAAACAAAACTTCAAATTCATTGTTTCTGGTAAATTTTAACACTCGGCTGTCTAGGTTATTAACAGTAACACATCGAGGTGAGGTTACCAAGAGGTTAAGTAAGCAGTTTGGTTTCAAACATAGCTATAGCTAGCGTTAAATTTTGAAGACTGGTGTTAAACAAAGATTTTCAATTTCAACAACTCGAGACTTTCATCAATAGTGGTTTAGTCAAGTCAAACAGATGTGATTATTAAATTTTAAAAGGTTAATTTTCTGGTATGATATCAAAGGGCCGAATGTCGAAGGGCCGAATTTCAAAGGGCCGAATGTGTCGAAGGGCAGAATGTTGAAGGGCCGAATGTGTTGAACGGCCGAATGTGTTGAAGGGCCGAATGTGTTGAAGGGCCGAATGTCGAAGGACCGAATGTGTCGAAGAGCCGAATGGGTCGAAGGGCCGATATTTTTTTTTGTTTTTAGAATTATATTTTCTTATTTAATTTAATTATTATTTTATTTTTTGTACATATACCTATTATCAGGGCTGACATAGGGCCGAATGTCTCAGATGGCGCATGAAAAAATTTTTCTGCACCAAAATGTATCGCTGACTGGATAAGTGGAATTTCATGAATATTCAAAGATGAAAAATTGTAAAATACATAAATTCATAAGAAATCCATTTATGTTTAAAAAAACAACAAATTTAAAAAATTATATTTCTAAAAACAAAAAAAAAATCGGCCCTCGACCCATTGACATTCGACGCTTTATACCCATTCCAATTTTCTCTCTATCTCAACCACGTCACACCGCCGTAGCGATCACCAATCTTCGGTTGGTTGTTGGGTATAAAGGGTACATTTTAAGGGAATTGCCATTATTCGAATATAAACGCTAAGCCTGGACGGTCTTCTATCGATAACGTCTTCATCCGGCTCACGTGGTTGTGTGGCAGAGATATCAAGAAACTGGAGGCTACAGACGGCGACAAGAAACTGGCCAACCTAGTGTTACAACACAGTGTGATGACCGATTTCTTGTGCCGACTTCGTTGCGATATCGTCGTTTGAATGTGGTTTAACTGGGACAGCGGCTCCAAAAAGTTCGTAAATTCGAAGTCAGGCGGTGGACAGTTGGAAAACGATTTCGAGAAGGTGATCTGACTGCACATAGGCCAGCAAACGGACTGAAATTGATCCCAGCATCAATTTGTGAATTTTTGTACTCAAGTGTAGTTGGATTTTTTCGGAAATAGATTATATAATAAGCACCTAGATAAGACTTAACGGAAATTTAAAATCGCCATTAAAATAATAAAATTTCGCCTCTTCACAAAAAGATAATTATAAATTCGAAAGATCCTGAGTACAAGCAACATCCAAAAATTAATCGGTTAATCGGAAATACGCTTAATTGCGTTCAGTTTATTAAAAATATTCCAGCTGGCAAAAAACGAATTTTAATCATGACAATTCAGCTGAACTAACAGTTCTACTACTTTTTGATTAAACTCAAATTTGACAAGTAGTGTAGTACAAACTAAATTCAGTTGCGTAGTATAATTAATCCAGCAAGTTTTATTTAATTACCAACACAATTGCGGGATTTGAGTGCAATATATAGGACTGCAAATAAAAATCTCGAAACTGTTGGTCAATCTGAATATTTTAGAATATAAATTCGTTAATGCCCCTTGATAATTTTTAGCAATTCTAGCCAATTATTCCAGTACAAACCAACAACAACCCCTACACTGTAATAAAACACACAAATTTTAAATTTTACAATAGTACTCAAAACAAAACAGCAACAAATAAAAACACAAAACAAAAATTAAGAAAAAAAATCGTTTTAAAAATGGACTCACCCACCTTGAAACGCGCACTCGCTTTAGTTGCCATTTTATCACGCCGCCATTATAAAAATCTAAAATATAAATTACCTATTAAATTTGTTTTCTCTATTTTTGCCTTAGCTTCACAGACGAGTAAAGGGGCAGTACGCCCACACGTACGAACCTATAATAATTTATTTTATTTTTAGTAAATTAACCAATTTGTGTATTTTGTTTGGAAAAAGAAATTAAAACAACAAAGCTATATAAAACAAAACAATATATTTTTAAAAAACGGTTAATTAATAGTCTTTCACCTCTCAAAACCACAATTTTTTCGCTTATAATATCAAATCGCATCTCTTTTTCCAAATAAATATTTATCGGTACGCTTTATTAAAAATAAAATAAATTTTTAAAGTGTACCGCGCTTCGGTTTGTCTCACGCACATTACATTTTTTATCTATTCTATGTATGTATATATGTATAATTTAATTTATAATAAAAAATATAAATTTTAATTTATTTATATATATATAAATATATATACATATATGTATATATATATATGTATGTATATAACAAAAAAAAATTAATTTATTATATTTACTATATATAATATCCTCCCCGTCCGCTTCCCATATTAATAAATCTTAATTATTAAAACACAATAATATTAATTAAAATTAAATTAAATTAAAAATATAACAAAAGACTATGTATAGTAATTTTCAAAAATTAATTAAACTAAATAATATTAATTTATGTACGTAATTAATTATAAAATAAATAAAATATAAATTTGTTTTTTTTATACACAGAATTAATTATAACTTTTTTGTTTTTAATTAAGTTTTAGTTGTATTTTTTGAAATAATTATTTTTATTAATTAATTATTTTTATTTATTCTTGAACACAATAATTTACTTGTTTTATTTATATAATATATAAATACATATATATGTATATATTTATAATATTTATAATTAATTTAGAAATAAAAATAATTATGTATGTATAAGTTTATGTAATTATAATTGTAAATAAATTTGATTTATTACAATTATAATTATTATGTATATATGTATAGAAATTTTTTTAATAAATTAAATAAAAAAAATGGCAGAATAAAAATAATAATAAAAAATAATTATAAAAAACAAAAACAAAAAATAAAACCGTTGAAATTTTGAGAAGCGCGAAAATTTATGTTTGTTTTATTGTTATTTAATTTAATTAATTAACACTTTTTTTTCTATTTATTATTATTATAATTTTTTGTTTTAATTAATGTTTTTTATGTAATAGAAAAATCATCATCAACAATATTTGTATTTTGAACAATAATTATAACGGTACTATCATCATCCTGTTATGTAAAATCTTGTGGCGAATCAATTGAAAATAATTCTTTGTAGAGCGCTGGGAATACATGATGCGGATGTTCTTGTTTGAATTTACTTAATGCGTCCATGTGCATAAGCGATAGGTTTCTGTAATTGTAAAGCATAAAGTTTGTTTTTTTAAACATACAAATTTGAAAAAGATGGTATGTACATATTTATTTGGTCATTAGGAAAACACTTTCGGTCATTAAAAATGTATGTCATATTAGGTGACTTATTTTTGGTCATTCATTTGAGTAGCATTTTGGCTATAAAAATAGTGAGAAATAATAATTAGACATTATATTAATGATAGTATTTGTGAGAACGATTTTTGGCAATATATTCCGATGTTTTCACATGTAATGGGAAGGTTGGGGTGTGTGTAACAAAATCTCGGTTTGTTAAAATCTCGGTTTTTTCAAAATCCCGGTTTGAATTTTTAAAATTTGACATTTGGGGAAATGGGACTCTTAAATGATTGTTTGACAAAATTTAAAAATGAGTTTGCGATAAAGTTCTAGAAAATGGCTAATAGGGATGGAATTTGGAGTGTGAGAGTTATCGAAGTGCCCAAGTGCCCGTGAGAGTTATCGAGGTCGTAATATGCAAATTGACATCAGCTAAATCCCACGAAGTTTCATTTCGACTTGAACTAAGCCAAAGTTTTCTAGATTAATGTTTGTTAGGAAGCCCAAGGAACTCAAACAACAACTATTCCTGCTTGAAGCTCTGTTTTTATAGCAATTATTATTTTTCCCTTAATATTCTCGCTAGCGAGCTTACACTCTTACGTTCCTCTATATCGATATTTTATAACAAATTCACCACCATATGTGTTTTAATGATTCGGCCGATGTTTCAACTGAGCACCCTTTCATATCACTCGTTCAAATTTATGATAATTCGTAATTTCGTAGTGATAAAATCAGTTTTGGTTATAATCACAGGTAAGGTTAATAACTAAGGCTGAAGTAAGGCTAAATAGCTAATAACTCGTACAGAACATGGGTTGAGCGGCGGGATAAAAACCTATCACATCGAAGGATGGGTTATCATTCAAACCCATGTGTCCACACCACACCAAGAAATTCACGTTACAAACATCAATGTGCATGTCACCTATACCGAAGACAAACCGGATGATGTCAATGATAGTTTTTGACTTGGAAGATGTCTTAAATAAACCACGATACTCAATTTGTCGCAGCATTTTTTATGTTATCGGTCGAAACAGTTTAATCATCTCGGATAAATTCTTTCCGGCTGGTACGAAGAGCGGCTTGGTTTGAAAGTTAACAAAAGCACGACGAAAATTCTAACTGCAAGAATTTTCTACGGGAATAACCTCGTAACTGCCGTGAACGAAAATTCTATCGGCAAGAATTTTCTACAACCTGATATAGAAGCCCGTAGTGCAGCTGAATACAATGACACTTTTACTTAGTCAGGTAATTGCGATCAGACATCTGCCACAGTTTTGTAAAGGCCCACATTACAAATCATAAATTCAACCTGTGTCGACTTTCGGAAGAAAAAGATGGACACTAGCCAAGTCGTGTTACGTTACTGAGGGTCATAACACAATTTACACGAATTATGAGGAACAATTCATAAAGTTCAACCGAATAACATTTCTAGGCCTCGTCCAAAGGGCTCCATATATATAATGATATTTAAATGTAACAACAACTACCAGACGGTGTACGTCACGGAGGAAGAACAAGAATACGATGATACAACGAATTTGTACACAATTTGTATAATATACAATATCGAACCTGAAAGTAAAACAACGCGTCGAGAAGCATCGAGGTCAGCAATACAGCAATGCATAAATCTCTTTATGAGCCTCTACAGGCAATTGCCAGAGAGAAAAAGAATGATTGTGACTTTTATTTAACTGCATAGTTCTACTTGTGCCCTAGGCAGAAGGGCGTCGTATTGTTTGCTATGAAAGGTTTGCGCCTATGAAAAAATAAAGGGGATTACTGTGGCCAACACCTGATTTTCTTTTAAGACAAATGCTCATAAATCTCGAATACACCACATTTAATTTCTAAGGCGAAACATTTAACCTATACTGTCTTGTATAATAAAAAATCCTTTTTCCTGCTTGAATTTCAGAAAACCAACAAAGGTCAACCCTTGTTGAAAATTTAATCTTCACCTCAAAATTTGAAAAAGCTCCTATGGAAGCTGCCACTTCTGTTACACAGATGTCCACCACATTTCGCATGGATCTTCCACAATTTATGAAAAAATCTTAAACTTCATACCAAACTTCATATAAAACTTCTTCCGCCTGTAAGATCCCAAACTTTGGTGAAATAAAGTCGTTTTGATCAAAACTCGCCTTTTCCGGTAAAATTTAAAAAAACTATCTGAACAAATTTTGTTTAATATTTAATCTACAATTATTTTTGTTTTAATAGTTTTATCGTAAATGCTATACATACTTTTCAAAGTATGTATTTGCAAAAAAGGAAAATGTTATGGGATTGGCCTTCCGGTGGACCGTGAAAAATCACTGGGATGTCCTAATTTGTGGAAAAGCTTAGTATGAAGTTTCAGCTCGTCAGTCAACTCGTCTGGGCTCTACGGAACCAACAACATTTAGTCTGTACGACACCACACACACACAAGGCCACCATTTTCATGATTACTAAAGAAAAAAAAAAACATTTTTTTTCTAAAAAAACGTCATTTCTGCTTAAATTTTGGGAACCGATTTGAACCGATATTGTTAAAATTTAAATTTAGAATTTTTCAGGTCATAGTCGTTTTTCTCGTAAATGATACAATTTTCAAAATATAGACAACTATAAGTGGATCTGACGGCAAAAAAATAAGCTTGTTCCGGATATTTTTGTATGTTATATTTTATTTTCATAAAGTATGCCGTGCCATAATTTCATAGAAAAAAACCTGCAATGAGCTTATTTTTAATGCGCTATATGTCACATTCCCAACTTTAATAGTCGTCAATAGGGTAAGGGAAAAAAGTTTGTTGCTGAAACGGAACGAAATCGAGCCATTTTTAAAGCGCATGCTTACTGGTGATGAAAAGTGGATAAGATACGACAACGTTGTGTGAAAAAGATCATGGATGAAACGAGGTGAAGCTTCCCAAACGGTATCAAAGCCAGGATTGACGCCAAGAAAAGTAATGCTGTGTGTTTGATGGGATTGGAAAGAAATTGTCCATTATGAAGCCACGGGGCCAAACGATTGATTCGTAACTTTTCTGTCAGTAACTAACGCGTTTAAGGCAAGTTCAGTTAAAAGGTCCATAATTGAAGCAGTACATCATTGATGACCCGGCAGAAACTGAGACAGCTTGGCTGGGAAGTTTTGATGAACTACCCACCATATAGTCCTGACCTTGCATCATCGGACTACCATTTATTCCGGTCCATGCAGAACAATCTTAATGGTTTTACATTAAATTCAAAAGAGGCCTGCGAAAATGAATTGTCTCGATTTTCCGCCTCTAAACCACAGAAGTTCTACAGAGATGGGATTATGGATCTACCAACAAAATGGCAAAAGGTCATCGATCGAAATGGCACATATTTGGTTTAATAAAGTTCATTTGAAATAAGAAAATTCTTTGGTTCAATGTCACTCAAAAAAGGCCACGAACTTTTCTCCTACCTATTATTTGCGAAAAACGAAAACGCTCTTATAGAATCGGTCACTTCCTGCGGATCGATTTCGACCAAAATTTACTGGGATCTAACAATTTGTGGAGTGAGTGTGAGACAGGTATTGTTGCAAATTAAATTTAGAATCTTGGGGAGTCCGTTAAATCCGAACGTCCGTTAAATCCGAATGGAATGTTTTTAAATTTAATCGACTGTAGATTTTGCACTTTTTCTGGAAAATGGCTACCTAGGACAGAACTCGTTTATCTCTTAACCGATTATGAAGGGATTTTGTTTGTTGGATGGAAATGAGTTTCATAAACAGTTTTTAGAAGAATTTCTGGAATATGGCCACGTGGGACGGAACTCGATTATGGGATTCTTAAATGATTTTTGGAAGAAGTTCTGGAATATGGCCACCTGGGACGGAATTAGATCAATTCTTAATCGATTATGAAGGGATTTTGTTTGTTGGATGGAACAGAGATTCATAAACAGTTTTTGGAAGAAGCTTTGGAATATAGTCCTGGGACGGAACTCTTTAATTTCTTAACCGAATATGTTGGAATTTGGTATGTTGGATGGAAATAGGATTGTTCTTTTTAAACGATTTTTGAAAAACGTTCTGGTTTATGACCTTCTAAGATCATAATTGGGCATTGTGGATTAAGTGAGATTATCAAATAATTTCAAATAATTATCAATAATTTTTGGAAAAAGTTCTGGAATATCGCTATATGGATTATGCGCTCTTGTATTGCAAGTACTTCAAAAAAGTAAATTTTCGCTTGGATCTAAAGGTTCTGAAGATCTCATGATCTTAGAAGACATCATATTCTATGTTCCTGTGAACAGTTTGCGAGGTCATTGTTGATAAGAATAATATAAATTTTTCTGAGCCCTTTGTGTAGGGTTCATAACGTGATTTACCGTGACGTGACCTGCCGCTCAACCCACTAATCCCATGAGTGGGTTACGAACTGGTGATAGATGTTAAGGCTTCCTTCCTTACCAGAAACATGTTAGCATCACGAGCCGCCTCCTTCAAGAAGAATGCCTGTTTATTATCGAGTTCCGCCTTAGTTTAAATTACCGAGTTTCGTGGCGATATTCCAGAATTTCTTAAACAAATCATTTAAGAATTGTTTTTCCATTCGACATACCCAATCCGATCATAATCAGTTAAGAATTGGTCGAGTTCGGTTCCAGGTGGCTTTATACATTCCCGGTGGACTGATTTCGGCAACCAATCTCTGATCTCATTTATGGAAAAAGCTTCAGTATAAAGTTTCATCCCAATTAGTCAATCTGTCTGGGCTATAGAGAACCAATGCACCTTGAGCAGCAGGAAGTTCTGCTTGATACGAAAAGATTATTAAAAAAAAAATCTATTTATTTAAGTTTACTTCCATCTATAGTCAAAGATTAGAACCGTCTAAATAAAATGACGTCATATAACAACATTTTTAATGCAATGATACTGGGAGAACCAACAACATTTAGTTAGCGTGGCACAACACTCAGATCATCATACACAGATTTCTTTTAAAATCTCCTTTCTTCACTTTGACAATATAGTAACTCTGCAAAAATCCCGAGGCTAACATTTTTCAAAGAAAAAAATTAGAAATTCAAAAATGAATTGTTTTAAGCTGAAAATTTATGGAAACAGCCCTGATACAGATTTGGTACTCTTTTAGCGCCAGCTTGCTATTTTTCTAAAATATGACTGAAGTTTTTGCACAACTACTGATATCCTGAATGCACATGGTTCCTATCATACCGGACGTTCTAAAAATTTGCTTCATCTAGCGGTTGCCGTCTTACCTTGATACATTTCAATCGTTTGAGAATGGAATGAAATTTTGTGCCCAAAGTAAATCAAAAATAATAGGTTTTTTTTTTACTTTAAACAGTTGGTTCTAATACTGAAAATAAATGTTAAAAAAAAAAAACTTTTCTTCTTAAAACAAAATATAACAAACTAAACGGCGCTTTAAAAAAATCGGAAAATTTTCAAAATGAGTTCACAAATTGCAGCAAGCGACTATTATTTAGTAAAATGACAAATGGACTGTCAATTACTTCCAGAGCGACAACTCATAAAAGTAAAATTATTTTACATATTTAGTCTAGAGGTGAGCATTTGTACTAAACGAAGAATAGAATTATTCATAAACCTACTTTTATGCCCGGTTTACATGAGAAAATTGTTTTCTTCTGCAAATTTTTGCAGGTAAATAAGAAAGAATCCGCTATATAAAAATATTCAATATGCCAGAAAGAAATAAACATATATAGTAATGGCGTAATTTTTTTTATAGGATCATTATTAATTTATTTTTAATGAATTAAAAAACGAAATTTACATTTTTATCTATGGCGTCTGTTTTTATAATGAATCCTCAACATTTATAAATACGAAATAATTTTTTTTCTTGTTAATTTTAAAAATTTTGCCATAAAAATACTCGGATCGAATATATTTTATGGCAACATTTTCATTTTTATGGTCATTTTTGCTCAAAAATTCTTCTGCAAAATTTTGTTGGGATATATTGCTTTTCTTGTCTCTCATGTGCAAAAAGTCAATGTTATATCTTATTCATTTTGCAGAAGAAAAATGTTGGTCTTATGTAAACCGAGCATTAGGTGATAAACCTACTTCCTTAAATTATTCCCAGTAATACAAATCAGCGCACAAAGAGCGCATAAGCAGCATATAATTAGAGTGCTCAATTTTTACTTCAAATTGATGCACCTAATTCCATGCTATTCGTATTATTGTCGACCGAAAACTCGGCTTTGTTTCCCCTAACAATTAATTTGTCTCTCTTGCATTTCGATTTGAGTATAATATGTAACTGTTAACCGTTGGTTTGCCAGAAAATAATATTTTTTTGATGTATTTTGTTGTATCAAAACCAAACACAATCATATATTATTGATTGTGTTTGGTTTTGTTTGTATGTACCAAATGCGTATTGTCATTCAGAGACAACTACACATTTTTTTAATTTTGTATACTTACTTTATATGTTATCCATGTATTTCCACCTGAAAAACATTTACAAAATACAAACGTCTATTACCTTCAGCTGAAATCTGGAGACTGATAGAAATGAAATAACAATTTTTGAAATGAAATTGATAAACAAGATATTAGGTCGGGGTAAAAATGCAGTGCATAGAAAAAACCGAAGTAAATTTATTTGTTTTCTTGCTTCGACGTGTGCAAATGTTTCCATCTATTTCATTCTGCTATCAGCGTGTGTTTGCTGGGTTTGGGTACGCTTCGAGATCAACGAAATGGTCTCGGCGAAATTTAAAATATTAGACGACACTCAACTTTTTCTTAACCAATTATCATGAAACATAGCTTGTAATGCTGGATTTAGGTTATCACGTTAGCTTTGGGTATAATTATGGAATCTGGCCAGGCTGCACCAATGAAGTTTGAATTGTAAGATTTGATTGGAATCTGCCAATTTTGGCCCAAACTCGGACATTTCTTAACCAATATTGATGAAATTTGTTTTGAAGGATTGAGTTGGTATTATTGGTTGTGAACATGTAAATCTAAACGGGAAATTTATTGTATAGAATCCTCTCCATATGAGTTACTGTGGACTAGTTTCAAACAAATAAAACAATTAACTCCCACGTTGTTTTATTAGTAACTATAAGTTCATAGCAAATCTACTTAGGGAATAATCCACCAAGTAGAATTCGCTTCAAACATTTGTAAAGTTATATGGTCGAAATGATTCAAAAATTCATGTACGAATTCTCAACAAAAGATTTTCCAAACTTCCCGATGCTTTGGGACTTTAGCTAGTAAAACACATTGTTATCATTCATGGAAGCCATCTTTGGGAGTTTGGAAATAATTTGGTTTATGAGGGGTTTTCTTTTCACACGATAGTTTCCCCAAATTTCACATGAAGGATTCCCAACCCAACTCTACGTTCAAAATTTCATAATATGTGGGTAAAAAGAAAACCGAGTTGCATCGCGCATGGGCATGTGCAGCTTAGTTATAATCCAAATCCAATCCTAAGATCCAAATTACAATTTACCAAATCATCTTCTTGGTTTAGAAATGGCCGAGATCCGTCTCAGATTTTTAGATTCCAAAATCCCTTAGACTGTATTCGTTGCCTCGGAGGCAGTCAAAATTGACAACAAAGGAAAGCTTTTGGGATTTTATCATAATATATAATAACGAATTCAATCCTTTTTGCGTGTATATTACATCAGCAAGGATCTTGTTATCAGAATTTCGTTCATTCGAGTTATTGTTATGGCAGCGAATTGAACTTCAGTCTAGCGCATTTCTTGATCCTCGTGTTACTAAGGGTTTATACAACTTTTGTTCGACCTTTGATTCCATGTGCCAGCCAAGTGTGGTTCCCTTGTCATGATGTTCATATAAAGAGAATCGAGGGAGTACAGCGTAGAATTCTTCGCCTTGCTCTGCGGAGATTGACGAGGTTCAATCGTAATTTGCCTCTTTATTTGGATCGTTTAAAACTGATTAATTTACTACCTTTTGAATTATGTTTCACAAAACCGATTATGGTCAAAACAAATCTATTATCAGAATACTGCGCGAACATGATAAATATTTCCATCACTTTATAAGTACATACTCCGTTATTCAGCACGTTTCATAACTATATATCCAATCGTGATTTTTACATTTTTAAATAACTGAATAAAAAATTAGAAAACTTGTGTATTGATTTATGAAACAAGAAGTGGGTGTCTGTACCACGTGTACGGACATATGACGTGAATACGTTCAAAGTTTCGGGAAGGAAATGGCACACACAATACATAGGGAAGCATATTCCAGAACTCCTTCCAAAAATCATTTAAGATTCCCATTTACATCCAACATACTCAATCCTATCATAATCGGTTAGGAAATGAGCGAGTTCCGCTCCGGATGGCCTTATTTTAGAACTTCTTCCAAAAATCATTTAAGAATCCCATTTCCATCCAACATAAACAATCCCATCAACACCGGTTAAGAAATAACCGAGTTCCGCCCCAGGTGGCCATGTTTCAGAACTTCTTCCAAAAATCATATGAAGGTCCCATTTCCATTCAACATACTCAACCCCATCATAATCGGTTAGGAAATCGCTGAGTTCCGCTCTAGATGGCCTTATTTCAGAACTTCTTCCAAAAATCATTTAAGAATCCCATTTCCATCCAACATACCCAATCCCATCATAGTCGGTTAAGAAATTACCTAGTTCCGCCCCAGATGGCCATCATTATTAGTCGTAGTCAACATTCCGGGAAAAATTTTCGATGATTCTTATGCCGATATAGTGCTAGTACTTTAAGCCGGTACAATTCAAAAATTGTACCGTTTCCGTCCCCCCTAGCCGCGTGGAGGCAAGTACCGTCCGGGTACCCGGTCCACTATTGCGCACTATTCCTTTCTTTTAAGATATTGATCAGTTCAGCACAATATGGCCGAAACTGCGGGAGAACTTCGTCGCTTAGTAGTGCAGGCAGTGGCAACTCGTGTAGGTTTATGTTACCCAGCCACTTTTGTTTTAGTTACAAGACTGTCACCTCGTTACATTCGAAAAGTAGGTGATTCACGTCTTCTACTTCTGAACCGCATGAACATTGACATTGGTTTGTTATCTTAAATCTCTGAAGGTAGGCTTTAAACTTACCATGACCAGAGATTACTTGGTTCAAAGAGCTCGTCTGTTGCAATTTCATTTTTATTCGTGCTTTGATATCTGGAATGAAGCCAAATGTATGCCTTCCATTGGCTGATTCATTCCACCTTCTTTGCCATAGGTCTATCGCCATATCCTCGATTTCTCCTTTGTTATTAAATTGATCGTTAAAATGGTCATGCCTATTATCTGCAGCATGTACTTGGTCACCTATATTATTCTGGGCTCTTCTTAGATGGTACATGAGCGCTCGCTTTTTGGTTAGAATTAGAGAGCACATCGGCTAGAACCACAACGGCGTCTTTAGACACTGTTCGGTAGGCCTTTGTTACTCCTAGCAGATAATTGCGAAATAAAGAAATTACAATAATATACCTCTAAACATTGTAATTAGTAGTATTTTTATGTTGCAAAATTTAAAAATATAATTTTTTGAATCCCATGTATTTTCAATGGCAAGTTTCTGAAACATTGATCCGCCACAGCTCAGCCTTGGAATTACACCTATTGGTGTAATTCAAACGGCTATTAACTTTTCTCACGGAACCCTGGAAGCATGACAAATATAAACTTTCTACATATTACCCTTCTCGAGTTGAAAAAACCTACGGACATTTGTCCATTATTAATAAGATTAAACTAATTATGGTAGCAATAAATCCGGAAGACAAAAATAATAGATGAGTTTACGCGAAAGCACAATCGAAGAACAATCTGCCGAGCTAAGAAAAATGCTGGGAATCTAACAAAAAAATGCCAGCACCAATGTCTTTTTAACGACCGACCTATGGTAAATAATAGTTTATATAGCCTTACCTGAACGTTGGTATATTACTGATTAGCGTGTCTAGCACTGTCACATCCCCTTTGAGAGGTGCATGGTTCGCTTCCAATTCTTGTCGTATAGCTGACATACTCATGTCAAAAAGTCTTTGAATTTCTGTGTTTCCTTTAACATTATTTCGTTCTGTAAAGAAATTATGGTTAGTTAGATAAAATTATGGTTACAATTCTGCGATAATAGCGCTTACCAGGCCATAATAAAACTAAACTTTGATATAAAGCTAATTCAGTTTCAGTTAATTTTAATTCAGCAATACTTTTAGCAGTCTCAAATATACACGCCACCAATTTCATTTCAAATGAATCGGTTGTATAGAAGGCTTCTTGCGGCAGCATAACATCACCATATAATACCGAATTTGAAGAGAGATCAAGTAAACGGGACATACGCACTATTGCCAATTCAAATGAACCAGTTTTTAATAGAAGTATCTATGGAAGGCATAAAAAAATAAATATTATAAAGTTTAGGCCATTGACAATGCGCCTGGTGCATTTGGCGCAAATACTTACCTGATCATCTTGACTTAGTCGCATAAAACCGGGTATTAATTTAGCAAATTCTATTATATTTTGTATCATGGCTGTAAGTTTTTCGGCACAATCCAACCATAGCTCTTCTTGACTTAAATTTTTGTAATAGAGAATTCGCGATACGTCCTGAAAAAAAAAATGGTTAACCATAAAATAATTGTTGTATAGGTATTACGTCTGATTGTAAATTAGTCTGTACGACTATCAAAATATCTGGAGAAGGAGTTCCAATTTCTAATCGAAAAAGTTGTATGAGCAACTAAACTTGTCTACAATAACTTACAACAAGTACAGCAGAGTTCACTAGTATTAAGTTTATGGTCTCCACCAATGATTTTTCTGCAAGTTTGACTAAAATTAAACGGTGGATGACTATATCGTGTAGACTATATCGGTGGATGTCTATATCGTATACTATACTATTAGTTTTATGTTTTGTTATATTGTAAGACATTTGATTTTAATTTAAGGGAAATGCCATTAATAAGGATTATAAAAAGTAATGAACCTAATATATGGATCCTTGAGGTACATCAGCAGTAGGATATTTGGAAATTTCACTCCACTGAAATGCATAGTTTCTATTCTATAATCATATCAAAATCATACCATAATCATATCATCATCATATCATCATCATATCATAATCATATTATAATCATATCATAATCATATCATAATCATATCATAATCATACCATAATCATACCATCATCATATCATAAGCATATCATAATCATATCATAATCATATCATAATCATAACATAATCATCTCATATCATAATGATATCATAATCATATCATAATCATCTCATATCATAATCATATCATAATCATATCATAATCATATCATAATCATATCATAATCATATCATAATCATATCATAATCATATCATAATCATATCATAATCATATCATAATCATATCATAATCATATCATAATCATATCATAATCATATCATAATCATATCATAATCATATCATAATCATATCATAATCATATCATAATCATATCATAATCATATCATAATCATATCATAATCATATCATAATCATATCATAATCATATCATAATCATATCATAATCATATCATAATCATATCATAATCATATCATAATCATATCATAATCATATCATAATCATATCATAATCATATCATAATCATATCATAATCATATCATAATCATATCATAATCATATCATAATCATATCATAATTATATCATAATCATATCATAATCATATCATAATCATATCATAATCATATCATAATCATATCATAATCATATCATAATCATATCATAATCATATCATAATCATATCATAATCATATCATAATCATATCATAATCATATCATAATCATATCATAATCATATCATAATCATATCATAATCATATCATAATCATATCATAATCATATCATAATCATATCATAATCATATCATAATCATATCATAATCATATCATAATCATATCATAATCATATCATAATCATATCATAATCATATCATAATCATATCATAATCATATCATAATCATATCATAATCATATCATAATCATATCATAATCATATCATAATCATATCATAATCATATCATAATCATATCATAATCATATCATAATCATATCATTATCATATCATAATCATATCATAATCATATCATAATCATATCATAATCATATCATAATCATATCATAATCATATCATAATCATATCATAATCATATCATAATCATATCATAATCATATCATAATCATATCATAATCATATCATAATCATATCATAATCATATCATAATCATATCATAATCATATCATAATCATATCATAATCATATCATAATCATATCATAATCATATCATAATCATATCATAATCATATCATAATCATATCATAATCATATCATAATCATATCATAATCATATCATAATCATATCATAATCATATCATAATCATATCATAATCATATCATAATCATATCATAATCATATCATAATCATATCATAATCATATCATAATCATATCATAATCATATCATAATCATATCATAATCATATCATAATCATATCATAATCATATCATAATCATATCATAATCATATCATAATCATATCATAATCATATCATAATCATATCATAATCATATCATAATCATATCATAATCATATCATAATCATAATTGAACGCATCTAAAAGGGTTTTCAATACGGACGCTCGAAATTTATAGCAGCCATGTTGTTAAAGCAACATCTGCCAAATTTGTTGTGAATTGTTCAGTACGGCAAACCACCATGGACGGTTATAGCGTTATACAATAATATGATTTGCAATTTCGAGCGCCTCCCACGGTAGTCGGATTTTTATCAATGCAGTGAAGGGTTAGATTATACGACTGTCTTTTAATTTACATTTAGATAATATAATTCGTAAGGGAAAATCACTAATTGGATTCATATTTTGTGTGCGGGCGAATTCACGGGTAAAAGTCAATATATGCTTTGATTCAAAGTAAATTCAAATATTTTTCAAACATTTTTTGCAATATCGAAGCGATTGAAGCTCTTTGATAATTATTCTTCAGTAACCCACAGTATAATGTATGGAGTTGATTCTATTTCCTGGTAATAGTACGTACGTATTTTGTAAAGTCAAGATGTAAAATAAAATAAAAAATTTAACTCACCTGCGGCTTTCTAAACATTTCATGTACTATTTCTAATTTAAGATTTGTATTTGTATGTGCTTCAGCAAGTGTTTTAATCAAAACATCGTTAATATCACCCTCTGCTGTAAGTATATATAGAAAATATTGAGTTAGTACTCTTACATGGTATTCGAGAAAAATGTGCAAATCTTAAAAAAAAAAAAATAAAAAATAAGAAAATAAAATTAACTTAACACAAACAAAAATAAAATAATAAATAAACCAAAAAATTGATTGCATGCAAACGCGCGCATCCCTTTTTTAGTATGTAGTTAGTAATTTTGTTAGTTTTACTTTTTAGTACACTAATGGGACTCCCAATAGCAATATAAATGTATAAAAAGAAGCCAAAAAAAAAAAAATTTATAAAAGCGCAACACAATAAATACAAAATAGAAACGACATGCATGAGGGAAGGGGCATATCACATTCTTATTTTACAGGATCCAATATATTCTACAAGATACCGAGTACGAAAGAACATCCTTCAAATACAAAAATAAATTATACAACAACAATAACAGCAATTACAAAAAATAGTAGTTTCGGTTCACATCACATAAGATATTGTTTTTAACATATTTTTTTTTATATTTTTATAAACTGTCTGCCACATATTCAGAGAATGTCTTACCCCATCTCGAATGCGAATCACATGAGCTTTCGTCCTCGTAACAAAATGTTACTTGTGATACATGATCCTGGTTCGATTGTATATGGAGCGTGGTTGGATTATTTGTTGTTGTTGAGGCGACACCAGTTGCACCACCGGTCACCACCATATCTGAATGACAGCATTCCGATGTTATGCCATTATTACTATCACCACTATTATTATTTATATTATTATTTATACTACTACTGTTATTATTATGATTACTGTTATTACCAACACCACCACTACGTCTTAGCGAATTACCTGAAATTCCTGAATTTATTGGGGTACAAGGTAATTGGAAATTTGGATTAATTTTTTTTTTTTTTTTTATTTTCAACGCGATTATTAACGCAAATATTTAATAATAAAATAAATTAAAACTAAAAATAAAAAAATAATAACCATTTATGTCTAAAAAAGGTGTGTGCGTAAAAACTAAAGATATGCGATTTTTATATGCCTTGAGTATATACTTTGTGTGTCTTATATATATATATTTATATAAAAAAAACGTATATAGTAAAAGTGAGTGATCGGGAAAGTAGTACAAACTCAAAAAAATAAAAAAAAAACTTATAAATAAATCAGCTAAATAAGCAAGAAACCAAAATAAATATAAATCTTGTATAAAGAAAATAAAAAAAAAATTAAAAAAATCTTATATAAGTAGTAGATAGTCTTATTCGCACCTGCTCCACCATTCAATCCAATGTTATTTGAAACAAGATTCGGATTAACCATTTGACTACTGGGTGAGTGTAAAAATGTTGTCGAATCAACGAAACTGCCAACCAAACTGTCAACGTGCGCAAGTGCTTCTTGTTTTATTGTTACAATTGTGCTACTATTGTTACTGTTATTGCTTCCGTTATTATTGCCACCAATATTAATATGCTGGGTCGATGTAGCTGCGGCTGATTGTGATGCAGACGATGATGATGCCGATGATGATGATGATGAAAGAGCTGAAGATGATGATGTGGATGAACCAGTTATTGTTTGTTGTGATAAACCGCCACCACCACCACCACCACCACCCCCACCGCCGACACCGCTACCAACTGATTGTGGCGAATTTTGTTGCTGATGCTGATTACTAATATTATTACTATTATTACTACTATTATTATTCGAACTACTATTCACTTGAATACGTGTCAAACGAATATCATTCATGCTTGTACCACCAAGTATAGATGATGATGCAGCTGAACGATGATGAGTCGGTGATTCTTTTGGATCTGCAATTTTTTTTTCATTTGGTTTTCTGACTTTAAAAACTGAACACAGATGTTTTTTTTTTGTATTTTTTAAATTTTGAATTTTTTTTTTGATTAAAAAAATTAACACAAAAATCATAATCGCCAAATTAAAAAAAAAATTTTTTGGGAAAATAAAATAAAACAAAAACATAATGTGGATTAAGATTGATGTTCAGCTAAGTACGCGTGTGCGTTCAATTTTAATTTTAGGGCCGCTTAATTTAATGCTACGTAGCAGAGGAGCTTTTAATATTCTTCGGAGGGTGCTTTTAAATTCTGATCTACTACTAGATTTACAATTTTTTGATATTGTGCTAACGATTTATTAAAACGGTGATGAGTTTGTACTACCATATAGGAATTTACTTACGCCTAGAACGACAAACTTAGGTACAAGTGCATTTAGAAAACATTCAGCCCAAAATAATTTAAAACTTTAACCCGGCAGCGCATATATTCTTTGTAGAGTTATTACAGACAACCTATGAAAGCCAAACATCCGTCCATCACTGACTAACATTTGCGTTCCATTGAATTTCCAGTCAAGTACTTTGCTCACACCAATGTAAACAAGCTATTAGAGAATAATCATAAGTGATTTTTTTAAGGAATCTCCAGAGAAAATTAAAAATACTAAAATTGAAAATTATTCAGTATCGATGTAGAAGTTGTCTATGACGTAAGCTGGAAAATGTACTAAAACAAATTTCACTAAACATTGGAAAGATTTCTAGTAAGCGAGTAATTTGATCTAAAACCAACATCAGTTTTACCATTTTACCTTGAAATTATTATTTTTTCTCTATATTTCAACACCATAAAATTGTACAGTATGTTCAACAAGAGCGTGTACGGCATAACTGTACTTAAAACTATAGGAACAAATATGATCGGGGCTTACATCGGTTTTCTATTGACTCCTCTTGGACGCTCTAAAACAAACATTGGTTTAACTGCAACTGTTTAGCGGATAACATAATATATGAAAGAAATGAGTGCGATTTATAAAAAACGATTTGAAGCGGTGTTTTTAAGTGCACATCCGAAAGGACCAAAAATGTCGGTTGCAAGTGCAGCAAATTATATAAAAAAGTCGTAAACATTTGTACAAAAGAGGATTACATATTATTCAATGTATAAAATTGTTGACAATTTGCCAGATAGATGCAAAATCCGAACCACTACAAAAAAGGAGGATGAGGGCATCATACAGTTATTTGATGAAAATTCTTCGCTTGCGCTGGATGCAGCTGGGGCAAAATTGGCGAAAAAGAATACTATTTTACCAAAAACAACCATACGAAAGAACATGGCTACGCATATGGAAATACTTTGGTCTAACCACTGGCAACACAAAAATACATAGAAAAGCGAATACAGTGGGCGAATCAACATAAAAACAAAGATTTTACGAATATTGTGTTTACCGATGAGTCATTCTTTTGGAGTTTTAATGTTAAAAGGCGTGTTTAGCGAACTAAGCAAAAAAAAAAACGATTGCCTGAACTGTGGAGCACTCGCCCTAGCTCCATATATGGGGAAGCTTCACCAAGCAAGGTTTTGGTAAATTAATCGTTTCCACACGGAACCTAAACGCACTTTTCATGAATAAAATTTATTCACGAGGTTTGTTACCATCTATCCTGAAATGGTTTTGGAGCGGAGAACTCTAATTGGATTTTGCAAGAAGACAGCGACCCAAAACACCATAGCCTACTGTGTTCGAAATTTAAACTCAAAAAGGGCATCACAACATTGAATTCGCCATCTTAGGCAAATCCCAATCTGGTCAAAATTTATGGGCAATTCCAATCTGGTCAAAATTTATGGACAATCATGAAGATTAAGCTGAAAACGTACCACATAAAAAATTTCAACGCTCTAGCGCAAGTGATGGAAAAATGTATCACCAGTATACAGAAAAATTGGTTGATAGTATCGACAAAAGAAGCTAGGCAATCATTAACAATAATGGTGACTTTACTATGTTTTAGTTGATAGCGCCCTAGAAAATACAACAAACTTTCATAATAAAAACAAAAAAAATCGTAGTTTTATTTTTACTTAGGTTTTTGCCGTACACTGTATGTAACATGTTTATATTTAAAACTGTTGCCTGACACGTTTCCGACCTCAACATGAAGATGGCAGCACCCGCCAACAAAAGTGCGAAGTAGTATGTTTGCGAATTCGTTGAAAGGTACTCACCGAAATATCAGCCATTTTGAAAGCGCAGTTGTTGTTTAACAATCGCTTGAGTGAGTCGATCAGAGTGTTTTTGTGAAAATGGAAAAAATCAAGTATATGTCATTAAATGTTTAGCACAGTGAAATTTTGGGTAGATGAATTTAAACGTGGCCGTACCAGCTTGGATGACGATAAACGTTCGGGACGTCCAAAAACTGCAACCACTGATGATAAGTTCGCTCGAGCACACCAAATGGTGAAATGATGCTAGACAACCGTCCAATTAAAGTTAGAGAGATAGAAGCGGCTATGATTATGTCACAAGAACGTGTTTGTCACATATTGAGTCAATTAAGATTTAAGCATGAGAAAGCCTGTCGCGCGTTGGATGCCGAATTTTCTTACATTGATCCAGAAACATGTTCGAATGAACAATTTCAACGCACTGTTGGAGCAGTCAAGGTCCAATAAATCAGAGTCGAGGTGCCGGTTAATTACTATTGATGACACTTGGATACACCATTATACTCTAGAATCAAAAATACAGTCAAAACATTTGACTGCCAAAGGAGAACCGGCTCCTAAAACGGTAAAAGTAGTTGCTTCGGCTGGGAAAGTGAGGGCAACTGTTTTTTTGGGGACAGTCATGGAGTAATCTTAATCGATTATCTTCAAAAAGGGAAAACCATTACAGGAGCATACTACGCATAATTACTAGGCCAGCTGAAAGCAAAAATTGCGGAAAAACGGTAAAATAAAACAGAAATTAAAATCTTGCTCCACCAAAACAATGCGCCGTCTGACACCTCAGTAGTTGCCACATTAGATCTAGCAACTTTTTTTGTTCCCTAAGGTCAAATTGCGCTCGGAGGAAAGGAGTTTTCGTCGAAAGAAGAGGCCATCATCTTCCTAAACGACAATTCTGCGAAGAAAGGCGCCAATAATCTAATTGGATGGGTTGATGAGATGGGAGCATCACTGGGACAAGTGTATAGACTTACAAGGAGACCATGTAGAGAATAAAAATAAATTTGAAGGAAAAATGTCTTTTATCTTTGTTAGGTCGGAAACTTTTCAGACAACCCTCGTATATCTGTGCGCGGCAAGGATTGCGTATCATCTTAACTACGACATTTCTCATAACTGAGAGATGGGTCCCATTTGAAACGCGAACAATCAAAACGCGATATTTCAAAACGCGATATTTCAAAACGCGATACGGTACAAAACGCGATATTTCAAAATGCGATATTTCAAAACGCGATATGGTAAAAAACGCGATATGGTACAAAACGGGAGTTTAGGATCGGGTTATATCAGGCGGGTGACGGGGAAATTTAATTTCAGTTTATAGGAATTTAAAAGTCGATAGGAACGATAGTACATAGGATCGGTATCAGGTGGGTCGCCGCGATACCGTCGCTTCGCAACGCATATTCTGTACCATATTGAAATGTCCATGTTGAAATATCTCGTTTTGTACCATATCGCGTTTTGTGGAATTATTAATGGATTTAATGCTACTTTTTCGCATTTTTGTTCGTCTAAGCTCCATCTGGTCGTTTTCACAAAAATATAGTATACCATCTGCGCAAGCTGAATTTCAACGTGGGCACGAACATGGAACATGGATCGGTGCTCGGTTCTGCACTCTAACATTAGATCATAGTAATATGTGTTCATCGATCGTCCTTAGTTGAAAAAAAATTGCTTTTGTATTCTGATTTTGGTGGAATTCGAACCCAGTACCTACAGGGTCCCATTAACAATCTTTATTCTATAATGCCCCGCATGATCTCTCTGGCCTAATTTCATTCAAAAAATTAAGTTTTTAATAAATATTTCAGATTAAAAGCCTCTTAGTCAACTTTGAAGTCGCTTCTCATGGGGCCTGACAACTGAATACAATATTTTGACCAATTTTTAGCTGAAGTGCATACCAATATCAAATTCAATTCGAAGCTTATTTGAAATTAAATAGTTTGTTTTCCGAAAGAGGACAGCTACTTCGCAAATGGAAAAATGTTATTTAATACATTTGTCGCCAGGCTTCACTACTTTCAAAAAAACATTGGTCGTGTGTTCGAATGAGGTTGGAAAAGGTATTAACGACTGTTAAAGTTGGAAATGTGACATCTAGTGCATTAAAAATAAGCTTATTTGGCCTATTTAGACGTGTGTGCACTTTTTTCGGATTTTTTGTTTTTCGCTATTATTTGAAATTTGACTGTTGAAGCCGAAACACGAAAATGTCAAAAAATTTTAAAATGTCGGATACTTGGAGCAGACAACAAACTTTGTCACTAATAATTAAACAGTTTATATTTCAAAAATTTATTTCAATTATTTTTGCAATTCATTAAATTGCTCCCTCATTATTAAAATATTCTATCAAACTTTTTCTGAAAATTTCGCCTGTTTTAGATCTTCTTGGGTTTGAACGCCTACCTGCCTTTTTGGCAATCATTTTCTTCTAGTGATCAAAAAATTGTTCCTCACACAACAACATTTTACTATTAATTTAACTTTATCTTGATGGAGATTGATGGGTTTTTGAAAAATTAAAAATCTATTGCTGAGTATTCCGAAAGCACGCTCAATTGTCTGTCGAGCTCTACTTAACCTGAGGTTAAACGTTTTCTTGTTTTCATCAACCGTTGTAAATGAATATGGTGTCATCATGTTTGGTAATAACGGGAAGGCATTACTCGTATCTGCAACAAAGAGATATGGTAATATAATAACCGTGAATTTCCAATAAACGCATTTGGAGGTAAATATTTCACTGGCTGCTTCAGGACGTAAAAATTTTCCAATTATGTAATTGAAATTCAATGCACCCACGAAATTATTTACCGTTGTTTGTCCTGTTATCCTGGTAAATATTAATGGCTATTTTAATGAAAATTTACGAATAAAATACAAAAATCGTTCAACTGTCAAGTTGTTATTTTGACGTAACAGAAAAATGATCTTGTGTGTAATGATGTGATGTAATACATACTCGTGCGGAAAGGTTGAGTCTTTTTTTCATGAAATTTTAGCATGGCATACTTTATGAAAATAAAAATTAACATACAAAAATGTACCCAACAAGTTTAAATTTTTTCCGTCAGATCCACTTATAGTTGTATATTGACGATTGTAACAGTTGGAAAACCCAGCTAACGGAAAAATAAAAATTAAACAAGCTATCCTTCAATGACATTTCTCAATAACAAAAATCATGCGTTTTTCAAATTGGCATAGCTGGATTACGATCTCGTATTTTCGTATTATAGCTCAGTTCGGTTTCAAATTTTTCCGCGACGTGCATCTCGTGTTCCTACAATCGTCAATCGAAAAACATAATATTTCATACACACATGCACTTTGCAATGGTTAGGCCAATTACAAAATATTTGTTATTTTGTTTGAGTGCCGTAGATTTTAATTCGCCGCTTATTCAATGAAACAACACTTGTATGTGACTTCAATTCGTATATGTGATAAACTCCTGAATTAAAACGTATTAATTCTTCTTTCTTTTTCATGGCAGTCAGTAACTTCAAATAACATTAATTGTTTTCTTGTAAATTAATTAATAAAAAGCACAAGTTAAATATTCTATTTTAGTGACATCAGCTTTTATTTTTCAGGAACTTCTAGTCTTAATTTATAATGTGTGTCTGACGATAATTTTTATGACTAAATTTCCGACTTACTATTAGGTTCGGCTCTGAAGCTGGTTGCATTAAAATATAGTTGCACAAATAAAAATCGCCCGCTATTTTGGATATATTGGGAGTATAACTTAGTTTTTTGGATTTTTTTGTAGAATAAACTCGTTTATTTCCAAGAAATGGTAAATTTTATTTTAATCAAAATATTTTCAATCGTTGTCTATGAATTTTGACCATCTTTCTGGCAATTCGTCGAGGCATTTTTTGATTTCTTCGTGGGTTCTGAAATGCTGGTCTTGAAGATCGCTTTGCATTGTTCGGAACAAATAGTAATCTGATGGGGGGCAATCTGGTGAATAGGGAGCATGAGGTAAAATTTCCCATTTAAGTACTTCCAGCGAATTTTTTACTTGTTTTGCGACATGTGGTCCAGCATTGACGTGCAGGAAAATCACTTTGACATTTGTTGGTGGGAATTTTTTCGGGACGATTTTCATTCAATGCATGGTTCAAATCTATCAATTGTTGTTGGTAACGTTCACCAGTAATAGTTTTGCTCGGTTTTAGCAGCTCCATAGTACACCACTCCTTTCTGATCCCACCTTACTTCCATGAATGTTTCGTTTTGCTGTTGATGTGGATGGTTCGCCTGGATGAACCATTGATTTTTTGCGATTAGGGTTATGGTAGCAGACCCACTTTTCATCGCCAGTTACAATTTGAATTATTAGATCTATTTTGGTTCATATTAGAATTATTTTGGGTGACCAGAACGTTCTTTGTCACTGACATCAAAATCACCACCTTTGAATCGTTTAAACCACCTTTTGCAAGTTTGTTGAGTTGGTGCATGTTCAGCACAAATTTTTTGAAGCTTTTTTTGATTAAAGTAAAAAAGTAATGCTTCCCGCAAATGCTGTTTCGTTGGTACGAAAATCGACATGTTTAAACGGTATTAAAAACATGTTGTTTACGCTTTCACGAATAATGACACACTAACTTTTAATGTGGAATGTCAGCACTTTAAAACGCCGTAGATGTCATTGTAAAAGAATGTTTAGTACTAAAGTTACGCCATCTCTAAGAAAATCCAAAAAACTCAGTTATACACCCAATATGTAGCTTAGTCATTGCTGTTTTTATGATTAAGTTTCAGTCACTTGCAAGCTGTCGTTCCATTCGAGGTTGCATTCTATTCTGATTTCAAATGAAAAAATACTGCTCAAGCTATGGAACTGATTAGTTCGAGTTTGGGGGAATATTCTGAGTCATTGTACTAGTAAAAAAGTGGTTTGCAAGATTTCGTATCGGCAATTTTAGTCTTGAGGACGATCCACGTCCAGGAGCAGTTAAACAATTTGAAGACGATAAACTTAAAGTTTTAATGGATGAAAACCTGTGTCAAATTTAAAAAGAGCTTGCAGAACACCTTTTCCGTCTTATTGACGGTTAGTTTATGTCAGGCCATTGTTTGAGAATGGCACCCAGCCTTAATCCGATTCTCACGACTTCTTTCGTATTCTGTATTGTTGGTCCAATTTCGGTATGTTTGCCCAGAGTAAAATATGCTTCCGGCCCTGCTGCTTGAAGGCGACCACTCGCCTACCATCTTCTTAGTACACCTATCGCTGTATCTTCCGCTACTCTGAAATAAGTTTATACGTTCTGCCACCGCCTGTTTGATGATTATTACTTTGCCATTTTTCCCGTATTTTGAAAAAATTCCTTTATCCAGGCAAGCATTCAGGATTCTAGTATACTTGGTCCAATGATTGGCCTAGATCATTTTACTACCTCAACCTCGTTGTTTTTATTGGCCTGGCGCTTTACCTTTTTTCAAGGAGAAGATGGCAATAGTGGATTCTTCACTGCTATTCTACTCGATTCATGTTTGGGACTATGCAATGCAGCATTAAGCACAGCATATAGTTTGCTCACTTGTGTCTATTTCCTCGTAATCATCAGTCAAAGGAATTTTCAGTACACATTTAGTAATAGCAAAGGGTTTGATTCTCTCTGTTTTAGTTATAACCCGTTCTATTCTGTCTATATCATCATCGGCATGATACATTTAATTGGTTGGCTAAGTGAGTACTTCGAAATCTTATCGCTTATCTTACCTGTGTATGATGAGGAAGCCGCCTTAAGGGGTGAACATGTTTGCTTCGTGAACCAGTATTCTTTCACTGACCAAATGGTTACTCTTCACAGTCCGCCCATTACTATTATAAGGCCAATATTCGTGTTGATATTTATTCAAAATGAGGAGGTTACGTTTTGCAATAACTTGTTTAATGTAGATTTCCCTATCATTGGTGTCACAATTGTGCCAAAATCGTGACTTTGCATTAAAATCACCCGTGATTATGATCTTTTTTAGGCCATTCAAAATGTTTGTAATTTGTTTACAAATCATCATTGGATCGCCTGAAAATTAGAAGTAAATGCTTACTAGGTAAAATTTCACTATTTTTGATCTAACTTTTCTTTTCGTTTGGCTAAACGACCTTTAAGATCGGCTCACTCTAGGCACGTTGTGCAGCGAGAACTACGAATCACGTCAAGCGCTCAAAAATCTTATTTCTGTCTGCAATAGTTATTTTGCTTAGAACTTGTATCTCATTCTCTAATGTAGCGAGCGCCTCATTTAATGTTTGAGCACTATTGTACATTGCCTCATCATCGCTTCCAGTGCGTACTCGGTTTTGCGTTTCATTATTTGGGAATGAGGACCCTGACCTGAGACCATTTTACCCCGTACCTAACTACGTATGTTGCTACACTGAGTATAGCCGTGCGGTGGATATTTATTTCATCATAGAGATGGAACCACTATGTCGTTGCCACCCCTCAACCTCGTAGAGGTACATAATTTAAGGATACAAAAACAATTCCTGTATTGTTGTAGTTTATGGGTATTGATTGTCTCTCTGAATATTTCTAATATTTTGAAAATCGATGAATTTAAATTTATTTAGCAAATTTTAATTGGATGTGGATTGTTTTGCGCCATCTATGGATGACTAGTGTAAACCAATCTTCTATTTAGTTAGTCTTACTTAGTCTAAAATTCGTCGTTAGGCATACAGCATTAGTTTAGTTAAATTAGTTGAATGAAGCAGCATTAGCAGTTATTTGGAGCAAATTATTATTGTTTGGAAAAGTGTGTCGGTGAACAATTGTTTTGATTAAATTAAGTTAATGGTAGTTGATACAAGTCAGAAATAGATGGCACAAAACATTTTGTAACTGAAATTTAGTTTTAATGTTGATACTTACTCCATATTTGCGGTCAATTAACAACTCTCTTACTAAATGCGAAAGAATATTTTTTTTTTAAATGAGATCAAATAAAATTGGTTTATTATAAATAAAAGAGTTAAAGCCGAAACATCTCTAAATGCACTTTTACCAGACGATTAAATCGTACAACATGATTTAGGGTACCTAGCACCTTTTACTAAATTTAACATAAACGATAACATAAATCCTGCGTGTAACATAAAATATCCTGGGTATAAAACGTTGAAAATCGCACATAATTTATTTAACTTGAACAATCGAGTAAAATCTTGTAGATATATTACATCATTAATAAGCATGTCATTTTGATAATCAAACTCTTAATAAATTCATGTTAGATGGAACATAAAAAAAAAACTTCGTTAGGTCTTAAACATATCATTGAAACCAAACCAAAAAATTACAACCACCTCAAAAACGAAATCAATTTATATATAAACTTGTACTTTACATGATTTAAGGGGATAGGTTTTATATAAAAGTTATGTACACACACGATGGATCTATAACACATATTCTAAGAACCTAGCCATAATAAGATTAACAATGTATAAAAAAATAAAACAATTTTTGTACACTAAATCCGCTATACATGGTGTTGTGATCTCAGGTGATATAAATTTTTTGGCAAGGTATAATTATTACAAGATATAATATATTTAAGTTAGAAAAATTAAATAAATTAAGAAAACAAAATTAAATATTGTATACAGATGGATTTTGGGTAAACAATTTTAAAAACAAAATACTTACTGTGCCCCCCTATAAAGTCTGGGTCAATAATTGTGCTCCTTGGTTCGTACGTTGTTGTACTGTCAACGTAATCGGCTGATATACCATCATAAGTCATATTTTGTTGTGATGTCACCGACGACGAATACACGTAGGGACTCGAATATCCACCAACCTCATTTGAATTGTAATAACTGAAAAAGAGAGTAAAAAGGAAAAAGAAAGTGTCCCGAAAAACCAGGCAAATTTTTTAAATTAGTGCAATCAATTCCAATTCAGGATCCGTATGTGATCCAATTTAATTATAATATATTTTGGCCGTATATCACCTATTGTAACTATGATGCAATTGGTCACTACTCGACGGTGTCGGTGTATCAAACACTGAACTATCGGGTGCTGCATCACTTTGCGCTCGCATCTGTGCCCTGTGAAATCGTACCTCGTCCTCCACCTTTTCACGTTGTTTCTTCGACATCCGACCAAATTTTACAGCTGCAATGAGAGATAAATACAATAATCTGTTAAATCTTCATTATATACATACACCAATTATGGCGTTTGTCAAACCATAAACTGAATGAAACTCAATTAAATTTAATTATATATAGATAGATACTCGCGTTTAACCGGCTATTTAACAAAATTTACTTGCAGAATTTATGGTGGTGTCTACTGTAAAACATAAATACGTAATACGAAATTATGTACGTAACCAAATCAATGATTTAATTAAATCAAAGCGCGTGTAGCACGGCTCTCAAATAAATCAAATCACTTTCACTATAGCGCAGTGTGCCGCATATATAGTGATTAAACCCATTTAACATTTTTTCCCACCTAAATTTATATAAAAAACGATTTGTTTGTCTTGTGTACTCGTATAAACCGCGTTTTTAAAACAATATAAAGAAAGCGAGTGTTATTTACACTCGGTGTCATATATCAGTTTGACCGATAACGCGAATATAAATAATAATTAATTCTGAGTGTGTATATGTTATCAGGAAGTGTGTAAAGAAAATATTTTCATTATAAGGCAGCGATTATATGAAATTTATTTACTACACTGTGTGTTACATATATGGACTATGATTTAGTCAAGAGTAAATCAAGATTGTAACGATTGCTGTAATGCCTATATAGTCCAACAAAACTACACAACACGCCCGCTCTATAATTAGACTGCTAATAGCATAAAAATTAAAACTAAATTATGATTTAAGTTTTTCTTATCATTTGCTTTACACACTAAGTATATCAGACTATCGAAGATAAGGCGGCAACAAATTTATTGTACAGATATTTCTGTCTAACATAAATAGACAATTGAGTTACGCGAGATTATCAAAGTCTGGCATCTATACGTAATACAATAAAGCAAAAGTCGTGAGCACGCGTACAGCAGGTTGCCGATAGATGGAACGGTTAATTTTATCATTAGATAAACATCCCGTGTGATGTGCTGATTTAAATTAGCGGGTGTGGCATTTTTGCATGTTTTGATTAAAAAAGTGAATGCCCTTAACAGTATGTAGGCGTAGGTGTGAAAAGATTCGGAAATGTTATATATAAGTACAAAATCTTTTGGAATTTCACACGATACCAATAAGCATAATCGATCATAAAGAGTTTGATAAATCAGGAGAAGATAACCTCTGCAGTAACCGCTGAAACGGAACCATTTAAAAAGAGCCAAATTCAAAGTAGTCTTAAGATCTAAAGTCCGAAACTTGACAACACAGGAAAATAAAAATATTACTAAGATTTCCCTACTGCATTGCACTAACCCGGAAACCTCACGGGAAATACTAGAAAATCGAGAATTTCCACTTAAAACTATACAACGCGACGATATTGATGTTTAAAAATTGGTAGTACTTAATCCGTGATTTGTCGCACGCACTTCCAATGGGGTTCCAGCAAAACATTTTTGGAGTATTCCTATAGTCATTCATATAAACAAATTTCAGGGAAATCAGTTTTATATTTTCTATCACTACGTGTTCCTTAATGTGGCTTTGGAATGTAGACAAATTTCATGATATTCGTCACCAGCTCTAAAACGGTAGACTTGTGAACTAAAATGCTTATAATAATAAATAAGAAATTCAAAGACTTTCAAGCAATAAGCAACATGATTACATCTGCATAAAAAATGTATCTGCCTCTAGCGCCGTAGCGGTAGCTTTGACTACTATGTACGTTGCTTCAGATAAACTTGTCGGCTTTCCTCATGACCTTTTAAATAACATACGTATGTTGTAAAATACTCAAATTATTTGCCGTGAACTAACGTGGTGTTATCAAAATTGCAGCCTGTTCCAATTAACCCTAGATATAGTTATATTGTATTTGTTCATCATACGGGAGGTACTTAACCGTGTTTGACGTTTGAAACTCAAAAAACGGGTTTCAATTCGCCGAGTTGAAATAATTATCAAAAAAAATTAAACCACACAACCAGCCTCGAAATATCATCGCCAAACCGTTGAGAAAAGCGAGTTTGGGCCTCGTCACTTTTATCAGGGTTAAAATAATTTTATCCTATGAACCGAATTAAATTGCACAATTTTAAGATTACGGTAATCAATCATTTGTGACGTTGCGGGTACTATTGGGTGTGTGTGTATGATGACAATATGACTCCGCCCTTTTTTATGAAAATAAAACACATTGTTTAGCATTGTTTAGAAGATGAAAGAATTATTTATTGAAAGTATGCTCCGTCTGCAGCCACAACTTTCCCCATCTTTCAAGCAATTTACGAACACCCTCTCCAAAGGAATCATGGTCTTTGGAGGTGATCCAATCAAAAAGCCAACTATCGATCTCTTCGCGAGAACTGAACCACCGTTCAGAAAGAGACAGACTATCCATAGATGGTTATGTATGTATGAGTATCACACTGTTAATTCAAATTCAAATGGGGAAAAAGTTAACCGTATTCAAAATTTTAGTACATAAGTATGTCTTTTTAGAAAATGGCTCAAACCTCAATTTAAATAAAAAAATATATAATATTTTCTAAAGTAAAAATTTATAAACAAATTCAATCACATATTTTGTAGAAATAATCGAGATTTTTTTAAAATATATTAGAACTTTAAATAGATTAGAATAAATCATAGAAAATATAACTTTGTATCAAAAAACAAACCGAAGTCAAGCATTGTAAGCACCAAATGGTTTATTAAGAAGACTGAATGACAAACTTCATGTACTATCGGCCTGAATGACCGATAATGGCTATCCAAATTTGAGTTATAATAACATCTGATCACATAGAATATAAAAATTCGTACCAATAAACCCGAGGTCGTGCATTTTTAGCACTATAGGTGGTTTTGGTTAGGTGAATCAATGACCATCTTCGTGTACTAGCCAGATCTGGATCACGATCTCGGGGAATGGCCGATAATGGCCATCCAAATTTGAGTTCTAATGACATCGGTACACTGAGAATCTCAAAATTCGTAGTAATAAACCCGAGGTCGTGCATTATTAACACTAGGTGGCTTTGGTTAGGTGACTCAATCACCAACCTCGTGTACTAAATAAATAAATATTTAATGGAGAAAAGCCGACAACTATGGCTTGAAATATATAGACAATGCACAATGAAACACATAACACATTAAAAAATGCCCAGTCGTAACTTTTGGCCACCACCAGGAATCGAACTCGGGATCCCTGAATCACACAGAAAGTGCTCTACTTGCTTTGTTATCGAGGGCGACAAGACTAGAAAGATCTGAATCACGATTTCTCGAAATGGCCGATTATGGTCATCCAAATTTTAGTAAAAATGACAACAGTACACCTAGAACATTGCTACGAATTATTCTAGGTGTACTGATGTCATTAGAATTCAAATTTGGATGGCCATTATTAGCCATTCCCAGAGATTATGGTTCAGGTCTGGCTAGTACGCGAAAACCATTTAGTGCCAATTTGAACCAAAACCACCTAGTGCTAATAATGCACGACCTCGAGTTTATTACTACGAATTTTGATGTTCTAGGTGTTCAGATGTCATTAGAATCCAAATTTGGATGACCGTTATCGGCCATTCTCAGAGACCGTGATTCAGGTCTGGCTAGTACATTTTGTTGTTTATTGAGTCACCTAACCAAAATCACCTACTGCTACTAACTCGCGACCCCGGGTTTATTTCTACGAATTTTGATGTTCTAGGTGTTCAGATGTCATTACATCTCAAACTTGGATAGCCATTATCGGCCATTCCCAGAGATCGTGATTCAGGTATGGCTAGTACACGAAGCTGGTCGTTAAGTCACCTAACACAAACCATTTAGTGCCAATAATGCACGATCTCGGGTTTATTGAGAGGAATTTTGACGTTCTAGGTGTACTGATGTCATTTTTAGTCAAATTTGGATGGCCTATATTAGCCATTTTCGACGTTTGTTATTTAGGTCAGAGTCACCTATCAGTGTTCAGGGGATTTTTTGGGTTTTTATACTACATTTTGATGGCCATTGACGATCATATCTTTAGATCGTGGTTCAGTTCTCGCTAATTCGTGAAGTACACACACAAAAATCTCTGGAACTTTTGTTAATTCATATGAAACTCAAAAACTTCTTATTAGAAATCAATGGGAAATTCATAATTGGTTTGAGTTCAGTATATTTGGTTTGCGCCTTGACTGTTTTAGTACACAATTTTGGTTAAACATTTATGGTTATGTTACAGTAATATTTTTTTCTTCGTAATTTGTCAATTAAAATTTTAATTTTTACTTTATTTATAAGATGCCATATTTTTCTGCCATTTTAATTAAGACAATTTGATATAAGTCATATAAATATACTGATAAAATTTGCTCGATTTCGTTAAACTTATCTTGATGTGCTTATTTTTTAAATATCGTTAATTCAGTGAATATATATCTGTCTCTTGTTTCTATCTCTTTTTTATTTTATTTCAATGATTTGAATTAAAATTATGTACCAATTTTGTATTTATTTAAAAATGTGTTCTATGCTTTTTAAACTAATTAAAATAATATAAAATCAAACATAATATTTCACTTTTCATTGGGAATTTCGCAAATTAAAGATCATAACAGTGTACTTCACACAACTACATAGAAAGGCTTTACAATTTTAATTGGAATTAGCAGTGCATTCCAATTAGATTTGTGTACGTATATGATTTTAATCTATGGAAAAGCTATGGAATAGTAGGGCTCCTTCCATTCTGGCCGTTTTCCTCTACAGCTCGCTTCAAATGATTTACTGTCAGTTTATCGTGAACAATTTATCGTGAGTAATTTATCGTAGAACAATTTATCGTAGAACAATTTATCGTGGAAACAATTTATCGTGGAGTCAATTTATCGTGGAACAATTTATCGTAGAATAGTTTATCGTGGGCAATTTATCGTATAACAATTTAGTATCGCAGTCAAATTTTTGACCGTCTGAGCGACGGTAGCGCCACTTTGACCAAGAGCGGAATTGTTTATAACTAAAAATGTGCCTTTGCTTAGCATTTTGGACCTAGCGCCATCTATTGGAATAAAAACGAACTAAAATTTAAAAAAATACGTTAAGACGTGCTAAAAAAATTAATAAAAAAATATTGAATCTCATTTAAAAATAAATGAAATTTAATATTTTTTTATGAATATATTAAATTGAGAGTGGGAGTCGCACTGCGTGCCACACGTAGGAGCAGATTATATAGAATCTATTAATGACACCTACGCTCCTCACCGTAGCCCTGCGGGGGGCTCTTTAGATTTTAATTTCGGGGGCGTAGGAGATGGAATCTTCAAACATGTCGCACTGCGTGCCGAACGTAGGAACGGATTATATAGAATCTATTAATGACACCTACGCTCCTCCCCGTAGCCCTGCGGGGCTCTTTAGATTTTAATTTCGGGGGGCGTAGGAGCCGGGATTTTCAAACATGTCGCACTGCGTGCCTCACGTAGGAGCGGATTATATAGAATCTATTAATGACACCTACGCTCCTCCCCGTAGCCCTGCGGGGCTCTTTAGATTTTAATTTCGGGGGGCGTAGGAGCCGGGATCTTTAATCGGTTAAGAAACTACCGAGTTCCGTCTCACATGGCCATATTCCAGAACTTTTTCCAAAAATCATTCAATAATCCCATTTCCATCTAACATACTCAATCCCATCATATTTGGTTAAGAAACTACAGAGTTCCGTCCCACATGGCCATATTCCAGAACTTCTTCAAAAAATCATCCAATAATCCCATTTGCATCCAACATACCCAATCCCATCATAATCGGTTAAGAAACTACCGAGTTAAGTCCCACATGGCCATATTCCAGAACTTCTTCCCAAAATCATTCAATAATCCCATTTCCATCCAACATACCAAATCCCATAATAATCGGTTAAAAAACTACCGAGTTCCGTCCCACATGGCAATATTCCAGAACTTCTTCCAAAAATCATTAAAGAATCCCATTAATTTTTTGATACCACGCATAAAACCTTTCTACGATAAATTGTCCACGATAAACTGTTCTACGATAAATTGCCCCACGATAAATTGTGTCCACGGTAAATTGTGTCCACGATAAGCTGTTCTACGATTAAATGTTCACGTTAAATTGAAACACGATAAATTGTTTACGATAAAGAGACCGTCACCCGCTTCAAATATATTAGTTGTTGTCTGAGATATCGCCATTGATAGTTCCACCCGATTCCAGCAGTTCATAATAGTTGCTTTCCAATCGACCATCGCAAGTACTTGTAAGTGCAAAAAATGTGTATTGGCTAAAGTGTCGATTGGAAAGCACAAAAAACTACAAAAGCAAAACATAACCTACAAATGTGTAGTTTATTTGTGATAACTTTTTAATAAAAAAATATCTACCTATACCGCAATTTTATTAGCTTCACAATCGCTTCCCACAATCACCTAGCGGACAAATTTATCGTAACTGCTTTCAACTGCTCATAATAAAATGGTAGAGCAGTTATGAGTAGTTAATTTAGCAAAGACAAAAACCATAAGTGCTTATAAGTACTTGCGGTGCAGTCGATTAGAAAGCAACTATTATACTACATCTTTCTGATCTCACCAGATACAGAGCATAACCTTATTGCAATGATCTCGCTTTGGTTGCGGTGGACCAGCTTCACCAGGCTTCACCTAAGATTTTTTGGATTTGGCATTCTCTTCCCAATCCATTTTTCATCTCATTCGATACAAAAAAAACCTTTCTTGGTTGTCTTTGACAACAGTATTTCACAAGTGGTTTATCGACGTTCGAGGTCTCGAACTCAGATGCGAGGTTTTTGAACCATTTCGATTATTTGTAAATATTTTGCAACAGTTGATTTTATGCTACAGCCAAATCTGATTGTTTTTTAAAATAATTTTCAGCCAATAACGTTTGCAGGTCAGTATCTTCAAATTTTATGGGTGGTTTTCCATGCTCTTTATCTTCAATGTCAAAATCATCATTTTTAAATCGTCAAAACCATTTTTTGCACATTGTGTTTGATGGAGCATGCTCACGGCAAATTTCGCCAAGCAAACGGTCAGTTTCCGCTGCACTTTTCTTTGCACACAAAGACACATATTCGGAAAGGGCGGAGACATATTCACATATCTATATCGCGTTTGCTTCACTCGTCTAGTGTAATTTATTAACCAACCGAACCCTCTTTTAACTAAACAAGCTTATACCTTTGAAAAGGATAATCTAAAAAAGTTCAGATGCAATTCTGGGCGGCATTGTAATTTTAAAGAACATTTAAATCGCATACGAATGGCTCCAACTATCATATATGATGACTGCTTAGAGGCAAATGATGCACGCGTTCATTATGTATGTATAGCTGGGGGCTGCGTTTCGTTGAAAATTCGTTCAAAAATAGAAAATATTTTATTTTGCTAGCGTGATTGAGCCAATCCAACTTTCGTAGGAATCATCATTTGTTTTAAATTCGAAATTCTCTATACAAAAATGGTTGTGTCACGAAAATTCTTGCATAAAGAGAAAACTGAACTCTTTTTAGAAATTTATTCTAAAAACGTGTGAGGTAACATAAGATACGATGATTCGAAAATTTTGCCAAATATAAATGTACAATCATCCTAATGGCAATCCTAATATCCAAATGGTTTGTGACGTGAAAATTCAAGATAAAGATACATTTTGAAAACAACTTACTTCGAAACGACATGATCTATGAATCGTTATCCTTCTGCACTAACCTAAAGAGCTTAATTTACACTTAACGTTTTCGTTCATATTTTGCTCTCAAAAGCTTTAGAATTGTCCAAACTAGTTTAAGTTACTTTATCAAATCGGGGGATGGCACCACAAGAAATACTTAACAGCCATAACAAGCAAAACATGAACATAAAATTCTTTTCATCTACAAAGCCATTATGAAAATTATAGCCAAAAAAATGATTCTACAACAATGAAAATGAATTGAATTGCTGCTAATAAAAAATAAAAATTTGAAAGACGTATTACTTGTGTGCTCCAAAATTTATATACGGTTATTGACATCAATAGAAATTCGCACATAGCACACAGTTACCTTTTCTCCACAAAAACAAAGACAAATCGAATCTCGAGATACGTCCACGATATAAACACAAATTATTAAAATCATCGAACCGAAAGTAAGCCGCAATTTGAACATTTCTTTTATATCATTACCTAATCAGTCGGAATCAAGTTACTGAGTGCGATAATACCACTAATTCCGCGTATGGATCCCAATTTCAAAGCAAAACCAATTAATTGAATATTCCTTCGAATATTCTTTCCAAACGAACGAAAAATCCGGCTACAACAAATTCAATCAAGTCAAAGACCGACCGACGATTAATATCCATAAATAAATAAAACATAAACATAAACCTTTTTCACATAAAAACATAAATGTAGAAAAAAATTTCCTCGAGTTTATTCAATTCTAAATAAAAAAAAAAAGCGCCAATTCACCCTTCTTAATTTTGTGTTGTGTAATAGAATTTAATAGAGCCACCCACCACCTCACCCTATACCACATCTTATCTTTCATCTCGCCCTCATTTTTTTTTTGTAGATTTTATCGCCGCGTAAATCTATAAGCGGTCAAAGAATGATGTGCTATGTACGTGTAATATGACACCAAACAAATTGTCACGCACTGTATATAGACGGATTTGTTTCTATCTCGGTTACGTAAACAAATTCTCATTCCCACACCCACACCACAATACGCTGGAGGAGTTCAATTTCCTCTTTCGTCTATAGGTCGTGAACCCTTCCACATATTTTTTTTGTATTTAATATGTGTATCCTTTTATCGTTGTGCGTATATGTATATGAATTTCATTCACCGAGGTTTGATTTAGGATGAGTCGGTATATTTTTACATACGCGCCCGTGTGTTTTTCTTCTCGATTTTCTCTCCGCCGAATATTTTCGTTTCGAATATAGAACAAAGGATACCGTATAGAAAATCATTATTCACGCATGGATATGGATACTTTTTTTTTTTTTTGAGCCAACAAAAGAAAAATGGTTGGAAATTATTTTTTTATATAAATATTTTATGTGTGTGGAGTGATGAATTGTATGTGAAAGCACTTTCTTGTCTATTGTGAATAATTAATCAACCGCGGTAATTATAATTTTGACATGTTCATTGTACTCGCGATGGTGACTATGATAAAGGAACCGAATTTATGTTTTTTTTTTCGTTGCTTGTGCATGAATCGAGGTGGGTTCATGACCTTCACAATAACGTTTCCTTTTTATCGATGTACATTTTCTTTAGGGATTAACAAAAAAAAAATGTGAATTTTCTCCCTTTGGAAATTGTAAAAAGAAAGAAAATTGATTTTCTTCTTATTTTCTCGACGTTTTTCCATGTTTGTTTCGATATACCCTTAAGATTTTTCGGCTCAAACCTTCCTTAACTACAATTTTATTGGGGTATATATACGCACGTTGTTTGGGTGGTGTAGTGGTAAATATGTGTTCGATGTGGCAAAATGTTACTAAACTAGTACATCAGTATCATATTATGAAATGGTTTTTTGCAGTAATGTGGGTCACATACATAAAACAGATTGTCTACGGACATTTTCTATTAGCTAGAAGGCTAGTCGTAATTATTTCATCGAAGCAGAAGATTCAGAGGTTTTTGTAACATTTTTCCCGATTCTTACAATTT
Organism: Nephrotoma flavescens; assembly: GCA_932526605.1. NCBI lineage: Eukaryota > Metazoa > Arthropoda > Insecta > Diptera > Tipulidae > Nephrotoma > Nephrotoma flavescens. The sequence continues at coordinate 263,396,381 of OW052222.1, read as the reverse complement.
GTTTGTAAATTCATAACAAACAAAAGAAAATCACTGAAACAGTTAGTTAACCACAGAAAATTACGTACTTTAACTTTGCAGTGCGGCTTTAAAGACGGACATTTTTTTTGTATTGTCTTATTTATGACCTATTTAGTAATAACTAGCAACAGATACATGGTCATCTCGTTTGGAAATGATATTTGTATGTTCCCAACATTTTAATTATTTCTAACTAATGAAAAAATAATTTTTAAGTAATTAAAGAAACTTATAAAATAAATTTAACTTTAGGTTTTTATTAAAGTTTTTGGACAAAATCGTTTCCCAAATTTCAAGAAATAATTTTTAAATTTTTGGAACCCAGATCGTTTAAAGTAAAGCAGCATGCCGTTTATAAGCAACATGCACCTTCGATGACTATCAGCACTCATCAGATATTGGTTCAATGAATTCAAGCGTGGCCGAACATCCGAAGTGTGTGAAGTTATCCCAGTATTTCTTCCCAGAAAAGTAAGAAATATTTGACAGATGTTCATCCATTGAGACTTACGCTATAGCAGCCTGGGCCGGCCCATTTTAAATAAAATATACATTTAAGATTTAAACGAATAGTTCGTTGGAATCTAAAGTACCGTAACCGAACTCATTTGATGTCAAAGACCATCCGTATGTTAGGATTGACCAGAGTGCGCCATCTATTGGTTTGTTTTTAAATCATAGGCTATGTATGACAACACTTTTTTGAATGATTTGCTTGAAATTTTGACAGCTCGTCAGTCTGATATTCGGCGTCAGGAAACAAACATGTTTTTGCTTGAGGATCGTCTCGAAATATTGAAAACTTATTTTCAAAATCTTGCGCAGCCGAAACCATACAAATTTTGAGAAATATGGGTCGTGAAAGAGCGCCAAGCGGAACCGCTGTAGTGAAATCGGTGAAGAAAGTTCGTGAGAAATGCTTTCTATTTGATGACAGATGAAGTGATTCGGACTGTGAGGTCGAACTGTGCGTACACCAGAGAATATTGCAGTTGTGGTCCATAGTGTATAGGACAGAACCCATCGACCTCAACTCGACGCCGATCGCAGTGGTAAACACGGATACAAAGTCCAGATGACTCAGCAGCTTAAGGAAACGACCATCCGCTTCGATATAAGTTATCTGCGTGGACCATAAACCAGCTGCATGATGAAATCGATTTTGGTTGAAAAATCATCTGTCAGACGAAGCGCTTGTAAACAAGCACAACTGTCGGATTTGGGGTTCGGAAAAACCACACATAACGGTGGAGAAGCGAATGGATCCACCAAGAGTGACTGTTTGGTGTGGATTTTGGAGTTACCGTCAATGGCGACCGTTACAGAGCCATGCTTGCCTCCATGACAAGATGGCGCCAAGCTGCGATTTTAGGGTATTGGACTTTTTTCTATGGGGTTTTGTTAAGGATAAATGTTATGCGGATAATCCGGAGACAATGTCAGCTTTAAAACATAACATTGCGACCGTTACTCGCGAAATAGGTGCCGAAATTATTTCGTGACCAGCAGAGAGAGCCAGATGAACGAAATTGTTTTCATTCTTAAATCGGAGTTTCCCCAACTTATACAAAACAAGTTTCTACAAAATAAAGACATTTACTCATTTTATAGCGTTTTAAAAACAAACTTTTCAACTCTATTAATTAATGGTGCCAAGGAACCTCAAATGTCGTCATCATGACGTTATGATGAAATATCGTCTATCATCCTGTGATCGCCCATTTTATATAAAATATAAGTTTAAGATTTAAACGAATAGTTCCCTGGAACCTAAAGTGTCGTAACCAATCTCATTTGTTATCGATTGGATGTGTACTAGCTACGAGTAAAAGTCCTATACCATCCGTATGTTAGGATTGGCGCTAAAGGGTCATATGTGTAAATGGCCGGATCATTTTTAAGAACATAATTCGCAATTAATGGTTCCAAACGAATACGACAATCGAGTTTCCTGGGAACTATTAGTTTATATCAATTATTCGTATATTAATTCTATAGGCCGTAAAGATATGAGCCCATTGTTCCAATCTGAAGTAACGCCGGGTTTTTTATTTTTATCGTAGATATTTAAAGAATAAACATTTTAGATCAATTATTATCATATTCCGTGTCATTTCAAAATTTTCGGGGATGATTTTAAAAATTGTGGGAAGGGATATAATTAGTATTGCCTTTATTTTTCTGGTATGAAATACGGGGCTACATTATACACTTAACATCCGTGGTTCTGTTAGCAGACCGTCGAATGAAAATGAGAGGGTTGTCGAAAACCGGAACAAGTGAAACGAGGAGGTCATTTTTGGAACAGAGGATTAAAATAGTTGGAATATTGCTGGACTAAGTGTACGAGCTGGAGGATTATTTATGAAGGCTAGAAAAAATGTATTTTAATTCGGCTAGGTATAATCTAAAAGCTAGCTTCGCTCATAAGTTGCTTACATAAAATTAAACTAAATTAAATTTTACACGATCCTGAATAAAAATATCAGTTTTATCATGGTAAACTAAACTAACTTAACAGCAAGCAGTTAAGACACCTCTAATAAAACCATCCAAATTAAGCTTTAATATTTTTCATAATGCTTAAGCTAATGGAGCACAATAAAGAACAACTATCCAACATATTTACACTAGGTAGTGTAACTATATAGAGAAAACTTATTTGAACAACTGTTCTGAGAATAGAGAGTAATCGTTTATCCGTGTTTCCAGAACCTAGTCCATTCTTTAATTAACCTTTTAAGAAACATGATGGCAGAATTCTTTAACATTACACTACGAATCATCTTTACACGTTACGTATAGGGTCTCTCGGCTCCGCCAATATGTGTGAAAGAAATTCAATGTATTTGCTTAGGCTAACTTAGGCTGTTTATAAATTTTTGTTTGTAAGGTTAATTCGTCGCGAATTTTTAATTGGTCGTGTATTGGTTATTTGGTTGCATTTGAGTTGACTGGGTGCAGTTTGGATCTCTTGTTGATAGGGCATAAATATAAGAAAAACATTTTTTTAAAAATTGCCCAGAGAAATTTTATGCAAGAACAAGTGGTGTGCCATTCAATAATACTTCATCCGGTGATGTAATATGAACTGTTGAACAAATATCAGAGGCACAACAGACAAATTTGATTTAACAGAGAAATCTAACTTTACAATATTCGGGAATTAATAACAGTCGAGTAAATATTATAGGACAAGTTCAGTGTAAAATGTTGCTTACGCTGCGCGCTTGACGACGGAAATCAAAAGCATCATACACGCTCCCAAACTCGAAATCGTGAAATGCTTTATACTAACTAGTTCCATACTCGAGTTGAAATATTTTTAATTTTGTTGCGGTTTTAATACATTTTGTGTGGTACGTACCATGGTATTTTTTTCCGTACTAACTCCCGATGTCATGTATATGTACAGTGTTAACGAGTTATTGTTCTCCAAAGAATTTTTGGGTAGTGTACCAATGGAAATGCTTATTGTTAGGTACCGATTTTTTGAAAATAAATAATTCAAAATTATTGATTGATGGAAAATAATTTAAATTAAATTAAATAATGACAATGTTGAAAAAGAAAATTTATTTTAAATATTAGTTAATAAAACTTGTTTCCAAAATGGCAAGTTGACAATGGGAAATACAAAATGTAATTTAAAATGTATGATCAATTCGATCGTTTTTATGATCAGAAATGGATAAGGCGCAGATTGATTTCGAAATGAAAATTATTTTTCAAAAGAACATAGTAATTTCTATTCCAAGTCTAGTATACGTTTAGCTTTTATTGGAAGGGAAGCTTTTGAGAAAAACTTTGGATGATTCATTAAAACAGAATAAATGCCGTGTCCGCCACACCAACCGGAGTCATATCAGCCGGAAATAAACCAACGATAGCACAAGTAGCACGATGCATGGCGTATCATTGTGTACTATATGAATTTTCAGCCGAAACCATACCAGCTGGAACCAAACCACTTCCGTAAAAACCAATATTAAGCCAGCCAGAACCATTTAAGGAAAACCAGAATTTTCAAGCCGGGACCATTAGCAGTTTGTACAACGTGTACAATGTACTTAAATGGTTGTGAAACATATAAGCTTTCAGCCGGAACCATGTGAAGCCGGTACCATGTGAAGCCGGAACAAAACCAACTATGACCAATTCATTGTGTATCATTGTTCACTACTGATTTTCAGCCGAAACCAATGTGGGACCAGCCGGAATCATATAAAGCCGGCCGGAACCATGCCAGCTAGAACTTAAAACGCTTAAATGGTTATGCAACCTACAAGGTTTGAGCCGGAAAGGCAGTCGGAATCTTGTCAGCCGCAACCAAATCAACTATGGCACACAAGTATCAGAATGCATTGTGTGATTGTGCACCGGCTGATTTTTCAACGGGAACCATATAAAATCAGCCAAAGCCTTGCCAACTGGAACCAAACAAACTATAGCGCAAGTAGCACAATGCAATATGTCATTTATCAGCCAGAACCAATATTAAGCAAAAACCATTTAAAGCCAGCCAAAACCAGAAGTTTATCAGCCGGAACCATTAGGAGCTTGCACAATTCGATTAAGTGGTGACGCAACATATAATCTTTCCACCGGAACCATAACAAGGTCACCCAAAACCACTACAATATCAGCCAGTACATTGTGCACTATCTGATTTATCAGCCGGAATCAATGATAAATCAGATAATGCATAATGCATTGTGCTACTTATACCATAGTTGGTTTGGTTCCGGCTAATATGCCATCGAGCGGTGTGCCAAATAGGATTATTATTAAGCCAACCGAGCCAATTAAAGCCAGCCGAAACCAGAATTTTATCAGCCGGAACCATTAGGAGCTTGCATAAAATGAGCATATTATGCAATGGGTGAGCGACATACAAGCTTTCAGATGGAATCATAACAAGGTCGGTCGGAACCCCGACAATATCAGCCGGAAAAATATGAAACAAGCCGGAACCAAACAAAATATGGAACAAGTAGCCCAATGCATTATGGATCAATGTACATTATTTGAATTATCAGCCGGAAACAATATTAAGCCACCCGAAACTATTTAAAGCCAGCCAGAACCAGAGCTTTATCTTTATCTTAAGAGAAATCGTTGAACGATGAGCACAATGCGCCTAAGTGGTTGTGCAACATATAATCTTTCAGTCATAACCATACTATGGTCGGCCGGAACCACTACAGCCGGATCCATATGAAGCCAGCCGGAACCAAACGAACTATGGCACAAGTAGCACAATCTATTGTGATGCATCACTATGGACTACCTGATTTTTTAGACGAAAAAATTTGGGGCGAACAGTAACCTTATTATTACAGCCAGAACCAACAAACTATGGCACAAGTAGCATATTAAGTCAGCCAAAATCTGAGTTTTATCAACCAATACCATTAGAGTTTGCACAATGAGTACAATGTGCTGGAATGGTTGTGCAATACATACGCTTTCAATCGGAACATAACAATTTCAGGCGGAATTAGTACAGTATCAGCCAAAACCATATAAAGCCAGCCGTAATCATGTCAGCCGGAACAAAATAAACTATGCCCCAAGTATAGCACAATACCAGAATGAACACAATGCGCTTAAATGGTTATACAACATATATAAGTTTCAGTCGGAACCATAACAAGTTCAGTCGGAACTATACTAAAATAACAGCCGGAACAATATAAAGTCAGCCGGAACCAAACCAAAGCTGTGGTTTGACCAAGATGGAGCTACACCCCATATTGCAAGGGGCATAATGGCCCTACGAAACATCTTCGACGAACAAATAATTTCGAAAAGAAGCAATTTTAATTGGCCGCCGCATTCACCAGATTAATCCGCTCCTGACTATTTTTTTTTGGGCTTATTTGAAAGAAAGAGTGTACGCCAATAAACCAGCAACCATACCAGAACTAAAAAACAAGATTCGAAATGAAGTACTGGGCATAACACCTGAAATTTTGAGAAAAATCAAATATTAAATAGCCCGGTATGTCAGTATACAGAGAAAAAAACTGTCAATAATAGAAACAAAAATTTCCTAATAGCTCAGTGTTATGTGCAACATACCGGTATTTTTTAAGTAATAATTAAGATTAAACTTGAAATTGTTGCGCATTATGTCACTATTATAGCCACTTACCCTAGATGCTCTAAGTAGGGTTTAAGATACTTTTATATTGAACGAGGATCCGTTTCAACATAATTTAGAAATTTTAAAAGTAAAGATTCGAAGCTAGAAACATTAAGATGTTAATTTGAATAGAGAGATAGTCTAAAAATAAGATAAGGTTTTATATTGCTGATTCGATGGAAAATCAAGTTATCAAAATCACTCATGATAATATGGAACAAAAGTGGCAAACGTACAAATTGCCGAAAAATTATTAAGGCTATATATTTTTAACTGTCCAAAATGGTTTCAACATCCTATTCCAAAACGTAATAAACCATTTCAAATGATACACGCAGACTATTTGAGGACCTCTAGAGCAAACAGTGGATGACATGTGATATGATTAATATATGATTAATTAAAATATGAATGTATTGTACAGTTGTCAAACAACATACTAGTACAGTTGGCGACATTCCTTTGTATATCTTTAAAATATTTTTTCTGTGTATATCACAGACACAAACTATTTGTTTCGACTGTACGTATATGTACTTCATTATCAACATTTAGGCGTAAAATACATTTTACCTATAAAAGGTCAAAACTACAATTGGTATAAGGTTCAACTTTTGTTGGTAGAGAGATACTATTAGTAAATATCTGTATATATGCGAAAACCGTTTCAGAAAATGATAATTTCTTCGAATTTTTCGCAATCGAGATCTTGATGTGTAACTTTAGGTCATCCAATTTTGTACTATAAAGCTGCACACATGTCATAAGGTGGTTCATCGTTTTGAATCAGAACGTTCAATGTATGACAGAAGGCAGTTTATTCGTTTTAGCTTTCTTTTCGTATAATAAGGAATAAAGATCAGAATTCTTTTTCCGAAGTTGTATAAAAACCCGGTATGTGCCAAATTCGTCACGTTTAAGCCATAAATAATACAAATGACTCATCTGTCATATGCCAGAAGCAAGATGAGGTTAAACCAAATTTTTAAATCTTTTCATTCTCACTTTCATTGTTTTGAGGTCATCCCTAATCACATAGGTATCATGGAACGATAAGCAAGCATCAGATTGGACTGTCTTGTTTTACTTTTTCAAGAGAATCCAAGACAGAGCTTCTCAACGATAGATTGTTCTCAACTATAATAAAGCATACCAACTCCACCACTATTATTATACGTACTACACAATCGTATCAATTTGCCACGTGGCCTAATCTAGGTTATAATGTTGGCCACATGTATGACTTAAAGTAAAAAAAAATATTATTCGGAGTGCTGCATCAGAATATACACAGAGATGCCCATCCTGGTTCGAAATGGACGTTACTTTAGCTCTTGAGAAAATATTTTCGAGATATTTTCCTATTTAACACAAATACAGGGGCCAAATAAACTCAGCGCGACTTAATTCCGCTGAAAACTATTATATGGCGGAAATAATTAAATTTCAAAACGCATTAATTTCTCGAATGAAATTTTATCAAAACGGTAAAAAATTTAAAATTGTAGAAATGAATTAACAAGAAAAGCTATACGAAAAGATTAAAAAGACTAATTTTTTAATTATAAAAACATCTAACGACGAAAATTTAGTGCGTTAAATTAGTTCACAGAATTCTTCTAAAACATTTTAATTCCGAAGTGGATTTAATTAAGTTTTCAAAATATTGCGAAATTAATTCATAAAAAAAAGAATTATTTTCGAGGCAAAGGTGCAATTCGTTAATTCCTCTGAAAAACTTCTGCAAAATGCGTTCTTAGAACTTTGGTCTTCCACCATTCGTCGTTACTCCGCCTACTTGCTTAACTGTTCTTATTTGGTTCTCCACAACCCGTCCCCGTCCTGTTGAAATTAAATCTCTTGTTAAGAGACTGTTTTATGTTTTCACATAAGTTTGGCTACTATAAGCCAAGTTAATGATCAGACCGACATCTTGTTGATGTATAGATCAAATAATCGCCCAAATTCTTGTAAAATTAATCTTTATGCTAGAGTTGGCTGCTCCAAAACTGCAATGATAATCTCTAAAGCACATGTACAGCTCACAAGGGACACATTATCGCAGCTTTCAACCCAGTGATTCGCGGATCCTAAATCATTCGCGGATCCTAAATCTCGTTTTCTGATACTTAGGAAAAGGACCAGTTATACTTAGGTTATCCATAAATGTTTGTTATAAGCATCTTCAACTTGGATTGTTCTGTCCCCTTTGGAGTTTAAAGGTTGTAGCTGTATTCTAAGGGTATTATAGTCTCCTTTGAAACAAAGAATAATAACAAACCCTATTTAAAATTAAATAAGCTTAAAGCTTGAAGTTTGATGAGATTGATTGTTTAACTATCTAAGATTCATTTATTGAAGAAAGAACTTTTCAGAACTTTAACAATTTAGAACTCTACTTATTTGTAAACTGAAACGAACAAAGTAGGAATGAGATGATTTCAGCAACACAAAAATTAATAGTGTGAAGGCCAGTGGTGAAAGCTCTGCTGAGCACATAACTGATAATATTTAAATAACACACCTAAACTAACGGTACAATCGTCCATATACGGGATCAAATCAAAATTTTGAATCATATTTAATTCTGTTCGCTAATTCATCACTGTCAATAAATTGTCTTAACATCTTGTTAAAGTTCAATGTCCCATTCGTCGTTTCTAATTTCATCTAATAAATTTACTTATCGACCACTCATCTAACAATGAGCGCACATAAAAACAAATATTTTTGTTGATTGGAAATATCAAATCGATTATTAGACACATTAAATACGGCTTCCTCACAACCAAAATATTGATTAACTTGAAGATGGCAGTTCCAAGAAACCGACAACAGTAAAACACACAGGCGGTGGTCAAACTCGTGGAACAATAAATTATATTCCCTTCATTCCTGAACAAAGATAAATTATGAATTTATGATCAAATAATTCTTATTCCCGCGCACCGTTGTCTATACTGTACCGTTATATAAATTATTATATTTTGTTGTTTTCTTAAAGATGTTTAGAGAAAGATTATTTATTTATTTATTATTAGTTATTACATATTAACATAATAGCATGCGCATACATGTGTACATTTTATTTCGTTAGATGGAAACATGTTTTCGTTTTCTTGGAGATTTTATCCAAGTTTTAGAATTTTGTACGATGTATTCGACATTTATTCAAATGTTCAATGCCCGTTTAGTCATAAACTAACGGATTTTGTATAGGCGGATTATTTAATATTTTGTGCTGTGTACATGTGACTCAGACTCACAGTGAACTCTAACTGTGTGTGTACATTGAGCATTGCGTGCATTATATGTCTATATTTGAATTTTTCAATTAATTCTTCGCTATCGAATACATAACGGTGTTGTCATGGCGAACAGTTGGTAAACAATTTGGTAACACAAACACACTTGGAAAAGTTTAAATATTGGTATTTTTAATTCTATTAGTGGTTTGGTGGTGTGATTTTTAACATTTATTACCATATGGCTGGGAATTCATCATTATTTCGGTATTTTTGTTAATCATCTTGTATACGAGGGTGACGGGAAACATTTTATCTAGCCATTCGAAACCGGACTCCGTTTTCCCGCATAATTAAGGCTAAAAACAGAGTTCGTTAGTTTCTTTGATGACTGAAAATATAATATAAAGGTTTTTTAAACAGAACATAAGAGAAGAGATAGAACCCTTCTCGAACGAGCCTGGTGCTCTAGGTTCATTGTCTAGTGTTAAGAATAGATAGGTGATTGTAATATAAATTGATATTTTTCAAAGTGTAAGCCAAATCAATGCCAATTGTTAACTACTTGGCTAGAACCTCGTAACGGATGTAGGACCAACAAAAACTGATCTATCTTTTGGTTAAAATCGGATTCAGTTTTCTTTAACAAAATAATCAAACATTACTTTTTTAATACTAGAGCAAATATGAGCACTTTGGCTCGATCGATAGAAACAATATTATGGTGACGTTACCAAGACGTTTAGAAGTTTAGTTTCGACCTAATAAAAGATTGAATTCTTTAAATCAAAATATTCGGTCGTCTCATCAGACTGCACTGACCAAATTACAAACAATGGAGGTGTGTAATTGTTGTGGCCAACACACAAATTAACATAGATCTGGAATTCACCGACTTAATTTCTAAATCGAAAAATTTAACCTACCGGATGTTTAATAGAAGCCGTCCGTATTCACCAGACGGCCCCCAATGATTATTACTTGTTTGCCGACCTCAAAAAAAGCTCCAGGGAGAGATTTGGCTTCAATGAAGAAGTGATTGCCGAAACTGAAGCTTATTTTGCAGACAAAGATAAATCGTTCTATAGAAGGAAATTGTATTGACGAAAGAAAGTATTTTCCCAAAAAATTGTGCTTTCTTTGTTAAACCAGGAAATTTCCATGCGACTATTTGGAAAAAACGAAAAAGCTCTTATGGAAGCTGTCGCTTCCGGTAATCTTTCTCCCAATATGTAGAAAAAGCTTAAGTATGAAGATTCATCCCAATCAATCAATCCGTCTACAAGTAGTACAGGATCTAAATTTTTGTTGAAGACGCTTTTTTGCCAAAAAACGTTATTTCCGTTTAAATTTTGAAAAAAAAGTTCTAGATCGGTATTGTTACAAATTTAATTTAGAGTCTCATAGAATCTGAATTGTTATGTTTCGCTGCGCATTTGTTATACATTGTGATGTATCTTTTTCTAAATTTGTATGAAAAAGAAAAAAATAGTTTTTGCCATTTTTAGTGGTATGTTGACTAAATGACTAATTTATTACAATTTAAATTACTGTTTCTCAAATGACTTGTAAAATAACTGCCAACGTTAGATGACAAGTTTGAGACATGCCATATACCTTTCTTCTTTCATGACAATGTCTTAAGCGAAACATGCATGACATGTCTTCGACTTTTCTCATTCTATCAAATATATACTTTTTAAAATGGCGTAGTTAAACAATCGAGATAGATAAAAAATTACTTTTAATTTCATGTTCACTCCTTATCGCAACGTCATCGCAATTATTTTAAAAAATAAATTTTATTATTATTTGTTGTACACGGTTTTGCATTTTTTTTTTTGTCGAATAAGTAAATAAACGTTTTTTAATTGTTTTATTAGGAAAATTTTAAAATGACATTTTCTTCAATACTCAACACAAAGTTCAGCCATCTGGTACACAAACACATGTACCGGAAAGATAAGACTTTTCTATAACTTCCTATATGCTATTCATCTCAGATATGCCATAAACGATTCATCTAAGACATATCACAGGCGAGAATTAGTCCCATTTGTTTGTAAAATTTTATATACAAAGTATGATGCTTGACTGCCACTGATGAGTCATTGGTGCTTCGCCAATACCTTTCCTGTTGGGTAAATTCAAAGTATTTTCACTATTTTTGTAGTTTGGTTACTGCAGTCTAATGAGACGGCCGACTTTTTTAATTTAAAGAGTTCAATGTTTCTTTAGGTCGAATCCAAACTTCCAACATCCTGGTAAACTCATCTCGATGTAACAGTGATATTTGGCTATCACACAGAATAACCCAAAATTTCATTAAAAATATTGTTACCTTAAATATTAACTAACAAAACTATTGCGTCGGTTGATACCAAAGTGACTAAAATAATCAATAATTTGATAAAAATGTCGGTACGGGACTTACGATTGCTAGACGAGAGAAGTGACAAATTTAGAGACATCTGAACACTAGAAGGCTCTAGTTATATGAATCTTCGTCAAACCATGAATGAAAATTCGTTTTTTGTAAAAGTTTAAGTAAAAGGTTTGCTTGCCAGAAAACGAAACTCTTCTTCCTTATATATCAACCCTCTTGACAGTTCCTAACCTGATACATGATTTGACTTGATGTACTGTCGGCATTTGATGGAGAGTTAAGCTATACGCTTTCATGAGTTCGAATGTCGGGAAAAATTGCAACCGTATAATAAAACGTAGCGCCTAATGAGAGTCTAATGCTTACGACTTCCTTGTTCAAGTTGATTAAACAACTCTGTGTTCACCAGACTTATGCGTATTCCCTCCCCCAAAAAAAACTCGGTATGTGAATAATGTGTTATGATCCCGAGTGAAGTGGGTTACATTCTACCTTATTTCCTTCACCAAATTCCCTTTAAATCCCTTAATGGGGTGGTGAGATTTATTTTGAAGTGGGTACTTGTAAATACATTTTATGTTTTTCAGGTCAGTTAAAATATATTTTTTTCTATCGCTAGGGTTTGGCAAACCAATTTAGACGATAAAAACCTTATTTTTATAGATTTTTAAGGAAATCTTAGTCACCGAGCCCGAATCGTGTTTCTTGTTTAAAAGCAGAACTACATCAGAATAAATAGTATTTTCCTAAACATTGGCAGGATCTTATATATTTTTTTCTAGTCTTTTGGGTCATTTTCTAAAACAAATGGGCAACAAGCTTAGTTTCGTAAGTCCTTTCAGCTGATCTTATTATTGCCACATTCGCTATCTGAAAGACACTCAAATCAAGAGAATCAAAAACTCGCACCGACATACACTTTCTCCCTTTAAAATCTTGATGAAATCTTGGTTTAAACCAACGCATTGAAGCTGTTTCAATTTACAACAATTTTTACCATTTTGGTTTACAACAATTCTTACTACTTTTTCACCAAGAAACAACAATTTTAAAATAAACCTCATTACCGTAAATGTAAAATTAACGATTTTACGTCTTAAACTGAAAACCGTTTTATTATCGCATTCGGCGGCTTTAGATAAGGAAAGTCTCGGAAAATTTCTGCGAAACTACTTGTCTAATATTTACATCTTGCGACGATTTCATTAGATTTGTAGGTGAGGCTCATCATGAAATTCTCATACGAATTTGTGTGGTAAATGTATTCAAATTCTCATGAGAATTTCGTGAGAATAGCGTACAAAATCCCAGGCGTGGTTTGATGCCATTTTTTCACAATTTTCTTGTGTCTCCCAAGAGATTTTTTCTTTAAAGAAAGTTATTTCAATTTAGCCTCTTTTTGTCTGGACTACTTTCCCAAATCGATTGTTTTAGTATTTGAAATTGACTTATCCTTAGGATTATTGCAGAATGATCTGAACAGAAACCCTGGCTCTCTTCGACATTCATAAAATTGCTAGAAATATTTTAGATTACAAAGAAATTGATTAGATCAGGTATTTTTCCTCGGTCAGTGGGCCGTTGGCTTCCTGGTGGAAGAGATTCACAGTTGTTTTCTAAAATAGCATTCAGTAATTTTTCTTCTTTTTGTTGTGGTTAACCTTAATCCCCAATGAGTTTTCTTTGCATTGAAGTTGCCACCTATTATGAACCTTTAGCGCGAGCTTGAAGAACTCGTATTGGTTTATCTTGATAGAATATTTTGCAGGCTTTAAGGGGTCTCTGATTTTTACGTGTATCTTAATTTTGTCGTCATATTCATTAAGGTGGTGGCCATATTTTTTAACACTCTGTTTTGGTTGTGGGTTCAATTATTTGTTATTTTTGTTGCTTCTATGGAGAAGGAGTACTATTCAATTTTCTTTTTTTACTTTTTTTTCCTTTAGCACGAATCCACTCTGCCTCTTTGATCAAATCTTTCTCATCAGTGTTGTGATGACTCGCACTGTGCTTTGGCATTAGTTTCTTGCCTAGGTAGGAGTTTGGAATTGGGTTACTTCTTAAGCGCTAGTTTATTTTTTAATTCGTTAATTTGTCGTTGTAAATTGAGAATAATAACACTTTCTTGATTGTTCTCCTTGATGGATTTCTGCGATTCATTGTATACTTTCTGTTATTTTTCAGTTTTATTCCATCCCTCGTATAAGCGAATAGTTGTTATCTCTTGGTGACTCTGATATATCTTTATGTTGCAGCACTAGTATTGTATCCTTATGAGTATTGTGTGTTAATATGTTGAGTTCTTATAGTGAGTGATTTCTAGTACTCTCAGGAGATCTGTTCATTTTCCAGTTACGTTGGAATGGATTTTGAGTTTCATTTATTATTCTGCACTCGCCAAGGCCCGTAAGATCAACCTTCTTCAGTTGAGTTCAATGCATGTTGACTTGTTGGTCTGCAAATGATATTTTATTTACCTCCTACCCCCGATACTAGACGGTGCATATTCCGCAATTTGCCACCGTGGGACGCGCCCGATGGAGTTTACATTCTCAAAAAAGTTACAAAAAACGAGAAAACTTAAAATTTTACATCGAACACGGTAGAAATTATTTGCTGGCATCAAATTTCGGCAATTGTCAATATTAGTAAAGCACGGTTATGAATACTGCTTTGAATATTCTCTATCAATGATAAGTTACTTGTGTACTTTCTTACCTTTGCCTATACCATACTTTAAGTTTTGTGAGAACCAGCATGAGTGTCCAACTCGGCGGGGATTGAAAATTTATCAGCGAGACCAACTTGTTCGTAATTATAACCACATATCTGTGGTCACACGGCCAAATCGCCTAAGTCGAGATAAACGGATAGTGTAATCATTGTTTAATTGAAAGAATGTGGACCCGTTCTAAAAAAAATCGTGAAAATGGCATTGGTAATGTTCAAGTCAAGTGGAAGAAATTTTGAACATGCTGGTTTGTATTTATCAGAGTTCAAGGTTCAAATAAATCTTTTGCTTTTTAGGCCCTAGTGGTATGGCCAAACCAACAGTCAAGGATAATTAAATTCAAACTTCATTTTATATTCAAGAAACAACGTGGCCCTGGAGCCGATTGTATGTCATAAAACAAATTTAGCTTTAAGTTCAGAAACGGATTTAAACATAAAAGATTTTTGGAATTCGTCAATTCAAGCAGTTTAGGGAGATGTAATTGAAGCTTCGCATATTGAGAATAATGAAATTGATAACGCTGAATCAAATGCTAATAAATCTGATGATTCTGATGTTGAAATTGAAAATAATTTGTAAATGAAAATCAACCGCCACCTAAAAACAACATGTAAGAAAATTTTATCAAAATGAACGTAATCGAGGGAACCGTACGAAACAAAAACTGGGAAACAGATTCCGAAGAGAACTTGTAAACCTCTTCAAAAATGCTCTTTCTAGCCAAAATATCGTTCGAAAAACAAAGATTAATTTTTGGCCAATATTGGACTAAAGACTCTTATAACCATCGAATTCTTTTATCTCAGGTCTTCTAAAAGTGGAAGACAAATAGTCTCAAAGAAAGATGAAAAGTACGGCTGCTCCAAGAAACCGTATCCACTCAATCTCTTATCATCTCGAATAAGACAAATTTCCCTAATTTAACTCGACATCAAGCGCGGTTGATTCGTTAATATAGATATAAAAGTTGAGAACATGTGTGACCGTTATTAAAGACAGGGAAGGACTTAAATGTCTATAATCATAGTAAAAATTAATTTTTAAATCCAAAATTAATGAATCAAATTTTACAAAAATCTGGGGAGGAATGGATTGCATAAAATCGCATCCACAATGTATTTACTGAAATATTCTTAAATATTGGTTATTATTAATAAGAGCTGTACAAAGTAGACAAATAAATTTTAAAACGATTTTTTGAGAATTAGATCGACATTTTGTAATCTGGTAACTAGTTTCGTGGGACAATCAATACCATTCATAACTGGTTGGGGACGCGTACGAAAGAGAGCTAGATTAAAATGTTAAACCTAATTGTTTATGAAGAAGAATTTTTATAATCGTCCGTGAATTTAATTTGTTCAAGAATTTTTCGGTTTTCGGACAAAATATTATTTTCATGGACACCTATCCAATGTTTACGACTATTTTAGTCGCAGAAAACAAAGAGGCCATTTACTAACAATATTTCCACCACAAAAGTAGAAAAAATGCACTCCCCTCCGCCAAAACCTTTAACCCCAAGGCACTTGTGTACACAAACATACACAAACCCTTACAAAAATGAGAACTCCCTTAGGTAGCTTCTTGGTAGCTTGGTTTCGTACTGATAAAAAGTTGGTCTACTCATCACATCAGGTTGCAACGACCAAACTGCAAAAATCCAACTCTTGCTTTACACCGATAATACAAAACAAGAACATATCGATTTAGCGAATTATAATCACTAAATCAGAAACCACAGGAAATTCTCACTATGTATGTGTAACAAGCCAACACATATAATTAAGAAGAATTTTTATAATCGTCCGGAGTGCATTTTTCTATTTTTGTGGTAGGAATATTGTTAGTAAATGGCCTCTTTGTTTTCTGCGACTAAAATAGTCGTAAACATTGTATGGGTGTCCATGAAAATAATATTTTGTCCGAAAAGCCGAAAAAAATTTTGAACTAATTGTTTATGTCTAAACTATTCGGCTTAATTTTGTTACGAGATTCTATTATAAGTATTCAACATCTTATTAGTACGAAATCAGCTAAGTTTCAACTTTTAGTAACCTCAAAAACCAAACTAAAATCTCATTATGTACTGTTTAGTTCTGTACTGCATAGTACCGGCAATTAATGGAACTTTAGTAGACAATTTTATTAGGAGTTATCAGCCGTTGCTATTTTTAAAGCAATTCCGAGGTAGCAATAAGCACAAGGGGTCTGTTAAAAAATCTTTCAGTTTCGATTTAAAACAGAAACCAGAATTTGAAGCACACAGATAAAATTCAACTGCTGTTCAAAATTTTGGTGTAAACAAATATTTACACCAAAATGTTTCTAAAGTTACAATCTGTTCAAATAATAATTGTTAAAAATAATTAATTTATTATTTGTATAAGCCGAAGCTGTTTGATATTAAGTAGTTATGTTTCAAATAGTCAAAATGACTCCGAATTAGGGTAAAACCGCGAATTCGGGAACCATCTGTCACAATAACACTAAAAATCGTCGAATCGCATATTTTGATATCTCAAAATCGAAATTTTCATAATAGGTCCCAGGGCTGTTTGATCCTATATATGTAGGCCAGAGCCTATAATGCCCATTATAAAAGGCGCGTTTTAAAGTTTGTTTCTGCGATTACGTGGCCGTCGTTTTCGGAATTCCAGAACCTGACGGGTGATCATGGGACAATGGATTTTATTTATGCTCGAAGAAATCTACTCAGAATGAAAAATTGGGCCAATTAGCATAATTTTATAATTGGGGATAAATCGCATCCCAAACATTACTGGCTATTACATGATCCTATAATGAGCCCGTTGTTTTTGATTCAGGGCTCAACAATTTCATAAAATGACACAGATAGCCCCCCCCACAATAAATACTTCAATCCGTAGAGATTAAGTTGAACTTTATTTGGACGATTTTCATATTTCTTACCAACAAAAGCTTTAGACGATCTTGTCATCACGTTTTCTCAAAAGTTATGCTCTTGGTGTTGCAGAACTTAATACTCATTTAATTTTGCTATCGGAGGGCTTTATGATTGTATTGATGCTTGGACTTCAAGGCACGCTTGTCACTTCTAATAGACACTACCGTCGAAATCATTTACTAGCAGAAAATAAAGCCTGGGGTTATCCCGAAGTACCCAATTAAATAAATGGAACCAGAACAAAGACAACAATATTCCGGTGTTGAACGTTTGACATTTCACGTTGCGACATACGAAAACTATTATAATTTATCATTTACATTAAAACATAGTTTGACAAACCAACTGTTAAAATATGTAAATGCAAACATTGGAAGCTGGTTATGTTTGATCTGTCACGTTATATATAGTTGTAAATTATGAAAAATGTTCTACTAAATAACATGCACGATGTAGCAAAAAAGACAAATAGAAAAGTTTACCTTTCGACGTACCAATTTTTAACTCTTAAACACGTGTCACTCCAAACACTTGTATTCCCATGTCGCAAGACTAAACAATAATTTCGATATCATTTTCTTTATAAAATTATATTTTCCAGACGGGAACGTTTTAAAATCAAACAATCAAAACATTTTATTAGGGTCAAAAATCATTAAAATTCCATACCCAATGCCTTACATTATAAAATGGTAATCAAATGTGACCCAATTACGTTGTGTGCTCAATAAAATCCTAATCTACATACAAAACAATACTGTAAATTGTTTTAACCGTTGCGCTTCTTAAGACATGGCGCGCTAATTAAAAATTAAAATCACGTTTTTATTCTAAATTCTAACTTCATACATTATATTATTGTGTATATGCATCGTATTCTATGTACAAGAAAATAAGATTCCATCACAACATAAAACAATAAGACATTACAACGCGTAATGTTCGTAATCACACATGGTTCACACAGCAATATGTATAGTTCTATGGTAGAGGTCAAATAATATTAAAACGCGCCATATAGTAAAGGTTAACTATTTAATCCGTTATTTTTGTGATGAACATTCCTGTTTCTACATACAGCATAGCGCTATTGATTGAACAACAAAAAAATATAAACACTGGAATTTCATTTAAACGCGCCGCGGCACACTGCGCGCATATTCTACACTAAGCACATAAAAAATTATGCCAGCGGTATTACGGATTGTTGTTGTACTGTATATAGTTTCTTGTGTGAGTCTGAGTATATAAATTATTCTTCCAATTCCATTTTACTTTTTCAACATCATCATCCACAAATCTAACTGTACTCTGACACACTGCCTTTTTGTTTTGTGTGTTGTATATAGTATTTTTCTGTTTTTAATTCTTTTTTATACTTCACGTTTTACTTTTTTTTGTGTATAGCGGAATTTCTTATTATTGCGGTTTATTTAAAAATTGTATAAATTTAGTGTGTGATTGAGAATTGAATTAAAAAAAAATACACACAGCGACGATGACGATGGATTCCCGTTTTATTATTTTGAATTTGAAATGAAAAAAAAAAAAACAAAAAACGTGTGTCTGTGCGCGAACGAGTGCGAGATAGTAAGTAGGTGAAATAGTGGTTTAGGTTATGGTTTTTTTTATATTTACAGCTCATTTCTAAATATTTGGTTGATAGGGTAAATTATAACGAGGTTAAATTTATCTGAATTATGTATGTCTATGCAATTTTCGAGTAGACAAAATACGGACCTGAGCAAAAGTATAAATACGTTTATAAATCGCCCGTCAGGTCAAAACATTGTATTTGAATGTTGTTGATCTTTATTACCAAAAAAATCGCTGTACAATTGGCAAAACTCCAAAATTGTAATATTCATTGAGTAGCGCACCACCGCGGTCATTGACTACTTTTACTCTCTTTTGTCTAAAGTCACACCGCGTAAACAATTATTTATAAACTTCCTGGTAAATTATTAATGATTAATAACTTTAAAACGAATAAATTTTAACGAAAAATTTCCCGCCAATTTGTTAACCAAATACAAAAACGATACTCATCTAATCGCATTACATAACATACGATTACCATATGCAAGATTTAAACGGTTGATTGGAAATTATAGAAAAGAAATTTGAATCATGATGTTGTTTGTTCATTTCTCTGTTATATAAGTATTTTTATTAACCCTATGAAAAATGCAGCTGCTAATCAAATAAACATACAAAGCTAAATTTGCCGCTAGGGTTAAGAAAACATTAATTACTGCATTGATAATGATGCGTTATTCAGTTATTTAATCGCGATTGTTTGTTGAAAGCAAAGAGAAAAAAACGAAATCATAATCAGGAAATTACTATTAGAGAACGCGATAGTAAATTATTTATATAAAGAAATGGAAGTTGATAAGTTAGTAGGTTAGAAGTATTACTGTAAAAATGTATTTTATAAATAAATGTTATGTTAATCGGTCGGAGAAAACTTCACAGATCGCTATTTCATCGTAAGTAAGCAAGTTTAGTTAAAACTAGAAAAGTTAGTGATATGATCATTGGTCATTGATCTCAACTCGCATGGTCAACCATTTAGGTATAACAAGGGGGTCAGAATTGTGGAAATTCGAACTATTCGTAACTGTGATAAATTATTTGAGATTTTGGACAAATATCAAATATCGTTCGACAAATTGTAAGTTTAACTACTGAACATTTCGCTCAAATAATTGGTTCTTAAATCGAATGTTCAAACTGTAGTAACATTTATTTGAGTTCGGATTGCGTGAAAGCAAAGATTACTATTTTCGTTAATCGCGGTCGTCATAAAATCTGCATTTCCAGATTTAGTTCGCCATTATTTCGGCTTATAAAATGATATGTACAATATAACAACAGGAATATTAATAAACTGACCTGCTTAAAGACGACGAATTAATAATTTCATCAATGCCTATTTGAAAATCTTGTCAGAGTAACAACTACACATGAATGGTAACGAACGATTTTTCATTCGGCAACAGATTTCATCGACTTCTCGTTTCTCACAAATCCACATTCTCGAAAGCCAATGTGTGATATTATACGTGTGATATTATTCATCAACATATAGTTTCCTTCAAAAATGATTCATTCGTTCCAAAACTTCTCTAACATTTCGATGCCTTTTTTGTAGAACGATTTATCATTGGCCTCAAAATAGGCATTTGTTTCAGCTATGACTTCAGCATTTGATGCAAATTTCTTCCTCTGGAGCATTTTTTTGAAGTCTGCGTACAGGTACGTAGTAGTCGCTGGAAGCCATATCAGGAGAATACGGACTTGTGAGACGATGCATTGTCTTGGTGAAACAACACTTTTTCTGATGCATTTGAGGCAGCTTCTCACAACTTCTTCGTTCAAATGTAATACTTGTTGTTGATGTTTTTTTTCAACATAGTCGACGATTAAAATACCAGAGTGAAGTGGTGGATCCATTGTCACATACCGACGCAAAAAACCCTGTTATTACTGTTAGATAATGTGAGCAAACGCGGCGCCGACTTAGATCAAAGCTTTCACATGGTCAAATGTTCATGCAAAATAATGTATACCTCTTTTCTGGCCTACATCAAAATTGATTTTTGTATGTATTTTTACAACATACACATTTGTCCACTCCTTTTAAACTTGTTTTCGTGCAAAACATTATAACTATAGTTCAAGCAGCACAATTGCGTATGTTGATATTAAGATGCCGTAAGGTTCAGCTAATTTATATGTTCTAAAATTATTATACTTTTTTCAAAAAGGATTCCAATTTTACTAAAAAAATATTTTTTAATATTTTTAGAAAAAACAAATATTTTTTAAAGAAAAATGAGCAACCACATATTTATATTATAAAACGACAGCGTCATAACAGTAAAAGACACAATTGTGTATGTTGGACTACAAACGAAGTGAAATTTATATCAAAAACTCCATTACAAGGGGTGGTCATTTACATACACATTTGGGTAAGGCGAACTTAAATTAAAGCGAAAAGATTTTTTACTGCCTTTTAATATCTTTAAGGTGTCGTGTCAGCTATCTCACGCACCTTCACTTTACGGTCTTTTAGGATGACTTTGTACATTTTTTCGTCTTTTCTGGAATAACTACCCAATTCGGGCGACCGCTCTTCTGCATAATTGGTGTTTGTACGGCCATGTTTGAACTCAGCAAACCAAGTTTCGATGATTTCTTTCGAAGGAGCACAGTCCCTATAACACTTATCAAGCATTTCGAATAAATTAAACGTTTTTGGAAGAGTTTTGTGAACCCCTTTTAGTACAAGCAAAAGTTTTAAAGTTTAGCGAAAGTTTTTAAATAGTTTCCAAAAATTGACGTATTTTAAACGATTTATAAAAGCCGTTTTGTAACTTTTAATTTTAATTAGAATTACGATTTATTGTTTCCTCCAATGTGCTTCTGTTTAGGTATTTTTTCCAAAGAAATTTTTAACGGTTTAAACTCTTACAAAATAATTCGCTAAGGCAATATGAATTTATTTTGTTTATTTTGATAATGTCATTTCATAAACATGGCTTATATTAAGAGTAGTCAAGCCACTTCATGGTTGTCTCAAACTCGAAGTGAAAAACTTAATTTGGGTTTGGCTTGTCATTGAAACTAATTTTTTGTGTTTCTTAGTCTGAGAATCCGTGTTAAAACAGAATATGTCGGTTCTTTTGTTAAAGTGTTTCAGATTTTTTCGACTTTTTGTTACGGTGTTTTTGAAACCAAGAACAAATATGTTTGCCACCCCTACAAAAATACTTAAAAGTAGTTTTAACATAAATGTTACAACTCTTATAAAACCGTTTCAAATAATCTGGAATTTTTAGACTAACTAAAATTGGTTAATAGTAAAAATAAAAGGAAATGGTATCAAAAAACGCGGCCAATAGCAGTACCTGCCAATGTTTTGTAAAGTGTCAGAAACGTATCTGAAATCATTTCAAAAACTTTTTAGTTTTACAACCAGGGTTTCGTATCGGGTTTAAATCGTATTTGAAGCCAAAAATTGCTACTTGGGTAGTGTTTAATTAATACTCGAAATCCCTTATTTCCATTGTTTTGAACATAACAAACTTAGCTTTATTAAAACAACTATAACTTGTAAACTAATGATGGGATTTTCATAAAATTTTGAAAAATATTGTTTGTGTAAATCGCTTCATGGTGTAAACGTCAGAGTGGTCCAGAAATGATTAATCGATTTTAAATTGAGTAATACTCAAAAACTATCAGTGCCACAATGTCAAAATATATATTTGCTTCTTATAGTCCACTGCTATATGGTGGGCCAACATAGACCACCACATATGACCTTTGTGAAGATAGCCCAAATTTATATACCCAAAAATCGAAATAGTTGCTTATGGCAATACTATACAAGTTTATGTATACTATTGCGTCATTTAATTAATAATTATAGCAATAAATCTAAATTCGGATAGAAATATTTCCGAATAACAGCTAAATAATAAATAAAAATGTTAAGAGTTTAATAAAAACAATAAAAAGTTATAAAACGCGTAAATAAACAAAAAAAAACAATTTAATTCTACTATCCAAAAAATATTCTGACAGTGAAAATCAAAAATTTCTTTAAATATTCCTCCTTCATCGAAATGCAATATTTTTACTCTCAGCCCAGAAAAATGTTTGTGTCACGATAGTTTTAGCTGTCATGACAGTAAATTTTCGGGGCTGAGAGTAAAAATGTCGTGATTTTTTGGGCTGAGAGTGAAAAAAATGTCATGATAGCAATAATTAGTGTTGCCATCGCATTTTTCGGGGATGGAATTTGGGCTATCTTCACATACATCCACATATGTTCAAAGAAAAAGAATTGAAATTTTTTGAATTCTACTTGATTGGAGTCATCCCTAATGACAACTCAAGATTATTATATCTATTCGGGCAATAACTTCGATAGTTCGAATGTATAATAATTCGCTAAGTCAATAAAGGTTTTACTTTGAATAAAGTGCCCGAGTTGTGCTAGAATACACCGAAATTCTACTTTAAAATGAGCGGGGAAAATTCTAAATTTAATTTGCCGTTCTTACCGATTTAACTAGCCGGATTATTTTTACGCGAGGAGATGAGATTACCAAAAGTTGGGACGGTAGTTGGCCCATTCCACTCACGGCTTCAGCTTCTCTGGCTTCAAACTAAGTCGTAAAATCGTAATAGATTTTTTATTGCTAATTTGAACCCTTATGTTATATTAAAACACCAAATTTTTTTGTGTTTTATTCTGCTCTCTCGAAAATAAAATTTAAAAAAATTTACATCTCAAAAATGGCCTTAAATTTTTTATTTTCTTCAAGACAATTAGAATATTTCAATGAAAAATTGATCTACTTGTCAGACTGCAGTAACACAAAAATAATATTTAATACTTCATGCTTTTTGTATAAAGTATAAACATTTCAAACTAGCGAATTATATAAATAATCAGCTAAACGCTTTTTAACTCTTCGTAATCTCGAATTTTAATGCGTGATAAAATGTCCAAAAAACATCACAAATTTGTTGCATGCAACAAATGTTGCCGAGAAATTTCAAAAATATAAAGATCAATATGAAATAACAATAAATAATAGATTTTCAGCGCGGTCATTTCCGAAAGAGTTTATTGCAAAAAAATTCAATTAAAAACATGCTTACAAACTATGATATAACCTTATATGTTGGAAACATAAATAACGGATCATAAACACAAAACTTATTTATTAAAATAACAAAATTAGGAACAATAATCAGACCAACAAATAATAAAGAAGGAAACTTTTCTGATACGCTGGTAGATTTTCGCAATGGTGGCAAATTTCTGTTTCGAAGATCCATTATTTATATCGTCTACCCTGGGAATCGTTCGATTCGTTTGTCCCGTTAGGAGACTATATCATGAGCTTTTCCAGAACCCACATGTCAATCTTTTAAAATAACAGAAATTTCTTCATATTTCAAATTTGTTGTAAGAATCCCTTTGCACAGGGTGTATCTCTGAAACATTAACACGACGACGATCAACAAAATTGACTGTAGTAACATACTGTGTTGTATATAATTTTCCACACCTAATGTAGAAAAACTCCACGAACAAAAGTAAAAGTTATTACAGATATAAATATGAAAGGGACTATTTGCCCATCCTGTATTTAACGCATACATGCGTTTTATATATTGAATGAAATGTAGGATTAGCCTTTTGTGGATTACATATGCTTATATTAAAATTCGCTAGACTGAAATGTTTATACATATTTTATACAAAAGCATTAAGTATTAAATACTATTTTTGCTAAATTTTCTAACAAAATAACATGGATCTGAACTGATCTTTGCAGATTTTTATTCGCACCCTGCATAATTAGTCTCAGTACGAATTCAGAAAACCATTTCATGCGGCTGAGCAGAGTTCGCACAAAATTTAATTGGTTTTTTGCCTGAAACATTCTGCATATTCTTAAATAAAACGGCAAACTTAAGAAATAAAATTATAGTGCGATGTGAATGTCACCTTTAATAAAACTCGCTAAACCTGCTTTCAATTGTCCATTAAAAATATTCGGCAATTAATTCAAAATTGGCCTGTTCCACCCGACAACTCAAAACAGCAAACCTTCTTACATATTTATAATCAAATCGGCTATTACGTGGACGACTTATGCAAACCAAATAATAAAAACTTGTCTCTAAAAGGCGTCCTGCTTCCATTGTTATCAAGTGATAAACAATACGAAAAAGATACAAATGAGCACATCGTCTTTGTACGCTAAGCAACATCGATATAAGTAGAATAATTAACCCGTTATGGCATAAACGGCTAAAATACGTCCTCCATTCCGCAAACGGTCTCTATCGTATTTGCCGTCCTATTGTTAAGGGCCGAAATCTGGATGGGGATCGAGGCAGGAGGTCTTGTAGTTGTTGGAATTGAAATTGGAGAATCTAATAAAAAAAAATTGACCTTGAATAACTAAAATTTAAATAATTTGTAATTAAAATTCACTAGTTCCTCTCGTCCCTATCTCAACAGCACAAAATTCGTAGAAACAGAACAACAGTCAACAGACATAATTCGGAACGTAGAAACTTCTCCATCAATTATACTGGTTGGTTTATTTAACGTTTAACGAACTCGGTGACTTAAAATATATTTTTTACCGTTTCGAGAATGAAATCATTTTGATAATAAAAATGTCGTCGCCGGCGTTTCTAAAATTTCACCGCACAGCAACAACAATTTATACAAACGAATTTCTTGTAATCGAAAAATCTCGTGACTCAAAATCCACACACAGTTTGTTGTAAAAACTATACAAAACTTTAAGAAAACAAACGAAAAACGACGTAAAAATCACTTCCCTTTTCCATTTATGTATACAAAGTTGAATGTGTATATCGGTTTGACCTAATTAAGTTACACAGCACCATCGTTGTGTATTGGTGTTATTTTTGTTGTTGTTATTGTTGTTGTTATTTTTTGTCATCACTGTTATAGTTTTTAATTATATTTTTAGCGACACACACACTATAACTATATTATAACAACAATAATAGTAAATTGTATTTTTATCAAAAAAGGTCACTCAACCCTGGTGAATATGAATAAAAATAGCGTGTGTTGTGAGGGTGGAAATTGGTTTGTTGTAATACAAAAAAATTGTCGCCTAAAACGCACCCAAAAGGTGTATTGACACTACATTATAATACGTATATTATAATCACGGGGTGTTGGGAGGCGTGCGTATACGAAATAATTAGGTTTACATTCCTAATAGAATTTTATTACTCGGTTTATTGGAATTTAATTGAAAATATGCAATTGGATTAATGGCAGAAACGACCGTCTACAAAACTAATATTATAGGCGTAATTAAATTAGGGATTTAAAGGGTTAGAAACACGAAAACTATGCAATCGTACTGTAATTACCCGTATGTATGTGTGCCATTCCGACAATATATAGATTTTGATGGGAATTTTATACAAATTGTATTACATTGACGTAAGACTCTTGTAAAATCTAATGAGGGTTTATTATGAGTAAACAACATAAAACTATCACCTGTTCATTTCTTGTACAAAATTTTGTTTAGTGCACACAGCACAAGACATCTGTTTACGGCGATGATTAAGATCACGATGAATATCTCGTGTTTCTATCTATATTTACATACATATATAAATATAGAGTTGGTCATTGACCGATACCACCTCAAAGGGTTAATCATAGTTCAAATACGTAAACATACTGTATTTTGTTGCCGGTAAATCCATAAGCATTCCGCAAACAAACAAAAAACAATACTAAAGTACACTACAATTCTTAAGATTGCATAAGATGCATACACACCACTACATATTATATTCAAATGATTTTAATTGGTTTAAAAAGAAAGATTATTTAAACTTAAATACTCGAATACAACGAAAGAAATACAACGAGAAGAGAATTGGGGAAAAAATATTTCTGTTGTACATAGTTCTTATGTACATATGTACAGTAAGAAATAGAATGACACGTGTAGTAACTTAAAGTATTTCAAAGGTTGAATGACTGGATTGAGTATCGCGCCGCGCGCGCTCTCCATTTAAATACCCTCGGCCTCGACACGTGCATAGAGCATTCAAATTTATCGTAAGTTTATTTTTGAACACAACGAAAAACTATTGATAGTGCATGTAAGTATGAATATACATATGTATATGTATGTTAAATATTGATGTAATAAATCATAAGCAGTTTACACTTGTTCGGTAGCGCATAATTGTAATGCAATTGACGCATTCTACGGTACTGTACTCTAGAAATATTTTACTGCGAATTTATTCGATCTTTTTGCATAAAATTTATTATATATTGTATAGATGTCGTACATCTTTGGATAATACAAAAAGATGTTTTGCCTTGACTTCGATTTCGTATACGTATGTATATTAACTTGACGGTAATTTATGAAGAATTTCTACACTAAATTACTAAGAAGTGTCGATTTATTTGTTTACTTGTTTGTTTGGGTAATGTGCAATTGTAATTCATCTTATTCGACGGGATTTAATTAACGTAAATTTTAATTACTGTAAACGGGTTTGATTTGTTGGGCTTGCTATTCGGTTATAGAAATTCAAGTGATATGGCGTTTTATTCATATGCTTTGCTGATATTTGCTCGATAATTAAGAAAAGTACAAAGGTCCTTAATAAGACCAGGTCTAATCGGTAAATGAACAACTGCTTAAGTTGCTTTTTTGGACCAGTTGCGTTAAGCAATAAACATATTTTCACTGATGAATGAATGTCATTGAAATCGAAATTATCGGAAAACTGAAAAATATTGCTAAAAATTGGGATCACAAAAAATCCCGAAAACGAGACAATTATTATTTAAATCGCAGAGGCGTAGCAACGTATACTTGTAAAGAAGTTTTATGCTGTGTGTTTCAGGTCGATTTTTTCGGCTAAATTATGAACTAAACTTTTTCAGGTTACGCTATTCGCCGCCAGGTTACAAACGAAAAGTCTCGTCGCGAGGTAACTTTTCAATTTAGTTGTCAAATGTCATTATTTGGTGTTTAATGCAAATGTGGTATTGTGTACAAATTTTTACATGACACTTTTTTTATTTTTAAACATTTCGTAGTTTATAATAACATTTGCTAATAATGCAACTTCCATATCATCTTCCATTATTTTAATTTAGTTTAATATTTCCTTTATCCACGAAAAGTCGACTATTTAGTATTTCGAATTGTCAGGCACAGCTTGTTTTGTTGATGTTACTGCCACTTATGAATCTTTATTGTGAATTACTGAGTAATTTAGTTTAGTTCATAATTTAGTCGAATATTTTTATTAATATTTTTTTTTTTTGATATTTTTTATCGTTTACAGGACTTGGCCCCCATCAATACGATCCCTGTCGTAACCCGTTTTAATAATTATTTTAAATAATCTCTTTCAGTTTTCGAACATTTTAGTGATTTTTGTTTTCGGCGTTACAAAAAATTTCCAATTTTCAGATTAATTTTTCAACATTTAGGGGATTTGTTTAGAATTTTGATTTTCAATATATTAACACTAATTGCTTCGCACTAATTGCGCACATTTTTGTTTCGTTTTCGGGATTTTAATTCGTTCTCCTTGAGCAACATTAAGCAAAAAATATTATGAAGTTTGGAACGAAAATGCCTTACTAACTTGCTAATTTAGAACTAATATTATTGATTATTTCCCAAGAGTTGACTTGAAACAGTTTCTGGTTTGAGACTTCATTCAATATGTCTGCGACAGCAAATTTTTTAGGATCATATCTGACCCATAAATATTCCATAGCTGGTATCTAATATAATGGCTATGCTAAATATTAAACAGACTAACACAGAAGTCGACTTCCCTTGGATTAAAGAAATTGTGTACCGTACTTTCTACCTGGTGTTCCTTGTTCTGCACCATGGAGTGTTTTATAAGAATTTTGTCACAAATAAAAAATACCGCATTATACAGGGTTTTCCAATACGAGGTTTCATTTTGAATAACCTGCTATTTCGGCAGCTGCCAATTTTGAAGCTGTCATCTTTTGATATTTGGCAAGTAAAAACTACGCTATTACTAAAAACGGTACGATACACGCTTCAACAACGCATTGAAATTGTTAAAATTTACTACAAAAATGGTGAGAATTTTGCAATCACAGTTCATAAAACTAAAGCACTTTTGGCAATAGTGAAACTGATGGAAAAATTTGGTGAATAGTGAAACTGATGGAACAACTGAGAATATTGCTGCTGTAGCCCGTAGTGTTGACGAAAACCCACGTTTGTCGATTCCTCGTTGATCTTTTGAATTGGACATTCCACAAACGACGTTCAAAGTTCAATTAACACAGGAACTCACGCCGGTCGAACACTATAAACATCGTATCTTCACTGATTGGGTCCTTCAAATGCATCAAAATGATCCGGATTTTCATCGAAAAATCATCTTCAGTGATGAAACCTATTTTCATCTCGGAGGCTACGTTAATAAGCAGAATTGTCGCATTTAGGGTTCAGAAAATCCAAGAATGATTGTTGGAAAGCCTCTCCATCCACAACGTGTCACTGTGTGGTGCGGTTTTTGAGCTGGCGGTGTGATTAGACCTTACTTATTCGAAAGCAACGACACGAAAGATAAGGTCTATGCCAATGCTCCACAATCGATTCAAGACCTTAAAGAATTCGTGGAGTTATTCAGGACATACAACCGCAAATGTGCGAATTGGTCATGGAAAATTTCATGAAAAGGATATGGTGCTACAAGCGTAGCCATGGCAGTTATTTCTTCTTTACAATGAAATAAACATTCATCGATTTCTCTACTTGTTTTTTTTTTAATATCGAAATGAAACCTCTTATTGGAAAACCCTTTATATGGCTGCAATATCAATGCACATCGCTCTGCATTAGCTGATTTAATCCCCTACTGAATAGTAAGGAATGACATTTTAATCTCTGATCAAACGTATGTTTCGTTAAATTTCAATTTTTAGAGCTTTAAGCTAAATCATCAAATGATAGTCGATACATGACATCGACTCTGTGACATCCTGATTAACTAGTGCAGTTTTGTCTCACACTAAAAATAAGAATTCAGTAGAAACGTTTTTGGTGTTCTGAGTTTAAAAGCTTTAGAAAATCTGCTAGAGTAACTACAAATGAAGAATTATAAACCTTCAAGAGGATTTGGCAGCTTCCTAGCTTTTCCCATTGTTTACAAAAAAAAACGCATAAGACCGGGTGCCTCTCACATTTAATTTTTTTATTGCTTTCGGGAGCGCGTCATTTGCTATTACTAATTCCAGTTTCATTATTAGCACTAACACCATTAATAAATAGGGTAGATTTATGTTTAAATTACGCACCGTCGAGTTGGAGTTGGATGATTTCGCAGTTTCCGTCGAAGTAGTCAGAGGTTGTGCACAGGCCGATGTACTTTGTTGTGGTTGTGGTTTCTGGCCATTGAAGAGAACAACTTCATCATTTGAAATTCGTCGATCAATTTGGGTATGATGAGAATCTCTTTCACAACAAGCCGATACTTTTCACTACAGTCATCATACTTTTCTGTGACATTTTGGCTACGACGTAGGGCCTTTGATTAATTTAGGGTGCTCATTCCTAAAATCCAATCCAAAATTAGAAAAATGTAATAAAAACACGTTTCCTACTTGATAAAGTATATATTATCAAGTAGGAAACGTGTTGAACACATTCAACGGCTGAACACATTTAGCTATCAACATTAATCTAGCTAAACACATTTTTACTCTCAGAAATAATTAGTTATCTTAGTTAGTTATCTTATACAGTTTACTAAGACTGCGCAAGTGCACTGCGCTGTATGATGGAATTGCAAGTGCACAACATTGCGTTCTATCATCACAGTTTATTACTAACAAGTCACAGTTTTAACATAGTATTTTTTGCATTAACTAACCCACCAGCTAACACATTCTTTCGCGTTCTGATGTAAGTTTGAGGTTCATTGGGAAACTACATATCTTTAGGTCTACTCTTCAAAACTGGAAGATTTATTGCTGGAGGTGGATTATTAATTGGCATACTGGTTATTAAAACGATTATTGAAATGATACAATCCGCTTATTGATGTGTTGCTAGAGAGCTTTGACAAGGCAAGGTTTATTTAAAGGTTTAAAAGAAACCTTTTGGCAAATACCATAAGATAATGGGCCGAGAGATAAGATGGTTTTATAAAAGTATTATAAAAGTTGATCCCGACAAATTCTCTTCTATAGCTGCGTATTCAGAATCTAAAATCGTAAAATTGATCCGACGATTCTTGGGTTGGTACCGCTGTTTCATCAGAAATTTTTCTGACATCGCAGTGCGACTCACTGGTTTGTGAAAGCGGAATAAACAATTCATTTGGGATCACAGCAGCACATTCTTTTGAAAATTTTAAGCAGACTTTCTGGACTTTAAATGTATTTTGCAATGCTAATTACAATCGTCATTTTTTACATTCAATCGAGAACCAGCACCTCATTTCTTATGTTTCAGCAAAATTGCATTTTACACACCTTCGAAATTTGACCACAGAACTTGAGTGTTATGATGCGATGATATCAGTTACAGTCCTAGCCTTGAGTAGCTCATGGATCAGAGTGCTGTTGCAGACAAAATATATTGCAATGCTGTTTATAGTCCCGATCGAACCGAGCTAGATTGAAATTTGTATATATGTAGTATATACAATCTAAGCTCATGTCTAGCCTAATTATGCAAGCTGTCCAATACTTTTGCACATGCGGGATTTATTAAACACTACAACATCTGAAGAGATAATATTTCTGGCCTTCTATTCTGGAGTTGTGATGGAATATCTAATGGAAACCACCAAGTACTTAATTTTCATCCCATTACGGGGTTCAAACACCATACATCAGTCACGGATTTTATTACGAACTACTGTGGAAGCTTAATAAATTATCTGGAAATTGTACCGCTGTTTCGAATATTCACCGGTTATCATTAGCGCAAAAGGTAGCAGCATTAACCTTAAAAATCTGAAGGAATTGTAGAGTTGAAATAATTCCAACCTGTGATTAGGACCAAATTTGGTGAACCAAAATTATAAAGCCTGTAAGTAAAGTAGCATTCGATTTATTTAACAGTTTACCAACTGTAGGTGATAATACTCACTCTAAATAGGTTGAACGTGTAATTATTAATTGAAATTAAATTTCAAGCAGATCTGAAATGTTATTCTACTAGATACAAGAAATTACACGAACTTCACGAATTAGATTTGCAACGATCCAATTCAAAATTTACGGTTAAGATTGGCATGAAAATTGAGCTTGAAAGAGAAGAAAAAGGACAAGCAAAATTTCGTCAGACGAAAGCAATTTTGTAAGCAACGGAAGCGCCTTTTTCTACTCAGGTTTCATTCCACAAAAAGGCGATGGCAACGCTAAACTATCACGACGGTTTTTCATTCCAGAGTATTACTGTCAGCCTAGAAATTTTACCATCTCACGAAAAACTATCAACTGATCATAAAAAAACTGTTTTTTCATCCCAGGATTTCTATCAGCTATACTGGGCTGACATTAAGATTTTGTAAAAAAAGTTAGCTCCTAATTAAAAAGGGAAAATTTATTTACTATATAAAATAAAACTAATTGCTTCCTTAAGAATAAAACAATTATTAAACTACCCAAACTAATTATGTTTATCCGCTCAAACAGACCATTCTATAAATGTATCGGATAAGGGACGTAATAATGTAATAGATGTGATAATGTTTTTTAAATGTGGCCCACTAACATCTTCATACTGGGTGTCATTAAATTACGCAACCGTAATCGGGTCGGGTTAGGATTAGGTTGAATATATTTAGATGTGGCACACCAATATCTTCATACTATAATTCAATTGTGCCTATAGTTCAATGAAAGTCTGAAAATATCCATCCTCTTACCATATAAACAACGTCTTTATAACACAATTTTTTAATTACACGGCAAAGTTTGGATGGGTAAAAACAGGATTGGGTTAATGTTGAAATCAGCTATTTTGACCCACGGCGGTGGTTTCAGTTTTCTTTCGAGTTTCAAGATTTCACTTTTCGGGATTTCGTCGAGTATCGTCGAATTACAAATATCAAAGTAGGGAAAGTAAAATTGATTTAAACCTGACAGTAAACAACGATAAATTCAGATTACCAAAATAAGGAACGTAGCTGCGGTTTAGAACTACTAGATTCATACCTAACCGCGGTGTCCTCTAGGTAACGCTAAATGAATCAGGCGGTACAGTAAAGACGACTAAATCCAATCCCAAATCAGTTTCTGTTCTTCAGCCTGAGCGGGCGTCTGTCTTTAGCAAGCTGTCTTTCTCGAAGAGATGGTGACAGAGTATTAGTCCCACATCCCACAGCAGAGGAGCCCTACAGCAGAGGATGCGGATATTGGTATATTAGAAATGGAAAAACACCCGGTCTCTACGGAATCCCGGCAAAATTAATATAAAGCCCGGAGGAGCTACCCTTCCATGTTATCCTTGCGATCTCATGATGATGATCTGGGACTAGGAAGAACTACTCGAGGAAAAGAAAACCGCACTCATTTGCCTGCTACATAAGAAATATGACCATCTCAAGTGTGAAAATTACCGTAATAGAGCTACTATTAAAAACCGCCAACAAAGTTCTTGCTAATGTTGTACTTGCCAAAATCATTCTAATCGCCGAAAATATCATCGGTGACTGTCAATGTAGTTTTTTGATCTTGATGAAATTTTGGGAGTATACAATATTACCATTCACCAACTCTACATAGACTTGTAACAGGCATATGATAGCATCATCCCCTAAAACCTTTGGGCAGTATATGATCCTTTCAAAATAACATCGACGTGTGAATGGGAGATACGCTCACGCCTATGTTGTTTAATCTGGCGCTAGTGTACGATATAAGGAGTATTGAAACTTCGCGTTGTACATTCAATAAGTCAGGCGAAATTCTTGGATATGCAGATGTTCCCGTGCTCCGTGGCCAAAGAACAAACGATGTCAAAGACAGTTTAATACCGTTTGACCGTAAGGCAAAACGATTGGATATTAACAATAACAAAACAAAATTGATATCAACACCACGAAGGATCCCTACGGACAAATCTCGGACTAAAACGACCACAACTTTGACAACGTCGAAGATTTTAAATATTTCGGGTCAATTATAACATCAACGAACGATATCCAGGCAACTATTTTATAGTTTTTTCGAGAGCCCGCATAGCAGCAGCACTTCACTAAGCACTAAAATGACCTGTGCTAACTTTCAGTTGTGAAAGTTGTACCTTGACCATCGATGATTGTAGATTACTATCTACTTTTGAAAGAAAGGTCATATTCGATCCATAAACAGATGGTCTCGTTAAGGTTGTGAACAACCAATATCGAATTCGAATGTATCACGAAATAAAGCGTCTCCTTGGAAACTGCGACATTTCAGATGTCTGAGCCACGTTCAACGAACTCAACCAGAACGAATGATACGAAAAGCTCGGTTCATCAAATACCAGTCGGCGTACACCGTAGGGGAAGGAAGACCTAGACTACGCTGGCGCGTAGCGAAAGTTAGAAAGAGAGAGAGAGAGAGATATGTGACAAACACGCCAAACAAAATAATCTTATAGAATCGTGAAAAAATTTCCGAGTATCATAATCGGGAACAACGCTATATTATACATTTTATATCAGTCAATGTTTCATATCGGTGTGGCTAGGAACTGATCTTTTCAAACATACCACATACAAAATATGTATGTAAGTCTCACTCACCACTTCATGAAATGTTCATTTAAGTGCAACACAATAAAGTCTATGATGAGTCATAAATCTTCCGTCACATTAAGCTGGATCGTTAAATACCGAGCTTCATACTTCATAATTAACCTTTACGAAATACGTTAAGTACATACTTTGACAGAGGTCTTTTTTTCTTGTTCAGCCAAATTAGGTTACAAGCAAAATTGCCAAATTACTAATACTCGTAAATAAAAAAGAACAATTCTGTGTCTTTTGTTTCAAAAGATTCACTAACACTAACGGAACTCGTAACACGTTATAAAAATATGAAGGTTTATTGACCTCCGAAAATTTAATAAACATTTCATATCGTCTTTCTACTAGTCATAAGATTGCTAAATAATTATAAGCATCACGATCTATTTACGTACCTTATAAACGATCGTCACGGTCAACCAAATTCACCCTAAGCTAGACTTATTTTAAATAGATAGTAAATCTAACTTTTCATTAATCCTAAAACTATTTTTAATAATTACTTATTGATTATTTACCGAAATGATATCATTTCACACCATCTTACGAAATTCTCGGCTCGCATTTAGCACACCAACAACAAATCACAAATCTTAATACCTCTGGCTGTATTTTATACACAAAGAATATTCTTTTAAGGTATACGAAATACATGTCTTTCAACCTTTTATTGTATTTTATTGATAAAAATCTATCCAAGATCTTTAAATAAAAAAAATAAAAAAATTGCAAACAATACCGTACACAACAACAATAGGTAATGCACAAAACAATTGAACAATAATTTCGTAATATTTCTTTTGTTTGTTAAGAAAACGCTAAGGTATTATATACTACGTCTTATGTAGGTTATGTATTCGCGCGATGCACCACCATCATAATGCAATTACGTAGAAATAAAATAAATAAAAGTAAATTGGACAGAGCCGGCTGGCTTATTGTTAACTGTTTATATATAGGTATATTATTAAGTACTTACCATCACGACTCATTCCGAGTTTCAGGCACTTTTGTAATCGACAATATTGACAACGATTACGATTAACACGATCGACGACACACTGTTTATTCCGAGGACACTGATAATTCACGACCGAACTCTGTGACCGACGAAAAAATCCTTTGCATCCCTCGCACGTTATAACACCGTAATGTACACCAGACGATTTATCACCACATACTTTACATGGTATTATTTCAATCTGGGCTGTAAGTAAATTAAGAAAGAAAAAAAAAACATTAATTACATTAATTAAAGTAAATTAGGTATACGATCTAGTCTAAAATCTAATTGGAACACTAGACGATTCTGTAGAAAAGATATCACGCACGCATTCTGACATCATCATACATTTGATTGCGAGACAAAAACCACAAAACCATAATATAGAGATAAAATATCCGTTGTGGAAGGGTAATCAGAATCACATTCCGCGTTTCATCGCCTTATCGAACAAAGCAAAATATTTAAAACGCGACATTTTTTTCTCGCTCGCCACACCAATAACAGAACCTATTATAGGTTTTATCGCGCTTATTTCAATCTACAAACATCACGTATTTTACTGATCAAAACGTACAAAACCAAAGAGAAAAACATTTGCAACAACTTTTTCATATGCATGACTCTTAAGAGTTCCAGGAACATTCCATTCAGCACACCAAAATAAAAAAAATAAACATTTGTTGAGTCATTTACGTTATGCGGTTATTAAACTCTGCCCGACAGCACTTTATGTGCATTAAGAAAATTCTACGAAAATTGTGTAATTAAGATGTATTGGAAAATATTATACTTTTTTGTGGAAAATCCGAGAAATATTAATTTCATGTTCGTTTACAGTTATGTTTATGGATTCGTAATCCTACAGGTCGAAAAACACACTTTGTTCGATTACAGATTTTCGATATAGAAGATTAAATTTAACCCTTTCGATACGGAATGGTACACATTTGTACCATATCCTGAGAATATGGCTGGTACACATTTGTACCACTAGATGTTTAAAACTGCATTGCTTGCTCTAAATGGCATTAGCAATGTACCATCCTATTCTATACGGAGAATGTAACGGTAATTTACGAGAATTGCCATTTTTTTTCTCTTTGTGCAATTCAGTTTAGTACCAAACTCGATGGTGACAACAAACATTTTTATAAATTAAAACCCTTTCGCGACGGATCTAAAATTTCCACTCAATCTCAATTTTTTGCTGCTATATGCTGACTTGTTGATTTGAACATAGTCACTTTAACATATTTGCGGGGAACCTCATGGTATAGGTAGGAGGGGTATGGTACATATTTGTACCAATAGTATTTTTATATGGTACACTGGTGGTTTGTATGAGTTTTCAATACCTACAGCACTGCTGGTACAATAGTGTCAGTACAACCTGTCTACCTATACCATGAGGTTCCCCCCAAATGTGTTAAAGTGATTATGTTCAGATAGATAGTAGATCAACATATAGCAGCAACAAATTGAGATTGAGTGGAAATTATAGATCCGTAGCGAAAGGTTAACGAAGTAATATAATAATATAATGTTGCCAGTTTTCGGACGCTTTTTATGACAACCTGTGCGATATATGGAATCGCATGAATCTCTTAATTTTCTCTTTACCTTCTTCTAATTTAAAAATAAATATTCTTTTTAAGATGTGTCAAGGATTAGATACATTTTTATTATCACACCATATACAAACGATTCTCTATATTTGAGAGATAAACAATACATATTAAGCACTTCTCTCTTTTTCACATTTCGCGGTTAACGCATTTCTACGAATAAATGACGTCTGAAGAAAATAACGACAGGCACAAAGTAGGCATGTGCATAATTTCGCATGTGCGATTAACTTATTATGTCTGTCATGGGTTGTTTTATTTGACCTGACCGCACCGGATGGTCTGAAAATCAATTAACGGTTCATAAAAGGTTGCAACTTGGATGGCAGATTGAGGCTCTTATATTATAACCTGTTGAAATGTAGCTTTGTAATCCTTATGTGCAAATTTTTAATTTTCCACCTATAAGTCAAAAATTCAAATTTATCCGCGATCCAGAGTTAATTGAAAGAAACGTATGGGGCGGTGGGGAAGTATCGAACATCATAGTCGTTGTCACGCAGATTGACGCTAAATGGAAGAATTCCCTACAATCACAATAAAACCATTACAATAAAAAACAAAGTAAAATATTTCGTAACCACGAAAAGTTAGTTGTGAGAATGAAATATAAATGAAAAATGTGAAAGAATCGAATTTCGTAGGCTAAGCAATAATTCGCTAGTACTACAACTACATGGTAATGTAAATAATACAACATCAGTGGTCGCGACCTAATGAGAAGACTGATTTTTTCAAATTAATAATCTCATTCGTTCGAAACTGATTGTTGTGATTTTTACAAATTTTCCATCTATAGGCTAGTATGCAGCTGACGTGAAATGAAATTTTTCATACGACACAAGCGAAAACGAAAATGAAACTTTCGCTCGCTGCTAAATTTTATTTTCCAGTACGCAGTTTAACTAGTGGAATTGGTATGTTTCGTATTAAAATGTAGATGTTTCTGTTTGACTCCGTTTTTATCTGCAGGTACGATAAAAGTAAGCCGAATTTTTAACATTTCATCAATTATCTTTATTTATTGTTAAACAAACTCACATAAAAAATATTTTGACTTTGTTATAACAAAATTATAATTAAACATGAAGCTATACTGCGTTAAAATTTTACAAAATTCTAGAAACTAATTTTTCATGGAACATTTATCTGCTTA
Source organism: Nephrotoma flavescens (assembly GCA_932526605.1). Taxonomy (NCBI): domain Eukaryota; kingdom Metazoa; phylum Arthropoda; class Insecta; order Diptera; family Tipulidae; genus Nephrotoma; species Nephrotoma flavescens. Next base: position 263,357,758 of record OW052222.1, on the reverse strand, counting down.
ATTTTGGAGACCAGTGAAAATATCATTTCACGTTGGCTGCATACTATGTAGTCTTATAAGTCAAAATTTCAAAATTTTTATGTTGTTTATATGTAGTTGCTTTCTCTTAGTTATTTTTAGAGAGACCTTATGTATGTATTGCATTACATAAGAGTATCGTCTTTCGAAGGTTAGCATAACTTCGATTTTCGATAAATCGTTCTACTGGTAATGTTGGTTTTGAATTTCCCGGTGAGGTTTGTAAAATCTCAGCAGAACGAAATCTCTTTCGTGATAGTGGCATCTGGCGGTGAATAGCAAAAACACAAATTTTCACTTCCTTATACATCATCCTAGTTAGAAATGTTTGAATTATTTTTTATCAAAAATATGAATGGTAACATGACGCATCAAATGACTACCCACGATTGAATACTAGTGAGAGACTTGTCATATAAATTTGTTCTTTCATTACCATTTCCTTTTTCGTAAACAATTGAACATGTCCATTCAGTCCAAACAGTTTATTTGTCGAAATGGTAGATAAACAATTTGTAATCAATTTTTATTAGACACATTTTCACATGACAAAAAATGTTTAATTAACTGTATGCCGGATTCATTGGTTTTTATATGTTTAAACTTATTACTATTTACAGTAATTATTGCTTTTATAAAACATCTCGGAATTTTTAATTTTGTAAATTTTTATTGTACCTACATTTATGTAAAATACATTTAAAAGTTTACAAGTTTTTTAGTAACGTTATTTTACGCAGAATCAATTTTATGCAATATGGGACATAAAACTAATTTAATGTTAACATTACCTCGGTGATAACATTATGTCGGTGATGTATAACAACGAGAACGGTCATTTGTGATTTCAGGGGATATACAATTTTAGTCCTTTTTTTATATCAACTGAAGCCATTAAGAGTTACTTATGTAACTTAAAATATCTCACACTAGGCTTTTAAAAAAGTGTATGACCGTTATTGGCACTCGTCTCCGCAGGGAAATTATGCTTTCGGAGTGAAGTGTTTGGCAAAATAACCAAATATACACTCTGTTCTATAAGTACTTAGAATTGAAAAAACACTCAAATATAGAACTTACATAATAATATCTGAAATTTTTTTCTGAAACATAAATATTTTTACAATATAAGTAGCAAACATTTAATTTTTGTGAAAAGTTTTGAGTGAATTTTTTAAAATGGAATTTTTTACAACAAAACATATTACGAATCGCATAGAGATGATCGAAGTGGTTCTGAACTAGTATTTGATGTAAGAATCCAATCTTATTTGTCCACATGCTCAGGAATTTCTGAGATTTTTGTTATTCGAAAAAGAACATTATTGAGTGTAATTCGAAAATTCGAAACATTTGAAATTATTATTTAACTCGGCCCCTACGGATCGCACAGAGGTGATGGAATTGGTTCTGAACTAGTATTTGATGTGAGAAACAAATTTTATTTATCCACATGCTCAGAAATGTCTGAGATTTTTATAATTTAAGGGAGAACATCATCGAGTGAAATTCGAAAATTCTCAAACATTTGAAATTATTTAACTCGGTCCCTACGGAGCGCACCGAGGTGATGGAATTGGTTCTGTACTAGTATTTGACGTAAGAAGCCAATCTTATTATTTATCCACTTGCTCGGAAATCTCTGGGATTTTCGCTATTTGCGAGAGAACATCATTGAGTGTCATACGAAAATTCTTAAACATTTGAAATAATTTAACACTGCCTTACGGATTGCACACAGGTAATAAGATAAAAAAGATTTGTTTCTCACATCAAATACTAGTTCAGAACTAATTCCATCACCTCTGTGCGATCCGTACGGGCCAAGTAAAATAATTTCAAATGTTTACGAATTTTCGTATTACACTCAATGAAGTTCTCTCTGAAATAACGAAAATCTCAGAGATTTCCGAACATATGGACAAATAAGAATTGATTCATACATCAAATACTAGTTCAGAATCACTTCGGTTTTCTCTGCGCGATTCGTAGTGTGTTTTCACTCAAAACTTTTCACAAAAACTAAATGTTTGAGTGTAAAAATATTTGTGTTTATTAAAAAAATTCAGATATTGTTATGAGAGTTCAATATTTGAGTGTTTTTTTCAATTCTAAGTACTTACAGGACACTGTATATTTTGTTATTTTGGCATAAACTTCACTCCGATTTGTTAAGCGCTAGACTAACGTAATGTGCCAAGCAAATTCGTTTTTAACTATCTTTGAAAATAAATTTTATTTATTTCTTCAGACATGGAATACGTTTAGTGATAAAGCGTTTCGCCTTGCGATGGGTAGAGGATGCAGAATAGTAACCAATTAGTTTCACCTGTAAACCATCCCGAAGGAGTCAACAGTTCGTTTGCAATATATGCTTTAATAAGACCGAACTCAAAAGGCAATAATTCTATTAACGAACCGGTCTTTCTGTCTATACGCGGAGGGCTGCCCCTACCTGGATCAGAGAGTTTAGGTTCATTAATCGCACAATATATAAGCGTTCTGCCTGATAAGCAGTACAATAAATATGTACCTATATTTCAGCAGACCTTAGGTTCAGCAAGGAGGTAATGTTTTTGTAATGGTAAATGATTTGTAAAGCAAGAATTGGAGGCCCTACAGATAAAACCCTTTAGTTTCATATAATTCGATTTTAAAAAGTCCACGAAAGGTTAGAGGCAATTTGTTAGCATAGCACACCATTAGTTAACTTTATGCTCAAAATTAAATTTTCAACTGGAGTTAGGCATTATTTGTATTGATTGTCAAAAAATCATTTATTTAAGGTTCATTTGACTTACAAAATGTTTCAATAAAGTTATTAGTTAGAGAAAAGGAAGTCAAGAAAAAGAAATGAGGCGACTCTTTTAATTTCTAAAGACTCCAAAATACTTTCAACAAGATTGAACACCGCAGAAAAGTACTAGAACGTGTAGTAAAGACGTATTGGTTGGCATTGACAATTTCATTGGCACTTGGCATCTTGTTAAGATTTTGCCTATTGGGTGTAATTCAGCGTTGATTGCTCGCTTGGACTGTTGACAGCGTAAATTGGTTAAATGGCATTTTTTGTGAAACTAGTGACATCTAGGTTTAAGTAGTAGCATTAGAAGTAGCTTATAGCAGTTTAGTGGTATTGCAGATTGTAGCGGATTGGTTGCGATTGTTCGCAGGCTATCTGGCATAGTCAGCGCGGTATATAAATACGGGTGCGATGAACACAAAACTGGGTCAGGCTTAGTTAAGGCGCGGTAAGCAAAAGTGGGTAGCGGGAAAATAATAAGTGGAGTAAAAGTGAAATTAGCGGTGATTAAAATACTTGTAAATGGTGGATTAATAAATAGTTATGAAAATTGATTGTTGTGACCTTTTAGTGTGAATAATAGTGGCAAAATAATTGTGGGAATATTCAAGCCTATTTTCCATATAAAAAATTGCTAAATGACCTAACCAACTTCCAGTGCCTTAATACTACACTTTTAACGTTAAAATTACGGGATTTTTTAGTATATTACAGGATTTTAAAATACATATTTATAATTTTTGCAAGTGAAGTTGTTATAAATAAAGTATGGGAATACACTGAGTGTTTCACTGCAAACTTCCTTTACGAATTCAACTGAGCGTTACAAGCTTTAAACGGATACAAAAATAATGAACATTTTTCAGAATTAACCACGCTATGAAAAGGTTGTCTAATAGATCACAGAAAAGTAAGAAGCCATAAATCACGACAATAATTCTGACGTCAGGGACAACCCTGGTTATATAATAAAGCAATAAAAAATCTAGATTGCGAAAAGCTAGGTAAAAAATTAAGACGACAGATTGACGGATAAAACACTACTACATTAGTGCGGCCACCTACTCCTAATATCCAGAACAGAACCTACCACAGCTAAAGGAAAGATAATAAAGGCAATGTTACTGCAAATATATCAAGCGACTTTAAGTGCCAAGGTGCTAATTTGGCGGATGTGATAATGACACCATGAGGACGGCGCAAGCTGAAACCCATTGGATTAAAATACGATACTTGTCATCTGTTAAAAAGACGGGGAGACCAGGCCAGAACTATTGTACCAACAGCGGTCGTTGATCCAGTTCCCCAACATGTCTCTTTGATGTTGAAACAAATCTTTCAAAACTATCAATGTTATTCAATGCCAGATTAACTACCGGATTGGATAATTCAAATAAATTTAGCTATTTCGAAAAAAATCGCGTAATTACAAAAGACCGAAGAAAAGAATTATCAAAATCTCGACAAAAAAAAATCCCGACTTTCAAAATTTCTACATCCCAATTTTGCTGAAACCTTAAAAACCCTGACAAAAATCGGAATTTTTTTAAAAATATTAAATATTAAATTTTGTTTTTTTATAGCGCTAAAAAACAAAATTTAAAATTTAATATTTTTTATACCTACCTTCTAGAGTAGGTGTCATGAATTGATTGTATATAATCAGCTCCTCCAGCGACCTCCCGCATGCCTGTGAGAGTTATCGAAGCCGTTAGCCTCGACAATTATTGCATTTCAAAATGCCAGCCCGCGGGCGTTCGAATTTATAAAAAAATTTAAAAATTGGGATTTTGAAAATCGGGAATTTGAAAGTCGGGATTTTGAAAGTCGGGATTTTGAAAGTCGGGATTTTGAACATCGGGATTTTAAAAGTCGAGATTTTGATTTCGGGATTTTGAAAGTTGGACAAACGAGCTCAACCCTTTATTAATTTGGTCACCAATGAATATGCGTTTAATGCATGGATTCCACAGTGAAACAATTTTTTTCAGTAAAAAATACTGGGAAACCGAAAAGAGGAGAGTATAAAGACAAACAATAAAGATAAAGACAAACAATTGTTGCCATAAAAAGTATTGAATTTCATAAAAAGTATGCAACTCCGCAACATTTTCCCCGCTTACTGTCAGTAAATTTTACTGAAATTTTTTTTAGTTTCTCTCTAACAAGTAAAGGATTTATATTTTTATCTCGTTAAACCAAAACCAACTTGTATTGGGACTTTAGCGTGTCTTTTTGATGAAGTTCTACAGCTCGACCATTCTGAATGGAACTTGGCCCTACCACAACTAATCAATATGGTATGCAGAATTGGGTGGGGATTTAAAAATGGATTATACACAAGCTCTGGAATGCGGCCGTGCTAGGCAATTTCTTAACTAATTATATTCGAATCTGGTATGTTAAGCTGAATCGAGATTCCAACATAAATCCCAGATGAAGCTCTAGTTTTACTACAAAATAAATTTAAAAATATTCGGCCAAGGAATTATCCCGTTCCTCCACTCACTACAGCCATACCAAACCTGACCTTAATACCTTAAGAAATGACCTAATTAAATCCAGCTTCACCAAAACTAAAATTTGCTAGAACTCCAATTCAGCCCAAGTCGTGCCCCAAAAACTATTTTATGCATCTTCCGCAGTATTCTGTCTAGAAACAGGGTACTGTGACAATTCCGCCCTATCTCAATCAATCAAAAAAGATCAAGGTTCACGTGAGGTGACGGCACGAACGAAAGATAGCACTTTTTATAACTCACGCGCTAAACCGTAAAAACATTTATTGATATTATTGCATTTTAGAAAGGACACTCGCACTTATTAAAGCAACCCGACAAAAAATACAATTCAACAACTGCAAGCAACTGGTCATCCAACCCCGGGATCTGTAAAGGTATCCGTAAAGCATATTCAGGCACCATTATGGAAATAATTGTATCGTCCTAAGTGATTAATTTTTTAAAACCTTAAGTACTTTAAAGCTCTCGTATTTTTGGAAATCATCTAAACCAGCGGTGGCTAACCCGCAGCATGTGGCCCGCTTTATTTAAAATCGAAGCTACAACTTATAAGGTAATATCAAATGGAAAAACCTGAACTTCTGCTTTTAAATAAAATATTTTTAAGTCATAAATCTATAAAATTTAAAAATTTCGTAAACGGCATCCAAAACATTGTTAAAGTTCAACACAGTGATAGATAATGTAAGAGGTAGACGGTTATTGTGTTATTCTTCGGATTTCTAAATCCTGAAAATCGAAATTTCGTATTTCATGATATCGATCACTCCTATTTTTTGAGAATTGTAATCTAGAAATCCGGCCAAAATTCAAACAAATTAGGGTCAAAGATAGTTTGTAGTATATGGATTGGTATTCTAAGAAATTTAGAGATGATTTTGGAAGTTGGCCGCTATACACTGATTGAACTCGATTATTTCTTGACCGGCGATCATCAAATTTAATCGGCGATTTTATACGAAGTTCTGGAGTTTTCTCACCTTGATTGGGATTCTTACATGAGACGATGTTTCTGAATTTGGTCTTGCTGAAATCAAGCAATTCGTTCATTTTTTAGCCAATTAAATTGGGTTTTTAGGATCGGATTGGAATTTAAAAATTAATTTAGTCCACGTTCGTTTGCGGTTTTTTAAGAGAAACTTGGTATTTTTTAAGCAATTATCACTTGTCTTTAAATATTGAATTGAATTTTAGACTATATTTTAGTATTTGATCATGATGAGCAGAACTCGATCAAACTAAGGAGAAATTATGGGGAAATACTTCCGGCATATGACCTATGGAATAGAACTTTGCAATACCTTAGCCATCTAGAGACAAATTTGAATTGTAGCAGGCGTGATTGGAATATTAATTTTAAAATTTATTAGCAAAAATAATGTGTAACAATTCAAAAACGTACGAATCACAATTCCCCAAAAAAATAATGAGGAAAAATTAACATCAAAACTGCTATAAAATGGAATTATTTTTTCACAATAAAAAAACTTCCGAAACGCCAGAATACACTTTGGAGAATAAAAAATTCCCAACTGCCAGAAAAACGTCTATAATTCCGAATTCCCTATTCCAGGGGGAAACCAGAATAGGGCCACAGAAAAATCAAAAATTTCACTTACAAAAGCGTGGCTTAAACACAAAGGACACGATGAACATGGTAAGATATTAAACCAAGTTAGAAATAAGAACTGGGTGATTTTTTTAAGCTGAAACTTTCAAATATCCCGGAAAATAATGAATCTACGAAAAAAATGTCCATTATCAAAATTTAAACATTCCGGGGAGGCGTACATTAGTGCTAAAACTAGTACCCTCCTCCCCTTCTTGTAGGTGGGGCGTAGGATTTCTTTGAAACATTTTTTTCGATTCAAGATAGATGGCACTGTAATAACGATAATAAATTTACATATGCATACGATTTTGCAATACGTTTGAATTAAAATTACCACGTTTTCAATGTAAATACTTGAAATTCGTCTTAAACAAATTGTATTTCTTAAATTAACAAAAAAAATAAAATAAAATGTTTTTTTAATGTTTCAAAGAAATCCTACGTACTTTAAAAGCCATAGAATCCGAATCTGCAATAAAAAAGGGGTTCCTATTTTAAGTTCAAAGTTACCCCCGGCCCACCTACATGAGAGAGGAAGAGGGGTACTAATTTTAGCACAACTGTATGCCCCCCCCCCCCCCCCTCAGAATGATTAAATTTTGATAATGGACATTTTTTTCGAAGATTGCTTATCTATATTAAAAAGTTTCAGCTTAAAAAATCACCCAGTATACATTTTTAAAATTATACCTCGATTTGTAAAACAATATCATGCAATAAGAAACCAACAAACAAATTTTAGGTCTCTAAAAATCAAAATTGAGATTCAAGTAGTAGTGCCGAGCTCCATCGAACTCTCAAAGCTGATTGGAAACCGAGTTTCGATTAAAAGTTCTAAGGTTCCGCAATTGGTTGTCTATGAGGCGGATTAATGCAAATGTAGGTGACTGAAGAAAAATCTTCAAGGCTTCTTTTGTAGCTTCCTCGAAAAAAATCAAACCATTCCATAGATAGTTTCTAGCACCATTATTATAAATTTTCAGATGTTTTTTTTTATGATTTAAGAAGCTGTTAAGAGTCTGTAGCATTTAAAAGTGAAAAATTGGCTATTAACTTTAAGTCGGCATAATTTTTTCAATATTTTGATTCGACGACAAAAATCTAAATATTTGCGTACACAAAAAATTCTCTTTTTCTAACTTTAGATAGAATGTTTATTTTTATTTGGAGGGTGAATACATTACCCAGTGCTTTGGGAAATGTTTTATCGATAACACCAGCAGATATAGGAAAGTTGTAAAGCTCGTATCGGAGATTCCGAAAATTTTCATGCGCTAGATTTGACTAAATTAACGTAAGCATCATTTTCCCAATTTTTCATTTATCAAAAAAACAGCTCAATTGCGAAAAGGCATGTTTGAAAATTAACACTTTAAGGCAAGAAAGATAGAAGAAAAAACGAAGAATACAACAAATCTATGACGGTAAATTTTCGTTTAATGAATTCATCACACTAGAGATCATGGAAACAGATAAATTATACGAGTTAATGGATTTCGCAGTGCGCTAACGGTTTATGATTTATTATATAAACATGAAAACATTTTAAAAAACAGAGCCAACGTAAGAAGCCAAAACTGACAAAAATATTACCAGAAGGCGACCAATATAGGTCGAGAGAGATGTGTTGAGACGTTTAGCATCCTTCCAATGCAAATACATTTGAATGCCAGTTTTTTACCTACAAATATTTCAACCCCTCGAAATATTTGTACAACCATTCTGGAGCCAAACCAGCGCCGCTTTATATTTGCAACAACATAAATTACATAAAACTGCTAGATTTGAACAATCGGATACCTCCACAACAACAGACAATAAAATAGAACGGAAAAACAATAAGAAAAACTGTTATAACTTACAAACAAAAAGCGAAACGGTATTTTTCCCATTTTCTTCCCATCTTTCTACATTTTTATTCTATACAAGAACTATTATACCCGGCTAATAGAGACCTACACTTATATTGATTAAAATGAAATTAAATTTTATGTTTATTACCCTAGCACATTATATAATACTCGTGTATGTAGTGCACAAAGTACATAAATGGCGCCTCTTTATATAAAAAAAAAAATGTACGCGATATTACATATTGTACTTTAAACGCTGGTACATCGCCCATTATCATCATCATAATCACTATCATGACATTATTACGAAAAATGATAGGTTAGTAACTTTTCTCCGCTTTTATTTTCACTCCGCAACAAAAGAGAGTAAAATACAAAAATTCTATATACAGAAAAATTATGAATACTTTAGTAATTTGTCATAAAATAAAAAATAAACAAAAGACACAAAAATAAAAAGTTTCTCTTCTAAAAATAAAAATACGTAATAAAAAAGTATTAATTTCACAACGATCGTGTGCGCGCTCTCTCACACACACACAAACACATCGTATTATATATAGATACGTACTTTTTATTATTATTTTCTCGGTTCATTGACATTTTTCGGTGAGTTCGACAACACAATATTTATTTGTGTTTTCTTTTTTTATTTTTATTTTTTTGCTTATTTTCGTAGGTGTGAGTAATTTATATAATTTTTGATTGTATTTTTATATATACATATAAATTAAATGAGAATATGGGAGAGGACAAGAGATTTAATCGTGTATTTTTATTATTACTTATTTCGTATTCTAATTAGAATTTTATAATAAAAGATATTCGAATTGTATCGTATGTATGCAAAATAGTAAGTCAGTCATCATCCTTTTCACCCAATAAATTCTAACGGTATTTTACTATAGTTTTTAATGCTTTTGTGTTGTTGTTGTTGTTGTTGGTGTTGTTATACGTATGCATAATTTAAAGTAGGTACATATATTAATGACCTGTAACACCTGTAGAATACCCGGTACATTTATGCATAAAATACGAGTATGTATTATCATCATGTTAGACATTGTTTTTACATTACATGCGTTGTGTATATTTAATTATGACATCACATACACACACACACACATACTATTTACATGGAATACCGTTATGCATAAACATTGTGCGTTATTCATTATTTAAATAATATACATACAGATCTACATAAATAACCGTAATATTATTATTTAACCAGACTTATTTTAGTTTAGAAAAGCTTATAAAAAGAAAAACGTTTTGTGTTGCTTTACCGCAAAAATACATGTATCGTACATGTACACATAATATATGGGTTAATCGCTTTACTATATTTTATAATACGTAGTTTAAAGAGCTTTAAAGGCCATCGTTGTACTCGTATGAGTCAACGGCTTCATTAATTTTAAAGCAAGAATATTCTTGTTCTGAATGTTCTTTGATAGGATTGTATCGTCACAGATCATTAAAATTACTCGTTCATCAAATTATATGGTAAACGTATTAGACTAGATCGCAGATAACAATACACCATAGAGCACATTGTCGGTAAAGGTAAAGTGCCATAAGTTTCTGTTTCGTGTTTTCTATTATTTGATAATCGAAGTATTTTGCTGAGGTTTTTCGATTTTCGAACAGAAAATTGTTTCCAATAAATGATCTGTGTATTCTTGTCTATGACCAAGTCTTATACGCTGTCGCTAACCAAATAATTTAATGAACGAGTAATTTCAATCAAAGATAGTTTTAGAGCAAGAATTGATCTGTGAGTTAATTTTATCTGTGTCCTAGATTTGTACTTCAAAATCGTCGGTCTGTGAGAGACGAGGTTTGATGAAGAGCACTTACGTTGGTGTGGGACGTCCTTACAACAATTATACAGCTTTTGATTATATAAAACGAAGCATAATAAACAAAAACAAAAAATGAACAAGATAGGATCAGTTTTGTTGAAGTACAGAACTTAAAAATTGTGCACTCAAGTTAAGTGCACAAAAGAGAAATTTGGAATTTAAATTAATGATAGTTGAAGATGAGTATGACATTAATTTGACAGCTCTTCGTTTTAATTAAACAGTGGTCTCATTGACATAATGACGTACACAATACTTAATCATTTCTATTATCTTAATAGCATTCAGGAGCCTTCTCGCTATAAATATTCTCAGATGATCATCAAAAGTGTGTCTTAAGGTAGAAACAAAATAGTAGAGGATTTTTATTTTATCTAAGGCAAAGGGCCAAATATCTTAGTACACTACAAATACAATATTTTTTTTTTGAAAATTTGTTGCTGGCTTACTAAATAGTTTGCATCATAGAATTGCATAGAAGAGAAACGATTTACTTATAAGAAACATTTGTACGAAAAATGCGAAAACCATCAGTACCTGCTATTTGTGCCACATTTGGTGCTATAAAAATAAAGGAAACCGCAGCAAAGAGTTAAATTGTCTTCTAATTTCAGTTTGTTTTTGTGAGCTAGTTAGCTTCTGATAGATAAATTACAATAAAATTTCAAAATTGTGACCGAAACTCAAGACAGGTTGGACACAATGATGCCGGTGTACACCTAATTTTTGGGCCTAGTGCAAAGTGAGGCCTTACGAGCATAGCATAAATCAACAGCAGACATTATCCGACAGTTTTTGAAATGATGGATCCCATAAATTTTGAATGAATTTCAGCGGGTTAGAATAAAGCAACGAATTTTAGTATTAAAAGGGATTGAGCGCGATGTATTAAAAATTTAAAATTTCGATTTTTTTAGTCTAAAAGGACTCGGGATTTTTCATAAATCCAGTTGTCGATGTTCCTTTTGGATTAATATGGATTAAACCTAACAAAAATTACCATTCCTTAATTAGAAAGAGCGATTAAGCGTGTTTAGTATTCGTAACGAGATGATATATTTACGTCGTGAGCGGTTTTTCATAAAACTTTGCCGTTTGTTGAATGATTTAGAAGTGGTTTGATCAATTTTGTTGTCTCATACATGAATTAATGCTGCAGAACGATCGTTACGTCCAATTTAGGACACTGCACCAGAAATGGTCGGTAAAATTCCCGCAATGGGATGATCGAAGAGTTAAAAAGACCAATGAAAAGTAGAAATAGTGGATGTTTGCGATATAATTCACATCGATTACCTTGTATTAGATGCAGACTTATGGAACGGATTTCACGACGGTTTACAGAAAAAAACGAACATATTTGGCAAAATAAAAGTTATTTTTTAGCACGACAATGCACGTGTGTAGTTGCGCTATGGCTAAATTCCATGAGCTAGGATACCAATTCCTTCCTGTTTCTGAATATGAAAAATGGCATACCGAAAAATTTTTAGCTCAATCGAAGAGTTGCCGAAGACCCAGTAACGATGACCAAAGTACGAGCTAAAAGGTCCATGTTGAAAAAAAAAATTGTTTTGGTCAAAAAGTAATTACCTTCTTTCATTTATCATGAACTTAATGAACTGCCCTCTTAGTTCGGATACCCTATTTAAGGCTAACTTCTAAAAGCTGCCATCAGCAATATTCTGGTGCAATATTTTTCATGAGTATCCGAATTTAACGAAAAACGTTAAATACGTCAACAGACTCGGCGCCGCACCAGATATCAAATTTCAATTCTCCAGCATTTTTAAATATTTTTAGAGAATACTGAAATTTAAAAAGCAAATGCCTTCGTCTAGATTAGAAGAGACCCTTGAAATTTGAAGGAAACCGCTGGCAAAGGGCGCTGTTCCAATTATAGGTTGTTCCATAGGCATGTCTGGTTGAATTGCTAAGGATTACTTTCTTAATATGTAGAGATGCGGTAGCAGCAATAAGCGACACGGAACGAAGTAAGTAGCAATTTCCCAAACCCATATTCGCGAATTCTGAAGTCCTAAAAATTCTCATAAACTTTTTAACTATTTTTCTAATTATAGGAAATGCAGCAACTCGACATGAATTTCCCGCCATCCTATTTCAAGTTACTATAGATCAGAATTGCAAGCTTCTTTAAACTGTCGATTAATTTTCGTATAAGATGTTCTAACACGATAGCGAATTATGGCGCACAATATTTCAATATGAATTTTCTGCCCCTTTCTCCCGTAATCGTTTAGAATTTTTTTAAACCGAAAGTTATTTTTCATTATAGAAAAATAAGCTCCGGGGCGCTATAAATATCTATAAACTGTGGGCGGGTTTTATTATGATTTTCAATATTTACTATCGATTTAGGTGATTAACGAGCTAATAAAAAAGAAAATTCACCCTAAGGTTATTTCCCCTTATTTTTGGGAGTTTAGGTACAAATTATTGGATCTCTTACCACATTTTACCCAAATGGCTGTGACACATCCAATATCCTAACTCTTAAATTATCGAGATGGACATATATAGGCAAATATCATCTGTTTAGAAGAATTACTGTCCACGGAAACATTCTGTTAAAAAGCACGTATTTGCAAATTATTTCAAAACCCTGGTAGATAAACGCCCTTGCAGATGGAGTTTTTAACTCCAAACATAATCAATGGGGCTCATAATTAACAACATGCGCTAAAAGACAAGCAGCTTTGGACGACAGACATACATATTTAATTCAGAATCAAAAATCTAATACGGTACCACCCGTCACAGAATACTCAGGCAACTCCAAATAAACAACCATATATTGCACAGGCAATGACCCTTAAGATGCTAACATTTACTTAAATCAAAATTAAATAAAGCTGCGAGGATAGCTTAATTTGATGAGGGAATCCAATACTATCCGGAACTGGCAAATTCTTCTCATAAATTCGCGAAAATGCATCGAAAACATCAACTTGCAGCGGAAAATGGAAACTCGAAGGTTGTTTTACAAATGCCAGAAATCTTATTAAAGACTACTATCCAAGATTCACAGCCGTCAAAAACACGAATGGAGACCTAAGAACAAACGTTGCTGATGTTCTTTCAGTACGGCTAACTTATTTTCAAAATATGCTAAATCGGACTGACTAAGTGACCCGTATTCGAGCTAATGCTCAAGAAAGGAGACACAGCTAATAGTAGATAAAAAATTAGAAAAGCACTCAGTTTCGGCAAAATCCCAGCAGAATAATTCTAACACGCAGGAGCAAATCTTTTATCTTTATGATTTTTTCGTGATGATCTGGGACCAGGAGAAGCTACGAAAGGCGGCCATCTCAACTGTAAAAGTTACCGTGGCAGAGCTCCGTTAAACACCTCCTACGAAGAGTGCTTGCTAATGTTTTACTTGTCAGAATCATTCTTTTCGCCGAAAATATGATCGGTGACTATCAATATGGCTTTTGCTGAAATCGATGAGCCACTGATCACTTTCACGTTAAGGATGATCTAGGAGAAATTATGTCCCTGTGTAAGCTAACAATATCAGGCTCAATGTGTAGAATCGTACTGGAAGCGGCAGTATCTGACCCCTTAGAAAAAGTTGCACACTGGAAGATGCGCTCACTCCTGTGCTGGTCAATCTTGCTTTTGAAAATTAACAGCAGCAAAACAAAATTTATCAACATTACAGAGCATTCCTACGGCAAATCTCAGAACAAATGACCACAACTTTGACAACGTGAAAGATTTTAAATATCTCGGCTCAATTATAACATCAACGAACGATATCCAGGCAGATATACAAGTATTTTAAGCGTGTTTTAGTAAAGCGTCTCTTGGGGCATCGACATCGAACAAGATCTACGTATATTACGATGTCGGAACTGGAGGGAGCGTGCTATGAACGTGCTATGGGTGCCAAGAGACAGGGTACTGGGACCAGTGCAATATTTAATTTGTATAGTGGAACTTGGGGATAATACGCATTAGTAGCTACCCGGCAAACAAGCCTAGCCTTCGATAAAGCTAAATAGCATCAATCTAGTTACTACAGTGCAGAAACATATCGAAACTAAACGCCAATAAATTAACTTCGAAAGTGTTAAAATAAATTTGCTAATCGGAAAACGTTCTAAATTAACTCCGGGCTGTAAGTTCTTTTACAAGGTACTACTAGATACTGCGGGGTTCAGCTTATGCTTCAAATATAATAAAATTGCAACGTCTGCAATCAAAAATACTACAGAGTTAGGTAACAGCACCTTGGCTTGGTACATACTTATGTAGCACAAACAAAATGATCTGAACATCGAAACAATAGCAGTGTGGCAAAAAATACTAAAATACTTATTACTACTTAATACTAGTGAAATATTTTGGATGCCTAGATACGATCGCTTCCAACAAAAGATTTATTCCAATACTAAATGACCAGAAACGCCTTAAAAACATGAGTTTTCTACTTTCCAAGTTTGTAAGGGTTGAATAGGCCACTGCCTTAAGGGTGGTTTATTCCCATTTTTTATCTTCGTTTGATTTTCAACCTCGAGTAACTTTCCTTCTACGATTTTTCCTGTGTTTATGGCAACCAATAAAGAGCTGCCAGGTAGGAAAGGAATGTAGACTGAATAAGTAACACATGCTTACTAATTTCAGATGATACAAATCGGAAACTTCCAAATTCGGCCAGTGGAAAGGGGGTTCAGGGCAGTGGAGAGTTTTATGAATTCAAATAATTTGTTCTTTTTATACGCTAAGAGAGCTTTTTACGCACCTGCCCAAACAAAAAAAATAAGTTCTCTCAGTTACCTTTGTTTTGTATAAGGACCCGAAGATTTAAAATAAAATATAGAAGTAGCCGTAAATATACGAGGCACTATCTGCACCATAACCTGTTAACTTCTTGTTGAGCTTCAATAATGATTTCCGGTTAGATTGCTTTACTGTAGCATTCTGGTAATTTCCCGGGAATAGGGAAAATAGTTTATATGTAATTTCTGTTTAAATATTTTTTCCGGCCTACTGAGGATTAAAGTTTGATGTAAATATTTATATTTAAGTTGGAAATAATTTTTCCAAATTTAAATTTTCACGGAAAAATATTTCCAATTTAATTTTGTTTTCAAAATAATTAGCACTACTTAGCTTTATACCTCAGTAGCCAAGACTAAATCGTCTGCGTATTTTTTCGATTAAAAAACTCGCTGAAAAAATCGATTACTTACACTTTGCCAAATTCTTGAAACTAATTGAAATTTTGGACACCACCTATTAGGGCTACTTTTTGTTGTTTAGAGATATGCCCTAATATTTGTTTTGGTTTTTTCATTTTGGAAATACTAAATGTGGCTTGGCAGGTAAACGTATGCGAAAATGAAAATCACCGGTTTTATACCAGTAGAAAAGTTTCCTCTACTTTTTAATCGAAAATTCTTGCTTGCGAATTTCAAGCATGCCATAATTTGAATTTTTAATTGGGATGATGTAACATATAGTAGGTTGTATTCGGCTTTTCACGCTCTTAGTTGATAATCGTAGCGGACTGAATCACCAGTAAAAAAAACAAAATAAGACCAAGTTATCAGATAAATAATTCAAAAATTCAGAACGGCCTTTTTCAATTAAAAATATTAACTCTAATTCTGAAATCGACATAACTGGAGATATCTCGAAGCGCCGCTTAGAAACCAATTCTACATTTAGATTAAAATTTAGAGTAGAGCATCTGTAAAAGTCTGCAATTGCAGTCAACAATAGGTGACGAAATCCGCTAGTTTGAAAGCAAGCTACGCGATGTGTTACCATAACCGCAACTCTATATACTCAAAAAATAAATAAAAATCACACGTATGCGTTAAATACAATAAAATTCGAAATTATGACGGGTAATTTCGTAGCTAAGTATAATAATTCGCTAGGGCATTGTGTTTATACTTTGAATAAACGTTCAAAGTATTTAAAATATTTTAGTAGTTTCTTCAATCCAGTCTGATGAAACAATGCCTTCTAAACTACAGGCCTCTTACTACTCTCATTTTTCGCACATAACGTCAATTTATGTCTAAACCGAGAGTGCGCATTGCGCAATAATAATATTAAGATATTTACACTAACAAAACAACTAGAGAAAGCAACAAAAACGTCGACATAGCGTGTCGTCATCATTTGGTGCAAGCGGCCTGTAGTTTAGGAGGCATTGGATGAAACAACGGACCATTTTAAATTAAAAGTGTTCAAATTCTCATCTCGGACATCTTGGTAACCTCACTGCAATGTTTTCCTATTTAAAGGTGACTATGTTAATTATTGCAAGAGAGTGAAACTAAGCAGCCAAAACATTTTATTTAGTAAACAAAAGGTTCGTTGTTTGAAAGGTGGATTAAATGGTTTTTGATCCAACGAATTATGAACCTTATGAACTATAAATGAAAATTTTAACTCAAATTTTATTTTAGAATCCTGATTTCATTATGCAAATAGAATATTTTCTGGAATCGGGTAGGAATTCAAGCTTTTTCTTTTGGCGCAATCCAAACTTTACTTTAATTTCAATTAAATAAATGCTCTAATGTTTAAATATAACAATATGTTTTAAAGCCAAGAAGGTGATGGTAAGGCCGGAGGGAGGGGTTTCGATACTCTCTTTAGATCCGTCGTTGATAATGTGTAATTAAAATTTTTAATGTGTAATTAAAAATATTACAAACTGCGGTCCATTTATATTTACAACTGAACAAAATTTTTGAAATATCTTTGGCACTTTGACAAGGCACAACTATAATTGTGATTGCATGTAGAATATAATTTGGACTCAAATTTGAGGAGCAAAGTATGTTAGTTAGAAGTGAAGCCACATCTTAAAGTTTTTACTTAGGCACCCTTTACATAAAAGTCGATCTCTAAAAAAGGTTCTTTCGAAATCTTCGACGCGCTGTTCAAACCAATTGCTCTTGTTGTAATTTTAAAAAACACTCAAATATTGAAAACGATATAAACCGGAAACCACAGAACGATTGATTTTGAGTAAAAATATGTGTATGAGTGAAAAAAATGACTCAAAATAATTCGTACGGTGTTTTTCGGTTTATTTTATACCGTTCTCATTAGTTGAGTGGTGTTAGGAAAAATATTTAAAGTCTATAACAAGCACAGGTTCAAAAAGGATCCATTTTGCGAGTTAGGCTTCAACATAAAGAAGCGGCTGTTTTACCAGGTTGCAGAACCCCTATTTGAAAAGGGTAGTAAGCATCGCTTATTTTTATCGGTAATTAAAACGACTTTTCTTTAAATAGGCGAAGATTACGCTTTTCGAAATTTAGAATAAAACTAGTTTTCATTATTTACCGCTCGAATTTCTCGGCCTTGAATAACTACTACGCCTCTACGCGCACTCGAAAGATTTAGGACACAAGATATACACAAATGCAAAACAACATGATAACCGGCTGCTAATAGTAAAATTCTTATCAGTATTATGATACCGTATTATCAATTAAATCATACCAGTGCCGTTCATTTGTTTTTATTTTACGCTGCAACACCAACCTCACCACTCACCACCTACTTTCGTGTGTCCGCAGCGTCATCGCCATTGAAACAACAACAACAACAAACAAACAAAAAAACGAGCACACAGCAAAATATAATGACAATATCGAGTGTAGCAATATGTTGTTAATGAATCAATGAACCGCACACAGAATGAATACTAATATGTATACTCGTCGTTGTAATAACCGACCGAACGATAAATGCAAAAAATGCATTTTGTACAATTGTGCAATATCTTCCAGGCAACAACAACAAAAAAAAACCAAGCAGCGCGCGGAGACGTTAATGAATTGTCAATTTTTTGAAAGTAGCTGCGCGCGGGGGTAACGTAATGTAAAATTGGTTGCATCAGGTCATGATACTCATGTTTTGTTTTATTTTATTTTATTTTATCGATTGATGCTGCTTACGATGATGATGATGATGATGATAATGATGATTTGATTATTTTAAATTATTTTTATTGCATCACATCACATTTTTGCTATTTTAATATATTATTTTACTATTATACTATCAATACAACACTTTCAGGCCCGTCGTTTATTACAAAGTCCCAACAATATTATTGATCGCGTTATAACATAATTATATAGGGATGATTCTGAACACAATATTTAATATGTCCTAATAAGCGAACCGCATGGCCGAACATATTATTGAAATGGAAAATTAATTTTAAATACTTTAACCTCGTTTGAAAATATAAAATAAAATTAATTTTAGTTTCGCGCTCAAAGATTATAATCATTAGTTTATAATTAGCTTGTGTTACAAAATATATGCACATTCCATACACGGACGAACTACATACGGTGCACTTCACAAAATTGTTTCGTATGTAAAGTATGTCCGTGACTTTGAATTTTAAAAAAACGCGCGCACTCATACACAGTCGTATACCACAAGTACAAAAATTTCAATCGGAAATTGCATCAAAAGTTTTTAAAAATAACAATATTTATTTTTCAATATTTAAAAAAAAAAAAAAAAAATAATGGCGAGAACGTGACATATTCTGAAAAAATGTGCAACACAAAATGCGCCGCGCACACTAGTTCAATGACACAAAAATTATTGCATGTACGCTCGCAAAAAAAATTACAACGACAATTTTTCAACCGAAATATTGTCATCACAACCAAGGGTGTAATGCAATTTTATCGGTACGTATATACATTGGCAGAATTCCCAAAACCATAAAATATCTAATGATTTGTCTGCGTGCGGCGGTCGATTTGATAGTGACGACCTTGTCGAGACGAAAATTTCGCGCAAATTTTTGTTTACCCCGATTAAATTTTATCTTAAAACAGTAAACCGCTAAATGAGGCCGGAACTATATACGACGGGATGTTGTGCATAAAGAAGCTCTAATCGTTTATCTATCGTTTGTATACACAGAGAGTATGCGGTTTTAGCGAATTTTATCTAATGTACATAACCCCTAATTTGATTTAAAAATATTCAAAAAGAGTTCAATTAACTGGGTTACCCAATGATAACGTTCAATTTAGTTCAACGATTGTTTACTACTAATTTACTACAAATTACAATTGCCTTATCAAAACGACTACTATACATACATTACGCTGAAAACAATTTTTTGTGACAGTGACTACGGCATCCAATGTGTTTGATATTTTTATCTAGACACGTCTAGAGAAACATTACAAATTTAGAAAACATGACGTATGCGACGTTCTCTTTATCGAAATATTTTTATACACAAGTTTAATTAAATTAAAATTTGCGTGTGTGTACGTATTTGTTTGTTACTAGTTTAGAAAATTTAGAATAGATTTTAGATAAAACATGATGTAATGCTGTTATACTGATCGGGCGGCGCACAAGTTTATATACATAGCAGACTTTTAGAAATATCGTTTGTGCTTTGTGATTTCAGAATGTTTATACTTTTGCATGCCATTGTCTATAAAAAGAAAGCATTTATTATTATGGTCCAAAGTTTTGATCTCGTACCATTGATCATTGGCTAAATTGGCTTCAAACAAATAATCAGTCAAAATTAGCCATTTTGTCTCATTATTGGACGTGCGGAATGTTGAATTCAAATGTCTAAGTATAATTGCTACTAACCAAAAAATTCCTCCTACCTACTTATTCCTCCTTAAATTTTCGACATTCGATCATACTGTTGAACCGCATATGAATAAACTTAAATAGTACGAGCCTTACAACAAGCCAATATTCAATTTTCGACATTTTGGCTGATTGCCTTTAAGTAGTGAGATTATGATCAAGTTATAAACGTTTTTGTATGAATTTTATTTTATTTAAATGTTTCGATACTTTGACGATTTTAATATTTGACAGAACGTATTAGAAAATTTAGCAAAGTAGTTTTTACGCCGATGAAAATAAAATGAGCCAATAAAATTTAAATCATTAGCCTATTAGATAGAGAGATTAATTCTTTAAAACTAATAGTAATAATGTCGAAAAAATATTTTGCATTTTTCTCGAAAATGGTTAAAATGCTGTTTGAACAAAAAAATTGGTAGGTTGGCGGGTTTTAATTTCAACATTTAGTCTATACCGCAATTCACGGAATTATGTCAGAAATATATTTAAATAATTTTCGACCTTTTGGAATTCGAAATTTCGCATTTAAATAAGCAAAAGGTACTTCAAATCTCATATACTTCTGGAGTAAGGGAATATTATCAAAATAAGAATGTCTTTAAGATTTAACAACATAAAAAACAGTTCTAATAGTTATAAACACAGGTAAAATCAAAAATAAAAATGTTCTTTTTCATTTTCGACATTTAGTTTTTCCGAATGATAGGTAGCTTTCGGTATTTTGGCGATTTTCGACTAACTAATTTCTTAGATAGATTTCAAGAAAGACATGTACACAAAAAATGGAGATTAAATTTATAAGCAAAGTGTTTAACAATTAAGTAGACAAAATGTCGAAAAATAGAAAAAGTTGTTTAGATAAAGCTTAAAAACCACTGGATTAATAAATTGATGTCGTTGTTACTATTTGGTGTGTTCTTTTATTTATATTAATTTTTCGACATGTTCCAATCCAGTTAAAATTTAGAAAAGCTAATTTTTATCAATAAATATTGATTGTAAGATTTCAAGTATGTTTTAGTTAAGGCCAGGAAAACTATAAAATAATTATATAAACGAGTAGACAAATTGTCGAAAGTAACATTCTTACATCATTTTTTTGAATAATTTCATTTTCAATTGCTTTTGATTTATGTGTTAATTATTTGTTTTTAACTACAGGTTTTATGACAAGTTACAATTTCGACATTTAGTCTATTCAGCTACTCATTCAGATTTCTAGTTTTTCGTCATTTTTGCGATTTCGAAAAAAAACATTCATTCAAAATTTAAATTTAGAAAAACACGAGATAGAGATAGAGATTTCATTCATAACCAAAATGTATAAGACTGAAAACAGAATGTCGAAAGAAAAAAGGATTCTCATTTTGTACCTAATTTATTTTGTCAACATTTTGTCAAATTTCTTATTAGATAATGTTAAAATTGCAAATTAAATCCTTCTATTAATATTTCTACTATTCTCAATTTTGAATCACCCCAATACGAAAAGTTTAAATCTCCTTCCGCTTTCCAATTATATAAAACTTAATAAAATGTAAAAGTTTCGAGAAAAAGTTGACGTTACAACATTATTTAACAAATTGTGATGTGATCGTGTATAGGCGAGAAATGAAAAATATGTATAATTCCGGATGGGTGTACATACCTCGTATTGAATTTGCTAACTTTTTCTCCTGCTCCGTTTGGAATAATCCCCCGGTATTACTATTATTATTGCTATGATTAATACTACTATTACTATTATTACTACTATTTGATCCTAAAACACTACTAGAATTTATCGATGAGATCGATGATTGAATGGACGGTGGTGGTGTTGTACTATCAGCTGGTTGTTCAAGGCATGTCAGTGATGTGGTGGACGACGTTGGATTTGTACCACTTATTTGTTGTATTAAATTATTATTTCGTATTGATGATGATGTCGTTCGTGTTATTGTTGTGTCGCCCGGTAAACGTATATTTGTTGTACCGGGACGATTCACCACCAAGTGATCAGGTACCATATTATTTATTTCACGTAAATCGACAATCGATGGCGGAACAGAACCATGCTGCACCATATTATGATGTGTTGGCGATAAACCAACATTTTTTAATGACGATGACGTGATTGACGAGTGTGGCGATTGATTTGTGGTATTGCGATTCGTTGAGGAATGATGAAACATTAAATTACCAGCAGCATGCTGTTGCGAAGTTTGCTGATGGTGGTGGATGTTAAAGAGACGTGAATCCATACCAGTTGTTGGTTCTTGTTTGATACATGACGAGGTTGGTGTTATGTCCGATATTCGAGTACCGGAACCACCACCACCGCCGCCACCAGTCCAGGTGTGTGCGGTTAAAAACTCCGAAAAATCGTTATCCATAGTTTTTGAATCGTCGTAATAGTATTATAGTACATATATAAAAATATCCGGAAATAGTTTTTTTATTATTAAAAACTAAAACTCGATATCACTTTTTAATTTATAATTTTTTTTTGGTAGCTATATGTTAAGTTGGATAAAGCGGTCGTTCAGATCGACAACAAAACATTTTTTTTATTTTTTTAATTAATAATTTCACTTTCACCGAAATTTTTTTTTTTTTGGCTTAAAAACCGATTTCACTTTCAATTTTTTGTTAAATTTTTTAACATTTGTATGTACACAAAACTATTTATAAATATTTTTTT
The DNA here is from genome assembly GCA_932526605.1 of Nephrotoma flavescens. Taxonomy (NCBI): domain Eukaryota; kingdom Metazoa; phylum Arthropoda; class Insecta; order Diptera; family Tipulidae; genus Nephrotoma; species Nephrotoma flavescens. The sequence continues at coordinate 263,334,745 of OW052222.1, read as the reverse complement.
TTTTTGTATAGTAGTTGGATTCACTATGAATTAATTTTTTGCCAAATTTCACTGTACACTATGCACTATAAATCGGGTAACGATCAAACGAACTTTGATTTTTTTTTTAAATTTGAATTGAACAGAAAATATATATTGTATTTTGAAAAAATGTTAAAGCCGCGCACACACGATCTTTCCAATATTGTTGGATGATGACTAAAATATACCCCAAAAAAAATAAAAAAAAAAAAAAAAATCGGGAAAAAACGCGAGTGTGTTTTGTATATTGTATTGAGTCTCTGATTGAATTGTTGAGTGAAAGAGCGGGAAAGAAAGAGAGAACGACAACCGATTTCGTGTGGTGCGGTGTGGATCACAAATATTATTATTTTTTAATTTTTCGGGGGCCGAGAATTCTTTTTCATAATCATTTTTTTTTTTTTGTAAGAAAAAGGGAAGACATTGGTTTGGCGTGATGTATATGCGATTGGCGCTCTCTCCAATAAATATGTGTGTATGTGATTAAATCATTAATCAAACATACGAAACACAGACTTATGTCAATAACCTGACTTGATTTATTTATTTATTCAATTTACTCGTTGTCGTGTTAGATGTGCGCGTCATACATCGATCATTAAGACGTTGCGATGACAGATTTAGAATTTCAACAAGAATTTTTAACATTTTTTGCATCATGTGCTCCGCGTATTTAAGGGGTCAAGGTTGAACAATTCCCTAAAGAATTTGACATCAAAATGTCACACACAAAAATATAAAAATAATTCGTATGTACAACAATATATCACACATATGGTTGCTATATGCGGTCTGAACTATTGTACTACACTCGAAAATTTAATTAATCGCACCAATATTATGGAAAACGCAATATAAACCAAACGAAGTCGAGTACATATATTGTATCTATATATATGTATAAGAAATATTTTAATGTGGTTTTTTGTAAATACACACATATAAATTCTAGAAGTCAATGAACTCTCTCTCTTTCGTCGATTATTTTTTTATATACATAGAACAGATATACTAATACGATTCTCTCTTTCTTGATATTTTTTTTTTATAATATTATGAAAGAATTTAATTTTTCAACAAAAAAAATATTAATTTTTCACGTAATTAAATTACAAAACACACAATCACAGTTTTTTCGTTATAAAAATATGAGTACGAGAATAAGAAATGAATTAAATTAAAATTAAAAATGAGAAAATGGTGGATTAAGATGAAGAAAGTTTCCCAAAAAAAAAAAAAAAACAAAAAGAACTTCCACTTCACACTTGGAAACACTTCTCGAACAAAAAATTCAATTCCGCACTTCACTAGAATTATATCCGAATTTATTGCCACACGGAAAGAAAAAAATTGTCCAGCGCAACACAAAATTAAATCCACAACAAGGAAGCGAATCCAATGTGACAGAACTAAAGAACTAAACTGACGTATACACGAGATTGTATATTGCATTGTGGATGTATTCGTTTAAAGTTGGATAGCCGTGTGTCACAACAATATCACACAGCCACAATAAAATTATTATTTATATATACGATAATATTGTGTATATAAGTATATACATGATAAAAATTGTTATGCGCATGTGTGTGGGTGAGTAATACATAATAACATATACTTCCTCATATCAACTCGCTCTCTCTCATATATTATATTATGTACATGCTTGTGTAATGTATCTATATACACAGCATGATGATGGTATCCAAAATAATATGTATTTGTATGTACGTACGTACGTACGTACACAGGGAGCAATGAAACCGAGAACCCAAAATACAAAACACTAAACAACATGACGTTGCCAAGCTCGTTCATTGAACGATTGAAACAGTATACATAAGCGCAATAAAATACGCGAAGAAGACGACAAAAAATTGTGGGTGATATGAAATCAAACACAAAATGAGATAGCCTTATATATATACATATATCATGTATGCAATCTTCACACATCATACACACACTCACACACAACATATTTACATATATTATAAAAATACATAAGAAGAAAGTCAATAATATTTGATGAATATTTTACATTATAACTGATTCGACTCTATAAGGAAGTAAATAACACAAAAGATTGATAACGACCGCGCCGAACACTGAGATTAAGTACTTTGACACCCGATTATATTACGTACGCGTACTGCACCATCGCCGAAATTCGTCTGTGTGCAAATAATAAGAAAACAAAAAAACTGTTGGCTTCTTTTGTTTTTATTCTCGGACCGATGACCTTACACAAACCAACAAATAAAACCAACAAATAAACAAAAAATCGTTAATTTGTAATTTACTTACTTATGATTATGACGGAATATACATATAAGATTTAGTTTTGGGAGAATGACAAGACACAATATGACTGTATAGATGAGATCGTGTTACTTTCTTATTAATACAGCGATAATTTATTTAAAAGTTTAAATGTTGTTAACTTCCTAACCGACCGTTTTGAACTATGAACCAAATATAATCTTTAAAATGTTCATATTAGGCAGTATTCGGATGCTACAATGATTAATCAATAATTTTCGACATTGTGGCTATTTAATTATAAATACATATATGGAATTAAAATAAATCTCATTTTTACATCAATGCCATTTTGGCCCTTATAATCCTTTATTAAGATGTTATAGATTTGCGGGAATTTCATAATTTACAGAAATTTTGAAACTTCAGACATCAGAATTAACAACTTTTTGAGATTCTGACAATTATTATTCAATCTCAAATATGTCATCGACTCCCGATGTTAACAGATATGCCTATAATTTTTTTCGACATTTCATTAAATGACGAATATATTTCTGACGCATTCATCAATTCTCTTGACTTTAAATGGTGTAAACTTTGTAACCGGTCGGACTATAAACTTAATATACACCCGTTAACGTTTTCATATTAGGCTGTATTCGGATACTACAATGATTAATTAATAATTTTCCACATTTTGGCGATTTAATTATAAATACATATATGAACACAAAATACATTTTATTACATTAATATTATTTTCGACATTTGGTCCTTAAAATCGTTTATTAAGGGAATATTGTTTTTAAGCAGTTTTTTAGTTCACAAAAATTTTGAAGTTCCAAAGACATCATATTTAAATTTGTCTGAGACCATTTTCGTCAAACATTATACGATTATTAAATGTTTTCGACTTTTTGGCGATTTAATTATAAGAATATGGAATCAAAATAAATATTATTTCTACATCAATACCATTTGGCTTTTATAATCGCTCGTTGATTTTCGGCAAATTCGTAATTTATATAAAATTTGAAGCCTTAAACACATTTTAGTTAACAACTTTTTGACGATGTTTTAAAACGGATTTTTAATTATTTTCGTCTTTGACTAATTTTAGTAAACATGCAATAGATATGCTTATAATTTATTTTCGACATATAATTAAATTTGTGTGGGACATAGTTTTTCGACGTTGTTTTGAAAGTTTATAAGAATTTTAGAGTATGAACTTAATTCACCCTAACGTTTTCATATTATTATTAATTAATTATTATTAATTATTATTAATAATTAATAATTATTTAAAAATTTTCGACATTATGGCGATTTACTTATAACCTGGAATTAAAACACATCTTATTTAATTTTTTGTTGAGATCCCGATAATTATCATGTATTGTTAAATATTTTATCGATTCTCGATACTTTATACACGAATTAACGATTATTTTCATTTTTGGCAAATTTTCGTCAATTATTGCAAGAGATAAGAAAATTAAATTTTTTCGACATTTTGGCGATTTAATTCAATGATAGGCTACTTTTTTGGCACTCATTAATTTCTCGTTCAGTTGAACATTGTTGAGCGGATGTCCCACATTGTTAATAGGAACGACAAATAGTGACCTAAATAAATGAAGGGGGAGGGGGTACTAACACCGTAAAGAAATACAATGTTGAATAATTTCACTCCTCATAAATCATATTCGACTAAAAAATTTATCAAAACTTTGTTGTTTTCTTATGAAAAAGATGTGGACCAATTGAAATTTATCTAAAACATAAATTTTCGACTAAAAATTTACAAGAATTTTAGTTTACGATTTCAATGGTGTGATTTAATTATAAGTATGTGAGTAAAATTAAATTAAATTTGGCTGGAATCAAAATAAATTGTATTTCTACATTATTTTAATTTTCGACATTTGGCCATTAAAATCGCTTATTATCGATTTTCAGGAATTGCTTAGTAAAATTTTGAAGTTTCAGAGAATGTATTGCATTGATTATTTAATAATTTTCGACATTTTGGCAATTTTATTTTATTTTTAAATAACAAATGAATTTGTCTGGAAACAAGGTTAATCTTATTTTACTATCATTATAATTTTCGACATTTGTTCGTTATACTGGTTTATTAAAGGAACATTGGTTTTCGAAAATTTCGTAGTTTGCAGTAATTTAAGAGACAACTTCTTTAATTTTTTTCGAGATTCTGATAATTATCGTTCAATGTCGAATATTTTACGGATTCTCAAAATTTTATAAACGAATTGCGGAATATTTTGATCCTGAAGAAATTTTCGTTAAATATTGCAAGAGTTATGATTATAATTGTTTTAACATTTCGACGATTTAAAAAATGTAAAATGAAATCCCTAACTTATTAAGTGAACAGTTTTCGGTATTTTGGTAAATTACAGGAATACAGTTTCAAGACTTCTTAGATAGTGAATTCAAACGGAATTTTACCAGGGGGTCTATTATGAAATATTTTCCATGCGCGTATTTTTTTCGACAATGTCGAAAATGTCTATTTTTTTTTGACGATGTCGACAATTCTTGGAAATTATCAAACATATTAAACTTAAATTAATTATTTTTTATTAAATTTAAATTAATTAGTTTTTATTAATTAAAATTTTATAAGTTTAAATTATTAATTTATTTTTACTAACAAACATTTTTTATTCCTCAACACTTAACACTTTTCTTCTATGTACTCGACACCTCAAGAGCTGTCGTAGAATAGTCGACGTTATCTAAAAATACGCGTAGAGTATTTCATAATACAAAAATTCAACAACGTCGAAAAAAACGCGGTCGAAAATATTTCATAATACCAAATTTTCGACGTCGAAAAAAAACTCGGCCGAAAATTTCATAATAGACCCCCAGATTATCATTGATTCTGAATTTCTTTTAATCATTTAGTAAGTTTTAAAACTTAACATAAAATAGGCAACATAAAACAAATACCGTATGTCTTGTTTAGGCATTTGGCCTATATATAATTGTTTATTTAGGGACCATAAGTTTTCGACATTTTGGTAGCTTACGATTATTTTTTAATATTTTGGCTAATTTTCATTACACATTTCGACGATTATTAAATGATAAAGAACTTTTCAGTTTTCACCAATTTCTCAACCATTGATTTGGTAGTAGTTTGTAGTATAGCAAGTACAGAACATTGTAATGTTAAAGCTTCCAAAGTCTATTTATTTCAATGGCTGACAACACTTTTGACTAACCCGAAAATTGTTTTATTGAAAGTCGTGACAAACTGAATTCGTCAGTATCTCCCAGTTTCTGTCCACTAACTTCTGTGGTTCATTTTCGACGTCCATCCGCCATTGCCAACCACAAATTATTAAAGCTGAATGAATTGTCCTAAAAAGTATTTTTCACATTTTGCAATAACATTGTCAAGAAAATTGTAATTTTACAAATCTCTGTCGTTTGGGTTTTTTTGTAATCAAAAAAAATATGTCTGTGCAACTAAAACTAAATTAGAATTTTAAAATAATAATTTTTTTTTTCGACATTTTGGGAATATTGTTGATTGTCTCTACTCACTTATGTTTTACAAACGAGTTACTCGTCAACCAAAGATGGATGTGTTATTAAATTGTGGACATGAAATATTATTTAAATTAATAGATTTCTCGAAGCTTGTAAATTTTTCGTTGCCTTTTGCCTTTAAAAAATATAACAAAGCCTGTTAATACCGAAAAAATATAAAAGCAGCAACTAGTTTAAAAAATTAGGTCATAACAAGTTTATGAACAAATTTTTTCGACATTTTGGCGATTTGTTAACATTTTCAACTGATTTTTTAAAATAAAAATAATTTTTATTTTGAAATTGTGGCGATTACTTGCGATATTGTGAAATCCCGCCAAAAATAAAAATTGGAAATAGTTCGTTGTCTCACATATGCAGTCATTGTGGGTGACTCATTTTAGGGACATTTTCAAAAAAAAGAAAAAAAAATTCAATTTTATCGAGTAATGTTTATTATTTGGCCAGTGATGTGAATAATGTTGGCTTCTAATTCATGAATCATAACCGGCTTATCCATGTAGACTTTGAACTTTACGTAGCCCCAAAGGAAAATCTCTATGGTATTACATTACGTTGGCCATCTACAACTCACTAGTCCGAAGCGTGAAATTAACTGTTCACCGAATTGTTCTCGCAATAAAGCCATGGTTTCACGGGGTGTGGGCAAGTAGCGCCGTCTTATTAGAACCAAATTTTGTCGAGATCACGGGCTTCAATTTCAGGCAGCAAATATTCATTATCATGCCGCGATAACGGGAGCCATTCAGTTACGTTCCGGCCGGCCTTATTTTTGAAAAATTAACACCGAGGTTGATCGTCACCACCAACATGGCACCGTAAGAGATTTGCCTCTAACCAGTAGACCACGTTTAATTCGCACTGCTAAAAATATTGAAACACGTTCACTGCAAAGCCAAGTGTTAGCTGTTGAGAACGACGCCGAATCGATTTATCACGGTCATCGCGTACATTCTCAGCTACCGCCGCTATATTTTCTTAACTACGTGCTGGAAGATGCGGTCTATTTGGTCGTGTATTATCCAATAATGGTAATTGGGTTTCAAATTTTTTGTGTGCGTCCGGTAGGCCAATTATGTATACCATAAGATGCTCTAAGCGCAGGAAACACATTCCTCGTAGAACGCTGATTTTCGTAATACAGCTGAATATTTTGTAGACGCTGTGCCGGGTTAACTGTTCGATATGACTCATATGTGATCTGTCATAAAATCCCTACTGAAAAAAGTACCTCTAAATGAATCACCGGCTATAACAAATATACCCAAAATCCGACTTTGTTAAAGAACATGATTAACGTAACTGAATTTATACACAAATTTGAGTATTAATTTTTTCGACATAATGTTGGTTTTGTATACAAATTGTTGTTTTCCGACATTATGATTTATAATTAAATTGACCATGTAAATTTATAATTCATTTGTAACCACCATAATTCGACATTTTGACAAGTCGTTGAACATTTTATTGTAATGAAATTATTGTTTGCAATTTTTAAGTAGCAATTTGATACAAAATGGTAAATAAGACCTCTTTCTTACACAGCACTCTTTACACTGACTTAAAAATTATAGAACGGTCGGCTAATGTCGAAATTTTTTTACAATTTTTAAATTATTTGTCACCAAAAAATATCTGAAACTTGTTCAACAATTGTTCTTTATATCGCTTCGAGAAACATCGTTTTTCAGGATTCATCAAAATTGTTTGTAATTAATAAATATTTCTGAATGTTTTGTAGAATTTTGAATAGTATCGTTTCTTAAATGCCGGAAATTTATAGTTAATGATTTAAAAAAAAATATCAGGGGTGGATTTTCATTTTTTGAAACTACCCAAAAAGCTGTGTCACTGTAAAAAGCAAGCAACATTAATGTTTTTGTTTACGGATTTTCTCAAATTTTTGGAGTTTTGGAGATATTTGAAATTAGTATAAATTTAATCAACACAAATGAAATGCTACCACAAACTTCTGGTCAATCAAACCAAATAATGGTTAAGGTAACCTCAAAATTCAAATGTTATTTATAAACTTTGTTAAATTTGACTGAGGACGATGAGGGGGTTGTATGAGTGTGTGGAAGGAAATCGCAACGAGTGGAGTACAAATTTATCATAATGGATTCACTTTTTATTTTCAGTGGTCCAATGCAAAAACCCTTCCTTTTTATCGTCAAAGCAACAATTTGCACATGGTTTTCCGTTGTGTTCTTTCTAGTAGTGTGGCAGCCAATTTCCCTGCTGCGGAACCTATCTCATTGCATGTATACGTTGAAAACACATTATTGGGTGTAACACTCAACTATTCCACCAATCAGTTGGGACATTCTATCGGTCTGACATAATTCATTATTCAGTAATGCTTCCACCTCTGAATCATCAACTCTCAGGTCGAAATCTCCAACTCTCTTTTTCTACTATTGCCGTACACTTCTACGAGAAAACAATTTGTGTCCGCTACACTTTTCTTCAACAAAAAATAATGAAGTCAAACTTCCCGCAAACGCGTTTTTTGGCAAAAATTTCGACATTTTCAATGAGTTGAAAGAAATTGTTGGTTACGCTTTGAACAAATATCACAACCTAGTAATTATTCAAACTTGACATCTCACTGACGAGATACTAACGAAATCCAAGCAAAAAAGGATGAAAATACGTAAAATCTTCGATACGATTCCGCATTAAGGATAGGCAAAAAAAAAATGGACATGGCAGGATAGCACATCAACTGGTATGTCAAAAATTTGGTAAACTATTAAAAACCAACCCTTAAGGTTAACGATCACTTACCGTTTTCGCGATTTTCTGTTAATTCTAAATTTTTTGTAAGTTCGTAAGAATTAAAAGGAAAACGATGGGAATTGATTACGTTTTCCAAAAAGCAATTTTTGACATTAGTTCAAACACCCGAATTTACAGAACCTTAACAATCACACCAGTGATATGTTGCATGAGAGAATCGCCTTCAAATTATTTAGATTTCTGATTTACTAATAACCCAAAATACAAAACAGTTCAATAAACTATCGTCATATAGTTCAACTAGATTGCTGATAAAAAAATTATAATAATAAAGAAATAATACAATTTAGAAAGGAATATCGATCTACATACGTAAAAAATTGATTAATAGTTTTTGTCGCGCGCATAAACTATGAGTGGCCATTGACTTACGTACGTTCGCCTTCGTATCCTACTCAACGAATTCAAAAAAGTTTACCTGAAACGAGACAAAAAAATATTTAAACGTTAGATACTTTTAGTGACCATAAGTTTCTGCTCGTTGCGAGCTTAAAACCAATTCTCTATTTAAAAAAAAAAAAACTATAAAACGGGCATGTAAAAATATAATTTTCGTCAGTTCATTGACATTTTGCGCGTCGTATTATAACGATGTTCATACTAACATACTATAAATCGCCAGGTAGACGCGTTTTTCTGTTAATAATCGATCACAAGCAAAAAAAAAACTACCCGAAACTACAAATTATCATCAATATGATTGCATTACATACATTACGAAATTCCTTAATTATTACGTAATCGAGTATTTCTCTCTCGAACGTATATGTGTAATGTACAGGAATTCTCGTACTTTACGTGTCCCCAGTCAGACAACATGACTGACAATAAGTCTCCAACTGATTAATTTCGTTTTTTTTTTGTGTATTGTTATCTGTTTAGTGGCAACTAAACAAAAAAAAAATCTTTTTACACTAAAAATGATTCTCTGCGGTCGGTCATTGGCCTTTCTGATATAACATTTAAACGAACGAATTTTTTTTCGTTCATATCTCAACTCATACAGTTAAATACCAATACACAAGCATGTAGAGTATTAATTTTTTATATAATACAAGGAGAGTATAAAAATAAAAGAGAATTCTTATCAAACACAATTAAACATCTTCAAGATGATGACAAGAAAATTTATTTTCAATGAGAGAATAATATATTGATGATGAATACTAACACAATGTTACGACAAAAACAAAATAAAAATCATGAAACACAAGTCAATCACTCTACTCAACTTACTGTTACTCATTCATACCGCTATATAAAATATTTTTTTTATGTTTGTGTATATCGAGTTCTTATGTCTCTTCTCTTCTCACAATGTTTTAAGTGTGTATTATGTAAAAGATTAAATCGCATGTGTGTGGATACGAATATATTCGTATACGTACGCTCGCGAGAGAAATTGATCGAATAAGGGAATTTACGAAAAATATAAAAAATTAAATTCCCATCAATTCCCCTTAAAATTTAAATTAAATTGCATGTAAGTAGGCGATAAATAATATTGAGAGTGATGTGATAAGAGTATTTTTGCGTGGCCCAGTGTAGTATATAATTAATGAATGTGGCTGTGTGTGTATATATATAATGTGGTTATATATCGAGAGTTGAAAGTTGAATGAGACACAAAATAAACAAATTTATTTTGGTTATTTGTTGTTTTTTGACGAAAGGTGAATTACCCCTTATCGATGATATAGTAAGTACTGTTTACATAAGGCCGCTTTGGTATATAGGAATTAAATAAGTTTTAGTTTTATAGTTTTTTGGCGGGTGGAACTTGTATAATAAAAATGCCCACCACTAATGATTGATAAATCACGCAATTTTTTAATTATAAGTATTTTTTGGTCGTCAGTATGTATTGTATTGTGGTTATTGTATTGCGTTGTAGGAAGGAATATAATAATGATGATAATATAGGGTTTTTTTTTTTGGATATACACAAGAACCGAGGTCAATGAATTCTTGGACAGGTCATTTATTATATTACGTTACACAAAACTCCATTCATCAGATTTGGATTTGTTTATTGTTTCCTTCTTGAAGAACGAACGCCTATAATAATTCTTGTCGGTTAACTGTAGTTCACGAACCTGGTAAATAGAGCTTTAGCACCATAGAGGACGAATGAAGTTCAGCTTTTAAAACTTTATCACAACACAATTTAACAATATAGGTATAAAATACAATTAATTTACCCGGATTATAAACATTCAATTTTTACGATACGATTCATTTAAATTACAAACGAAATAATTAAAAAATTAATTAACTCGGATTACACTGACATTTTACGACTTTATTTTGACGGCGGCGATTCCAATCATGCCCCCCCCCTCTTCCCCTCCCCTCTCGTCACACGCAATTTTTCTAGACGTTTAATTTTATCGATTTTAAATTTGACGGTATTCACTTAAAATCAAAATAAACAACAAAAGCCTCAAGAATAATATGCATTGCAATAATCTAATCAGCTCGCTGCCATAATCAAACTCGTGTTTGGTCTCAAATTCACAGGAATTTATGCTAAAAATAAATAAAAAATCGAATGATGTCAAGGTTTTTTGTCTAATATCAGTCATGAAATCAACGCACCGGCCGATTAGATAAGGTCAGATTAGTAAAAAAAGCGGTGAAAATACCGGGTGAGTGCAGTAAAAACACAAAATTTGTTGTTAGGTAATATATTAAGTAAAAATATGCCCGATTTGTCCCCAATTAAGATAAGATGCGCAAACAATTCGCGGAACTTAAAACCGAAAATAACAGCATTTTGAATTTAAATCAGCGATAAAGTGGTGAACATAACGATTATTATTCAATTTGTTCAATCACTTAAATTAGTTGAGTCACGAGGCAAAATTTCCATTAGTGGAAAATTTATATATTATGTTTGAGCTTGAATGATGCCGAGTTCGTAGCTCACCATCAATGTGAATGAAAGAGAATTAATTAATTTGTCTTAAAGGAACATTAATCCATCAGCCACCAATTAATACTTTTTCTAGATTTTACTTTGTTTTTTTTTTTATTGTAATGGTTTTATTGTGATTGTTCCGTTCACAGGTCACACTGTTTAAAATGTTTTGCAATATTTTTTTCTGGTTAAATGGAACCATAAAGTGAAATCTCACGAGGTAATCAAAACTTTTGTATGAAAATTTATTATCCAGAAAAATCAAGGGGAATTTGGGAAAATCGCAAATTCCTACTAAGCAATTTAGACGCAGAATGGCTAGGGAAAATCTGCCGATCATCATTGATTTTGTAAAATTTATAGTTTCTTTAAAATTTGGTTTTCCTCACCGGAAAAATCAGACCAATCCTAACCTTTTTTCATGTCACACAATGGGGTAAAAAATTAAAACTGTGATTTTCTTCAAATTTAGATGGAATTGGAAAGCATACTGCAAGCCAACCAATTAAAATTTTTCAAAGATGCTTATCAAGAGTGCATGTTGTTTGAAATTCAAATCATCGATTGGCTTTTGTAAAAATGCATATCAATTATTTGTAAATATACACTGGTACCCCACTTGTTCTTGTAAAAGTGGAGGCGGTTGAAACATTGTATCAGGAAGATTATACTCAAGCACAAATCGCACTAAAATTAGGAATGAACCAGTCTTCGGTTTCACGAATACTTAGGCGGTATCAAGAGACCGGAGAATATAAAACAAAGCCCGGACAAGGACGTAAAAGGTGCACAACCGAGCATGACGACCAACTTTTAAAAATTAATTCGTTACGATATCGAAAGCGTACTGCTACTCAACTGAAAAATGAGTTGCTTAGTGCCCGCGAAGTGAATATTAGTGCCAGAATAGTTAGACGAAGATTAAAAGAAGTGAATCTAGCTCCAAAACAGCCCGTAAAAGTTCCACAGCTTCTTCGCCGTCACAAATCTAGCCGGTTAGAATTTGCTCATACTCATGCAAATTGGGGAACTGATTGATGGGACACTGTTCTCTTTTCAGATGAAACTAGAATCCAATTATGGAAACCAGATGGACGTAATCTTGTATACAGAAAAGTTAGAGAACGCTACGCACCGTGTAGCATAGTGCAAAATGTAAGCTTTGGTGGAGGTTCAATATTGTTTTGGGGTGGAATCAGTTGGGAGGGCCGTACGGAGCTGGTGGAGTTTGATTTTACGATGAATGCAGACTGGTATGTTCGCAACATTCTTGGCGATCAACTTTTGCCATATGTGAGCTTCATAGGTTATGACAGTTTTATGTTAATGCATGATAAAGATATCGACATTCGTGCACTTAACTCGCTACCAATGAGTCCGGATCTTAATACGTTCGAACACATGTGGGATATTCTAAATAAAAACCGCTTTTGAAAACTAGAAAAAAAATAGTTCGACACATTCCAACATTTTGCAATTAAAAATATCAGCTATAATTCCATAACGCCACATTTGTGCCTCTTTTGAGAAAAATTTAAATGTGCTATCATTTGGCACAAGTAGTATTAAAATTGACCAGCGGGATTTTTTTTTATTACAAACAAAAAAATATGCGTTGTGTGTATGAAAAAAACTTTTTTAAGAATATAAATAACCTTTGAGAATTTTCATTAAAATTTGTCGCGTACTAAACGAATAATTTCACATCAGCGTCAAAACGGTGGATTTGTGAACTAAAGCAACAGTAACAAAATTGTTGGTGCTCGAAAACCTTTTAATCGATATGCCTCATAATTATACAGGAATGAGAAAAAATTAAATTGCTTCTAGCGCCACAACGGTAGTTTCTAGTACTACATTAGGCTAGGTTAGGTTAGGTTAGAGTGGTTGCTATCACACACTTAGGCTAATAATGGCACATTTTGATACCACAGGATCAATCTTTCCTTACTCCCGCTGAAACCATCCCGAGCTATTTATGTAGCGTAAAATATCTCACACTCCACAGTCAGCGAGTTCAGAAAGGCTGTCCATATCGTACACACAAAAGTATTTATGTCGTTTGTATGCCAGTGCCGGACACGAACATAGGAAGTGATCTAAAGTATCTTCCTCCTCTTCGCCCATACAACTTCTACAAAAGTCATTCGTCTGTAGACCAAACCTTCTTGCATGTTCCCCAAAAAGGCAGTGTCCTGTCAGTATCCCTACGACTAATCCTAACTCTCGTTTTCCCAGATATACTAGTGCCTTGGGCGCCGCAGGTCCAGTTTTGGCCAAACCTGTTTTGCTACCCTGCACGTGAGAGTGTTGGTCCACCTCTCATCTGTCAAGGCGATCGCATTTCACTGAGCGCCGATTTGAGCGCTGCTATAGGCCTCCCCAAACCTGCCTTTTCCGGCAGAGAGTCGTTCTAGAGAGTCGTACCATACCTAGCTAGTTCGTCTGCTCTGCAGTTTCTCGTGACGTCCGAGTGCCCCGGGACCCAGATTATCTGGATACTGAAATACTCGCTCATCTCATTAAGAGATGATCGGCAATCCAATGCTACCCGTGACTTCAAAGAAACCGCCTCTAGTAACCTGAATGTCACTTGACTGTCCACATAAATCGCGATATCCCTCACGGATACCACGTATGCTTCAACCATGTCACGACTTCCCCTATCGCCGCCACTTCAGCCTGGTACACGCTGTAGTAGTCAGGGAGACGAACGGAAATATTAAATATTATTATTCGTAGCCACCTTGGCTGCCATCTGTTTACCAAAAAATACGATTGGAATAAGGTGGAACATAACCTCTAAAGCGCGTGTAGTTGTTGTCCTAAGTGCCCGCTTATAAGCATACAGGCTGTTCTTTGCACTGGAGAAGGTTCATCCTTATGTAAGATACCTTTACCAGAGCCAGCCACAACACGCCTACCCCGTGCATCAGCACAGGTCTTACCACTGCGGTATAGAGTCAGTGTACTAGCTCTGTTTTCAAACCTCATCTCTTACCCATGTCGTTCCTACACGAGTAAATGGCTACATTAGCCTTATTCACCCTCTCTACAATATTAGGCTTCCAGCTGAGCTTACTGTCCAAGATTATGCCCAAAATTCTCGCGCTGTCAGCAAAAGTTAGTCTAATGTCTAGTAAATAGTACCAGCTCTGTCTTAGAAGGGTTAATCCCTAATCCGCATTTCCCAGGCCATTTCGTAACGATCAGGAGTGCATTCTGCATAACGTCCGTAATCGTATCCAGATATTTGCCTGAGACAGCCATCGCTAGATCATCTGCATACGCTACAACCCCCATCCCCTCTTTCTCCAGTTCCAACAGCAATCTATTCACCACTGCACTCGAAAGGAAGGGGGACATTACTCCTCCCTGCGGAGTTCCTCTAACCACCCGCCTTCTAATGTTGGACTCCCCCAGTTCTGAGGTAAAAATCCTACTTACCAGCATCTAGTTTATTAACCTACTTAGGTATAGGGTAATCCACCTTCAAAAAAGACAATCCTGCCATGATCGCCTCCGTTTTTACATTATTAAAGGCACCCTCAATGTCGAGAAATGCTACCATACAAAACTCTTGCGAGTAAATTGACTTCTCAATCATGCGTACTAGATCATGCAGAGTCGTGCCCACCGACTTCCCCTTACAGTACGCGTGCTGCGACATTGCCCAATTCCTTGGCCCAACTTTTGTACGAATAAGTACATCTATCAACATTTCCAAGGTTTTCAACAGAAAGGATGATAGAGTTATAGGCCTCAGGTTCTTTGTATAAGCCTGTGAGCTCTTTCCCGATTTCGGGATAAAAACCACTCTGACCTTTGTCCATTTCCTGGAAATATAGACCAGTTGCAGACATCCTCTGAAAATAACATCCAGCCAGGGGAGGATAACTGCAGAGTTCCGTTGGGTTTCTGCTGGTATAATCAGATCCGGGCCCACCGATTTATAAGGCTTAAAACCGTTCAGCGCCCACAGGATTCATTCCCTCTTCACGATGCCATCCACATCTATTCAAGGTGTTCCTCGATGAGCTCCAGGCTCCATCGAGCCATCAATGCTTCCCGGAAAATGGGTCTCAATGAGAAACTCCAATGATTCCGCACTTGAACCTGTCCATAACCCGTCCGGCCTAATTAAGTAACTAGGACTGGTTGGGTTAGTAGATAGAATTTTCCTAAAGCGAAAAGTCTCAGAGATCTCCTCCATTCTACAACAGAAGAGTCTCCAAGACCCCCTTTGTGCTCTCCTCAACTCTTTTTGTTCTTTCTTAGGTTCTCCTTGTAGGAATCCCAATCCCGATTTCCCCTTGTGTTCTTAGCCTTATTAAAGGCTGTCCTACACGATCTCCGATAGGTTATCAACTCCGTGGTCCACCATGTCGCCTTCTGCAACATTAAATGAAATATTGCATGCTTTTGTGACAATATCAACCATGCAATCTAATTCCTCTACTGTCGCCGGAAGTCCAGAAACCTCTAGCGGCAATAGTTCCTCCAACACCTTCCCATATTTGTTCCAGTTTGTCCTTCTGGGATTCCTGAAGGCTTTTCGGGCAACAGGTTTGATGTTGAGGTTATACGTTACATATTGGTGATCAGAGAATGAGTCCTCATTCGCCATTCTCCACCCAATGAAAAATTACGATAAATTACTAGTACTACGATGCTTCAGTAAAATTTAAGGCACTATTTAACCGCATCTCAACAATAAGCGACAGTTATATTTTAATTTGCCACCGGCGTAAACAGGGCTTTCGAGTTAAAGTGCTGATAACATAATTTTTGCTTGGTCCCAGGAGAAAAAAATCCATCTACCATGAACCTAGGTAATTCGTTCCCCTCCTCGAAACACGCGCGGGGAGTCTCCATCTGTATTATTATTATTTTTTTGAGTATAATTCAAGTGAATTATAAACAAGGACATCGGACTGCTTAACCAGTGAAATTAGAGAAAATTTGGAAGATGATTATAAACAGCCAAACAACGATACCCGTCGCGGCCGGAAGGAAAACGGAAGTTGAGTGGTGCTTAGTAGTAGATTTATCTTTTCTAATAGAACAGGGGAATCGATACCGCCGGTTAGTAATTCATGAATCAAAACCACATTTCGAACAACTCGGCGCTTACTAAGTGGTTGCAAATGAATTAGTTTGAGACTTTGAATATTGAGTGTAAAACAGAAAATGTATTGGGAAAGAATATAAAAACCGTGATGCTACTTCTGTCAAGTTGATTTTTTGTTTTTCTTGTTTTTATTTTCTTGTTTTGTGTTTACTGTGTTTACATAAAATACACCTTATTTCGTTTTGAAAGTTATTAGTGAAAAGTTGTAGGAGACTTTAAAATGCCTAAACTAATTAAATACTCAATTCCATTAGACGTATCACTTAATGCGACGTGACTATGGATCTTCCTGGTTACTAGATTTTAAAATCAAAATTTACTAAATAATTTTGTGCAAAACTCTCAATGAAAAATATTTAAATCTTAGTTGGCTGCATTAGTTTGAATTTTTTTTTTATTTATTTGTCACGTCAAAATTTCAAGTGATAGAAATTGTCATTTGAAGTGATAGCAGTCGCAAGAAAATATTTATAAAGCAGCATACTAAGGTTTAAGAAACAGCCAGAACGACTTTATTGAACAATTATTTTGTAAGTTTCGATTTAATGATCTAGTAACCAGGAAGATGAGTAGTCACGCCACTTGAAATGATGAGAATGTGTTGGGGAATAGGGGTGTAAATGTGTTGTTGACACGTGTTACAATTTTAATAAAGTGAATATTAATAACAACAAAAATAGTTCAGAAACAAAATTTATTATTATATTATTATTTATAATTATTTACACAAAAAATTAGTAAACTAAGAAATACAAATATTTTTGTGGTGTTATTAAAAAATGTGCAGTGCTGGAGATTTTTTTTGTCAGGCTGCTTCTTTCGGTGAAAATAAAAATTATCATAAAACTAAGTTTTGATTATACAAACATCTAAACAGTTATATTTGTTAATAGTGCCATTATTTGTATTAAAAATAACTATAGTCAATATTGGTAACAAAATATGTCGTGTGATTTTACTAACTTTACACTTTAGGCGATTCATCAAAATTATTATAAAACGTTAAAGTTAATTTGTTCTGAAGTAATTATTCGTTTCTCGTAATAAATTCCCTAATAAATTCCGAATTAAAAAACAGTGGCTAAAAATATTGAATAAAACTAAAGCGAAATGTACACAACGAATTTGTTAATCCCATTTTGAACAAAAATTTATTTGTTGCCCCTCAAGCATATGCATATGTTTAATTGAAAATGCCGTACCTACCATAGTTGCATTCTCGTCGACAGCCACCGATCATCGAGAGCCATTATGGAATTGGAGTCAAATATGTTGAATTTAGCAAAGGACAATGAAGAATATTTAAATTTAAAACTAGATGTGGAAGATAAATTATCTAGCCATGGATATTCAACCGATTCTACGTTTGAAATTCCTGATTCGGATCAAGAGGAATGTGCATCTGGTTTCAAATCTTACGAGGAATCGTCGATTGTGGAAGATATGAATAAAATGTGTGTACGAGACCATAGAAGACATAAACGAGTAAAGGTAACTTTCTTAAAGAAGATATGTTTAAAACGTGCCTTAAAGACATCAACATCACGCAAATCTTCTTCGCCTACCAAAACCAAGAATCAGCAACGTTTAGATCAAAAAATTATTCGACAAAACAAAAAAATTGAAAATTTAGTAAATGTGCTCAAAGATACAAGGAATCATAATCTTTTAGAAGAAGAGAATTTGATAAACCTGTTATCCATGTCGGAATCCATCAAAGAAATCCTAAGACTAAAGCTTCGTAAATCTAAAGGCTTTCTCTCTCTCTCTAGCTTCACATCCCATGAAGGGATTTTGCCGCACGCACTATGGTCCTCCAGCCGTCTCGGTCCATCGCTCTCGACATCCAGTTTCGACATCCTAGTGCCTGTAGATCTTGTTCGACGTCGTCACGCCAGCGCAGTCGGGGTCTTCCTCTACGACGCACACCGGCTGGTTGTTGATGGAACACTTTATTGGTCATCCGTTGTTGTGGGGGCCTTGCAACGTGGCCAAGCCATCTCACTCGATTGGATTTGATGAATCCGATAATATCGCAACCTCCAAGAATTTGCTTTATCTCGTGGCTCATGCGAATCCGATATTCATTGTTCGCGACTTTAATTGGACCAAAGATGGAGCGAATGACCTTCCTTTCGAAAGTTGATAACAATCTACAATCATTAGTGGTCATGGTCCAGCTCTCGCTTCCGAAAGCCAGCACAGGTCTTATGAGTGCTTTATAAAGTGCGAGCTTGCACGACTGCGATAGATGTCTAGATCGCAATAATTTTGATTGGGCGTAGAAAACTCGATGTGCGGCAGCTATTCGGGCTTTTATTTCTGCCTGCATGTCATTTGATGATGTTATAACTGACCCGAGGTATTTGAAATTTTCAATGCGATCAAAGTTGTGGTCGCCAATTCCGAGATTTGCCATGGGGATGTTCCTGGGGATGTTATCTAAAGGCTTATCTTTACCAAAAGTGTATGCTGCAGAAATTCGAACTTTCGCAATGAATTTAAACATTTATTTGCCTAAAGCATATGAGTACGTTCGAACCCCATTTAAAGACTCTTAGTGAATGGCATAAAGGTGTTAAAGGAAAAGCTGGATTTACGGAGGAATCATTCACTACAGCTACTTGCAAACAATGAAAGAGCGAATAATCAAACCGTGTTTTGCAATATAGTATTTGGCGAAATTAATATACGTAGTCAAGTGGAATGGAATGGTTCACGATCTGTCGGTTGTGTAGATTTAGGTAACGGGGATGAAAGTGACGACGTAGCTAGGCAGATTTTAGTGTTCATGGCGATTGGAGTTAACAAAAGATGGAAATTGCCTCTTGGGTATTTTCCAATTGCATCGTTAAATAGCCAATAGAAACATAATTTATTGAACATGTGTCTTCATAATCTTTTTGCTACAGGTGTCCGAATAATTGGTGTTACATTTGATGGTTGTCCAACAAGTTTTTCTGTGGGAAATGTAGCAAAATATTCAGAATTTGAGAGTTTAGATTCGGGTTTCACATTTGAAGTCAAGTCCGTCACCGAGAAATTAATTATTTTACCTGATCCTTGCCATAATATGCCGAAGTTAATTCGCAATACAATAGCAGAGAAAGTCCCTTTAATTGATGATAAAGGTTATGAGATTTCGTGACATTTTTTAGAGAATTTGTTAGAGCTGCAAGGAACTGAGCAACTTGGTAAGAATCACAACATTCAGTTTCGAACGGATGAGATTATTGATTTGAAAAAATCAGTCTTCTGCATTTAGCGAATAAATTGAGATTAGCCCACGTCTATTTCAAAAATAATAAAATGAATATTCGATGTCAGATGCACTTGAATTTTGTAAAAATGAATTAGATTTACCAGAATTTCAGGGATGTTTATCAACCGTTAAATTTATTCGAATGGTTAATAATATATTTGACATACTAAATTCGAGAAATATGGCGCAGAGGGGATTAAGACAACCCATTTGTGAAGCAAACATAAACCAAATAAAATAATTTGTTAGTTCTGCTATTACAGTTACTTGGGATCACTGAAAATCAAGACATTCAATAATTGCATACCCGTTATTTTTTCCCCAAGAAAAACTTCTATAAAATTAACCAAGACCACATAAACTGTTCTTCGCCAGTATTCGATCCCAGTTAGGTTCAAACAACAATCCAATGGTACGACAACTTACGGCGACGTATAAAAGGTTACTCGTACATACCCAAATTTTAGAAACAGTACTATATAGGTAATTGTTTACCGTTAGAGGAATAAACCATTTTAAATCCATCCGACTGTAATAAATTTGACTACAGAAAGATCTCTATTGCTGCAACCAACTAGTAATTTGGCAAACACAGACAATATTACTACAGACGACCCTGTGCTATCCAGTAATGATGATCTATTTAATTATTCAGATTTATCAGAGTTTGCTGAAAATGTTGTTGAGTATATAGCCGGCTTTAAAGTTTTGCGTCTAAAAAAATCATTACACTGCTCTGAATGTCTTGTATATCTTGAAAGGCCCGTTTTAACAAATTCGCTTATAGATTTTAAAAAACGCGGAGGCTTACAAATTCCAAATAATGATATAGTGATGATTTAAAAATATATAGACATAAGGAATAAGTATGATCGGCTAGTCATATTTCAGGGAGTGTAATTAGTGAAGATTTAGAAGTAAGAAGTACCGTGAAACTCTCTTTTTAATTTTAAACACCATTATTTAAAGAACTAAAGTAATTTTTGTAAAATTTGGTTTCATCCTTCACCAGCATTTCATCTTTAAAAAGTACATCCTTTTTTTAAAAATCACAAATGCGATGCACACCACGTATGCGAATGACTTATATCAGAACCATTATCGTCAATTACAAATAGGTTTATCGTTTTAAAAATAAATTGTCAATAATTATCATATTTTTTAAATTATCTTAAATGTAAGGAGGTGGTAAATGTGATTAAGGATGAAAATGTAATTACCGTAATAATATAACATATTATGTATAATATATAATTATATCGATGGTACGAAATAATATTCCGTAAAATTAAATTTCACAAAATAATCAAAATTTCCTAACTTCACTTATCTCACCCTAAAAAATATAATTTTTCTTTAAAGTACGACTATGCAATACGTAGCAAGTGAAGCAAAACGAAGAAATCTAGGTTGAACTGTTTCAATCCGCTTTGTGTGAACCTCATAACATGCGAATACACATGCATACTCGAGCAGCGGACGAACTAAAGTTGAATAAAGGGCTTTCGTATGAGAGTTTGCTTAATTGATAATACGATCGATGTAATGTTTGAAATTCAATTCGCTATCATAAAATACACCAAATCACGAACAGAACTGGCTCTGGTAACGGCATCGATATTCATATAATAGTCACGAGAAATGGTCTGCGTACATTCTCGAGAGTAGGTGATTGTTTGGCATTTGCCCACGTTTAACTCAAGGTTGCTCTTTGCACACTAAGTGGAGAAGTTATTGAGGTCGGATTGTAAGACGCTCTTGTCGGTGATGTTTGAACTTCGTTTGTAAATCTTCATGTCATCGACGTATATAGATTTGGATGAATTTTTGATTAAGCATTCAACGTCGTTGATGGACAGAATGAAAAAAATTGGTCCAGATGGCTACCTTGGGGAAGATGTTGCTGAGAAATGAGTTGATACTGATAACCTGAACAGCACATGATATACACGGTCTTATAGATAAAAGCCCACCGAACGGAGAATTTGGGGTGGAAAGCCAAGAGCCTTAGAATACCAGACTATTTTACAATTGGTTTCTAATTACTGATGTCTGATTTGCAGCCTTTTATATTTGTCGGAACTATAAAAGAACTTTTCGAAATAGATGGAAAAATTCTAAGCGAAAGCGACTTTTGGGAAAGCGCCCTCAGCGGCTATGCAACAATGTCACTGTATTTTGTCTCTAAATTTCAGAGATGTACCACATAAATGCTCCGGCTGGGGTGCTTCATTCAATTGTCAAGCACACCACTTCAATAATAAAAACACAATATTTTACCAAAACAAATCCATATCTCCGGCTGCGCCGATTCCAAATACAACACTTTCCTCAAAAGATGGATTCATGCAACTATCAATCATCTGTTGAAGCTTTATATAGATTCCTAACATATTTAAATAGTCAAACTAATTGGTTATTAGTTCCAAGCGCATGATGTACCAAGCGATCTACAGTTGGAACAGCTTTATGTACTTTGATCTTTACAGAGGGCACTATTTTCTCCGACATTCGTGGTACGAAATTGGAAGTAAATAACTAAAAAGAGTAATGGTGGTCCATCGATGATTGGGAAGGTGCGACGGTTTGGTTTGATATAAGCTGATATGCTGGTTGGTCCCGCAAGGTAGCTAATCAGAGAATCAAAAGAGTCCACGTTAACTGGAAAGATAATGCGAAAGACTGCGTCGGGTATGATGAAGGCTTGCACAAGTGGCCCAGCTGTTCAGTGCAGCCCTAAAGAATAAAGCTTTGATTGGCAAGTCAATGTTGCATGTTGACCAAGTCAATATGATAGGAGAATCATTCCGAGTTTGCGATTTTCTCTTGAAGCTAATTCCTTCAATAACCAACACTAAAATTAGTACATGTTCGCAGATGAAATTGCTTCATCCCTATGGAAAACCCATACATTGTTACGATTCACAAAGAGTCGTAAGTCATATGTTGCCGATCGCTAAACTGTACAGTATTCCTAAACTATTTCAAATGACTTACTATAATTTCATTACAAGCACATGTAATCCTCAAATCAACAAGAATTTCTTATAGAACGATCCACAACCACCGAACTTGGCACAAAATCAATTTATTTAAGGTTTAAATTTTTGATTTGAGACCCCATTTCATGCTACAGGATCTTTCTTAATGATACGTCGAGAAAATTGACAGACCAAGTCGATCTCAAACGAAACCGGCTGGTTGATTCAGCTGGTTCGACTCAACTGTCAATTAATACCACTATGGCTCGGGTCGATATCCGAACCACTCATTATAGGATTGTGAGCAACTAGAACTACATTTAGTATTCACAATCATCAAAGCCATTCTCGTGGCATTGAAAAATGAGGGGCAACACAAACTCATTGGGAACAATTAACGTCATTACGGAATTTCTAACTACAATAACAATCAAACAAATATCAAACAAGGTATCGATATGGTAAATTATTACCGTCTCTTTATTACAAAGCTTGCTGAGATACTCGTTCGTATTCACACTTGATCGCCCTGCCACAGAACGCAAAAAACTACTATCCGCCCGACGAATGCCAAGAAGCATTTTTAAAATTAATGCCTGAATTGGATAAAATTACGTTATTGCCCCAACTGCTCAACGATCGATGTTAAGTTCAGTATCACGGCCAACGTATCAGATATTCCGTCGTAGGTTGGAACTTTGCCATTTATGGCGTCACAGATATGTTATCCCGCGCGAAGAACAATGAAACGGCACCCAACAATGAGCAATAAAATCAAACAACCAACAACACAATTGAGGTATTATGCCAAAGCAAATTTCGGCCGAAGAAGCAGCTTACCTAGACTACAAAATTTATTTTCTTGTTCCGCATTGCGCGTTAGTTCACATTCTAAACTTTTTAAAATCCCCGTTTTCTAAATCTACTACGGAAAATTCGTCACAATTATTCAGAGCCTGGTATATACAAAGACATGGACCATTGGGCCCAAGCTTCTTTATTTCCGGCAACGATCAAACATATTACGAAATTGCATATTACGAAATTCCACATAATAGATTCGAACGTATCATTTGGATATAATGATCCTCTTCCAACATCCTAATGGATATATACTTATACTTCCGCCGTTCAATGGATATACTTCACTCGATGGCCCGAAGTATACTGCATGACCGATATTTGAACCCAAAATATTCGTAAGCTGGGTTACTTAATACCCGATTCGGCATGATCCGAATTAACGGGTACACAAATGGTTAAATAATTTTATTGATGGTTTAAAGCTGCTCTTAGGGCTCGAGGAAATACAATTCATTGGAGCTCAGAACTACCAGTACTTTTACTAGGAATCCGTGCAACGTTTAAAAAAATTTTTAAATGCTCATAAGCTGAAATTGTTCACGGTGGAACCATCAAGCTTCTCCCTTGCTCTCAATCGACACAGTCATCGACCTATTACGCACCAATACACAAAATATTATTAGAAAGCGCGATGTTTCTCCAAAAATTTTCCAGAATTGCGATTCCGTTTTCGTAACGACGAAAGTCATTCGCCGGTTACGTAGATACTATGTCATCTTAATTAAACATAAAAAAAATCTGTATCTATCGAC
Organism: Nephrotoma flavescens; assembly: GCA_932526605.1. NCBI lineage: Eukaryota > Metazoa > Arthropoda > Insecta > Diptera > Tipulidae > Nephrotoma > Nephrotoma flavescens. The sequence goes on along the minus strand of OW052222.1, from coordinate 263,310,156 downwards.
CGATTATCACCGGCCTAGAACACATAAATCGGTACGAACCAATTCCTTCTTCTACTTTTGACTTTATAATCTTTTTCAAAGTAGGCTGAAATCGTAAAATCATGTAGTGAAATGTGTCGGTGGAAATATAGAATTATCGATTTTGTAATCACTAATCCACAATAATAAATTTTATATGAATGAAAATTACTAGTAATAATTGAAATCGTGTTCAAATTAAGGAATTCTACAAGCCCAAGACAATGATCATTTCCAAAAAGGCAAACACCGGTAGAACAGATTTCAGATTTTCATTTATAACAATTTTTATTTTAAATGTCAGTAGTAAGTGAAGTTCCTGAAGCTCCTACCTTTAGTAGACGCTATCGTTTCGGCGATCATCAGTATTTTCGATAGATTTATTCGAATACTCACTGAATGTCTTTGGGAGACAGAAACTCGTTTTTTTTTATCTTAAGCGCAATCTGAGAGATCAACATCTGCAGAAACTATAAAATGTCTGACAGGTTAATGGCCTTGTGAATTTCTATAATTGTTCAGATGGTATAATCTGAAAAAAGTGATTGATGAAACGCAATTTTAAGATTGACCAACCATCCAAGGAGGGGTCTACCACATTATTCAGTGGTCCTGATTTCAAAATCCCGGTTTCAAAATTATGGGTTTCAGAATTTTGGTTTTGAAATTTGGCAACTTGTAAAAGTGAAAAATAGAAAACAATTGTTATATGCACAAGTAAATAACCTTAAGAAACTGTGAATTGAGTTAAATGCAATATCATGGATTTCTTCTGTGCGCCCCAATTTTGCAAAATTTTGAAAAATATATAAACACTATAAATCGGAAAAGTTAGTAAATTTCTCAAGAAAGTAAAATTCGATTGTTGCATGTCAGTCGATTTTAACAGAACAAAGTAAAAAAAAATCGTAGACAGGGTTTTAAAATAACGATTGAGATCAATTTTTTTCTTTGGCTTTCTTTTAATTGCGGGATAATTTTAAGCTGCGCGGTATGGTGCTAACTTTCGAAGAGGCTGAATAATAAATCAAAATGTATTTTCAAGGACCTTACGCATCAGTCGAAATAAAACAAATTTTTGAGAATGATTTATAGCTGAGATTGGTCAAATCTTCAATAACGGAGCTAAAGTTAATATTCAGTAAAAAATCGTACCGAGAATTTTGGATGCAGTTCTGGAGTTTGGCTCTCCGTTGATTTTTAGGAAGCAATTGAGATCCTGTCAAGTTATCCGAACGCGTTCTGGAATCGGGTGATGATAAATTTAACTTCAGCTTTTTCTCAAACGATTACAGTGTAATTCGATTTGTTAGAATGAATTGTCATCTTACAAATTGGGATCCTAAAATTAGATAAATGATTGGGAGAAGCGTGGCAACAAGGGATGATGCAACAACATCATCACTGCGTCAAGCAACTGTTGCTTGGGTTAGTGCAACCTTGACTGACCGCAAGAGAGCTGAAAAAAATAAATTACATGAAAGTAAACGAGACCAACCCCTCCGCGGCATACCAGTAGGTCTCATCCAGCAGTAGTATGCCGCTTTCAGCAGTAACCTAATAATGTAACGTCAAAAATGAAGCTGCCAAATCTCGTAATCGGATAGAACACCAGAAAAATATAAAAAGACAAAGGTCTCGTGTAGAGGTAACACGAGACCTTTCCCCAAGAACTGTTCAGTTGTTACAATAAACAATTACACAAAGTGTCCGGGTTTGGCATTCTAATCCGTTGCGGGGTAAATCCATGGGCTATACTGAGAAAAAATCGTTTGGAAGCGGGAAGGTATTTTTGATATCGTATATGAGCTCAATATGCCACACGTATGAAGAGGTCTGTCAAAAATTAGTTAACTTGAAGAAGGCCAACGTAGGGAAACTATTATGAGAGAGAAGCCTTTTCGCTATTATTTTAACAAGTTGCCGTCCATTAAATACCAGCAGTTTATGAGGGAAATATCGGGAAGTTATGAGTGAGGACATACCTACAACCATGAGGCTAAAGTTTCGTTTAGATATTTTAAAAAAGGCTGTGAGTGTACTAAACGACAGACAAGGTCTGAGGCCGCCAGAATGAGATCGAACAGATATGCCAAATCCGGATACTAATATTACGGATCACATCAGAAGGTAACAAGGAGGAAATTTTTCCCTTGATACTGGAGAATGAAGAACCAGCCCATTCTGGACTGAGAATAGCTCTAAATATAACCAGGCAATAGAAACCTAAATGCAATATTAAAGAAAACTTGCAAGTTAATTGTTTCGGATAAGGCACTATAGCAGACAAGTATCAATCTATGCTTTTGCTATATTACTGAAGGATCTGAGAGGAAATGAAATTCAGCACTGCTTAAATTTTTTTAAATAGTTTTATAGAATCGGATCTGGTTGTGCGAGAGGGCCATTCTTGCAGCGGAAAACCACCACGACTTCGAGAATACAACTGACTCCTTAGTATTTGCTATTTAATTTGAGGCAGATACCAGTATGATTGGCATTCTCTATTACAATAAAGAAGTTACAAGGGCAATTAATACATTATGGGCAGCATTATGTTGCATAAGGGTGGGTTCCCCAAATATTTTGGTTCGAATATTGTATATCATTAATTATATTCGGTATTTAATAATTAATGGTTATGTATGATTCGATATAAGGATTTGAAATATTATATACAATTATATATTACATTACATTTGAATAAATTGGCAAACGTTTTTGCAAAAATACATTGATAAATAATTATAAATGTTTAAGTTCGGTCGTCCAAGCTTTTCCTGTAGATTTTAAGAGAGACGAGTGTACCAAGGAATTTTAGCTAATTAGCTATAAAACTAACTACAATTTGCTATATAAGGCGTTCGAAACATCATAATCAACGTTCAGTTGGCAAAAAAATTCTAATGTTCATTGTTTTTATACCTCAATAATTTATCTTAGCACAAAAAAACAAAGTTTTAATAAAAAAATGCCATAAATGCTAAGGGGGGACCCACGTTAATTGACACCCATCCAACCACTAATAAAGTTTATTTTCAATTTGGCTTCTAATGTTTTTCTGTGAATTTTCGTGAAGTGAAATAAAGAACGGTTCTTCACTGGAATTAAATGCGATTAAAGGAGAAATCTAGGGTGGGTAAAATTCATCTACATGTGAACAATCTAAGGCATAACTCATAATTCGTTGTTTTAAACTCGCTTTATGGCTCAAATATCACTCGTTTTTTCTGTGCACAAAATATTTTTTTGGGTGGGCAAAATTACGTCAAGAACAAAACTCACTCACTAAAATTTCACTCATTTTTAGCACATGGGCATAACATGATTAAGGGACACAATAATTCGATTTTTTTGAAATCGCATTTGGAAGTACTTAAATCTAAAATAGGTCAACGATCGGCACGCGACTACAAGTAAAGTGTTCATTTATACCAAGCTTCGAATTTTAACTAATAATTGGTGAGGTGTTATTTTGATTTAAATTTATCGACTAATTACTAAAACATGGTATATTGCTGACCAATTAACCATTTTAGGTAAATAAATTAAGCATAATCCATCACTGTTAAGTTTACTCCACTACAAAATTGAAAAAAAAATATAATTTCTATTTAAACGATAAATCATCATGTTACACAACAGCAGAAATAAAAGAAACAATTTCCAAACTACCGTAAAGATGTGATTACGTTGAGAGGTCAATAATTAACTGGAAAAATGAAAATACCGCATCATATACGGAGACGAAGGGATTTAGCCCAATGAACTTTACATTCACCAAAAAATAAAAATAAAAATTCACTTTTCGTGCACAGCAGGAACGTCATTAATAAAAATCACGACGGTATCGAGAAGTAGTAAATCGTTATTTAATAGTAATAAAGCATAATTAAAGTTTTCACTTTTAAGTTTTTTGTTTTTTTTTTATAAAATTTACGACATCGCGCAACAACAATGTACAATATACAGTCGTATAAAAAGCGCACGAGATAAGACAACGTCAACGATAGACTATAACAAAACTGATTTTCATCCCTTTTAGAGGTCGCACATTTATCTAGAAATACAAAAACATGAATTCGATTTCATATTTTTCGAATAGTTATTAACCCTGTACTGGGTAGTTTTTCTGTTTACGGTACGCTAACTTTCCGAAAACAAACATGTTAACGCGACGTAAATGGTTAGAAAAATTAATTTTACATATTTTCAGGGACGGGCATCAAACTTTTTGCATTGAAAACGATTTTTTTTTTTTTCTAAAAAGCGAAATTACACAACTTTTGTTGTTATTTATTTATTTTATATATAGTTTTTTGTAGTTTTTACAATAATAATAGTTAATAATAAATTAGTCATGATATGTGTTTTAGCTTGTAGCTAACTAACTCTCTATTTGGAAAAATCCGATGTGTGCTTTAGACAAATATAGCAAAGAAGCTGGATTCATAATATGTGTGTAGTAATAACACATACTTACGGCAGACAATGCACTATATGGTGAGATTAGGTATTTCACAAAACCGCAAAGAAATTGCGCTATTTAGTAGCTGTGCTTCGTTTATATGGCCGAGTTAAAGCGCGATAAAACATAATGCAAACGTGATTAATTTCATTAATTATGTAGATAAAAAATTAAAACGTTAATTAATTTAAATTACACTTGTCGAAGTGTGAGTGTATATAATATTATGTTATGACAAAGTTGCTAGTTTTCAAAAACTATACTCATTTAATGAACAAGGCCGTCAACTATCTTATCAAACCACTATTTTGTGTGCTCTACTAGAAGTCGTCGTATGTTTATTAAATTCGTGGGTAAATTTTTTTTATTGCTGTTTATTACAGGCTAAACACTATGCGTATAGAATAGTTTTTAATTTTCGAAAGTTGTTTAAATGCATTCGTGCTACTATTTAGTATTTCGTCCCGGATTATTGAATTGAATTACAAACTAAATAAAAATAATTATTTGATTGAACTCAGTAATATTAATGCTTAAGGTTTCCCATCATTAAAAATTGAATTGGATTGCAAAATGGTTACCCAGGCCGAGGAGCCAGAAAATGAAAAAATATATTCGCTGAAATTAAGAAGTTCGATGGCCTTTCATCGAGTTACATCTCGAGTTTTATTAATTTTAAAGTGATCCTGGAGTTTTATGAATAAATATAGAATGAATTTTCTCTCTCTCTCTCTAGCTTCACATCCCATGAAGGGATTATGCCGCCCGCACTATGGTCCTCCAGCCGTCTCGGTCCATCGCTCTCGACCTCCAGTTTCGACATCCTAGTGCCTGTAGATCTTGTTCGACGTCGTCACGCCAGCGCAGTCGGGGTCTTCCTCTACGACGCACACCGGCTGGTTGTTGATGGAACACTTTATTGGTCATGCGTTGTTGTGGGGACCTTGCAACGTGGCCGAGCCATCTTACTCGATTGGATTTGATGAATCCGATAATATCGCAACCTCCAAGAATTTGCTTTATCTCGTGGTTCATGCGAATCCGATATTCATTGTTCGCGACTTTAATTGGACCAAAGATGGAGCGAATGACCTTCCTTTCGAAAGTTGATAACAATCAACTGAATGAATTTTAAACGTAATCAAAATTTAACGGCTAGTTAAGGCTAGTATGCAGCTAACGTGAACTGAAGTTTTCATTGGTCTCCAAAATTAAGCATTTAAACCCAATTTTAACATTTTCGAAAGGTGGCTAAACTGCGGAAATTTGTGATTATCATAGAAACTATCCATGACTGTAAGCATGACCTCGTGATGACATCTATATTCGTATGCTAACATCTATAACTTTGTGTATCTACGAGTAATCAATTCTTACAATATATCGTCTTTGACAGTACATGCTAAATGTAAAAATTACACTGTGCTAGTTGAAAAATGTGACAAGCTGTGCATCCAGAGGGTAAACTTAATTCTAGTACGTTGAATTCACTGGTCCTAACCCCATTTCAAAGTTAGTCCCCATTTTTGAAATATCGCTTTCGACATATTTAGGCTCCGAGTCAAAAATTTGTCAAAATACATATACTCATTTTCACTTTGATAACTCTTGAACCATTAGGATTTTCGTTTTGCATTCTTCAGCAAAGTTGTTGCGCAAGTCAAGACAAACAACTTTGCCGAAAATATCAAGACCGAAAAATCACATCCACCATATATGTGTGGTTAACTTACGCCAAGGTTAGGTTAGGTTAGGTTGGAGTGGTTGCTTCCGCACACTTAGACCAGGTAGTGGCCCGTTGTGATACAATAGAGTCCTATTTCCCCTTTACCCTTGTTCAAAACCATTCGGAGCTACGTACGTAGCCCAAAACATCTCGCACTCCACAGTCCGCGAGATCTAAACTGCTGGCTATACTGTACACGCCCAAATAGCTATGCCTTCTGTATGATAGTGCCGGATACGAGCATAGGAAGTTATCTAAAGTCTCTGCCTCCTCTTCGTCCATGCAACTTCTACAAAGTCATTCATCTGTAGACCCAGCCTACTCGCATGTTCCCCAAAATGGCAGGGTCTTGTCAGTTTTGGCAAAAGCTTCTCACAGAAGACTCCGGTTCATACCTTGCCGTCTAGAGACACATGGGTCTACCTGTGCAGAGATCCGTATACACAGGTAAGGCTAAATACAACTGGAGGTCAACATACTTAGGCCAAACAGGACACTCATTTCAAATAAGATACAAAGAACACATAAATTGCATAACCAAATTTAAAAAAAGTACATAAAATCAAGTTTCGCACAACACATAAAAACTGAAAATTTGCAAATTTATTTTCAATACGCTTTTTGTTTTTTTTTGTGCATTTGCACAGTAGAACAACACAAAAAATTTATGAAAAATGTATTTTGAAATTTAAATTTCCTTGGTAAAATTGATTGAGTAGTCAGGATTTTGGTTAGCAAATTTTTTGCTTGCTAGCGGATCGAGTATGTACCATAACTTAAAAATAAATGAGGGGTGAAAGAGCTGTTTTCAAACGAAAAAAAAAAGAATCTGATCAAGCTATGGAATTGATTAATTCGACTCCGAGTGAACATTCTGTGAGTCATTCAACAATAAAAAAGCGGTTTACAAGATTTTATGACGGCAATTTTAGTCTTGAGGACGAAGGTGCAGTAAAACAATTTGAAGACGAAGAACTTAAAAATTTTCTGGGTGAAAATCCAAGTCAAACTCAAATAGAGATTGCGGAACAGTTGGGAGTTACTCACCAAGCTATATCATTTCGATTGCATCTAATAGGAAAAATACAGAAGGAAGGAAAATGGGTTCCTCATAAACTGACCGAAGAAAATAAAAAACCGAAGGGTTGACATCTGCCTGTGTTAAGGCCAGCTCAACAGGTATATTATGTAATAATATAATATGATAACCGAACATAATAACAATTATAACACTACATTTTTACTTTGCTGATTGTTGATTTTTTATTAAAAGATCAACGTAATTGCATGCATTTATTTTTTCGTATAAAAAATCTAATTCGTAAATTGCATGCAATAATCATATATAAAAAGACAATCTCCAAATAAAATAAACCAGTATCAAAACCTATTCCAAGCATTAAATCATTTATTCAGAACCTCCCCCCCCCCCTGCGGTAATTTAAATAAATAATCATTTCACCAAATCAAAGCAGAGGCTTGATTTGTTTATGGTCCATCGAGCCGGATCTCAGTCCATCAACCGAGATCATCATACCAGTTAACAACACACAGTAGCACCTCTACCGACCACGTCACGTATCGGAAGCAGTTTCAGCGCATAAACAACACTCATTTACTAAATCGTAACGCACCAATTTTCAACTTTAACTCACCATGACCCTCGAAGCAGAGCAGCTCATACAACAACAAGATGTCATCGCCGATAAAATATCCGCCATGAGGCGGAAGTATGGAAAGGACAGCGACCATCGCAAAAGTCGGACTTATTTACAAGAACGTATGAACAAACTGAACGAGCTGTATTCGAAATTTATCTCAGCCAACGACAAAATCATCGAGACATCGTTGCTAAGCGATAACCACCCCTATCTTAAAGATGACAAGTAGGTATAGAGAAACTTACAAATTTCTGCTCGCTGAATTACAACAACGATTAAAGTCGCACCTTGTACTGAATCGATCGAACAACCCGCTGTTCAAAAAATAAGAAGTATTCATGCGCCAATTATACCAACATATACATCAAATCGAGTACAATTTGGATAACGAAGTTCGCCCACCCAGATACGTACCGTTGCAAAAACGGATGGACGAGATCGACCAGTTACATACGATGATCTTAATAGAAACAGACGAAAAAAATCAGACCATTAACTACTTCATCAAGGATTACTACGGTACCAAAATGGATAAGGTGGACGACACCATAGTGCGGCTTCTAAGGGGTCACAAACCAAATACTGCCCCGCAAGAAGTACGCAGGTACGCACCAATATTCACCGGAGATTATGAAACCTGGAGCTCGTTCAACGATTTATTCACGGAGGTCATCCATACAAACAACAAAATCTCCGATACAGTCAAAATGACTTATTTAAAATTACAGGTCCAGAAAAGCGCGGCTCAACTTATCAGCAATCTCTCGAATGTTGGGGAAAATTATGACAAGGCGTGGGATCTACTACAAGTCAGGTACAACAATCCTAGGCTACTTGCGAACAAATATGTCAACTTGCTTTTATCTGCACCAACGATTCAAGCGGCTTCTGCAGGCGCAATCCGGAACATGCATGACAATGCAAAAGGAATATACTCCACAACGTCGAACGCTTAAAAATAAGTTCTACATTCGAATCATTCGTAGCGTTCATTCAGTCTAGAAAACTAGATGCGGAATCCATTCGGCTATATGAGTCACCCTTAGCCAACCCAAGGGAACTACCAACAATAACCGAATATTTCAACTTCTTGGAAAGAAAATTCCAGGCTTTCGAAGCAATGGGCAGTGTTAAATCAACAGCATGGACAACACAAGGCAATTCATCGATTGTAAACCTTTACAGTGAGTTAACGCTTCTACTGTTAATCCTGCTTGTTGGGTTAATTCCTGCTCCAAACGACACGCCCTGGACTAGTGCAGCCAATTCGAAAAAATGACGACATTTGAGAGATCTAGCTTGGTGAACGCCTCGAACCTGTGTGTAAAATTCCTCGAACAACATAGTGGCTCATGCAAGGCAAACGTATGCATCGTATGTAAGGAACATCATCACACATTCCTGCATTGCAACAACGTGGCATCTCCTTCGGCCAAACAATCTCTGCTGGTTAACCAACCGGCCTCAGTATTGTTGCCTACTGCAATAATTAAGGCGGTTTCGAGTAACGGTTGGCCTGTCGTCACCTTATGGGCTCTGATAGACGTGGCATCGCAAGCCACATTAATCACCACCAAGGCGGCTAACAAGCTTAACCTAAGAAGAAAGATCATTTTCAACATTTCAGAAGAACTAAGTTTCCAGGCAAATTTCCTGATGGTAAATATATGGTAAATAACACAATCCTGATGGTAAATATACAGCAAAGGTTCCTTTTAAATCGGATACTTCTACCTTGGGCAAATCTAAGAAAGCGGCATTAACCAGACTAATACTACTAGAAAGAAATTTTGAGAGGTATCCACCGTTTAAACAAATGTATCATCAGTTCATCAGTTCATTCCATCGGACGGGCATCTTATCAATTAAGTTGAATGATTGCGTCAAAACCTTGGGTATAATATATCATCCATGGATGATGTATTTGAGTTTGATGTGTCAAATCTATACATCTTAAATGGACAACAAACCAAGCAAGCGCTATTGTCGGACTCATCCAAATTGTTCGACCCCATCGGATAGTTGACACCAATAACCATTAACGCAAAATTAATGATGAAAGAAGCTTGGACTCTGGGCATTGGATGGGACGAAGAACTACCCCCCACGTTGAACAACAAATGGATTCAATACAAAAAAGAAATGAACTACAATGAAATATATGATGATTCCGCGTTAGATTGGCTCCGCTAGGAAATTATTTATGGAATTATATGGGTTCGCTGATGCTTCGGAGTCAGAATATGCCGCAGAAATTTATTACCGAAGCTCTGATGAAAGAGGCCACATCACCACACGTTTACTAATGTCAAAAACACGTGTCGCACCCATTAAAATAAAACTATCCATTCCTCGGTTAGAGTTCAATGCAGCGTTACTACTTACAAAATTGATGAAACACGTTCAAGGCGCCATGGACCTATCGAACATTAAAACTAACTGTTGATCAGATTCGACCATCACCTTGGCTTGGATTCATGGGGATCCACGGAAAAACAATTGTAGCCAACCGAATATCTACAATAAGAAGCATTTTGCCCGAAACCACATGGAGGCACGTGAAATCTTCTGAAAATCCAGCAGATTTGGCTACTAGGGGCACTACGCCATTAACCCTGACCAGCAATAATTTGTGGTGGAGTGGACCAGAATTCTTGCAACTCGAAACAACGTACGAATGTTTTAATGCTGCCAACACTGAAAGCATTTGAGGAAAATTACAACCAGTGGCACTATTCTGACTTTCCCTGGGAATAGGGGATTGGGAAAAATATTTTCATAGCATTTTTGTCCAAATTTAATGTTTTTGGCCTACTGAAGAAAAAATTTTATTGTAAAATTTTTTTAAAACAAAGTTAATTGGGAAACTTTTGTTCCACAAAATTTTTATAGGGAAAAATATTTTCCCATTTAACTTTGTTTTCAAAATATTTACACCAAACTTATTCCCTCAGTAGGCCAGAAAAATACAATTTAGACAAAAATGCTATGAAAACATTTTTCCCAATACCCTATTCCCAGGGAAAGCCGGAATAGGGCCACAGAATGATTAAAAGATAAGACGATATCAGTTAATTTAGTTACACCAAATGACAACTCGTTTAACAAATTATTCGAACGGCATTCAAGCTTTGATAAAATAAAGCGAATTGTAGCGCACTTTAATCGTTTCATTCAGCACAAATCACACAAGGACAGTTTCAACGAAACGCTATCTAGTCACGAACTTCAATATGCAGAATGGACAATAGTTAAAGTCATCCAGCACCAAGACTTTAATCGCGAAATCGAGTGTTTAAGAGCCTCAAACACCTTGAACCGGAAAAGCCGACTGTTGCCTCTGAATCCAGTGATTGACGTAAACAGCCTGTTATGCGTCGACTACAAAATTTCGATCTAGCAGTGGCCGCACAAAATCCCTTAATATTAACCAGGAATAACATATAGGGTTTTCCAATAGGAATGATATGATTTTTAAGTGACGTTCCTGCCATTTGTAATATGTCACGATCTGTCATTTTTTGTGTCATTGTATTCAGTAATGTTTACAATTTCATCATGGTGAGATATACGCAAGAACAATGTTTACAAATTATTCAGGTTTATTATCAAAATAATCGTTCTCGGAAGAAGTTGATCTTGGCAACATTTGGTTCCAAGAAGACGGGGCTACGTGCCACACAGCAAGTGCAACAATTGAATTATTGCGAGAAAAGTTTGGAGATTGGATTATTTCAAGAAATTGTGATATTGAATGGCCTCCAAGAAGTTGTGATTTAACACCATTAGACTATTTCTTGTAGGGTTATTTGAAGTCATTCATCTTTAGCAATAAACCAAACTCTCTTCAAGCTTTACAAATCAATATTGAACGTGCTATTCATGATATACGACTTGATTTAGTGGAAAAAGTGCTCGAAAATTGGGTTCATCGAATTCGTTCCTGCAGAAGAAGTCATGGAGGCCATTTGAATGACGTTTTAGTCAGAACTTAATTGTATCGATTGTACTTCACATTAAATAAAAAACATTTTAATTTCCTTAACAATTAGTGTGTTTTTTTAAAGAAATCATATCACTTTTATGGAAAACCCTATAGTTACTTTACGGATAGGATGCTCACCGCAAAACGTTGCATGGGGGCACCGAATTGGCTTTAGTCTATCTAAGGAACAAATATTGGATTATTGATGGAAAAATGGCTGTGCGCAGGGTAATCCTAAAATGCATTAAATGCTTCCGCCACTAGCAACTCAAGGCGGAGGAACTTATGGGCGCTTTACCTGCAGCCAGGGTCAGGGGCATTTGCTAACACTGGTATCGATTATGCTCTCTCTCTCTAGCTTCACATCCCATGAAGGGATTTTGCCGCCCGCACTATGGTCCTCCAGCCGTCTCGGTCCATCGCTCTCGACCTCCAGTTTCGACATCGATTATGCTGGTCCAATTCAACTAAGGACAACTGGAGGAAGGGGTTACAAGGCATATAAGGGCTACATAGCAATATTTATTTATATGGTGACAAAAGCCATACACATTGAGAGAGTGAGTTCACAAACAATCGAGGCCTTCATTGCAGCATACAATGATTTTCGTTTCAGTAGTCCACCAGTATCACTAAAGTTAATGCTTAATGCTTAGAAAATACTTAAATGACTTTGGAATGTAGCTAAGGCCAATTAAAAAATCATATCTCATGTAAATTATAAAATATAAAATCTCCTGAATGTTTACTTGCACCAATACTATTACAATAAGTTTGTTGTTGTTGCATTTTTTGGATTAGTTTGAATAAACTTCACTAGCATGTTTAATGCCTGGTATGAAATTCTGTATTAGATCAAAACACTATCGCCATCTGTAAATTTATCAGTATACGTATTTTGTTCGAAAACCGCGACTTTAGACTTTTTCTGTTGTTTCATTAGCACACTAGATGTAAATATAAAATTTAATTATTATTTACTTCAATCAAAAAAAATATTAATTTTATGCATGTAGTAGGTTCGTGAAACAGTAATGAAACTTCCAACTCTCAAGTCTCAGTTTTCGAACAAATTCTGTACTCAGGTGGACGAAATACATGCAAGAGACTTGCGCAAGAAATCTGTACAGCATAACCGGTCCTTTTTGTACAGAATATAAGGCCATTTCGCCCGTTGCACACTTGAGCTATGTTTTTTGACTGATGTGAGGTGTGTTTTCATTTTACAGCTTCGCATTTTGGTTTCCAAAACTCAAATAAGTGAAACATTGTAGATAAATCTCAGATCAACCCGATATGAATGAGCGATGCTAAGCCCCACGAATGCGGTTTCACTTATTTCGGCTTGGAAAAGCAACCAAGAAAATGTGATCCCAAAAAATAGCTCACTTCGCTTAAAAGCTCAAGTGTGCAACGGGCCTTTCGATGTGCAACCAAATAAAACGGCAATGAGCGGCATCTGAACGGAAACAATCTGAGTGAGGTTTATGCCAAAATAATAAAAAGTAAATTCGAGAATCACTTAACAATTTTTCTTCTCATACTAAAATTTTTAAACAAATTTTTCAAAACTCATTTAAATAAAAAATTGTACATGCATATTTGTAAAAATATTTGAGTGAAAGTTGAAACCGAACGCTGCGCAATCACTTTGAATCACTCCTCATAATTGATTCCTCGATCAATTTTGAAAAGGCAATTAATAAAAGAACCCAATATTTTGAATATTTTTCAAAAAGTTTAAAAAATCACTCGATCGATTTCGACTTGTTAGGTCATCATCAGGGATGGAAATTTACTAGTTTACTCAATTTACTATTTTCACTCAAAAATTTTCACAATTAATTTGAGTATATTTTTTTATTTTGACATAAACATTTCTCCGATCTCTGGATACCGCGTGAGTTTTAAATTTTTTTTCGAATTATTTTCTATGAATAAGGGACATTCATAAACACTAAGTAAGGACTACAACGCAAGAAATTTTCTGTGTTATTATTAAATGCATAAAAGATTGTAAGATAAATCTTAAAGTCAGAAAGTACATAAAATATAAAATGTTTAACCTTAAAATTAACCCTCAAATCGACATTCGTGTATTGAGAATTGATTTACAACCAACTCAAAACTATTTTGTTTCTGCAGCCAATAAGCTATTAGAGAGATTTTGTCCGCAAGACCTAAATTTGGTTGTTCTTTAGTTATAATACCTACAATGGTTTAACATTTGAGATGCTCAATATAGCGATAACTTCCAAAATTAATAAAATTAGTTTCGCGAACTTAAGAAAAAATTAAGTTCACATAAAGTGATCGATAAAGACAGTCGTAAGAAAATATTAATAATTGTAAAGCGTCAACAAAATTGCATCAAAATTCATTCTACGCTAGATTTATGATTTCAATGAAATAAGCGGCATTGTCAAAATTCAATTTTATATTTGCTACTGTGTTTATCAAATTTAACTATACTTAGTATATGGCGGTAGAATTAGATTGTAAAACATTATTGACCTCAAAACTGTTCAAGTTCTGCTAAATTCTCTTCCAAACTTAGTTTTCTAATTCTAATTAATTTAGATCACTGTATTAGTCCAGTTAGAACTTGTTCTGGGGTAAAATCACCGTTCAAATACCTACGTTCCAATAAATTAACAAAACTGTCTATGCATAAGTCAAACAACAATTTTAACATAAAAACATTATTTTGATTTATAATCAGAATTATTAATGCCGCACATGCAATCCATTAATTAAGATGCGGTGAAATCTTACCCCACCACATACACGTAGCTCATCTTAAATGTATGGTCCTGTCGCAATTACCTGTAAGTAAATAAAAAAACATGTCAATGGTTAATAACTATTTAATATTTTTATTAATAATAGATAATAACTAGAAACTATCATTGTCACTCAAATACACAGACATACGAATATATTATAAAAGGGTTATTTGACAATATATATACATTTATATAAAATTGTAATTTAAAAATATTGCGCAATCCCCGCAACGACGGTCCCCCCACCTTTTAATACTACATAGTCATAGTTCTTTACTATTATATTGTAAAAAATTAAAAATAATTCAGCAATCCGTATATTATAAAAAAATTGTATACGCATAATAATAGTTTGCCTTTTTTGTGTGTGCGCGCGACCTATTATACAGTCGTGTCTCGATAGTCATACACGCGATATACCATTTAGAACTTTCTCGATTTAATAACGGAGTTGAATTATACGATTCGACTACGATATACAAATTTATGAGAACATATACGCATGACATCATAAGACCTCACACTGTACCCCTGTGCGCAAAAATATATACATATGTATATTTAAAACTGTATGTTTATGTATATAAAGTGAAAGTATGTATAGTTTTGTTTTATACAAAAACTATAAAAAAAAAATAAATGTATAAACACAATTTGAATAAATAAATATATAAAATTAAAATTAAAAATAATCAACGCATTTTAATTTATACAACAATTTTTGCCAAGAAATTGGCCTACAATTAGTTTCTCGTGTACACAACTATTTTTTGTGCGATTATGTCAGCGGCGGTTTTTCGCGAAAACTAATAATGAAACTTGCAAACTTAAAAAATTGTGTATAATTCTAAGATAAAATGAAATAAAATAAATGAATTACAAGACACCATGTTTAGTGCGGTGATAAGTTTCTTTTACATGTCTTTTCATTTTATATTATTAAGAAGAAAAAAAACTTGAGACATTTCAACATTTCTTATATTTTTGGTTTTGTTTATAGCGTTTTGTGTGTTGTGTCTTTTCTTGACGTCTCTTATATACCGTAAAGGTTAAAATTAAATTAGTAAGTGTTATGTAAGTTGATTGTCATGATACGTTCGAACAAAAATTGCTGTATTCTGCCACAAGATTATATTTTCATATTTATGTTATTGATTTATGATGATTGAACCCAAACAGTCAGATTTAATAAGCATGTATTAGCGGCAAAGGCTCAATGGTGTAAGACTAGATCAACAAGAGACTGAGAAACCACTTGGATCTGAGCTAATTAAATAATTCTTAATAGATTCTGCAATAAAAAATAAAAAAATTAGGTTTCAAATAAACTGACCTTCAGATTACCTCGAAAACGTCTACTAAAAATAAACCCCTAATGCTTTCTTGAACCATTTTTTCTATGAAGTTACTGGTTTTCCAGTTATTTGTTTTTCTTATGCCTCACCTGCATATAAAATGCCATTTTTAACTGATCGGGCCATTACAGTGTAATAATGAATTCATAATTTGTTGTATGATCATATCAAATCTTGAAGTCATGATTTTATTAAATTGAAAGTTTTAAATTAATGTGCAAAAATCTAATTTAAATATCTAAATAGCATTTTTAAATAAAAAAAACACAATCTATTTCATTAATAAACCATTCGTCAAGGCTGTACGACTGACAGTCTCCTCGTAATTTCCACTGATCGAAGCGGGCGCACTCCGAGTGAACGATTGCAGTAACCAACCCATTTTTAGTAGCACTTTAGTTAGCACAGTCGCTAACGAGAGTACGAAGGCAGAGATTGAAGTTGAAGAAAATGGATAGTTATATAAAAATTTATTCACCAAGTTGATTCATCAGGGCCCTCTTTCAAATACCAAGAAAATGTAATATTTGAAATTACACTGAGCGAAGGATGCTGCTAAACTAGTTGACGCGAAGATGTTATAAAGATATAAAAAATCTCTCCAGCGCCCGAGGGAAATAATGTGCAGATTTCTTTCGTTCGAAATCTCGGGAAACCATAAGTCTTAAATTAAAAAAAAAAAATTGAGATCCTTAATAAACCAAGGGTCGCAGGTCTCCTCGATCACATAGGCAGCAGTCCAGTGCAGACGTCTGTCTTCAAACTCATTTCACGTCATTATATCGGTTGGAATTTGAAACATACGTGTTGCCAAAATATACACTAGAGGTACTGGAACATCAAATGAAGCGGAAAAGAGCATAAGGCAAATTAATTAATTTAATTAGTTCTGACTGATCTAAGGGCCGACACGGTCGCTCTTACTTACATGTTTTTTGAGGCTGATACTTACGATGATTTAATCAGTAACCAAATAATAATGGGCAAGCTATAAACGCCATCAAAATTGATTTTGGCTGGTTCATTTCCGGTCCAATCACTTAACTCGTAGTGTAGGTTGCGAAGCGTTGGTGGATGGAATAAATCTAAGAAAATAAACCGATTCTGGGAATTAAAAGAGATCTTGGCCGGCAAGATCAATAGATCGCCCGGATAGATCGCAAATGAATTACTTTTACAAAAGACGATGAGGTGACACCGAAAAGGAAGATTCGTGCTACACGTGTCAATAAAAAAGACCAATTAGAACGTCCGAGACCCCAAATACTTCAACGCTTCCTACTGCTAATGAATAAATTAGAATCCAACAGATATTTAAAAGAACGGTGAATCCAGTTCATGACAAAGTGCAGCACCAAGGGTGACATGATACGAACACCTCACCACGCACATTAAATAATATAAATATGCCAGCCGCTACAAAATTAATTTACTTCGAGAAAGAAAACATCGGGTAGATTTCCAATTTTTTGGAGGGAGAAAAAGTCATCCTCTACAGGAATATAAACTAACCACCGTTTCTTACTGAACATTAGCGGCATCCTACCAAGCATCACGAAGCTAGTCATATAATATTACCGAACTCACCATCAAGCAGCAGTTTCCAAAAAAACTAGAAACCGCATGAAGATCTGGTGGAACAGGCCTTCCTTCTTACAAGATCGGGAATCAAACTTGCATTAACAAATGGAGACGTGACAGACGAAAGGAAAAAAAACTGTGATATCGAATGGAATCCGCAATCCGCACGTTAATCCATAAATATAACCATCCCTGCAACGTGTGGTTCGCATTTAGGGATTTTCACTCTTCTTTTTGCCTTTAGCTTTAATTGAGTGCAGAGTGAAGTTCCTTGTAACTGTCAGAGCTCCGGCACCCAACGCACGATCCTTAAAGAAAGGTTGACAATTACCTTAAATCTGTGCAATTTATAGTCCATTGGAAATTCGAAACCGGTTCGCACGGCAATCCCATATGCTCGATCCCAAACTTGACAGCAATACTCTATACAAGATCTATTGCAGGCCTTATATATCTGGAGAACCTGATGCGATTTAAAAAACCTTCATCAACTAAGGCTCCCAAGCTCCCGTGAAGCTGACTTGGCCATTCCATTTTAAATTGAAGCTAATTTGAACACCAACCAAGACGAATGATCTTTTATCACAAAAAGGTATTCGTTGTGACTTCTTTTATGCGAAAATGTGCATTTTTCTGTTTTTTTAACCGTTAAACTTGACCTGATTTCATTCTCCCCATTAAAATATTGTACTCAAATCGGAATTAAGCGTTTTCAGTTGAAATCACATTACATTTGTCAAAAGCGTTAGATATATCCGAAGTGATTGCAAGGCCTCTCCATGTTATTCTTGTGCGAGATTTCATTTGTTTGCGACACATGTCAATAGATCGGCTATGAAGCGGCTTTTACGAAAGCCATACTGTTTTTCTGAAATTATTTTACTAATTTCGAGATACTTCAATAATTGTTATTTGATACATTTCTTAAAAAATTTGGCGACGGCAGACACAATTGATATTGTCCGGTAACTGATCCCTCAGTTTTATCATAACCGCACGTTTCAGAACTGGTTGTACCATCGTTCTCTTTCAGGCGTTTGGGTATTTTTAGCTTGCTCATTATATAGAATATAACACGCTCTGCACTCGAAATAACAAAGGCTGTCCTTGAAAATTGACCCTATGAAGAACAGCATCCAATGATTCTACGTTATAAGGGGCAATTTACGCAACTGAACGGGAGTTCACGAGATACATTACACGGAAGTAATTACACCAATAACCACTGACATATGTTCGTAAGCGGATTTTAACAATCATAGGGCATCAAGAGCATACTTACCTTCCAAATAGGAATAGTAATAAAAAATTGGGAAGATCGCAAGCGGCTACTACAGGAATTGACAGGAGTAAAAAAAATTCTTCATACATCCCGCATTTCTCCCTTAAAATAGCTAGAAGATAAATTATCCAAGATAGTAAAATTACTCTAGTGCATTTGCAAATCTGGATTTATTCATAAACCAAGTAAGTACCTTCTAGTCGACCAATTGCAAGTACATTTCGTATAGTTATTCCCAGGAGGTAAATCTACTATCCCCTCATTTAAATTTCAACAATTCACAATACACCAAAATTCACTCCCCTTAATTTTGAGATCAAGACTCCAGATACCAATATGCTGGAACATGAGTTGAAGAAACCGCACATATTTGAGGAATCTTCTATCGACTGGCACCAAATCCACCATTATGTGGTGCCACACTGTACTATACTCATCGGAATTGGAAATCTTCATTACGACATGACACATATGTCTCAAATGCAACAGCCACTCCAGGCCACACGCATCCTACTCAATTATCTAGACCACAACGAGGTAGTTTCCGCCCAGCGTGTCTCTCTTCAAGAGAATAAACCGTGTGGTCTAAGAAGGCGAAGATTTTTTGCTACATTTACAACAACTTAAGGGCCAACCATAAAAAAATTTTAAAATTAAACAAATTTAAAAAATTTTACAACACTAATTTCTAATGACGTTCCAGCCATACTATAGTCGTAACTCCTAACGAGTATGCATGTGAATATTGTTGAATATTGAACAGCAGCTATTTGTTTTAGACAGCATACATATTTTAACTTTTACTAAGTGACAATTCATATTTAACGAAGCTTCGTTAAATTTTTTATTTTAAATTATTTTTTTCATGGGCGAAAACACAGAACGGGATTTATCGCAAACATAATTATTTTAAAGTTACGTTTATAATTTTTGTATGGTTACCACTTTAGAGAGGGCAAATTAAGAATAAATAAAGTATGAAATGGAACTTACAATGTACAGGGTGGGCCAAAAGTCACGGTGTTTAAAAATTTAATAACTTTTTCGTTTTTATATTTTTTTATTTTTTTTTTTTAGATTATAACACCTGGAGAATAAATAATGGAAAGATTCACAACTGACAACAAAGAACCAGAATAATAAAATTTTATTATTTAAATCAGCGATCAATTATTTTAACGCAAAAAGCATATCGCCGCCATTTTAATGTCAGAATTTCGCCCTCTGAAGCAATGATTCGTTGCTTAGTTGATCGTCACCACCAACATGGCACCGTAAAAGATTTGCCTCGACCGGTAGACAACGTTGCGGAAAATATTGAACGTGTAGAGCAAAGTGTTAACGAAATACCAGAAACATCTATACCAGAAGGCATTCTGCTCAACTAGGAATGTCTCGTACGTCACTACAGCGTTATTCCCATAAAAGGTGCAAGTGGTGCAAGAATTAAAATCTGAGGATTATCGGCAACGTCTAAATTTTGCAGTTAAATTTCAACAGTTGGCCAGAAATGAAATCGACTTTATTGAAAATCTGATTATGAGTGATGAAGCTCATTTTCATTTGAATGGCTTTGTTAATAAGCAGAACTGCAGGTTTTGGGGTTCTGAAAATCCAAGAGCCATTCATCAACGTTAATTGCACCCCATTAGGTGTACAGTATGGTGTGGCATTGCATCTGAAAATATCATTGGGTCTGACTTCTTCGAAATTGAAGATGGAAGTATGATAGAACATTTTTACGTCCTGCTCTTGAAAACAGACCTGAGATGTGGTTTCAGCAGGATGGAGCCACTGCCCACACTGCCCGAGACACAATGGCACTTTTAAGGCTAATTTTTGTAGATAATAATTTCCAGAAATTCGGAAATTAATTGGCCAGCGCATTCGCCAGATTTGTGAGCGCCCGACTATTTTCTTTGCGGTTTGAATTAGCGAGTATATGTAACAAGCCCGAGACAATCCTTGAGCTCAAGGCTAACATTGTTGCAGAAATTCGAACGCTTCAGCCACAAATTTTGAAAGATGTTATGGAAAATGCTCTAAAACGAGCCCATCATTACGAAGCTGAAAACGGAGGTCATTTAAGTGATAGTATTTTCCATACTTAGTGTAAAAAAATTTCCATCTAAGTTATTAAATTTTTAAACCCCATAGGGACTTTTGGCCGACGAGAAACAAACAAATTTGAAAATCTTTATTTAACTGACTCAACAGTTAGAAAGGAAAACCAATTGGGTTGGGTCCTTGAGAAACGTAAGCCAAGGTAAAAAGAGATGGAAAACTGAGTAACCTTAATAACCTTAATCATACCATGATTGTAACCTTAATCAAAAGAGAAACCGCCACAACTGGCAAACATTGCAACTAACTTTTCAGAAACTAAAATGATTGTCCTTTTAAATGCAAAATAAATGGAAACAAATACTGAAAAAATAAACACGGGTTTTTAGTACCAAAGACAGACTGACGCTTCCACTTCCTGTTAATTGCGAAAATTATAAAAAATTATATTTTTCCTAAGAAACATTTTCGTATTTGAAAATACAGTGAGAAAATTCAGTTTGAATCCTAAAACCTGTAATTTTGGCGTATATCTGCCTTTTTTAATCGAGGCCAAATATTTACCTAATAACAGAAACTCACTTTACTTTAAGAACATCATATGCAAGAAGGAACGAACAAGAGAACGATATACTTTGAAAATTTTAAAATTACACTGTTAAATTTTTTATTTTCTAATTGGATTTTATTTTCAAACGAAAATTCTAAAATTGGAAGCGAACCACTCTGGTATTTTCGTTCCGATCCAATTATAAATTTTGTAAACTGAACATCTTGTCGTTCCGGTATGAATGTGTTTTTCCATAATGTCTATAAATTTACAGTGTGTAAATTTTAATTTTAAATCTCCCCATCTTAACAACGCAGTAGAAGTGCTTTAAACAAATATGCAAGGTAACATGGCAGTAAATAATTTTGCACGTTCGGATTAAAAAATTCATTAGGTATAAGATATCGTGGTAAAATGATTTATTAAGAGTTTGAATTCTCCCGAAACTAAACCGTCAGTTGTTTCACAAATATGCAACATGCACGCGCAAGTGTGATTTAGATAAAACCAAACCTAAATAAAAGAAACGCAGTTATTGTGCGGGAAATCACACTGTTAATTACGGAGACTGCATTGTTCAAGGCAGCAAGTAAAGCAATGAACAATAAACCAAATATAAAAACTCAGCTAATGTGAGAATTATTCCTGCAACCATTAATTCAGCCCAACATACGCTGAGATAGCTGCGGGGAACGTGCGAAATAAATAAAATAAACCTGAAGATGATAAGTTTTAGATTTTTTAATTCTGAAAAGGATGAGCAAACGCAAATGACCTACTAATCAGTCGCTAAACGAACTAACGAGCTTCTTATTGGCGATTTTCATCGAATGTAGATAGCGTTGGTTTCTACGTCTACAAGGGGGACGAGAATTGTCAAATCGATTGTTATGACAGTTTTGATCCCCCTTGCTTCATAGCAAACTGCGATTCATGTTTTGTTCACCAGATGTCAGCTACTTGGAAATCGCGAATATTGTTCACTAACCGGCCGATGAATTAATTTCATGTTTCTTTTTTTAATGATTTGCTATAATTTTATTATGGCGCATGGGCCTGAAACGACCAACTAAAATATAAATTTACATCTGTTTTTATATTTTACGATGGTAATAAATAAAATTGATTTTGAATATAAATATCAGGCATAGCACGTTATATCGGCACTGGTGACATCTATCAATGAATGGTACGAAAAAAAATGAGTTTGGTTTAAGTAGCAACTTAGCAAAAAACAGTGTCAGGGGCACACAAATTTAACATAATAATGGAAAATGCGCCAGACCTAGTTATTATTTGAACTGAGCATTTATCTAATTGACCTGAACAAGGAGATTCGTATATTTATGTATTTGTTTGATAAGATTTTTGTTGGCTAGGAAACCTTCACACCGCGGTATAGTAATACATATCAGCCAACAATCGACAAATGTCAAACATGAAACCATAAAAACCCAACATATGGTAAACTTATGATCAAAGGTGCACAGATACATCTATTTATAGCGGAGAGACAACATTTGAACTTTTATCAAAAATAATGTCAAAGGTTAAATGTTAATTTAGTATTAAAGGAAATACCGCCCTGATGCAAGTATTCAGCAAATACATTTCATTATACACAAATAAACAAATTGCAAAAATGTTTGCAATTATTAATCGAATATAGAGATCATCGCACATCGATAATCTCGCGGCGTAATTATCTTAAATACCACACCAATATATTAACCGCGCGCGATCAACGAATTACATATTACCATAAAAATGCAAATGCGAGTGCAACAAAAAAAAAACAAATCAACACAAAATATAAAAAAAAAAATGCATTTTATATTCTCTCGCCTGCATGTGTGTATTTATTCTAAATTCATATAAATTTCAAAATACACTTAACACACACTACAATAATTCTATATAATAAAAACCAACATTCATATATACATATTTATATTATTTTTCTTCTTAACCGGCTCTCTTTCGCACATTATAAGTGCATTGACCTAACTCTGTGTTGACCCACTTTTGCTGTTTTGCTGTTGTATATGCACGCACACATACATTTCAAATCGCGTTTTATAAATTCTATCGTCGTCGATTCGTAATATAAAAAACATACACAGTGAAAAAAAATAAAAAATTACATTCAATTATTTTATTTTCGTATATATCATGTCGTCATCATCGTCATATGATTTAGTTTCGTATAATATCGGGAGGAATATGTATATACTTTATACGACCACATCTATACACAATACACTATTGTTTTTTTTTCTCGTTTCAAGCCGTTCTTTTATTTTTTCTTATAAGAATAGTTCATTTTATTATGAACTGGATTACTAATGTATATAACAGAACACAACAGCTGATTGGATTCTTATTTTTTTTGTAATTTCATTTCGTTCTTGTGTATATTTTTAAACTAACTGTACGCTGTTATGAAATTGATACGGTATTTATACAACGGTATTCTATATATACGCGAACAGTTAAAAATAAATTCATTGATTTTTATTTTTTGTTTTTTTTTTTTAAACCATCAAAAATATTTTTGCGGTAGTGGTGAATGTAATGCAGAAAAAATGCAAGCATTTGCAAAAAACAAAATAAATACTGTCGAAACTGTATGGTGTGTGGTGGTATTCTAATACATTGTTATCTGATTTTTTAATGATGCGCGCGCATTTTTATAATAGTTTTCTCGTTTTTTCTGTACAAAAAAAAAGTCATATCCAACTGGCGACACTATGATGGTGATGATGAGAATGAGATTGTATATACATACAGAATTGTGCAATGGATGTAATTTTCTTTTTTTTCTGTACTTGTTGGATGTGTGGGAGTGAATTCTCAGGGGTTCGGTTATGTGGTTTCCGCTACTTGGATTTACATATGAAAACTCGTGTTTTCAAACTACAGAGATACGATTTCTTTTGCAGGTGTTATAAAACATATCTTGGAGATATATATGATGACTTCCAAATATGATCTGTACAGACCGACCAAAATGGCACAGTGGTTATAGCTTTGGCGTTTGAATCGGGAGGTATCGGGTTCGAATCCCGATAGGGGCAGGAAATTTTCATCAACAGATTACGATCTGTGATTAGAAGGAACACACTTACGACCCCCTATCAGCGTGCAAAACTCATGTGTTGTCTTTGAACAGGCATCGCAATATAGGATCGATCTCTTAACGCTACAAGAAAACACGACTTGTTAGTCGTAGGAAAATCCTTGTTCCTTGTGATTCTTTTTTATAATGTTAAGCTTCACTTCTGACCCCTCGAAGCACAAACGATTAAATTCGAAAAATTTGTATTATTCGTTCTCTAATCCAGCATAATGTGATTATAGATTCCTTTATACAGGAACGATTTCGTGTTTGTGATCTGCATTAAGTTCATTAACTTGGTTCATTAGCTTACTGCGCAACAGCCTAATAGATTGATAAGTCTTTAAACTTTAATGTACGTTACAAGCATTGAGTTTCAAAACTAAATATTTGGTGAAGTACTAAAATAAAACCAAGTGCCAAGTGGCCGTTCCCAGGTGTTGACCATATAAATAATTGATCCCAGGGATCAACTACTTGTCACTTGCAATATAAAAAATACATCTGCACTTTTCCAAAAACCATCGTCTATATTGATTTTTTACGAGTGCAATAAAATTTGTCATCCAAATCGTTCCAAATATTGCCCTTTTTTATATGGCTGACTGCTGGTATCGACCACTTTATAGTTTCGGTATCAAGTACACATTAAGGCCTTTCCACAAATCACTGTCTTTGTAGGATGGATTTTTAAATGTTTTTAAAGGAATTATTTATTTATTTTTATTTGACGCATAAGGTCTGGCCGCCCGCCACTGCATACTATGTGGATAACCTTGTAATAGTGGTAATTTGTTTGTCCTCCTACATGGTGCTTAAATATATAAAATGGCGTGTAAGCAAAAAATAAAAAAAAATTGAGTTAACATTTCTAGCACTGAAGTTAGTCGAAAACCTCAGTCGAAAAACATTTGTATTATCGACATAGTACGGCTTGATTATCATTTACACAATACTCGTACAATTAAGTGGTATTGATTTATTTCAGATTTAAAGTGTTAAGGGTATTAAGATTCATCTCTTGTACTAATAAGGAACTCCTTGAAAAATTTTCAAGCCATATTTTACGTACGACATGGTCAAACTAAATAATTGAACGAACTGTTCCTTCAGGATTACGAAATCAACCAAATTTGAAAAATCTTGTACACGCTGCATATAGTTCGACGAGTTAAGATTAAATAAATGTAAGTCAAGCCTCCAGCAGTAAACATATTTCCTTAAAAATAAGACATATTTTATGTAGTATTAGTCAAATAAATCAAAAGCTGGGCGCATGTTTAATGGTAATATGGATTGGGGGTTAAAAAATTTCGTAAATTGCTGCCTGATTGATTGATTTGATTGTTAAAAAGATTATGCCGAAAATTCATTGTCATAGCAGTACTCTCACTAACTCATCAGTAAATGGTACAGAAAACCTACTAAAAAGGGTCGGCTAATCGACTTTTGTTCCTCATATCCACGTTACATAAAGGAAAAATGCCTAATAGAATCTGCTCGAAAAGTGATCGAATATATTACTGCACGGTGCATTGAAGAATGTTATCCCAGAACTCCTCCGCATAATTATTACCCGAACCGACTGATCGCGAAGTCTATAAGTTCCTACACAAAAATCACAAATACAAAACAAAACAAGACAAAATGGTAATGGACTCTACGCACCACCTATCGTAGCCTCACTTATTGTCCATCTTTTACAGGTGGATATGCGCGAGGTAACCTTGATGATTCATAAACTCCAACTCAAAATCCAAGATTGACAACACACGAAAACTATTTGTTGTGTATAAAATTGATTAACTCGGATGTGATCGCTATTAGATTGGAATTGGACATACGCCTCGAACAAGGAATACAGGACCATAACAACAACTGCCGTCTAAGAAACAGCAACAGATCGGGCATAGCGCTGTCAACACATTCGCTTGAATTTCAGCATAACTTCGACTTAGCAACCGTCAAATTTTGGACATCGAATATGATACGACAAGGAGAGTACTATTACACGTCCTACAAATCAAAGCGCACCTCAAGTGTGTCGTACACATTTTTTTTTTGTTTTGGTTCGCTGCTCATGTGTCAAAACGTCAGGTGACAAGGAAAACGGCGACCACATAATGCACGATTGATTGTCGCTTTATTTACTTTTTGGTTTATTTGCATTTTGTTTTGGTTTTTATCTTATTTACATAGTAAAATAAAGTTAGTGATCATAAAAAAAAATTGATCTTGAGATTTTTGCAGATTTTCCATTCGCTATATCGACGAAGTCAAAAAAGTAGTTTTAAAAAAACCTCTGTTTGTGCATGACGTCGTGCAGACTAAATATTGTTGGTTCTCTACAGTCCAGGCGGATTGATTGATCGGAGTGAAATATCATACTTCAGCTGCTTGCGTAAATTGAGAGATCACACCGATTTTTGGCCGAAATCGGTCCACCGGAACTGGCAGCTTCCCTAGGGAATTTTTTTTTTGTAAATATGTATTTTGAAAAGTATTACATCACCTGAAAAGTTCCCGGTCTGACACATAGATGATGTCACAAATTTAAAACCCATATAACTTTTAAATTCTACCAACTTTCAAATGATACCTGTTAAAGTTTCATGACATTTCGATCATTAAGTTTACAAGTTACAGTTGTTTTAGTGACCCTACTTTTTGTTAATTTCAAAACAATAGAAAAAAAAATTTCGTGGGTTGATTAAACACTGTTTTTTGATGGGGAAAAATACAGTTTAAGCAAAGCGGTGGCATGATAAGTGGACCACGCTCTGGACGCCCAAATGAGGCTGTCCCTCCAGAAAACATAAAAAAATCCACAAAATTCATTTGAAAGACCATAAAGTGAAGTTGCGTGAGATAGCCAACATTGTACAGACAGATATCAATGGAACGTGTTGCTCAAATTTTGCACGAAAATTTATCCATGAGAAAGCTGTTTTCGCAGTGGGTACCGTGTTTGCTCACAATGGATCAAAAACGACAACGCGTAGATGATTCCGTGCGCAGTTTGCTGCAAGCATAATAAAAAGGATTTTTTTATGCGGTATCTGCGCTCCAGAAGGATGTTTTGTTGATGAATAAACGGTATTTTTCCCAAAAAATTGTGTTATCTTTGTTAGCCCGGGAACTTTTCAGGCGATGTGTTATATAGCATTTACGAAAAATCGATTGAAACATAACGATTGTAAATTAAATTTCAAACAAAATTAGATCAAAAATATTTTATTTTCAGTCGAGGCGGATACTATTCGTAAGAAAACTTCATACTCAAACTTTTTAAAAATTTGGGGAATCCTTGCGAAATTTGGTGGAAATCAATGTATCAGAAGTGACAGCGTTAACCTGAAATTTAAGCAGGTATAATGTTTTTGATTATATATGACTTACCAAATCAAGTGTGATGTATTCGAAATGTATGTATACACTCGTGGTAAGAGAAACTCGGGTGTTGTCCACAAAATATTCACCCCTCCATCTTTTTACTTTGAGTTTATTATCGCGAAGGTATTAACTTATTATTAGGTATTATGTTAATTACATCTAACGAAGTTTATAATTCAGAATGGCGATCTACAGTCTAACTTGAAGGTATTTTTTATGAAACAGCAGACATACATTTGAAAAGTGTTGGCAATCGTAAATGTAAACTAAAATAAAATAAAATACTAGGGAGAAAGGCCGTAACTACTATGAAATGAAAATTAGAAAGGAACGAACATAACATACGAGTATTACACATTAAAACACCCATTCATAACACGGATGTGAAGTTTGTCCTAACTTGTCCTAAAACCAACAACAATGTTTATAATTAAATTTAACAGTGTATTTTGAATAACTCAAAATCGCTTTAAAACCCACTTGAAGTTATCCCATATTATCATTCCACGATTTTTTTAAAAATACCACTAGCGGCACAAGTGTTAAAAACACATTCTACAATTTTTACATTTTATATACATAATACGTATTTGTCGGGTGTACTACGAAATCCCGGTTTTCAAAATTCCGGTGTCACAATCCCAGTTTTCAAAATCTCGGTTTCAAAACCCCGGTTTTCAAAATCCCGGTTTTCTTTTCTTCTAGTTCTAAAGTTTTGATTTTGAAAAAAATATTTTGTATTAACTTATTGTAATATTAGTCCGGCTGGACTAATATTTTAACATAAAATTAAGATATCAATTTGGCCAGATTTTGGAAAAGCAGATTGCCTTAAAATGCAGATAATTTGGACTGACTATTAGACTGTTCCTGCGAGCCCTAAAGATCAAACTGGTATGTCTATATTTGTCATTTATAATTGCGTAGTATATTTAAATGGAAAGTGAATAAAATAATAAGTGATTTTTGAAATATTGTTTAACATTTAATAATGTTTTATTTGTTTTTGACTTTTGTAACTCTGCTATTTGTTTTCGAATATAATCGATTATAGGTGCGGAAGCCGAATGTGAAAATTCCACGTATCTAGTCAGTGATACATTTTGGTGAAGGAAAGTTTTATCAAGCAAATTCATTAATATTTGATAAAAAAAATTACGAAATATTCCTTAAACAAATTAAAAAAATTATATTTCCAAAAACGAAAAGTAACCCGTTTGACACATTTGGCCCTTCAACACATGCGACCTTTCGAGACATTCAGCCCTTCGTAATTTTGCCCTTCGACATTCGGTCCCATTTAGCCCTTTGATCTCATACCGAATTGTTGAGGCTTCAACAACTCTCGCGAGCACGCAGGAAGTCACAACGCTTCTTCCCTCTGTTTAGCCCTTCGAGGGCCTTTAGAAAAAAAATCATGAGAGCGGAGTTCATGCCTGGAATAAAGGAGCAGTTTTACTAGTTTTATTCTAAGTGAGTGATTCGAATTCAAAACTGATTTTTTGATACAGTTCTAAAATACGGTCGATAGCGATGGAACTTGACCATTTCTTTACTGATTATGTTAAAATTCTACAAGTAAAGTCTAAATGGGATTCTAAAATGGTTTTTTGCAAAAGTTCATCTTTATTGACCGCTTTATCGAAAAATCATTTTAGAATCCCTTTTCTATCGCACGTATCGAATTTCAGCAAAATTTGTTAAGAAATGGCCAAATTCCAGACTTATATTAGCCATTTTCAACAAGTTTATCGCAAACTCATTTTTGAATTTTGTCAAAAAAACATTTAAGAGTCCCACTTCCCCACATGTCAAATTTTAAAAATTCAAACCGGGATTTCCTAAAAATCGAGATTTTTTTTATACAAAACCAATATTTTGAAAACTGGGATTTTGAAAACCAGGATTTTAAAAATCTGGATTTTGAAATGCGGGATTTTAAAAACCGAGATTTATAAAAAAAAACAGATTTTGACAAACCAAATTTGGAAATCCGGGATTTTGTTACACACCCTATTTGTCATCCCACGATTTTTATAGATGAACTCATTGGAAGAAACTCATTGTACTGTTAAAACCTAAAAGGATGATGGGTTTATTAAAATGTCAACCGATTTGTTATTGCTAATAGTTGGTCAATTTATGACGAAACATAAAGTTCCGCCGATCGTGGGAATTCCCGCTATTTGAATATACGTGACACGGGAAATGTATCGGTTCCGTTGAAAAATAGAAAAATTTTCCAGCATGAGGGTTTAAAACTTCTGGACTCCTATGGCTATCTATCAAGCGAGTATGACGACTCGCTGATCGTAGAAATTCCCGCTTTTAAAATTGCGGTATATTGTGGTATAAAACTTTTGAATATTACACCCAGTGCTCCCCTAGACTTCCCGGAAAATTCATGTTTTTTAATTGGATTGGGTCTAGTACAACGTGAAAACACATATTCCAGCCGTACTAACCTTGTGGTATACATCTTAGGCATATTACGCCCAATGCTCCTCTAGATTTTCCGGAAAATTTAAGTTTTTTATTTGGACTGGATCTAATGAAAAATTTATGAAGTTGTTCTTTATTTCGCATAATTGTAATGCAAACTAACTTTTAAATTTTTTAATGTTGATCTTCTTGTTTTAAATTGAGCTGGTAATATAATTTAATAATAATTTACACTGTTAAATTACGTTTAAAAATAAATTTTATGTTGCAGACAGTTTAGGACAAACTTCACGTGATTATATAATCGTGTATGAAGTTTGTGCTAAATTTGTCCCAACATTTGTTGTATCTTTAGGACAAACTTCACACAAATTTCGCAACTTATATACTGGCCACGACCAGCAATTGATTATGGGACTCCTGAGTAACAAGCACTCTACCTACTATGCTAACACGGGCAGTAGAGAACAGGCAGTTTATTGAATCCAGCAATAATTTGAAGGACGAATGAAATGGACTGCACAACCATTTACCTTGATAATTAAGGCAGACATTGGATAAGATCTCGTAAAGATAACAAATTTTAATGTAGATTACACCTTGTGATGTGGCAGATCAACAAACCTTTTACCATCCATCCAATCAATCGATTGAACAAATTAATTACGCAAATTTATCGAGATCTTCCAAATCAAGTCATTAAAAACATAAAGAATGCCCATAAAAAATTTAATCACCCAGTCTAATAAAAAATGCACACAATAAATACATACTGCAATAATGTTGCAATTTTACCACATCAACGACAAGATACATTGCAGGGTGTCCACAATGCAAAACCATCTTATACGCGTTGCGGAACACACACAACAACAGTTTATATGATTAATCGCGAAAACATATTTAATTAAAATTCTCGCCATTCATTCTTAGCATCGCCTATACAGTATTCCGTTCAGATACAAAAATTAATTATTTTTTTTTTATTAATCACCTTATAAATTAATGAATATATATTTCATATTCAAAACCCGTTTTATACCAACCAGCTAGCTAGCTACTTGATATAAATTAGATAATCGTTGCGGTTGTATTATTTCGTCGAATTGCAATTAAACGCCGCTCATATAAAAAGGTGTACGGCAGAATACAATGTTGGTACTCGTCAATGCGTTTAGTGATTCGTGTTCATCACAGGGTTAAAAATTAATAGCCATTTGGATTATGCAACAAATTTTAATTAATTTCTATTTTTATTATTTTACAATTCAATATGTAACAGGTGAAATTTCTTAAATTTCACTACGTACACAAAAAATTTGAATGTCTTGACGCGAACGCGAGTTGAGTGTTTTGTTGTTGTTATTGTTTTTGGGTGCTTGGTATTTTTGGAGATGTGTTAAAGATTAACATATGGTGGCTTAGAAATGATGATTTGTTCACAGAATATTATAAATCAATTTGGGAGGTTAATTATATGCGCTGATAGGTCATTAGTAGTACACAGCATATATTTATGTATACGAGAAATACATATAATATGTATGCTGTATCATTGGGCATAATTTGCGTATAAATATGGCATAACCTCTTACTTCTAGATTATGATTGAATTTTTATATTGAGTTTTATAAAAGTAAAAGTTTTGTTCATTTGGTCTTTTGATTTATTTTTTTATATATTTATTATTATATTTCAATTTAATTTAATTCCATACCGGTCTAATATACCGAAAACCTGTCTAACCAACATTCGCGTAAAATTGTGCACATGTAATAACCGGTCAATTTACTTATTGTATATAAATTTTTCACGAAACCTTAATTAGTGTCGATTTGCTTCTAATTACATATACTTTGCGAGTGTCACTTGACTACATACGGTGCAAATACACCACCATATACGCACATAATGTACGAGATAATTAATGATAATCTTATATAGCGCGTAAAAGATGTTCATTGAACCATCCAACTTTTTGATTAAAAGCGCGCGTTATTTCTCGCGGTTATGTCATATGATAATTAGTTATTATTACTAATGTCATTACGACTATTATTTAGTCATTCACAAAAATATTTTATTGTAATAAAATTAAAAATCTGTAAAAGGTATTTGACCAAACCTATTTACAAAAATTTGATGAAATTGTAATTTTTGGTTTTGTTATTTGAATTTTTTTTGGTTGGCTTGTTATAGACGCGAGTTTATGAACCTCGAATTTGCATACATTGTAGATTTTTTTTTCATACATATATTGGAATTTGTTTTTTTTTCATGTCGTCGCGTTATTGGTTATTTTTTCGTGGAAATAGGTTTGGGGGAAATATGTAACGTGCACATGACTTTACATGTTTTGCAGATGTATGTTATACGTGTAGGTGTCGATGACCGAACTGTTTTTTTTGTGTGTGGCATGCTTTAGAACTTATACTCATATTGATGCTTTCCTAAGATCTGTATTCTCTAATTTTAAATGGGACCTTCAAATTAAGAAAATGTGTATTAAAATCGTATAGGGATTTAGGAATAACAAACAAAAAATCGAGAAATTTGTGCCAGTCAAATTAGTTTTAGACCGAAATATCTTTATAACTTGACGTAAAGTTTATGATAAATTAACAGAAAACCCCACAACAGCCTAAAAATGTAAAAGAACTACAATTAATAATAATAAGATCCAATAAGAAAATATCGAAAGTACGTACAAAATGTAAATAACTGATACCGGAACAATCAATCGTGGAGTCGATCTAAATGTTAGGACACATTTAATTCACATTTCATAGGATGTTCATTTAATTAACATACATCCTGGGTTACGGTGGTATCAATTTAAAATTTGTCCAAACGTATAAACAGAAATTTGGTTAAAATTAAATTCGATACTTGAGCAAGAATTGTTTAGCTTTCTTGTGATATGGGATTCCACTTAAGGAAACCTCGAATAATTTTAAAGGAATCTCGATTGAATTATTTACTCTTTTACTGAGAGTTTTACTGTGACTAAATAAGAAGATGCCATTTCCGTATAACAACTTCAAATTTTCAAATATTTCTTATTTTTCGCAGTGGTGTGCGCTGTAGTTCATTAACCTCATAATAGGGGGCATGCAGTATACAATAATTGACCGTTCCGGTATACTGCTTAATCGAGGAGCGACGAGAATTCTCTACTCGTTTATATAGTAACTGCATCGTGCTGCACTTCGTTAATAAACAGCCGTTTCGCTTCCAAGCGAAGTAAAGCGACATCAATTCTCTCCTTCTAATTTTAGATTTCTGTTAACTTTCCACCAATCATCTTAAAGCTTTACACCAACACTTCGTCAATTGATAAATTCCAATTTAATTATGTAATAAATTTTCTTCAAACATTGCAGACATGGTTTTTTTATGACATCTATGATAGACTTGTATAAACTATCCATAAATTTTATTCCTTATTTTCCTTATTGGGCTCCAAATTATAAACCGAGTCCCATTTTTGAATGGACTATTACTTTTAAAATATGTATTTGTCGTTAAAGTGGTCTCAAGCAGCGTTTAGACTACGTTGCTACGGGCTCTACAGATACGTAATTACCCCACTGTGTTAGACGACTGGATGCATTATTGAATAGCATCCACTCTACTAATGCACAAATATCTCTTAATATCGAGGGCGGTTAGTAGGTTAGATTTGATTTTACAGCAATCTATATTAAGTTTTTGACACATTCTGATACAATGGAAATATAACAATATCGATCGGTAATTCGCGTTTTGAATGTGAATGAAATCCCGTGCCGCGATGGCTCACGGTGTACAACAAGGGAATACCGCTGCTAATTTCGAAACAGTGTTCGGATCTCTTTAAACGATATTCGCAGAACTTTTTAATCCGAGTCGTGACCGTAGCTGAAACTTGGATCCATTTCTATACGCTAGGGACTAAGCGATAGTCGAAACAATGAATTTACTAATCATGGCTAGGGAATAATCCTAATATTCTTTTTGGAGGAAGGCAGGACGGTCACGGGGTAGTACTATAGTGCATTATTAGACAAATCGAAAGAGTAGATTGCCTGTTCCAGCACGACTTATTTTAAGATTTTCCTTCTTTGAACTTTAAACAGCACAGATAGTCGAATAACCCTATATGGCCATTTTCTCGAAACAATGGAGATGGATACATGGGCACCGTGCTTCCTTTTCATGACTAGTAAGCCAAATCTAGTGGAGTTGGCGGGATTTGTAGAACGCAAATAAATACCCCAGGCGTGTTGCAAACACATTTTATGATTCATTTCGGTGGAAGTTGAAACTTCTGATCACTTTATTGTTGGATGGTTCTTCGTGTGAACGCTAACTAAGGATTGGGGCTACAAAATGAACAATTACGCCCCAATGAAAAGATGCAAAAAATAAAATAGAAAAATGCCCCAAAATTTTGTATGAGATTGGGGCATTTATACAAATTTGTGAAATATTTTTGATTTAGGGCTTAAATAGATTTTTAATGTAGACATATGAAAGATGCAACAATACCCCAATTGTTCATATTTTATTTATACAAATAAAGATTTTGGGGTATTTTAAGCATTTTTATTAAAAAAAAATGCTAGATGGTTTCGGTTTGCCGTCTGTCCGTATGTCCCAACGATAACTTGAGAACGGATGGAGATATTAACTTAATTTTTCCACTAAAGTTCAAGGAAGTAATGGGATAGAGCCCTATTGATTTTGACCTTTCTATGTTTAGGGCGTTCGGAGATATGTAGGGTTTTGTTAACTCCCTCCTTAAAATTGATTGGTTTCACAGAGTATGTGAGTGTGGAATAAAACTATATCTCGTGTGGATATGGGTTTGTGTGGGTGGTGTGGTTATGGGGGTGGTAGGAGTGGTGGTATGAGAGGTAGAGTTGGTGGGAATTTGGTGGATTCAGGTTTGTGTGGGAGGTGTGTGTGTGGGAGTGGGTGTGGAGAGGTGCTAAAGAGTGATGATATGAGTGGTGCGATATAGGGTGGTGCGGGTAAGATGGGTTTTGGGTGTTTGAATTGGATAGTGGCTGGGATGGTAATAATGTTTAGGTGTGGTGGTTTGCGGTTGAGTTATGGTGGATTGGGGTCGGTTGGGGTTGGCGTAGACAGAGTAAGGTGGGTGTTTCTGATATTTGAAATACGCAAATCAAACTGCATAGAACCTTCCTTCTTACACATTGAATATTGGTTCTTAAAGACAAATAATAAATTATAGGTAGCAAAAATGCTTATAGAGTTCGGCTCCGAACCTTTCCCGTCTTTTTTCATTTATTTTTAGTGTTTTGCAAAAACACAATTTGATTGTACAAACACCTTAATAAATTTATAATTTACTTTAACATATTACCAATATTATTAAGTCACAGCTGCTCATAATTTTTAAAATTAGCTAATGGAGTATGTATGTATATTAATCCTATTGTTGACAATTTGAAAATTAATTGAAAACAAATTTTATAAATTTGTGAAATAAAACGAAGATAGCTAAATTATAGCTAAATTTCATTTTTTTAATCCATAAAATATATTTCTGGCAATTTAACATAACCACTTAAGTGGAGATAAGTGGTTATTTTGAACTGTATTCTAATCGATAGTATTTAACATTTTATCTTTCCCTTCAATTTTTCATCAAAATCCGACTATTTTTCGACTAAAAACAAAACCACTTATTTTAAGATTTTTTTCGGCTTTTCGGACAAAATATTATTTTTAATGGACACCTGCACAATGTTTACGACTATTTTAGTCGTAGAAAACAAAGAGGCCATTACCAACTAAATTACCAACAATGGAGAAAAAATGCACTCCCCCAAAACCGCTTATGTTTGTTATAGGTGTTTGGTATTTATTGAAAATCACTTAATTGATAATTTTTGATATTGTAGCATGAAATAAGTGATATTTAAAACAATATTTAAATTTGTAAAATCAGAAATAAATTTAGAATAAACACTTATCTTGAAATAAGTTTTTATTTTGAATTTAATTTTGCGTTTGATATTTACTTAAATCGATATAAGTGTTTTTTTCTAAATGCTAATCAAAAATTTTAGGAATTTCCGGTGAACCCTGAGCATGTTACAAGTGCTTGAAGGTGGCGATAAACGCAGTTTAAAAACCTTGATAACATGGATCCAAAAATAGTTAAGTTATATCCCATAATTTTTTCACAAATTAATTTAAAATTTAAATTTGGTCCTCTGAAAAGTAGCTAAAAAATGGATAAGTGGTTTTGTTGAATTGCCTATAATTTAATCCAATTGATTCTCAAATTCGAAGTGGGCGTGTGCCAAACTGTTTGTATCTTCTATTCTTAGATAAGTATATGGTGAGGAGCTTTTTAAGTTCTCTGCGAAAGACGAAGTGTAGTTAATAGTAAAATAGGCGGAACATAATGAAAGAATATTTAATGGGCGTGGTGGGGAGGGGAGTGGTCAGAAGGTGGGTGTGACTTCGCGCAAAGCGAGGCACTGTCTGAACCTCATTAATAAACCCACGCCTATTTTTACAATTTTGTGGTCTTTTCCGCCTTTCATACTATCCTTCCCCAGACAAAACATAAGTTCAGCACCGCCGTCCAGCTCGTTCGAAGAAAAATATTGCTACTGTACTGGAAAGTGTGTGTCAATATCCGAGTACATCAATCCGCGATCGTTGACAAGAATTAAACATCAGCGATAGGACTTTGCGAAGAATTTTACAACAAAACCTGGGTATGAAGGCATACAAAGTCCAATTGGATAAAGAATTGAAGGCAGTCATCCTCTCACTTCGTTTTTACTTTGCTGAGCATTTTTACAAAAAAAATCATCTTTTCCGACGGAGCTCATTTTCATCTCGGCGGATATGTGAACAAGCAAAACTACTAAAGTGAAGTTTCCGACAAACTAAAAATGACAAAAACTTTACAACAGCCCAAAAACTGTAAATCTCATTTTCAAAAACAACTTTTTATGCAAAACGAAATAAATTGTTAAAAAATAAGTTCATAATGGCAAGTTAATTTAGCCATAACCATGTGCCTTGGCCTTTCTTTATGTTTTCTAGAAGCGAACAAATTTATGAGAGAGACAATCATAGGTTTTTTTAATTTTAAAATTTCGCTATAGGAAAAAGTGTAGCGGTAATTCGATGGTCAATTATGTTGGCTTCTAGAAAACATGAAAGTAAATTCTAAATAACATGATTTCATAGACCGTTAAGCGTAGACATCTCAACGATGCCTTGTCACTAACTACTGATCCTTATATTACACATTCTTAGTATAAGGTCACGTTTAATAAGGATATTTATGTATATGTATACACTTTTCAGCTTTTGTTAGGTTTTTTGTGAATTTATTGGAAACTTCGGCGTATTTGGGGCACAGAAAATCCACACATGATAATTGAGAAGCCAAAACGTGTGACTGTTTTGTGTGGTATGTGGTCTAAAGTTATATATACGACTTTTTGCGCCCTATCTTCAAAAATTCCAATTATCAGACAAAATGGCGATGTCAACTAACCGCATATGGGCTGCGATTTGACTCCGTTGGACTATTAATTGTGGCGAGCCGTCAAGGACAACTGTTATGCTAATCATCCAGAGACGATTAAGGCTTTGAAAGACGCAATTAAAGTGGCTATTGGTGAAATAGAGGCTTAAAAGATTGAAAATGTACTAAAAAATTGGGTCGGCAGAATGGGGTACTGAAGGCTCGGCCAAGGCTGTGATTTGAATAAAATGATACTCCATTATTAAACGGAAGGTGTCGAAAAAACTATTTGTTGCATTTCTATTTAATTCACATTTTAAAAACGAACTAAAAGTTGTCGCACAATATATAACACAGTCTCTACGGAGACAACCGAAGTGGTTCTAAATTAGTATTTGATATAAGACACCAGTCGTACTAATCCACATGCTCGAAAATCTTTCAAAAATTTGTATTTTGGGAGAGGGTATCATTAAGTGTAATACAACATTTTTAAACATTTAAAGCTCTTTAAACTGGCCCCTTCGAAATACCCGTAGATTATCGAAGTGGTTTTAAATTAAATGTTGATGTAAGAAACCAAACTTACTATACGACATGTTCAGAAATCTCTGAGTTGTTTGATTTTTGAAATAGCATAATCAAGTAAAATACAAAATGCTTACTTAAACATTTAAAATTCTTTAACTCGACCGCTACGGATCGCGGTGAGATGACCAAAATGGTTTTGTATTAGCATTTGATGTTACAAACCAATCTTACTAAACCACTTGTTCGGTGGACGAAGATGATTGTGAAATACATACCTTAGATAACCTTTAACATTTTTATTAGAGAAGCCCCTGAGTCCCTATAGTGTCGCTGTAAAGATCAAATAATTTTCTAACAATTTGAGATAAACACGAGAAAATCGTAGATCGATTTACTAAATTTTTTTTTTAATTATAAAGAAGGCTATTTTAGACAATGTATATCTACTTTTATATCTCTGATCCTAGAAATGTTCACAGGGTCTCACCTATATGACCGAATAGCTTAATCAAAACCCCACGTGAGTGGTGAACAAGATTTCTTTACGATGATTTTTAACATGTCCAGCATATTTTTAAACAACTATGGTTTTTGATTTCAATCTATTTTCAAATTTTTCTATTACCGCTCCTAGAGATGTTCACAGTTTTTTAAATGTATTTTAGGATAGCGCAGACAAAGTTCTAACACTGAAATGAACATGGATAGTTTATAAAGATATTTCCTGTGTCATACAGGCTACTTAGAAATTCCACGAATTTAATAAATTTAGTTCACCGATCCTAGAGATGTCCACGGGGTCTCAAATACATGACCAGATAGATCAGTCAAACCCCTAAGAGTGTAGTGAACGGGATCTAATTATGATTATTTTTAACTTGTCTAGAGACATTTTTACGTTTACGATTATATCGTCTATCCCAGAAGTGTTCAAGAGATCTCTCTCATGTGAAAACAGGACTTCATTTTCAATTTTATTCTCAATTGGAAAATCCTTGAGATGTTCACAGGGACTCGTTTATACTTTTCGACAGACAGTTCAAAGATTCGACTTCCGATAGTTTCGGACAGAGTTCGGTTACGGGCCGCTTAGAAATTCCATGAATTTGAATACATTTTCAAATGTTATTTCGCCGATTCTAGAGATGTTCACGGAGTCTCACATACATGGTCAGATTGATCAGTTAAAACAATATGAGTGTAGTGATGGGACGTAATTATGATGATTTTCAACTTGTCCAGTGATATTTTTACGTTTACGATTATATTCCATATCAATGAAATGTTCACGGGATCTCTTTCATATCCCTTTTTGTACCAGAACAGTTTTTTTGCTTCAATTTAAGGCCAACCCACACAAATGTGTGTGTAAAAAATGACAGGTTGTAATGTATTCTGGATTTTAACATCCATACAAAAATAAATTTTTGACATGATTCTTTTGCGTTACCCACATAATTGTGATGGCAGGCATGTATAGGGATATATTAGAATAGGTCATAAAATATTCTATCAGTGTTGTGAAAACGGCACGATTGATGATTTTTACCATGTTTTCTAGAATTAAACAAAATGATTTGGCACTTCTCGACAACATCATAGAAATAAGACCAGTAAACTGTCGTATACCTGCAACGATGTATCAAGCGAAGGTGTGTTAACTATAAGGCACAGAATTGCTTTGTTGGATGTGCAGCGCGCAAACCTGGCCAGCTACAACATTAAAATAAAATAAATTCTAGAAATTTTGTTCGTTTCGAACGACATACTATTTTTAAAAGGTATGAAAATTTATTAAAATTCATGGAATTTCTAGGTATAGCCTGTATGACGCAGTAAATATCATCATAAACCATCCATGTTCATTTCAGTGTTAGAACTTTATCTATACGCTATCCTAAAATACATTTAAAAACTGTGAACATCTCTAGGAGCGGTAACAGAAAAAATTGAAAATAGATTGAAATCAAAAGCCACAATTGTTTAAAAATACGCTGGGCTAGTTAAAAATCATTATAATTAAATCTTGTTCAAAACTCACGTGGGGTTTTGATTTAGCTATCATTTAGATTCATATAGGTGAGACCCCGTGAACATCTCTAGGACCGGAGATATAAAAGTAGAAACTTTGTCTAAAATAGCCTTCTTTATAATTAAAAAAAACTTTAGTAAATCGTTCTAAGATTTTCTCGTGTTTATCTCAAATTGTTAGTAAATTATTTGATCTTTACAGTAACACTATTCAGGGACTTCTCTAATATAAATGTTAAAGATTATCTCAAAATGTTTCAGTTTGACCACAAAACAAATCCAATTGGAATAATTTTAAATTTAACAGTGTAAATTTTTGGTATTATTTTAAGGTAAGTATTTCACATTCATTGGATGAAGCCAATATGACGTAAAATTGTATACAATTTAGTGATAGTAAATGTGTTCACTTAGAGGTCGCTGTCGTGAAAGTGGCTTACAAGAAAATCTACCCCGGTTTTATAGTTAGCTATTCACTTCATAAAGTTCGATTTAATCAAATTGGAGTTGGAATAGGATAGAAAAATAGTTTTTTTTCAATTGGCCAGACTGTCAGAAACACTGAAAATCAATTAATGACCTTTAAATAAAGCAAAAAATTAGTTATGTATATGTTACGGTAAAACCCCGAAATCGGTAAATGTCCGAATAAAAATCGGAGAAAACTGTTTTATTGCTTCGCAATCTATGAAATGAGAGTCCTACATATATTCTCGAAATGGTTTACCCTTCACCCCACGTAGTATTTTTATCATATTAATGCAAATTTGAATTTGGAATAGTAGGGACTAACTGCTTTACTAACTCTCGTAGGCTCGCGGGGGCTAATTTAGCCCCTCATGAAGCTTAGCCCTCTGATGGGGAATAAATGAAATTACGGGGATGTAGATGGTTGATCGACAAACATTTCGTAACGAATGGACTTCTGGACAACCGGTTTTTAATCGTGTAAATGAATTTAAAAAATTAAAATTTTGGACATTTACCGATCTCGAACTTTAACCGTAGCATATACAAGATTCCTAAGAAATTGTTGATGTACATTTTAACATTGTGAATATGCTAGCATTTATTTAAAAAAATTAGTCGTCACGATCACTGAGAACTTGTAATACTGCATAAATGGGGCGTATAAGTACGACGTTATATCTGCTACTAGTTATAACTGCGGTCTGCGCAATTAAATCTAATGTCTTATGGTAAACAACTGTTCTTAGCTAATTAGTTTTTGCAGTATTTGTATTGTTTTAACGGGCTGTGTTTAGGGAGTAAACGAGAAAATTTTCCTGAACATTTATTAAATATGTCATCTTACAGGAACAGTGCTACAGAGTACAGTTCTATAACGTTTTGAGGTTTCGATGGCATTATGCTGCCACTTCTTTTTTCGATTTTAGACAAAACAAATTCCGCCTCGAGTCTAGACTAGACAGATTGACTCTGCATAGTAAAAAAAAAAAATCCCTTACTGTATCTTCATACGCGAAAACAATCGCAAAACTAAAATAAACTCGTCCAACACAAACAAACCTAATTTGAGATACCTTATACCTAAACTACCAACAAACAGTTTTAAAACCCACTAAACATGAAGAACGTATGTATGTACGAGTTATATGAGAAAATCTATAAAAAAAAACGTAATATGGCTAATAGTAATAACAACACAATAATAATAATAGCTACACATATATAAACATCGAATATAGAAATAGCAAGAAAAAAATAAATTACATCGGCAAAACTATCTACACAACTATACGAGTATAAACACACAGTGTACACACAACAGATATTATAGAGACATAAAACCGATTTTTTTTGCTGTAAAAAATAGAAAAAAGCGGTAATCGTCCTTGGCTAGTATATTCAACTTTGTCCTATTTATTTCTGCCGTTTGTTGTTGTTGATTTTTTTTATAGTTTTATTCACACACAAAACTACAAAAAATAATAGAAAAATAGTGAAAATATATATAAATAAATAAAATATGCATACATGCAAAATAATTATCATTTTTTATTATTACCGTCCGACCGATTGTAATTGTTAATAATAATAATAATAGTTTTTTTGTCTATTGATGGATTATGCATAAATAAAATATGGAAAATAATTCTACACTATAAATGTAGTGTAGAATAGTGCATTACAGAGGCATTTAACGATTTTGCGTGTGCTGACCGATTGTCTACAAAATAATAACAAAATGTGATATTATTATGTAATGCCGTCCGTATGTGAATGAAAATATTATAAAGTTTATTGTATTTTGTAGCTGATATTCTTGAGAAATTCATGTGACACACAATGCACACTAACAATATAAAATTGTGTATTGTCCTGTACGAGTCTGCATGTAATCTCGAAGCAGGCCGATATGGAAACCTTTGCACCGAATACTCTGATACATAATGAGATGCTCTATTGATTACAAATGCGGTAAAAATGCGGTTTAAGCAACATTCCGCACAACAAAGCCATATACAATAAACTAAAATAATAGTAATGCCATTAATTAACAGTCCGCCAAGGACACCCCGTATAAAAAATTAACAACTATAAATTAGATATTTTTTTTTCTCAGCCAGTAGTTTTCATGCAATGCGAGATGCAATGAACCGCGCCGTCAATATACAGAAAATTTTAAATTTGATCGTATAGTAGCAACATATTTACTTTTAGTACTTGGCGCCCAACGTGGGGCTGATTAATACACGGTTTCATAATTTTTCTTAATAAATAATGAATGTGTAATATTCTAATAAATGATCCGTGACGTTTATAAAACTTTCGTAAGTCGATTAGAAGGCCATGCCCATAATTAGAATTTTTTAAATAATATTTAAATTTCCAGTTTATATATATAAAATTCTAGAAATCACTTAAAAGTTAGAAGGTTCTTCTATTGTCTGTAACACTAGTATATTATTTGTGTGATTGGACATCAGCTAGAAGGGAAACGCTTGTCAACAACGGATGTCAAAATCAAATGTAGGATACCAAAGGAACCTGAAGTTAGTTAGATTTTCGTCGGAATCGTCGATAAAATAAAACTGGAGAATCAAAGTTTGCTAAACCAACGCAGCGAGATGGCAATTTTATTGTTTTTATTTTTACACCTGCGTAAATGATTTACTTGTCACAGGAGAACGAGATGTTTTCCGTAATACGAAGGTCGATCAATCAGTACCCGTCTTAGGAATGAAGACGCAAGTTTTTTGAATTTTTATTTTTCAACGTAAACTTCTTTTAGGTCGATACACTTTTCTCAAAGATTTTGCAATTTCTTTAACCCCTTCAAAAAACACGATTTTTGAAACTTTCCAAAATACGCTTCTGTCTTGGCGATAACCTCCTCGTTTGAGCTAAGATTTTCTCCTCCGAGCCATGTAGGAGAACAGACTGAAATCGCAAGGAGCCAGTTCGGCCGAATCATGTCGTGGATCTTTTCAACAGTTTCCACGTCTGCGGGGTGGCCTGGACGCTTAATATCGAAAACAGATGTACGACCACGTTTAAATTTGTTGAACCAATATCTCAAGGATTCCCATAGACAGCTGCGCTTATATTCCTTTGCACGTTTTTCCATCCAAAAATAAAAAGGAAAAACAGCTTAATATATTTACAAATTTATTTTTTGTTTGAAAGTAAATGATTTCATTCAAATGGGAGCCGCGGCTG
Source organism: Nephrotoma flavescens (assembly GCA_932526605.1). Classification (NCBI taxonomy): domain Eukaryota; kingdom Metazoa; phylum Arthropoda; class Insecta; order Diptera; family Tipulidae; genus Nephrotoma; species Nephrotoma flavescens. The sequence goes on along the minus strand of OW052222.1, from coordinate 263,265,977 downwards.
GCCTTGGTGTACTCCATTCGGTCGCTCCAATTACTAAGCACATTTTGGATTGTGTGCGGATCTATTTCGGCAATAGTTGCTTCAATATTGGCTTTCAAATGCTCAATTGTTTGTGGATTGTCCGTATAACACTTGTCGTTCACGACACCCCATAAATAAAAATCCAAAGGCGTCAAATCACAGCTCCTTGCCGGCCAATTCACGTCACCATTTTGACTGATAATGTGGCCATCGAATTTTTGATGTAGATTCGCTATTATAACGCCCGATATGATACATGGCACACCATCTTGCTGGAACCAAAGGTCGTTCAAACCAAAATCTTCAAGATATGGCCACAAAAAAGATGTTAACATGTGGCAGTAGTTGATTCCGTTGACCGTAACGGTTGCGCCGGCCTCTTCTTCGAAGAAATACGGCCCTATAATATCGCCACGCCACAAGCCGCACCAAAAACTAACACGCAATGGATGTATTGGCTTCTCCACATATCTTTGTGGATTTTCTGATCCCCAAATGCGACAGTTTCGAGTTTGTCGTAGGCCCACACAGCGAATCGATATCAACTCATTTCGCCAACTAGAAATAATATACTGAGTTTCTGTCAAAAAAAGAATGACATTAGTGTTGCCAGAGCCAAAATAACCGATATGTCAAATCTAAACCGGTTATTGTGACACCCGTTACTTTTAAATTTCTTTCCACATTTTTTAAAAATTTCAACAAGTGGAAAGAGTATCAATCGAATATTTTTACTATTAAAATTTGCAACTCGACCACCACAAGGTGAAAACAAAGCTCAAATTGCGCCAACAGCAATAAACCAAATCTGCAATCATTAAAAATGGACAACATTTGTGAGTGGTTTACACTATTGGTAGTTGGAAGTACCCCTGAGTGTAAAAGATATACAACGTCCCGTACCTTAAATATCCATTCCCTAATCTCGTATTTAAAAGTTTAATCTGATTATAAAAAAGGTATGTGCAGCCTTAATCTGATGAACCAGTTTTACTAGCATGGGATTGGACATACCAAGAAATTTTTGTTGATGTAATACCAGGAATTATAATATGCACCGACCTTGCGGTAATTGTGGGAAATTATCTGTACAACCTGATTCTGAACTCTGAAAATCTTAGTTGGTATGGTATACAGGATGTATGGGATTGACAGTTTCTAACAACACAGAATGCAAAGCATCACATCGCGCACGCAATTTACTTCCTCATGGCAACATAATAAATCAAGCGAATACGAGTATACCAGGAATGTGTCAGGCCGTAAGCACACAAATAACTGCGGAGGGCATATCTTTGACAAATCTCTCTCACAATTTGACGAAAAAAAGAATAAATAGCAAGGTTTATCGCCAAACAGCTTTTACCATCCAAATAATGCAACAAAACAATGAACCTGTTATTTCTACTAGATAAACGAGAGGCAGTCTTCCAAATTCCACATTACACAACGCCACTTCTGATGAATCCGAAATGATCTAGTCTTATCAGCCATTAAGCTCGCAACCGTTAACATCTACGGTGCAAAATTGATTCAGGTACATCACGGATTTTCCTAGCAAACTCGCCTCCATGTCGATATCAAACCAAAACGGCTGATTGATTTAGCGGTGCTATTAATCAAGAATAGCGTGTTTTGGTCAATATCTGTATATCAATAGAATTGGTGAAGCTACCCTTTTGAGTTTTCAATATTTTTATTTTAAAAATATTGACTGTGGTTTAATTAAATTTCACTGAAAGCAAGCAATCTTATTATTTTTGCGCTTAATAATTGATTAGTTAACCGAAGCGAGAAATTGGTTTGATTTGTTTACTTATATGCCTTAAACTGAACCAGCTGTATCAGTATATTCCGAATAAACGGTTGGAGAATGGAATGAAATTTTCTAAACAGAAATTCCAGCGAAGCTTCCCTGATTTGTGCAGTAGTAATTAAACAAATTTGAATGAGATAGTGATCTAGAAAAGAACTCGATTTCAAACATGGTTCTGTAATGAAATTACCGCTCTGTAGATAAAACTTACTGTATAAACCAGATACCATAAACTAATAAACTGATGCCATATGATCACTTCTTCTTCTATGATCTCTTAACGCTCTCTATGAAGCAAAACGAATATATTTTTATTAAACTGTTTTAATTCTTTTATGTGGATCTAAGATCACATTTTGACCAGCTTATTTCAGCAGTGGTCCGACGAAGCTTCGGATAAAAAGCTTTGGTAACATACATAACAAGAAATGCAGTTGTTCGGGTCGGTCGGGCTCGGAATATATGATCATAAACGAGTTTTAAACAAATATCAGCAACGGTTCTCTTCTTCATTTATTAAATGCTTCCATTCACCTAAAGGACAGATACCAAATTATCGAAATTGATGGTGCAAGCGGTGTTCTTAAGGGGTATACCAACTACAGTTAAATATAAAAAATGTGAACTTTTGTCCTGTTATAGGAAAATAACGCCAATAATTTTTAATCATAAAATCATGAGAAGTTAAGTAATTGAAGAGATTACTGAAATGATGTCTTTACTCGAAAACAATTTCGCCAGTACGAAGAATAGAGCATGGAAGTGTTTAAAAATGAATGCTCCTCCTCCGAACTTATTGAAATTAATTACGAACCGCCTTGTATTCAATGTCATGAAAAGCTCGCTATTCTACCAGTTTACAAATAACGTTGCCGCCAAGGAAACTTAATCCAGAGAGTTAAAGTTAATTCTCGAAAGTTTCAAAATAACACCTCTTGGAGAGCTCTTATCTATATGGCTATGGTCTCCTTAAACTTTACACATCATCATGAAGTAATTTTGTCCAGAATAATTTAGGTTTCAATAAACGACGGATTAATAAATATTGGTAAAACTTATAATTTGATAGATGTTGTATTTAAAAGGGATGGTGGTTTTCATAAATCGAGCCATTAGCTATACGACCTTGATTTGCCTGGCGACAGCGTAACCACGAAATGGTTGGAGTGATGCTTCAGTCCCAAACCAGTTATAAGGTTGAAACACAACAAGCATATTTCGCGAACTCTGAACGTAATTTCAACAAATACAAAACTCCGGGCCAGTATAAAGTTTGGCCCAACGAATGAGTATTACATCCAATCCAAATCCAGCGACTTAGGAAATGAATTACAGGGCTACATTTATTTTAGGTTAAACACGACTATCGAATCCTGAACTGTTTCGTAATAGCAAAAGGTATTACGCTTTTTGAGGAATATAGTACTGATCTAGTTTGAAAGTAAACATTTTAGCGTCTTTAACGATTCCAACAAAATTTCAATAATTAAAAAAGATACACATTTCAAGGCAAATTAATATTTTTTAAGTAGATTCCGGGTGCATTAGTTTGGGGTGAGAAGCAGAAATCTTCACTTCAATCTTAAAGAAGTGGTTCTATTTCAAATAATGTAAGGCTCAAAGGAATATAATGATTCTTTCCGTTCCGAATCAAAATCTAAAGAACTTTTTAGTTTGGTTGTAAAAATTTACTAATGGCCACAAAGTAGTCGAAGACGTTATAATTATAAATAAATTTAATATATTTTTGTGTATTAGTTTCAAGGGTGTTTTAATAAATTGTGAGTGGTTCTAACGAGATTCTTTGGTTCTAACGAGACTCGAGGCTATAAGATCAATTATTTCTCTCTTTATTTGACTCACGCGTTAGTGAGTGTAAAATGCTGGCACCACAGATACCTTCCAGTGGGACACGAAATTAATTTAACAGACGACAAGGTGTTTTGATTACTTAATTTGTTTTGGTATACCTGATTACTTTTGACGATTGTTCTGAAGGAATGTTAAATGTTTCAGTATTTTGGCGGTTTATGTTTTGCTGACATATGGTTCGTCATAGTTTTGATTACGTTAGATTTAGCGACGGCAGAATTTTCGTATTAATCTGGTTTAAATCTGACCAAAGAAATTCTGATTTTTCGATTTTTAGTTTCTAAATCTTTACTCATAAAAACTTAAGAAGCTAAACAGCAGTAGCTTCTTAAACTTTACTTTCAAGAGCGTGCTGCATTAAGTCAGATAGGATAGTTAGGTGTTTAACTGAAACAGTGATGACCAGATAAATCAGCATAGCTCTGAGCTAAAAAGCCACATACAACATGGATCCAATACATGGTTGAGTCAAAACCAAAATTAGTGCAGGCCTCGATAGTGGTAGAAAACGAGGTGCTATCGAACGTACGTGCAATATGCTAGGAACGTGTCCATGAGAAACTCCTGAATGTTAAGCGATCGTTCGCACATTGTAACAACTTCATGTAGAGAAGTGTCACACGGTTTGCCAACTCTGTACACATGCTAAAGAATGGGGAATTAGATAAATAACGATCTCTGATAAATCTGTCGACAATTCTCTCCAGAGCTTTAATGGCCCTAAACATTTTAGGTTCAATGTAATCGGACTTGCCAGTTTTAGGGATGAACATAACTTTGCTTCGGTTTCAAGAATGTGGAACAATACCGAAAGCAATACAAGCTTGAAAAACTTGGAGTAAGTAATCCAGAATGAGAAGAAACCCGTGTTGTAATTCAGCAGGAAAAATTCTATCAGGGCCACCTGCCTTATACGGTGCAAAAGAGAAGATACTCCAGTGCAAGATTTCAAGGCGGGTTGCCCCTGCCATTACCGTTGTTTCTCCAGAAATAACAAACTCAGAGTTAATAAAGTCGCAATCGGAAAAGTGATCAGTAACTAATAATTCCGCAATTTTTCTATCCTATCAGAGGAGATCAACCTATCATAATGGAAACACAGTTCATCCAGTCTGCAAAAATCCTTTTCAGACAGATCTTGCCAGCAAAATTAGAAGAGGTTTGAGCTCAAAAGAGACAATTTCCCAGTTTGTTATTTTTTTATTACGGTGAGGTTTAAGAACTGATCCTAAACCAGTTTTCGAAATCGAAAACTCTCCATCTATACCTCTTTTGGGATGTTGACTCCTAACGTTGTAGTTTTAAATTTTTGAGCTCAAGTCTAAGAACTGTATCTAAAATAAGAATCAAACAATATTAAGAATTTCGTGTGCCTAAACACTTATTATTATCCTCTTTAGCCTTTTGTTATATTTCTAGGGAATGGCAAAACATACTTTGAAATTTTGGATATATAGAACCTTACTAGATTTAATGGTAGTTCAGATCATTATTAACACTACCTTCTTTCTTCATTTCATTGTAAATATCTCCCCAAAACGACTATTAAATCAGGCCCTTCCCGTTAAAGTTTCCTTTATCCTAAACCTGGCTTCATAAGCATTCAGCATATAGACGAACAGTACTGACAATATGGCTCTTTCTTGCACATCAAATGGTTAAACAGGAGCCACAAAGACGGTTTAGTACCAAACACGAATTGGAATGATTTATGATCCCGTTAAAAAATTTTTTTCCTGTTCTCGAATTAACTCTACACGAGGAGGGGCGTTACTCTATGCGTTGGGAATGTGGAAAGAACGTACATGTGCTATACAAACGTTTATTTAACTCTATTTTATATGTTTCCGTTTCCTTCCAAAGACAAAAATACATCTAAGGACAAGCAATCGTAAACTAATCAAATTTTAAGTAAACGCTTGCAATACAAGATCATCATAAAATTTATGAACCACGCGGAACATTAAACAGCGAAGGTCATGTTGATTTACCAAATTATAACTTAACCACGCGTTACAGCCTTTAAAAATTTCGCAGCAGCGCACACTTTACATCCATCATAAACCATCCACGAAATTTTACTTAAAAAAAAATTAAACTTTTAAATTAAAAAAACATTTCCCAATCCATCAAACATTAATGCTCGTTGCTTTTTATGATTTCACAAGACAGCGCAACAAGCAAAAAAAATTTATGAAAAAAACCTCTATGAATTTGTAAAATATTCACATGATTGATAGCTTGCAAATTTCGTTTTAACAAAAAAAAAAAATATTTGACAAGAAGTCTTTCAACCCGTCTATACCAAAAACGAAATTAAATCGCGATTACACAATCCCGCGTCTATCTCTATATATACCATACTATATACAGTCTAACTGTACTCGCTATATAAAGGTAAACACGATGTTTAATTTTACCGTTAGATAAAATCGATAGTAACTATGTAGGTAAAGCCTCGCTGTACGGCATCTCGTCTACATATCGTTTCATTCAACAATTAATTCATCAATTGAATCGTTGATTATCTAACATGCTCATCATCAACAATATCATCATCGACGATTCATCATCAAAGATGATTCCAGTTAAGAACTAGAAACTCATGCACATACAAAAAAAAAAAGAAACAACAAACCAACTCAAAATGTACCGTTTAATTTATGGTATTTGTAAATACGAGTACAGCAACATAAGAAGAAATCCGTTATGATTAAAAAAGAAAGAAAAAATTCTGTTAGTAATCCACCATTACGTTTGGTTACAACAACAACGCAAGTTTACCAAACCAACGGCAAAAAATAATACAACACACCATGGCTACAAAAAAATACTAGTGTGCGCAATTTATTAAAACATTTCAAAATTATTTCGAAACGATTTAGGTATGCGTTGCGTACTGTAGTACATACTGTCGTAATCAGCTGTAATTAGATTTAAAAACCAACTAGTAAAGGTTTTTATATATCGTACATGGTAGCGTCATAAAGAGTTGCGCACTATACAAGAATCATAAAACAACAACAACAACGAAAAACGTCTTTACGGTTTGTTCTGTTATAAGCACAATATATACAAACAAGACGGAAGAACCGTTAAGTGACACAGAAAAATGCAGTTTTAGAATTTTAATAGTGTTTTGTTGTTACTGGCTTTTAATTATCTATTCTAAGCGGGTTTTTCGGTTTTGTTGACAAATCATAATCATGTACACATTGATGCGCGCGATAGGTAGGGTACTTGATAAAACTAACACTATATATAGCTATAATACAACATAATGTTTACACTAAACATATATAGTTGTTGTTTGTATAACTGTTACAAATTATCTATTCACATAATTCACGTGATGAAATAGTTTTTTTTTTTTTTTAGTTTTATGTAAAGAGTTCGCGTGCACTAGGGCGAGCGTGTCACCAATATATAGGTATATGTGTTATAAAAAAGGGCCATTGACTCTATAAATTACGGGATAGTTATGCTCTCTCTCGTATATCATAGAATCGTATAATTTTTACTGGCTAATTGAAATTGGGGCAAATTTGGTGCATTTACTGTTGACCACAAAAATCGATGCAATTTTAATTGGGATTATGAGTTTGGTGCATAAGTAATACTTTAATCACTAAATCTTCGTAGTTGCAATCAAAAAGATGGCGTTACAATGATTTTTGATGTATGTTTGAACACAGGTTACAGCAAAGTTATTTATAAATGTGTTAAAACAATGCTTCAATGCGTTGAAAAAGATATTTACAATTGTCATCATTCCTATCAGCACGACCAATAACTTATGATAAACGAATTGAATAAACTCCAAATTAAATTTGAACTTTGAAGATTTTACAGTTCAAAAATTCTGACAAGGGAATACATGTTCGTAAAATTATTATTAATACGAATAGGTTTGAAATAACTCTAAACAACATACACTTGAACAATAGTCAGCCCAGCCCACTAACAAATGTAATAAATGAAAGCATGCTCGTTTAGAGGTTATGCGAAGAAATGCCATAGGAAAGTTATTGACGAGATACTAATCACTAATCAGTGACCTTCAAACATCCAAGCATATATAGACTTTGATAAGAAAATGGAAATAATTTTCGTGTGTGATATGTATGAGATGAATCTTATTACGACGAACAGACTGTGACAGGTCATATATGAATATTAGGTATGTTTCTTTAAGATTCTACGTTTTTTTATTTAAACTGAAATTAAACTAAACTTTATTTGCTCTTTAATAAACATTTATAATTATTATCATAAAATCTTGAGACTTGTTATACGTGATTTGCTTCGGACATTGCCTAGAAAGATGAAAAGTATGTCTCACACTAGTCTTCGATCGTTCACAGCCATTGGATGCGTCAATTTGGATATTAACGCGATTTGTCACGTATTGGTCAATATACATCCAAAAAGGACATTATTTATGGTTATACCTGTACAAAAACTACACGCATCGGTCATCGAATTTTGACGTTTGATAACAAAAAAATTATTTCGGAGTGTTTTAATGCGTTAAAAGTTTTAAATATTTATTTATTTATAAAACGGGTATAAGCAATAGCATCTGCACCCTATAGGGTGCGATAGTTTTTATAGCAATAAAATTAAAAAATTATTAATAATAAAATATATACGTTAAGTATACTAAAATTTTATACAATAAAAGTTTATAACATCTAGATAACGTCGAGCGATTATAAGCATTCCTTTGCATATTTATTGGTAATATGATACATTTAGTTCGAGCAGATTTACTCATCTTGATTTTTCCGAAGAGATACGGCGGCTCTTTAATGCTTAATAGTTTATATAAAAAAAACCAATTTATGAAAAATGTTAAATTGGTTTAGTCTGCAACCTAGAATATTTCCAGAATAATTGGAGATGTGATGATACTTTCTTAAACTATAAACATATCTGACCGCGTTATTGAATAGTCTTTGGAGCAAATAGTTTTGCGGCATAGTACAAATAATTTTGCGGCATAGCTCCACAATATGATTATCCCAAGTAAATTTACTGTTCATGCGCAATCCCAGGTTGCAAATGTTATCAACTTAATTTTTTCGTTATTAATGTGTAAGTTTGGGATTGTGGTCGTGCATTTGCTTCTACAGATAAACATGGCCTGCGTTTTTTTTTCGTATTTAAAAATAGACCGTTGGATTCAGACTGCGCGTAAATAGCACTCAAATCTTTGTTTATTATTGCAAAACTATCATCTATTTTGTCCAATGAGCCGCCAACATAAATTTGAACGTCGTCCGCATAAAAATGATATTTCAATCCAGTTATGCAGTCGGCTAAACCATTAATAAAAAGAGGAAATTGTATTGGACCTAAGATGGAGCCTTACGGCACCCCGCTTGTAACCGTTGCAATTCTCGATATCGTATTTGCAGTAACAGCTTATATGTTGATAGAGTCAAAAGCCCTAGAAAAATCTAGTAGAACTATCCAAGTAAAAGACTTAGGCTCATTAAGAATGTGAGAGATATAATCTGCCCATTAACTAGAGCAGATGTTGTGCTGTGATTCTTTCGGAAACCAGATTGATGGGTATTTAATAAACCATGTTCATTAATGTGCAAGGTAATTTGGTTTTTCAAAATCAATTCCAAGACCTTTGACAGAATAGGAGTACTACTTATTGATCATAAATTCATAAGTAAGTTTTGCAAAGATTTAATCTCCTAGCCTTTTAACAAAGAGATAACCATTGCATTTTTCCATGTAATAGGACAATACGAGTTAGTAATACACTTAGTCAAATAAGATAACATTAAAGGCAATAATAAATTTAAAAATTTCAGATTCATGCAGTCATGCCCAGTGGCAGCGTTTGATTTAATTTTTGCGACTACATTCACAATACAAATATCGTAGCCAAATTTTTTACTTTTGTAATGTGATTTTCGTTTAGTCTATGTTTCAAATTGTCAATAATAATTCCTAATTTTTTTTTATATAAACTTTTTTCATTTAATAAAAATTATACTCAAATAATAAAAAAAAATTGTTTGAAACTTGTCCTAACAACCTACCAAAATAATTTTTACACCAATAAAAAAATAATCTTGATTCGTCAATAAAATTATCAACGAAGCAAAATTCGTTCAGGAACAAACAATTATTGTTCGAAAACGGATTGCGCGATAAGGGTAATTTTCGTTCGTTTTATGGCTGTTCGTTTTTGTTTTTTACTTTGTGACGTTCGATTAGATCAATACGTTTTCGAAATCAATACCGATCATTCAAAAACGTCTGTTGTTTATTGGAATTCGAATTCCCAAGTAGGTACCCTGATATCTAACCGATAACGATTGCTATGCAGCAGGTATTGTCAGGCAAAACAGAACATACAATTGGGCTCTTTAAAATAAAAAAATACTGGAATTAACAGAATCGAATTTGCAATACTTCACATTCCGCAAAAAATCCCGTTTGTGCACTCATACAGGCTCAAAACTACTATAAAAATTTATGAGCGTAAGTTACGTTAAAATTTTTATAAGTGATTAGAAGGTGTCATCGGTAAGTTCGAGAAGTTTAACATTATTGCCGTGGGTGCATAATCTCGATATTTACACAAAAAAAAACTGATATATTGTATCGCAAAATACATGCGGTGTCACTTACACCTCAATCTGAACAAATATCGGCTTCCGGAGTGTTGAAAAAGTTTTATTGTTATTTTGTTCGTCCTGATTGGAGGAGGTTATTGGTAATTTGTGATGTCGCCGTTACGACAGTAAAGTTCGTATGACAGTCGTGCAAGTACCAAACATCAATTATATCAATACGGAACTGTGTTCTTCTTCTTAATTTTTAATACTAATAAATAAATCAACAATTGCAAGCGTGCAAGGGGGAAAACTGCACATTTATCATCTTAACAAATAGCGACCAGTTATACTGACACAGTAGTACGCTTCCACGTCTAAATTAAAAATATGAAATCATAAATCTATACGCAAGATATTTGGTAACTAACTAATGAAAAATGTTCTATCTATATTTACAAGCCAGATTAATCTCTTTTGGTGTAGTCAGACTTTTTGACTCAATTATAACTGGGAAACTAATAAATATTGTCTAGAGTTTTTTTATATTGTGATATTGTTGGATATATGTTCCAAAAGTTAAAACTCATTAACTCATTTCCGATATTTGCCATCAATAAAATTATTATGCGTCTACGAGACTCATCCGATCATCAGTTTCGTCGACGATACTGGCATTTTTTCTAAATAAAAATTCACAATATCTAACCAATAATTTGAACCAATAGACTCCTCCATTACTTATACCCAATTTCCCGAGCCCTCCACACCATCCCTCGAAAATTTGGCAACGGTTAGAATGAATAAGAAAAACCAGTAAAAAATGAGATAAATACTCAAATACAGCGTCTATTGAAAATTTTGATATTTTGTCTGCGCAGAGTAATGACTGGGTTTACTGGAATCATATGAGATCCGAGAAGAAATATTTTTAAAACAAGGTATTATTATCGAGCAGGTAGAGAATCGATATTCATCTCTCAGCGATTTAATCTGGCCCTAAGTGATAGTGTGTGCCACGCCCACCTAACACTGATTTTTTTTGGTATTGGTTATGTTTTTTAATATTGCAATTTCTAGTTTGTTATAATTTTCTTAAATAAAACAATTTTTTTTATTTTTTTTAAATGTATAAATATGAAAATCATAATTTTTAGATTGGTAATCAGCAGTGGAAGTTCTGAGGATGACCTAACAAGACGCAAATGATTGAGGTAAATTAAAAAAATTAGTTAAATAGTGCCCAATTTACATCAAGCCGACTTTACGTTAGCAAAGCAAACGACCACTTACTCTGTTATTCGGCCGTTTTGTGTTTATATCACCCGGTGGTGATGGGAGAATTTCACGGTATTTTTAACTGTTTTTGTCTTATGTTATTTTAAATTTCAAGCCTTAGTTATTGGCTTTTGTTAATTTTTAGATTTTCGTATTTTCATTTAAAATATATTCAGTCGTCTTCCTTCAATTATATATTTTCTCTATCCAAAACAGAGGGAGGGTCAGTTAATTAAAGACTATCATGATTACGCCTTACATGATGTTCCGTCAATTTGGATAAAATCAATTCATATAAGCGGAATTCATAGAAAGCAATTTTGAGAGAAAACACCCAATCAACAATTCGTATAAAAACGATTCAAAGAATAACAATATGCATTTCAAACATGTATTCACAAATGCTTTGTATAGCTTTTAAGTTAGTTACATTTGGTGGATTGTTCATATGATTTATAATCTGAACTAACATGATCATTTGAATTCTTTGAAATTAAAATTTTATGACATAAGGAAATTTTATTAATTTGAATACGACTGGAACTATAAAGCTGTTTGGTGTTTCAATAGACAAAAAAGGATGGACTTGAGAACAGTTCGGCTATACTTTTATCAATTTTTGAACTTAAGCTACATGCTTTATTTTTTAAAAGTACAAGCTGCTAAAGTTTTACTACATCGGGGCTTCATCGCGCATGAAAGAATGAAATGAATCCTACCATCAGTTTCAAATTGATATTTACACGAGTACATTTCCTATTCAGACTATTTCTGAGAACTTTAAAAATTTTAATCTTGTAAAGGGAATTATCGAACATATTATTCACTGGAAAGATGAAGATGTTGATTTTGTGACACCCTTTGATATCTGAACTTTTCACCAGTGCAACTGATTCTAATCGGTTTGTTCTTGCGATAAAAATGTATTTCCATTATCGTAAAAGTTCTTTAGAATTGTTTTAGATCCAAAAGGTCTTAGCTTGCAATCTCAAGTCATTGCACTTTTATAATCGTATCCCAAATTCCTCGACGTGGCAAAATGACCGGGAATAATTTTAAATACCTTACTATTCCAGTTTCAAACTGATAAAATTCTAAAAGAGAAACTCTCAGTATTTGCTCTCTTCTTACTAAATATTATAAAAATTAAATAAAAAACGGCACATGAACGGTATTTTTCCTAAATGGCTTTAGGAAACAATCCTGAAATACATATAACGATCCGTGACCACCAAGTTTAAAAACCAGCAACAGTTGAACTGTAAGAGTTAATTTTTACAAAACTGTGAGTAACTGTGATCGAATAAAATGTGTTATTACAATTTAACTTGAGCGAGCAGAGAATTAATTAGGACTAGCCTTTTGCGTAAATATTAGGGAAGTTGGCTTACGATAAATGATAGCAAAAGGCCTTTGTAGTTTAATCATTTTGGTTTGTCGTAATGCGAATTGATGTTGTTGTCTCATTCAAACACGTTTACAATTTTGACATATAAGTAGTAATATATAATTTCTTTTTATTTTCTTATGTGACGTTCTTTCCAAACAAAAATTTGATTTAGATCAAAAAGATTTGATTTAAATCAATTTTTTACGTCCTATCCAACACAAAAATGACAGATAGACTTGATCTAAATCAAATCTATATTTTTTGATAGGTTTGATCTTTTTTCGGTTTGATCGACACTACCACCACCAAACATTATTAGTGCGCAATTTTTATAATTTGATATTTAAGTATTTCTTTGCTGTGTCCAAATGTGTTTTGTGTAAATTAATATATTAAACAAATTAATAACCATATTTAATATTAATTATTATACTTATATAAGCTTGTTTATGCCATAATTTTTTTTCAAGAAACACGTTGTCAAAAAAAAAACAAACAACAAAATTCGGTCGCTTACGCGCTATTACCTACACACTGACAACAAAAACAAGAAATTTTACGTTCTTTAGCAACTGTCAACACTTGATCTACCTTTTGGTTGGAAAAAACTCGCCATTACAAAATTTGTCAAAATTATTTTGAATCGAAAGTCGTAAGTCGAAATTGTAATGCTTTCCACCCACCCCAGATAAATTTTTGTTTTAATACTTTCTCTGCACGGATATTGTGGTTTCTCTATCTGAATTTTTTTCCAGATTTCACAGAGCAAATCAAACAAACATTTTTTTCGCATAAAGGCAAATTAGATGTCTCTGCTCGTTCCAATGTAATAAAGAAACTCATTTTTTTCGTTTTTACCTTTTAAGGAAAAAGTTAGCAAACTCCAAACTTCTGCCTTAATAAAAGACTATTGAAGTTAGCTACATTTCAAAATCAGGGTTTTTGTTGTCATTTACAGACAAAACATGTTAAAAAGCAAATAAGAACTAATTTGAAGAACTAATGAATAATGTTTTGGTCCTTAACCCTTTCGATACTGAATTGTTCATATTTGTACCATATTCTTAGAATATGGCTGGTACACATTTGCACCACTAGATGTTTAAAACTGTGCTGCTTGCTCTAAATGACATTAGTAATGTACCAGTCCGTCCTATACAGAAAATGTAACGGTGATTTACGGGAATTGTTACATTTTTTCTCTTCGTCCGATTCAGTTTAGTACCAAACTCGATGGTAACAACAAACATTTTTATAAATTAAAACCCTTTCGTTACGGATTTATAGTTTCCACTCAATCTCAATTTTTTGCTGCTATATGTTGATCTACCATCTATCTGAACATAATTTCTTAAACATATTTGGGGTGAACCCCATCGTATAGGTGGGGGGGAGGTATGGTACATATTTGTACCAACCGTATTTTTATGTGGTTTTTATGAGTTTTCTATACTTACAGCACTGCTGGTACAATAGTGTACCACATATAAATATGATTGGTGCAATTGTGTACCATACCCCCTACCTATATCATGAGGTTCACCCCAATTGGTTTTGAGTGATTGTGTTCAGATGGATGGTAGATCGACATATGGCAGCAAAAAGTTGAGATTGAGTGGAAATTATAGATCCGTAGCGAATGGGTTAAGGATGAGGTTATCAATATCAACCACATACCGGAAGTTGTTGGAAACTGGATTCAAGACAAAAAAGTTAAATTATTGCCTCCGGGCGTCTGGATCCTAAATTTTCGTGATCTGAATATTATGAACAACTTTTGGAGAGGGTTAATAACAAGGCTAATTAAAGAAAGTTGATATTACTGATAAACATGATATAATTTTCAGTAAATGTGTCACATTCAAGAAGAAATAGAAGAATTTATGATCGTGTATTAATATTGCGAGTGTGATTTTCGTCCAAGAAGGCCAACTCACGCTTTTTTGAGACGGTCATGTTAGAAAAGTGCTATGAAAAAGACTTCCCTATATTTTCAAGCAGCGTATGATAGCATCCACGAGACACAATAACCACGGTTAAAGCATTAATCCATTTTTAAAATAGACCAAAGAAGGCCAAATACTTGACTACAGCGGGAAAAACATGTATTACACCGAATGTGCATCAACCTCAAGGTCAAAACTGATCTGCATAACTTTCGCATAATGGCAACAATTAAATTATCAACGCATGGATAACGCTGTGCAGGACCTCCAAACATTGGGCTACCGTATCTGGCGTCCTATTGATATGGATCGAGTTATCCCTTGAGAGGTGTAGCACCAAGGAAGACGAAAAACAAGAAGTTAGTTATATTTTTATATTAATTTTCTTTACAGAAAAATCTTCTAAATCGTACAATCTTATCTTTACGGATAATCAAAAAATATAATAAAATAGAGTAATACACAAGAAGAGTTCAATATTGTTTCTCGCCTATAAGAGGACGTTATCCATCGGACGTTACCTCCGATTTTCCCGACTTTACTATTCTCGGTCAATAATCGTTCTCCGCCATGTGAGAAATGGGCCATCTCGAAAGACACTAGAACTGTAACTCAACAGACGACTCAGACCAGAATATAACCTAGAATTTTTAACAAGATGATCTAAATAAATGAAGAAACAAGAATACTATTTGACATAACTGATATGTAATGAGCGGAACCTAGCAGGAAAGTAAATATTTATCCTATATATAAACAGATTAACTTTGAACCTACAAATAAAATCAATCCGTTCTTAGTTTTCCCGCATATTATAATATTCAATATTTATAAGGAAGTAAACACAACAACAATACGCAATAATTTTTTACGTAATTTTTTTTACAAAACCCACAAAAGAAAACGATCGAACTCGCATGCATTATATCAATTACTCATCTATAAACCATACATTACATTAATAAAACTAAAATAGTAAATCATTCAATTATATCTAATCATGCATGTATACCTCATTAGAAATCCACTCCTAATCATCTATCTATGTAGCTAACTACTATAACGGATGAAACAAGAAAAAAAAATTCTTCGCCCATAACATCAAAGCACAGAATTTAAATAGTGTTTAGAAGAAAACAACCTAAAAATAGCCGAACGTGTTCACAAGACGCTGCGTGTATCTCCATCCACTTAAGCTAAAATTTTATGTTTGATATAAAATGATTGATGTGACATCACGGTTATGTTTTTTTTTTTTTTTTTATGTGTGTAAGACAATGATATTTTGGTGAATAGAAAGAATAAGACGTCGACGACGAAGAAATACAAAATAAAAAATTATATTTAATTTCATTTTAAAAAAGATTTTTATTTAAAAAATAAAATATGGTAAAAGTTAGCAAATCAGTGGTGCGCATTGTAAATTTCGTTCGTATCGATATTATAGCGGTCCGCCATTGAAATTACATAAAATAAATTTCTTATAAATAAGATTGTTTTTTTTCGGGGGGACTTACATAACCGATGTTTTGATTATTTTTCGTTGTATTTGCACAAAAATAAACCGAAAAGAGAAAGTACCCAAAAAAACCAATTTTTTTTGTGTGTGTAAAATGGCGATTACACATTACGTTAATAAGTGCCCCATGAAAGTTATAAATTTTTTATATGGTCGAGGCGCGTTTTTGGCTAAAACGTGGTATACGATACGAAAAGAGCAAGAGACTCATCAAAATATCAAAGCCCTCTTACGAAATTCACCGACTTTCTTAAGATAAATAAAACGTTTGTGTCTTTTGATTTTTTACTGGTGTTAAGAAGAGTTCTCGTCTTTAAGTGTGTACCACCGTAAAAACATGCCTCAATTATAATATTTTATTTTATGTATATGATATTCATGTGAAACAGGTACGTATGTCATATATGCCTTAGCCGTTATTGATGTGTGTAATTTTATAAAGAAATTTCCATTAAAAATTTCACTTTGTGCGAGTTTTATTTTTATTCGATGAACGCTTCAAAATGCACGGTGATTCAATCAAAAATAAAAAATGTTACGACACCTTTCAGCGTCGCCACATCATTTTGAAATCAATATGATACCTTTCCGGAGAAATTTAATGAGCTGGATGGATGTGCATTTAATTTATCTTTGTCAAATCAAAGATGTAATTTGAGATAATTCAGTTTTGGAATTTTTGGAAGATGGTTATATCCGGTGTTTAGTTTAATTGCAACGCGTCACGTTTAACGGGGGTGTCCGTTTTACATGATGTTTTCGAGCATATTCGAGATTTAATATCGAGAAAAAGGAGGAAAACGCGAAAAAAGATGAAAATTCCCGAAAAATTACGAAGAAAGTGATGGAAATGGATAAATTCATAGCACAAAACTTTACTCAGCGTAAACATACAGCTTGACTTAATTCAAAATCCACAAATCCGCTACCTAAATATCTTCGGAAATGACACACAGTTTTTTACAATAAATATAAATGGACAGCATATTGCACCGTTTAATTAAAAAGTGATAAAATTTGGTACTAAAATTTAAATATTCATTTAAAATCTAGTAAGGACCTTGGCATCGTTTCACGATATTACGGATCCAATTCAGGTCTTGTTTCATGAGCCAATGAGCTTCCTAGTTTTAAAGCCATAATTGGTAGTATCACGAATAATTTACATATTTCCAATTGCCCATTTTTGGTTTTTGGTAGTAAGAGTATTCTAAATTTTCACTGGTCATTAAGCTAAGTTGAGATTTCTATTTAAAGCCCAAGTGCCGCCGAATTTTAAGTAAACTGTATAAGAAGTAATAAGATATCCAGAAATACTAATCATCATTTTTATTTACCATCGATTAGTCTCCTAGGATTTTCTTGATTAAACTTTACTTAGCAGCCAGGTCTGAATCTGACTATACTGGAGACACTGATTTTGAATTATATTGTAAATCACGCCTGTGAAACTTCATTAGGTTGAGTTTGATACTGATGCGAAGTTTCCCACAAAATTTGAAATTAATAAAAATGGTGGAGTTTAGTGCATTCAGTTATATCATTTTTTAAGTACTGCAGGAAATTGAAAACTCCAGCAATACTTAGATTTTTCTAAACTGAAATCTAGCTGGCTAAAGCTAAACTGGCAATTAAAACTTCAATATAAAAAATGTAGTGCACATATACTTTTATATCACAAAAATATCACAGCTACATTTTAATTCTATTTAAACTAAACAAAAACATTTTGTGTACTACACTTTTTGTCAATTTGTGTAGTTGACCTTTTAGAGTTTTATCACAAACTGTATACAAATTTTTATCCTGTTTGCTTCACCTAAGCTAAGAATATCAACGATATTCCGATGAAGAGGATTTTCCATTGCAACGTCAATAGTTCACACGCTTAACATCGGAAACATACGTGTGGTAACAGTATTAGTATTACAACGAACGTTTAATCGTTGATTCGGGCAACTCTAATCGAAAAGAGTAAAAGTTTATTTATTTTACACAAAGAATTTAGGCATTATAGAATGAACGAGCACAACCCACCAGCTTAAGATATATTTTTCAGCATTAGAATTAAGTAAGTATCAATTTAAGTGCTCACTATTCCTCCTATAAGACTACCAACTAAACCAATAAGAGCAAAACCCAGCTTATGGAAAAAGAAGTTCCTCAATGAATGCCAACTCTGGTCAAGATTACTGTAAAATGCGAAAAAGGAAATTATAGTGCTCTAGTCGGAGACCTGAATCGTTGAAACGTTTAGGAACTTTTGCATTTATTGCATTCATAAAATAAATCGAGTATCTAATAATCATACGACTACAACCGAAAACTTGTTTAGTTTGGAAACAAATTTATTGGACAGATTTGTTTAGCAAAATTATAAAAGTTAAACTACGGCGTATTTTGCGTATAGTTTGTTGCAACTGAAATTCGAGGTTTTGGTCTAGAATACTAAAAAGCGTAAAATTTTATAAACGGTGATACCTAGGTAGTCTAATTCTAATCATAATAAAAATTAAATCAGAAAAATTTCTACAAGACAGATAAAACCATCTGACTGATGAAAAAATAATAATCCCAGACTTGTATCCCAAAAAAACAAAAGTACGCTTTAAGTACTATACTGAAAAAACTATTAAGCTGTTATATCTATCATGTCATTACAATACAGATATTTTAATATATAAAATTACCTACTTTTATTTCGAAAATTAAAACATAAGATCTAGGATATTTTTAGATGTTCTAGACCAACATCTGTATATTGGATTAGTTTTCTGAAACTTTTAAACATCCAAGTCACGTGATTCTACCTTCTGCTAGAGAAATCTTTAATTACTTAAACTATTTATTATCAATCGTGTTACTTCCTCAAATTGTTCTATACAAGTTTTGGATTAGGGAGAACATTTGCCTTCCTTTATCCGTTCCAACGATACGCGGAAGCTTTAAGCTCTAACATTTATTAAATTAGTCATTTTTTTATTTGGCGCATTCTATAAAAATGAAAATTTCAAATTTAAAAAATGTCGTCAAATGTCATTTTTATACATATCTTTATTTCATTTCTAACACTTTTTTATTTTGAAACATTTCGTAGTTTATACGAGTAATAACATTTGCTAATAACGCAACTTCCATATCCATTATTTTAATTTAATTTAATATTTCCTTTATCCACGAAAAGTCGACCATTTAGTATTTGGATTAGTCAGCTATAAATGTTTATTATGAATTACTGAGCAATTTAGTTTAGTTCATAATTTAGTCGAAAAAGTCTAAGACTGCGGTCCAATTCGTGACTTATTTTGTGGAGACTGACTTATTTGAAAGTCTACAATTAAGTCTCCTATCAAATAGACTTATTGGTAACTTGCTAGAATTTTTTTGAAGAGTTACCAGTTTGGGCGTAAGCCTCGCATAAAAGTCAAACAAGTCTACAATAAGTCTAGTCGACAGGAGGCTTATTGTTGATTTTTAAATAAGTCAGTCTCCACAAAATAAGTCACGAATTGGACCGCGGCCTAAGTAGGCAAAGCTTTCTTATCAGAAGAAAATATTGTACCAAAAATATTCCACGTAAATTGCATAGTGTGTTCCATTTCAGCCTACTTGGATCCAAATATTCAATTTTCACTTTACGTCCTCTTGTAAAATATTTTGAGATGCGAGACCAAGTAGTAAAATGGCCATATACACAATACAATTGTTCATATTCGGTCGCTTTCGCTTCTATAAAACTCATCCTGTAACAACGAGGGTAAGAACGATTCCAATACATAAACAACGTACTTTGGAATGGACCAAGTTCTCATATATAATTAGTTTGAGTAATTTAATGATTTTTCTAATTTAAGATCAATTCACGAGTACCGATCGTGTGCCGCACAGTAATGATATTAATTGGTTTAAAAAATATCACAGCAAATTAAAAAATAATTCAAACTGTACTTAGTCGAATTTTGTAAGCAATTTATATGAGACTAAGATAGTACGAAAATATTGGTACATTTATTACACCCGGCGGATTACATTCGCCCATTCGTGAGACACTGGATTGATTTGGATCGGATGGCGAACTAGGTTATAGTTATTTTCTGTCTTGATACGTTACATTACAATTTACTCTTGGGATAGTAGAAATTATGGGCAATAGTTATTTCCTGAAATGAAAAAACCACCGGGATAATTAATATCGCTACCGCGATAGTTTAATGTCACTGTCGCGATAGTTTAATGTCGCTATCATGATAGTATAATGAATGCATAGAGGCAAAATAGGAATTTAATCATCGTAGTTTTAAATATTTAAGCCTCCTAAACTTTTGAAGTAAACACTACAAAATAGCTAAGTGGAAATGAAAAGTTTTATTATTTTTCATCCTCGTCGCTCAGTACTTATTCTTAGAAATAATATCAGTTGGAAATTGTAAACTGCTGTTCTTTAAGATCAGCATGCAGCTATAATAGGTTATAATAAAATATTTTATTTCTATAAAAATGTGTTGAAAATTTAGATATTTTCAAAAAGTTTGGATGCCGCAAATTAATGGAGTTGCAAATATTTCTTGATTTATTTGTAACCACTACGAAATATGCCCCTTAAACACCTTATGATTTGTAGTAACCTCTCATAGTAAAATTATTTGAACGCCCAAATAAAATGTACCGACAATTTAGACAAATAAACCTAAAATTGAGCAGTTCTGATAAAGAATTGTTTATTTCTTATAAAAATATTTACTTTACTAATCTATTAACCGAGTGTCGAGTTGGAATATGTATATAATCTTAGTGGCGATTAATAATCATCTTATAGGTTGATTTAGTAAATAAGTAAACTGTCTATTTATTTGAAAAATATGTCATGCTCTAGTTCAAGAAAGTTCATGTCAGAACTCTTGTCTTACTCTAAAACTTTTATTCAAATTTCTTTGAAAACTTATACCTGGAAAAAATTCTGGCACATGGTAAACTAAATTCTAGCCAATTTAATTAAACAGGGTGGGCCTACTTGGATTGCCTGATTTAAAAACATATAACTTCCATATTTTTAATTTTTTTTTAATTTTTCAGATTATAAAGAATTTTATAAAATTATATAATGCTTTCATACGCAAGAACGTGTCAAAATTTTGGAATTTAATATTTTTTTTGGGCAATTTATTGTTGCAACACAAAGAAAATACCGCCAACATTTTAATACTGCCACACCTCCCAGTGCAGACATGATAAGGTCCGTTTGGATAGTGGGGTGTAATATTTAATGAGTCACAAAAAATGTTAAAAAGAAAGTGTCAACGATAACCCATCTGTCTACTCGCTGACGTGCTACTCAATTGACCATATCTATCTGTTCTAAGGATATTTCCGCACAAAAGTCAATTGGCCAATTGACGAGGTTTAGGATAAAATTGCTAGATGCATTAATTTTATTAGAAAAAGTTATTAATTGTGCAACTGAACTAAACCTTTTAGCATTTTTGCAAAACCAAAGAGCCCAAATTTTTTGAATAATTTAAAGATAGCACCACATTTCTCGATACTCCGATCAGTTTCATCCTGGTTTGGTTTAATTTTTCAAAAACTTTTCGACTAGGGTATCGTTAAATAAAATCAATCGGTTTACATAATTTACATCATTGATTTAAACCGGATTTAAATCAACGCCTAGTTTTTTTTTTTTCATTAAATCGATTTGCTTTACATTTTTAAAATTCGATTTTGGCAACACTAACTAAAATAATTACATTAGAAAATCTCATTTTGTAAAGAACTTATGTGTATTTATACGGCGGCGGCCGAAAATTATTCTCAACTTTGAAATTTTTCAATTTTCAATGACACGGATCAAGATGAGGTTATATAGATTACATCTGCCGATTATAACATGAATACTTCAACGATTACTAAAAATGTTCTAGTAAATCAAGCAATCATTACTAAAAATGTCGTCAAGGACACTAAAACACGTAAAAGACGATTTGGAATTCAACAGTAACCGTTTTTTGTGGAAAATTTGACGTTTCTTAAAATTGATGGAGTTTATTCAGTTATTTTGTGTCAAAAGTTGCGTCCCGGATACAAACTTCCTGCTGAGATTTTGTCAACCAAATTATTCGGACAAAATCGTAATTTTTGGTGAGTGCGTTTCCAAACATGATGGGGATGCTATACTAACAGATACAATCGATATCTCAGAAACCGTTAATTAGAAAACCTACAACAAATTGAATCTAACATTGATGCATCGCTTTAAAATTAAAATAATGAAGAGCCGAAAATAAAAAACCTACCATTTGTACACCAAAACAAGTTTAACAACTGTAAAAAATCATTCTGAAAGCAAATTTTGGGGACTATCGATCAGGAAAAATGACAGTGAACAGTGTGACTAGCTAGCGTGACGAGACTGATATAAAGCGAACGTAAAGCAGGGCCGAATGTACTGTGCACCAAAAAGCATTGGCGCACCCATTTTATTATCTGGTGATTTTCGTCCAACTCTACCATAAATCATCAGTTTTATGGCGATTCGTACATAAATTAAGACTAATATGCGTGTATAACTATACAACATGATGAACCCGCTGAACGTTTCGTAAAACAATTGTAGGATGGATGAATCCACACATGTTTCATATTGCCAACAAAATTCTGTAAAATCGTAGCAACTATAGGCGAACTACAGAAATACAGGAATACAACAATCATCAGAGGTTCAGTGCACGTGCTAAATTAGCAGCCAACAACAACGATGTCATGATAGCATTGACATTTAATCATTCAAAATAAAATATCAGGCGAAACGACAACGTTTAGGTCCATCGATGTAATGAGTCAAGACGAAGTCTGATTTGCCAAGCATACCGCCGTTCGTTTTAGCATTGAAAATTGACGTGTCTATCGTTCTTCACGACTTTGCAACGAAGCACAAGAACATTTGCTACAAGTGTGAAAATTCACGCACCTTACTTGGACAGCTGTATGTGGCCTGTTCAAGTTGCGGGCAATGAATTTTACATTTAACGATTTATTTTGACTAATCTGTTAGAATTTTCGACTACGTTTTTGGTCTCGTCGATAAAGGAGAACAAGTTGATTGCGACTTCCAAAAAATTTTTCATCTTTTGCCACAAGACTTTGAATTGAGAAATGTTATAAAATAGGACTGCCTGGCTGATTAAGTAAGAGAATATAAAATTACAAAGTTTTATAATTTTGGTATATTGCAAAGGGGGACGATTGGCAAATTATCAAATTTTATTTTGGGTATTATGCAAAGGAACCACTTCGGCATCCGATAGGACGGTCGAAGGGTGCAAAAGTCATTTGTCGTTTTGGAAGATTAAAACCTTCCAACACGATTTTTGGCCTTTGTCGTTTTTTGAAGGATATAAGCTGCCTGTGGTCGGACAAAGTAAGTTGGGACCCTGATTTAAATCGATTAGAAATATAAATCAACGGTAGCTCTTTGGCCCAAATAATTAATAATCAATCAAATAAGTGGCAGTAGAAAATGAAATATTTCGTGTGTAGCTCAAGAACCCATAATTTGAGTCTTGCAGAGACTCGGACTCGAATTCCAATAACATCCGAATCAATACTTCTCCAAATAAAATAAAACTGTTTTCTCAAAAGCATTAACTTCAATTCATTTTGCCGCATTTTTTTAACGCTAGAAATTAAATTGGCATCCGAAATATTCACCCTAGGAAAAACCGAACCTGCTAATTACCAAACACGTGGGATCTTTAATGATGCTTGATAGTGCTGGATTTGTATCGTGGAATTGCAAACGAATGAATTCTCAACGTAAACAGGTTCATCCGAATCTTGAGCGGTTGTTTTCATCAATTTGCATGGTGCACAACGAATTAAGACAGCTTTTGGGTGTTGAGAAAGCCTGTAAATTGACGTGGTTATCAAAACAAGTAAATAGAGAGAAAATAGAACAATTTTTGATTTTAGCTTACGACTTTATTAACTACGCCAATTTAATTAAAAAAATTAAACGATACATTTAATTTTCTTGGGCCACTAATCTTCTTGCTTAAGAATATATAGATCATGAAAATTTACAACTCGAGATAATCGTGAAATTGGTTATTTTGGAGTTTTTTGAATGTAGGATAATTTTAGGAAGTAATTTTATTTTATTTCATAATTTGAAATAAAGAAATGAAAATGTTATCGAAAATATATTAAAACAACGATAGCTTAATAACTTGCTTTATTCAAGCAGGTACAATAATTTAGGGCCCGTCCGAGCTAAATTTAAAATAAAATTTTACCGGCTACCATAAAATGTTTAGCTTTGTAAACTATAATTTACCTTTTATCGAGCCGCTAGATCCGTTTTGATTATTGTTATTCCCAGTTTGAACATTCGATTGTACAACAGGTTGATGCGCTTCCAATTTGGTGGTCACTGTGTTCCACATATCAAACATTCGAGACGTATACATATTTAAATTTTTAGCTTTTCTTATACAAAATATATAAACTATTTTTAACTATTATTTTCAATTTTAATTTTTTTTTTTTTACTTTTCACAAATATCACAGATTCTTAAGGTACTGATTCTCAACAATATATTATAAATATTAAAAAAACCAAAAAAGCACTTTAATTATTTTTTTGAAACTATCACGCAATAATGTACTGTATACTATCCAGGATTTAACACTTTCCACATTTCCACGGAACAAAATGTTTTACTCCCCTTTTTAAGTTAAATATAAAAAAAATCCTACATTTAAATTTCTTCGTATATATAAAATTATTTTATTAAGTAAATAAGTTAGCAGGTCTTTAGAGCAGTATTACATAAAACACATAAAAACTAAAAAAAACTACAAAAAACTAAACACACGAATGAAAATCTATATTCTCTTCGTTTCCCCAATGCATTTTTCTTTCATTTTTTTTTTCTATTTTTTCGTTACACTACATTTGTATTTTTCACTTGTATTGCTTGTAGATGTATTTCATAAACTATTTTATACACAAAACTAGGATAAACTATACACGTACGAATAGATTTTTACATATTATGTACTAAGAAAATGCAAAAAATTGCGGTACTGTTTAATAGTGGGTGGTGGAAACTACGCACATATACATAGTAATAAGGAGAAATTGTGTAATTTAATGCGTTCTACGATTAAAAATAATAAAATAAAGGGGAGCACACCGATTGTTATGCAAACACACACTATTGATTTAATTATTAACTTTTTATAAGATCACTTTATCCAAATATGTAACAAACACCGTGTATTCCCAATGTATTATTAAGGCACATACAATTTTCACACATCCAGCACAAAAAAAAAAAACACAAACAAAACACAAAAAGTTCAATAAATTTTCCGGTCGTTGCAAATCGCGTAAGAATATAGTTTTTCACACACCAAAAATTTTAAAAAGAGCAAATTGCGGAAAATTCATGCAATAAATCAATATAAAATTGCGATGCGTTCACAACGACGGATAGTATAAAACTAGCGGGGGATTTGTATAAAAGTTTCTCCCGACCACTCGGTGTAATGAATAAAAAAAAAACAAAAAATACAAAAAAAATTCATTGATTTTGCTATACTACTACTATTTTTTATATTTCATTTAAAACTGTACACACGAATCCGACGAAATTTTTTATTCAGTTGTTTGTAACGTAACTAAAAGAAACTCGAATAAAACTAAAAAAAAATTTAATCCAACAACAGTAAATTCATTTTGTATTGTAACAGCAGCAGCAGCAGACACCGCACATCAACGCTATAGCATAGCAGAATATTTTTTTTTTACAGAGTACAGTAAATTGTATTATGGGGGGATTCTCGTACTTTACTTGATGAAATTCCGTAATAATAACGAATCGAACGAATCAAAAACAAAAGACGATTAAATTACGGTTTATTATAATACTAGTTCGTACATACATATAGTAAGTAGTTGCTGTTTTAAATGCAACATCAGAAGCCGAAACAGAAAAAAACAACAGTATTGTGATAGAAAAAAAAAATTATTGTATAACAGTTAAATTACTGTTTTGTCTCTTGGTTATTTATTTTATTTACACAAACAAACATTTTCTTACATAAAAATTTGGTGAGATATTAGAATTTTATAGTTTGATGAATAGAAAATGGAAATGAGATTGCAATTGTTTTTGTTTAAATGTGTTGTTATTGTTGTAAGCTTGTTATGCGAAAATTGTGATAAGACGACGACGCAATACTATAAATTTAGTTTTGTGTAGAGAAATAGGCAAAACGGGCGAAAATAGGTCAATTCATTAGAACTTAAAGAAATTGTAATTTCCGGAATATGCGTGACATGTCGAATGTAAAGTTATTGGATTGGTTGGATGTACTCGGAATATTGAGTTTCATTTTAAATTGTTACTCATTTGTTACTCAACCTAAATAGTGTGTAGTATTGTTAAAAATTCAACTGCATCTTGAAATTTTTTCAGAGATAACCAACCGTACAAACTACAGTTCATTTTTAATAAAACAACGAAATCTAATCATTTCAGAACAAAACTTAACAAAATTATTATTCTTATGTAATAGTTCTGGAAGAAAGTCTCAATTATTTCAATCGACTTGATCCTAGAAATAGGCGTTTCGTGCGATAAATTTATTTCTGCTACACAGCTATTCGATTGGAGTTTACGAGGTAGCATAAAATCGTATTTGTTTCTGTCATTTAAAAATTGAAATTTCAAATTACCAGAGAATTGCCTGCCGTGAAAGTTAAGCCAGTGGGAAGCTACAGTTTAGCTGCCTATAGCTTGCATCCATGGGAGGAGCCTGAGCTGGAACTGGATTCAGTGACCTAACTAGGCTTGTTAAGGGTGCAGTTTTTTTATCAAAATCCAATTTAGTTATTTAGATATCCCAAAATTTGCACTAAAAACTGATCGATTTATCATCTTTGGTTAAAAGAAGAATCCGAAAGGAGTGCATATTGGTCTCATAGCTAGAAGCTCTTGGGGTTAATTCCTCTTGGTAGGGTCACTAAAAACATGTTTCAAAAAAGCGTAAAAGGATTTACGAGAAGCTGCACTCCACCATCTTGATGGGAATGGTTGGTGTTTAGTTTAAACAGATCAATTTGCAGCACTCAAACCCGTTTTTCTTTTATGGAATGATACATGAAAACCTACAATACAGTACTTTCAAAATAAATTTTCTTGGTTCAAGACCCATGGATTCAAGGGAGTAGATTTCTAGGCTCAATCCAAGGAAGTCAGGTGTCGCCATTTTTAGTGATACCTGCTCAGGAATACGGTGCTAGGTTCTAGCAATCTCTGCTTATTTTCCATACGACTTGGATCTTCTTGCTCCAAACGAATGTAATCAATCCAAGGAACACCTGTCTTTTGGGTTATTTGGCTGCCTCCGACTTGGTCATACTATAAATGTACGTGGTCATACTATAAAAATTCAGCGTTATTGTGGTTGTCGTGACGATTTAAAAACGAAACGACTCCCCAGTAAAATGAAAACATGTCCGAATTTTATGAATTTTCCCGTTTAAATTATCTATTGTGAATTGTAATAAATCATAATCTGTCAAAATAAATATGGCGTCATGTCAATATAAAATTGAGTGATTTTGAATGATTCGTCCAATCCTCTGGAGTTGGATGATTTTACGTAAGTTTAAAACTTTTTTATTTTCTAATATGTGTACGGTATGTTGTTCATTTTATGTTTCTAATTATACTTTTTAGTTATATCATATTTCCGGCTATCGAAAGAGGCATTTGTACTAAAACAGGTGGAGCCACAACTAAAGAATCAAAACCGGTTAGTTTTGATGTTGAAATTTTTTCCTATCTGGTTTCCAAATCAGTTTTAAAATCTTTTCCCGATTTTATAAAGCCACGCGCTATCAGCGTTTTCTTGGATCCATTCCACTAATAGACGCCAATGACATTCACAATGAAAATTTTCACAGTCGTTCCCAAATTTACGTCGAAACGACAACCCCTAAGGCTGTCACCAATAAGGCTGATCAATCGATGTTACTCTTATCTCACGGAGCCTACACTGAAAGGTCTTAGATGAGGTGTCTGTCTAGAATATTTTCTATTTTTGTATAGTTTATTAAAATAAATAAAATTTCATATAAATTTAATATTATTTAATTTAATTTGCTGAATATACAAAAGCTTTTCAAATATTTCCGTTGAAGAAAAAAAATTTATACAGTGCTAAACTTGTTTTAACATAAATTTCAATAACTCTCACACTCGCTTAAACCCGAAATTAAGGATTTTAGACACCTCAAAATTCAAACTGGGTGCTCTATATACCAAATTAAAATGTGTGATGGAGCGGAATGATTTTCTTGCCCTTCTTCAGGAAGGACTGTATTTTATTTGAAACGACTTTTTATAAACATTCAATATTATCTGTTTGGCTTTAGGCTACGTTCCATAATCGTGGAGGGGAAATAAATGCGATTTTTATTCCTGAAAATGGAAAGCCGAGGTATATTCTTGCTAGAATTCTCCCACATATAAATCTGCCCTTATTCTTACTTGAATGTTAGCAATGCCTATAGTGTATAGGTGCTTTATAGATACTTTCACTTGTCTCTACCAATTTATCCTAGTCGATATGTCTACTAAAAAAGCAAATCTGTTGGTACGGCGAATATAGAAATCGTATAGAACAACAAAAAATTTGCCCTGAGGGCATTGAGGGGGCATTTGTTTGTCATACCAACGTCCAGGAAAATAGCTGCTAACTTGAGTAGCGCTACAATCACTGGGACTGCTAGTAATGGAAGTCCAAAGTAAGAGGTTATGTCTCTCTCCTCTCATGTGTTGACTTGCCTTGCCATCAACGCATTATTAGTTCAGTTAAAAGATAACCGTTTTTATTATCAAGAATATGCAAATCATAATACTTTCTGGTAACTGTATGACTATTCTCTGTCAGCATGATATGCAAATGTCGATCAACATAACTGGTTGTCGTGAAAATTATTTATCGATGAATCCTAAGAACATCGCGATGATCCTCTTCCCGAAGAATTTGGGGAAACTAAGTGTCCTCGGGGATGGTTGAATTCAAAACTTACCTGGCAAAAAATGACTATGAGTATAATAAATTTATTTTTATTGAACTGATTTAATTTATTTAAATATTGAGTTCATTTAATTTACGATTATTATTATTATCCGCCATATGTAATGGCGATGTGGTGTTTGTGCTACATGGCGGTGGTGGCTACGATACGTTACGCAACTTGCTGGCGCAGAGTTCGTCTCCTCAATGAATGTAAGATTTATACTTGTTCAAAAAAATCGTTCGTTGTGTTTTGCTGTTTTGCTCGTGCCACTCTTTTGTTTTCGTTATCGTGTGACCTGGGGTTTTGTACGCTATACTTTTCCCATACAAATTCTCATGAGAATGAGAATCCCACTGCTGGTTTGTTAAATTTTGCAAACATATTGTTTAACAAGAATTGTTGTAAACAATATGTGTGATGAAATGAGCCACGTTTAATGTTGTTTACCAGTGGCACTATTCTGGCTTTCCCTTGAATAGGGAATTGGGAAAATTATTTTAATAGCATTTTTGAGTAAATTGCATTTTTCTGGTCTACTGATGGGATAATTTTGGTGTAAATATATTCGAAACAATTATAAATGGGAAAACATTTTTCCCTATAAAAATTGTGGGGAACAAAAGTTTCCTAATATACTTTGTTTCGAAAATGTTTACACCAAAATTACTCCATTAGTAGGCCAGAAAAATACAATTTAAACATAAATGCTTTGAAAATATTTTTCTTAATTCCCACCAGCAAAAGCCAGACCACAGTTACACATGGTAAACCAACCGGGTGACGGTTTAGAGTTGTGCCACTAATTGCGTTGATATTGCAAGATGTTACATTTGCGATATGTATATTTAGAATATTTGGTTACAATATACTGACCCCTACATCATCCCATAGGAGTCTCACAGTGAAGAAGATGAGTTTCGACCAAGGCTATTTTCGTGGTATCGAAGGATATTTAACGATATGCCCTACATGGCAAAGGTTGTGCGTCAACCCGTTGCTGATATATCTTATCTGTTAGTATCGTGAGATTAGCTGATCGGTTCATTGCTAATCAGTTGAAGATTGACTCTTGATCGTTGGATTGACTAACTGAGATTCCGAAAAATATCCGTTCTTAAAAGCATTTTTCATAGTCGTGAAATTTCTTGTGAAGTGACAATAGTCGTGTAACGTCACATGAGCATTAGAAGTCTTGAAGTCGATTCAACTGACGCAGGTTATATAGCTCAAGAACAAAAAATAAAACCATACATAGACCATACGATTTATTTCAAACGTAAAAAGGTTTATTTTTGATGGATCCGACAAAAATATTGTGACAGAACGCAACATGAAGTGACTATAGTGGCACATGGAACCAGGTAATCCTGAAAATACGAGTGCAGCTTTGGAAATAGTGGTGTTGATCACTGTTGAGATCGGTGGGTTTTTGTAATTAAACGATTATACGACAGAACATATCAAGACGCAAGAAGAAAGCGACAGTTCACATGGTTGGATCGTTCACTGTACCATGCGCGCTTCTCATTCATGGATCATGGGAGTTGCATGATCAACGCAAGAAGAAAAAAGTGAACATGGTGGTGATGTTCATCACGTGGGCCGCTGTGTGAACCGGTAGTGTTTCTACTGTACCTTGCGTGCCAGGGCGGTGTTTGAAATGAAACATAATGCGTCCGGCTCACTCGTTGGGCGCTACCGCCATTGTGGGGGCAAGTTTGGCCCATAATGTTTGTTCATGCCCCGTGTGTGTAGAATTACGTATCTAACATTTCTGAATATTCGGACAACATCAAGGCTATATCATCGTCAGTATTTTAACCTCATTGATATCCAAAACCATCATCTGAGCTCTTCAAACGCAAACTATTGCAAATAACATTACAGGCATGAATATGTATATTCACCATAGTAAACAACAACAACTACATTTTACGAACTAAGCATTTTTCTATTTACTATATAAAGCCAAACCACACTAATCACATCGAATTAGTATTATTATATCTCTTAATTGTAACTTTCGTAATTTTTGTAATAAATAAAGAAATAAGCTGTGGAATATTCCATGCTGTGGAAAAAAACATTCAAGTGTATTTGTCACAAAAAATAGTAATTGTGGCGGTTGTACATGTGCTCACAAAAAAATTTATTAACATCCAGGTTGGCGCAGCGGATTTAATTTTGTTCGCGCCAAAAACAATTTTTAATCATCCACTGTACTTAAATATTTGTTTCTCACTATAATTTTAATAACTTCGGAATCGGGATCACCAATACATATATATTTTTATAATAAATTTTATATTTTGTTATAAAAATTGTTTTTTTTTTATTAAATTATCATTATTATTAATTTAATTTTTTCTTACTATTATTTATTTAAATTTAATTTATTATCCGCCATATATAATGGTGGAGAGGTGTGTGCGTGCGGCATGGTAGCGAGCGCAAGTTGTATGCGACTTATTTTGACGGCTGATAGTGACAAACTGAATGTAAAATTTATCTTTTAAAAAAAAAAATTTTGTTTTGCTTTGCTTGTATTCTTGTCGCTCTTTTGTTTTCGAAATTTTGGAGAAATGTGCACCCAATTTGAGAATTTGAGCGTATGAGCTCAAATGAGATCCAAATAAATTATCATTTTACAGCGCCGATAACCGTCCCCCTCAGTCCCAGGCCATGCAAACAAAAAAGCACCTGGACTATTTACCTAAATGCTGTAAAAATAAATCACATTGGCCAATTCACACCACTGTCTGGAACAATTCGTGTGCCCACAACAAACCCTGTGTTCAAACAGTTAAAATTAAATTTCTTTCTTAAAATAAAATTAAAATATTTTTTTTTATTCCAAATGCGAAAAAACCCAACTTGTTGACACAAGAGTCAAAGGCAATATATTTTACTTGTACGTCATAATGTTACCGTTGTCTTCTCGTTTGCTCATTTTTGTAAACATGTTGTTACTCAATAATTGTGGTAAACAACATGGGTGACGATTTCAAAACGAGCCAAGTTTTATATTGTTTGCCAGTTACCCATAGTGAAACAACCGGGTGGCGATTTAGAGTTGTGTCACTAATTGTGTTGAGATTACGAGAAATATTTGCGATATGTACAATTATAATATTTGGTTGCAATATTCTAACCGCAACAGATAGTGTCTGTTTATCAAAGAGCCATCATCAAGTCTCTTAATGGCCTACTAGTTTTCATACTATCATAAAGGCGTATTCTCACTGATCACTATACTCTAATTGCGATTAGTGTGGTGGAGTGATGGACGGTTGAACACAGGCCTAAATACCCTTATGGGTATTTGGTAAATGATTCATCTTAGTGACTGAGCGGCAGAGCAATTCCTTTTGGTCACTTAATATGGGTTGAGATGTTTAATTAACCTAGAAATCAATTGTTACTGACATCAGTGAATTATTCCAAAACAAAACAAAAACAGATGATTTATCAGGTTGTAAAACATTTACAGATACAATTATTTTAGGCGAGAAGGTATCAAAATACTTAACACGCGCTGGTTTCCAGTTTAGTTTATGTTAAAACATTGGGTCTTGTGGCCTATGAAAGATGACACGAATTTATTTACAATTTTGTATCAGTCAATATGGCTGACCAAAATAGTGTTAAAATATTGCAAGTATTTTTGAAGCACTTGCACATTCACTCTATGCTTAGACAGACTCCAACTACTACAAATTTTTTGAGGATGGATAATTTATGAAGCATGGGACTTACAGTACAAGTCCCATCCTTAATAAATTACCAAACGGTCATTGGCAATACATACTAAATCCAGCTGATTGTGGAAGTCAAGGTTTAACACCGAAAGAATTGTTAAACAATAAAATATGGTACAACAGCAGAGAAAAAGCTCAAGGAATATTATAAAAAATATGCGAAATAAAGTAAATTGATTAAAAGTAGCAATAAATTACTATCGCTTCACTATATTGTCAATGTGGTCTGTTTATTAAGGGTAGGTTGCCTTTTGCACAACTCGAATGCTGAAAATTTAACAAAGCATCCAGTAAATATTTTAAGGCAATGTCAGTTCACAGAGAAAACAACACTAATACACAACAATAGTTTTTGTCCATGAATATTCAGCTTCGTTGTCGATGTTGAAGCATGGCCAGGAGGTCCTCATGATTTCTTCCTTTTTTTGGGCTATCGTAGTGGATCACCAGTGATTATGCGATGCAAAAAACCATTTCGTTTATGCCTGGCAAGTAGCATTTCATATGAAAAGTTTGACGTTGAACATATCTCGGGCTCATATGGAGCCCAATTTCTTTGCTTTTGAATCATTGACCCAATGAATTTAAGCTATGTCAAATTGATTATTGTGTCACTCCTTAAGTGCAAGTTCTTCTTTCGTTTGGTACGAATCTTCTTCCAGTAATACTTCCAATTCCGCGTCTTCATACACTTTCGACCTTCTTCACTTTCTTTATCTTCGATATAAAATTCACCGATCTTAAACTTTTGAAACCACTGCTGACAACTTCTTTTACTTAAGGCAGATTCATCATATGCTTCTACAAGTAATCGATGTGCCTGCCAAAACTCGACATTTTCACAAGAAAAAATATAAATATATGACGCTGATACAAAATCGCTAATATTTTAAGGTTAAGTTGTTGACAGATGTTCAATCTTAAGATATTACGTTTTACATCGGGCAATTTTAACCATAGCTTACTGATAACACACCATATTATGTCGAACGGGAAGACTTATTTAAAATCTTGAAGGTCCCTACCCAATAAAACTTTAGGTTTTTTGTTGCGGTGAATTAGTGCGTTTTATGCCAACTAGGTTATTTTTTTACTACTTTTCTCGGATTGAACACTATTGTTATTTACACATTTCTATTGCTACACTTGCTACACTAAATATTTACACTTCTTACCTTCATTTGTGTAGCTACACTTTGATCATGTACAAATGACTATAAAGTATATGTAACCGGTCGAAAGCTGTTTGTGGGAAGCCTCCGGAGGAAATTAGCAATACAGAAATCGAGCCAGGATTAAAACGAGGAAAATTTGTGTTATTGTTTAAAAATGAGAACGAATTCGGACAAGTGGTGCAGCGGTTAAAGCTTAGGCACTTGGGTCGGGAGGTACTGGGTTCGAATCCCACTAGAGGCTGGATGCTATGCGAATTTTCGTCGTCGATTACGATTGGGGATGTTAATAAACACAACTAAGACCCTGTGTTGGACTGCAGTATTCAGCGCCGGCTCACAGCCCATGTCAGTGTATGAGCTTACAATGTGCAGGTGGTATACTGTAATTGTGTGAGTGGTGAATGGGTGAATGAGTAAATAGACAATTAATACTTTCATTGAGCGCAGTTCATTGAAATCCAGACATTCAATTTACAATAAATCCTGGTACAACTGGGAATGGCCTCGCCGAATCGATCTGCAAACGACATTTTCGAGAGTGATTTGCATCGAGGAACACACTTCGAGGCGACGATGTCAAACGAATCTTCCAAAATTGGTTGCACGACGACGCATAGCGTATGACAGAATTATATATGCAATTACAAGCCAAAGCGACGGATTGTGTTTCCTAGATGTGCTCAGAGGCACAGACATAACTTTTAGCCATTCACTTAATTGTATCAACCATATACGATCTCGAAAAAATATTACACTGGCAATCGCAACTCACAGAGAGACAATTCTAAAATGGGAAAAGTATTCCAACCAAGTGAACTCATTATATGGGACAAATGTATATGGCACACAAAAATGGCGCTTCGGTGGCACGTATACAACGGAATATAACGTTCAACACCTACTGAGGAACTTAATGCATGACTCAAATCATCAGTTTTATGGTAACACGTACATAAATTGACTTTGAAGGCCAATATGCGGGTACAACTACAACATGCTACATCCGCTGATTGATTCGCAAAATTCTTGGATATCGGTAATGGAAAAATAGCAGTCGATGTATCACAATGTATCAGATTGTCTGTTGGAAAAACCGGGTTCGAATCCCGATAGAGGCAGGATGCAAAAGTGAAATTTCATCACAGATTACGATCTGTGATGAAATGTAACACAACTATGACCCTCTGTCAGAGTGCAAAACTCATGGGCCGACCCATCTCCCATGTCAGTATAGGCTGGCATGGAGATTGCAATGCAATGTGCAGATGGTTTTAAAACTGGTCCTAGAGCCGTACGTACTCGGATTGGCTGACTGGCGTAAAAGTAAGGACGGAATAAGCAAATCGCGAAAGAGCAGGGATTCTTCAACAGGCACCAGAACAGATTGCAGGGATAATACATTAAAAAAAAACACAAAACCAACGATGTCAATGCCATGAATTTATTTAATTCCCTTTTTAACATTAAAAATTGGCGAACATATCATTGTTCTCCGAAACATTTATCCACCACGACTTTGCAATGTTATCAGGCTTTCAGTGAAAAATATGACAAAACAAAATCATCGAAGCTACAATTTTATGGAGTGGAAAATTCAAAGAGGAAGATGTATTGTTGCCACGCATCCCAATAACTCCATAGCGATTCGCACTTGCATTTACCACCAATAAAGCACAGGGGAGTACGAGATTGACAGGGGTTCAAATATCAAATCAGAGTGTCGATTTTGTACCAAAAATTAAAGCGCGAGCTGGCGAGGTGAATATTTATTTTGTGTACATTTGTATTGTATTTTTCTCTCATGTGTCTGTGCATTTTGTTCATCAATTTTGCAAAGGCAAGTAGCAAAATAAAAAGTTCCGGTTGAACCGGTTGACTATTTTTGATGATGACGTATACCTCACCTCTTCTATTCGCTTACTTTTGAGCAGTGGAACCGATTGTTTGCTATGTGATTTTTCATTTTCAAATATTTGAACAACATACGAAACCACATTTCAAACATCAATTAAAAAAAATATAAACAAAATGACGCGCATGCGCTCAAGCAAACCAATTTTAATAAAATAACCACTACTATGTTTTTCGGGTTTCCTCACCTCGCGCTGTCCTTTTTGATACAAAATCGACACTCAGATGGATCAAAACCCACAACCAAGCAACACAGGGCAAAGAAGATCATTTGCCTAGGTAGTGAAAGGTTTGGTTCAACCAAACATATGGGCTCCTATAATAACCAAATTATGGAGAAAAAAATTATGAACAGCATTGCAGCTATTACAAAGCGACCAGATGACCAAAATAATCTGAACAACATGATACTTGACCAACTGCTGACAATAATTCTCTAGTAACGGATCATTCCCCGGTTATCATGACAGTGAAAGAAATGGTAATGCAAAGGGAGAATGAATCCAGATTAACAAATTGAAAAACAAACTGGGATCTCTTTCGTGAAGTAATGGAAGAAAAAATCAATCTTCAGGCACCGATAAGAAAATCTCACCAGTGGCTCTATTCTGGCAATTCCCTGGGAATAGGGAATTGGGGAAAGAATTTACATATAACTTCTATTTAAATATTTTTTTTTCTGGCATACTTAGGTAAAAAGTTAGTGGTATTTTTTTTAAAAACAAAATAAAATTGCGAATAACTTTCCCTGATAATTACGCTATGGATAAATTTGTGGTCTTACTTTGGGAAATATTGTTCCTATTCGAATAGGAATGAAATTTGTGTCCAAAGTAACAGCCAAGCGATTTTTTTTATATTTTTATCGGTTGGTATAAAAATTTAGTAAAGTCAATCTAAGCATGCGATTTACTTTTATGTCATAACAAATATTTATGAACCTATAAAATGCGTTTTCGACGTAAATTTCGACGTCTTATTTTTCAGATTAATTTAGTATCGGAGTTCATTTTTTGTATCGTTGATTTATATCATTTGGTTCTTTATCCTTTATGCGATAAAAATACTACAATACTTCCAGAGTGACAACTCATAAAAATAAAATTATTTTATTAATTAACCGGGCGGTGAGCATTTGAGCTACGCGAAGAATGGAATAATTCTAATCCTACTTTTAGGTGGAATGAAATTATTCATTCCGGATTGAAATTTACATGGAATTGTTGTTGTTAAATTCCCAAAGTAAGACGCTTATTATTCCCAATTTACAAAGATTTATATCAAATTTTTTTTCTCAGTAGGCCAGAAAAAACTGATTTATAGACAAAAGCTATGTAAAATCTTTCCCCAGTTCCCTATTCACAGGCAATTACCAGAATATAGGGCCACAGTTGGAAGATGAATTGAACAACTCAATGAAATAGTTCACATGCTGCTTTGGCAAGTACTCCCATTATACAAAATAAGAAGAAGCTTAACATATTCTACCCAATGGAAGTTAGAAAGTTGGTAAGAGAAAAACCTGGGGCACGTAAAACCTGGCAAATAACTAGAACACCGGAGAACAAAAGAATTCTTAATAATTAAGGTAACAGTCTCAAATCTCTTCTTAAAGAAGTAAAAATGCATCAATCAACAGACACCTAGTTAGTCTAATCGATGAAAAAAATTCTGATTATTCACTGTGAAAGGCGATGAAGTGACTCAAAAGACCCAAAATGCAAGTACCTCCACTTAAAAGGGAGGATCGAACCTGGGCAAGAGGTCCTAAAGAGAAGGCGGATCTGTTTGCGGAGTATCTCGAGGATACCTTCCAACCACTACCAAGACAAACGGCCAATGAAAATGTAATGTCAATCCACAAGGTAGATGATTTTTATATACGCCCGGTAACTCTCAAAGAATTAAAAGAAGAAGTAAAAAGCAACATGAATGTTAAAAAAGCTCCTGAGTGTGACTTGATTACTTCCCAAATGATCAAGGCTCTACCAGATAAAGGATTTCGTAAGCTATGTATGTACACATAATCAATGCAAGCCTTCGGTTAAAATACGTTCCGTGTCAATGGAAAGTAGCAGAAGTAATCATGACAGCAAAACCTGATAAACCTAACGATAAAAAATCATACAAGCCAATTTCATTGCTGCCAGTTATGTCTTTGAAAAATTATTACTAAAAAGACTTAAACCAATAATTGACGACCAACAACTAATTTCTCAACATCAATTTGGATTCAGCGAAAAGCACGCCACAATTGAACAGGTGCATAGAATTACCAACATTAGAACGTAAAAAAGTGTGCTACAGCATATTCCTGGATGCCGCCCAAGCATTCGATAAAGTCTGGCACCGTGTACATGGAATTCAAGCTGCATAGAGATCTGCCGAGGCAATTCTATGCCATACTAAGATCTTATTTATCCAATAGACATTTTCGTGTGAAATATGAGGATGAATACTCCGAACTAAAGAAAATCTCTGCCGGTGTGCCGCAGAGGAGTGTCTTACGGCCAATCCTGTATTTATTATATACAAGGGATGATACAGACGTTTCAAAACTAGGTTCTCCGTAGCATCATAAATGCTCCGTGGTACACAAGAAATGAAGACCTTCACCACAGGGACTTACAGATGAAATACATCCAATATAAAATAAAAAAGCATGCCGCCAAACATTAAATAAGGCTTCAGGAACATGGAAACCCGTATATTCGCCATATGATAAGTAACCCTGTCGTTGAAATAAGACTGCAAAGAACGAGGCCACTTGACCTAGTAAACATACAAAATTAAAATAAGTTTTTTAAATAGGTTCAATTAATTTTGGGACTAGTCATTGGGTATCACCCCAACAAATCAGAATTGTTTAAGAAATATAAAATTTGTAAAAATTTGAAAGATAAATTGCTAAATGAGCACAGTTTCAGTTCTAATTAATAAGGGGGGAGGGGGAGGGGAATAAAACACAGCGGCAATCGAAATAAGTGTGTGGACTAAATTTGGAAAATCCACGCTTATCGCATGGACAAGTGTATGTGGCCTGCTCAAATGTCGGAAAACATTCTGATTTATTCGTGTACGCACCAGACGAAAAAAACCAAAATATTGTGTATACTAAAGCACTTTAAACAGAATTAAAACAAAAACATTTTCGAGCCGCATTACAACGCACATCGGGTACTCGTACTAAATATATTATCGCATTAAATTGAAGATCACGCGAACGAAGTTATTATATTTAATAAATCAAGCCAAA
This sequence comes from Nephrotoma flavescens, assembly GCA_932526605.1. NCBI lineage: Eukaryota > Metazoa > Arthropoda > Insecta > Diptera > Tipulidae > Nephrotoma > Nephrotoma flavescens. Next base: position 263,226,358 of record OW052222.1, on the reverse strand, counting down.
TTCTTGGATATGCAGGTGATATCGTGTTTCTAGACCGAAGACCTAGCGATATCAAGAACAGGCTCATACATCTCGATCGATACGCAAAAGTACTTTGTTTGGACGTGAACAGTAGCAGGCGACCATAATATTGATAGTGTAGAAAAATTAAATACCTCGGCTCGAGTCTGTAACAACATCGTCAAATGAAATTATTAGGCAAAAATAAAAACACGAATTAGTACCGCAAGTCGAGTTTTCTGCGACCAATCAAGGTTGCGATTTCAACATTTATCGCGCATTGTCATGCATGCTTGCATTTTATAAAGCACAAATAAGTCCTGTGTTAGCTTTCGGAAGCGATAACTGGACCGTAGCCGGAATATCTCCAATCCTGGCCTTCAAAGACTGTATAATGCTATCTACTTTTGAAAGGAACCGTGAGATGGCTGTATAACAAATAAAGTGTTTCAAAAACAACCCGGGGGTGTATGTCGTAGGGGTTAGCTAGAGTGAAATACTAGGTTTGCTGTAATTAAAATTTAATAATAATTTTTTTTCGAGTATGTACATACTTCGGCCCATAACAATAATAGTAATTAAAATAAAAATAATTTCTAACAATTGTATATACTTTACCAACACAGTTGTTGCCATTAAATATTTACAGTAGTAAGGTGATTTTACCTGCAAATAGAAGTAAAAAAAAATTTATTGATTATTAAAATTTTAAGTACGCCAGACACATTCCAATAATAGCAAATGATTCATAATTTCTATATTTAACTAAAATTATTGATGTCAGTTTACTATTTTATATAGTTGTAGTTTTTGTACAAAACATGATAAAGACAATTACATAATCGCGTATTTAAGATAACGGTTTTGAGCTTACACACACACACACACATATATAAATATAATATTATAGAGGGTATTGAACAACTATGTAATTCCACTATACCTACATACATAAAATAGTTTCTGAGTCGGATCCCGCGATGACGTTTTTATTGATTACCACCGCCGTTTGTATAAAATATGCGAGTGTTTTTTTTTTTTGCTATTGCGCGATTTGAGTTTTATCAATGAAAATAGTTTTCGATTTGGATGTAAGTATTTGTGTATAAAAAACAGGAAGAGATTCTTTATTTCTATATGTGGGGAGAAAAACTCATGAGGCTCTATTGCTTGTATATATAGCGGAAGGGGGTGGTAAATAAAATAAAAATATTGCATAATAATCGAAAAATAAAGAGGCATCCCGCTGCAGGGCCTAACCCCTAACTTTTGTCAACATCAATACAAACTTTGTTTTTATGTATAAGTGAACAGAACCTACACTGCACATAAACCACAATGTATGTAGGTACTCGTGTACATAAAAAATTTATCACTGTATTATATAGTTTATAACTGTATCTTATACATGCACTACTAATATAAATTATTTTTAATTCATCTCTCGCTGCATATACAATACGTATGTAAGTATGCACAACAACAAATATGAATGCATTGCATAACAAGTGCATTCACATTGCAGTATTATTATTATTGTTTTATTGTTATTAAAAGTAAAATAAATTGTTGCAATAATAAATAAGATAAAGTACGAATAAAAAAAATTGAAGAAAATCCATCCGAGTATTATTAACCCTTTGTGGCGTACATTTTATAGGGATACTGTACCGTAACCTAATACTACACCGGTTTTTATTCACCACGTTAATAAATTTAATTGATTTTTGTTTTATGCGCGACCTAATACGGAACAAAAGGGTTAATAATACTACATGTACTCTACATATAGAGATACGCTATTATTAAACAGTAATTCACTTTTCATTGCATGCAATCTACGAGTATGAATAAAATATATAACATTGAACATATGGTTTGGTGATTTTTGTTGTTGTTGTCGTCAATATTATATTATTGTTGATTTTCTGAGGTTTTTGCTTTGGTTTGACTCTCGCAAAAAGACACATTTTGCAAATCTTGTTTTTGTTGTTTATTTATTTTAAAAATACGGGAAGTGCATGGCAAATTGTGTCTTCTTCTTCTTCGTCGACTATTTATATAGATACCATAATTTTATAAAATTCGTCTGTAATCGATGTTTTAAATTGTCTCAAATTTTCAGTTAAATGGTTCTTGACCTATGGAAACAGCGCAACCGAAAATTTTATCAACAATTTACGTCGATGCAAATATATGGCGACGCCATATACTAAAATAGATTTTTATTATCTTTCCAGTAGAGTCGACTATCGATTAGCCGAGTACCTGGATAATTTTAAGAAATTTTTACTCTTCGATTACCCGGATATTTTCATTTTCAATTTTCGGAATGGTAAAATATGGAGGGATCATTAACGTTGAAACCATCTATGCCACAACCATGCCATGCCATTCATTTTGTCAATTCGGACTGCAATTTTAAATAAAGGAATATTAGGAATCGATCCTTCAAGACTGCAAGACACGTTAAAACACGCTGGTGACGTCCGTCAACCGTTTTTTGAACCTATTACAGAATATATATTCTGCACTTAGTAAAATTAGAGTTGAGCAAATTTTTGACCATCAAATTGCAATTTTAATTTAGTTTCAAGTGCTCTTAAACCGCTAAAGATTGCTGTTGCTGAATTAAGTAATCAGGATGCACATCCGTGAATCTAGTCCAAATTTTCAGCCCGAAATTTTAATTTTTTTACTTATGGCAATACAACTTCTGTCAAGACACAAAATATACGCAAATTATAACTATAAAGCAAATTTGTGCTACACGCAAATTATTATTATTAATCAATTATGTATTAAATAGCTACCGAATTAATCGTGGCTTCTAAATGCTGATAAATTACTGCTGATAAATGTTACTGCTGAAACATGAAAGTAAAAAAAAATAATAATAGGCCAAGTTTTCAAAAATAATGCTTCTTAGTTTAAGTGGAATTATGTGAACTAAATTCCGCTTGAAAAAAAGTTTATCGGGTATTACTTGGAATATATTATATTAAATCTCGCCTCATAAACGATACACGAGCACTTGACATATACCGACGGAAATGCAAAAGTTTTGACTAGAAACCGACGTAATTTCAGAAAAATTCTATCTGAAATTATCTGGATATAGTCGTTTGAATCTCGTCTCACAGGCGGTTCACGAGCACTTGACATACACCGCCGGGTTCATTGAAGTTTTCACTACAAACTGAGAGATTTGCAGAAAAATTCTATCTGGAATTTGTAGTGATGCGACACTTGTGAGGCAAAATTTAAACGACTATATCCAGATAATTCCAGATAGAATTTTTCCGCAAATCTCTTTGTTTGTAGTGAAACCGTCAACGAATCGGGCGGTATATGCTAAGTGAACCGCATGTGATTGAAATGACTATATCCCGTTAATGGCAGATATATTTTTTCGCCAAATCTGTCAGTTTGTAGTCAAAACTTTAAACGACTACATATATCCATAAACAACAAATTAAAATTTAGGGCTGCAATTTCTTGCTAGATTCATTGTGGTCAATCACGTAATGCTAATTAGATTTCCGCATTATTGTTTTCAGGTTAGGTTTGGGCTGTCTACGTTTCCCAACAATGAAGGGATAATTTTAAAATACGTAAAAGTTATATTTATAACAAAAAAAGTTATAATTATATTTAATTTTAATGTCTCGACAGTGATATTTTTTCAGGCTGGGATATAAAATTGTCTCAATAATTATAGGTTAGTATTGCTAGCGGACTTTTTGAACTGAATTTCGGGCTATCTTCATAAAAATGAACAGTTTAGGTCTGACTAGGCTACCAAGCAATAGTAATCCATCTTAAAAATACATAAAAAAAAAATTAAAATTTCGGCCTGAATGTTATAAATTTCATGACATTGTATCATGACACCGTTTATTGTCGCGATAGTGATATTTTTTCAGGATGTGATAGTAAACTATCACGATAGTGATACTTCAGTATTGCCATCGCGTTTTTTCGGGCTGAGTATCGGGCTAGCTTCAATCCGGCGATATATGTCAAGTGCTCGTGAATCGCCTGTGAGACGAGATTCAAACGACTATATCCAGATAATTCCAGATAGAATTTTTCTGAAATTATGTCGGTTTTTAGTCAACACTTTTGCATTTTCCGTATATGTCAAGTGCTCGTGTACCGTTTATGAGGCGAGATTTAATATAATATATTCCAAGTTATATCCGACTTTTTCTCAAGTTGAATTTAGTTCACATAATTCCACTGGAAACATTTTTAGAATTATTTTTTTGAAAACTTGGACTATTATTTTTTTTTCACTTTCATGTTTCAGCAGTATCATTTATCAGCAGTAATTTATCAGAATTTAGAAGCCAAGTTAATTCGGTAGCCATTTAATACATAATTAATTAATAATAATAATTCGCGTGTAACACAAATTTGCTTTATAGTTATAATTTGCGTATATTTTGTGTCATGACAGAAGTTGTATTGCCATAAGTAAAAAATTAAAATTTCGGGTTGAAAATTCGGGCTAGCTTCACGGAGATGTTTTGTAGTACGGAATTTCGTATGGAATTAGAGTTACTTTTTCCGCATAGTGGAAAAATTACATACCGGGTATATTTAAACTCCAAATTCTATTAACTTTTATCTCAAAGATTTAGATTTAAAAACGATATTTACAAAACTACATTTTCTGATAAACATAACCTAGAAATTGAAATTGTCGAGAGAACCAATTAAATTAGCAAAAGGTGTATTGGTAATTTTCTAAACACATTTTCCCGAAAAATTTGGTTATACGTAAAATGATTAGTTGTTTCTACACACAGCGGCACAATTAGGGGAACACAAGTAACACTCGATTTATTAAGAAAAACTAAAGAACATACAATATTGTTTGTTATTTTTTGTTTTTCTAATTTATAATCTTTAATGTTACAGATGAACGTTTTTTCTATATTTTAATTCCAAATTTAAATTATTAACAATACAGAATTTTTTGTGTGAATATTAATTCATTCACCACTACAATTTGAAGAAAAAGGTTATTAATTCAAAATGAGCAACATGGAACCCACTCATGTCGCCAGGGCTGTGACAATTATCGAGAATGGCTACACCTACCGCCAAGTGGAGAGAAGGCTCGGTGTGTCCACGTCCACCATTAATCGATCTGTTCAACGATTCAGATAAACGGGTTTTCGCGAGAGAAGACGAGGTCAAGACCGAAAACGTTGTACTGGCTCCAGAGATGACCGTTTCATTGTCCTTGAAACTTTGAGAAACGCAGTCTTCAAACAACAACTCAAACCCGTAAGGGTTTACAAGAGGTTCGACGAGTGCGAATAAGTGATCGTACTGTGAGACGAAGGCTTAAAGAAGTCGTTTTGAGATCATATGTTCCAGCCATAGGACCTCTATTTCAGCGAAATCACCGAATAGCAAGGATGAGTTTTGCTCAAGAATACTGATTTTGGATTTTGAACCAGTGGGCCATACTTTGTTCACAGGCGAGAGTCGTTTCGTAGTGAACTCGGCCGTAGGAAGGAAAAGAGTACGAAGACGATCATATGTGAGCAATATAACATTACCGCAACCGTCGCTTATGGTGGAGGTTCAATTATGGTTTGGGCTGGTATTTGTTTAGGTGTCCGTGCAGAATTAGTGATTATTGATGGCGGATCCCTTACAGCTGATAGATATGTTAGAGACATTCTGCTAGAACATGCGGTACCATATTAGCTCCATTTATCGGAGAACATTTTGTTTTAATGCATAAGATAATGTCCGGCCGTATTCTGCACGCTCTGTAACGACCTTTTTGTCTGAGGTTGGAATAAACAAGCTGAACTGGTCTGAGAAAGTGTACAGTTTTTACTCGGTAAAGCATGCCTGGGACATGCTAGAGAGACAGGTCCGAGATTGAAATCCAGCAGTTCGAAACACAGAAGAACTTCGAAATGTACTCTTGGACGTATGGACAAATTTATCATAAGAAACGATCGACATTGTCAGGCAAGACGAATGGAAGCAGCTGTGAAAGATCGTGGATATAACACCCGTTACTGAGGAAACCGGTTGGTTACAAAAATTGGTTGTTGTTATGTTTAATTTTGCTTATCTCAATCAAAGGTAATACTTTCAAAAGAGTAGCATATTTCCATTATCGCAGTTTTTCATAGTTTTTCAATAAAATGTTAGATTTCAACATTATTCTTTATTCCTCTAATTGTGCCGCTGTGTGTATTTCTAAATATTTAAAAACGAATAAATTTCATCCCGAGATTATGGATTCTGGTATCTGTTTGATCTTAACAAAATTTGTTATTTTGTAAGTTGCAGGAGTGTACCCTCAATTTTATTACAGTATATTTCAGCAAAGTAGAACCGGGACGATTTGAAATAAATGTATTAAAATTTTTTATTAGATTTAATTTTTAAAATACTATTATAAAAAACGTTTCGAATTTATTTTGTTTTAGGAAATCTCGTCTGTGGTTTTCTTGCTAGTTCCTCCATCACGCGCATCCCCAGGTGGCGAATCGGAGAAACCCCGCCATATATAGCAGGTACCGGGGAAATCATATAACCAGGGCAGACCCAAAACTAGCAGCTTCAAAAATGCAGAAGCGTCTGCCTGGGCCTGAGCAACATGACGGAAGATATTGGAAGTCAGGTCAGGACTATGACAGAGAGATAGCTAATCAAGCCCCTTCATGGTAAATATTGGAGAGACTGGGTAGTTAAATCCTGGTAAGCTACTGTCTTATAGTTCGGTGTTGGTTCAGCAAAGGCTAAGAGAAGTACAAATTTACAAAATATATTACCCCAGTGGCACTATTCTAACTCTCCGGGTATAGGGAACTGGGGAAAGAATTTATTTGCTGAGGTAAAAAGCTAGTGTTAAATTTTTTCAAAACAACATCAAATTGGGAATAATTTTCCCTGCCAATTTAGATATGGAAAAATTATTCCCAATATAAAAATATTTACATCAAACTTTTCTCCTCAGTTGGCTGGAAAAAAATATTTGAACAGAAATTGCATATAAATTCTTTCCCCAGTTCTCTATTCCCCGGGAATTACCAGAATAGTGCCACAGAAGGGTCCAACGTTGTTAGAAAATCCCTTATCGATGGTCTGTCGCTCCGTCCCATGGATTCTAAAGGGAGGGGGGTACACTAAATCGTATCCAGCAATTGCTTTGGGAGACTTGGCTATGCACTCTACCAAGCCTCAATATCAAAAGCACCAATCATGACTTACTCATAAGTAATGGCACGATTTCTTTTTACATTTAAACGTAATGCAAAGACAGTTAGGTCACCTCCAAGGCAAAAAGTCCTTCTATATTATCTGGAAAAAACCACGAAAAGCTCAATCATAATAAACCATAACAATACGAACTAATCACTGACATTGAGCGAAGGCTATATAGCTTGCTTTACAAAGAACGATATGAGGAATATAATAAATGAAAAGCACCAATGACCTTGGTCAAAACCAACTTTAGCCAGTCCGGCTGCGTTGCATCACGTGACATATGAAACAGATGAGGACGAAACTCAATAGAAAAGATTTGAATTTTGGATTTTGAAACGTATGCAAAAAAAAAATAAACGCAAAATGGGTAAATCACCACTAGAAGTGAGAATACAACAGGAGAAAAAAGTGCCAACGCCACCACATATCTAACTGTAATAATTATCAAAGCATCAGTAACATATAGGATACAATTTCATGCAACATCATTAAATAGTGGTGTAGAAATTAGGCCTCTGCCTAGATTTGTGTGTTTAAGTGAGTATTTGGTTTACCACTGTGGCACTATTCTGGCAATTCCCCGAGAATAGAGAATTGGGGAAAGATTTTATATGTAATTTCAATTCAAATATTTTTTTTCTGGCCTACTGAGGTAAAAAGCTAGTGTTAATTTTTTTCAAAACAAAATTTAATTGGGAATAATTTTCCCTACCAATTTAGGTATGGAAAAATTATTCCCAATTCATAAATATTTACATGGAACTTTTTTCGTCAGTAGGCCAGAAAAAATATATTTTAACAGAAATTACATATAAAATCTTTCCCCAATTCCCTATTCCCGGGGAATTACCAGAATAGTGCCACTGGGGAGCTCCAAATATTCACTGCGAGAATTAAAACTAATTGTTGAATCGGGTTTTTATACATAAAAATTGCTTACGCATCATATCAAGAATATTATATACAAAAACATAAAATTGTTGAATTTGCTACAATATACAATATTCCACCTGTGTCGTTACTGTGTCATTGACCGTTCGGAATAATGTATTATTGCGCATGTTGTCATTGTTTCTACATATTTCCGGGCCTAACTGATGTCGCACATCTGTTAAACTATGCTTTCGTTGGCTCTCGCTACAGGAGATGGCGGCCGGTGGTTTGCAATGCATCTTCCTCTTAAATTGTTTACAACCCAGATGACTCCTATTACTACAGTACTCCCAAATAAAATGTGGATCATTTCGTTCGTTCATTCGTTTGCTTTATTTTTTTCCGCAGCACTGAATCCCCGTAGATTGTTACCCCTATGCATTAAATGTGTTGCGTGCTGAGTAAATTTGTTGATATTGTGTTTAGCTGTTTCTACAGCAATTATTTGAACGTCAGAGTCTCTGAGCACGCAGCCGGATTCGATTTCGACTATACCGGAGTCTACGATGGTGTAAGATTGAATTTTAGGCCCACATATGACATCGATTGTGATTTCGTTGGGTATCACATACACCCACTGGTTGGCAGTGTGAAGTTTGATCCAATGATTACTAGCTTTTGTTGTCCTAGTGCCGCATACGGTGCCCAATTCGTTCTTTCGTTATAATATCGCCTCACCTCACATGACGTTTGATTTGAAGGCGTGTTGATAATTTGTGATACTTCGCATAAGAGATGCACAGGCTTAAATACTTGACATTTATGCACGTCTTCTTTGGTTAATAATGCGAAGTGCTCACGCCAATTGTCCATTGCTATATAGTCAGTGACTGAGTGCTTCCATGAATGATGTTGGGAATTGGAACTACAGATATTAGTGTATAGTCCCACATGAACGACTGTGGTAAAGTGATTTCAATTATTACATTTTTTTTGAGCCACTCGGTTGCGAATTTGCATGGTTTCATACACGTGGTGGAGGTCGTGAATGTCGTGTCCTGGCAACGCAATGGTTACTGGCACGTGTTGTCAAATGAATTGTAACTCTTCTTCGTCTTGATGAACATGATAAATCACGTTAAGTAATCCTTGTCGCGTGTCCTGGAGGCTCTTTAGAACTAGCATCATTTCAAAAATGGTCACTAGCGTTGATCACACTCTGTCTTCATACGTTCTATATTCGTTTAACTGCAACATTTCCTGCCGCAAACGATGTTGGTCTTTAATCAAGTTGTTCATAGAAGCCGTGGTGAGGTTTGTATTATGTTTTACCAAATTGATGGTGTTGTCGACAATAGTTGTTTGATTTTTGATGGGAGTCAAGAGATAATTCTCATCACTGTTAATTTATTGAAAATAGGATTCATACTTGTCAGTTTCTCGCTGGGTCCAAATAGATTCCACACACAAAAAACTCGCCTGGAAACGAATCTTTTGCTGCTCACTATCTCGATGTGTATGGCTTTGGTTGTAATGCATACGAATAGGGCAATGTATCTTTTGTAGTATTTGTTACCCCAACTCTTGGTGGTTCTTAGTTGGATGGGTCCTGTATAGTCAATTCCTGTTTTAGAAAATGGTCTTCCCGGGCTCACTCTTCCTGATGGTAGATGGCCCATTAGTTGTTCCATGTATTTTTGTTTGTATAGCGAAAGCAGGTTATGCATTTTTACCACTTGTCTTACGGCTCGTCTTCCATCGATGATCCAATATTTTTGTTTCAGCATTGCAAGGGTTAGTTGTGTGCCACAATGTAATGTGTTTTAATGGGTTTCCTCGATTATCTTAATTATGTGGTTTTTGTTTAGAATTACAGGCTGTTTGCTGGTTGCCAAATTGCAGTTTTGGAGACGTGCCATCACACGGAGTAGGCCTTCGCCGTCTAGAAAGGGGTTTAATGAAAGTAGCTTACTGTCCTTTTCTAGCCTTCTTGGGTTATTTTTATAATTGCTGTTTCTGCTGCCTTAAGTCTATTAAATATCTCTGCAACTCTGTCGCCAGCACTCACTTTTCTTCCAGCTCTGCTTGTAAATTTGATGGTGGATCCGGAACGGGTTTTTCAGTATTCCACTGCGGCAGCATAGTTGTTAGGAAGCTTAAGCTTGGTCCATGCCACCATACGTTGTTGTCAATGAGCTGCTTACGTGCTATGTCACGTGAGGTGATGTCCGCGGGATTTTCCTGAGACTTGACGTAATGCCAGATTGTTGTTGGTAATGTCTTCTTAATCGTCGAGATTCTATTTTGCACAAACGTTTTGTAAATGTCCCAGCGGCTACATAGAAAATTAATGGGAGCTCTTAGTGAAGAAAAGACAACTTGGTACTCCTACGAAGATAAGCAGACCAGGAAAACCAAAGCCATTGTCAAGGGCGATATTTTGAATAAGAAGTCCATAGGCTGGAATACCTGACATCGATTTACATCTTCTCTCGTTAGTAATGCAAAGTGTTCACGCCGATTGTCCATTGCTATATAAACAATGGAACGAATGATGTGTAGCACGCATGCTTGCCAGATTTATATCGAGAATTGGAGCTACCTATATTAGTGTACAGTCCCACGCGAACGAAAGAGGTAAGATATTTACAATTAGTACATATTTCAAAGTTACTCGACTGCGTATATTCATGTTTTGATAGATCTGATGGAGGTCGTCCCATATTGTCGTCATATATGTTGTGTCCAGGTGGTGTAATGATTACAGGCACGTGTTGTCGAATTAATTATAACGTTTTTTTCTGTGTTTTTTTATTATTAATTTTTTCGGATAAACAACAGATGGTTGGGACGATCAATAGATTAATTGCGATTTATTGCCTATTTTTTGTCCCTCCTTCTTTTATTTATTTTTTGCTTTTTTCTACTATATAGAACAAAAATTTATACTTTTACAAATCAGTAGATACTCCTGGTGATGGATGACCTAACAAATCGAGATCGATCTAGTGATTTTTTTAAAATTTTGAACAAATTTTCTAACTAAAATATATAGAAATAGAAAAACGAGTTTAAGTGAAATGTGGTTATTAAGTGTTAGTGTATTTCGCCAAGTGCCTAGGACAAATGGTGTTAAAAGTATATATGAAAACCCATTCGATATAATCAAAAATGCAGTTTCCAAAGAACTTGCAGTATCATCTATATAGACTTTAACGAGCTATATCGGCAACAAATTGTTCTATCTATTTTGAAAATTACATCAATTCCGATTATCGTCAAGCAACTCTTTCACCCAATAAAATAAAATCTCAAAACATTGTCACAATAATTTATAATCGCTAAACAAATATACACAACAAACAGAGGAGTCCATCAAGTGCAGTGCGATAACAGAAATTTTTAATCGTGCGCAATTAAATTAATTCTATAAATAGTCGCCACAGAGCCACAAATAAATGCTCCAATTATCCCCCGTACTACGCTACTACGAACTATTATTTTCCTCTTGAAGTTCAAAATATTTCATATGAAACCGCGCGCTCGCCGCTTATCAGTCATATTTTCATTTTCAATTACTCGTAAATAAATTTTGTAGCAAAATAAGAAACAAATAGAAAACCAATTGATAAAAGAGTAAAGTAAATAGTAAAATTGGTTTGTGAATTGTTTAACACATAAGTAAATAAATATTTATCGTTCGATGTGTCGCACAATCTTATGGAATGTGGTTTTTATTTGTCGCTGATATGTCACAAATCGTATGCAGCCAAGTGAGATTTTACCAGTGATCGGTGGTTAGTAAAATGACAACAACTTCGTCTGTGTCGCTATACCTAGGTGGAAGCACATGCAACATAAAAATAATTTCCGCGCGATCTACACAATACAATCTTACAATATCAAACAAAAAGAGAACAAAGTAACAATCCATTACCGTTAAATCTGATATTCGTCATTTTTGATTGATTTGAGCGTGTACGATCATTGATCGCTGAATATAAAAAAAATCACATGTAATTTTATAAAAATATTAGAAAACAAAAACGATCGATAAAACCTTCTTCCGGATCAAATCCATATTATTTTATTAATCCGTTATAATTTTAGTTATTTATTTCATTTTTTCGTCTTCATTGAATTAAATATATACGAGACGTGAAGTGCTGTGCAACATGATCTCTATATAACGAAATAATAGACAAAAAAAACAACAACAAATCTTTTATTCTGATTGAGTGCACATGATTTTTTTTTTACAAACATGTGAATGATCGCGAGGGTGTAGTACCTGAAAAAAAAATATTTTGTCGGTTGGGCACCGAACAATTGATATCGAAAAAAATTCCCATGAAAAAGTGTGATGGCGCAGACGATCGTATCGGCATACTGGAAGTATGTACGCGATCTCTACATGCTCTAACCTATTACCCAAAAATAAAACTTTCATATACGATCAAATTCATATTTATACGTATGTTTAATAAAAAACTAAAATAAAATAGAAAGTAACGGCAGTTACATGATCATAATTTTTCATTGATTATAGGTACTCGTATATATATACTTTAGCCAATGTTTCGTCTTAACATATTGTGATCATTTCTTCTTCGCGGTATCTTATTTATGAAACATATGCATGATGTACTTAAAATTGCTTGTTTGGTACAGTATATCAAATTACGGTATGTTTTTTTTGTGTTGTATACCAATCCATATGGCTCGCGGAGAATAATTTAAATATTTCGGGTGCGTACAGATTTTCAAATTTAGCAGTTATATTAACAATAGCGTATAATCAAGTACAAAATTATAATATGATTAATTAAGTGCGGTATTTTTGGCATGATATACTCGTTTTGTTTGAGCTTAATCAAACGGTGGTAGCTGTTTATCGCCAAATTAGCAATTTGCATTAATTTTATAACTGATCAAAGGCGTTATAATATCATTACCAAAGCCGATGTTTCAACAAAAATTGTATTTTAACATATTAACGGAAAGTGTAAGTGTGGAAACAAGTATAACTTTGAAAATTGTATATATGGCGTACGTTACCACATGTACTCCTGTAAATGTGTAAACGACCCATCACCCCTCCTTTAGTCATGGCAAAAGCGACTCTTTCAGAAATTGTTAGTGTCATTCTTGGAATGAACACAATTTCTCCCTTTGACTTGCCATCAGAAATTACTTTGGCAAAAATCACGTTATTTAACAACTTTGTGATAATGAGTCATGTACCGTTACAAAGATCTCGTATGTAATTCAAATTTCGGAGCAACAATATATTGTTCCTACTTTAAGAGTTAGTTCTATCTTCAGGTGTAACTAAACGACTCAAAATTTAGTCATTAACGGCGAAAGTGTCCTCATTTAAAGGCTACAGGATTGCTGCGTCAAGGCATATGTTTCTGCCTCCGCTGGAGAAAATGAATCGGAATATTGTATCCACTAATGCGTCATTGCACATACACTGTTGAGGTATTTCAATCATATCCTCACTAAGACTTTGGTCATTGGCGAGTGTGCCATTACCGAGAGACATATAGCCACTCAGCATATTGAGAGTCATTTACAGCTCTCATGTTCTCAATCAATTTGATCTGAATAGTATGACGTCACATTGGAGACCTCTTAAGAGTGTCTTCCACGATTTATATTCGACCTCCATCGATTAAAATTGGCAATGTCTGCCGAAAATCACCTCCACAAATGATATGATGCGACTTGTCGTGCATCAAGTATCCATTAAGTCGCCACATTGCTTCTGGAGCGCTAACATAACGCGAATCCAAAAAATCTTTAGTCTCATCATGTTCAAATGATTGAGGTGCCGTCACATTTTCAGTGACTTTAACGCTTGCAGCATCATTTGAGTTTTTTCAAAAGCCAAGGATTGTAAGGGATAACCCTTAAGTTATCAATTCGTTTCGGTTTTCTTTACCAATGATAAGAAACCTCCAGCGAGTCTTTGGTACTTGGGATAGTCGTTTTTATTTTGTCGAGTTACCCCTTCAAAATCTTTGGGAAATTCTTTGGCACATTTCCCATCTTTCAAACATCTAACGTTTGAACATCCATGTGTCAGTATATCATTAATAACAGTAATATCATTAATAAGCTCTTTAGTTTTTGAATTAAAAACTTTAGAGATCAGATCTGGTCTGTTCTTAGGACTACGACCCCTTAAGTTGTCTTTAATCTCTTTCCATCTGGGATTCCAGGTCACAGTAATGAAGAGGACTAGTTTCCCAAACTTTCTTACAATTCCAATTGCATCTTGTAAATTTTGGAGTTGACTCCTTCATCATCAACTAAAAGAAGAGGGCAAAATAAGCGTCCGTCCAAGTTGTTGTCCGCTTTCTCTTTTAAAATGGTGCAGCTGGTCAGAAAGACCGGCGCAATTATCAATTTTTAATTCAAGTTGATGTGTTTTTATATAATGCAACCGTTTGTCTTCGGTTTTGCAATAGGCACCAACAAAAAATTGTTGAGCTAATTTCCCTGCAGAAAGGAAATGGTTAAACTCATTTCTTACAGCCAATAAATTACTGTAATATTGCATCTGGGTAATTCTTTGCCACCAAATCCTCTGAGAAATAGAAGTAAATACCCCATGGGATCACACTTTTCAGCAAGAAATGAGAGCTGTTTAGTCTCACTCGATCTTTACTTTCTTCTCTTTCATTGTAGACTCTTAGGGCTCTATTAAACGATGAAGATCGTTCAAGCTCTTTTTCTAATTTCCTCATCATTTTATATGACTCAGTAAGGATCTTTCTCTGGCCCAAGTAGGTAGATAAATCTACCATGGTATATTTAGTGCATTTTTCATTGAATGAATTGCTCATTTACAATTTTGCAGTGTCCAACATGGACAGTAGGGCATACGCGGGTGCTTTACCATCTGCAGGATGGGCAGCCATAGAAGTCACATGGTGTATTGCACCTTGGACTCTAAAGCAATAAGGAGCTCTAGTGCCAGGCTGAGCATTATTGCCACATGTATATTTGACAACCATAGAAGCAAATGAACAACAACCTTGTAATTAAATCGAGTGCAAAGGGTTAAATATTCAGATAAATTGAATAAAACTCTAAAAATGAGGGTATAACTCACTCCAAATAGAGAATAGAGGAAACGTGAGAAAAGTTGGGGCCACTTAATCCAACCGCTGAAAAGTAGAAATTGAAAAACAAATAAACGGAAAAATATTGCAAATAATAAAGTAAACATAAAGGATAAAAAAGAAAAATAAGGGTTTAAAATTAGCGTGCCGAGTCTGGCATTTGTAATTGGGAAAAACTGCGATTTACAGCACATCGAATTAACGTTTATTTAGTGTGTGTCACGTAGCATTCTTGTAATTGGCTCCACGAACTGAGCATGAACTTGATTTTTAAAAATTCTTTGAAAATGCTCCTATTTTCCACAATTCCTTAACAAATTACTTGAAGTGGATTACATGTTGACTATGTAGCACCGATACTACAAATAACGTATCAAGAAATGTTACAGTATGGTGCTAAATACCTAAGATTAAAGTAAAAGGGTGTACGCTTCATTTACTGATATGCAAATCACGCGAACTACTTCTAAATAATTTTTGAATTTTAGATAAAACTAAAGAATTTTAATTTACGGGAATGGAATCACTACATTGTTCCAATATTAAAAGCATCGGTTAACTAAAGTACCGGTCAGACTGTAGACAGGACCTGATCTGCATTGCATACTAGTGCTTATAAACATGAAAGGAACATAATATTTAGACAATGTCGCAAATTCAATGGATAGATATTATTCCTGACGACCGGGAAGTAAACTACTAATATAGTTGGTTACACATCAACGGTGTTTCATTTGAGCTTGCTGCAGGTACACATCCAATGGGCAGGAACAAATTTAAGTACACAGTGGTTTAAGAATATTCCATACAATATTTAGCGGGCTCCATTATGCTGTATACGATAGTGGAAATTTGACAGCGAAAAATAAGAGATTACGCTACTCGCCGCAAGTGGTAGCACTATTACTAAAGAGAAATAATTTTGTTATGTAATTACCAGCGGAAATTTTTATTCATTATGTATTTTTTTTACACTAAATAAAACATCTCAGCGGAATAAAATTTTAAAAGTGATCCTTAAAATGGCAAATTGATTGATCTCCGAAGTAAAGGAACTCGGTAAATGAAATCTAGAAATTTAATAATAGTCCGTCTTTCCGCCATTTCTTAACGAACTACGATAAAATTTGGATAGTAGGGATCAATACTTCTATAATTAAATTTCGCTATTCCTTAAATTAATTTTGTAAAATTTGCATCGCATACAGAGACAATTCGGGAAAAAACTTAATGGACTAGAATTTTCATTAGAATTTTTAGATTTTCTACGGCCATATAAGTTATTTTCAGTTTTTGGCCAATATCTCAAAAACTTTCACTATAATCACCAATACTTTTCGGTTGTTTTGTTTTGGCCAAAAACTGAAAATAACTTATATGGCCGTTGAAAATCAAAATATTCTAATGAAAATTCTAGTTCATAAAATTTTTCCGAATTGTCCCTGTACTCTTCCTCCTTGTTACAAAATTTAATTAAACTTAATAAACACATTTTTATTAATCACTTGTTTTTGTTCCGCAGAATATTTTGAATATTTTTCAATAAGTTTAAAAAATCACTCGATCGATTTCGACTTGTTAGGTCATCATCAGGAGTATCTACTGAATTGTATTAGTAAAAATTTTTTGTTATATAGTAGAAAAAAGCAAAATATAAATAAAAATAAAAGAAGGAGGGGGAAAAAAAAAGCAATAAAAATTAATCTACGGATCGCGCAGGTAGGCGATGAGTCATAGGTTGAGTAACAAAATTCAAGGTATATTATTGCGTACGTGAGAATAGAAAAGGGCGGGGTCTGTAATTGGTGAGAACCGGATTTCTCTCTGTTCGTTAAGGATATTTTGGTTAAGAAATATTGATTTTCGAATTTCGTAAGATTCTAAGGTATCTAAACGTCTGCCTTTGGGTTGTATATGTAATATGTCTAAATTGTTCAAGCTAGCTGTATGATTTTCTGAAGTTAAATGGTTATGGAAAGTTGATTGATTGCAACCAGATAAATGTTCTTTAGCTCTAACTCCAAAATTGCGCCCAGTCTGACCAATATAGGAGAAACTACAATCATTGCAATTAATCCTATAAACGCCAGATTTGGAAAGGCGATCAACTCTAGGTTTATTGTTAAAAATCATTTTCTTTATTGTGTTGTTATTATAAAAAGCAAAACTAATATTGGTATACTTGGACACGATGTTGCTAATCCGTTGGCTCGTTTTTCCTATATACTCTAAGCGACGCCAATTTTCCCGCGTTGGACTGTCCGGTGGATAAATACCCGTTAGAGTTTTACGCTTTAGCTTTTTATTTAATAACTTTAATATAGTCCTAGTTGCATATCCGTTATTTGTTGCTATTTGAAGAGTTATGTTAAGCTCAGTGTTATAATTTGAATTTGACAGAGGGATGTTTATTAGTCTATCTATGAGTGAGTGGAAAGCTGACATTTTAATATTATGGGGATGGTTTGAAGAACTAGGGATAACAGCGTCTGTATACGTGGGTTTCCGATAAATTTTGAAGTCTAAAGTAGAATTAATCCTGGTTATTGTTATATCTAGAAAATTAATACATTTATTTCCTTCTTTTTCTAACGTAAAATCAATGGTGGGATATTGAGAATTTAACCAAGTAAGGAAAGAGTCTAACAGTCGATCAGTTCCATTCCATAGACATAATATGTCATCAACATATCTATACCAAAAGATTATATGACGAAAATAGGGATTGTTATTTGATATGATCATTTGTTCGAAGAAATTCATGAAAATTTCAGCCAACAAAGGTGACAGAGGGGAGCCCATGGGTAGACCATCAGCGAATTTGAAATATTTATTATCAAAACAGAAATAATTTTGTTTAATACAAGTCTCAAAAACTAACTTCAGTTCGCGACGTAAGCTCTCATCTACAACATCCCTATCTAAGTAATTACAAACTATTTGGGACAAAGTATTAATTGGAATAGAAGTGAAAAGACTGGCAACGTCAAATGAAACTAGTTTTGAATGTAACGGAATGTCGACGTCTTGAATTTTGTTAATCAGTTCTACCGAGTTCTTAACCGAGTAAGCCGAAAAGAAATTAGTATGACAATTGAAAAAATTTATGAAACCCTTACATAGCTTGTAGGCAGGAGCATTGCAATACGCTACTATTGGTCTAATCGGAATGCCTTCCTTATGGATTTTTGGTAAACCATAAAGGATCGGGGCAGATGGATTCATGACAGAGTACTTTCAACCAGTTCCATCAAATAACTTCTGGCATTGGTTGATACACTTACTAACCGAAGTTTAAAAGACTTAGTTGGATCTCTGCCAAGCTCTATTGCTTTACTTTCTGTAATAAAATCAGAAATTTTATTGCAGTAATCGACTTTTGTGAGCACGGTAATTGTATTGCCTTTATCCGCTTTACACGCTATAAGGTCATGGTCACGTAGTTTTTTCTTTATCGCACCAATCACTTTGATCGGTTGCTCCGTTGCTAAGCATTTGCAATCCGTTGCTGAGCATCACTCCGTTGCTAAGCATTTGCACCTCTGTATCACGGAAAACGACTGAGGACAAGTTCTTAAAACGTGGATGAAATTGGAAATCAGACGAACCACTATTACCTCTACGGTTAAATGGATAAGCCTTATCTCGCAACACATCCAGTTTAGCTTTTTGTTTCACATATTGAATATGTGAAATTTCAGCTACCTCTGCATGAACTTTTCTGTCCAGCCAATCGAACTCAACAGAGTGCAAACGAATTGCTAACTCAGTGTGAACAACTTTAAGATGGAGATATAAGTTGTTCCTGGTTGTTTCCCTCCTTCTTTTATTTTTATTTATATTTTGCTTTTTTCTACTACTATATAACAAAAAATTTTTACTAATACAATTCAGTAGATACTCCTGATGATGACCTAACAAGTCGAAATCGATCGAGTGATTTTTAAACTTATTGAAAAATATTCAAAATATTCTGCGGAACAAAAACAAGTGATTAATAAAAATGTGTTTATTAAGTATAAGTGTGTTTCGCCAAGTGCCTACGGCAAATAGCGTAAAAAATTTAATTAAGAAATAGCCAATTTTCCTCCAGTTTAAAATTTATTTATATCGTGTAAAATGTACAAATACCATTTTTTATGAGGACTGGTTATGAAATGGCCAGTTTAGTCCAGCACGAACAGATCCTAGAATTTTGTCCAAAACTTAGTTTAAAATTCCTTATCAATACTACTATCCAAATTTCATCGTAATTTGTTAAGAAATGGCGGAAAGACGGAATATTGTTAAATTTCAAGATTTCATTTACCGAGTTCCTTTACTTCGGAAATCAATCAGTTAGCCATTTTAAGGATCACTTTTAATATTTTATTCCACTGAGATGTTTTATTTAGTGAAAAAAGTGATACATAATGAATAAAAAAATTAGGCTGCTAATTACATAACAAAATAAATAGTGAGAGTGCTACCACTTGCGACGAGTAGCGTAATCTCTTATGTTACGCTGTCAAATTTTCGCTATCTTATACAGCATGGTTCCATTTTCGTAAGCAAAGTACTCGCAAGTATTTCTAGCTACTCAATCAAAAATTTTTTTTTGCAATATTTTGATTTTATAATGATGGGTATGGGCCCTAATGAGAGAGTTTCGAATGATGAAGTGTTTTTTGGAGAAGAATGAGATAAGAAACATCTAAATATTTCTGAACCCGAATTAATTAGAAATGGCGATTCCTCGATGCCGTACAATTTTGTTGCGGACGACACTTTTGCGCTCTCGGAAAATATAATGAAGCCTTATTCACAAAGAGAATTAACTAAAGCGAGAAGAATAAAAAATTATCTCAGGCTCGGAGAATTGTAAAAAAGGTTTTCGGAATACCAGCAGGCAGATTCCGAATTGTTTCAACGATCATTAACCTTGATCCAGAAAAAGCGTTAAAAGTAGTAATGATGTGTTGCCACTTACGTTAAGGGGACCCATTTGGAACAAGGTTTAGACGTGGAAAATTATTCTAGCAAAATTGAACAAGGTAGCTGTAACTTAAGAACATAATTTTTGGCATGTACCGTTCAACAAACCGAAATTCTTCATCTTCTGCTAAAATAGCACGGGTTTGATTCTGCGAGTGTTTATTCCATGGCAAGACAGTATGATAAAATAATAGAAAACAAAATGTCACGCTTACTAGGTTTATCTGAAGTTGCTAGTTCACATCTTGAGTTTCCGAGTTAGCTCGGAATATTCTTCTTGATATTTCACCCGAAAGTGGCGATTCTTTATGTATGATTTTAAAATCGTATAATATTGTTTTGGTAAATCTCTATGTAGTTTGAAGAGTAAACCTCTGTGCCACACCTTATCGAAGGCCTTCGCCACATCTAAGATTAAAGCAAACCTTTTTCCTCTCTAATGTATTTTCTATGACATCTGTAAGCCTATGAACCTGCTCAATAGTGTTTCTCTCTGAAACCAAACTGATATTCTGGTATAAGGTTTCTTTGTTATATGGTTCTTTTCAATCTTTTGAGCAGCAGCCTCTCAAACATTTTCGCTAGTGTTGGTAGAAGTGAAATTTGCCGGTAAGATTTTCTATCATTCGGTGGCTTGCTTGGTTTCGGAGTCATTATTACTTCTGCTACTTTCCACTGCATTGACACGTGCTTTTTCCTGAGGATCGCATTGATTATGTGCAATAATTTACGGGTGCTTTTTTCAGGCAGCTCCTTTATTATTTGCCCTGTTATCAGATCGTAACCAGAGCTTTCTTTGCTTGAATGTTCGATTTAACCATTTTGTTGCTTTCCATAGCGATTTTGGCCGTTTTAACTCTTTTGTTGCTTTCGAGAGGGAATAGTCGGAATCTTTAGTTGGAGCTAGAGAACAAAAGTATTTTCCAATTGTTTCATTTTTCCTTGCTTTTATGAGTGCCTTAAGTATGATGCAAAAGTTGTTCAAGGTGGTTTTATTTTGGGGCGCACGCGTCTGCCGTTTGATTTATAGGAGCTGCTCTGGTAAAATGTGTTTCTGATATTAAGCATATATCAATTTATTCAGTATTTAAAAGTAGTTCTAAAAAAAATTCAAACATGGTTGAAATTTCGTCAATCGTTTTTACAGGATTGCACAAGCCTTCAATCAGCACCACACAGTTTCAAAATGATTGCGCAAATGATGATTGCAAAGCTTACTGTAGGGGCAGCAGGTGTAGGGGCACCTTTATGTTTTACTTCTAACTAACAATTTTGTGTTCCATTGAACATTTATTCACACGTACTAGATAGAAAATACGAGTAGTTTAGATCTAAACCGAACATTATTAAATTTTACCGTAAACAATTCTTAACTAAAGTTTTAATTTGGAATACCGGAAGCAGGTCAATCTGGCGGTATTCGATCGGCCATAATTTTTCTATTTTTTGCAAGTGGCATTTCAAAATAAACTTTTTCCCTGTTTGGTCGGTTTGATCCCATTTGCAAGTAAAGCATGCAATATGTGGCGATAAAGTTTGTTAATGAAAAAAATATGGCATTGCAAATAAAAAATTGGTAGATATATAGACTTATTTGACACCCTTGCTATTATCACATATTTCGCAAAACTATGGGGAAAGCACTACACTGTGTGTACACTATTTTCGACACCAACACTTGTTCGAAAATTTTAGATTACGCGTATACGCATACAGCACTGCTATTGGGGTTGGCTAAGTACCGATTAGTGTATAAATTCTAAATTTGGCCCTATTAGTCAAAAAATTATTTAAATTATTTTGAAATCAGTAGTCCACACGGAATACCTATTTTGGTGAATTTTCGAAATTAGGACTAAAACGTGAATCGACACACTGCTGAAGCCATAATATGAACAAGCAAGCACTCGGTTAATCAAAAAGCATCCAATTCAGCAAAGCCAGTTCCTTCCTTAAAATATTAGGCATAGCGGAACGAGACTATTTGTTCTCTAACTGCCACTTTAATTGTCACTGTTTTAATTTCAACGTTAGAGGTGCTAAACATTTTAATTCTTTTAAAATTGATTCTAAATGCCGGAGTACAAAAGGTCTAGTCAGGATGCTACGCTGGTTTTAATAACAGGCGAAAAATTGGAACAAACCCCGATAGCAATATCATGATACAAATTGAATAGTAGAAAAAAAATGTTAAATCATGTTAGATAAAAGTACACAATAATTAATGTTTGACCTGTAATTACTTTAGTCATTATAAAACTTGTAAAATTGCCCAATATCCACTTATCGTGGTATATGTAATTAAAAATAAAACTGCCATTCGCAATTCTCGATATCCTTGACTCCGAAATTCTCACCAAAATGTGAACGAACTTTCTGGTCGAATCTTATACACATTACAAGATTCTAACGTGCGGTGTACAGAACGTACATATCGAAACCGACTTTCTTTAACGGTTAAATAAAAAAAAAAAAACTTTAAATCAAATAAAAAAAAAATATTTTCAATTATAAATTCATATAAGAATTGTGTCAACTGCTTGAAATATTTGATAACAGCAACAATATAAGCAAGCATACAACAAAAAAAAAAAACTTAAAGACAATAATAACGCGAATACTAAAAGGCCGCGCAATTTAATTGTCTTTCAAATTTGATTTCGTTGCTGTTGTAAATTATAAAATATGTAATTGTCGCTGTATGCGACTTTTTTCTAAAAATCAATTTATTTTTTGCTTCTATTTAGCTTTCGGCCGTAAACACTGTCCAAGCAGCGCACGTTCCTTCTTATAAATTTATTAAAATATGTAAGCACATACGAACGAACGATACGAGTTTTTCATTTTTGCACTAACAGACAATCAAGATTACATAATTACGGATTTAATTGTTGACATATTTTCTTTCACAGTATTTCTTATATTTACTATCAAGCCGTCGAGTTTTATGTCGCATATGCATGCACATACACACACACACACACACACACAATAAAATAACTATAAACGCATTAATTAACAATCATTAAATAGTAGAAAACGTCAATAGTCGTACCGAAAACCGTAAAATTCAGCAAATAAAAAATCTAAACTCTTTAAGAATTTAATGAACGAAGCTGGGAGACCACAACACAAAAAAGAAGAAGAACAACGTCTTGGAACTGTAAATAAATTAATGTTGGTTTCTAGTTTTGGCCTATTCGATATAGTAATGATGAACGTATACGAAGAAGAGCGAACAAGGCAGCAAATAAAATTATATTTTTATTATAAGACAGTCCGTTAGAATTTTTAGTTTTAAGTAATAAATAATAAATTTATAAGTAGAAATTATGTAAGAAATGAAGAATGATCTATTCCATCAGGCTTGACAATTTTTTCTTGTCTTCTGTTCTGTTTGTCTTCTTAGATAATAAAAACTAAGTATATCGTTTATAACGTTGTTGATTAAAAGATTAGCGACGGTTATGTCTTCGTGTTCTTATAAACATCTTAAGACGAATCAAACACAAAAAAATATTTCCCATAGACGTTTTTGTTGTTGTGTTTTTGGGATATTGGGATTTTTATATAATTTATTTTTTTGTGGTGCGGTAGATGGATATTATTCTGGTGGAGTTCACGATTATATGACCAAATTCTTCGTAGGTTTGTGTCAGTGGAATGAGTAGGGTTCAACTTGATTAATAGGAATCATTTTTGGTAGTGTCATGAACAAAAAATATTCTATAGAAAAAAATTTTGCTTATTGTGTGGTGGTTATTGTTACAAAGTTCATTGGCCGAAATATATACTACCAAAGTTTTTCCATCGGTGGAAATTTGTGCGTAGAAATAAACAAAGTTCAATGACTTTACAGTAGTGGTGTCATACAAAAACTATGGAAATCGTTCGTCTTCGAAATGTGTACTGACATGAAAATAAATCGATATCGAATATCTGGACAACGCAACAAATCGGGTTGGCTTAGTAGCATGGTTTTTACACACCACCGTATAGAATATTAAAATTTCAAACTGTAGGCATTTCCTTTTACAATTGATCTAACTCAATAATTTTGTTTCTAATTACCTTTGAATACAACATTACATGCTTTTAGTTAACTCGCTTTGTCCCTAGGGGTCAAAACTTAACTCACATCAATTATATGTAATTTTTATATAAAACGTTTGTACAATTTTATTGGCCCTTATAAATGATATTATCGTAGACTGGATTAACGATGACGATGACAACCGAAGAGACGGTTGGAGAAGGCGAAGGAAAAATATAAAGAAAAACGAGTCACTGAGAGTAAAGAAGGGTAGGAGAATAGATTAAAGAAGTGGAAAAGACAGTTGGAAGATGAATCGTTACAGCATATGAAGATTATAAAAAATGCAAGATCAACACAATATAATCGGGAACAACATTACGCATAAGCAACATCGAGAACCGCCATTTCAACCTACGGAACCACTATCAATACGTTGTGCGATAACATAAGCGAAGCTACTCGAAGCATGTTCCAATCTACATACCAAGCATCCAGAGTTAGTGAGAAGGTACCGAATATAGTAAGCAAGATTAACTCAAGAAGAAGTGCATATACATTTCAATAGGAGAATCCCGAATCGTACAGGCTTCATGGAATCAATCGAATAAGGATCTACTCATATCGGGCTATGCTGTTGTTCAATGTTGCGCATATGGTACTAGCTAACATCGCTTCTTCTACAAAGTTTCATTCTACCACCGCGAAAATGGACACGATGCACCCTCGATTCCAAATATGATATTTTTCATCGATAACATGGCCAGAGCTATAAATTGCACACGGATGTGGATATTGAGCTTGAAATGGCGGAACATATTTATGTGAGAAGGCATTCGCATGGTGGTATTTCTTCTACCAAAGAATCAACGGATTCGAGAAATCTTAGCCTTACGGGTCATCACGCATCACATCACTCGACTACTTTTGATACCGAATCGAGGGGCAGGATGGAATAGTTAAGAACGTGCACCCCTACCTACAGAACATGAGGGATGCCTTGCATAGTGGAGAAAGGCACTCAAAGGAACTGGTCTCACAAATCAGATGCGTAGAATCACCAACTTACTTCGTGCCTCTCAGCTACAACAATAACCATTGGCTGGACTTAAGAAGTGCGCAGCCGATGGAAGTCTTGATGAAAGTCCCATATGAACTTGGCATACCACGCCACACAACGCCTCATAGAGAAATATCCGGTCATCGTAGGTCGACATTTCATGATTAGCGTTGACCGAGTGTTTGTAGGCCGATTGAAAGACTACTGGTGGTCAATATGATTTCAGAACAGAGAAATCCCACAACTTTGCATGGAGGTGTGGATTGAAAATCATCCATCATTCGATGCAGATGAAGGCATTCAGTAGATAGATAGAGCTTGTTCCTGCAGAATGGCTGAAGGGGGCTCGGAACTCGATAAACTCGTCAACAGATGTCATGTTCACAACCATACCGCAACATTCAAGACCTATACGACACCACAGCTGTATGCAGATTCAGCTTTCCAAGAGACTTCAAAGAATTGGTGGTAGAATATGCCTACTGAAAGCCAAAATGAAAATACGAAGCAATAGCATTATGCATAGCCATAAACGTCCAAGCTAGAACCAACACAACGTTAGCTTTGCTCAAGCATAAGATATAGTGGGAAGCGATTGATATATCGAGAAGACTCTTCACGATATACTTGCGAATCGTGAAGAAGTGCGTGTGAATGCGCATACAGATTGGCACAACTGAACTTACGAAAGAGCTGAAGAAAGTGCAGATCCCTGAACACTCGCAAGCCAGTGATACTCGCCAACAATATAAAGTGCTGAAGTTTGATGAAGCTGGACGAGCTTTAAGATCTAGTAGCAAAATCTTCCGTCTTCTTCTTATCAGATATGGTAGCATCACGAGAAGCACCCTCAAGAACAAAGGTTCAACAACACGTGTCTCCTGGAGTTCGGAATGCTGTTTGAGCCACACTAGAGCCGACAATTACTACAAAAGTTTCCTACTACAATACATGCAATATCGCAACGAGGCAATGAATGAGTACCTCGGATTCTTATCGCACCTGCGTATAATGAAGAAGCTGTTCCAACAATGAGCCCGATTGTTCTGGGATCACTTGTGGTTCAGTTCTCTTTCACTGACCAGTTTGCTAGTCTTCTCAACAGTCCACCCGTTACTAATGTAAGATAAAAATACGACTCGAAGAGGTTAGTTCTTGCAATAAATTCTTCAATGGCGGCCCCTATCATTGGCGTCAAATTGTGCCGTTATCGTGACTTTGAACTAAAATTACCCCTGATTCTGATTTGATCGTTTTTAGGCGAATCAAAATGTTTTGTAGTTTGTTTACATATATCATTTGATCGTCTGAATATTCTAAGTACACGCTTATTCAATGCGAATAGCACTATACTATGATAATATGGGCACCCCCAGTTCATCATTGCAGATGCTAATTGCTGCTTGTGTATAGCCACCCCATGCCACCTACTCTACTTTTTATCGTGTAGGATTCTTGCATACAAAAGTGATCAATGTTATGATGTTCTGAACATTGCTTGATATTGTGTCAAACATTTCTGCATTTTGCATTTTCAGCTGTATGTTCCTCAATTTGCAGATGATTCATGAGCTAGTTGACATAAACTGCCTTTCCCATCATGGTTTTATGTTTGGAGGGAAGTTTATGTCAAAATAGCAATATTTTACACTATGACCCATAGATACTTAGGTTCCAAAAAACACTCAAAAATTAACTCCCCCACGATAATGTTTGAAAATTTAATAAACACAAATATTTCAACAGCAAGTAGAAAAGAATTTTGTTTTGGGAATAGTTTTCAGTAAAAGTTATAAAATTAAATTCCTTAAAACAAATCAAACTACGAATCGCACAGAGGTGAATTAATCCTTGAAGTAAGAAACAAATTTCACTTAGCAACATGCTCAGAAATCTCATAAATTTCTGAGAGGATTGAGAATATCTTTGAGGGTAATACAAAATTCTTAAACATTAAGAAATTTATATATCGATATAAATTTCCTTCGGATTGCACAGAGGTGATAAAAGCGGTTCCGAATTAGATTTTGATGTAAAGAAACAATCTTACTTGGCTACAAGGTTGGACATCTGCAGTAATTTTAATTTAAAGTAATTTTTATCGTGGTCCTTACTCATCGCACAGAGGATTCATTCAGCCATCTCTGATTGGTAAATGGTTAAGAATTTTGTATTAAAAGCGTCGAGTATTTTGTGAATAACAAAAATCACTGAAATTTCCGGTCATGTGGCTAAGTAAGATTGGGTTTTTACATAAAATACTAATTGAGGTACGGACCGAGTTACATAAATTCAAATGTTTAAGAATTTTTATATTACCCCCAATGATATTTTCTCTCGAATAACAAAAATCCAGTTTCCGAGCATGTAAAGCTAAGTAAGATTGTCTTTTTAAATCAAATTCTAAATCAGAACCACTTCGTTCATCTCTGTTGTCGACCCCGAGATTGGTAGTTTGATCTATTTTAAATAATTTCATTTTATAACTTTGACTTAACATTTTTTGAATTATCTGTGTTTCTTAGAAATTTTCAAATAGTATTATGAAATTTAAATTTTTGAGTTTTTTGATTCACCTCTATTTCCAGAAGTGTTGACAGCTTAACCATAAGAGATGATTTTGATGGGAAAAGTTATATGATTACTTTAGACACAGGAGCATCACCAACGATTGTTCAAAATGAATTTATCAGTGGAAATACACAACCAGCCAATTGGTTGAAGTTGCAAACAGCGATTGGAGACAGTACATTCGTCCTAGGTACCAAAGTAGTGAAAATAAGAATTTACGATACTAGTTTTCAACACAAAGTATTGGTCGCCATTTTTTTTTGGATGGGGTCATTCTAGAAATGAACTTTATGAGAACGTATGGCTTCGTGTTGGTGGACGAGTCGAGAGAAGCTGTCACCAAATACAGAAAATATTATTTGGGGATGACTTGAGAGAGGTTCGTGGTTTGTACAGTGGTGATGCAAAAACACCTAGTATGAATGTTTAATAACTTTATTTTAAATAGATGTATTATTTCGTTTCAGAATTAATATCTAAACAAGAGTTCGCAAATTTATAATGGAATAAAACATGACAGAATGTACCTGTAGGTTTTGGGCAACAAAACATGCATGGTCAATTCCTTGTCTGGAAAAATCTCTGCCCCATATTTCTTCGAAAAAGAAGTTGGTGCAATAGTCATCGTCAGTGGTGCTCAAAAGCTGTGGTTTCAACAAGATCCACTATGCTGCATACCGCAAGGAACACAATGGCTCCCATAAGAGACATCATTTGCGAGCAAATAATTTCGAAAATAAACTATTTCAATTGGCCGCTGCATTCACCAAGTTTATCCGGTTCCGACTGTTTTCTTTTGGCTTATTTGAAAGAAAAAGTGTACGTCAATAAACCAGCTGAAATTTTGGAATAAGTGATGGAAAATGTATTTACTTCCTTTTTCACGTTTAAGTCAAAATACAATTCACGAAATACAGCAAAACCCCGCTTAACGCTCGAGATACGTTCAGCCGAACAGTTTATTAACACATCAACAAAAGGAATCATTACCTAAACGTTTAATACAAGGTGAATTAGCATATTACGCTAAATTAGCATAATTCATTTTGTATTGACACGTTTCAGCATAAGTTGATTATATTTTTTATATAAATTTATGTACGCTGATATAGCATTATTTTTTATATATAAAGTGAACAGAACGATAAAATAAAGCAGAATTACTTTCGCAATATTCAAAGTATTATCTCTAATTAATAAGACCCGACCAACGGTAATCTTATTAATTATTTTAAAAACCAAATAAGGAACAATTATCTCTCGTTTCGAACACACTAGGAGGAACATTGGTCCTTCGAATAAAAATACGAACGCCACGTTGGATGTTCAAGAATTGCTCTAACGAACATCATGGATTCCGCTAAAATTTTGTGCCAGCAAACCACTACAGGAAAATAATCAATCAAATCAAAATCACCTTGAAAAAGATGGGCCTCACAGAAAAACTATAAAATACTGCGATGAGCGCCTCATCAACCTTCAACTTCTGTACGACAAATTCTGCACAACAAATGCAGAATTGATACACATATTACCCAATGATCATCCATATGGCAAACAAGAATATTATAAGCAAGTCCAGATGGCATTTGAAGAGACGAAATCCATGCTTTTTCAACAACAAAACAATCTAAAGAAGATAAGCAATAGGCCAGAGAGGATGAAGTAGCATATGCCGCCTCCTACATATTTGAAGAAGATGAGGAAGCCACTGGATCATCAACCCCAAAAAAGAACAAACGCTACAAAAGAACAAACGCAGACAGAGCTGAGATGTTGAAACAAAACCTAAACAAAGAGTTTTCAAGGATTACGTTTCAACGCTAAAACCTAGCAAAGTCTATTGCGAGCTGAAATTAAAGCAGCTAACAAACGAGGAGGAGTTGAATGAAGAATATTTCGTAAACAACGTTTTTGAAAACATTCAAACCAAATACGAAACAATTGTTATTGCATTACAATAAGAGCTGGATAACGGGTTGGGCAACCCAAACAGTTGTAATGACAACATAAAGAAGAGCCCCAAAATAAAATTACCAAAATTGGAAATACACTTGTTTTACGGGGACTATAGGCAATGGACAACCTTCTATAGTTTATTCAATAGAACTGTTCATTCCAATGAAGAGCTGGTCAACGAAGAAAAAATATATTACCTATTTTCGGTGGTCCGAGGACAAGCAGCGAAGTTATTCAGCAATTTAGCATTGTCAGGAGAAAATTATATCACCGCATGGAGTACCCTCGTCAATAGATATGAAGACAAAAGGATGTTGGCCACAACAAAAAAAAATCACCACAACAAAATATCCAGAAAAAAGCAACACATGTAGCACTGACGCTTCCATCATCATGCTTTGCTCATTGTGGTGGTGATCACGAGCTGTTCACTTGCAGAAAGTTCAAAGATTTGACGGTAACAGAGAGGACCACAGCTGCTAAGGAAAACGATTTATGTAGAAGATGTTTACAAAAATTTCACGGCCCAAATGCAATTATAAATATGAAAAGTGTCACGGAGATTCCAACAAAGGCATCGCTGCAAACAGGTGTCAATACTCTAAAAGGTGGAGTTTTACTGGCAACCGCCATGGTCAGGATAACAACCGGCAACACAGAACATTTAATTCGAGGGCTGATTGATCCAGCCTCCAAGAAGCTGCAGAGGACATGGTTTTCAAAAACATAACCGGAAATCTACCTGAAGTAGCAACTCATTCAAGTCTGAATCACTCTAAAAACCTGATACGGGCAGATCCAACGTTTTATGAACCCGGTCCGGTTGACATATTATTAGGAGCCGATTACTACGGCCAAATAATCATGCCTAATCTTTTAAAGGGTGCACCAGTTGAACCAATTGCACAGCAGACCAAATTAGGCTGGATAATCACTGGAAACGCATCTCGTGACGTAAATATGGAGGTCATTCAAACCTTAGTCACAAACTCGACACAGATCAAAGAGCAGCTAAAGCAATTTTGGAAACTTGAAGATGTCACAACCAAAAGGGAACTAACAGAAGACGAAAGGGAATGTGAAGAATTCTATACAAAAACCCTTACACGTCAGGCTGATGGAAGATACAAAGTTAGGATTCCATTTGACATGGAGCAACTGGCCTTAAACACTTTAGGCTGTTTAATGAAGACAGCCGTTGCACGTCTATTGCAAGTTGAAAACCCGCTTGGAAGGAATCCAGAATTTCGACAAACATATAAAGCTGTTTTTGGATGAGTATGAAACTTTAGGTCATATGAAAGAAGCTGAAGCAGTAGCTGGAGAAGACCAGCACTACTACTTACTTGCGTTAATGATGCAAGATCTTTGGTTTACAGGGCTATTCTGGGATCAATCACTACCTCCGGCTATAACCGCGCAGTGGTGGAGATTCAGAAACTCTCTACCGTCACTACAAGAAATCACCATACCCAGATGAATGAATTATTACCAAGACTTGAATTATGCGGACCCGACCAACGGTAATCTTATTAATTATTTCAAAAACCAAATAAGCAAGAAGTATCTCTCCTTCCCAACACACTAGGAGAAACAAGATATGTTCCTGAAATATCAACGGTAAGCTAAGCTAATCAACGGTAATAAAGAACGCGTGTATGTATCCCTATTTTCTTTTTGTGTGCAATTTAATAGCGACTTCGCACTATCTCTCTATCGAACAAAAAGTTCGAAAATACATCGTTTAAGATTGGCTAGCTCTAGCCACATTGCGTAGCCAGCGTCACGAATTGCGCTGAAGCACCCAAAAATTCTGTTTCTGCCTGCAACAATAATTTTTCTCGTATCTTACTCTCTAATGTGGAAAATGCCTCACTTAATGTTTGGGCACTATTGTACGTTGTCTCGTCATCACTCTCAGTGCGTAATCGGTGGTACTCTACGACGACATTATTCTACTAAAATCAACACACATTTGAAGCAGAAGAGAAGAAGATTTAACACGCGCTAACACTTAAGTTCACCTGAAAACGAGGATATTATGTTCTTCATGAAGCAACGACACCAAACGCACATTGGGTTTCCTCTTTCAAGCATTTTTGTATTAGAATAATTTTAGTTTTAAATAAATTAAGAATTTAGTTGTAACCAAAGTGTAAAAGAAGAACGTTAATAAATTTTTTCAATACCACGAAATCACTCGCAATGTCAGTGTTAATATTTATAAAATAATTCATCTGAGAATTGCGTAGACACCGACCAAATCGCATAGTGGTTAATGCTTTGGTGTTTGGATCGGGTGGTACTATGGGTTCGAATCCTGTTAGGGGCAGGATGCAAAAGGAATGTTTCATCATTTGATTAAGATTGGTGATGGAAATGAACATAACTATGACCCCCTGTCGGAGTGCACAACTCATGGGCCGACCCATCTTCTATGCCAATACTATAGGCTGACAGATGATTCTACGTAAATCGGATCTATAGCCGTACGTCCTCGATTTGGCCAGGCAGGACGTCAAAAGTGAACTGCGAAAGAGTTGGGAGTGCTTAGGCCCAAGAACAAATTGCATAGAATAAAACATAAAAAAATGCAAAGACTTAAACATATCATGAATTCTTAATATTGGAAATATTAAACCTCAAACTAGGCTCAGTGTGCGGTTGGCACTCGATAAAGCTCAATTATCAAATCAGCCTTAAATACATATAATATGAGGGCAAGTAATAAGCTTGTCAAAAGTAATACCAAAAAGTTCATATATTTATCTCACACAATCTAATATCGAATCTTAATCGATTACGTTTATATTTTATTTAAAAATCCATTTCCAAGATAAAAATCAAATTTACACTTTTTTATTACTAACAACCTCGCACACTGCACACCACAAACTAATTTTCTATCTAACGCCAATAATTCAACTTTTCTAATTTCCAATTACATAGAGCCAGTACATAAAATACTCGTAATAATCTCACTCCAAAACTACACAGCAAGAAAAAAATCTATAATTTTATAATTACTATTTACAAGTATCCAATCTAGCAAAGTACAGAAACATAAATCATTCGTATTTATATTATTAAAGGAAAACCACTAAAAGCAATAAAAAAAAAATTTGGCTTCGAGTCTTAAAAAAATTATCGATTGAAAAACTCGAAGTCGCGGTGTTGCATCACATCACATGGGGGACAGGAGACACACACTGCACACAAAAATAATTTTATGCGTTTTTTTTTTATTCTTATATCTCATAGTTGTAAAATATTATATATTACACACTACACACAAAATGCAAATCACAAATTTGAATGTTGTTATACATTTTTCATTCAAACGCAAGAAAACAAGGTGGGACATACTTTACTTATGGTATCAAAATTTTGTTGTTGTCAAATGCATTCGCTTGCCTTGTCTGCCTCGCGAGAAATATCGCATTTTTATAATTTTGCGTTTTCCTTCTTCTTACTTACGCCAAGAGCTTGTGTTATGTAAGACAACGACGCCGACGATGACTACAAAAAATGCATAACACAGTTTTATTTTTGCGTTCGTATGCGACTGAACGCGGTGCGAACACAGAGATGTACAAAACGACAGAGATTAGTTGTAACTATTTTTTGTGTGTGGTGTATTTAATTTTACCTGCGGTGCTAATTCAAAATCTATAAATCAAGCTTGTTCGGATAACATGGATAGAGACTTAGAGAGAAATCGTTGTTAGTGTTTCGCGTAACGTTACCGTAAAGCTAACAGGTGAATTTAATTGATTTCTCATTTTATAAATGGATTTTAAATTGAAATAAATACGCGTGCATTTTTAACCCTCGAAATAATGGTGTATAATCTACTCGATTAGACGGTTCTCCACCAATCATAGCAAGGTGTACATATAACGATTAATATTTTTGTTGTTGTTGTAGTTTTTCCATTCAGAGTGAATTTTTTTTTCATTACTTGAGATTTTTCTGTTTCTTCTTTGTTGTCTTTCATCTAACGATATAAAGAAAATTCTGCGGGCGCATAAAAACATGTAGCATATAGTGCAAGAAAAATACATCTTAAAGCTTTTGTTGCTTTTATGATTCGTTCGGTTTTTTATAGTTTTTGAATTTTCATTTCAAATTATGCATAAGCACTAGATAGCTCTATCTATTGTTGGATAGTGGAACATGGTATAATAGAAAATACAACTTTATGTAATTTTCTTTATTGAAATAAGTTTTCTTTGATTTTATGTTATAACGAATCGAGGCAGGTGGTTCCGCCGTTGTTGAAAAGTAGTTTCTATGTAAATAGGAAGTAGATAGAGGAATAATTTAGAAGTGTGTTGGGAAATTGCTGATTGTGTTTGTATACCAAATTTTCAAGCGAATCAGTAGTTTTTGGGCCACACGGTTATCAAATATAAACATGTGCGATGTTATAATGATGGAACCTATCCAACAGAACATTACAAGTTACTATGGATAATTATAGACGGGCATTCAAAAAAAATTTAGTTCCATCCCTTCCAAATAAATCGATGGATTTTGTCAGCCTTAGAAAAAGTTAGCTTAACCCATACCAAAGAATAATTTAGCACCAAATGGAAAATCAGAGGCTTATTAAATTGATAAATTGTTTTTGATAAAGCGTTGGACGTTTCCATGTTAAAGCTAAATCGAGAAACGGGTCAAACTCGTAAGATCCGAAATCAAAATGAAATGAGTAATTGAAAAACACGCTGAGTAATTGAAAAACACAGCAGGCTTTCAATTAAAAGATTTTAGGTTCTAGCCTACTGATTTTCCAATTGTAAGGTAGCAGTCCACAAATGGAGAAATGAATTGGGAATCCACTTTAGAACGCAGAAACAGATCTATTGACACACAGATAATTAAACAGTCTAAACTGAATCCCGGCTTAAAACATGGTCTAAGGTTATCTCAATATAAAACAATAAATTTGCCAATTTAAAATTGGCCAATAATAGGTTGTTAGCTTTAGATTGTTCTCTAATAGTTCTACGCCTTCCGGATGCCACAATTAACATTATCTGCGAACTTTATGCTAATGTCAAGCACCATCGCAAGCCTAAACCAGTGCGATTTTGCAAAAGAAGCAATATCATTACTTGGTTTCCAAATCTCTACAAATGGCTTATCGTCCGACAAACCGAGAATTGAAATCATTCATAATTTCCCAAGACCGCCAACCATCGTAGGACTTCTTCGCGTTTATGGGCATGATAAATGCACATGCTCAAGCAACATAATACGAGTTCTTAAAAGCTCGCAAAAAGCAAGATAAACCGTTAATACCATGGAATGATAAAACAATTAAAGCATTCCACATATACAAAACCAAATTAGTGGCGAAATTAATGGCCAAGACAACATCGACATTTAGAGATTTTAGCGCGAAAATCACATCAGATATTTGCCATATTTCAGCAAGTTGCATCATTGTAGCAGATACCCTTTCACGTATCGAACAGGTCGACATTGGGGGCATGCGGTTGTTTCAATAGCTGTAGTACAAATACATGATTTGGAACTCTGGTACTCAGCAACCATTTATTCCAAAACCATTTCGTAAACAAAGTTACGAATCATACCATAACGTTTCTCACCCCAGCAGTAGAACAACAGCAAAATAAATAGTAAACAATTTATTTGGCTCGCAATGAACCAAGAAATCCGTTCTCGGGTCAAAATCTGTTTACCATGTCAATGGTGTTAAGTAAAAAAGCTTATTAAGTGCAAAACCGGTATTTATGAAGAGACAAGCAAACGAGGCCAAAGTACACCCAACTCATTCGCAGTTCGCTTTTCATGCCCTTACCTTACTCATTCACCTACCAAAACGAGGGGACGTACTGCATAGCTCCATGCCAGCCTATACTGGCATGGGAGATGAGTCTGCACATGAGTTTTGCGCTCCGACAGGGGGTCATAGTTGTGTTCCATTTCATCATAGATCGCAATCTGTTGATGAAAGCTCCCTTTTGAATCTGGCTCTTGTTGGGATTTGAACTCGGTTCTTCCCGATCCGAATGCCAAAGCTTTAACCACTGTGCCATTTGGATTGCTTGACGATAATCAACCGCTACACTCGCCGGCCTGAAGCAACACCAATACCGAACATCAGGAAAGAAACCATTTCTGATGGATTAATCAAAACTTGGATAAATCGTTTCGGTATACTATAAGGCATAGTGCCCGAAAAAGGCACACCATTTGAATCAGCTCTATTTCAACGAGCTATTCAAATCAATACAATTTCAATGGTTTCATTGAACGATGGCACCGTACCCTCAAAGGCGCAATTATCTATTATGTGAGTAGCCCACAAATGGCGGTCAACGTCATTGCCACTAATATTACTAGGGCTAATATTCGTGACGATTTCCAAAGCACGCCAGCTGAACTTGTGTATGAACAGAACTTGGGACAACCCGCAGGTTTAGTGGTACCAAGCAAGCGTACCAGTCAATCCCAATTCAATTCAACAATTGCAACAATTTCCCAATTGAATTTGTTTTTTTTGGGATGTTATTCGACAGCCATTCCAGTCTCTGTACGGGAGACCTTTCCCGGTTATTAAACAAAGTGAAAAATATTTCACCCTTATGATCAGAGGTGTCGAATCCACGGTATCGATAAATCGGCCTAAACCATTTTATTCATAAAACCACCGCTAGCTGACTATTTCGAGTACCAAGACTCAATTGCGATGGGTGCTAGTTTCGGGAAAATCCGCGCAGAGGGTCGTTTTGTGGGGTCCAGTTGCTTTTCTCAAAGTTTTTTCGGTTCGCATGATTTTTCTTAAAATTGTTGTAGGAATGTTTTCGATTACCAAAAACTGATTTTGATAGGTTCTTATATCGTGAAAACTGCTCTAGGGACTCATCCGGTGAGGGCCGGGAAGCTTAAATGCTTATTTTAATTTATTTGGCTTGTACGATTTTGATAAAATTCGAATGCAAGGAATCGATTACAAGGAGTTTTGATTTCTGGATAATTTATTTAGCATTACCCGGATAGGCCGTTATGTTGCAATGCACCATGTTGAGAGATATTGGATCATTTTGTGTCATGTTGCACCATGTTCCATGATAATGCACCATGTTGCACGATGTTGTGTTATGTTGCACCATGGTGTAGGATTTTGCGCTACATTATAAGATGTTGCATATGGTTTGGTCATATTGTACCATGTTACATCTTGTTGAAGAATACTGTGTGCTGTTCCACTATATTGTCTCATGTTGGCTTGTGCCCTTATTTTATAATTTTATTTGGCTTGAACGGTTTTCATATAGTTTGGCGAGACATGGTTTTCAAATGCAAAGAAAAAATCATTGAAGAACTCTTTCTTGTTCTGGTTTTTGGATACATTTTTAGGAGTGCTTCGGATGGACCGTTGTAGCATCATGCTGCATAATGTTTCATCATGTTGCATAATATTGCATGATGTTGCGCCATGTTGTGTGATGTTGCACCATGTTGTTTTATGCCGCAGCATGTTGCTTGATGCTGCATCGTTTTGCGTCATATTGCACCATGTTGCGTGATGTTGGACGATGTTGCTTAATGTTGCATTACGTAGTAGGATGTCGCTAGTTATTGGACTATGTTGCGTTATGTGTTACTTCGTTGTCATGTTACTTCGTGTTGTGTCTTGTGTTTTTGGTTAATTAGATATGTGGCTTTATATTTCATCATATTGCAGAATGTTTAATCGCGTCTATTTTAAAAGGTTGGTTGCTATGAGTGACTTGTAGCATTCGCTATCTAATTAATGTTTTGGTCTTGGTCCCTTTTTCATATTTTGTTCCGCCTCAAACAGTCGTGCTAGCCAGAAGCACGATTTTGATAAAATTTGTAATTTAGATTAATCTAAGCCATTTCTCTACCGATTGAGAAAAACTCTCTTTCTATGTTAACATAGGATTCCAAAACGAGTTCCGGATGTGGTTTTGAAAAATGAGTAAATTGGATGAAACGAAGACCTTTTTCAAACGAATAGTATGAAACTCGGTTCGAAAACAACAGCGAGGGTTCTTTAAACTGAATTGGTTAGGCCATTGCTTAACCAAGTATGGCATAATTATTTTTAAAAGTAAAGGTAAGTACAATAACCGAGAACATTTTCGACATCGAGATTTTTGCAGATTTACCATTCGCTATACTGCCAAAGTTGGAAAAAGTGGAATTTATTACCCCATAGCCACACCTTTCCGTGTACCAAAAAAATTGGTCTGCATTTAATTTAAGATATGAAAGACAACCACAAATATCGTTATTTGTCATTAATTCGTTCACACAAAATTTCGTAATTCAAATTAATTAAATATCAAACACGATGACCAGAGGCAAACCAATTAACGAATAAACAAATAATCAAAAAATCATTTAATATAAATCCAATTTAGATGCAAATAACCCCGAGGCATTCAACCGGTTTTTTAATAATTTTTAACATGTACAAATTTCCCCAAAACCAACAAAATCTCACATTCGCTCTCTCGCATCTAAATTATATAAGATGACTTTCTGGACCGAAAATTAATTTGTTTATTAACCGTTGCACAATTATCATTTTGGCCATGTGTTTGAAATTGCTTAATCGATTAATCATTTTTATATTGAGTTTTAATAATAATTTGAATACGAACGTGCTCATCTAAACACTTCTATAGGGAGGTAACAATATAGTTCTCGACACCTCACATTGTTGTTCTTTGAACTTCGTGCACTTTAACATTTTACTTGAAGAATTAAATTTCTTAAATCGTGATGGGCACAAATTATATGAAGATACGGTATAAAACTGTGTTTTTGGTGAATCTGTAAAAGAGGTACAGACATACTGTTAAAATCTACAGTTGTTGTTTTTGTGATGATCCATTGTCTATTATAATGAAAGCGCCTTAATTGGCCACACTATTATGATGATTCATAATACATAACCATATGTATATTGTTTAGAAGTTTACATATTTGGAAATTTGCTTATTCATCACAGTATGATGCAGCTCGATTCAAGAATAGGAAATTTTATATAAAAAGAAAAAAGAAAAAAAATGTTGCATTGGGCAATTTTCTTTTATTGGAACAAGTTTCACTAGAAGAATCCATTTCTTAAACGATTTCGTTCTCTGATTAGTTCATAAGCGGGACGCGGTTTTGGCTCGTCACCTTCGGTTTCTGCGATGGAGCATAGTGATTGCGACGTGCCTACCCCTCGTGATTTAAAATTAGACAATGGCGGTTTAAACATAACCAGCTTTTGAATCGGTTCGTAATGGCACAAATCGGTTGTTGAAGTCATTTTGGCGTACGTAAATTGGTGTGACTTGGGCGGGCTATTTGTATCCATTGGTTCTGGCGTTTGCGGAAATGATTGCGGCGACTGTGCCAAATTTATATTTAGATGGGATATAAAATTACTGCCCGGATATTTCGAACTCTCGAATTTATCCATTTCCATTAGTTTCAATTCGACCACGTGCCTCATACTTTGCTCCTTTAGTAAATATACTTCGTTGTTAAATATTACCGGTATTATTTCCGGTTCGGTAACTTCTTCGTAAATTTTTTGATTTCTGGTAATAATTGGTTGGAAATTATACATTTTT
Organism: Nephrotoma flavescens; assembly: GCA_932526605.1. Classification (NCBI taxonomy): domain Eukaryota; kingdom Metazoa; phylum Arthropoda; class Insecta; order Diptera; family Tipulidae; genus Nephrotoma; species Nephrotoma flavescens. The sequence continues at coordinate 263,186,878 of OW052222.1, read as the reverse complement.
ACTAACAATTTGGAATCTAAAATTTAGGTATACAAAAGTAGAATTTAGAAAAAATGAATAAATAATTTTTTTTGCGGTTAAACCAAATTTTGAAATATTTTGAAATTTATGAAAAGTGAAACAAAATTTTGGTGGCAACTCGATATTTTAGAAAATATATAATTTTTGTATAGCAAATCCAATTTGAATTGCCGAACTTGCTGATTACAACCAGTTTTCATATTCATACCCATAAATTAACAACTACCATTAAAAAATAAATAAATTCTTGATCATGTCTTACAGAACACAGTATAAAAAAAGAAATTCAACTTGTATCAAGCAATTCGCGATAAATTACACAAAATAATTACACACCACAGATCTCACTAAAATATTCTTAATTCACATAATACTGCAATCGTTTTATTATCTGTGTTCTCTTGAACATCCAACCTCCATTCCTCGCGCTCTTCCATTTATACAAAATAAATCATTTTGCCCGATTTCTTATTTATTCATTTATCTGCAATCGTCTCAAATAAATTATCTTCGTATATAAGGTTGTCGTAAAATAAATGTCCGCATGTTGCTATGCACAAGTGGGTAATCTTACGAAAATACACATATAAAACAACCTGTGCTCTGTGCCATTAATTTTCCATCAACCGAATGCAACAAAAAAGAAATCAAAATAATTACTTAGGTCTCTAAGATAATACCGGGTGAAGACGATATAAATAAAAATTCTTAATCCTCTTCTTGTTCTTCGCGTTTTACATTTTGTCAAAATTCATTATGAAAGATGCTCACATATGAATATATAAAATATAGCGTTATATATTGTAATATAACGGTACCGTGTGTAGTTTGTACAGTGACCGCTAGGTTCGCACACATTTATATAATAAGCAACAAAAATGTTTAATCAAGAATTATGTCTTAAGAATATTATTTAAAAAAAAAATTGTAAAATAATCACAAATGTAGTTACTATACAATATTTATGGTAAGAAGAGGGCATATAAGAAGATGGAAGTTTTTTTTTTTTTTACTTCTTATAACATAAAAAATAGCTTTAACGTAACGGTAAATTTAAAATCATGAGAAAAAAAAAGTAAAATAAAGTTGTGATATCTAAACGAAGTGGTATGTATGTATGTATAGAGAATTAAGACGATGGATAAGAAGACGACGAAAACATAAAATTAAAAGTATAAATTACAGCCAATTGTCAAGATCAATAATAATTCGATGATTTTGTGTACGTAATTTCTTGAGAAAATATAATTATAACGGTAAAAAATGGGCACGTCGCGATATTGATGAGACTAGTAATTGCGCATATCCACTGGTTCATTGGGTCAATATACGCCTTCCGTGAAGGAAGCAAGAGTGTGGATATTTCTTAAAAATAGGCCAAAGTCTCTGAATACGTTTGTCACTACGCTGCATGCCCGGCAAAATAATTTGGGCGGTGCTAGGGGCAAGCTTTTTTTTTTCAAAAGCTTAGGTCGAATCATTTTCCCCGGTAATGGATTCACACACGACCATCGACGCAGACATTATTGCTCGTGAACACCCCGACACAAATTTGCACACGACGTCGTTGACGTCGACAATGTAGACAACGTCCACAACCGAGAAAATGAGTCTAAGAACTGATTTTCTCATTATTTTTTCTTTTTTTTACATAAGCCCGTCTGACAAAGTTGCTGTCTAGCTATTATGTAATTACCTAGTTATCCTGCCTAGCGGCTCAATAGTTTTACAGTTTGATACTAAATCGTTTTAATTATACGCTAGTATATAAACCTACATTGATAAAACCACGTTGGGGGAAAAAAAGCGTACATAAAGAAGCCCTTAAGTGCTTTTGATTAGTCTAATATTAATCCCATTTCCAATGGCACAATAAATAGGACACACGCGTCAATTCAAAATGGGGAAAATCCGCAATATTAACCATCCGCTTTAAAGAATTTTCATTCAAAACAGAGATTTATTAATGCTGTGGCGGAAAATTTGACAGCGGAAAACAAGAGAATACGCTACTCACCGCAAGTGGCAGCACTATCACTAAAGAGAATTTATTTTGTTATGTAATTACCTGTGGAAATTTTTTATTCATTATGTATCACTTTTTCACTAAATAAAACATATCATCGGAATAAAATATTAAAAGTGATCCTTAAAATGGCAAAATGATTGATCTTCGAAGTAAAAGAACTCGGTATATGATTCTTGAAATTCCGTTTTTCCGCCGATAAAATTTGGATAGTAGTACTGATCAGGGATTTTAAAGTAAGTTTTGCTAGGCTATTTGTTAATAATTTTTTTTTTAATTTGCCCGCTGGTAATTACAAAACAAAATATAGTCTCTTTAGTGATAGTGCTGCCGCTTGCGGTGAGTAGCGTAATCTCTTATTTTCCGCTGTCAAATTTCCGCTATGATTTATTATATTTTTCCTTTGTCATTTTAAAAGCAGTTTTTAACGCCAAATTAAATTTTTTTTGGAAAATTATAAAAAACGAACAATTTTTCGAGACGCGAGATTTTCAATCCCAAACCTTAGTTGCGATAATCGAGTAATAAATTTCAGACACAACAAATAGCCGCCCCTAAGCCTTATACGTGATTTGTTTTGAATGCAAATTGCTTAAATTTAGAGAGCGGTTTTAGCTGCGCAATTTAAGGATTAATATCTTAGAGAAATGAATCCCATTAAGACGCAGTTGATTTATGAATTGCCATTAAGCCATTAAATCAGGTTCGAAGTATGCATTTGATTTAAAAATGATCGTACCTAAAGTTGAATTGAGTGTCCAAAGCGATCCAATAATTACTTAGAACTAACTTAACGTCACTCTTTTCAGTGCTCTTGGAATTCCACTCGTACCTACTATAATAATTGCTGAGATTACGATAAATGTTTCACACAAAGCAATAAGATGGTTTAATTATAAAATGAGCAATGCGGGAGACACACAAATCCAATTAAAAGATTGCAGTGTTACAATTGACGTTGTTTCAATGCTTTTCTTGGAACTTGCTTTATACTAGCACAAGGGGCACTCAACAGTCAAAATCCCACTGCTTGAACATGGGTGAGAATATTACTATTGCGTTAATTTGCTGCGAATGCGATAATTATAGGCGAATTGCAATTATTTTCCCCATCGGATTTAAATTAATTTACCTTGAAATTCGCTGAAATATTGGTGGGATACGTAACGGTGCAGAAAGTACTTTCAAACTGGGCTCAGTACACTGTTCCTAAAAAATTCTGTACTTTTGATATTATGCCAATATTATCTCTGTTAAATATATATTAACAGATTATTTGCTTTGCGCGCCATTTCTTATCAAATAAGCTTATTTATCGCGAATGAAGATTATTCTTTTTCAATCAAAGTGAACATTTTTGACATTTTCTGATTGTTTTGAGCATGGTTGAAAAACTTTACCAGTGGAAGTTTAAATATTGTGAATGTCATGTTAAAGTTGTGCAAATTTTGAATTATAAAATGTTTAGTGTGTGAGTATGCCGCAACATATACATACTTTAAAATTTCGTCTCGACTTTAAGAACGAATCTATTCATGCAATGTAATTGTACTTAGCGCGAATAAATTCGTTTTCAAAGTTCTCTCCCCCACTCACATCACGCCAATGTCGAAGGGCCGAATGTCAAAGGATCGAATGTCAAAATGCCGAATGTGTAGAAGGGCCAAATGTATCGAAGGGCCGAATGTCGAAGGGCCGAATGTCGAAGGGCGGAATGTGTCGAAGGGCCGAATGGGTCGAAAGGCCGATTTTTTTTTTTGTTTTTAGAAAAATATTTTTTTTATTTTTTTATATAATTTAACTACTTTTTTATTTTTTGTACATATCCCTTTTTCAACAACAAAAAAAATTGGCACAATTTAAGTCCAAACCACACAAATGTGTGGGTAAAAAATCATAGTATGTAATGGCGTTTTTGATAAAAAATTTGGCTAAAGTGTAGATGACGTATACATCGCGGGAGTAGGGTAAGATGAAATTTTTTTAAAAAATATTCTTTGTAGGAGTGTCCCCATCTATCGTTTTTAGGAAGTGCAAGCCAAAAATTTCGAGAAAATAATCACATTTTTGGGGAAACCCAAACCTTTTCATTTTTTTTGGTGAAATAGTACAAATAGTACAAATGTTTATTTTTATTTTTTTTTAAATTTTGGTATTAGCATTGTATTTTAACAGTTTTTCCGGGTAAATTTTGCAACTTTTGTGTAGGAGAATTTTATTATTACTTTTACTTAGTTTAAAATTATAAATCAAATTTGCCACTTGAAGAATTGTATAAATTCTGGAAAAGCGGGGGTTTGGCCCATCCTCTAAGGTGTATACGAATTAAAATTACATTAAAAAAAATTTATATTTACAAAAGTTGATTTTTTTAATATTTGTGGCTCTATCAGAAGAAGCGATAGCGAAGCAACCAAGGTATTAAAAGGAATCAAAATACTTGTACCACCTATAAAAAACGATGACAGATCCTGAACTAAAAGTGACAAGAAAAAAGTTTCTCTCTAATTGCTGCCCATTTGGAAGAAACTTTTCAGTCGTTGCCAAGACAAAGAGCAAATGAAAATACAGCTGAATTAATTATGATTCCTAAACCAAGTAAGCCAGCAAATGGTAAAAAAATTTATAGACCGAACACAGTTATAAAGCTATAAAAAATATTTGAAAAACTGATGCGCAAGAGGTTCAAACCTATAATAGAAGAAAGATGTTTAATTCCACCACACCAAGAGAAAATCACACTGTTGAACAAGTTCACAGAAATACAAAATGTCAGTATGAGGATGCACTTGAGAATAAAAAGATATGCTGCAGTATTTTATTAGCAGTTGGAAAAGACATATCAGGAACAACAATCAAACATCAAAATGCAGTTAACATAGTGAGTAACTGGACTACAAAATGGCGCAACTTATTAAATTCGAGTGGTCATCAAACTTACTGGCCTACTGATTGCCGAAAAATTCCTGACGTCCTTGATTTTGCAGTCAAAGGTAAAATAAACCGAGGAATAATCCAGGCTACCCATGTTCTACAAACAACCATCTAACGGACACCTTCACTAACTGGTTGAAATTCAAGATGTTCATCAGTTCGCATATCGAGTTGACGTTCTCACTACAGACGGCTAACGATATGAACTTGAAAATTTTTAATGATTTACTGGTTAACGGAGCTATTTCAGCCTCGCCTAAACCAAAGATCAAATATACAAGGCACACCATAACATCCGCGGAAATAAAAAAAAATGTTAACAGAGATACGGCGCTTAAGCCGCGTCCGGCAAATTAATCGATCGCGAGATGCAAAATCTAACTTTAACTAGCCGAAAAAAAACTGCAAAGCCTACTACAAAAAAGCAAGATGGATTATATGCAGAACTGTCGTAAGGAATTATCTCCTCATTCGGACAAAAACTATTGTTGCATCAGCAACCAAACCCGCCAATTCGTCTTTCTAATGGTGATTGGGATAGAAGCGACGAGGAAAAAGCTAAAACTTTCCCTGATCACCTTGAAAGTGTATTCACACCAAACATTGGATTATCGGCAGTTCAAACAGAAAATATAGCAATCTGAGAGGAAATTCAAGATAAAGAAACCACTAGTAAAGTTTTTTATTGCACATCAAATTCAATTAAAAATAGCCCCTGAGTATGATCGAAATACTGTCTGTCAACTATAAAATTGATACCATAAATTGGCAAGAATCTTTCCAAAGTCTCGTAATATACAGCAATAAGACTACTACCAATCATCTCGAAAGTATTCGAAAAAGCAATTATTAAACTGGAACTACGAAATAGCATCCCTAATCATCAAGTTGGCTTCAGACTCGAGCACGGAACCATTGAGAAAGTTCACGGAGGATCTACAAAAATAAGGTCAACATACGAAGATGAAAAATTCTGCTCCGACTCCTTGCATGTTGCGACAACATTCGATAAAGTTTGGCACGAGTGTCTGTTTCATAAAATTAATCTTAAATTGCTAGAAATTTACCAACTTATGAAGTCGTATTTGTTAAATCTCAGATATTATGTCAAATACAATATCTCTAAATCGGGTGAGAAAAACATTCAGGAGTACCACAAGGCACTGTGCCCAACGTTATATTTAATTTTTTACTTCTGACCTGCCCAACTCTTCAACAACATATCTATGACATCCAAATCTGGCTAAAGAAATGAATATACCAAGTTGGTCGTATGGATGTTAGTTATGGCAATCTACCTCAAATTCGAATATTGGCATTGCCCTACGAACACAGTCAGAATTTCGGAGAATGATTACAGGAGCACCCTGGTTGGTAAAAAACAAAAATATATATAGAGACCTTAGCATCCTAACTGTCAAAGAAGGATTACAAGGGATGCATCATCTCATCCGAATTTGCTGAAGGAAACACGTACAGCGATAATCTCGGCGTGAAATTGCAGACACACGTCTATGTTGGACGCCATTGGAGTGAGAAGGCTCCAAAGTCAGACACTGCGGGAACTGGGCAGTTCTACTTAGAATAAGAAATTATTGTTAAATGAGTAACAAATAGGTTATTCATCATCAACAGATACACTAATCTAAGATAGAAAAATTACTAGAAGATCTTTGAATCATTTGTGCAATAATATTGAATAAATAATAAAAAATTTGTTTTATTTAAAATTATATGTAAATTTGTCACACTTGTAGCGAAGCTTTGGCCATCTACCATTAAAAGTAACATTATTTATTTTTATTTATTTATTTACTCTACCATACGTCTATGTCTAAAATATATGTATATAGAAATAATAATTAAAATTACAAAAAATAAAATAGGTCATATAAATTAAAAATTAAAGTTCTAACAAAATGAAAACAATAAATGGCAGTAAAATCAAACCATTAATAATTATAAATTACAATTTCTAATTACATTCATTTATTTATTAAGCAGCAACAACAGTGGTGGCACCAAGTCAAAACTCCAGAGTAGCGATTGCTCTTTTAAAAGCATTGCAGAAATGTGCAGATCAAAATACTCAGCAACGGCGTTGACATCTCGTTAGATGCGCGTTGCAGGACCATCGTAGCTGTAGTTACTGTCGGCAGGTGGAGTACGAAGAAACTCACGTGGCGTAAGGTGCGTTGAGGAGCATAAATATTAAAGAGTGAAAGTATGTTAGCACAATCAACTTTATCACAAATCAAATTTATCACAAACGTGCAAAAGTAGCATTGATTCAAGTTCCAGAGAACGACAATGCGCAAGGTATAAGGTGAGAGACTAGAGAACAAATAAGAGCAACTTTTTTGTGTATACTCTCAATTCTCTTAGAGTGACAGTCATAGAACGGCGACCATATGACACTTGCGTACTCAAGCTGAGAACGAACAAAAGAGGTGTACAGTGACTTAAAAGTCAGTGAGTCGTGAAAATCTTTAGAATTTCGTTTAATAAACCCCAATCATATCGATGTGCGACTTAAACGTTAAATCACATCTAAAAATCACCCCCAAATCGTTAATCATATTAACTCTATTCAAAATACAGTCGTTTAAAGAGTAAACAAAGGCTATTGGAGACTTGGTTTTACAATATGTGATTACTTGGCATTTATTCACATTCAAAGAAACATATAATTTTTTGACATAGAAAATTTTTAAAATAACATAGAAAATTTTTTAATGTCGTCTGCAAATAAAATTTAACCAACGAATATGAAACAATCCACAACGTCGTTAATAAATAATAAAAATAACAGTGGGCCCAAGTGGCTACCTTGAGGCAAACCAGACGAAGGAATGAAATACTCTGAGTATAAGTAAATACCAATCTCGACACACATTTTACGATATGATAAGTAGGACATCAATTTGAAGCAATGAAATTGATTAACTTATTCTGAAAAGCTGCCAAATTAGTGACCATTGAGCGACCCGGAAAGAATCCATGCATTGCTTAGAATAGAAAAAAATTACGCTGTTGACCATTGACTCGAAGAGTTTTGGAATGCAGGACAGAATAGCAATGCCACTATAAATAGTCACATCACTGCGGGATCCATTTTTATATATTGAAATTACATTTGATATTTTCCAAACATCTGAGAAAACGCCTTGTCTGAGACTCATGTTAAACAATTGGCATAAAGGGGCGGCAAAACCAACTGTTCTTCAGTCTCACAAATCTCCAAAATTTCATTCAAATAAAACAATAAGCTACTGGCTTTGTCTTTCATATTTTCACACAATTCGTCGTATAAATTCTATATAGAATACTCTAGCGCAAGTAGTACTCTGATAATACAGGAAAAACAATTAAAATAAAACATTAAAATCAATAAATTTTACTTAAAAATCCAGTTTAAATCAAAAATGTGCCATTTAATTTTTTTTTTTTTGAATAATTTAGCTTTATGATGTCAATGAATTATAAAATGCCAGATAATATAAAATTAAATCATATACGACAATAATATTTTACTGGTGGTTGGATGTCTGAACAGAACCGTAATAATTTTAAATAATCAATTAAAACTGTAAATTGATTAATAATCAGACTGCGATATCATTAAAAGTTTTAATAATTTATAATATCGCGTTCATTTTATTTGGAAATTTTAATTGAGAATTGCACTATTTCCAAATAAATAATTATAACAAATTGTCTTGTCCCGAAACAGGGTGGAACTCCAGACAAGCATTTTGGCTTAGTGCCACAAAAAAAATGTCCAAAACATAAAGAATGCACCCACCTGTCATAACGCCTCCAGTCGACGAAATATCCCGTCCACCCGTTGTATTTTGCAAATTAATCTTATGATTATGATTTGACACAACCGTAATCAATTGAAGCTGCTGATGTTTTGGTAGCAAGCCGTCACCACCACTTGCACCAACCGGACCACCACCACCACCACCACCTGTACCACACACCCCACCAAATTCAATACTTGACGACGTTGATTGTATTGAATTCGATGATGGTGATTGCGGATTCAGATGTATGGTAGCGGTGGATGGCGATGGGATCGACGATGATGACGCGTTTGATGGAAAAATGGTGGGGCTTACGATATTCGTAGTAGCAGTGGCTGATAACAATGATGTGATTCCGTTAGATGCCGCCACTTTGAACAAATTTTATGCAACCGTTTCACTCGATAAACGAAAAAAAAAATATAAAATCGGAAAAAACTAAAATAAAAAAATGTAAAAACCAAAATATTGCACTAAATTTTCATCGCCTTTTCACAGTCGAAGCACACACACACACAAACACTTTATATAAATTATATATTAATTTTCCGGGTTGGTATATTTAAGAATAATCACAGTACTTTTCCTATATCCACACACGATATTTATAAATTATTTATGTTATTTAATTCAAAAATCAGTCTTAAGTTTTCTAAAAAAATTATACAAAAATTGTTATTTTAAAGATTTTCCGCACACAAAAATGCACTCCCCGAATACAATCACGAAAAGAAAAACATTTCATATAATCAATAATAATATAAATTCACACATACAGACATGTATAGAGATAATATAATGTAAGCAAATCGGAAAAACTAAAAAAAACAACAACAACAAATAATGAAAAAAAGGATAAGCACTGAAAAGAAAATGGCTGACTAAAAATATATTTTTTTGTTTTGTTTATTTTTCCTCCCGATTGATTAATTTTTTGCTCGCAGAATGCCAACTTAATGCAATTTATCACTGTTTCATAAAAATAACAATATTAAATTAAAAACGTTACATTAGCGAATTAAATGCACTCGACATTAAATTAATCGCAATCGCAAAAAATGCATTATTGTTATTGCTTCTATCTCGCTCGCAGTGCTCCCACTAAATAAGGACAAAAAATAAAATCACGTAAATAATGCACCACAGAGTTAGGAAAAATAAAGTAAATCGCAATTTGGGAGAATTCACATTTTCATCACAAATGATTTTATTATTAATTTAATTCATTTTACACTTTGTATAGAAATGTTTCGTTCCAACAAATTTATTCAGTCTCTCTACTAAAAAGTTCTTTTAAAAATTTTCTTTTTTATTTTTGTTTTTCAATGGAGCTTTTCGCTGCTGTTATCTTATTTCAGCTTTCGAAATCGAACAGAAAATCGAAAAGCCGGTTTTACATCATACACTATAGTGGATGTTGCAATTTACTGTTATTTACATATATTGTTTCGGTGTTTTGCGCCGGTTTTACATCAAGCTTTACATACCGTTCCAATAGGGTCTACCTAAGATAGGTCGTACTATATTCCGTATGTTTCGGAATTTGAGACAGTTTTACAATACGATTCGATATACATACATATACAAATGTACATTGTTACACTGTTAGAAGTTCGGCGCATGCGAATTATCCATGAGAACTAAAGAAAAATGGAAAATTTTCCCGAAAACAATTGAAATAATTAAAAGTTGATAATAAAACAAAATAATAATACGCAAAATAGGCCATCGTAACGGTACTTTAATTTGTTTATAATTTCTTCGTTTTTTTATGTGTATCTTTCATGATGCATTCTAAGTGGCTATAGTGGTTTACAAGTACCCGGTTGCCGCCGTTTGCCGGTTTCTTACATAATTTTATTCGTAATAAAATTATAGTATCTCGCGTTGTACTTGCATTGCATGTGTACGTACTATACAAGTTGATTGTGCATCTTTTATTAATTCTTATTTTGAGTTGGTGATGTATAGATTGCATTATACAAATTTTACACTTGGAATGTACAGCGCATAATTATTTTTACTGTTGCGGTTACAACGCGCTATTGTTTGGGACAATGAACGGCTTTGACAGGGAATTCGAAATGTAGAAGTTTCTTTTAGAGTATTTGTCCTGTTTAACGTTTTAGTTTAACGTCATTTGTTGAATAAACCTTGAAAGAAGATTCAAACGGTGTTAAGATGTATAATAAATAAAAGCCATATACCTATCACAACCTTCTTGTTAATCATACGGTAACGCAAAAAGGCTCATCGTAATTTATTTTGATTAAGAGACACTTGTTTAATCGATACTGGTGACATCCATTAACGGTTGGAATAAAATCAAATCAGTTAAGTACAGTCTTCTAGTTCATATATAAGGTTAATTGGCTCCGTTGCTGATATTCAACTGAGAGTACTGTCTTTATCTAAAATAATCGTAAAGGCGTTTGAAAAATCCTTCCTTCTAATTAGGAAACAAAAGATTAAAAAACTTTTTATACGCGTAGAGATGAGATCATTAAAAGTTCGAGGAAGCTACGATTATGAATTAAAAGAGAATCTTTTCTAAATATAAAAAATCCGAGATTACGTATGGCCATATAAAATGGTTTGACATATATTTGCATGTTTATTAGGCTAGAATAAAAATTTGATTCTAATACCAGACCAACAACCACTTGTTTATTATTTTTTATGTGCACATGGGTAGTTTGTAAAATCTACTTAGTTTTTGATTTTTATTTTATTTATCTTTAATCTGTTCCGAGGCCCGGCACTCCCAACTCTTTCGCGGTTCGCTTTTCCCGTCCTACTTTTTCGCTGTTTGCCAGCCCATTCGAGAAGTTCTACACTCCGGTAGGAAAACATAGTTGTTTTCATTTTCATCTTTATTATAAAAAACACCTTTTGCATCCTGCCGTTATCGGCCGATTCGAACCCGGTACCTTCCAATCCAAATGCCAAAGCTTTAACCACTGTTTCTCCGGTTAATTTACTTATTAAAAAAGACTGTTGTTCGTTAATACAAAAATTGCATTGATCGGTTCCATGAAGTAGAGCTAGGTTGAGTTGAAATTATGAAAACCGTCTAATAAATTTAATCTTAGTCGAGCCTAATAATCCATTATGTATAGGTACAATATATTTATATGCTCTGAAAATTACTTTAAAATACATTTTTATTTTAAAATATACATATTTAATTGTAGTTCAAAATTTATAATATAAATTTATTTCAGATTAAGAATGAAAATTCTCAACTCTCGTTCGTCGAGCTCAAAGTGTGAGTCACGACAGAAATCCCACGGTTTTGTTATTTTGTCGAGTAGTATTTGATTGTGCAATTTTTTGCGTCTGATGGTAAAATTTGAGAATAATGCATTTTGGGCGTAATGTGGACTTTCTGACGTGATTACCACACCAGAAATCCCATAGATCCGTTTAATCGTGTCGTGGTTAATAATAGTCGACACTATAATGTTTAAGGCAAAGCTCCATAAAAGGCGCACTTTTGATTTGTTTTGCGGCCAAAACGCTTCATTTGAAGTTGGCAACAGATTTGTCCTCACTCCACAGTGGTATTCATTAATTGTCGCATTGTCTGAGCAAATTCAATACAAAGAGAATTTTCTCCGACAATACAACGTACTTTAGAGCTGCATCCAACCAGACCATTGTTGTTCAAAGGATGATAATTAACGAATGAGATATAATTACAAAAACCAGGATTTAACCAACTTCCACTTTGCATTCGACAACAGATAAATTCGAAATCATTTTTACGATTACTTAAAGTTTGGCTTTTTGAGCACCCTAATATCGATTTTCTTTTTAAAATTTTAATCTGATGGAGTTTAATTTATGTTTTTATATTTTATATTTTTACTGTTTTGTTTTTATTTCTTATGTTATCATAAATCATAAATTGTGCTTTGTTAAAGGGTAGATCAATACTGCCGTTAAATCGGTGATGATTACCCTACTCAATAAATGATAAGCCTGTGTGCTTAAATTAAAAAGAAACAGAAAAAAAAATTGGAACTCGTGTGATGACTTGTTTGTAGAATAGCGGTTAATTCCATGCGTCTGAGAGGAAATCTGCTCTGAATGGACGCTTCAGCCGCTCAACCGATCATAATGAAATTTTTAACATGTATAAGTTGCATGTTCAGAACCAACCTATGGTCTATGAACCGCGGTACAAACTTTTTCAAAAATTTTAATTTTTTCTTAATTGTTTCGCGATAATGAGTTTAGGAAAGCGGTTATATTATATTAATGACATGATCGAATCTGAGAGGTTCGGAATAATGCGGCCCTCCTTAAAGGTTTTCACACCATTCATCTAATCGGATTCAGCCGCTCATCCGATCATCAAGAAATTATTACCATATTTAAGTTGTACTTTCAAAACTAACCTTACGGCATTTTTGAAGTGGTTGGACCCAAGCTCTAGAAGTCCCGCACAATGTTTTTTAAATTTCAATTTTTTTTTAAATTTTTTTACGGGAATGAGCTTATAGAAAAGAGTTTATATAAAAATAGTGACATGCTGGAATCCATGGCATCCGTCTTCTGGATCAATGGGGCCCTACTTATAGGTTTCCACAACAGCCATCCAATCGAAATAAACTTTGCATAAGGATTTTATACGAGAACGAGCAGGTTTTCGTAATTTTTAATTGTTTTGAAAGGGTCGGGCCCCTGGATTTAAGTGTTCCCATACAACTTCCTCAAAAATGTTGAGTTTTTGACCTTTTTTTTTAAATTAATCACAAAAATTCATTCGGGTCTCCATTTACTCTATTTCACTTTTATCTAAAATATATGGAGCCGATATAAACGATAACGTATTGTATAAGCAAGAATGTTAACAAGGAGAGTCGATCAAATGATTTATCTCTATAAGGATTTGTTACATGTTTTCGCTGAGGCTCAAAAAAGTTTCTTCTCGATACTCGCCGAAATTAGACAGCAGAACGAAGTCCGACTCGTTATTGTATCATCTTGAATTTGAATGAAGTAGATAATTTTTCGTGTAACAGAGCTCCAATTCAGGATTGTTCCAGTATTAAAAATATGCAAAATTGTTATTTGGGACGAATATACTATGGCAAATAATATAAACAGTTCAAGCGTTCGAAAAAATAACCGACCAATGAGATGACCTCTTATACAGGTGATTTTCCTCAAAATTTGCTAGTAATCAAGATCAACACTCGCTGACCAAGTCAATGTCTGTCTGAACGAGTCTCATGGATAACGGAAAATTTCCAGTTAACCTCATAACATGTGAGATACCGTCCCGCTTAATTTTTGTCAAATGCACCCGTCAACTCAGGATGTTGTAGCGAAAATTTTTCTAAATATTTCAAACAACTTGAAAAATCATGATTAGAACTGCGAACGTGCAATTTTAAAGTTAAATCGCAACTCTCTTGTCTACCAATGAAATGCAAATCTACTAACACAGTTATTGATGGGAACAAAGCGGTTGGTTTCAAGTTTCTTAATTCTTTGTAGTCATTTCACCACACATTCTATTTTAAAAATGGGTTCACCAATAATAGTCCTGCGTAAATTGGATCCAGCGAAACTGTGAAACGAAACACGGCTTTGTGTTAGAATGCGGAATGTGATTGAAGCAACGTTTATTACTAGAACGTTCATTATATGATTCACACCAATTTAACTTTCGGATTCAAGCGAGTACAATTTCCACGGCGACTTGTTTTCGCCGTAACAATCAATAAAACCTAGGGGCAGCCACCATTAATTTGGAAAATTCATGCGTTGTTCTGGTAATTCCCTGGGAATAGAGAATTGTGGCAAGATTTTATATGTAATGTGTGGATTCCACAATGAAACATTTTTTTTTCACTAAAAAATGCTGGGAAACCGAAAAGAGTTGTTGTTTGTTTTTTATAGCAAAATTTATAGTCAAAAAAGTGATACATAGGTGGCAACATAACCTAAAAAATTTTAAAATAAACGATTTTAACGATGACCGAAACACAAATTTTTGTAAAATTTATTTTACCCTACAATGACCGTGTTGTACGTAGCGGCACATAAAAATAATCCCACGTTTCATTTTTCTCTTGACATTACACTATAATATTTTTTCAACCATAAAATTGTCGTAGCGTGTGAAAAATATTTCTCATCGCATACTATTTCTTGAAGGTGTGTTAAAAGTGTTGCCATAGAAAGTATTGATTTTCATACATTTTATGACAGCACATTCCCTCCTTCATTTTTTTTTTTGTTTCTGCACCAACACATTTATACTTAGTTATTTAAAAAAAAATACTATGGAAAAAAAATTTCTAATACATCTTTACTTAGTTATTGTTTATTTTATATGTGTGGAGTTAGCAGGACTTATATTTAAGTAGATTCTGACATTGTCAAATATTATGCACATCATCAAACAAATTGTTTACGTATGTATACGTAGATCACTGTAAGTATTAAAAATGTGAAAATAAATTAGAGTAAAAAGCAAGGAAATATTGCAAAATAAAAATTAATAATGAAGGTTTATAAGAGGACAGTATAATTATTTCAAAATGGGTAAAAAGTTTCAAAAGTATTGAACTCTTTTATATTAGTCCCAAACTCGCCTATAAAGAGACATTTACAATAAAGACAAATACCAAAAAGTATCGATACGTAGTCACTTCATTGCAATAATGGGAAGATGATGCTTCCGTTACTGCTGAGTTCAGCGCCTGATGATTTCATCATTGCAACTACCGCAAAAGCTAATTTCTCCCGTGCAATGCCGGAGTAATTCAGCTAGTTCTCTAATAAAATGAAATTTTTTAAAGTTAGTGTAACATCTAAAATTTCGGCATAAACACAACTCTTCTCATATTCCACGATTGAGGAACAACCTAAAAAGTAATAAGTGCAGCGTTCAAGACCGCAACAGCTACTCCCATTTTAAAAGGTGCCATGGAGAATAGGCATCGATATTTAGCGTACAAATTAAATTCTAATTGGAAGAGTAAACAGTGAAGTTCGAGAGATCGAATTAAGCGACATGGTCGGAGCTCAAAACTACAAATCCGAAGAAGTGTACGGAGAGTACCTGCTTTGAAAAGTATCCCAACATTTACATTGAAGATTAGATCTATTGATTGTGTGAATATAACTCCGCTCCTTCCCAATACGTGTCGTTACAAGTACTGGCGTATCATTTGAAATTATGGCAAAAAAATTGCACCTCAAACTCCACAGTTCATCATTCTACGATTTTTATATCTTAGATTTACACTGGCAAGTGAGGAGAGTTTCCATTAGAACAAATTATCAAATGTTCTACTAACCTAACAGCTGATCATAATCTTTGTACAGAAATTTTTTAAGTTCTTAAAACTAATACAATTTAAAAAAAATCCCAATTGGATTTTCTTTTTGAGTGAAATTTAAACATTTTCAACGCTTATCTAAGAGGAGACTCCGAATCCATATTGGTGTCATTGTACAGATAAAAAAAGTTCATAACGACTTGAGGCGAGAAAATTGTGATAAAATTTATTCTAATTTTTATAATTCAAAAGGTGGCTATTTAGAACAAGGTTTTTATTTATATTTTCGATTCTATAAATGTTCACGAGGTTGCACTTATATGAGCGGATAGCTCAGTTGAAAGCCCTCAGTGTGTCTGAGTAGTGAACCGGCTTAAATAATAATGATTTTCAACTTGTCCAGTGTATTTTAAAACATTGCCGGTCCTAGAGGTATTCTCAGGTTTTTTGATGTATTTTAGGATAGCCTAAACAAAGAACAAACGGTGAAATGAAAGGTCTTTGGCTATGATGATGTTTATTGCGTGATAGAAGTATTAGAAGTACCATGGATTTGAAAAAATTTTGAAATTTTATTTTACCGATCCTATAGATGTTTACTTGGTCTCACGTACAAAGTCAGATTGCTAAGCGAAAACCCTATGTGTTTAGTAAACGGGATTCAATTATGATGATTTTTAACTTATCTAACGATATGTTTATTGGTATACCGTCTATCACGGAAACGTTCACGGGTTTTAGGATCGTTACTGCAAAATTTGATTTGGCTAAATAAAATTTTACTTTCCAGCAAAATTATGTAAAGGCTTATGCTTAAACTAATAAACACTATAGACAGCAGAGGAAATAAAAAAAAAGTTATTTTCGTCTCGCACATCGTTCGCGCCTCCTCCTTCTTGCTTGATTAACAAATAAATAATTTTAGATATCTAACTTCAATTAAAAAATTATTTTCTTTATCTTCGATAAATTAAATATAAAATAATAAGAAAAATATATAAATATTTTTTCTACGAGAAACCGGTTCAGTTTAAGAACCGAACGTTAAGAACTGCATTGTTTCTTTAATTTATTATTATTTTGTTGGTTTTGTCTTAACTTTTGGTGGTGGTTTCTTCAAGAAATTTATATAACTGAAAATTGATATGCGTTTGGTAAAATATATACACAATAAGAAATTTGGTTTTCGAATTTTTTAATTTCCATGTTCTATGGAAATTTTTTATTGTCTTAAACTCTAAATGCTTTAAAAATTTTGTTTTCTTCGCACAGAATACATGTATGGAGGACTGCCGAATGGACCCTTCACTGTACTTCGTATACATATTTATGTTTTTATTAAACATAAATAAAAATTATGTACAACTGGCGTTTGGTAATTATATAATATCGAAACATTTTATTGTTGATTTTTGTGAAGGTAGGAAATGTTAAAAAAGCATAAGTCATTGAACTTAATGATGTTTAATGTTAATTTTTTATTAACGAAGATGAAAACTGTGATAAATAAAATGTTTAAAATATTTTGGTATTTTGTTTTAATTGTAGATTTTGTTTTGATATAAAATTTATTTGGCGGGAAAAAATATTCAAACTTAAACATAAATTTATGTTATTGACGTGACGTTCCTAGAAAAGTACTAAAACGGGCCAAAAACGGGAGTATGCGTTAAAACCTAAATAATATTTTTTAAAAGCTCGCTTAAATACCTCTTATAGTGCTCGGCATTTTCACCCGTTAAATTAATTGCTTCGCTTATGTATCCAAAAATAAATAATCGATCAAATTATCGCGATCAACTTAATTTCAAAAACTGTATATATTTCTTATGTTTATAATGATCTGTAATTTCATTAGAATTTCTTTCTATATAATAACTGTAATCAAACCATTTTATTAGAATTTCATTTTCACTTTTTAATAACCAAAAAAAAATCGATAAACAAAATACATAAACATAAACAATACAAAATATGTAAATAAAGGATTACATTTATGTTATGTTATTATTAATTATAAAACACTTTATCACTTTTAATTTTATTAACATAAAATGCAACGACAAAAACAAGAAAATTATATAAATTTTTTTCCCATGTGTCACGTGATTAAAATAACTGTTTTCCTTAATTAATCAAACACCGCACAAAAAAACAACAAAACAAAAGAAAATCACAATAAAAATATAAACAAAACAAAGCACAATACAAATTTAAAATACCGGAAGTACTTGTTGATCGCGAAAAAATGGGTTTCAATTGTTTTTACTCAAAGAAACAAGGAACTAATTGAATAATATATCGTGACCTCGACAATGGGCATTCAGATGCTTACTAAAAGGTACCATAGACAAAAAAACATCGCACTTGAAAACGGTTATCTTTTTTCTTCATGCACCCAATATACACGATCGAAATTGTAAGAAAGCAAATGAAAACAAAAAAGTTTCTCGTTCTTCGATCATCCATTCATACATTGACATTGATTATATAAAAAAGTGTAAGAGAACTTTTATTAATTCCAATACCCACACACATGACACACACACATACATAAAAAGTATAAAAATTAAAAAGCCAAAAAATATTGGTTACATTGATCAGCCATACGATCATGATCAAATAAAATCACTTAATCTTAATTTTAATTATGGGCATTCTCTAGAACCATGAACAATTTGATCAAATCAAAAAATCCACATAATTTGCCAAATACACCGAAAATACTCACATAACTATGTATATACCAAAACGATCACACATCAAAAATTCTCATCGCAAAATTATTTTATGACATCACAGAACGAACGCGATTGCGATGATGAAAAAGCGCAAAAAATGAGCTCAAGTTCAATCAACTTTTGACCCAATATGAAGAAATCGCGCTTACGTTTATCTAAAGAGAGAGAGAGAGAAAGAAAGAGAGGAGAGGGAGAGAGAATAAAATAAAATACACAGCAATAAATCTGCACAAAGGTAAAATGAGAAATTATTTGTTTTCAATATAAACAAAATGTCCGTTTAATCATCGCCATGTTATAAAGATATTGTTAAGTGAATAGCGGTAAAAAGTGTTTCACAATCACGTTAAAAATCATGCGTATTCCCAAATTTTGTGTAAATAAATTTTATTAAGCACCCCGCACGTATTTTAAGAATTTTTTATGTACCTCGTGTCCAGTGTGTAGGAGAATTTACCGTTCTTGTGTATATATGTAATAATAAAAATAAAGCTACATATATAATTTTCATTAATTTGAAAAATATCATCGGATCTTTGGTTACCATAAAGTATTGAAAAAAGAAAAGCAACAATCCAACGAAAATGACGAAATAAAAAGGTGTGTAAATAAAATAACGGACAACCACATGAAATGTGAAAAAGAAAACAGCAACAAATAATTTTTATATTCTCAACCCAACAACTTGGATTTACCGCTATATATATGAAATGTAAGAAATGAAATACAACAATTACGTATACATACACGAACCGTTCTAATAGTATTTAAAAGTTCAACGAACGTACTCACAACCACCAGCGCGCGCGCACATCTCGCCTCTAAGAATAACGAAAAACATCAAAACCAAAACAAAAACAAGAAATTCTTTTTCTTTTGTTTTTTTTCTACTACTACTTTTCTTCTTAAACATTTTGTAAAGAAAAAAGTTTGTGTCGAGAGTTTGATCGCGTACATATTATAGTCATCGATCGTCTTGGTTTAGTTACGTGAGAAAAAGAATTTTTTTTTAAAGAGAAAATTGAGTAATACGCGATCGCTTAGAAAAATAAAAAGATCAAAACAACGTGATCGCGTTTTTTTGATGTAATGGTAAAAAAAAACGTATAAACAAAAGTTTATTATCTATTTGATCAGAAAGATTCGCAACCAGATGATTTGCTTTCTGAAATTGACACTTACAAATTAAACAAATAAATATCAAAAGCTCTTCAAGGCTCTCATTTTAAAAGATTTGTTAATTATATTTTCAATTTTTGTAAATTTAAAAGTTACGATTGAAATTACTCATACATCACAATTAATAAAAATGTTAGTGATTATACAGGGTGTCCTAGAATTTGAGAATCAAACGAAACAGGATGAACGGAGAGCTCTTTACCAATCAAAATTCCTGAAGAAAGTTTTATCGAATTGCTGATGGTTCAAAAGTTATTCCACTTTTAGTGTTTTTATGTGAATTCGCCACAACCAAGAGTTCTTTTGTTTACATTTCATTCTTAATACGATCTAGAAGAGCGTGTCAAATCCGGTTCGTATCACTGGATTGTGAATACAACTATAGAATTGACGGTTTACAGCACAAATCTCGTAATTTATACTACTTCCAGAATATTCCCAAATATATATTGAAAATAATGTATGAATAATTTCTTAATATTTACTGAACACTTACCACTACTAGAATATTCTCGTAATAGGTTATGCTACTCTACTACTTAAACCTTAAATAAATGTCATTAAATTCTTAACCCTATAAGTGACCAATCTACACGAAATTAATGTCACTGAAGCCAAAAGGTGAGATCGCAACAATATTTATAAACTCTATTATCTTCTGTCAAATATACTCGTATAAAAACAATGGTTTTATGAAGTCTGTTTGTTTCTCAAAAATTTTTGATTGATTTTTGAGTTACACAAACGGAAAAACAATGTAATACAGAAAGTTAACCACTATCAGAAAAATATACAACACTAATGCTCATTTTAAAATAGTATAACGCATTGGGGTATTCAGAACAGAATGTTTTTTATCCATTTTTTACAAAGTAAGTCGTCTTTATTAAAAACGCATTTAAAAAAATTTCAAATACAGGAAATCCTCCAAGAACACCATTAATTCGTTCCGTGATCTTTGAAACCGTGTTGTTCGAGACTACAAAACAGAAAAGCAAAAAAACCGTTACGTTTTAATTTTTTTTCGTGTGGTTTAAAACCGTGTAATTTTAGGGAATGGGTATTCGTGTTCTTCGAATACCGTGCTCTTGGAGGGTTACCTGTATTACAATAACTTCTTTGTCAGAAATAAAACAAAATGATTAAAACAACACTTTTTTATATGAATTAGTTTTAAATATTATAACAAGTGTTCGAAGTGTCCACAATTTGCCAAAATACTTAATCGGCATTGCTTTATAAAAATTAAACGTCAGTTAAATCACTGAGTCAGACACCAATGCCACGTCCCCTCGTTGAGCCAAGGCGCTATTAACGACAAAAGCTTGTATTCTTACGCCTTCCGTTGATCACCTTCACCTGCCTAACTTAAATAATCACTTCCACCGTTAACTAACTGTCAACTAAATCCCCCATCTTCTAATGCCTCCAGTATGGATTGAAAATCTGTGTTGAACTGCCTTAATTCGATGTTTTTTCAAATTGTAGTAAGAGGATCATACCTCTCTAGCATACTTGAGAAGAGGCCGAACAAAATTCGGAAAAAGCCCTGAAAGGTTCAAATAGTTCCTTGGACCAATGTTTAATGTCACAGATTGCACTTCGGTCACGACTGGTATTTAATTTTGTAATAATGTTAGGGTTGATGGAATAATCCCGTGATGTTGAGACTTGAGTCTGTGCGCATCAAGGGCCGAAGCAGGTTAGATCCATACATCATTTTATGAAAATTGGTGATAAACCATAAGGACACGCCGAGAAATCATCTATAAGGTTGTTTACATAACCCATCTCTGTTTTGTAGTCTACAAAATACCAAAGATGTCTGAAATATTGAAAATAGTTTACGTTGAACCGAACAACCATACTGCTAGAAAAAACTAAATTGAAAAATTGTGCAAACAAATTTGACCTTTAGAGTCGTTAGAATGTTTGTTATCTGACCCGTCGGATTTCAAATTAGATTAACAACATTTCAGAAAGAATTGAGGATTGGGGCTAGTGGTGGGGGTTAGCGGTTTTCACAAAAGAAAACTTTTCAACACTCCCCCTATAAAGGGTGTTTCATCTGTTAGTTATTGGGAATGCAATTTTATTGATTGAAAATGAAAGTTGGTTATATGCCATTTATTTAGAATACAACTTCGGTTATGCTATCACGGCTCCTGTTACAGGCCAGCATCCGAACATCAAAGTATTTAGTGATTTGTCCCAATAAAAGCAGTTTAATAGCCTCAATTTCAGCTCGAATGTTGGGCTAAAGGTCTTGTTGCGGCTTGTGGGTCAAAATAATCTAACGGTGTTAATTCGCATGATCTTGCGCGCGACCAATTAATACCAGAATTTCTTGAAATGATCGCATCGAACTTGGTTGCCAATAAGTCTAGCGTTTCACGATTTGTGTGACATGTGGCACCATTTTGTTGATACCAAGGATCATTTAATACAATTTCATCCAACTTTGGCCACAAAATTACAGTTAAGAAGCCACGATAGCGCTCTCTATTCACTGTTACAGCATCTCGAACATTTTCACTTACAGCTGTTACTGGTTCAAGAGTATGAACTGGACTATGGTGTTCATATGCTCTATACGCCCTGCAACTGGTCCAGTTTCTTCAAAAACCATATTCGGGTTTTCACTTTTCATTTGTCAAACAATTTTCGGGTTGCCATTGACACCACCGAATAAATATTGTTTTGAGTTTAACAAAAAACCAACAGATGGCACACCATTTATATACAATAAGTATGTATAAGGTTGTGGAATATCTGTACTGATGGAGAATATCTGTACCGGTTCTTTCCACAAAAGAAAATATTTCAGCGGATAAAATCTTTTAAATTGACACGAAGTAAAGAAACTCAGTAAATGGAATTTTGAAATTTTACAATGTTCGATCTATCCTCGCCATTTTCTTAACGAATTTTTATGAAATTTGGTTTGAAGTATTGTATAGGGATTCTAAAGTAAGTTTTGTACGAAATTTTAGGATCTAGCCATGCGGAACTATACTTGCCCATTTCATAACTGTGGTTGCAAAACCACATACATTATAGATGAAGTTCTCGTATCTGTTCATTCCACACGATTAAAATGGATTCTAAATATTTTGAAGATAATTCGTAGTTGGCTATAATGGAGAGAACTCGGCTAATTCTTAATCTACAATTATGTAATTTGCATCGTAGATGCAAATAAAGCTATATTGCAATTCTAGTATGTATTTTGAACGAGATATAATTTAACTTGGCATTGTTTACGAGATTCCTTGAAGATGTTAAAGATGTTTTATATATTTTTACCCCCCGATTCTGACGTACAGTCACAGACGTATTTTCAGTCTTAGCGAAAACTTTTGTCTTAACGAAGACTAGATACTTTAAATTCGTATTCTGAACTTAGGCCCTTTTCCAATTACTTACTTGTTTGAAACTTATTGACTTATTCGTCGCCATCTTAAATAAGTAAGTGAAGCCGTTCCAATTCATGTAGTTACTTATTTTGACAGTTTGTTAATGAAATTATAAACAAACTCTTGCTGACATTTTTTATTAGGAATGGACAGAAAAAAACAATTAATAACTACTTCATACATAGAAATAAGAAAAAATTACTACTGATAAATAACTAGTTCATAAATAAATAAGAAATAATTAAAAATCACGTTTTAGATTAAGATTGCATTACAAAGACATTAAAACTTGATTTCATATTGGCAAAATAGGTCCTTGAGATGAAAGAGACCAATTTTGCCATCTTGTATACGCCACTGTGCACCTTATCATATAAAATTTTAACTAAGGTTCTTCTACGTACGAGTTTTCTTCAGTTAAAATATGATAACTGAAGAAAACTCGTACGTAACTCGTATTCACATCAGAAATAATATCATCATACAAGCAAAAATAATCATAAAATGCACAAATTCGAATTATTATTTTCTTCAAGATGCTTGCATATAGAGTCAAACATATGCCATTTGGATATATTTCTTTTCATATGCAGCAACAACGAATGAAAGAAAAAAATCTTGACATGTCAGTCGTTGTCACTAGATTTGAAAATAAAAACAACATGTATTACATTTAGTCAAGACACAATTTTGGAGACATTTCTGTGTAGACATACTTATTCAAATAAGTCACCTCGCGAGGTTACTTATTTGAATAAGTACGTCTACACAAATAAGTAAGTAATTGGAAAAGGGCCTAAGTCTTATCTGTCAGTAGTCTTAAAAAATTGTCTTCGTATCAGCGAAATAGGTGGTCTTAGGAATCATAATTTTGACATTTAAACAAAAACAATAATTATATGTGTTTCACTAAAAAAACCGGAAAAATTATTCAAAATACAATATTATGTACTCTCTCAGCATATATATAACATAAATTTGAGTTTTTTTTAACAATTTCGAATTGAACTGTCGCTTTTCGTTCATAAATTTGAAACAATATGGTAAAAATTAGGTTTCGACAGCTCTACAAAAGTTTTTGGAGAGTTTCTAATATATTGTTTAAGACTACTGTCTTCAGAATTTCAATGAAGACTTTAGTCTTAAAAAATAAAGTCTTAACAAGAAAGTCTTAGCTAAGATAGTCTTAGTAGTCTTATCGTCAGAATCGGGGGTTAGTCATCATGATTTTTAATCATCAGAGGCAGGATGTAAAGCGAATTTTCTTCATCGATTACGATCGGTGATGATAATAAACACAACTTAGACCCTCTGATGTAGTGCAGAATTCAGCGCCGACCCACCGTTCATGTCAATGTACAGATTGACATGGAGCTTGCAACGTGCAGGTGGTATACTGTAATTGCGTGAGTAGGTGAATTAGTGAGTGTGTGCGTGAATGAAAAGGGGAGTATTAATTGACCTTAAAAGGACATTAAATCCATTGGATGATTAATACTTTCCTTTAAAAAAAAAAAAAAAAAAAATTTAAAGTACCTATAAAAATGATTTTTTTAATTAAATAAAGAAAATTCAACCCTGCTATATTCTCTTCTGTATATAACTACACTTTTGGTTAAAATCTGTAAGTACACTTTTGATAAGTGATTATTTGTGTAGCTACACTTTTGATAAATTTTACACTGGTTTAATTTGACCGAGCTGCCAAAAGCGGTATTTCTGAGATTGGAAGTAAAGTATGAATGGGTATCCAAATACCCGAAAAATTAAAGGAACGCAGAGTGGTGGCAATTGCGAAAACAGAAGTTGGGAGTCAGTCGTAATAGAATGAATGCCTGAATTGAATTTTCTTGTAAATACGAGAACATTTTATAGTATGGTTTTCGGAACGATTCAAATGATTAATGTTCAAGAGTAAAATGGGATAATCAAGTGGGTAAATCTGACTAAGTAGGTTCATGTCTATTTGGATCCATAGGCATATTTTAAAGGGCATATGGAAAAATTTGCCGATAATTAAAAAAGCTGATTGGTTGGTTGTGAATAATAGGGTGAGCAAACCAAAATGGAGAACGTGCTAGTGGTCCAAGGTTGGGCTTAAAAAGGTAATGGCCGCAAGGAATGCCTTGGACCAGAATGGTATTGGAGGCGATTAACCAACACACATAGTCTGTAGTTTGGATTGGGTGATTATTTATAAAAAGAGTAGTGTTTTTGAAATAAATAACAGTAATTTCCTTATATCCGAAAGTCTCTCCTATCAATCTAATTGGGCGTTTGAATTTTGAAAATCATTTATTGTGCAAATAAAGGAGTGAAATCATTCTTCAAAGAATTCCTTTTCACATTTGCAGATTAACGTATTGAAAGGGCCGATATGCATACATAAAAGGGTTGTGTATGAATGAGGGAGTAACAGATTATGAATTCATATGGAGGCAGGAGGTATACTTAGAATATTTCAGTTGATTCTGGAGAGAAGCATGAAGAACGAATTTATTGAAAAATGTCAGGTGAAAGGCACAAGAAGTTCTGAGTTCTGAGTTGGTTTGTTCTCCTTTGAGACAACCTTTGTTAAAATACAAGGAGTTGTTTGGACGACTCTATTTTCAATGTCTCGCTTCAAAATAAACAAGGTTCAATTTTTTCGAATTTTTTTAAGTTCGTTTCACCTCCTACCTTATCCGTGGGTAGATAAATCTCAATAACAACAACCAGTGGTTATATATATAGCATTCACAATGAAACAACGGCCGATGAGATATGCGGTCATGAAAGTAAATCATATAACCTTCAATGATCAGGTTTAGTGCAAATTAAGGCTGGACGTGTGCTATGAGACACGAATTTCCGCATCATTGCGATCAGTTCATCTTCGAATTATATAGAAATAAAACATTTAATAGGTTAGTCAAGACATTATGGCTGCGGTCCAATTCATGACTTATTTTGTGAAGACTAATTAGTTTGACGATTTACCAGTTTGGGCTTAAGTCTCGCATAAAAGTCAAACAAGTCTACAATATGTCTAGCCGACTGGACGTTTATTGTAGACTTTCAAATAAGTAAGTCTCCACAAAATAAGTCAAAATCCACGGCCGCATGTCCGTAACACTTCAAGACACAATAAAGTTGGGGCAAGATGTAAAAGCACTTGGAGAAATGGAAAACCAACTACATGAGTGGAATATTCATAATATTCACCATTATGTCATGACATGTTTGATGTCATTTAGGGCATCAGATTTGGATGAAACGAAGGCAAGCTAGCTCTCGCCCATTATCTTCTCAATTTCAACGTGTAGAAGCATAACCAAGTCAGCCCGGTGGCCTGCAGTGCAATTAATTCTCCAGTTACTTAGAGATTTTATATATCCTGCAAAATTACTTAAAAATGAGAATTTTTCGGGCTATTAGGAAGAATGTTGGAGTATATTTTATAGTTTTAACTCAAAACTCCTACGAAAACTTTTTTAACAGTGTATTTATTTACTAATACTTGTTTATTTTTCTTATTTTGGCACGACTGTGATCTTATCCCAGGAAATAATAAACAATCATCAGGCAACTCTAGCCAATAAAAACCTCATTTTGTGTGAAGTTAGCCCAGCCCAGAATTTGTTAAAACTCACGTTAAATACAAAAATTAAATTCGTTACTTTCAAATTATGAGAATTTAATCCAAGGTAACCGTTATGTCAATATTTATTTATTTATAAATTTAAAGAAATCTATTTTGTAATTTACACGTATGATTTCAGATTATTTTCAATAGTTAAACAAAAATTATATTAAACAGAAATTTCAAACAGAAAACTTTAAAACAAAAAAAAATATAAACCAAATTTTGGTTTAACAATTAAAAATTTAAAAAATAGTTCTTCAGGATATTTTTCAAGCTGTCCTTTGATAAATTAAAGCCAAATAGGTCGTCGATTAATTGAATGATTTAGACATCCTATTAAGGGGTTTGTTTTCTCTCCATAGTTAGTAGAATGGTGTTCAAGTGCTAAAAATTCTTAGTTTCGAAATGTTCGGCATGACACGTGAATTGATATGTTTTCGAAGATGTAAGCTGAATCAATCAACGTGAAAAAGCAAAACGTTACCAATAAAAGCCACGGCCAAGAGAAGTCGACTATTTTCAAGCGTGCATATTTTGTAAACCGTGCATCTTGTTGGGTATGGAGGTAAGCGAGCCACGTACAAAATAAAATTACATGAGACAGGATAAAGGTACTTGGCACGTCAAAAGTACAAATTTGTCGGATTAAGACTATGTGATTCTGAGATCGTCACACTTTTAGAGAAGTGGCTTACTTTTAGAAAAATTAGATCAAATTCGCTCCGTGACAACTTTGTGAAATTGGGCCCTGGGCCAGATATATCCAAACAACTCGTATTTGAGCCAAAATTACATTTAAATTTTGCACGTTAAAAATATAAATTTGTCGGATTAATTAATAATTATTAATTTATACTTTTAACGTGCAAAATTTAAATAGAATACTACTTTGACCACAAAAACTGGATATAGCGATGCCACAATAAAAATGTCATCAAAATACTTTACTATATCTACAATCACCTTTCACAAATCAATTCCATGAAGAAAGTTAGGTTTCCCGCTTCAGAAGATATTCAACTCTTTCTATATTCATTATTTTAATTACCATTAGCAGAATCCACCACAATCATTGTCACGCCTCGCAATCGTGATAAAACTCAGAATTGGCCATGAATGTGTTAAAATTTATGATTTTTAAATTCCTTAAAAAAGCTCATTTGAATACAAATTCATAAATGATAAATTATCATAAGTCGTGATCTAATACACATTCGACATCTTGTACGAATATAAAAGTATACAATTAATCATCGCCCGTCGTTTTGATGTGTGCGCGCACACGGCGTTTAAGAACCACCCATGTTGAATTTGGGGATAAGTGTAAATTAAATCAATCAAATCTTAAAAAATAGTTGGAAAGTTACCTGTATGTATGTATGTGGATGTATGTAGTAATTACTACACAGACATAAAGTAAAGTATAGCAAAATGCTACATACATAGGCGTTTATCTGTCAAATAAAATTTCTTTCA
This sequence comes from Nephrotoma flavescens, assembly GCA_932526605.1. NCBI lineage: Eukaryota > Metazoa > Arthropoda > Insecta > Diptera > Tipulidae > Nephrotoma > Nephrotoma flavescens. The sequence goes on along the minus strand of OW052222.1, from coordinate 263,158,350 downwards.
TTTTAAGGTTTGGCATTTTTATAATCATATGCATACATTCTTAAATGATATGCAAGACATAATTATCATCGCTCTTCGTATACATATCAACAAATATTTCTATAAATATTTATATGACTCGCTATAGATAAATAATTCCACCAACTCGCAACTCAGTGTACGTTCCACCAGCGACCACTCAATATGTACGACCAAAATTGCGTAAGCCAAATTGAGAAGAAAAAATCTCGCGCATACTACCATACCTGTATGTAGAGAGCGTTAAATACACGGGCTTTTAAAGACCTCCAAGGCAATTCTCATATATGTTACTTGTGTAATAAGCAACATACTCGTATACATCATATACAATAAAATCCAGCAGAATTAAATTAACAGTTTTACCGTTATATCGCGAAACTAAATGCAAAAAAAACGTGTACGTGAGATTTTTATGTTGTTGTTGTTAATTTTATTTTTTTATTATCCATTTTAAAAGTTTTGGTTTTCATCAAAACACCGATTTGAAATTCATTAAATCCCGGTTCTTCTTCGGCTGCAAAAAATATTCTTATTCTTAATTAATATTCATAATCCGGGCGATCATATATATAACTCAGGTAATCGCGGTCCGAGCTTAACATGTTTGAATGTGTTGATAAAAAAAATATTTCCATGCGGCGGCCTCATATGCAGAAAAGAAAAGCTTTTATACGTGAACGTTATAAACCAACCAATTCATAACAAAAGAAATTTTAAAGCTTGCGATCACCAACAAAATATTGTGGAACCAGTTCTTTTGTTGTTGCGTTATGCGCGGATTTATAAAGATAAAATTGAAAGAATCAACAATTGGTAATCCATCTTTTGATTTTATTTAACGAAATTTTTGACATTAAATCGCTTAGTGAAAGAGAAATGTACATATAATGTCTATGTACCTCAAATATTGCAAATAGTAGAAGAGATCTGGAATTTAGTTATTAAGATCACGAGATAGTGTGAGAAGTTGTTTAGATGTTTAGAAATATTTTTGGAAGATAACATTTTGGAATAGATGTAGAAATGTGTTGATTCCTAGAATGTCAACCTTCTAATCGCGATATGATCTTGCATGATTTATATTCTCTATTGAACAAAATTACGATAGCCTAATAGTAATTGAAAGCTTTATGTAGCTAGTGGTTAGCCCAGCCCAAATTGCAATCAAGCCAAATTTGCAGATTTCGAATTTTAATAGAAAGAAATTTAATTTTATGTAAAAACATCTCTCTACATACATATTTTATTACGTTTCGAGTTAAACTCAGTGATGAGCAACTAAAATGTTGTGTTTGAAAATTTTTCATACAAAATATTTTTTACTTCATCAAATGTCACAAATTAGGGTACTTTACAATTTTAGCAAAATTTTAACTTTATGGTTTTGCGGATACTACGATTTTCGAATGGATGTACCACAAAAATTCCGTATGGTGGCTTAAGCCTGTCGATGCCAATTATTGTTGAGATTTCCGCCGACGTCCACCATAAAGTGTATTTGCACAATTTTCGAGTTTGTGTTAAAAGTTTTCCAGATTTTTTCGAATGTACGTGGCCGGATATCGTGTGTCCGTTTGGCCTTATATCGTGTGTCCGTATGTACTAAGGCTCTCATGGTAGTACGAAGCTGGTTCAGGCCCGAAGTATTTGTGGTTGGACACGAATTTTAACGTTGATGAATAATTCATCGGAAACCTTGATGTTTTGACCATACCCCAACTCTACTAGAACGCAGTTGAGATTTGCCTTGACTCAGGTTCAAATTATCAATAGAACTGTTGGAAGTTCTGAACTCCAATGGGATGTATTACATCGAGCTGTTAAAGTGGCTTTTAGTTGGCTGTGGAACCATCGACGAAGTCTGTTGTAGAAGATCTTACTACTAGATCGATCCACTATCGATGTGGAAAAACTTGAATTACTATTTAATCACTTTTGACATATAGGATACAAGAATTCGCCCGCCATTCCTTGTATCAGTATTCATTCTTGGCCAGATTTATTCCGAAGCAATAGGTTTTCGTGTGAAGGCGAGTGGCGGAGATACATGGGTCGCCAAGAACTTCGTCGTCAACGTCAAGCAACCAACCAAATTTGGGAGAGCGCTTCGGAAGGAACATCATGGAAGAAAATGTATAATATGGAATGGAATGAAGCCTCCCCGGCATGTCAGTATATCTTGCTCAGCAGCCCTGGGTGCTGGCTTGGATTGTAGAAAAGAATACTAATGGGTGATTTTTTCTTTTTTGGTTTTTCGTGTCTATAACCGTGTTTTTTTTATTAGCGCCCGATAGATGTATATTCTTCATTCACCTTTTTAGTTAAAAATCGACATAAAAATATTTTGCTCTATACCTATTTATCGGGAGCCGCTATCTGGTGCGCCATCCATATCAATGGGAAATTTGAAAAGGCCTTTATTTTTTAAACCCTTTAAACCATTAGAAACTTACAATGCATCCCCAATAGAATTCCTTATGACTTTTTCCTTACAAAAAAATATGAAAAAAAACTAGAGAACATTTTTTTAAACTCAATTTTTTTTCCATAAAGTCAACAAGACGAATTCTTGTTTATAACGTCAAGTCAAAATAAATGTCAATTAGTATATTTCAGGTGATAAATGTTTTTTTATGGATGCATTTATTTTTAATTTTTATGGTATAGCGACACCAGTGAATAATAGCTGCATTGCGGTAGAAATTTCCCATTCGGCGCCGGATAGTGCCCGAATAATAAAACACGGCTTGTTTTGCCAAAAGGGAAATGATCTATCCGAAATTCCGCTACTACCCGTATTGTCGCTGTACGATTAAATTTAAAAATAAATTCATCCATAAAACAAACATTTAACGATCTGAAATATACCAATTGACATTTATTTTGACATGACGTTATAAACAAGAATTCATCTTGTTGCGTTTTAAAACTTTTATTGTAAGATTAAGTTTCTAATGGTTTAAAGGGTTAACAAAATAAAGGCATTTTAAAATGTCCTATTGAAAACGATAGCGGCTCCCGATAAATAGGTAGAGCAAAATATGATTACAAAATTTTGCACCAATTTCACGTTGTTGGACATCAATTCACCAAATCGTGAGCATGAGGAGCGTACTGAGGAAAATATTGCTGCTGTAGCAGGTAGTCTTCATGAAGATGAGAAATAGCCCAGTCTTAGGGCACAGCAATTGAGGAATCGTGTTATTTGACTTTGAACTGAAGCCAAACGACTTGCCACAGCGTGGAGGTTTTTGTTAGTGGGCCTTGGAACATATTGAGGAAAATGTGTTTAGTGGCGAAGCTCATTTCTGGTTAAATGGGTACGATAATAAGGAAAATTGCCACATTTGGTGTGATGGGCAGCCACAGGCAATGCAAGAACTGCCAGTGCACCCAAGAAAAACCACTATTTGGTGCGGTTTTGGTTGCATCATCGGTCCGTATTTTTTCAAAGATCGCAATTTCAGCGATGGCGATCGCTGATTTTGGACTTTTTCTTGCAAAATGCTTGAACAAAGGGTGGTTTCAACAAAACGGCGCCACATGCCACACAGCACGCAAAATCATGGAGAAATGAGTTCGATGAGAAAATTATCTCGCACGTTTCGGTCCGGTGAATTGGCCGCTCAGATCGTTCGATTTGACGCCTCTTAAAAATTAGACATCTCGCATGGGCCACTTAAAACGTAACCGTGGCGAACATTTACATGAAATAATCTTTAAAAAGTAAATGGCAAACATTGATTATCGAAAAAAAATCATACATTTTTACAATTTTACTGTTTCTTTGAAAATTAAATTTTTGAAAATTATAAACCAAATATCGACGCTTGGGTATCGTACACGGACACTAGCATAATTATAGAGGAAGAAATGATATGTTACAAATTCGAAATTCTCTGCCCTCAGTGAAGTGAGATAGAAAAACAAAGATGAAGTAAACACAAGCGAATTAAATTACCTGATATTCTCCTCTGAACGAAATGACGCACAAGAACAAGGCACATGAATATTAACAACAGCTAAACCAAAGAAGGCGCTAATGGAATGGAAACCAGTTAATAGCAAAATAATCGCAGCAAAATTCCATTCAAAAATACGTAGCCCAACCATAATTCAGTGTTATGCCAACAAAAGGCGCACATGAAACAGCCAAGGATGAGAGATCTATGAACAACTGCAAACCACAATAGCAAGGACATAGAAATGATGTAAAGATATTACAAGGAGATTTCAATACTAAAATTGGAACAGATACACCGATCTGACAACCATCATGGGTAAACATTTAGATGGGCACCAAGAATACAGAGGCAAACCCTGGATCAGTGATAACGTGGAATACAATTGAAGAACTTGAATTGAAGACAACTCAAGTTGCAAATGTGCCAACAAAACACGTCGGAGCTGAAACGTCAGTACGATGAAAGAGCGCATAACTTATTAAAACGGCAAGGAGTGACCGTATGCACTACACTGAAGTCATTCTCAAGACAGTAATATGCCACTAAGGGATCTTAACAGAGAAAACATCACCAACAATATCACAAATCTTCGAGTTAACAACTGGCGCTAATAACGAAACTATCAACACTCATCCATTAACGGAGGGGCTAACATTGGTAAAATGGAAAATAATAAGGCTCCTGGAACGAACAATATCCCAGCGGAAAGAGATATATTCCAACTGCAATAGCTCTATCACCTGCAATTACAGAAGTTTGAAATTCCGCTAGAATACCGCGAAAATCAAAGGAAGGCTATTGTTTATAACGATCCCCAAGAATAGTGGCTTGGAAGAAGGCAAAAATTGGTGTGGTATATTCATCCTCAACATATAAGAACACATAAAGGTATTAGAAATGATCATCCTGGACAAAAAATCACCGATTATCAAATCGAAATTAAGAAAGGAACAAGCTGGTTTCAGACCAGGAGCGGTATGATGTACCATCGCTTCGAATCGAAAAAGTGAAAGTTGTATCATTTTTGCTTTTCGAAAATGATACAACATACCGCCATTCGACTTTTTTCGAATTTCGATTCGAAGTGATGGTACAACATACTGCCCCAGGACGAAGTTTCACCTACCAAATCAAACCACTGTACCTACTATCACTTAAAATTGTTGCGGTTGTTACCCAAACTGTTACACAAAACTGAATTGGTCCTATTCTCCAGGAAAAATACAAACTTTTTCAGATGAACCGGGGTTTGGAGCCCCGCATTGTACATTAGCTCTATATTTCTACTATTAGGTCCATTTTATTATATGGTGGCCATCTTTAAATATTCTGACCTACTCAAAATCCTAGGTGAAAGTACTGCTGACTTGTGTATTAGTGGGTCTCTTAGGAACACATTCACTCAAGCACTAGAGATTCTCTTTCATCTCACACCTATAGATACCCTAGGTAAACAAATGGAAGCGATCTCAGCTATATAAGCCTGAACTCCATCTCCATGTGGAACTGTGACAATAAAAAACATCCGTTTTTTCTCAGAAACAGGAACATCCTAAATACTCCCGACACTATTTTTTGATGGGATGTTTAGGACTGATATTAATACCAGAGGTGAATGGGAAGGTTGGGCCGGGATTTCTGTGACAAAATGAATGTAAACCTCTCTTTTCATTTCCCAGACTTCATCTCCAAGGCAAGCCATTGATTGGTTGAGGTATAATGCAACACCTGCATCTGTGTATTTTTACGGAGTGTCAGGCTTCAATTGAGACGTCCAATCACATTTCCTAACGTCTGAAGTAGCCCACAATTGTCTTTCATCTCTTAACGAGATGATAAATCAGTTCAATGTCCACCTGATGAAGGTGCCAGGGCATTTCAATATTACGAAGAATGAACGGCGGATGATTTCTTTCGGATTTTTTTTTTTGCAATCTTTTCTGACGCCAAGGCCCCCCGGCATGACAGCCTATACTGGCATGGAAGATGCCATGGTGGGACAAACATATCATCGCATATAAACAGTGCGTCTACGCATATTTCGGAATTATCTACATGTTTGTGTCGAAAATAGTGTAGATCATTAATTTTTGCGTAGACAATGTCGATAATTAGTACAGTATGTAGACAATTAATAGAATATGTCGAATATAGGTTTTTGTAGCTGTTCTCGCCTTTTTCCAGTGTGATTGCCATTTTATGGCTTTCTACATTAAATTCGCGATTTCAAAAATTTTGGAAGTTAACAAATTTTGAGTTGAGATAAGTACGCGTAAAATATTTCCCATATCGCCTTCTGTTTTAGCCATTAATAAACTATATATTACATAGTAGCTGTATTTTTTTGGAAAATAAAATATGCAATAAAATTGGGCGAGCCTTCGGTTTTTAATGCTATACGTTCGATATCTTGTGGATTAACTCGAAATTTTGATTTTAAATTTTAATGGTTGAATATGAATGGTGTATCGATTATAAATGGATTCTTTCAGTAAACGGTATTTTTTATGGTCATGTTGAAAAGGACGGCTATTTTTTTAATGAAATATGATTATATGTATTTAGATCATTAATTAGTTTCAAATTGGCCAACATTTAGAACTTCATATAAAATCGATGTTAGATTTCCAATCCTACTATACAAATCTAATTTGACTATAATTTTGCCTAATTCTATTCAGCATCTTCGAATTTTAGAACTTCGTCCACAATTCATTTTAGAATCCAAATCCACTTTGGAATACAAAATTTGACAATAATTGGTTAAGAATTGACAAAATTCCGAACAGATTGGTCGAATTCACGTTAAAATAATCAAGTTTTACATACCAATTTTAACACAATTTGTTCAGCAATTGGCTAAGTACATTTTACCGAATTTCAGAACGGGTTAGGTACGGTATTTGCCAATTCCAAAATTCCAAAACAAAAATTATCAGGTATTTTAAAAAATCTGACCCTGTTTGTAGAATCACGAAGTGGTAAACAAGCTGCTATAAAACTGGAATCATGTGTTTGTATTAATTGGTTAGAATAATTAAATAAAAACTAAATAATTAAATTAAATAAATAAGAAAATTTGCGAAATGTAGCAAATAATATTCCTTCCAAAACTACATTCAAAATTCAAGTTAGAATCCCAATCCAATTCTTGCATGCCATATTTGAGAATTATTTCCATAAATTCTCGAAAAATTCAGGTTAAAATGTAAATCATACCCCCAGATCCAAATGCAATAATGACCGGTCAATGGCCTAGTTCTTAATAAAAGCGTACATAAAAATATTTAAAACATTTAATTATATTTGTAATTTCTAAAATATTTGTCAAGTATATTCCTCCGGTGATTTGGCTAACCGATTTTAGGACAACCATAAGTGGTAGTATTACCATTCGCAAAATTCAATTAATTTGTTTACAAATCCAAGATCATTAACATAAAACATTTTTGAATATTATTGTTTCGACAATATTTGGGCTAATATACATCTTCGAAACGTAGTATCCACCTAACACAGGCAGGCGGCATACAGATATCGAGGCTTTGTTCAACCAATTTCGTCGTGCCTGTTTTAAATCCAGCTTCATGTTTCACCACAAAAATTGTGTTATATTGCGCCTAAGGTCAAAGTCAAACCATCAAATTTATTAAAAATGAAACATTCATTTTTAGTGGCGTATAGTGTATTTTACCGCCTAATTGGTTGTTGCAGTGCAACTTAGTAAAGACAAACTACACTAGCCTGCCTTAAAGAGAAGCTTCATTGTGGGCTTTCAAACAATATCATCAATATTAAGCAAACGAAATCTATTTTTAGGCTGGCTTTTAGTTTATAACATTTGAACATGCCATTCAACAATAATAAGCCCAAAGAAACTCAAGGTGTTCAAGATCGAAGCCGCAGATAAATGTACGCAGAAGTTTATAGTCATTATGATGACAGCCATCAATCTCCAAATCGAATAGCAAATAATTTAAGGTGAACTTACGTGTTCGAGACGTCTACTTATATAAAATTATCATAAATATGTGTCTAAAGTTATAAAAGTGTGCGGGCAAGTGGAATGTGAATATAAGAAATTTCATAATCGATTGAAAAAATTTTGACGAATCCTAAAAAAAAATTTAAAATAATAACTGATAAAATTCGCGTAAGATATTTCTCTCCTCAACATTGTATCTGAAATCACATTGGTACAATTACAAGAAGAAAATAAATTTTCCTTATTATTTTCCCACTGTACGACCATATTTCCACATCTATTTAAAAGGCGTATCATATCATTGTGAAATCCTCTCCCACACATCACCATCAAATAAAACAAAACAGTAATTGAGAAAAAGGATTAAATCGATCCGAGTTTTCCCGATTTCCAACTCGAACAATAATTTGTTACCGCTCGTAAAAGTATAAAAGGGAACGCTGAATTGAACAGGACGTTCAGTTTCAAAAAAAAGTTCGGTGATCTCAAGTGAAAAATATATAAGGAGTGTTGTGACCATATAAAAGTGAAAAGTGAATTCTTAGAGTAAAATTCTTTTTTGTGCATAACAAGTCATTGAACCTTGCCGTTTTCTTCTTTTTATTTATTACTCGTACATTTTATTTGTTAATTATGTCTTAATGTACCAACCTCCTCGTTCATACAAACGTCTTATACACGTATATTGAATGGATGCGCGATAATCAAAATCATCATTCATCTGTCGTTTTGTATTTATTTAAATTTCTTCTCGTCTTCGAGTCTTAAAGTTACAACATCCAGACACATGATGAGAATTTTCTGTTCAACGAAATTCTTGAATTTTTTTTTTTAGGCGTGTTATTGTTAATTGTCTTCTCCTAAGCGAACAACACACAAAAAAAAATTAGTAAACGATGACTTTTAACATTTTATTGTGTGGCGTGTACGAAAAGATCATTGATTCTCATCTCGCGCGGTATACTTCGCGTATAGATTCCTATTCCTATATGTGTACAACATACATACACATAATAAACTATTTTAATTAATGAGATCATGATTGATCGGTTAAAGATTACAATTGGTGAATACCAAAGAAAATTAAATTCGTGTTAATAATTTTTTAAAGGCGGTTGGATAATTAAATGCATCTCTTGGATTTTCCAGCCATATATCGTTTTGTATCCGATATTCAGTAATAGATTTTTGATTGGTCTTGGTTGTAGTCGTTGATTGAATAAATTAAAAATCAATATGAACTCGTTTCAGTGCACGCCTAATTATTAAACAATCGGATCGTGTCACAGTGTCTTTACATGATAAATTTTTATATTGTGTATTAATGCAATGTGTCGTACTGTATTTCTGTACGGTGGCATACGACGTTAATTTAATTAGCAAACGAAATAAAAATTTTCAGTTTTCCATGCAGTCACAGTCGGTCGGAAAATAAAGTAAAATTCTAATATTATTAAGAAGTTAGCCGTGTGCAGGAAAATTTTCCAAAATAATCTAAACAAATTACTAGATAAAAATCCCTATTTCCGTTCCAATTAAAACACTACTCGCATTTTTATTAAAGTTTAAAAGATTTTTGTTGTAAATATGCAGATTTAAAATCTATATACTGTCAAGTGTGTGTGTGTATGAAATTTATATAAAAAACCCAAATTGAGTGTGGCATTTCAAATAAACAGCTTAAATTTTGTGTGGTTCTAGTGGTGTGTACGGTGTGCAATTCTGTGATATAAATTTAGATAATCCAGAATGGATGTAAACGAATATAGAAAACGAGGTAAGTGCTGTGAAATTTGCAAACTGTTTTTTGTTCGCATTATAAGTAGAATAATTTTTAATCCGTACATATTGAATATAAAAAGGTGAAAATAAATCAAGATTTAATTGAGTCACTTCAAAACCAAAAAACGATATAGTTTAGAGATACCACACGGATATTGATTTTATGCAAACTAATCAATAATAAAAGTGATAGAAATAAAAGTAATACTGATACCATAGAAGTGAATTATTATTTGTAACCCCGAAAGCATCAGTTCACATTTCTTTGTATTAAACAAAAGAAAATCTATCGAAGGTGTAACGGTGCCAACTGAAATTCGTGTGCTGTCAAGTAGTCCTTAGCATTATGAAAGTATATAGGCTAATTTCTAAAAGCATCAGACTCTTAGCCTACCTTTGGAGTCTTCTCACTCCATTGATGGTGTAAAACATATCCAATCACTGTGCGTGTTTCCCTGTTTGTTTCTTTGTTTCCTGGGTGATGTATCATGGAAGAAACTAGCCGTTTCACCATGGTACAGCAGGGAATTACATTCATTGCGTAATCAAAGAAATGAGAACAGCAAAAAATTATTAAAGGCGAGATTGGATTCAGATTACTTTACGTTTATAATGAATTTCCGTACTTGTTTCATGAACTCTACAATGATTACATCGGGATTATGCAGTCGGAAATAATCGCTGAGCCAAGAAATTATATGGATGTCCTTCTACGATGAAGTTCAGTCATCATTGTTCGGGTAACCCCAAAACAGTTATTCGCAATTTTTTTTAAGAAGGCCTAATCCAACAACGATATTGAACTTGTCTTTATATTTGTAAGTTGATTCTTCATGTCACCTTCTGCATCGTGCATGTTGCGGTATTTTGTTTTTGTTGCAGCATACCAAGAAAAATCGGGCTCGCACAGATAATTCGTAGCGAAAGGGAGAAGTATGTTAACAGTTCTCAATGATAAAACTGCACATTTTTCTCTTAAAGTGCACCAAAATTACGGGCAACGATACTGTTCCAAATATGGGCAGTATAGTGAGGAATCTGAAATCATGTCAATAAAGAATTCCTACTCCTTAACTGAGAACTCTTCTGGACTTTTCTTTACTATGAAGGAGTTTCGAATCAATGTGTAATGTTTAAGCTTCTCATTCTGCTCATCTGGAAAATAATGTTTAACCGAGCTTAGAATATCTTCCAAATGTGGACGAATTTCATCACACAACATAAAATAGTCACTTCTTCAATGTCCCCATTAATTTCATTGAAAAATTCTTTAAGCTTATGGGAAGCTATCTAGCTCACGAGCTAATAATCCAAAGCTCCAATTTTTTATTAAAAGCTTGAATCTTATCATTGGCCTTGAACACTATTACTTGTTTTCCTTGAAGTGGCCATATTCACTTTGTTTAGCTTTGAGAAAATATCGGCGAAGTATCCAAGTCGAAACAACCCCAGTTTAGATGCCAGTCTTTCTTGTAAATCCATTCGGTTTACCATGAAAAAGTGCCCAATTTGGAATGTCTTGTCTTTGCACCATCCGTGTAGATATTAACACAGTTTTTCAGATCTAAATCATTACTTCGGCACCACTTGTATTATTTGGCAATGGCACAAAAGAAGATCCTCTTCAAACAAATGTATATGCTGATATCGGACAAAAACAAGCAAGATTGCAAATCCAGACATCTGTTCTTTCGTCTATTTGCAGAGAAAAATATCTGTTTCGTGATTAAAATTTCGTCATGTTCGATTTATGCAGACGATATGAAAATTTACCGACAAATTTTAAGTTCCATCGATGTTAACCCATTTCAGAATGACCTGAATAATTTCATAACTTGGTGTGCTAAAACTAATCTTGTTCTGAATGTGAGTGATACCATCAACAGCCCTGTTAATTCCAGAGCCATACACAACTTAGGTGTATTTGTGACCGAAAACTGATCTTTAGAGATCACATCGATTTTATTATTAACAGAGCAAACTCTTCGCTTGGATTTGTCAAATGCTGATCTAAAGAATTTTTCAAACCTTATGGGACGTCCAAATACGAAGAATTGAAGCTGTACAACATTTTTTTTTACATTTTTGCGTTTTGCTCTGCACGGATTCTTTAGCTCGACTCAAAAAGATAACTCTTAATGTAAATGCTCGTGCCGTGAGAACGTCATCGGCTTATAGAATTGGTTCTCGTTGGACGACCTACGTATTGAGATCTCAGAACTTCTACCTAAAAGTCAGTACATTTTCCTATATTTCATGTTTAACTCTTCCTTTATTCTTTTTTATTATTTAATCTTTGCAATCTGTACTGGGGCCGAAGCCTCCCAACACTTTCGCAGTTCGCTTTGAACGCCCTTATGTTAAGCAGTCGCCTGCCTAATCGATAACGTACGGCTATAACTCAATATGACAGTTCATAATCTGTTGATGAAAATTTTCCTTTTGCATCCTGCCCCTATCGGGATTCGAACGCCACAGCTTTAACCACTGTGCCGTTTAACGGTCGGTCTTTTTCTTCATGATGTGCTTTTTCTATCTTTACTTAGCATCGAGGATCATGCTAAGGTAGTTTAAGTTAAGAATCACAATAATCCAGTTTACTTTTTGGTTTGCAAAGTTGACATGTACTGGTTTGGCCTCATTTAATAAGATCCGCCTTATAGCCCAACTACTCACTGTGTTAACAGAATTTTAAAGTTTGATTGTTGCTTCCGATATATCTTTTCTAACCGCTAGGTTACCTATATTCTCTTCAAATGTTATCGGCAATGTAGAGAAGGTAGAAAATGTCGAAAATTATTGTTTCTTTCATCAATCATTAGAATTCTATGATTTCTTTGTTTGCTTAACCATTTCGGATTTATAGAGTTTATTCCGAATTCGAAAAAGATCAGAAACCTTTGTTGTAAAGTAGAACTTTATACACAGCAAAAATTTTAAAAGAAATACAAAAATTAATTCAAAAATTAATCGAATATGAAGTGGGGTATGAAAAATACTCGAAGAACCGCTACGCTCATCACAAGCAATCATCCGGATCGAGAATATTGACTGCTGCTCTGGCTCCCGATGTCGTTAATCTGTCTTAGTCCGAGTGAATAGATTGAGTCTATCACGAGGTCTGAGATTAAATCGTCATTGAATGGCAGAAGATCATCATCAACAGCAAGCCATGTTAATTTAGACAAAATATGATCTCCCAAAATCATCACATAATCGAAATCAGCACCCACGACTGCTAGTTGGTTTGATAAAAATGCAGATAGCACTCCCTATATCAGCTGGAAACTACAACGATGTTCCAGTCCAGAATTTTAATTAGTAATTTCGTTCAGTCTCGAAATTCTATTCCAGCGCAGGAATTGAATTCCAATTTTAAATATTAAAATCAAAATGAAAAATTATGTAAAATTAATAAAAGTTTAAATTAAAAGAACTAAATTGAGTTAGAACTGTATATAGCAAAGTCGAATATCGGTAATAACTAAAAAATTCCTACATAACATAATAGCGACTGCGAAGTCTCGATTTTCTAAAACAACGAAGAGCTATTCGCCGTGCTCTAGAAATATGCTCAAGAAAAGGCCATTGACGGAATGTATTCTACGCAAATCGTATTAACTAGCTCAGGTTTTAATTCCAAACCCGATTTGAATGTTGTGAACAGAATAATTTCTAAAAGTGTTGGGTCTGGTATGTCTTGCCGCATCAGAGGCCAGAAACGGAATGTATTATATTTGCGAAAACGCATCCGCTCCACCAAGATATACTATAGGCTGAACCTATTTGGATATTATAGAAACTCGATAACACACTGACCCAACCAATCATAACTCTGTTCACTACTTGCAAATCGGCTTGAAATTAAAACAAGAGATATAGTGCACTCTATGAACCGGAGGCATCATTAGTCCGCATTATTTAGAAAATGAAGCTGATAACGCGGTTACTGTCAACGGTGTTCGCTACAGAGACATGATAACGATTTTTTATGGTCAATATTTGATGGCGCTACATGCCATACAGCAAGTGAAATAATTAGTTAACAAAACCCCAAAAATACCACTGCCTCCACCCATTAATGTGAGCAATATCAACAATTTCGAACTTTTCCGACAAAAAATAATAAAAACCACTATAGTGAATCAAATAATTTTAAGGCGCTCTCAAATAGTGACATTAGAATTACCTTTCAAAATGAAAATGACTACAGAAATGTCAAAAACTTACTGGAAGAATTAAAAAATGAATCAAGTAACCAACTAGAAAATATCCAATATCACACCTACCAGCTGAAGAGTGAAAAGGCCTATAGAGTGGTTATCAGAGGCTTACCTTCTTCTATTAGTCACGATAAAATTAAAGCAGACTTAGAAAAAATGGGACATGAAGTCGAAGATATTACCAACATATACAAAATGGTCACAATTGATGGTGTAAAAGTCAGGAAACACTTTCCATTATTTTACATCGACTTAAAACAAAAAGACAACAATAAAGAAGTATACAATATCAAGAAACTTGCGTACTGTGTAGTTAAAATTGAGCCACCTAACAAGACAAGGGGAATTCCACAATGTACGAATTGTCAACAACTTGGACATACCAAGAGCTTTTGCTATCGTCAAACCAAATGCGTTAAATGCGCTGAAAATCACCACACGACAAAATGCAAGAAAACACCAGATATTGCGCCGTCTTGTGCTCTTTTGTCAACAACAAGGGCATACTGCAAATTATAAAGGATGCAGTGTATATCAGAACAAAATTAAAAGTCAACAGAATAATAGAACAAGCGCAGTGCAGCGATTACAAACCAAAGTTGCTAAACCACAAACAACAATCACACCATCCACAGTTGGATTATCCTATGCGCAAATCACCAACGAGTCTAATAACATTGAAATTCATAAAATGCTTAGCCAAATTCAACAGTCACTTGGACATTTAGCAGAGAGGGTGGCAAAACTGGAAATCAGTATCTATCCACCAAGCGAAAAAGTCAACATACTTACAAATGATTAACTCGTTCCTATACGCATTGTAGCTTGGAACGCTAATGGGCTCAACCAACAAGCCCAAGAACTAGAAATATTTCTCCATACAAACAACATTGATATTGCGCTGATTTCCGAGACGCACTTCTCCAACAAAAGCTTTATCAGAATGAGGGGTTTTAATTCCTACTGGACAACCCTCTAGTGAAAGAGCCAGAGGCGGTTCAGCTGTACTAATTAAAAATAATATCAAACATAATCAACAAGAGGATATTCGTGAAAACTATATGCAAGCAACTGTTATCTCAATCCAATTTAACCTGTTTATCAACCAAATCAGGACTTTAAAGGGTCACGCCAATGGAAATTGCTGAAGAAATCGACAAAAATCTTAATCATAAAAAAGCACCAGGGTCTATTCAAGGAACTTCCACGTAAAGCAATCATCTTGATCACATACTTATTTGATGCCTGTATGAGATTGAAGTGTGTACCCAAATGCTTCAAAATGGCCCAAATCATTATGATAAAGAAACCGGGTAAACCAGATGAAGAAGTAACATCATACAGACCAATCTCACTGCTTCCGACCTTATCAAAGCTGTTCGAGAAACTGCTACTAAAACGTCTAAAGCCAATAGTAAACGTTCCTGATTTTCAATTTGGATTCAGGAATAACCACTCCACAATAGATCAAGTCCATCGAATAACTGCGGTAAAAGAGCAAGCGTTAGAAGAAAAGAAATATTGCCCCGCCGTATATCTGGATGTATCCCAGGCCTTTGATAGGGTTTGGCATGAGGGATTGATATTCAAGATGAGTAAAATGCTACCACAAAATTATTGCCAGCTGCTTGAATCATACCTCTCTGATCGCCAATTCAGGGTCATTCATGAAGAAACATGTTCTGACTTTTATCCAGCGATTGCGGGAGTTCCGCAGGGAAGCGTATTGGGTCCCCTCCTCTACCTTCTTTATACTGCGGACATACCTACAACGAATAAAACATTCATCGGCACGTTCGCAGATGACACTGTAATTATGTCAGTAGACGAAACTCAACCAAGAGCAGTGGAAAATCTTCAACGAGCAATGGGCAACGTTACTAAATGGACAATTGACTGGAAAATCGCACTGAATGAGCTCAAATCAACATATGTGACATTTACGTTCCGACATAAAAATAACACTCTTCATATATTCCTCAAAGGGGTGCAAGTGCCGCAGGCGGAATCGGCAAAATACCTTGGTCTGCATAAATCAAATAGAGACATTATACAACGAAGCCAAAATAAATTTCTTCGAATGTTCACCAACGCCTACCAATTTGTGACTATAACAAGGAAATCCACAATGATTTAGAAATACAATTGATAGACGATGTTATCCGCGAATGTGCCTTAAAACATGAAAAGAGACTTCTTACCCACACCAATCTTGAGGCCGTACAACTACTGGACAGTACAAACGAAGTAAGGCGGCTCAAACGAATCAAACCACATGAACTAACCGTATAAAAATTATAAACCAAGGGAACTGGACACTGGCCCAGCAGACCCACACAAGTTTATGCTTATCTCATAAGTAGTAATGTCAACCTTACTAATGAATTAATAATGTTTAAGATTGTAGTAGCCATATCAATAAAGTTCGCGAACGGGGGACTTTAGTTGGTCACCAGAACGTGTGGTTTAACACCATAAGATAATTTTTTGTGAAATAATTGAAGATCTCAAAACTAATAATAAACTCGTCATTCGTGAGATAGAGCCCTAATTATATAGAAATGTTATCGGAATTTTCGACCAAAGGATTAACTTCAGTAATCACGCTCTTGGTGTACATTTGTCCGATATTACTTTTAATTCATAAATGGTCAAGGGTCTGCTCTAAATTTCAATAAGGTTAACGTGTGTTTAATATTAAATTTAAAATTTCCAAAATGTCCTTATTGGAAGACCCGGGATCAATTTTTAATAATGCCGTTTAGATCCTACAAAACATTCACGCCACATGATTGTAGTCAAAATGTGATCTATTTAGGAACAATATTTTGGTCACATTGTTTCAAAGGATGGTACACAAATTAACCAAAACAAACTATAGCTTTAGGAATCGTTTAGCCAGCACTATGATAATTTATGACGTTACCGTTCTCTAATTTTGACATATTTGGAGGCAGGAGAGGTACTTATTATGCATACAGATGCTACTAACGAGTTAATGTTGTCGTAGAAGCACGAAGATACAGAGCTGGTCATCGCTTGATACAGTTTAGCTCTCATTCTAGCTATCACATCCCGTGAAGGTCCGTCCATCCGTCTCGATCCGTTGGTAGCTGTTCGACGTTGTCTCGCCAACGCAGTCGGGGTCTTCCCCTCTACGATGTACACCGACTGGTTATTGCCAGAAAAATTTTTAATCGATCGTTATTGTAAGGATCTTGCAAAGGGGTCCATAGCCATCTAATTCGGGCACAAGAAATCACTTTGTCTCATATTCATACGAATCCGATATTCGTTCTATGCAATACTAATTGGGCCAAAGATGGTATGAATGACCTTGAGTTTGGAGTTTAGATAACGTTCTACAGTCGTTAGAGATCAGAGTCTTACTCTAACTTCCGAAGCCAGCACAGGTCTAATGAGTGCTTCATAAAGTCCGAGCTTACAGTACTGCATCAAATTGAACAGCACAGGCGCGGGTGCATCACGTTTCCTCCCACCAGGAGTCTACATAGACCTAGACATTGTGACCTGGCAAGTACAACATTAGCTATAGACGGTCGCCTTCTTTTGTGCAGCGGACATATGATCGCGATTTTCAAATTCTCCGACAGTCCTTTCTGGTCCCAAATGGATTATAGATTTGATACAAGAACAGTGCCTTCATGTTTAATTAATTAGCGGGAATGCTGTCGAGACCGGGTGCCTTCCCAATTTACTAATAGATTTTCCCTCACTAGGGATCACTTCGTCATTCCAATTTAGCAGATTTTGGAAGAAGGTTGTACATATTGAGAGCACATTAACCACGTTTGTTTTCAGTTCTCTATTCGCGTCTTTGATGGCTATACTTCTTGGGTGGCAGTCTTTGGTGAGATTCCTAGCGTTAGCAAAACAGTCTCTTGAAATTCCTTGATCCGTATTAACAGGTGCGCAGTGAATTACGAATTAGTGAGGTTGGTTTCAAATAGAGAAGCGGACTCCCAATTCTAATCTGCGTCGACAAAAATAAATCCGTGGTGACTGAAACCAATCTGTTCCATTATCAATCAGGTAGACATGTAGGGCCAATAATTTTTAAAAAATTGCATAAAGGACTAGCAATGTATTGTTTTGTAATTATCCAATACGCACCGATCTCACTAATTAAAAAAATTATTCAAATTTGGTTTCCTACTACATAACCTAACTAATATATGGAAAGATCGATGCGACGACTTAAACAGTCAATTATCCAGAAAATTTATTGTTTTGAATTTTCATTCCGTTTACACATATTTAACGAAATGTAACTATCAATTGCCCCCACCAGTTCCATCTGCAGCATACAAATCCGGTCAAAAACTATAAAAACAATTTAGAAAGGATTTTCCATTTTCATTACGGCATGACGATTTCGTTTTAAATTGAATTTAATATTGCGCTACCCCATTGCTATTTCTTACCATTTTTGCATCGATATTCTAATATTGTCGACATGTTATTGCCGTCATAAATTTACAGGATCAATTTTATTGCTATATTTGATTTTCTATTTTCTTGTTATATTTTCATGTTTTGTACACATGATGGTGGTATCCGCACAGGCAAGGAAATGGTTGATTACGTAGCTAATTATTTAGAAAATATTCGAGACCGGCGGGTTTTTCCAGATGTTAAACCAGGCTACATGAGGACAATGCTACCGGATAGTGCACCACTCGACGGGGAAAATTGGCAAAATATAATCGATGATGTAGAGCGTGTCATAATGCCAGGTATTACACATTGGCAGAGCCCTCATATGCACGCCTATTTTCCTGCTTTAAATTCATTTCCATCCCTATTGGGAGATATGTTAGCTGATGCCATAAACTGTCTCGGCTTCACATGGGTAATTACAATTTTTTTATATATTATCATAATTTTATGGTTCCGGTTGTTTAATTTGTGTAGGCTTCATCTCCAGCATGCACAGAACTTGAAACTATCGTAATAAATTGGCTGGGTAAAATGATTGGTCTGCCAGACGAATTTTTACATTCATCAACCAATTCAAGTGGCGGAGGCGGCGTAATACAAACCACTGCATCAGAATCAACTCTAATCTGTTTACTAGCCGGACGCACACAAGCCATTCGTCGATTTCATGAGAAAACGCCAGGATTTCAGGATGCCGAAATTAATGCGCGTCTAGTCGCATACTGTTCCGATCAAGCTCATTCAAGTGTTGAAAAGGCGGCTCTTATCGGACTCGTCCGGATGCGATACATTGAGTCAGATGACAAATTACGTTTGCGAGGAAAGCCACTGCGAAACGCAATCGATGAAGACATCAAAGCTGGTTTGGTACCATTCTGGGTAAGAAAATTATAAATTTTTCTATATGACGTAATATTTGCAATTTATGTGGATTTTCCAGTTTTGTCGTAAACGTTTTTATTCCAACATGTTGCAATTATCTTGATGAAAATAAAAAATAAAATCACAAAGACGATTATAGAGAGAGAAACATAGAAATGAATAGAAATCAGTTGTCAGTCTCGAGTCTCTTGGGATCTAATTAATAATTTTGTGCTGGGTTTTGTTGTTGCCACTTGTTTCTCAATATTTTCTATGCGGTATCAACAATACAAATTACAAATCCTTTTTAAAAGATTTTTCGTCGTCTTTATAGCCAATTTAAGAATTCATTAAACAAAAATTTATGAGTTGATCTCATGTGGTGATTTTGTCTTTGTATTTTGGATATTTATAAATCATTTGAGATGATTTGGTGGTTTCGTGCGCTTTCTTGAGTAATTACCGCTAATAAATCTTAGGGCTTAAACTGTCACAGGCGCCTTACCATCGAATACAAAATAACTTGTAATTTGTAGGCGGTTATTAAGCAAATTAATTAAATTTTTTTTTCTTGTATAGGTGTGTGCCACACTTGGAACGACTGGTGCATGTGCATTCGACCACCTTGAAGAAATTGGTCTTGTTTGTCAAGAATATAAACTGTGGTTGCATGTGGATGCAGCGTATGCCGGGAGTGCATTTCTGTGTCCGGAATATCGGATATGGCTTAAGGGTATTGAAAAATGTGACTCGATTGCGTTCAATCCATCGAAATGGCTAATGGTGCATTTTGATTGCACAGCGATGTGGTAAGGAAACAATTTAGTTTAAATATTGGTAAATAATTTTAAATATTTATTAATATATATTTCCGGGAAGGGTGAAGAACAGTACAGCACTGCACAGAACATTCAACGTAGAGCCACTTTATTTACAACACGAAAATTCCGGACTGGCAGTCGACTACATGCACTGGCAAATACCGTTGAGTAAACGATTCCGGTCACTAAAACTATGGTTTGTAATCCGAAGCTACGGGATTAAAGGACTACAAAAGCATATTCGGGAAAGTGTTCGTTTGGCACAAAAATTTGAAGCACTCGTTCTAGCCGATGTAAGATTTGAAATTCCAGCCCAACGACATTTAGGTTTGGTGGTTTTTCGGCTAAAAGGGAAAAATGAATTAACTGAAAAATTACTGAAGCGATTAAATCATCGAGGGAATTTACATTGTGTCCCTTCATCGTTAAAAGGTAAATACGTTATAAGATTTACTGTCACGTCAACGCATACAACGAACGATGATATACTGAAAGACTGGGCGGAAATTCGTTATGTTGCATCAGAGGTGATTAATGAACTTAATGTTAAGACAAATGAGAGAGCTCGGGTTCCATTAAAAGGTTTGAAAATTTATAAAATATCATTTGTTTCTGTGTGTATATGTATATACCTGTATCGCTAGATTTAGTTTTAAGGGGCAGATTACACCTTTCTCTGTATTAAGTTCGATCTTTTCCGATTCTAGAAATTCGCGAGAAAAACGAGGCGTTTGGATCAAGCCTTTTGCTGGCGAATTGTCCAATGTCACCAAAAGTTGTGAATGGATCATTTGCCGCCATATTCGATGCAGATGAGTTTTTAGCCAAAGCTTATTCGGGCATACGAATCTCCAGTCAAGACTCACCAGCGATGCGACGTCGAGTACGCGGAATTCTTATGTCAGGTAAACAATTTTCGCTAGACTCGCGTATGGATTTGGTGGTACAAGGGCTAGGCACAAGTGAATCGAATGGGATGGATAAATCACGTGCCATCGAAGAAGACTGCGAAGACAATTGGGAAGGTACGAAAGGAAGGTATTGTAGGCATCCAAAATTATCTAAAAATTGTTGTCTTTATGATTTTCTGTAAGTTCTCAAATTCTTTATGTGTTTAGCAATGTCGAATAAATTTTAACTTGCTTTTTATATAACGTAGCGAAAATACCTTTCACTTTATGTATTAAACTTCAAATTTTATGCATTAAATACGTAAAATAAACATACTCTCTCTATATTTCAGTATGTGAAACTTCGAGAATAACCGGAACAATCCGAGAAATGAATCCACTTCATCAAATTAACGCTAATAAATTTCTTCAACCGATACAGCTTCCACATACCAAATCAAGATGTCAATATAAAAAAAAATTTAACAAAAAACGTTCGTTAAGTTTGGACGAAATGGTTTGGAACTATGATAAATTAAATTTTAATACAATATTTTATGATAATAACGTAGATTACTGTTATACCGACCACAAAATTATCAATACAAATTTAAGCTTTTATGAGATGGCGCTGCAGTCGGCAAGTGTTGATTCTTCATCATTGTTAAATGTAGCAAATTTATATTCACCGAAAATGCAATTGAATTCGATAAATGAGGAACTTTTAGAAGAACCGGAAATTGAGAAAATCCTAATTGATTTCAATCCGGAGAAACGACAGTCTGAACCCAGTATATGCTATTCGTTTCTTAATTACGGATTCGAGATGAATAATCATCTAGCTAATCAAGATTTTATGGTGCCAGAGTTAACTTTAAACTGCGCAGGCAGTTCCTCGGATCGTAAAACGCTGTTGAAAAGGGAAAAATCGTTTGATGATTATTACAGTATTGACACAAATTTAGAAACAGCAATTAATTCCCCACTCAGCACCAATATTTTACCTGAATACGGGCCGACCGAATCAAGCGACGACGATGATGATGATTATGACGAAGGAACAATCTATGAAAATATTCAATTTTGCCGAAAATGTGGCCATACCAGTCTCAAATTTCAATGAATTATATTAAAATATTTAAAGTTTTATATACGAATCACTTAACGATACTAAAACAGCGCGTGCTTTTGCGAAATAGCATACAAATACTTATTTATCAATTTCAAGCAAAATGTAATAATAATAATTTAAGTGTAAATTACAAATTAATAATGTCTTATCAAAACTGCTGTGCTATAATCAATAATGTATAATTTGAATGAGAAATATTTATTTGTAAACATATCCATTCATAGATGTCACTATAATCAATTAAATGAAAAGTATTTCTATTGCAATTTGCAATGAATTACACACATTTTAATTGTATGTTAATTAATAATTAAAACTAATTAATGATATCAATATTGCATGTCTTAAATTATTATAAAAAATATTTATGTAGTTTTTAAATTTAATTCAAAATATGTAATTAAAATAAGATATAGTGAACTAAACACTTACAAAATATTTAAAATACAAAAATTTTGAAAATTATGCTTGTTTACTGTAATAACAAATTCTTTCGAAACAAAATTTTGATCTTAGATCAAAAAAATGATTGGCAATACAATAAATTTGCTATAAGAAAACAACGTGGTCGTCGTATGCAGATCTTATTTTTTAATTTAATGCTGAACAAGAAAGTTAATAACAGCTCATTTGTAACGTCTCGATAAGTTGTGCCAAAAAGTACCTAAACTTTCGGTGGTTGGTCCAACTATTTAATTTCTCCTTGTAGTTCGTTTTGGATAACCGGCTTAAAACAGCTGTAAGTCAGTTTCTCTTTGTTACTGTAAAAACTGAAACTACTTATTTCCAAGAGGGTAGTGAACATAAGAAGGTTGAATTATTTTAACAATGTCAAAATGTAGGTCAATCCGAAAATTTGGCTCCGAGGTTGGTTGGACTGAATTTCTGGTACGTAATTTTGAATTATTCGATAATTTATGAATAAAATAGTTTGATATTCAGAACATCTTTGACTTAGTGGCTCTTTGACGAGTATGGGACAATTAGAATTTTACGATTCCTACTTACTTATTACAAACAAATCTTCTTAGCGGCATATATGTATTATGGCAATTACGTCGTGCCCTTGGTCTATTTAGTTGGTAAAACATATTCTTAGGCAGTAGTGAGATTTCTAATTTTTCAGATTCATCGTATTCTCATAAAAGTTTACACGATCCGTAATAGGTACCCTCTGGGATCTGGAATGCGGAAAAGTGCTAGATAGTTAGGACCACCTGGCTTTAATAGAATGGTAACACGGAAAGTAGTCTGTCAAAATACATTACATGATGACAGCCACAGCTGGAGAAAATTGAAATTCATCGTTGGATAAAGTACTCAAGAGATGCTAAGATCGATTTTCTTCGTTTCTATGACATGCTAATCAAGCATATGCTTAGCATAGTGATTTACAGCAAGATAAATAATGAAATAACGATAATTACTGCCTCAACCGAGGTTGCACCATTATACCAAACTATATCCCTTCCACGATTAGAACTGAATCCTGCTTTGCTACTTTCAAAACTGATTTAGAATGTCTTACTGTATTTAAATTTAAACAACAACTTATCAACATTTTTTTGGAGTGATTCCACAGCATAGCTTGAATAAAAGGAAAGCAACATAAAATCTTGGTGCCCATTACAGTCAAGGGTGTCACGATTTTCAAATGAGAACCTAGCGAACTGTGCATCACGAGGTTTAACCCATGTGCAATTATTAAACTATATGATTTGGTGGGAAGGGCTAAAATGGCTACAAAGGCAAACAAAAAACATTGATAATTATAAACAGGGAGAAGCAGGCAGCACGGAACGGAAATGAATAAGTATATTTACGGCAGCAGTGAAATATCCAGTGATTAAATTCAATCGATTCTCCTGATTTCCACCGCACTCATTTGCAGTGTTGCTTACTGCCTGCGTTTTGCAACAAAAGCAAAAACAGAAACTAAAAATACATTCCAGTATAAGGGTTGCACAGAAGGAAGCATTTGAAAAAGGGTTGGAAAAATTAAAAGCAACTCAAAATGCACCGAAGGCCAGAAGAATCATAACATTCAACAACGGAAATGATCTGCTTCATCAATGGAAGAATCGTGAGGGAGAATAACAAATTCCAAGCTCCCGTTTGAAGAATATGCAATAATAAAACCCAAAGACTGTCAGGATTGTTCATCAGAGAAGTTGATTTAAAAACACTGCATGGAGGAATCCAGCATCATTATCACACTTGTGAGCGCATTTATTATCCAATATAAATACCAATCAAGCAATGCAGCGCACTATCTAGAAGATTACAATCTGCACCTGTGCAAAAGAATTGTGCGGCAGGTCAGCTGGGTAAATTACCGAAGAAGCGAGAGTACATTGCTATGTGCTACACTGCCATTTTCATATGCCAAGCCACCAACGGAATTCATCTCTAACTACTGATAAGTGAGTGACCTGCTTTCTTAGCCTCTAATCGGCGATTCATTTGAAAAAAAGAAAATTTTCAGTGATTGTGACATGAAGTATGTGAATAAAATAGCACAGCTGCGAACTGACCACTAGGTTTTCTTCTAACCGACGCAGAAGAAGTCATAATGACAATACTCCAGCCTGGTAATGAGGGCAACCAAACGGTCACGAGCTATAGAATCTGCTATAACTAAACTAATTCTAAGCTTTTAGAAAAAGTGGATTACGGATTATTTCTCACGAGTAAAACGTAGGCGAAAATGTTTACAAGAACAATCGGTAAGAAAACTAGTAAGAGTCATGGAGCTACTTCCTGGGCGAGAAGAAGATGGCCTAGGGTTTCGAAATGCCGAAAACAGAAATAAAGCACAACATCATCCAAGACTGCAAGATACGACAACCATGCAAGGAGACAATATACAGTCCACAAAGAACAACCAAAAACAGAGAGAACAGCCGAAGGCGGGCGAAAGCAAATTATCTAGCATTAGTGATACTCTCAACTTGTTGGCTACTGGTTCGCGCAATCCGAGTTCGAGGTAATTGTATGTAATAAACCGTCCGAAGAGACGACATGGAAGCTTTTCAGCAAGCACAAGTCTAGTAGACAGTAGCCTACAAAAGATTGTCTGATTTCAACTGCAACGTAATAATTCAACACCTTCAGTGGCAGTACAACTACTTGGTTGCAGTCAACGATCTCCTATTAATAAGTAATAATTAATAAGAAACTAAACGTCAATAATAGATAATACAAATGCAAGCGGAGTGAAGCACAATTCTTCAATCTGCTAAGATTCCCGTTTTGAATAGTAAATTTTATACAGAAAACCCATCGCAATCACTGCTCCGCTATACATTATTATACACAAAATTGTACATCATTAATTGATAACACAGATTACATTTGCATATATACTACCCCACTGATTCCCAGTATGCAATTTTTCCACTGTGTGGAAAATATAGTTTTTAGTCCATACTAAATTCCGTACTATAAAATTTCAAAGACACTAAAATATCAATTTTGAGCAAAAACTATTTTCTTTCTCTTTCTATTTATCGATTTATTTTTATTTTCTAGTTTTTTTTTCGTATTTTCAGTTTCTTCTGACAAGTCCACGTGCACGGTTGCACTACATAATTATTTTCTTTTCTTTAAAGTGTTGTGTTTCATTATAATGTTTTTCTATTTATTAAAGTAAATAATTTTAAATTTAAGTATAAAATAATAATTAAATATAATAATTATTAACTAATTTAGTGATCGCGATGTAGAAGTTTCGACTAAAAAGGTAATAGAGATCTGTCTCACAATGGTGTCGTCGCGAAATACACATACGTTGTAAATTTTCAATGAAATTTTTTTTTCAAGATCTCAATATGCTGAAGATAATTGGATATCACGTGGCAGATTCAATATATACAAAGCACAATTTATGAAATTTAAATATGTAAAAAAAATTCTATGGATATTTAATTAAATAAAAATTAATACTTATCTTTACAAAAACAAATTACAAAAAAATTATTTCGAAAACAAATTACATGTGAAATATACTAAGAAAATCTGCTCTTTTTCACGCAAAAACGTATTGGGAATTAGTATAGAAAAGTGTATGGAAAAAACCCGAGTTACCGACGACATTTCATCTTCTTTCCAATTTGATTTTGTCTCTCTTTAGTCGGGATTCACACCCACACTGGAATTTTTGTGACACTTTTCTTTGGCGAGTGGTATGGATTTCCGTGTACTTTACATGGTTGTTTCCATAGAAAGAGTGTGGTTTCTGCACGCGAATGTAAACGGAATTCCATTGGCATTGCATATTGAGAAACAACAAAAATCTTTATTTTCGAAAAAATACTATTACTAGTTCCATATGAAAAATACTAAGGAATTAAAATTACTATGGAAAAGTGTATAGAAGACCCCGAGTTTCCAACGAAATTCCACCTTATTTTCTATTTAATTTTTTTTTTTTTTAGTTGGGATACACTATGACACTTTTTTTGGCGAGTAGTACGGATTTTCATGCGGATTTGGAACGCGAATGTAAACGGAATTCCGTCGGCATTGCATATTGGGTTAAAGGCACGCTAGATAAGATCCACAATCCGCTCAAATCCATCTTCATATCAACCTGAATGAACACAGAATACTCATCTGAAAGAATAGCGACATCCCTAAATCTTCCGAATATGATGTACCGCTGCCGTACTTTGACGACATATTAGAACTGATGTTCCCACCAGAAAGGGCAGAGTGCGAATAGCTGTTTTGAACCCTGAAAAGGGTAACTTCTTCACAAATTGTTCAAAGATGGATGGAAGGCCGGGGTGGAGTATTCTGTGATTGTATTGAACTTAAATTTGTGTACTGTCCATTTGCTTTGTGCTGTCTTCGCCTTAACCAGACAAAAATTCCTGTTAGTTTCCATAACCTAACCTAAAATTGTTTTCTGCTTGACGAGTATTTTAACTTTACGAAAGAATTAAAGAGAATGCTGAAAGTTTCTTATTAAAGGATTTCTTGTTCTTCTCCATTGAAAAGAACTAGATCGGTATCATACTACCGAAGAATTATGATAAATTTTCATTCGAAAGCATTTCAAAAATATTTCAATTTTTACCTGAGCAATATTAACAATGCGCAGGTATTGTTTAAAGCTAACGTCTTAACGTCATGGCTAGCTTAACAATATGTCAATCATTAATTATAATAAATGTTGGATGATATTTCATGATCCAAAAGATTGGGCCTATTGAATTAAAGCGTAATTCACAATTCTGATTTAAATAAAAGATTAGTCCATATACGGTTTAACCACCTTAATTCTTATAATCATTGTTTATTTTTATTGATTCTGTGTATAAGACGCAAATTTGAGTTTATTTTTTTTGTACGAGAAAACCTTTCACTACACCAAATCTGCAAGACCAACCAACAACAACAACAACAACAGCAGCGATTTTTCGATGTACATACAACTATTCTCAACTGTGTGTATAAAAATCAGTAAACGATACTGTCGACCTCATCTCACTGATTGACGATAAATTATAAACTTTCCATCTTTATGTCGATTTACTTAAAAAGGGAAAACAGCGAAATGCTTTATAAAAATATATCGCGCAAAATAATCGTTAAATCTCTTGTAGGCGTCATTTTGTTGTTGTTTTTGTTGTTGCTGTTGCGTTGGCTAAATACGAGTACATATCTACTTGCTTTAGTAACGTTTAAATTGGAAGTGACATTAACATTCAAGAATCAAGTTCAGGAGCAATTTATGAAAGTATGTATTGTATGTAAGAGTATATAGCAACGGTATTTAGTGTATCTGCATTTCTTGAATTAGAGTGAATGCGATTTTCTAACGTAATGGGCACAGTAAAATTGCTAAGTGCGCTTTTATTACGTAAACTCGTAATATTTCCTTATGGTGTATGTGTGAAAGCTATACCGACTAGATGGAAAGCGTAAGGAAATATCGGATTATGGGCCGCTTAGTATGCACATCATCGCGTCCAAAACATAAAAATATTAATTGGAAAGAAAGTAATTACCAAATCAATTAACATTCTTGGATCATAATCACGCTTACAACAATGGATGGATTTACATAACATAAAGATTGTTTTGCAATTTATGTTTTGTATAAAATATACATACGTTAATCCAAATTTGATGAATCGATTGACGCATTGAATTCTAATTAATCGGTTACGTTGTTCGATCGTGTCGCTTTGGTATTTTGTGCATTTCGGTCGAACCATTTACCTCAATTTTTATTTGATTAAAGCGAAGTAAAACACAGAAATAATGAAATAAACCCGATCAATTAATAATTTCTTTAGTGTTTATTAAGTATATTTCACTCGAGTTTAAAAAGACGACAAGATTATGAATTGAATAAATAAATGAAAGTGTGGGGGAGTGTAAATGTAACGGTAAATTGAATTAAAGAAATGGAAAAACTTTGTATGGTTGTGGTCATGGATGACGTACTGTTTTGTAGATGGATTTAGATGACAGTTATTTCATGGAATCCGCTTAAACAAAACTGAAGCCGATTTTGGCTAAAACATCTTTTGCCATTCTGGTGGGCTGAGGGGACGTTAATTAAATAATACTTTGAAATACATCAAAATATTAAGGAAACTGAACTTTCCAAGTATAATGTTTCATTCATAATGCAAAGTAAAAATTATTAAATATTTTCCCCAAATTTAGATAATTTATACGCACAAAACCAGCCACAATGGATGATCTACTTGACCAGCAGAAAGTAATAAAAGAAAAAGTTGCTCAACTCGAAAGCAATTACATTGAAGATCCCTCACGAAGAAGAACTTTTGAAACGAATTTATACCAGCTGAAATCTCTATATAAAGACATCATCAAAACTGATGAGCAAATTCGCAAACTTGATCCGCCTATTGATCAATAATCAAGATATGTACCAACGGCTAAACAATACGCCAGTACTCACGCGAACAAGGAGGCAGATGATACTATAAAAATTCGATGATACTAAATTAAAATAGAGGAATTGTCCCGAGAAATTACCAATGCGGAAGATACTGGAAAATGACCGGAGGTTAACAGAAATTAATTGTTTAGTTACCCAGACGGTCATCATTTGTCGACTACACTCAGGGTTGAGGGTGCGTAAATTTGAATACAATCCTAGTTTGGACCGCATAAGGAAAGGAAAATCATTGAAAGTTGGGGTGGGAAAAGAATACCAGCAAACAACTCATCTTATTTTTGACTCTACTTATACCTACATTTCATTCAACAAATTTAATTTTGTTTAACTCCATTATGAGTGCAATATAAAGCACAAGAAACAAAACCAAGTCAAAGTAAAAAAAAACAACCACTCAAATGCGAAAGAAAGAAAAACAGTGATAAATTCTGGAGTTTTAAAATTAATTTTAAACAATGAATGAAAATTTATTTATTAATTAAATAAATTAAAGGTAATTAAAACAAAATTAAACAGAGTTTAAATCAAATATAGAAAGAATTTTACTAAAATTAACTTAAACTAAGAAAACATATAAAAACAGTTACGTGTATATCGTTGCGGATCCGATGCAAAGCGATGTGTCCAAAATTACGTGATAAAGGTTGATTATATTTCCGTTTATAATTTGATCGCGCAATCTTAATTTTTATTTTGATTATTAAATCATTATTATTTCAAGATTAATCTCAAGACCAATTGTATTTGCCTATTATTAATTTTGTATTATTAGCATAAGGATTATTAAAACTTTATTTTATTTTAAAAATTTAACACAATAAATTATCGATGGAGCGATTCACATATGTTCAAACAGTGTATCATTCTCGGATACAATTTTCTATCAATTTTCGTTAATTTATTTACAAATCCATCTAAACAATTAACTCTAACACTATACTCTTAATTAATTATAGTTTACTTATAAAATCAACACACACATAAACCAAACTTTGAAATCATACCAAACTAATTGCGATCCTTTTAAGAAAATCAAATTTGCCCATCTTGTGACGTTTTTTGGTTTTTCAATTTTTTTCTTTTTTGTATGATCGACTTTTTCTTTTTAATATAACTCCCCGATTTTATTTTTTCCACTTGCATTTTTGACATTATCATCTCCTTTGACAAATCACCTATCAATTTATAAAGCCCTCCATGGCGTTTCCCGACTACCACTTTGAAACGTCGATGCCATGCTTTAACGCTAATATGCGTTCTTTGGGAATACCCCGTCTCGGGTTTGCTTTCGTACACTGTCCAAAATAGTGGAGAATATACATATTGATTTGTTGTCCTTAAATATTTTTTTTCAAACCAGTCTCCAAACTTTGCAGATTCTCTGTGTTCAAACTTCTCATTTAGTTCTAAGTAATATGAATATACTTCATCATCCGGAACAAAGGCGAGGCTCTTATCATCCTAATTTCCAACGAGAACGATACTGAATTTCGATAAAGATTTTTCATCCCCTCCTTTTGAATTTTACGTCATAAAATTTGCTTTTGCTGCGGCAAAAAAATTAATTGCAGAATTAATTTTTAGCAGGATTATATGAAACAAAATTTTGTAAACCAGATTTATATGAAACAGAATTATGTAAAACAGAATTTTGTAAAACATAATTTTGTAAAGCCGAATTATGAAAATCCGAATTTCGTACCCAACCCATATTATTAGCATACTTTCGTTAATTAAATTAGTTATTAAATTTTATATACATTCTTTAGACAATTAATTGTTTACAATTATTTAGGTATAGTTCCAAATTATTTATTTTATTGAATTTTATTAATAATTAATCACAACACGGATATTTTGGAAATAAAATTTTTATTTGATTTTATGCGATGTTCGCGTAATCGTTGTCAAAAATCTTCTCATCACATCGGGCATCACCATCCAATTTTATAACCTTTCGTTTTATTATTTTATGATCCCATACCAGGAATACTACAAAATAGTATTGACGATTGGAAGATCATGATTGGCACGTAGCGGAAAAATTTGAAACTGAACGAGCTATGCCAATTTGAAAATACTCGTGTTTTTTGTTATTACGAAATGTCATTGAAGGATTATAGCTAATTAAATTTTTATTTTGTCCGCTAGCTGGGTTTTTCAACTTTTACAATCGTTAATAATCTCTTTATATACAGAGGTCTCAGTAGGGAAAGGAAAATTATACATTACATTTTTAATACAGTCTGTTACCAAAGAATTTTTCACTCGCTATTACGAAAATTTATTTATCTTTTAAATTTTTAGCAATTCATGGAACAAAATAATTTCGTTACAATATTTTGACAGAAAATCAAAGCAATAGAAGAAAATAATCTACCAGTAGCATAAAATCTGAAATTTAAACCAATTGAAATAATCCCGTCTTAACTAAATAATAGATACAAGAAGAGACCGCTACTTATATCAGCCTACCTAAATGCGCTATTTACAACCAGCGAATACCATCATCAGCCGAGATTACAAATTTGCTCGACATGACCAATTTACCGCGATCTGTAATGGTATACATCGTACCTTTGTATACTGTAAAACCCAAACTACAAAACCCCAGCACGTGTGAAATGAAATATTTTAAACTAACAACTTAAGGGACAGGGAGATGCCAAAATAGCTAAAGTCGATGATCACTGAGAAGGTAAAAAAATTAGTAAACCTCAAAATATAAACTGTTGAAACAGCCGAATTTGAATTGCCCCTGAATGCTTTAATATTTCAAAAACCTACAAAACTGCTACGGGCACAATAGGAGCCAACCAAAGACTTGAAACATCTTAACAACCAAGATCGTGCAGAACCAAATTACAACACAGTAGTTTCCACCAATATACACATGAAGTGATGAACACACCACACTAAAAGGAAAAAAAGCAACACGACGATTATATCGCAAGTTTATTGAATAAAATCAATTTCGCTATATCTTTCCGTTTTCAGAGTTTTGCTTGTAAACTTCTAATTTGTTGTAGTCGATCTGCCCCGTCCTGCGAAGACACTGATATATTCTGATGTATTATTTTGGTATTAATGTTTTGAGAGATTTGCATATGATCATTTCAAAGGGGCTTTGATATCAAGGACAATGATGGAATTCCTCTGTAGCAAGATGTGAGCCCTTGTTCCATATTTAAAGAGATAGGGGTTATTTTAGTTATTTTGCATTGACTCAGAAAAAACCACTTTGTAGGAACTGATTCAGAAGGGGGGAGTAATCAGAGTGGTTCGACCAGTTCCTTTTCGATCATTTCATTAGGCAACGATCACTAAATAACTGTTTATTCTATTTTGCTGGCACAACATCCCAAACATTGCCCTTTTGCGAGAGATTTAGCCGCTTTAATTTCCGATTTAACGCTAGTATTGCATATGATTAGTCCATTGAATCCTAGCCAGATCTGTCTGCTGCAAGAAGATGCATGCTAAAATGCATGTCGGGTTGGCGTGAGGGGGTGGATTTCGTTTTTGTTCCATTTATAAAATTAGTTTTAGCTGTTCGCATGCGGTCACTCAAATTTGTATTAACATAAGCAACGGTTGCTTGACGTTGTTGGTGCGAAGTGTTGCCGCATTGTCTCATACGCGCCCTTTCGTTTCTGCTACTGGCATCTACCACAGGGAGATACTTTTGAACTAAATGAAATTTCCATCGCTTTACGGTGATCATCGTTTGAGACGAATGGTACCAACGACTCTTTCACTGTATTATTACCAAAATTAATCAGAAAAACAAAATAAGTATCACAAAAATGGATTTAATGATAACGAGCATGTATTAGTGGGAAATCCAATATATTTAAAACATTCGTAGCAAACAGGATTGTGGAAATATCCAATCCATAGCATCACCATTACATTGGAATCACGTAAAATCTAAAGACGATTCTGGGAATAGTGCATCGAGAGTTTTGAATCCTACCAAGTTAATTAGAAATATTGAGAATGGTCCAATCTTTTCAAATAAATCTTTAATTCAATTTTCAGGAATTCTAAATTTGGGAATCAGAGTTTTAAAAAATAATGATCTGTTTAACTGCCCAACCAGGATTTTAGAAACCAAGTTTTTTTTATGTACAAATGGAATGGCTAATTTTTAAAGAGTAAAATTTCAGTAAAACGGAAGCCGCGTAAATATACGCTTATAAAACTACATTACGAATTACAAAGCATAATCATTCTGAAATCCTTTCTATAGAAGCAATATTTGGGCTCCGGAAGGTAAGAATTTGCAATAAATTAGTAAGATTTCGAATGCCGTAGTCCTGGATGCCCAAGTGACTAGGCGTTTAAAGTACCTGAATGTTGAAAAATCTCATTAAGAAAGCACGTTATTTGATCGTTCACCGAAATTTTAACATGTGAAACTTTGAGCATTATATATAAAAAAAAAAAAGAAAGAAAAATACCTGCGTGTAGCGAGATGTAGGGTTTTGATGTGAATCTGGAAAGATTTACCCAGTCAACGAGGTGCCCGGTTTAGACAAGTAACTGCGAGCGGTTAGTTTTGCAGAGACAAAACTCTTAAGGGAAGAAATCTTGGAGCACCTTTCAGCTCATCATTCAAGAGTCCTAAAAGCTTTTTTCTATCTTTTCTATTCTCCTTTGTACGGTCTTATTAGATTCTACTTCTAAGAGACTCTAGCACTTTAGGCGAGTCTCTCTAGTCAAATGGCTTATGAACAACAACACCACAAATTATTATATTAGAATATAGTTTTACGACCCCAAGATGTTTGGAATCGGGTTGTTTTGTGCTATGAAACCCTAAATAAGTTATTTTAAAAAAGGCTGCAGAGTCGCCAGATGTTGGTCCTACAATCAAAATTAGTAATTTAAATTCGGTATCATTGTATTATTCGCACGATGAATGTGGAACATGTTGATTTTATCGGAACACACCTCATATCAGTATGAAAACATCAATAGATTTATGACAGAACCAGCAAAGTGGACTTGTATACGATTTGTGCCCCAATCCTCAAGTATTTAATTTTAACCTAAATCGAACTGTTTATTGTGGGCTTTTACATCTGCCGCGTGAACATTTTTCAAATTAATTTACCATTAGAAGTTTACTGTTTATTTATTACGACTATTTGCCCAGTTTTTATTAAGATGAGATGAGTTTATTTCTAAATAGAAAATCCGTCACAGAATATCGTTGGCTTTGTGAACTCTGCTGATCTAATACACAGTACATGCAATGATTTTCTTTCGTCATTCGATAAACAATTACAATCCAAAGGTGAATAAAAAATAAAATAAAATAAATAAATAACGTAAAATTAGAAAGCAAATTGGTTTAAATTTCTTCCATTTCTACTGTTACAAACAGCACTCCACTCCTACATAGAGTTAAACATTACTTTACTGGCTTCGTCGTTTTGGATTGTTGTAATTTGTAAATGATAATTTTTTAATTGTAACACGAATGAAAAAGCAGGTCTAATACCACAACTCAATTTTATTTCTGTGAGGTCAATAGCAAAATTGTCGAGTTGTAACAAATCGCGGAGTCACTACTGTATCGACTATACACCAAAAATATCATTTTTTCTCCCATTTCACCAACAAATTAAACAGATTATTAAAATAAACTATCTCTCGTTCGTTCGTTCGTAATAATAACCTCGACCAAACAACCTTCACCTTCAAACTCTTTCTTTCTTTTTTTTATTTTTTGTTGCATTTTATTAAATCTACTTTAAGATTGTGTAAAGTGAATTATTTTCGTCGCTGTTGTTGTTTTTGCTCTACAGCATATTATATCGTGTGATGATAGCTTATTCTTATATTGTGAGAGATGAGAAGATAAAGTAAAAGAAAAGTATACGTTCTTATCCGGAGATTGTATTTGGCAGCTTATCCGAAATTAATGTAGAACATTGAATATAAAAAAAATTAATTGCAGTTCCGTTCATTTCTGAGAAATTTGGAAGTGGCAAACTATACAGTTTTCATCTCAAAATCTCAAAAAACATAAATATGCCGACTCGCATACGAGACACTTAGCCATCCAATAAATTCATAAATATGTGGTCGTACTCAATAACTATGTACAATACATTGTTGTAGGTAATACGAGTACTTACAACTTTTAAAATTAATTTTGTATTTTATTAAATGAAAAGCGAAACTGAAATTAATTTTTATACAACTTAAGCATTAAGAAGCATTAAGCTGAATAAAATGAAACAACAACAACAAAACAAAAAAATTCGTCATGCTTTCTTGTTGTTTTTAAAGAAATTTTTTATGTTATTGTTATTATTTGCTGACGCCATTTTAATGTAATTTTTAGTGCTTTTTTATTTTGCTTAAAATAATTGTAATTTTTAACGATCTGCAAGGCTCGAAAATTCTACTAGTGATTAATTCAAAAACAGGATGGACTGTGAAAATTATATAGTTGACATGAATTATTCTGGTATTTTACTTTTGTACATAGAAACGGTATACAACTAAGCACAGCTGTATAGATATGGGAGAAATTCTAGAAAGACATAACAAATGCTAAACGTTGCGAATCGTATGTGCCTTGGGTCTTTCTTTCAATGATGATTCTTTTTAAAATCGTGTTAAAAATGATCGATTGCGGAACTTATAGTGCAGTCTAGAAAACGAGATAGGTATTTTGGTATCTAATGTCTAAAGAGCATGTTCTGCGTGAGGGAAAGAAAGTTGTGTGCGCGAGATTGTACAAACAACGTGTTTTATACTACGTAATGCCAGTGGCAAACAATAATAATCATTTTCGAAAAATAGCACACGAAATACGTTTTCTGATCGATCTGCTGATGTTGAAATTGGTACAGGTGGGTTTTACCAGATCTTAGAAAATTGTGAATAATTGTGAAATGGCTCGTTTTGTTTGTTTGCTGTAGAAATAAAATTACAACACTATACCATCTGTTGATATCTTTCTGTTGAATTTAACTCTTAAAGTCATAGATGTGAAATACTTCATTTAAAGGCATGTATGTGAAGTTAGCCCAGAAAGTCAATCAAACCTCGCGCAGAACTACGTTCCTGGGAACCACGAAGTAGAACAATACATGCATGGAAACAAACACGTGTGAGCCTCGTACGATTGGGTTCGGATTTTTACGGTGTGTCCAAGGCATAGTGACATTCTTCTACTTCATTTTTCCCAGAAACCCTTAATTCCGGAAACCGAACCACTTGTTATCATGTCCGATACTGACCATAGAAATTTTAAAATAATTTTACCATTGTGGTTGGAAATATAAGCTCATATTGGATTGGGCCAATTCATTTGACAGGGATTTGCTTTAATGTCTCCTGGAAATTAAGAGATAAGAAAATCAAACATAATAGTCACGACTCATCATTATGCTGCCTGTACGCAGCGCACCATACAAATTTAAAGTCAATCGTACCGTTCTTTACATTTCTGACCACACAAATTTAAAATCAATTGTACCGGCGCTACAGGCTTACACGTGCTTGGCCCAATATATGAACGGTTTTGCTTCATGATTCCCAGAAACCAGTACTTCCGGAAACAAAACCTGGTTGTAACCACTTATCATCATGTCCATTACTAACCATAAAAATTTTGAAGATAATCCTATCGTTGTGATTGGCGCTACAGGCTCACATGTGTGAGCACAATATATGAACTGTTTTACTTCATGGTTTCCAGAAACTGCAAATTCCGGACCAATCTTGGTTATAACCACTTATCATCATGTCCGTTACCGACCATTACGAGCTACCCGTTACCGCTATTATTATGAGGTTTCAATATTTCTTCGGCTGAATTAATGGCAATTTAAATAATTTTAATGAAATCCTGGGCTGGTATGAATATAAAACATAAGTGTTGCCTGATGCAATAATCTTTTCTGGGATGACTTTCTGGGCTTAATTCACATACATCATTTGGGATCTTTTCCAATTAGAAACTTTTTGACTTATTTGGCGCCATGTTAAATAATTCGGTCGAGCCATTCCAATTCATTGTACCGATTTATATGAGACGTAAAAATAAAAAACAAAACGAAATTTCTATTATATGGAAGAAAAAATATTTCTTGACATGTTGGTCGTTGCCACTAGATTTGAAAATAAAAACTGCATTTATTATATTTAGTCAAGACACGTTTTTGGAGACATTTATGTGTAGACATACTTGTTCAAATAAGTCTCCTCGCGAGGTTCAAATCCTCACTTCATTTTTTATGTGAATTGATTAACAACAAATCAAAATAATTGATGAAATGTCAAAAATTCAGCTTAATTTCATCGTACCGGCCTCTCGATATTTGGTTTCTAACTTACTCTATACGAGGGTGTAATGGTCTTTGGTGTATCAATTGAGAGTTACCAGTGCCACAACAGCGGCTATTCTGTTTATTAACAAATAAAACTCACAATGATTTGTTGCCAAACATGGTGGTCGTCTATACCGAGCTGTTAAACACGAGCACTCCAAATTCCAATCTAGCCGCAGTTCACGGTCATTTTCCTGCAGATCAAAATATAAATCTTCTTTGACATTCAGCAACTCTCTGCTTCACTGCATCAACCTTTTCTGGTAATGGAAACTTGCCACGGAACGATTTTCTTCTAATTTGGTCTTAGATTGGCCTCTAGTGAATAAATCTCAAAATTATGTAGCCCTGTGGCCCTATTCTGGTAATTCTCGGGGAATGGGAATTTTAAATTTTGTGGCAGATTTATTCTCCTTTTCCCCAAAAGTGTATTCTGATTTTTGAGAAAAATTTTTTTTGGAAACATTTTTTCCCCATTATAGCAGTTTTGACGTTTATTATTCCATACCTATTTTAGGAAAGAAATAACTGGGAATAGTACTTAACGGAAATTTAATGTATTTACTTACAGAAAATTTATGGCTGTTAATTTATACTGAAAACTGGTAATATCAATGGGGAATATCAATATCCAATTTTTTACTTTAATAAACAAAATTTATTTTTAGACATTTTTAGACATTTGCTTTGTTGTTTTATTGCGATCGCGTGTCGACCGCGAATAATTAAATTATTTTTCCGTAAATTTATTCCCCAATCGCCAGAATTAACTTTTGGGAAACGGGGAATTGGGAAAAATGTCTGGGGAATAGCTGCTGCAAAAAGAAATTATTCCCTGTTCTCGGGGAATTACCAGAATAGGGCCAGTGGGGGTCAATTCGCATCCCGTGAAATAATGAAAATGAAAAAAAATTTTCATTGTCAATCTAGTAGTTTGAATTATTTGCAC
Organism: Nephrotoma flavescens; assembly: GCA_932526605.1. NCBI lineage: Eukaryota > Metazoa > Arthropoda > Insecta > Diptera > Tipulidae > Nephrotoma > Nephrotoma flavescens. Next base: position 263,119,966 of record OW052222.1, on the reverse strand, counting down.
GTAATTTTAAATTTTACTGTGTGAAATCAAAATTTCTTATGGAGAATGCAAACCTACTCGATTGCTAATGGAAAAACTTTTCATTTTCATTATTTTACGGAAGGCGAATTGACTCCCTGTTCCAAGACATTTTTTTAAATGAAATTAGTAGCCCAGAGTTCATTTTCGGAAACTTGACCCGAAACAAATTTTTCTAACTTGGCCTATAATTTTCCTTTTCCATACTACTTTGGTTATTATTCTGGTTGGTTTTTAATTTTATGTCAAATCGATTTTTTTTTTTCATTAATTTTGATAAAATTTCTGGACTAGGGTAACCTCACACAAGAGCAAATTAGTTTTTGATATGTTAGTGTTGCCTGATTAAAAAAAATATTTTCTGAACTAGAATGCTGGGATAACTTCATATATGTGGTTTTGGAAGTAGAATTAGAATTAGAAATATAGATTGTGCCACCTAACGCAAATTTGTCACTTAATTATCAAATGCCACCATATTGAGTGAAATAACAAAAAATAAGAGAAAAATTCTAAATTACTTCACTGGTATAGCGAATTCTAGGGGCTATCCAAATTAGTGCTTCACACCCATTTAAAAAATCGAGAAATTCATCTAATGAGATTTTAGTAAATTAATGCAATTACATTATGTATTTTATTCATATAAGCGTAGTTCGTGAACAAAAAGTGACTCGAGTATAAGGGTTTATGATCGAAGTAATTCATATATTGAGTACAAGGAATGACCTTCCGTAAATTTGTTTCAATCAATATGGCGACAGTTATAATAACAATTTTAGTAATTATGTGGCGCACTGTATATTTTGGCAGTGTCTTCACGCAGGTTTAAAACCTTGTTTCTGTTTATTTTTAAATTTCAATAAAATTTAATATTAAGTACCTTCTCAAAATTGTTACATGAAATTGTCCTCTAATGCGGTATTATCTAGAACTCATTGTGACGTGTGGCGAAGAATTAAGAAGTCGATATTTCTAATTTAAGTTATTTTCCAGTGCCAATGACTGTACATCAAAATCGAGTATATATAAAATTTATAAAATATCTTAATCTGTGTTACACTTTCAGTCTGACCTACTCCACCTAGGTCAAATCTTACTACGTTTGTATAACGGTGCACAGTCGTACAGCTGCAACTAAATGCCCCTTCACACATTAATCATTTCTAAAAAATATTTTTGTCTAACTCTATTGTCTCCTACTCACTATTAATAATCTCATCCAAAAAAACAAATGTGCAACTTTGCAAAAATCAAAATCAAATCGTAAAAAGCAGCTAAAAATTCGGGTGAAAGTTTTTCTCTCCACAAAATTAAGTAAATTTTTGGCATTAAACGTTTATTTGTTGTTGTTGTTGCTGTAAACTGCTTTGAGACTCATGTGTTTATCACATTTCTAGATAAATAGAAAATAGAAATGATGGTGACGGCATGCGGGGCGACAAAGACAAAGAAAATAAATATTTCGTTACGTAAGGAATTTTGATGATTTTAAAACGGTAGATTTTATGGGTTTTCTGTTTGCTTTTCGGTATGCGCTTATAGCCATCATCTCATCATCATATTATATCGTTATTCAATTTTTAAAATTTTCGAATCGTAATACGTAATATTTTAAGCAATAAAATTTAAATATTCATTTATGTTCGCTTAGTAAAAACCGCTCAGCCACAACTCGTTTTTAAAAGCGAAATGATAATTTTTTATACGGAAGAAGATTTGCATTTTTACGGAAGTTAACATTTTTTTTTTTGTTAAATTATTCCTATTAATATATGTATTTTCTATATCTACATAGACTTTTGTAACAAGAAAAGAGTTGACTGTGTTTCTTAAAAATGAATGTATAATAATTTCCGGCAACATCGTTAAACAGTTTGTAAATTTGTAATTAAACTACAATAATTATAAAAATCTGCATTTAAACGAATTAATTAAGAGATTTAATAACATCATAAGACGATATAGATACGATCTCGAAAGGTGGCAAAAATTTGTATATTATTTAAATGGAGCAAATCCTGTTGCGAAGATATTCCCACCAAGATCTGTTTGCTGTGTGAATGTTAAAGCTTTATATTTTGGGGGATTGGATATGAAGATGGATTTTTACTAGGTAAAGAATTAATTTCAATACGGTGATTGTGTTGTATTACTTTGTTATTTTGTCGTCGTCTTGCAAGAAAACATAAAATAGCATTTTGTATCGCGTCATCACACCGCTCTTATATTGGTTTGGATTGGTTACCTTGCAAACGAAAGAAATTTATCATGTAAATAAGTATAATTTTTACTTTTTGGTTTGGTTTATTATTTCTTTCTGCAAGGGAAAGTGTAACAATAAGATGACATTAATTAATGGTGTGATGTCATTTTAAATTTCTTACCATTATTACTTACTTCAACTATAATTTTTTCTTTTATTATTATATTGTTGTAAACGTCTTTTTAGAGACGATAATAATAAAGTATATGGAATCAAGTATTAATGCTCGCTTATTATTGTTGTACATATTTTTTGCTTTTACTATCATTGACAAACGTCTACATCACTGATTATTCTCTAACAATGTAACTTGTTGTTGAAATCATTAAACAATTGTTTTTTATTGTTCTTGTGGTGTATTTAATGTGCTCCGTGTAGACATCTACTAACCCAATTTAATTGTGTTTTTGCATAGTTGCCTATAAATCAAAATTTGCGGTTACCTTGAAAATGGTCGTTGAACAATGCAAAATCACACCACTGATGCAAATTCACACCACTCTATATGGGACAGTTATACATTAACAGAAGAGGTACATCTCCAGCTAATTTCATTAGCTCCTCTAAACTTGAAATTCTCAATCGAGGATGTGAACCAATGTTTATCAATTCTCTCCGTATCTGGAAGGACTAATGATATTTTGAATCACTAATCAAAAGGTCGAGAACAAACTATTTTGGAGTTATGATTGATCTTTAAAGGAAAACTGCTAGGAGATTTAAAAACGAAGCAAGAAAACTCAACTTTTCGGCTGACGGTGATAATTTCCTAAAGGCAGAAAAGCTCTACAAGACAGCTCTTAGATCTACTCAAAGATCCTCATGGAGATAATGCTGTGAAGAAATTGACAGTATGTCAGCTATGACAATTGTCTGACTGAATGACAATTGCCAACTTGAACCCCTCTTCACATCTTCCAACAAAACAGCTTTAGAATTGCTTGTCTATTCTTTTCCGGTTGCATCATCATCAATTAGTTGCTGTTGCTACAAGGCGGGCGGGCGGTCCTCTTGGAATTTTTCGTGCCGAATTGCAGCATTTAGCGTTTGAGAAGGTAAGTTCGATAATTAAAATTTTCGCCCAATCAGTCTATCTTCAACCTTCCTGACCACTTTCAGAATATACCGTCACTTAGAACCACGCAGCATGCTTACAGAGTGATAAAGTTCTGCGAAACGGCAGTACATGAGCTCCTTACTAAGATTAAAAGCTCAGTTAACATTAAAGAGTTTCTCATTCGCCAATTTTTTTTGCTTAAACCACGTCTATGCTTAAACCACGAGTTGTCGAGTATGTGTTCACAACGAGGGGTGCTCTAACCCTAATTGTGACTATTGGTTCTCGACTAGTATTGTTATCACTGTTTCCGGCAAAGACCTCAACATTATATTCGAGCTGATGCAACAATCTTTTCATATTCTAGAGACGTGGTGTGTTGAAAAGAGCCTCAATGATAATGCATCTAAAACTGACTCAGTAGAAATTACTTATTTTAAGTTCAGCTCGTTCTGCTGCTTATTGCACACTTACTAGATTACTTCCGGAATATAAATTCTCTAAATCTTTCGCTGTGGAGTATTCACCGAGACTTTTTGTGGTTCTTTCAGAATTTCAAAACCGCACAAGTCTATTTTTTATATTCTCATGGGTCGCTTACGTGCTGGTTTTTTCTGAATTTACTGTTATTAACCTTATTTAAAAAAAAAATATAACGAATTTCGCGCCGAAAAAAGCGACAGAAGCAAATTCGCGTAATACATACAAAATTAATTCTAATATTTACAAAATTAAATGTTTAAAATAAGAATAATAAATGTGATAAAAGCTTACAATAATATGATTAAGATATTAACCATAACCATTTCTACTACTTATAACAGTAAATATAATAAAAATAATAACAATAATATTTAAATTTAGTGAGACTGGGATTAAAACCCAAAATGTAAATTTTATAATATAAATGGTTTCAGAAGTGTTTTTTCGTGCAGAGATGATAGAATCGGTGGTGGTATTGTGATGTATATTAGGAATGATGTAAATTTCAATATAATCAGAACCGACGAATCAAATTTTGGATTTCAGTTTATACAAATAAAACTTAACGGGTTTTCACGAAATTATGTCACTGCGTTTTATCGCCGACCTGACTCGAATATTGATATTTTCTTTAGAGAATTAGAATTAGTTATTCATAAAAAGTGTAACAACATTATACTAGGCGATATTAATATACCTTTAAATAAGTCAACTCCTGTAGTGACAGACTATATAAACTTATTGTTAAGTTAAGTTGCAACGAATAATATTGAAACCCGGTCTAAATCAGGGGTGGGATGTTGTAACATCACTTTTTTCGATATTTATAGAATATTATATCTCTTTTTTCTAAAACAAAATTGCTTGTCGTTTCACTTTTCAATTTTGCTTTCTATGTTGCGATCGCACACTATTAGAATAAATTGTTTATTTATCTCTTTTTGTTTTTCGATAAAGTATCACTCTTAAAATAGGTAGGTGACACAATAAGAGTAGATGGACATAATGTTTTATTCGAATAGGTAGAGATCGCAATAGAAGCAATGTATGTAATTGAAAAATGGAAAAACGACAAATTTAATTTGTGATGAAAGGGATGTAAATTTCGATAGTATCGAAAAAAGTGATGTTACAACATCCCACCCCAGGAAATATAGTTGACCATCTTCTCTGTGGGTTTAATGAATTACAGAAGAGATTATTCTCTGATATTAGCGATCACAACTTTATTGCTTCACACTTCTTGTATAAAATCAAAAGAGTTAATAAACTTTTAAAAAATAAAATAATTGATTATAATCGAGTAAATGCTGATTTTGACAGCTATTTGACAAGGCTGGATGTAAATTGTTTTGAACCGGATATAATTTTGTCTCACATTACAGCGAAATCTGAAGAACTAATTACCAAATACACACGCATTATTAAAAAAACAGTTAAATTAAAAAATTCGTATTGCCCTTGGATCACGTACGATTTATGGCAATTAGTTAATAAAAAGGAATCAATTCTAAAGAAATGCAAGCGGCAACTCCGTAATAGTTCAGCAGCAAACTCAAATGTAAGCGATTATAACCAAAGACTTCTAGAAATGGATAAGATAATTAAACGTGAAAAATATTATGCTAAAAAGAGATATTTTGAAAAGATTTTTGGGGGTTTTCCTAACCAACGTGACTTGTGTAATAGCAACATTCATAACCTGGTTATTAATAGTGGTGGAGAAATTATATCTGAAACTGAATTCAACAATTACTTTGCGAATGTTGGGGAAGACTTGGCTGGTCGGATTAATAGTTCCAAAAATATTTTTAAATTTAATACTTATAACGTTGTTAATCAAACTATTTTTATAAAGCCTACGTCATCTGTTGAAATATTTAACTTAATTATTGATTTGGAATCCAAGAATGGAGGTGGACCATATTTGCTCAATATTAATGTCCTAAAATTACACATCAATAATTTTTCGGAGATTTTATCAAACGTTTTTAATAAAGTTTCTGAAACTGGAATATATATCCAAATTGTTTAAAATTATCAAAAGTTATTCCAGTTTTCAAAAGTGGCGATAAAACTAAATTAACGAATTACAGACCAATATCTACGTTATCTGTTAAATATAAATTGTTAGCATTACGGGTTAATTCGTTGTTAGAGACTCACAATTTACTATATAATTTTCAGTATGGTTTCCGAAAATGTTCAGGGACTGATGTTGCTTTAGTTGAAACAGTTGATATGATTAATAGTTCCATAAATGATAAGTTCTATGTATGTGATACTGTGGACCATGGATTATTATTAGATAAATTAAATTGGTATGGATTTAGAGGGAAATCTCATGACATAATGAAAAGTTATCTCTCGAATAGAAAACAATTCGTTTTTATTATTGGCGCTACTAGTAAGTGTAGTTTGGTGAAGTACGGTGTACCTCAAGGCAGTGTCACGGCCCTATGTTATTTTTATTATTTATAAATGACATGGGTAATCTCCCATTAAAAGTAAGACTTAGGTTATTTGCTGATGACTCAGTACTGTTTTATGAAGTTAGGGATCCGATTGACGGACTACAGTTCATGTCACATGATCTTGATATTTTCCTTGATTTTTTTAATGAGAATTTGTTATCTTTAAACTTGGCTAAAACTAAATACATGGTATTCCGTTCAATCAGCAAACCTCTTCCTACATTACCTATAGTCTTGGTGTAGCAAATGACCATATTGAGGTCGTCGAAATTTGATTGGAATGATTTTAGACTAGCATATTGGCAGCATCTTATTGATACGGTCTGCTCAAAAGTTCTCCAATAATTGGTTTTACGCGTAAGGCCTCTCATTATACACCTACGAAAATACTTCGATGCATATACTTTGCCTTCACTCACTCTAGAATTACTTATGGCCTCGTTGTTTATGGCAACGCATCCCTATAGCATTTGAGGAAGCTACAAGTATTGCAGAACCGTTGCATTAAAGATTTAAAGCAATATATAAATTACCAATTCTGTATTCATCGAGAGATTTATACGCTCTAAAGTCTGAAAACATGATACCGGTAAAAGCCTTACATTTCATGCAGACTGTCAAGTACATCTATAGGATAAGAAATGCTACTCTAAGCGTGTGTAATACTGGGGAAAGGTAATTATGAAGTTTGATTATATTTAATGGCCTGGACTGTAGAGGTACCGAATTTTGGTAAAATACAGTTTTCTTAAAATTAAAATTCGCCATTTCCGGTTAGTAGCTTCTCTTGAAGCTGCGGTAAACCGGGATACCGATATCGGCCAAAACACACTTCAATCTTCCAATCACTATTTGTAGAAAAAGCTTAATTATGAAGTATTTTTTATTATCAAAAATCGGCCCGGGCTGCGCATAGGTCCGAGTTTATGTTGAAGTTAACACCAGTTTTGTCAATACCATAATTTCCGTTTAAATTTTGCAAAACTGATTTAAAATCCAGTATTGTTGCAAAACTAATGTAATTTTTGGTTCATATAGTGAATTTATCGTAAGTGATATACTTTTCAAAATATTTACAAAAAACGGAAAAGATTTTGGGGAGATCCCAATGAGTTTTAGCCGAAATTTTACAACGGAAGTGGCAGTTTCCATAGATGTTGTTTTTTTGATTTTTGAATATATTTTTAAAAATGTATCATTTACAAGAAAAGCAATTAAGAACTAAAGACTCTAAATCGTTCTAAGTTGAAATTACGATTTTTGACAAAAAACTGTTTTTAAAAAAAATTTGGCCTCATTGCTTAATCGTTATGAAATGTCACACTTAAGCATAAATTGAGAGATCTCAGTGGGTTTTGGCCGACATCGGTCCACCGGTATAGTGGCAGTTTGGATGGCAGCTCTCTCGTATTTGCAAATACTTTGAAGACCATAAAATAATTTGTTCAGACTATTTTTGAATTATAATCAGAAACATTGACAAAAAAATATTTTACAGGCGGATTGACTATTCGGAATAAAACTTCATACTTAAACTTTTTAATTGAGAAATCCTTGCGAAATTTGACGGATATCTGTTTACCGGAAGTGGCAGCTTCAAAGGAAGCTTTTCCAAATTTTGATGTTGTTGTAAAGTGTTGCATTTACGAAAAACGACAAAGAATTTAAACATTTAAATAAATTTAAAGTTTAAATTTTCTACCAACAAGAGTTGGTTTTTGTGAAATTTAAGCTGGGGTAATGTTTTTTGTTTATAATGGGTCTTTCAATAACGACTCTCGATCCACTAAATTTTTTTTGAAAGAATATTTTATGAAACTAATTAAGTGTAGAATATATCGACGATCAAATGTCCGCGGTTTACTTCATGTTACGTATTCGGGAGGTCCAGTGTTCGATGACTTTGTCGCACAAATCTGGCAGAACTTGCATACACCTGTGATTTAAGATAGCCGCTAAGGAAGCAGTCATAAGGTGTTAAATCGCACGATTTCGGTGGTGAGTTCACGTAGCTGCCGCGCGAGATAGTTATGCCCTCAAATCGCTTGTGCAGAATGTCCATCGTTGCATGCACTGTGTGGCACGTAGCGGTGTCCTGTTAGAACTACTCTTCGTCGGTATCCATAATATCCAGTGATCTAATCGCAAGAAGTTCAGTATCATCGTTGTGTAGCGCTCGCCATTGACGATTATGGCATAATGCCAGTTCGTTTTAAAATAAGTACGGACCGTTCTAGAAGAAGTAGGGGTGCATATTGCTATCGCCCCAAACGTGCTTCTTCACATATCCATTAATTCAAAAAATGGGCCTCGCCACTAAAGATGATTTTTTTTTGGCAAAATCTGGGCCAACATCCAACTGCTCCAGAACCCAATCAGCGGACACACAGTTTTGTCTATGGTCGTTCACTTTAAGTTCCTGGGTCACTTGGATTTTATACTTGTTCCGGCCCAAGTCCCCACGTCAAATTTGACAAGTTGACGTCATAGAAATATCAAGTTCCTGTGAACGACGATAAATTGATTTTCACGTAACTGTCATGTACAGCAGCGATATTGCACTTGCACATTGCAACGTAAGGGTGATGGCTGATTTTTTTTGAACCAGCTGATTATGGACCGACTCGACAGAACGGTTGTATCGAGGATAAAACTCATGTATACACGGAAAGTTTCTCGAACGGTGCACTGATTTTGAAAATAAAATTTGATGGTCCATGGTGATTTGCCACGCACTACTGAACAATTCACAACAAATATAATATATATGTTGCTTTAACAATTAGGCTGCAATTACCTACCAAATTTCGGGCGCTTCTATTGAAACCCCATATACAAGACAGTTTTACCAAAAGTCCGTCAAGTTAAATTTTTCACTTTAGATATCAAGTGTGGTGTATTCGAGAGCTTTGTATGTATTCGTGGTAAAAAAAAACTCGAGCGTTGGCCACAACACTATTTAGAGAGGACAATCAGAAGTGCAGCCGATCTAGATTAGTAAATAATCCCTAAAAATGACCTCATTACTTTTATGTGAAGTGAAATAAAAATAAAATATGGATGGAGGGAAGGTAGTAATTACGGCTAGAGATATTAGATTATATAAATGCCTTGAAACGATACGAGTTACCACGTTGTTTTTAAGTAACATGTTGCCAATAATTGGGGCACCTGAAAGCCCCAATAAGTTTCAATTTCTAACTGAAAATATATGTATACATGATATTCTTCTGCATCTTCTGCATATTCACTCGAAAAAAAATTATTCGAATTGCATCAGTTTAACAAATCTACAAACTTTATCATTTACTAAAAAAAATAAGTTTGTGTACATAACAGCAAGCTATTTTTTTAGAGGAATTTTTAAAAAATGTTGAAATTGATCGAGTCATGTCAGATTTCACTTGAGTGCAAAATTCTCTTATATAAAAGTCTGATAGTGCTAAATCTATTACTGAAAGTGGTAACTTGGTAACCGGTGCACTGCTTCACAGATACTTGCTCTCTTTATAACCGTAAAAGGAGTGGACATTCACGCACAATCCACAGAGTATCAGTCATCTGGACAGCTTTTCGAATTACGAATGGTATTGGAGGGGGGGGGGAGACGGAGGGGGAGGGGATACGGGTGGGATGGGGCACGATACGAACCATACGAATGGGTTGTTTTACAAATACATTTCATGTGGTTTCTCGAAAAGAATAAGTTGTCAATTACACTTTACACCCGTAAATATCTTATCAAATCCGATGGTGACACTCTATAAACTCGTTAAAACTTGCTAAGTTTGTATCACAGACAAACTATTTGTTATGACTGTTCTACGTATATCTGTTTATTATCAATATTTAGGCGCATACAAGAAAAGCAAAAAATCGAAAACAAATTAATTTTATTTAACAGCTCAAAAACTACAATTGGCATTAGCTTAAACTTTTGTTGGTATTGAGATGCTATTGGTAACAACATACAGATGCGAAAACCTGTGTATCTTTACGTCATCAAATTTGGTGCTGGAAAGTTTGTGGTTTAGACCAAATTGTCGATGATTATGATCATACCAACTGTTGGAGGAGCTGAAAACGCCCAATGACGAAATTTATCGGTACTTATAAACAAGAACTGGCCAAAATGTTATATTTGAGTTGGAAGAAAATTTGAAAGGACTTTTGCAACGTGAAAATAGTATTATTTCTAAAACAAAAGTTGGCTAAATCCTTAATCAAACGGTCGATGAATTTATGTATTACAAGTTACATGAAGTCTATTTTACACTTTCTTTGATTGAGCCTTATTTATAAAGTATTTATTTTTGGTGCAATCACTATTATTATAATACGACCCGATCACCAGTTTTACCGGTGTACAGATCCGTTTCATAGAAATTGGGATTTCTATATAAATATTTCGAACAATCTCCGCGTAATTGCCAATCTAACTTTGCAAAAAAAAAATAAAAAATGAATTTGTTACGCACGCCGAAAGAAATCAACCTTAAAACGATGCTATTTAACATCCAGCCAGCCACCGAGCAAGTATAGATAAAAGGTTAAGAAGCACAATTTTCAACTATTATGCGATCATCATCGATCATTTTAAACTTTAAACCATGTGTTGTTATATTACACATTTTATTTCGTGCTTACGTTACCTGGCATAATAAAACAACAAAAATTGATAATCAAAATGGCTTATAATAATATTGATAGAGAAAGTGAAACGTGAGCATTCAATTATATATTTATACTAAATGAATGTATTTCGATTTTTTAAAGTTGCTGACGATATCGTATTATGGTCGTTGTTGTTGCTCGCCTCTTCTTATTATGTTATTATTTATTTCTTAAAAGTTAAAAGAAATCGCTTATTGTTAAATAAATGTTGTAGAAATATGGTTGTTAATATGTATAACATGGTCAATATGGTTATGTATACGATTAATTCGAATCAAATTTTATATTTTTTTTTATTAATCGCACATATTATTTCATTTCCTCGATAAAATTTCACACGTGACGTCATATTATATTTGTTTAAGATTTGGGTTCATACTGAGATAATTCTCGTATACTGCAACGGAGTAGTTCCGCATTGTTCTCGTGACACTGCGGCCGTTTACACAGATATTTTATGAATTTTTTACAAATATTTGACTTTCACACATAAAAGATAAAATAAATCGAAGAAATTGAGAAACTTGTGTTGTACTGGTGTGGTGTGGGGTACTCTGTGTGCACTGTCTTGTGCTATATTTTAATAAGAAAAATAATAAGAAACAACTAAAATTATTCTTATATTTATTTTAATACTTCGTATATATATATAAAATTTTACTTTCGCTTTAATTATTAATAACACGATATATAAATATAGATTGTATACGCGTATCTTTACAATAAACCCTACTAGTACAGAGCGATTGGTAAATAAAAAAATCTCTTCGTACATCTCTTCGTACAATTTTATAAACAAAAATTCGCACCGTCTAAATCGAGGATTTGCTGAATCGATGTGTTTTGGTATCATCAAGTACCAACTTCACATATGTTTTTATATTACATATGCGAACGAAGAAAACAAAAACACTTTCAGTTTGAAGTAACGCAGTAAAATGCAGAATATGGTTTTCTTCACAAAAAGCAACAACAAATGAAATGTTAAATGTGCGATGACTGGCGCCAATTTAATTTTTGAAATTAATTTGCATATCTTTTTTTGTTTGTTTGTTTTCTTCGGATGATCAATATACATTAATAATATACCAAAAAGTAAAATGTATATAGTCAATTTAATTTTAACGCACTACCTTAAATAACCCCATTTTTGAGGCTCGTAATTAAATTAATTTTCGAAATTATTGTCGTTGAACAAGGTACTCAGATGACCCATCCTTAAAGAACTGCGTTCTTTCCATACACTTATCCAACCCTATTATTAACAAGTATGGACGATTTAAAGACAGAATCCGATTCCGAACATCCTAAGTAGAATGCATTATATAATATGTATCTGCCCATATTGTCAGATGTCTCACTGTCTTTTCTTCATTAAGTTTTGCAATTTCGATAGAATTTATCGTTGTCATCATAAATATAGTGGTCTCATAAATCAATGCACCGTATCCTACATCTACATATTTAATTTAAAAATGTTTCATGAGCTTATCAGTTAATAAATATAAATAATGGTTTATAACTCTAAATTTAATTTTATTATTATTACTTGAGCTTTCGGAACCTTTCCCGTCCCATTATCGAAAGTATAATAAATCATTTTACAAAAAAAAATTCTATGAAAAATAAAAACGGGATCAAGGGTTTTAAAAATGTGGCTACTTCTCTGTAGATACTGCTAGCTACTTGATTTTATTTTATTTAAGCCATAGGAAGCAAAACCTAAAATCCTATCTGCGGAAAAACCTAAAATCCTATCTGCGGTTTTCCTCCGACTACAAAATAATATCATTTGTGGAATCATAAACCAATAAATTAAAGAAGCAATAAAAACGATCAAGGAAGCGATACATAATTTGAATTTACAACAAATAGAAGAGGCCTTCCTCTGATTGAATTTAGTGAGTTGCTTAGAAGGGCGAATGAATTTTTCAATTACCATTTTACTGAAATTAAGGTAAGGCAAAAAATTAAATTTTGTAACATTTCATTAGATGGTTTAAATAAGTTTGAAAAGAATATAACCATAATTCAGTGATAAGCCTCAACAGAAGACGCAGATGAAGCAATCAAGAATAATTTCAATAAATGATTGATGTAAAGATAATACAAGGAAGGAGATTTCAATGCAAAAAAACAAACTGGCTTCAGAACAGGACGAAGTTGCACCTATCATATCAACACAACACACATCAGCATTGAGCAGTCTAACGAATATAATTCACAATTGCACCTACTCTTTGTGGACTTCGAACGTGCTTTTGACACAATACACACGTACACGATATAGGAGGCACTTTGTGAAATGCGCATTCCATAAAGAAATTTAATAAAAAAAGATATTTATTTAGAGAAGCCTAGAACTAAGGTTTGAGATATATGGGCAATGTACAATGTAACAGATAACACATTAAAATCGCAAAGTCGAAACTTTTTTACACCACCTGAAATTAAACCCGACCCCCTGAGTTAAAGAGCAAGCGCTCTATTTACTTTTCTCGATAGCAAAGTAGAATTTATCGGTTCAATTCAATACGCAAATGACATATGCCTGCTAATCCACACAAATGGCGACATGCAACGGAAAGTGCAAAAGCCTCAAAGCTCTTGGTTGGTCTCAAAACAAATATCAGGAAAACCAAAGCGATGAGGCGAAACACACCAATATCCACACCGATATATTATATCAACCAAGAAGAAATAGAAGAGGTCAATGAATTTGAATAACCTTGGTTATACACTAGCAAAAACGGCATGAAGGCATAAAGAAACGAATCAACAAAACCAGAACAATTTTTTTTTTTTTTTTTATTGAAGACTATGCGATCTGTTTTGGGGCTCAAGGCTCACCCTGATCTTCCACGGTTATGCTTTTTACGTCCTTACTTTACGCCTCCCGGCCAACTCGAGAACGTACGGCTATAGGATCGATTTAAGACCATCTGCACATTGCAAGCTCCATGCCAGCCTATACTGGCATGGAAGATGGGTCGGCCCATGGGTTTTGCACACCGACAGGGGGTAATAGATGTGTTATGTTTCACGACAGATCGTAATCTGTTGATGAAATTTCACTTTGCATTGTGCCCCTATCGGGATTCGAACCCGGTACCTCCCGATCCAAACGCCAAAGCTTTAACCACTGTGCCATTTGGTCGGTAAAAACAGAACAATTTTATTAAAAAAAATTTATATTTAAAATTTGACAATTTCTTGGCTGGAATAAAATGTTCAAATTGATCTTTAGTGCCACCGTTGATTTTTATTTCATAGTTCTGGGATGATATTCTGGACACATATCACAAGAATTGCTATGACCAAATTTAGCTTGGTAATCCCAAACAAAACGAATTTTAGTCGAAGTATTGTAATTTGGTAATACGAAATGGCATTGGCAATGAAGTTCTTGAAACCCGAATGAACCCCGATCCTTAACTGATCATAATCATAATGAAATTTGATTTGTAGAATTAATGCTTTTTATACGACCTAATAAGTCGAAATCGATCGAGTGATTTTTTAAACTTTTTGAAATTTTTTAATTAAAATATTTAAAAATTATTTTTTTATTTTATTATTATTTATTTATTTCATCAAATTCCATTTGGATACGTATATAATTAATGACAAATTAGATAATTAATTTTAAAAACTAACAAGTATATATAAAAGAACTACAATACAATATGTAAAATTTGAAAAAAATTAATTTGTTGAAAAAAAGTATTCAACAAAATCTAATTTTTGTGAAATAAAAAACAAGTGTTTAATAAAAAATGTGTTTATTAGTTGTAGAATTAGGTTGTGTACTATACCAGAATTTAGTGAGTTATGTTGAATTAAACTGTATACTCTTTTTATTGTGTGGTATTTAAGCGTTAAATTTGGATTTTGAGAATACACGAAGAAAAACTTCTATGTCAAATGGTACAAGTCCCATTGATCCCGGAAACTCCTAGTTTTCACTCATTTTACAAAATTTCTAATGTTGACATGTAAAATGATGACAAGTAAAATTTTATAGGAGGTTTACAATGACTCGGTTCCTAGTTCCAAAGAAATCCAAAAGTATCCAAGTCCCCGTCGAAACTGTGCAAACAAAGAGTGAGGCTGAGGATATTAAAATATCGAGCAACCGTGAATTCCTTGAAACTGAATTTAATTGCATTTTGATTTTATTGGCCCGATAAACGGGACCCTGATAAAAATAAATTAGTGCGATTAGATTACCAAACTTTCAATTCACTTAAAGTTGCTTTCGACTTTCGAGTCAAACGGTTTATATTTTTTCGATTTTCTTTTTTTTTTGATTTCCAAATTTTTTAAACTTCTAAATTGGAATTGGCAATGTAAGCATTCTCGAGGAAAATCTAAATTCACAAAATAAAACATTTCATCGCTGACATAACGATTAAAAGGCAACTGTTTAAAAGGCGTCACAGCGAAGTTACAACCCGTTTACCAGAGCGTCAGAGGATGATGTATTTTAGGAATAAATCAGAAAAAAAGATATATCAAGAATATTATTCCAAGGAATATGTGAAATTGTACAGTCCACCCCGACCTGCATATCTCACTATGAATGAGCAACTATTGTTCAAAATGAGGTGTGTTAGATTTTGAGTGGATTAAGGTTAATTGAAATTGTCATTATGAATTATAATTAAATAAATAAATAAATAAAGTTAATGGCGGATCACTAACAGTATAATTCGTTTTATAGGACAACATTTGATTTTTTTTTTTTAGAAATTATTAATTACCCAGTGGATTTAATGCCCTGTGAAGGTCAATTAATAGCCCCCTTTTCATTCACGCACACACCACCCATTCACCTACTCACACAATTACCTGCACATTGCAAGCTCCAAGTCAGCCTGTACACTAACATGGACGATTTCTATCCAATCCCACCAAATACATCATTACCTTTCTTGGCGTCAATCGTCACTTTGATACCATGTCGCTTTGTTTCGTCCATGATCTTTTTCACACAACGTTGTCGTATCTTATCCACTTTTCATCACCAGAATCATTCGCTTTAAAAATGGATCGATTTCGTTCCGTTTTAGCAGCGTTTCCCAGATAGGAATGTGGTCCATTAAATTTTTAACTGTTAATTCATGGGGTACCCAAACGTTAAGCTTTGTTTTAACCAGCCATTTTCATATGGTTTAAAACTATTTTGTGATCAATATTTAATTCTTTACCTATTGCATGGCTGCTTATACGCCGGTCTTCTTCAATTCTCTGCATGATTTCATCGACTTTTCCAGTGGTTGGTCGACCAGAGCGAGGTACATCTTTGACATCTATATTTTCAGAACGAAAGCAAGCGAAAAATTCCTTTGCTGCTGATTTTGATAAAGCATACCTTCTCCATAAACAGCACAATTTTTTTTGCAAGCATGAGCCGCGTTTTTACCTTTGTCGTAATAAAATTGCAAAAGATATCGAGTTTTTCATCATTTATCTCCATGTTTAAAATGTTGTAACTTTTTATACACTTTATCGGTTTTAATGTTTTGTATGTCAAAGTGCAATGTCACAAACACACTCAAGAATTGCCCGATACGATCAATGGTTACTGAGATATATGAATGTAAAGCCATCTACCAGGAAAAAGGCTACGACCTATTGTCCCTATCCTTTATTTTTTTCGAATTACTTGATTATAACAAAAACGGAAGGTTATCTTAGTAAATACTAAGGAAGCAATTGGGTTTGAGAACGAAATTTTTAACAATTCTTTAACAATTTTCGTGGGTTTCCGGGTTGGTGCAAAAGGAAAGATTCGTAGAATATTTCAAGAAAACAGAACAGTTTTAATTTTGCGTCCCGTTGCAGAATAATTCTTGAGTAATGTTGCGACAAAATTTCTGAACGAAAATAGACGATGTTCTGCATTTCGAAAGGTTTCTCCGGCAGTAATTAGAAATGGGTCAGCTGTCAATGCAATAGTCTCAAAATTTCAAGTTTGTTGGCGATATCCCCAGGAAATCGGTCACTAAATTTCAGTTGTGTGCAGAATAGTACAATGGGATTTTCAGTAGTATGCTGGCCTTATCATTTTGACTTGGCTTCTACGTTCTAATATATAATATATCTATATCTATAACTTGATCTAGGCAATGACTTTGACTAGATTTCTAAATTTATTAAAATCATTGTTAGGAAGATTTAACAAGTACTAACAATTATAACCAAACTATCTATATTGTGTTGTAATTACAAAATGTTTAATAACCGGCATAAAATAAGCCACAATATGAATGGTTTTCCCTAATTACGATACAAAAATATATATTTTGTCGATTTGAGCTTAAAATGAAATACAATTCAATTAAATAATTTATGGCCTTAATTGCTTACATTTGAGTACAACATCGCCTGACACAATACAAATTCAGTTTCTCACCATCTTATATAACCATCTTGTAAACAAATAAAATTAAAATGCGACCATATGAAAGTTTTTGAAGATTAATGTAAATTTTTTTTCCGAAAAATGTCAAATCAGACGACACGATGCGGTTAAAACTTTCAACACATATACGGTTAAACCCAAATTTATTATATAATTTGTTTATCATCGTGCTATTATCGTGTAATATCAATCTGTATATACATATTTGCAGGATATGAATGCCAAAATCGAAATTTTTCATTGACCCAAATAAGCGTTATGCAATATTGACAAGTAGAGTTGGAAAATCCTCTGTACTCGGGTATAATATTTTGTCTTCATAAATTTTAAAAAATTAACCACCACCATATACTGAGGTTAAACCGCACATCGTAAAGTACACAAATTTAATGATAATTTTTAACTTGAAAATTAACAAGTTAATGCGTTTTTTTTAACCAAAAAAATGAACATTTTTATTTTTCACCATGAGCTAAATATACCGGATCATAAATTTCGAAAATATGTTTTAATATAAATTATGTGATATTTTCATATTAAATGTTTAATTTTTATTAAGGGAGTTTCATAATGGCAATTGGCCTCCTAATTAGTAAATATGTATCTTGGAGGTAATTTCATTGTGCCGAATGCATGTAAATAAATCCGATATCAAGTTCAATGTGAATTGCTAAAATGATTTTGAACTTGAATTTCCTTCATTTTTGGTTTCGTTCAACTTTAAATTTATGATATTTTGTTTAAATGTACCCGATCAATTACATTAAGATGAACAGTTTTAGATACAAATACCTATTTCTAATTAACCGTTAAATTTTTCTTTTTCTTTTGTACATATTTATGTATATATGGTTATACCAACAGTATAGTTCATTAAACTTGAATAACCATAATAAAGCATAAAAAACATGTGACTATTTTTGGTCGGTTTACGCACAATGAGCGGTGAGAAGATGAAGGAAGGAAGTTCGTTGCACTCGGTTTGGAAATATTACGATCGAGTACCGTTAATTTATGGTGCGGTGTGAGTTATCGCACTCGTATAAATCACCACACAAACTAATTTAACATGTTTCCGATGATTTCTTACATTTCGAAAACTTTTCTCGTCTTAACATTGTCTCTTGAACTAAACCTTGAAAAGCAACAATTTTGTCTTGTATTTATGAACGTTATTTCTTATTTCTCTTCTCGTATTGTTGATCGCTGCTGCCTGCTTGTTGTAAATGTTGTAATTCAAGGTTTGTGTTGATTTTGTTTCTTTCTTCATTTCTTTTCTTAAATTTTCACTTTTCAAATTTATTTTAAAATTTCGTTTTTTTCTACATCGCTTTTACTTTCGACTTGAATATTTTTGCAATTTGTTGTTGTACATGATCAATTTATTAGTGTGTATTTATGATCATTAAAATATGAAATAAAAATATATGATCATGAAATGATCACATTTTTGCATAAAAAGTTATATGGTGATTTGGTTTGGAGGTGCCGAATGTCGCGACATGATCATAATTTTTGGTTTGGTCGGTGTGATCATTTCATCGATATACGGCGTATTTTAGAAAATATCACAATCACTTTATTATCATTTCGATTGATCAAAACAAATTTAGAAAAACGACAAGTAAAATTTAATCGAATTGATATAAATACTATAAGTGATATTTTGGAAATACACATTATTTGAAAGTGTACTGAAATTACACAACGAAATTTGTTTTTAATGTACCGGAATTTATACCCGGGATAACGCTTTTAAAATACTAGAAATTAATTTTAAAAGAAGCTTTTGTTGTTCTATGGCTTATAATGGTAAAACCAAAAACTATTTCCCAATATAAGAATTTAAAAATTAACCCACGGTGATTGAAATTGATCTACTATCTGTGTTACCGCGTCGCACATAGCATTTCTTTTCGTACCGTTTACCAATTTAAAAAATAACCTTCGGGAACGGAAAATTCATGACCAATCTTCGGGCACTTTATCAATAAAACAAAATTTCTATTTCGCTCTATTTATCTCTGTGCTAAGTTCATATTGTCCTGTTAAATAATCTGGCTGCAAATTTCTGTTCTATTTAAAACATTTATTTATTATTTTGTACAACAACAGCAATTGACGATTGAAGGATCACGCAAGTGGTACATAGCGGAAAAATTTGAAACTGAACGAGCTATACCAATTTGAAAATGCGCGTGAACTTTGTTATTACGAAATGTCATTGAAGGATAGCTAATTTAATTTTTACTTTTCCCGCTAGCTGGATTTTATAACTTTTGCAATCGTCAATTGAGGAGATCTGGCAGGAAAAAATAAAAATAAACTTTTATTTTTAGCTCATTTTAAGTATAAAAACATTTGTTTACTAAGTGTGCCGTGCAAAAATTTTCTAGATGTCACAGTCCCAACATTTAGAGTTGTCAATTAACAAATATAAAATAATAACTTTTAATGCTCACCATCAGATGCGAGTAAAATTTGTTATAAAAACTGGGAATATACAAACACTGTTAATATTGTTTGCAACCAGATAATTGAAAATGCCTTTTGCACTGTTTAATTATGTCAGGGAAATTGTGATTTTTCTATCTAAAATTTATTCAAATTTTACAGAAAAGTTCAATCACACATTTCTTTCCGGATAAAGCTTATCTCATTTCTTTGGTTGCTTTGATTTAATAAAAAAACACGGCATATGTATTTTAGACTTAGGGCGTTTTCCTTATTTCAAGCATATTTACTCATTTATCGCCATCTTAAATAAGTTTGCTTTTACTTTCGACTACAAGTCTCATAAAATTAGCTCCACCGACTTATTTGTGACGTCATAACAAACCAACAAAACTTTATTTTTATTTGCCTCTTAACCCAAAGTGACTGACATCTGACGGAATATTATAGAACTAAAGCCAAATGTGATCAATTTCTCAAAAAATTTGTTTTAATTTAATATAAACTTCATAGTTGGCTAGAATTCGACTGCGAATACAACGTAAAATGTTCAATTAGTTAACAATTAATGAAACAAATGATGAAAAAATAATAAAATGGCCTAAGGCTTTTTCTCATATAAACAAATATCACCTTTCGCTTGCATAGGAAGTGACGCTAAATGGGCGGCGTTTAAATTGCAAATAGGACAGAAAATTATATTTTTGACATATTTACCACTGTTACTAGATTTAAATACAGGGTGGCTGAAACCAAGTGTTACCAAATGAAAACGCTGTAATTTTTTTAATTTTGATTATTTTTTATTGAAATTTCGTGGAATATGTTGAAAACATATTACATTTTATGAAAAACATGTTACTGCTCGATATGACCTCCTTTGGCTCTGATTATTTGATTCAGTCTTCCATAGAAAGCATTGCATGCTGACCGAACGTAGGCTTGCAGAATTTTATTCCATTCTCCAACAAGAGCTGACTTCAATGCATCAACACTTTCGTATTTTTTAGTGGACACCTTATTCTCCAAAATGGCCCATATGGAGAAATCCATGGGATTCAAGTCTGGTGAATATGGTGGCCATTCTTTCGACGAAATCAGCCGCGGAACGCAATTTTGTAAAAATTGCTGTGTCGCTCGAGCTTTGTGTGACGGTGCCGAGTCCTGTTGGAATGTCCAATGGTTCGTACCAAAGTGTTTACGTGCCCAAGGTAGCAAAGCATCGTTTAGGATCTTTTGGCGGTACACCTCTTGGTTTACCTTGACTCCATGTTCGATGAAAACCAGAGGAGTGCGTCCATCTGCAGTCACTGCAGCCCAAACCATAACAAAAGCTGGTGATTGCTTGCGCATGGCAACTCTTGTGCCCAAATTATCGTTGGACCTGTGCTCTAACCAAACACGATCATTTTGTTTATTCACATACTGTTGAATGGTGAAAATTTTCTCATCAGAAAAGACAATTTTTGGAATCTCATCACGTTCGGCCAAGGCCTTCAATGCTCGTGTTCTTTCAAGCCTAACTTTTTTTGTGCCTTCGTTCTTGAACTTTTTGTATCTTGTAGGGCTTCTTGAACGATCTTGAACTTTTTGTATCTTGTAGGGCTTCAAGTGTAGTTCATTTTTCAGTATGGGTTGAATGCTGTATCGTGAAACATACGTGCGGCTAATTGATTGGCACTTTGACGAGGATTCCATTGGATTCCTTTCTTCACCTTTCGTATCATTTCTTTTGATGTTGCTGTCTTTTTAGGAATAGGAAAAATATTTTACTGAAAACGGAACTCAAAGCTAACCCTCAATTCAGACGTTAAAGGTATGTATAAACAGAACCAGAAATATACAACGACACGCCACAACGCCTGTCAAATTAAAATATTAGGATAATATGGTGACAACTATTTCTAATTTTGTCGTCGTCGCTGTGGTGCTACCGACTATTTTGAGTTAAAATTTTTTAGAACTGTTATTAAATGAATTTAAACCAAATCTGAATACTATACACAATGTTTTTTGTAAAAATAAGTTAGAAATGAGTAAATAGAAAGAAATAACTCATTCAATTTTACGGTTATTTTGTTATTGTTTCTTATCTCATCGCTTCAACGCTGACGCTCTTGTTATGTTTTCCAAAGCGACATCACCGGCAGACAAATGTATTTTGTCGATGTAACTTGTCGTTGTATTTCTGGTTCTGTTTATATCTTAAGAGCGTGCTTTACTAAATTAAATGTGTTGTTGAACCTAACCTAAAAATTAAATTTCAATGTGTCTATTTTTAAATATTTCTTTTTTATAATTCTGCCTACCTAATAGAAAAACTTCGTATTTGCATAACAAACAATCAATAGCCCTCTATCGTCAATTTTCTGAGTTGGCGTTCATAATTTTGTTTAGAAATTATGAGTAGTCTGTTATTATTTAAATTCTTAGGTTATATTTTAATTTTTGTTTTTTTAAGCATACAAAACTCGGCACGAGATTATGGATTTAACTTATTTGTTTTAAAGTTTTGCGTCTTGTGGGATGTCGTTAGATGTTGCACTATGTTGCGTCATGTATACCATGTTGTGTGATCTTTCACCATGTTGCGTTAAGTTACACCATTTTACGCTATTTTATACCATTTTGCTTCGTGTTGAGACTTGTGTTTTTTTTTATTAGATGTTTGGCGTTATGTTTCATAATATTGCGGAATATCCCACCAAGTGTGTAAGTTGCATTACGGGACATTAGATGGAAGCACTTATTCCGTCCTTTTGAAAATTTTAGTTGTTATGAGAAGCAATATTGAATTTGAGTTTAGCAACATCGTTTTTTAATTGATTTGATTGGTCCGGTGACTGGACTGAAAATTATTTTCAGCTAGTATAATTTTCTGATGTAGTATCGGCGTCCTGATTTTTGGAAAATCCATTTACGGTGGTTGGGGACGGCCTCCATTATTTATTTTTATTCCGCGCGAGGGTCCTATGAGGGTCCTAGGTGTTTATAGTTTTTTCTCTGTAGCTAGAGAGAACAAATAAAACCGGCGCGATATGAAAAATGTGGAAGCCGATAATAATGAATAGAATTTTAATAAAATATGGCCTCATGAGAATCAATTTCCACAAGAAAGTCGAGTGTTTGCCACAACTTATAAACCCCTACTTTTTTTTATTAACAGCTGGTAAGAAAACTTATTTAAAAATACACCTATATATGAGGAGCCATCGAGAGGTTTAAATGCGGCAAACTACTAGTTCGAAAAGGAATGACGACTGCATAGAATAAAGCATAGAAACCAATGATCCATAATAAAATAAAATTAATTATACAAAGCGTCCGTCATCTTTATTTTATTTATTTTTTTGTAATCGTAGTAGTAGAATATAAATTATATGAAAAAAAAAACACGATTGCAAATATGCTCAATAAGAGGTAATGTCATGACGCGTGCATTCGACGCAATGACTGGAATTTAATGTATTTTCCTTATTTATAGTGTATACGTTTCATCTAACAAAAAAGTTATTTTTCATAGCTTACCAAAGCTTCGATAATGGCGTCTAGTAATTGCTTTAGCGTGAAACAATAAATTTTTATTTTTCAGTTAGTCGCATCCAAAATAAATCAAAGAGATGTTTCACAAAAAAAACCTGAACCGCATCAGATCAACTATAAAGAAATACGGTCATTATTGGAATTAAGCAACATTCGTCATCTTCAGATACTTCACTCATTTGCAACAACAGCGATACAACTCAAAATTCTCCCATTTATAAGATATTCGATTCAAACGATTCTCAATAATTTATATTTTTATTATTTTGTATCAAAACATATACTCTCTTATATGTTGTTATTTCTGTTAAATACTCGTTGAAGTGAAATATTTGTTTAATTTCAGCATATTTAAAAATAATTCACAAAAAATACCCCAAACTTTCCCAAATTAAAAATTTTTTCATCCTTTTTTCAATCATCAACATCTTCATCTTCTTGCACATAAAATAAATGTGCTTCCGATATCACTTTCACTGCAAAATAAAATTTATGAAAAATTCATGCGAACACAAATAGCATTAAACAAAACAGACAGTAATTGACTTGTGTACAGTATAGTCCCTAGGTTAAGACATGTCAAAACGATTTTTCATGACAGTCGGAAGATCATATCACTAAATGCAACATAATAACAAAACAATTTAGTAAAACAGAAAGCGAAATTATTTTTTCTTGTGAATTTCTTATGATTTATGCTGTCAAAAACATATTTTTTTAATTTTTTTTTTTTGTAAAATTTCGTAATAAACAGACATTTCACTAATCGGTCATTTTTTTTATAAACGCGCGAGTATTATTTTCTCATCAATCATTTTATATGGAAAAATAAGGTTCGTCGCTTATAAAAGACTTCAATTGGTTAAATATTTGTTTATGAAAAATTTTGCGTAAGTAATTTAAAAAAAAAGTGAAATATATGTACACATGTAACTTAATTAGTTTTTAGAGACGCACAAAACGAAAATAAAAGCATAAACGAATCTAACACGCAAAGCTGCATATAAATTATTAACTCGACCAATTATTATTTATATACAATACAATCTCGTGAATCGAGTCTTTTCGTAAAACGCTATTGTTGATACAATAATTACCCATTATTTTTATAATTCACTTAAATAATTTAACACTTTGGTGGTGTATGGCGGTGTTTATCGACTGATCAAAGGCGATCAATTTAAATACATTTGATTAATGATTAATTTGATTTTAATCGATAAACTACGATAACGTAACTTTAAAAAGCAACAAAAACATATTCGCCATTGAGCTGTTACGTCGATCGATCCGCCAACATGTTAAGACGATCGCTTTATATACAAAAAAGAAAAGTAAAAGAAAGATAAAAAAGTATAATTTCTCAACTGTAAATTACATATCACATACAAAAAAAAATTCTGTGGTCGTATTTTCCATTTCAAATTTGTATTTGTGTTATACGCGGTGTTCGCGCTGCTTCTCTTTATTTCTTTTTTACTTCACAACGGTTTACCACTATTACTATTGTTATTTGTATCTTACTTTAGTTTTATATCAGACTTCTTTGAGCTTTTACTCAAGAAGGTCGAATATAAATAAAAATTTTGTTTTTCGTGTTCGGTGCGATAAAAAAGTTAAAAAAAATTTAATTAATTTTAATAAAATATTACTCGCTTTATAATTCGAGAATATAGTGTATAACGGTGTGCACGCGTACGGGATAGAAGAAATAGTTTGTGATAGTTTCGAGTTATAATAAATCACTTACAAACGGGATTATTATTTAAATATTTATACTGAGTTTCGAGTTTAAGACAATATTTTTGTTACTATAAGGTAATGCAAAAGAAATGTAATGAGTAAAAGTGAAAAGTGAAGTGAATTACAAGAAAAGCTATATATATATAAAAAAAATATAAAATCTGTTTAACAAAAAATTGTAATGAAAAAAGTGAAAATCTTAAGAATTTGAAATGAATTTTCTTTTTATTTTCGAATTGAAATTAATTATTTTTATTGTACACACTTACATTACGTTGGATTAAAATATATACAAAAAATCACGCTTAGGAACGACTCAAGCAAGTACACACACAATACGTTGTTATCTTGATCATATGGAAACTATGTGGATTTTATTAACAAAAAAATTGTGAAAAAGATGTATGAGTGAAACGATTTCGTGAATGTGTACATGGTGGATGTGTTTAAATTGGATATACTTACGTTAAGTGTCGAATTTAATTGGATTACAAATTATACTTAGTTCATTTGAGCTGAATCAAGTATTCTTGATGAACAGATCAAATTTGATGTTGGATCATATTTTTGGGCAAACTTGATCAGTTTAAAAAATTGTGAATGAATTACTAACAAAATATATATTTGGAGCCTTATGAAATTAACTCAATATAGTCAAATTTTTGAATTAACTAAGAAAACTTTGTAATAACATAGACTAGTTGTATAGTGCCCTGAAGAATTCTCGATATTAGTCACCATAATTTTCGATTTGATGCTAGGTCTTTATAAAATATGGATTTAACATCATTCTTTGCAAGTCAAACTAATAGCTTTATGAGGAAAATAAGAATAGTTTTATCGTTAAAGTTAAGCCCACTAAAAACGATGCTCTCCAAAATTTTAAAAGTGACATCTTAAGCGAAAAAGGCGATCTAAATTTTTTTATTGTAGTTTTTACCATCATCGGAAAACACACATTTCTGAGTAAAATTTACTTTTTAAATTCAGTTATGCTTATTAAAATCTAGAAGTATATCATGCACCTTCACGGAAAACTTTGAATTTTAACAATTTATTTTGGTGTATTTCCCATATTTCATTTACGTACTTTATATTTGACATTTGCAACTGCTTGAGAGTACTCACCTTTTTTTTAATCAAATAAATAGTTAATAGTTAATTTATGTGGAGAAGGTAAATTCGTCCCTATCAATACAATAAGATCTGGACTGTAGATGTTATTCGAACATAAACGTCCCTTTCGATATACTCACAACTTATTACGGATTCGCCAAATCATTTACTTAAAATGGTATCAAACTTGAATGGATTAACAGTCCCTGTCCGTTAAGTCTTTTAACAGTATTTCACGAACAAATTATCAGAGATTACAAACAATTCATTTCTTCGACTTCAAAAAGAAAATAAGGTTAAGGCAAAGCAAATTTTAGAGCTCTGATTATTTATCAACTTCGTATTTTTACTACTCAACATCGCTATAATACACTGTAAGGCAATTCTATCGTTATCAATAATTATAATAATCTTCTTTACATTTCTGATATTTCGAATAAATTCTGGCTTAATTTTCTAAATCTGACTGTATTTCAAAATCGATTAAATTAATTTCAAAAAATGTTTACCGCTCGCTCAATCAAACACCAATACCTAACACTTGTTTACATAATGTAGGCGTATTCGTCGTACGTTCTACGCTCATGACCTTTAGTTCGCCTATTTAGAGAGACATTTATGTTGCATATAAGAAGTCCTGTTAGAGGTCCCACATCATCTGACTTTCTTACCCCATAAGAATGGGGTGTCTCTGAATATGCAGTAAGTTCAATCTGAATGATTTATCGAGGAGCATACTAATGATAGGTGGCTTTTATCGATATTTTTTCCAAATTTTCGACCAACTAAATTGATACGGTTAGTTCATATCAGTTATTAACAGATGTCTTGAATGTCCATTAACAAAAATGTGCCTGACATTTAGTTCTAAAGTGCAAATTTTAATTTCTTTAGTGCCATCTATTAATAACTGGTATGAACTAAAATATTAAGCAAAATATTCGATTGCTTTATATTTCGTTGATGGTGGTTTCATTGTTTTTCATGCAGTACATTTCGAGCTAGTTTTCATTTTACAGTTTCCTGGTTAAGTTTCCAAAACTCAAATAAGACAAACATTGTTGATAAAGCTTAAGATCAACCCTATAAGTGATCTTGTAGCATGTGACGTAATGTATTCGTAGTACTCATTAACACATAAATTAACCAAAAGAATTATAGAAATCATTACATTCAATTTTAATTCATTTTCATCGAGAAAAATAAACTTACATAATTTTATAAAAATTTAATTAGCTAAATTGAGCATATAAATTTAATTTCTGTCAGTGGTCGACTTTTTGAATTCCCGCAATGAGTTAATCCAAAATATAACCTTCGAAACAAAAACCAAATAAGTCTTGAGCTCTATCACACAAACCTTAAACAAGATTTGTACTGCGGTATGAGAGCGCGGTTTTGTCAGTGGCTTTATTTTAACTCGTATCTGTTAAATATTGCACATCTTCCACTTTTTCTTTATTACTAAAAGCGAACATAAATAATGAAAGCCTTTTTTTATTAATTTGAACTTCTTATTCAATTTCGATTTTGCTTTCTTAATGATGTTTACAACCTCAGGTTGGGTGAATACCTCTAATTAACCATAATTTTTATTGGCCGATCATTCTTATCCTCGAATGTAAACCATTGATGCCTCTCGAAATTAATCTTTGTGACCAAAGCTCTATATATAGGTTTCAGAGTCTGCAACATTGTTTAGAGAAACAAGTTTGTACTCGGCTACCGTAACCGATTTCATAATCGATTGTTGTAGTCCAATAGTTTCATATTCCAACGACGTTAATTGGTGGAGGTGGTTTTTATTTTGGTTTAACTGGTTGTTGTTCTTGAGCTAGTTGTTTCTTGATGTTTAACTACGTCTAGAACCCTCTTTTGAAGTTGATGGTAAAGTTTCTACCACTTCTGGTGAGTGTTGAGCTTTACTTTTATTGTATGGTTTTCTATTCCGGTTCAATATCCAATTTGCTTCTCTTTCTAAATCTAATTCATCCTTCTTTTGTGTGTGACATTCATCATCGCAGGCGCAAATTACATACATTACATTGCTGTCATAAATCCGTTTGCATACACTCCGTCTCACTTGTTTAAGAACACTTTTTTTAAACACCAGATTGTTTCTCCAACACTATGTGTAATTAAACAAATTCTAATTGTTATATCAGAATAGGGTTCTATTAAAAATATCCCATACAGTAATTTGCAGGTACTTTAGAGCACCGCTACTTTTTTTAAATAAAACGGAGTGCACCTTTAAAAATTGCATATTTATTTGTCTCACTTGTTTAAAACCAGCTGTAAAATCAATTAAAATTAACAGTTTTCTATCTTTTTTGTGTTGGTAAATTTAATTTAATTTCAAATATTATTTAATCATTTAGTAATGAGTCATTCCACCCTGATGTTCAATAACTTCAAGAAGTCTATTGTGTATTGTTGTAAAGTGAGTTGTAAAGTGACCCCAAATAGCGAAAGGAAATTTCGGCTCAGGCTGATTTTATGGCTTCAATTAATTCTCCTTATTCTCCAACTACCTTACTCCTTCGTACACTTTCCGTGATAGCCATCCCCAAACGTTTTCCATTATGTTTAAGTCGAGTGAATAAGGCGGCCAAGGCAATAGTTCTACATTTTGCTCCTGAATCTACGCTGTGATTATCCTGGCAGTATGAATCGGGCCATTAGCCTGCTGGAAAATTCAATGCTGCCCAAAACGGCTTTATAGGTACTTGCTGTCATTTTTACTGTCTGAAAATCTAAATAATTATTTCAAAAAAGACAATTATCCCCATACCATCTTTACACCACCCACTTTACTGTGCCCTTTCCTAAAAATAATTTCCGTTTTTCTTAGGTCATGAAAATAATAATTGTATCCGTCTGGCCCTTCCAAATCAAATTTATTTTTCATCGTAATATACAACCTTATAACCACTCTCTGTCCCATCTAATGTCTTGCCTTGCAAAGCAAAGACGCTGATTCCTGCGTGCTTCATTTAACGGCAGTTTTTTCTTAATTTTTTGAAATGTTAAATGTGGGGAATGCTTTATTATACGTTGCGCGGTTGCTCTTCTGGCCGTAACACTGGTTTGAGGCCTTATTTTGCTAATCGACAGGGTAGAATTTGAAGCTTCTCTTAGAATGGCTCATCGATTTTGGATTGTTGTAGCCATGCTGACACGCCTTTTACTATTTTTTCCATAGCTTTGGATGTTACTTAGGTAGAAAGTATCTAATATTGTTTGTGAAGATCCAAGTTTGACTAAGCGTGAAATTGTTGATACCACAAGCATCTCGGACGACCGACTCAACAATTCACCAAAACTGAATCGAATCGAACGAGAATTGAATCGTAAACAAATTGCTCAGCGTAATTTGAAGCATTTTAAACAGAATAAAACCGAGTTTGTGCGTAGATTTATAACTATGGATGAGACTTGGATCTATCTAAAGACCTACTTTACAGAAGCAAAAAATAATTTTTCATCACGACAATGCTCCACGAGTCTTTCGATGATGGCTAAATTAAACGAATTAAAATACGAATTGCTTGAACACCCACGATATTCACCAGATTTGGTTACCAGCGATTTCTATCTAGTCAGAAACCTGAAACAATTCCTTCGTAGAAAGCGATTTTCGTCGAACGAAGAAGCTATTGCAGTCGTGGAAAAGTATTTTGCAGAGCTTCCGGAAAATCATTACAGAGATGGTATAAAATTATTGGAGGATCATTGGAATCAGTGTATTTAAGTTGAGGGAGGTTGTATTGAATAAAAAAAACTAAATTCACTAAAAAATTCACATTGTTTCAGTTTTGCTTTCAATACCTGTATTTACATAGAAAAGTCCTTATTGCATCAAGGAGTTGTTCTGTCCGTGTCCAAAATTTTCATATGAGCATTTTAGTTAACAATGGCTATCACAATTTTCTGTGCAACCGATAATAAATGACGTTTCTTTTATCACTGGTTATAAC
Source organism: Nephrotoma flavescens (assembly GCA_932526605.1). Lineage (NCBI taxonomy): Eukaryota > Metazoa > Arthropoda > Insecta > Diptera > Tipulidae > Nephrotoma > Nephrotoma flavescens. Next base: position 263,089,731 of record OW052222.1, on the reverse strand, counting down.
ATTGGGCCTATTTTTTGATTCATCCCGAGCAGGCAGTGCACTGTCAAAAAATACTTCGTATTTTTTTATTCAACCTGTGTAATTTTACTCTGCACACTGCGTTTTTTTTTGTGAACTGTGATTACACAGTGCATACTCGGTTCTTCAAATTTCACTCTGAAATTAATGTCAGTGTACGAAGAGTGTGCAAAATAAAAAACAATTTATTACTCTATGCAGACCGGATAATTTTACCCAGTACAACCCATTGACCCATTGTTTCATTAAACGCACTAAGTAATTAACAAATTATTCTAACACTATAGGATTATATCTGCATTTTCAGTTTCCTCTAAATGTAATTTTACTATCTACCTTAACTCCTATAATATTTAAAATGACAACAATGTAACAAATGTAGACAATGACGAAAATTTTAGTTTCTGTCAGCAATCAGCAAAATTCTATGACTTGTTTGTGTTAATTGAACTATTTCAAAATAGAGAGCTTTCTAACATTTAAAATTTCTTTAATGGTAATGAATCAGATTTATGTATATGTTGGGGTTAAAGTTCGAAATCGGTAACTGTGCGTAATTAAAAAAATGTTAAAATGTTCACACAATTAAAAATCAATTTGTAAATAGAGACTTTACTTCCGTCATGATTGCTGATTCATGCGCCTAAGCACCTCTAGTATTGTTTATTAAACTTGGGCTGATTAAGTTTGGTAAAGAACGCAATTCACGTGCTCCAGCCAGTCATGGCAGAAGTTAACCAATACATACCTGTTGACTATGTATAGTTAAACCATATAAAATAGTCTATCGGGTGAAGGGGGTAATTCGCGAATACATTACCCATATGATGTATACTGTCACAAATTATCGAAATGTTTTCTAGTAACGTCAAACATGTTGTGTTGCATAAGGAGCGGCCATTAAAATTGATAATGATTCGTTCCGATAATGTTCATGACAGGCGACACATTGCACAAGGATTTTTTTTTAATTTATAGGGTTTAGACTTTGCACGCAAAGACAGGTATGAATATTGAAGAATTAAAATTATTATTTTTTTTAAATTTATTTAAAAAACGTTCATTTTCCGGATCCCTTGCATAGTGTCCTGTGTACGAATGTTGTTCGAAATCCGCGAATTGAGTGTTAGGAGTTTCGTTAGCACCAGTGATGTCCTGGTCAACAATCAACAATCTATATATTGGTGCATCTAGAAGGTATGTGAAACAGCAGAAAAACTCCCAACTCTCAAGTCTCACTTTTCGAACAAAATGTGCCCTGTGGTGTGAAAGTTACAAGTGACGAGTGGCAAGCGATGCTCCACTTAGTGGGCGATAGCTAACGTTAATCCAGATATAGCTAAGGCGGTACAAACTATCGATGATAATAATTTAATTTATTGATCCTGGATTTATAAAATAGATTATTTTAATTTTATGAACTTATAAAAAAAATCTCATATGCGGTTATACCAATGTCGATGACATCGATTATCAGGTCCTATCGAACCGGTATGATAACCTGACAAATGTTCTAGGTCGTGTACAACTGTACCGGCTAATAAACGGGAACTAAAGGACAATACAATTCTAGAAATGAAACGGAAAACTTCGGTAATACACTCACTTGAAAATCGTTAGGCGCAAAAAAAAATCCAACAGTATCACGTAATATCGAAATCGAATAAGTACCCTAATTGAAAGAACGAATAAAAAAATTCCAAAAGTATGGGCATATATCTAAATCGGCACAATAATTTATAGGCGCAAATTGTTATATTTTATTAAATTTTTTAGATAAAAGTGTGTAATTGACGACAGATTTATATTCAATTATCAAGGAGGTGGGGCGACTATCTTTTATCTACTTTTTTTTCTTGACAATTTACACTAACAACTTCAAAAATAAACTCTTTAATAGTTTAGTTTAATTGGAATAATTATTCAAAATTATGATATTTTCGAAAAGAAATAACCGAATTGTGACTTTTGACACATGAGGTTAGTAGGGTTTCTTAATGACAAAACCAGATGATAATGAGATTTCTAATTTTACAAATAAAAATTGATTTTTATTTTTAAAATAAGGTACACCGCAATTTAAACTGGAAAACTATAACATAACGGCTTCGAACCGAAAAAACAACAACGTGTAGCAATAATCTACATTTTCTATAAACTATCGACATCTTCTACGAATTTTCGACATCACTCAAAAATTAATTGCCTACGCTATTTTCAACACCAACAGGTCGCGATCACAAGCTAAAAAGAAAGCCGAGTAAAAAATATTAGGTGTGAACTAACCACCAGTTTTAAAATCGAATCACCACGTACCACTAAACAATTGTTTTGCATATTTGTGAAAAAGTTAAAATTTCGCATCGAAGTACTTTCAATTATTCATATTAACAAATGTTTATAACTTCATACATATTTGGAAATTAACATAATCATTTACCTCGGTAAAAATACTTAATTATGTCGCCATTTTTGGTTAGCAATAATCCGTTGGCCTTCAACAACATGCCGTGATAAATTATTATTGTCTTAAACGATTAAAGTCACATTTACACATTTTTGTTAGTGTTATAATTAACAGTTTAAAAATATAGGCCACTGTTAAATTATGGGAACAAGACTCACACGATTACCATAATCATTTAATTTTTGCGTAATACACCCAAAGTTAACAGCCAAAAATTGACGTTGTAATAAACACTAAACTGAGAACAAAATTAAGAAATAATTTATATGACTGAACGAGTACTAATCACAGCTTTTGAAATATTATTAGGATCGCGTAACAAATCAATAGCTAAGACTTATCGTGTACTGATACAATAAGACGTTTCTCCGGAAATCATAAGTTATACATAAAAGTTCTATACGTGGTCAATAAATACATAAAAAACATAAATTGAACTTTTACGATCACAAAGCAACAGAAAAGAATTTTTAAATGTAAGTGTAAAATAAAATCAATCAAGATAATTTTATAGTTTTAATAAAAATAATAAAAAAGAAAATTTAAATAAAACAAAAATAATAAAATTATAAGAAACAAGTTCCTTTCCTGTTTTAAAAAACTAAAGAAACGCTTTCACTGTACAAAACACTTCAATTAAAATTACATGTAAATAGCAGTTCCTTTTTGGAAGTGCAATTTAATCTACAGGTGGGAGTTTTCATGTTGGTTTCAATTTTACTTAATTAAACTTTAAAATTGTATATAATTAAGTGACTGCGTGTACTAAAGCATAAACAAGTATCAAATTAACGCTTAATAATTTTGGTTACGAAAATATCGTAATTTTCTTATTCACTAGATTTTGTATATAAATATGTAATTTTTTGTAAATTTGTAAATAATTACGAGAGAACCTTAAGTATCGCATATACATACATGTATATTATAAAAATTAATTTGGGGTATGCAAATGGGTTTTAAGGTTACATGTTTCTAATATTCTTTGTCGATACCTTGTCGACGTTTAGTTGGCATTTCATGTAAATACATTAATTAAATGCATACCTTAAAAATGATCACATCTTCCAAAAAATCAAAATAAAAGTTTTATATATATACGAAATGAAACGTCCAATTGAATTCACAAAAAAATTCTTTGTAAGCGAGCGAGCGTTGAGGAGAAAGTGTCTAGCCAGTATAATAAAAATAACAAAACTAACAATAAATATATAAATCTTATAAACTGAATAATAACAAGTTAATTGCATTTTTTATGTTCTGTTCAACAACATCAAAAATAGTTTTTAATAGATTTTAAAACTTTACAATAACAATAACACTAGACTAAAATTTTGTACAAAAATTTAAATAATTTATTCAGAATTATTAGAGCTTCTTACTGACAAATAAAAACAACACAAAGAACTACAAATTTTTCCGACTTGAGAAATTTCAATTTTTATTAACAGAAATTTCATCGCGAACAAAAATAAAATTAAAGTCTTTGTTTTAATTTTATTTATTTTTATATTTTAAGAGCACAAAAAATATAAATATATTTTATGGTTTGTTGAGTATTAGATTTCTTATTTTAAATAAGCAAGCAAAATAACATTTATGGAAATTAGTACGAAAGTTACTACATACTTTTAACCCAGGCATGGTGAAAAAATATTATAATCAACAAAATGCAATACCAGAATATGTATAATTAGGTAAATAATTAAGTAATTAATTATATCCACCAACCACTTATTTGATCCCATTTTACATAAAAGGCATGGTATTTAGCATAATATTCTTAAAGATCTATATATGAACGATTTAATTAATTAATGATTCTAAATTAAGTTATTCAGTTATGAAATACTTATATAACAGAAATGTTTTATTTTTAACACATTTAACATAAGACGCACTCATTTTACACTGAAAAAATAATCATTCTTTCGGTTCATTGGGTTGTGGATTTTTTTTTTTATTTAAATTCTGTTTCGATTGTGCAACATGTTGTGTATTTATTAATAAATAAATAAATAAACTGTTAATACGAGAAAAGTACGAAAAATAATTATTGTACAAATAATTGGGAAGAACACTTCTAAGCAATAAACGACATTTAAAACCAATTTTTGGTTTAAGATAATAATATTTCAACGAACAGTTACGAAAACCAAAAATAAATCTCTTTGAACTAATTTCAAACAAATGGTGGCCTGCTTTTGTTCGTTCTACAATATTTTGTTGATAACAAAAAATTTAACGTAGTAGTTTGGGAAACCTATTTGATACTAGAGAAACTTCTGCAAATGATGAAACAAGTGTAAATATGGGTGATGGATGTCTGGCAGTCTGCACTAGGTGTGTTTCGTTGCAACACAAAAATAGTCTGAAGAGTTTTATGCAAAACCTTTCAACAGTCAGTTAAATCCACTACACCCCAGTTGCTTCCAAGAAATGTGCTTCAACTAGCTAGTTTCTGTCATTTGCGACTACGACTATGAACAATTAAATCCAAAATACAATAAAATTTGTAGGCACATGAGTCAAATTTTTGAAGATGCCAACATGAATGGCAATGTATGCTTAGTATTAACGTGTGGTATGATTAAATTAGAAACAATTTTATGAACAAATGTTTCTTAACTATACCTAATTCTCAAAGATAGGTTTGCTTTTAAAAGGATTATCGTTAATATTGTTAATGAATTTCGATACTGCAAGATCAGAAGTATAAGTTGGAGGCAACACTTGCCACTAAATTCTTTTAATTTTTACCGAGCCATTGCAAATCTGTGCTGTATGCTATATATGTACAACACTCCTTTCCTAGACGAAATGTTCATCATTTCCTAGGCGATCTGATAAAAATTACCTCGATTCCCCGCCCCTAATGCCAAGCCCGCCCCTAATGCCGAAAAAGCAAAAAAATATTTTTAAGCTAATTTTAAGCGTTTAGGTCTGATTCTATTTTAAATTCGGAGGCGTTATAGTTCTTTTTATTCTCATATACTCGTGTAGTAAGTATATCGTTTGAAAAATCTTAAATCAGACAAGAATTTTGACAATGGCTCCTTGACAAGTTATTCCTTTTTTATACATGTCGTATATCGATGAAGAAGTCTTGAAGAAAGGTAATACTTAAAACTGCCACTGTATAGGTTGAAAGATCTAGGACTATACAATAATTTTGTTACGAATACATTAGTTCATAAATCCGCCGTTTGGTGTTGGTTATTTTAAAATATACACGAGTACACAACGCAAGTCATTGAAAAAACTTTGAAGAACGTCTAAAATTTTTATCGAAGCTCCTTATAAATCAAAACTACCGCGCTGGTGCTGGAGGTAGATACATTTTATTTTATTCCAATATTTTAATTTGAAAAAACAATAAATTTTTTTTTTGAGTTGATATTCTAGATTTTCGGATCATAGATTTGAGTACCGCGTGAGGTCTAAGCCCCTAACATTTTTTTTTCTGTGGTAATCTGGATAGTTGCTGAATTAGATAAGAAATCCACTTCAATTCTAACTAACACATAATCTTCCTTGAAGTCAAATGTGTGTTAAAAATGGTGCGAATTTTTATCTTTTCAAAATTGATTCTAGACAAAAACTTGAATCATTTTAGTTTTTGCTGTTTAATTGTGGATTCCCAAGCAAGCACCCAGCACCTTTTTGAATTCAGCTGTCTACAAACTATTTAAATTGTTTGATAGTAAATGTTGAGTTCGTGTTGGATAATACAATCTTCCCCACATTTTCGATTATTAAATCGTCCTTTTTGGTGATTGGTTCATCAGATCGAGGTACATCTTTTGCAAATTCCCAGAATGAAATCGAAGTTTGAAGAAATCGTTTATCTACATGATTTAAAATAAAGTGAGGTACAAAAATGTTCAAATGCATATTACATAGAAAGCGGTTCAAATCCGGAGGCAGGCGCATTGTACCTTACTTCGCGAAATTATTTTACATCATATGTAGGTTATATTGCCCAAGGATTGGATGTTGTCGATTACATTCTACTTTCCATTCCAGAATTCGATGTTAGGTTTTTGAAGATCTGGACATTTTAAGAGTATCTAAACATTTTGGGACCATTTTTGAATGGTGTCCTTTTTTGTTAGTTTTGGTTAGTTTACGTCCAGATCCCATCCTGGTGGGACTATATAAATGTTGAAGATAAAAGTCATTGAAGTGCCTAACTGATTTTTTTTTTAAACGTGTTCACCCGGCATAATCAAGTTGTGGTATAAAAAGCGTTTACTTCCATTTCCTGTAGGAGGATGGAAGACTCATTTGTTCTAATGCAAAAAATTACAAATTTGAAATAGTCTAACACTTTGCTACGAAATTGAATATCGCATTTTTACGAAATATGCGTTTTCAGCGTTTTCTTAAAATTTGCATTGGTTACAATTAGTTATAAGCAGTTTGCCCCGCATCATATGTGATTGTCGACTGAATGTTAATGCCAGTTAGAGGTTTGCTCTTAATGCCTCAAAGAGATAGGCGGAACTCCGATGGTACTAGTCAGCTTAAACAGTTAGGATCGAAAAAGTGAATAATCTGCTGCATTAAACTAAATATTTGGTAATTTAAATTAGAAAAATGTCATGCGGTTATTTCGCCATGAAGATTACGTTGAGATTGGGAGTTTGGCTCTCATCTTTAAAAAAATATCGAAAAAATATAGTTTTGGTAGTTTAAGTCTTTGACCCAACGCAAGACAATTGAGAAATACCAAACAACGTAATACAGTGTACGGCATCTGTGTACAGTTCATGGCATCTGTGTTATCGCTTATAAGAACAAAAACGAAAGGTCAAGGTCAACAGGCTCTTTAAAAAAACATAAATTTTATTGAATTTGATCAAATACTAAATTAACGTTGGAAACTTGCCATAACTAAATTTAAAAAAAAAATTCAAATTACTTTTTTAGTTTTTATATCTTACCCAAACAGAAAACCATAACATTTTAGTCAAAAATTTGGTTCCACGGATTGGAAAGAATTCTGTCGCGTTTTGATGTAATTAAGACTTAATAAAGTTGAAATTCGGCCGTTAAAAATTAGTAAACCGCGTCTATTTCGATGACAGTCAAAATTGCCACTCCCAAAAAAGAAATTGTCTTCTATCTCAAATATGGTTTTTCGACATTTCATGATGGAAATACTTTTCGAAAATTTCTGAAAAATACCAAGTTGAAGTTGGCCTGCCCAAATACAAATAAAAATTAATTTGTTACTTTAGGGTTTTAAGGGAGATTTTAGTGAACTATTTTAAAAAATTAATGTTAATTCTATATCAAAAAAATGTGTATTGATTAATTACAAAACCAAAGAACTATTATTAGGGTAGAAAAAATAATGTTCTTGTACTTTTATACTTCACACAAATCAAAGCTTGTTGGGCGACCAATTTCCCCAAACATGTTTTGAACGGGTTGAGAAAACCCGTTCCTTTAATTAACGTACTATGTATGTAAACAAAGATAAACAAAATTTTAATACTTATTACAATATAAAATCATAACACGACAAAAAACTCACCAATTACCACTGATCCTCGGAGCTCTCGTGTCATAGAGATGCTGAAAATAAAAAACATAAAGATGTACATAAATTAGGACCGAACCTCCGACAGATACACCCACACATTTTAAGCAAATATTACTTTAAAAAAAAATATGATCACATTAATTGTGATTTTGATCGAAACCATTTTTAAAAAGGACGCCCCCCAATTACTTATTTAACTTTGAGAAACAAAATTGGAATGATGGAGTATTCTTGTACTCAAAGCATTCAGGCGTAAATATTAAAAATAAAAAAACTATTTGAGTGTTATGGTTATCTATACACGGAATCTATATAAAATAACGGTATTAGACATTTTTTATTTTACTCTTCTATTCCTCTATTTATTCTACCAACAAAAAAATTATTTCATGCAAATCATCAAATCATTTTCATTCAATTTCTGCGAGTGATTTAAAAATAGATGTTTTGAAAATTAAAAAACTTAGAAAATATTGAAAATCGTACTGTTATTAAAATGGTTGTACAGTAATAAGAGAGATCAAAAAACCAAAAAGGTAAAACCTAAGGATATCAAAAAACCAATAAAAAATGTTTACAGAAAATCTAATCCTTCTCATAAAACAATAATGAAGTTGGTCCGTTTATTCAAATAAGGTAGAGAGTCACTTTTGACAGTGTTAGCACCATTTTACGCAATCATCCTAAGCTGTCAAAAGTTAGTGCAAGCTGGGTTCATCGAATGTTGGTTATAGAATATAAAAATAACGATTGAAAACTTTTAATTTAAATATAGAAATGAGTGAAAAAGGTCTGGTTAAATTTACAAATAAGATAGTCACCGCGGGTAATGAAACGTAGATGCCTCACTATGATCAAACCAGAGATCCGCAACCGAAAAAGTTAAAGGTTGAACCATCAACTAATAAGAAAACGGCAACATTTCTTGGGATGCTAATGGAATTTTGATCATTGGCTTGACTTACCTCACCTTACCAAATGGCTTATTATGAGGCATAAATTGAAAATGCTATCAGCGAAACACAACGAGGTTAAATCAAGCTAAAAATATTGCATTTACAAGAGAACACACCAGTACATAAAGCGAATGTTGCACAACAAGCAGTACGAGCTTGTGAGTTCTTTTAAATACAGCATCTATCTAGTAAATAATTCCTTGGTTAATGGTTTTGGATTGTTTATGTATGTGTGTACGTTATAATAATATGTGTTAACGCAGGAGCATTCTTTCAAATTAAGGTTAGGCTAAAGATTTTCTTTTATTGGGGACTGTTTTACTAAGAAACGGTAATAAAATGTAGCCGGTAGCTTCATACCACACAAAAATTGTAAATAAATATCAATCAATATTTAAAACAAAAAATGAAAATAATTCAAGGCTTTTATTCTATCCGAGTTTTATCTTGAGGCAGAATTACGAACAATGCACAACATTTCCGACAACGACAGTAAAATTTTGTAATCGAAAACAACACCAAATTTGTTTAGTAATTTTTTACATAAAGTGTGTAAAAACTATTATCAATATTATTCCGAATTTGCCTTATCAAATCCAGTTCATACCACTTAATTGTGAATAACTCTACAACAATAATTATTTTACCTTACACCAGTACCGGAATATTCACGAAACACGACATATATTCAATAATTATCTAACTATCAACTAAACTCTAAAGTTAACATAAATTTGTGACATCTCCTGGATTTCAACAGTTAAAATTCCCACTAGATAGATTAATGGCAAAAATACGTGTATCCGTTTAAATTTTTTGCAGATTTGTATCGCTATAACTTATATGCTACCCGCTAAAGAATAACACTGTAATAGCTCAGAAACGATAACTGACATTATTTATGCCAGCCGTTAGTTCATAGAAAAGGGCGACCATTTTATATTTTATTTTTGATAATATGTCACAACGTCGAATGTCACCGTTGATTGTTTGAATGCGACCGATTCACCAGAAGTTTTTCTATAGATTTTATGTAAGCTTAATTTGACCTTGGAATGTATTATGGGAGTAATTCCAACAGACATTTGATTAAATCCAATTATTCAAGCACTTGTGTCCATTTACTCACAGGTAGTAGACAAAAAATAAACATTTTCATCATCAGGTTGGTGAAAGGAAAATGACTTCTTTGGTGTCTTACAAGATATGACCTTATTGTTACGATTGAGTCACAAACGGATATGATGATGATGATAAATATTTTACTTCTTCAAAATCAAAATTACGTTCACAACTGTTTTTGATTATAATTATATCCAAAAATGTTGTAAGACGGTCAGAGTCATAAAGCCATAAAATAATAATTAATAAATCCATCTTATAAGTCAACTGCTGCTGTTTTTACAAAATTACAAAATTTGCTGTGTGCATTACATAACATTGCGAATGTATTATGAATATGTTTTTAACCGGACGTGTATATGATTTATGTACTCCTCGTATATGTTACGAAATTATGGAAAATACATTAAAATTAAGAAAATATTTTATATGAATCATTAATTTATATTTCTCTTTTCACTATTTTAATGTATGTAGTTATATGTACATCTCTAAACACTTCCCGGTACAAATTTAATCGAAAATCGATCGAAGAAAAGAATTAGAAATGGAGGATTTCCCATTTGAATACTTTCGATAAATATTTCGTACAAATAGAATGGAGCATTGTTAAGTTCTCAATTTGACATATTAAATTGAATGTTTATTATTTATTATTGTATTTTATACTAAAATTCGCAATTTCACTTTCATCAAACAAATAGATTTTTTTATACATATTATATTCAAATGACATTTAACTTGAATACAATTTTGATTTAAAATTCGTTTTAGATTTGTACTATCTTTTGAAATGTCACTATGCCATCAAAAGCTATGACTATAATTTGGTTTTTATACCTTGGTTAGGAGAGCTTTTTTATATGGATGGTAACTTCTTCTTATTTTATAAGCATATACAAAATCAAATGTTGCAAAACTTTGGTTAATTTTTTGGGGCCAAGTGAATATTTTATATTGTAACAATTTTACTGTCACTCTGGTCTGTTTTATTATTTTTATTTTAATTAAATGTACTCGTATGTATATGTGCCAGTTGTTTCTTGAACCAAAACAAACCATGAAATTTATTTCTCTGTGGATAGTTTACAAATTGAAATAGCAATTCAATTGAATAGCAATTGTTTTGAGAAATTTGCAATTAGCAATCTTGATCATCAGACTAATCCAGAAAATATTGTCTGTAATTTTAATGTTAATTATATATGTATTACTATAAATTTCGCCACTATTCGTTTTACACTTACAAAGTAGAAATTTCAGGTAATAAAAATGACACATGCATATAATCTCGGATTGTAAGAAATAAGCAAAATTCGCTGAAAATCGTATGATGCGAAGACAGTTTAATAACATAGCATGGTACCTTAAAACAACAACAACCTTCATCAATTAAAACAAGACACGACTTTTCGTATTGTCTAGTTACCACACAATTTCGTAGATATTCGATATATCCAGCCCATCTATAGGTCTACGAGATATCTCAATTGTAGATTTGCCTCACTTCTGTAATTCTATTTGCACTGGATGCAATATTTTCATATTATTTTAGGTTTATCTCTAATATAATTTACTTGAATAATTATTTATTTATTTATTACTTATACAAAAATGTTGTCAACAAACGCACCCCTTTCGAGCATAAGCTCGTTTATAAGAGCGTGTGCTGATCATAAAAACCAAATACAATTGGCCGATATGCTTTCTTTGCTATGTTTAGCTTAATGCTCCGTGCGTGTGTTCATGCTGTATCAAAATTTTCCGTCTTTTCGGTAATTCAAACATTAAAAAAATGAAGATTTAAACTTGATAATACACACAACAAAAAGTAAATACCACATTCCTTAATCTAAAACTTCATACCTCGAAGATAAAAACAATAAAAATAAATAAGAATAGAATGAAATGTCTTGTTAACTAAAGTACAGTTTCAAACCAAAAAGATATTGTGGGTCCAGCCCATATTGTGGATCCATCCCAACTCTCGAGGTCCGAGATAAATGTAATATGGTACACACAATACTCGTGTAACTAAGCCCAATGTGGGTTTTTATTGTGTGTCCAGTGGCTCTATTCTGGTAATACCCCAGGAATAGGGAACTGGGAAAAGAATTTACATATAATTTATGTTTAAATTATTTTCGTCTGACCTACTGAGGAGGAAAATTTTGAGTAATATTTCCATAGCGAAACTGTGGCACTATTCTGGCAATTCCCCGGGAATAGGGAACTGGGGAAAGAATTTATATGTAATTTCTGTTCAAATATTTTTTTTTTCCGGCCTACTGAGGTGAAAAGCTTGATGTAAATATTTATAAATTGGGAATAATTTGTCCATACCTAAATTGGCAGGGAAAAATATTCCCCATTTAATTTTGTTTTCAAAAAAATAAATACTATCTTTTTACCTCAGTATGCCAGAAAAAAAATGTTTAAATAAAAATTACATATAAATTCTTTCCCCAATTCCCTGTTCCCGGGGAATTACCAGAATAGTGCCACTGTGGCCCTATTCGGTCTTTCCCTGGGAATAGGGAATTGGGAAAAATATTTTCATAGCATTTTTGTCAAAATTATATTTTTCTGGCCTACTGAGGGAACAAGTTTGGTGTTAATATTTTCGAAACAAAGTTAAATGGGAAAATATTTTTCCCTATAAAATTTTTGTGGAACAAAAGTTTCCCAATTTACTTTGTTTTAAAAATTTTTGCACTAAAGTTATTCCTTCAGTAGGCCAGAAAAATATAATTTTGACAAAAATGCTATGAAAATATTTTTCCCAATTCCCTATTCCCAGGGAAAGACCGAATAGGGCCACTGTGGCTCTATTCTGGTAATTCCCTGGGAATAGGGAATTGGGGAAAGATTTTATATGTAATTTCTATTTTAAAAATTTTTTTCTGGCATACTGAGGTAAGAATCTAGTGGTAATTTTTTTGAAAACAAAATAAAATTGGGAATAATTTTCCCTGCCAATTTAGATATGGAAAAATTATTCCCAAATTATAAATATTTGCATCAAACTTTTCTTCTTAGTAGGCCGGAAAAATAGTATTTGAACTGAAATTACATATAAAATCTTTCCCCAATTCCCTATTCCTAGGGAATTACCAGAATAGTGCCACTGGTAGGGTAAATTTTTCCCAATTTTATTTTGTTGTCAAAAAAATTGCCACTAACTTTTTACTTTAGTATGCCAGAAAAAATAGTTTACACAGAAACTATGTGCATATTCTTTCCCAGTACCCTGTTCCCGGGAATAACCAGAATAGGGCCACAGGTATGATTCTAGAGAATGTTCGATTTAAATGGAAATAATCCATTGCTCACCCGATTTGGAAGAAGTTCAGTTCCAGTTTATTCAATAAAAAATCAGTATAATCGGAAAGCGTGTGGTCGAAGTTATCAACCAAGATGGTTAATCAAATGTAAACAGATATTAAAAAACGGTCTAAGGGATCGGTACGAAAGCCCGAGTTACAAAATCGCAAATTATAAAAAACCCAACTTTTTAAAAATCCAGTTCTCGAAATCCTGCTTTTCGAAATTCCCCTTTTCAATAATTCCGCTTTCTACACAGGCGCTTTTTAAAACGCTCGCTTTTTAAAATCCAGATTTTGCTGAAAACTTAAAAAAGTTCGTTCATTTACATTTTTATTAAGAACTCGGCCATTTCTTGATGAATCTTGGTCAAATTAAGGGATGAAGTTTGCATTTCAAAATGATTTTTTTAAGAATTTTTGGAATTTTGTCATGCTCAATGAAACTTGACTATTCTTTAACCAATAATTATCAAATTTGGTATGCAGAACTGGATTTGAATTCTTACTTGAATCTTGAACGAAGTTCTGAAATTCGGCCGTATTACAATCAACTAGGCTATTTGGGATTTTAACATGAATTCATGCCATGAATTGGGATTTTAACGAAACTTTAACAAGAAGTGCTGCAATTAGACCACTCTAAATTAAACTTAGCCATTTCTTAACCAATCATGGTCAAATTTAGATTTTAGAGCTGGATTAGAATTCTTACATCCCTTCTGGCTGAACTTTCATTTGGGCCATGGTAGACGGATCTTCGTCATTTCTTCACCAATATGTTATTACTGTCTAAATTGGAATACTAACGTGAACTTTGAACGCATTTAAGGAATTTGGCATGGCTTAATTGAACTAGTCAATTTCTTCTTCATTTTGAATGGAATTTCAAAATTTCTTGACTTACGGTCAAATTTATTATGTACAACTAAATTAGAATTCTCAAGTACAAGAATTAGGAGGATTTACTGGCGTTTGAACATATAGTTTGAGGGCGGGGTTTGAAAAGCGGGATTTTGAAAAAAGAGATTTGGAAATCCGGACAAACGACCCAAACTCATTGCAATTGTATTTTAAAAAAAATATTAATCAAAAATTCGTAATCAGTAATGTCTTTGCAAAAAAAATGAACTACAACCATTGTTGTATTTAGAAAGAGAAAGAGCATAAAATTTTACTACTATAATTCCAATTAACATGTCACATCCCTTCCTTTCTTAGACTGGCAAATTCAAAATTTATAGTTCTTATTCAAACAGCGAGGGTCAATAGCAATACGATCTGTGATCTCAAAGCGACAGGTCGTATTAAATTATATTCAAGAAAATCTGAAAAGTTAGATCTTGCATTCTTAGGAGTAATTTAGTATTTAAATATTTTCCTACTCTACAACATAACGACAAAATTTAGCAAGGCTGACCAGATATCCGGGGACATCTATTTATTAAGGCAGAGATTAAAAAAATATGTGACACGAATACACATCACACAATCTGCGTAGGCATAATCATCAACAAAAGAGCTGGGTCATGTTAGTAAGTAAGTACTTATCGAAAATCCTATTCGCTACACACAGGAGATACTGTTTATTAAAACGGATGTCCAGAGTAACAGTTGTAAGATCAGCACTTATGTACGAAGTTTTATGCGAAAATATATCTAATCGCCATATTCCGGGTGGAAAATGGATATTTTGCGACCCGATCGAACACGATATTTTCAATTGCCAGAAATCGTTTGTGATTCGTTCGAATTTCGGGGAATTTCGTTTAGAGGATTATCCGGTGGGGCCTAGGCCCTTGGTTTTTTAATTTTTTCGACTCGCACAGAGGAGCGTTTTCCAGCACAAAAACCTGATTGGTTCTGATACGGGGAAATTCATTAGGAGGGTCATTTGGAGAAGGCCGGTTTCCATTATTTAAATGTTTTCGGTCTCGCACGATTTTGATAAAAAATTGATGAAGGAGAGGTTGGGATTTGCCAAGATTCATTTCAATGGGTTCTAATTTAGGGGAAATTGTTTTGGAGGTTTCTTCGGTGGGGCTGAACTCTTTATTAATTTGTTGTCAAGTTGCACCATAGTGCGTGTAGTTGCAGCATTTGCATATGTTGCACTCTGTTATGCGATGTTGCACGACTTTGCATCTTATTGCACCATATTGCGTTATATACCGTGGTTCTTGATGTTACATCTTGTATGTTTTTTCACTATGTTGCGTCATGTTACAGAATTGTATAGCTTGTTGCACCATGTTACTCGATTTTTTACCATTTTGTGTGATGTTGCTTAGATTTTTATAAAAATGGGTGAGAAGTGTCTTCGGGTGCTAACAATCGCTTATGATGTTCTAAGTTCAGAAAATAGTTATTAAAGGGGTTCTCAAATACGATCCAGATCCCTATTTAAAAAATCGGCTCGAACGATTTGGATGAAAAACTTGAGAAATATCATGAAACCACTATAATGCTTCATGATTTTGTCAAATTTGTTGAGAGATGTTCTGGTTTCGCCATTATGTAGCGTATTTCTCAATCGAAGGGGATGGAACTCAGATTAATGATGAAAATGAGAATCTAATATAAATTTTGGACATTCCTCTGAAAAATTGTCAATTTGAACGAAACCAAGCCTTTGTATGTTTCAAGTGAAATTTTGCAGAAATCGGTCCACCGGAAATGGCAGCTTCCATTGAAATATTTCCGTTTTATGACGTTTTTCCACATATTTTAAAAAGTATAGCAACTGCGAAAAAAATTCGACCACTATATAGCCCAAACAGGTTGAGTGATAGTCATAAAACTTTATACTTAAGGTTCTCTGATAAATTGGCCAATTCCAGAGAAATTTCACGGAAATCAGGGTTTCGGAACTGGTAGCTTCCATAGAAACTTTTTAGTTTCTGGCATTGGACTATTGAGTTTAAAATGTATAACATTTACAAAAAAATCTATTAAAACAAATGGAATCACAAATTAAATTTCAAAACTGGTCCAGATCGTTTTAAAAACATTTATGCGGAAATAACAAATTTTGACAAAATCCTTTTTATAAGAACCTTTTCGTATTTTGCAAATATTTTGAAAAGTATATAGCATTTACGAAAAAACCTAGTAAATAGTTTTCTTACTAGTTAAATTAAATTGAGATAAAAAGTAGTTCTGGTTGATTTTCTGGTAGTTGTTGATTTCTACAAAAAAAACTTACTTCTTAACATAGAAAGACTACAGCATAGGAAATAATGATGGATGAAAAAAAATGATTTTAATTGTTTAGCGATATGCTACATATTGTTTTATATTCAGAATTAAAGAAGTAATTGATATTGCTTTCGACGTTGTTCAATAATCTATTTTTTTTCGGTTTTACAACAAAAAATTAATGTACCAATTTTCAAATGTTTATACTTAATGGCACAAAAAAGTTCAATTCAACCAACTTTGATCGAGCGATACTCGGTGCTAGAGGCTATTTCTTTTAACGCAATAGTCAAAGCAAAACATAAATTGATATAAAATAATTGAAATTGTTTTAATAAAATATAGACGATATTTTAAACAAAGGTGTGTGGATTTGAAGAATTCGAACATGAACAGCGTTAGACATTCCGGTACTAAGTTTCCCCGTTTTCTAAAATTATGTAGCAACAGGCTAAAAACATAGTTAATCATTCACTATGGACAGCAACTTTCTTGATTCTTGCTGATTAATAAATGGCTCACTATGAGACGATTCTGTATACGGTGTGGTATATAAAATCCTGTGTAGTTCGTTTTTTCTTCAGTACTAAGCCAATATTTCTTAGTATACTATTCATAATCTTCGAACTGGGGCCTTATCACCATCTCTCGATTCCACCAAGCCTATTTAGTCGGGTGAAATTATTCCTAACCGTACAATTGTACACAATTCATGATCTTCATCATCGGAAACTCATCTTTCTGCTCCAATTTGCCTACGTCATTATCCTGTTTGCCAAATGTTATGTCTCTAGATTGATCCAGTTTCTTCAAAATATTTACGTTTTGCTGCAATATTTTTTATTCAAATTTTGGATTTGGTTTTTCAATATTTGTTTAAAATTTCTATAATCCTCTATAATTTCTGAGATTATTTATACCTTTTCGAACTCGTTTACATTTTAGCCTGGGTCCAAATTAATTAACTATACTCTAATTGCAGTTCCAACATCATGGCCTTCTTAGAGGACGATCTTCTGATATTCTCAGTTCCGCCGGTATCACCAATTGTTAGAAATTTATCTTGTCAAACTTAGTTCACTGGATTGGGAATAACTTTTCATATCTCTGTGAGTTCCGATAATATAAAACGTTTGTGCCGCACTGTCTTCGGGTTGGCGTTTTAGGCACGAGATGCGAACAAGATTATTTCTTCATAATAGTATATTATGTATCAAAGGAGTAAAATAGGAGATTATTGCTCGAGTGTTGAAATGGTTACTGAACGAGAGCAATAAACAACGTTTGCTCCCGAGTTGCATATGATATTCTTTCTACGACTTCAATTTTGTATTATATTGTACCAAGAATTTTTTGTATGACGAAAATATGACGACTAGAAATTTTTAAATTGCAATCGAGTTTTCATTGAAAATTCGTTTTTTAATCGAAAATTATTCGACTTTTATAAATCGATATCTACTAACCCATCTACTTTAGTCCCTAGCAAGTAAATACATCATTATTGAATAATGTTTGAATGACAGATTTTACCTTCGATTTTTAAACAAATGCTGCTTTTGGTCGCACCACGAGTAGAAAAACACGTTTAGACACGCTGTCAATGGCAACCAATATTAATCAATTTTGATGAACACAAGCCATGCTACACCTAGTAGGTCAATAGTAGGATGGTATAAGACCCCACCCTCGAATGGGTGGAAATACCTTAACCCCTAATCAATATCTTACCGATACAAAATATTATTTAATTTATAATTCAAGACACTTTTATTGTTTTTCGCTTTCAAAACTAGCTCGCCCCAATCATTCTAGAAGACCGAATATTAAAGACATGTATATAAATAGATAATAAGGCTCTAAAATTTTTAATGGTCATATTTCAACCGAAAGGTAAAATTATAGACTATTTGTAATTTTCTAAAACTGTAATAAATCCAGAAATACGGTGTCATAAAACTAAAATTTGTTGGATTTTTATGACATAACCGCATTATATAAGTGTCAGGATCAGCATAACTATTCAATTGTTTATGTGCGGAAAATTTCTAGAACCAGTTTGTGAAAGTCTTATATTTAAAATATATTACTCGTTTGTTGATTAAGTGCTTATTTCTCTGAGATTACATTACAATATTTCCCAATTAAAGTTTTTGTGTAAAAGACAATAGACATCTGTTAAAATCTCGATTGTATTCATACACCCCACCCGCATATGCGGAACATTTATCAAGTTTATCAAGTTAACCGAATACTCGAAACAGTTCTTATTTATAATTCAACACATCCTAAAACAAGTTTGACCGCCGGCATTCCAACATACAAAAGAAATATGTACGCAAAAATTCAAATGTGTATTTTCGAGGAAGCCCAATCTGATGATTAGAGAGTAAATAATAGTTTTTGGTGTTTAAAAAAAAGTTAGTGCCCTTAACTCTGTTTAGAAAAAGAATAATAGCAACCGTTCAAACTCTTCCAAACCACATTCAATATAATAGGTTTGATTTCTGTGTGCTATTCAGCATGAGCCGATGACCACATTCATACTTTTTTCAAATGCTCTTTTTATGTCAAATAGAAAAATATATTTAAATTCAACACACGTCATTACACTACTACAACACATAGCTTAGTCAAGTTATCTTTAAAGCATACATATACCTGACAATATTTCATTGTCGACAATCAAACGTTCATCTTAAAATGCTCAATAATATTTTCCGGTTGTGGGTTGAACATTTAACTGGCACCAAACCAACCCAAAGTAACACGTATCGTGCATATAAAATAAATCAATTTGTATGTCGATTTCGCAATCAAATCAAAATTATTATTGCAATTGTGACATATATTGTTCATATAACCAAGTCTCAATTAAGTGCAGAAAATTTATTACACTTCTAGTCAATTTCCGAACAAATTAAGTAATAAATCTCGTTGTGTTTGCTAAATTTATGTCCCATTAAGAAACAGGCATATATCACATAAATTATAAAAAATTGATTGTAATTTTTTTCCAATTACACTCTCCATTTCCTCATCAATTTCCTCATGCGCACATTACGAATATAATTTAATTTACCAATTACATATATGATTTTTTTAATATTTATTTCCACCTCAGTAATTTTCCGTATGCGCGGTACCCGAAAGTTTACTGAATATACGTACGTACAATAATTAAATCAAGTGCTACCGTTTGGTTTACACAGCTATAAATTGTTATGCACTACCGTTTACATTTTACAACAAAAACGTCAAAGATTATCGCTCACAGCATGTAATTATATTTATTGTATATATGTATTCATATATAGAATTTCCTATACACATTTCTCAATCTTAAAAGAAAAACTTTCAAAAAAAACCGTCAATTTTATTATTAGATGTTTATCTTCTTTAAGCCAACCAAATGCTTTCATTTTCACTCGCCTTTAAAAATAATATAAAATAATAAGAACTTACAATTATTATAAGAAAAGTATGTCAGACCGGTGATCAATTTATATTTAATAATACGGATCAACCTTTATAGTTCTCAAGGTTATGTTTATCGAACATATGTATACAATACGTCCATTATCTGTTCATTAGTCTTATACTACTGGCATTAAGTTTTTGGAAATTTTTTTGATCATATAGGTGATATAATTGGGGTATGTATGATGATATCATTCCAATCAAAAAACGTTACAAACAAAAACAGTATACGCGAGCGTAAGAAAGAACTCTAAAGAAAGTATACACGATATAATAATAAATAATAAGACATTCGAAAAGAAAAGCAAATTATTTATACTTTTAAAGCATATCAAACGACCTTGCGGTGTAATTTTTTTAACACATCAACCAAACCAACCTAAATCTGTATATCTCGGTATAAACAGTGTAATTTTCTAACGTTTAGTCGTTTACATTTCTTACGGCAGAGTTGTTCAAATTAGAGTATGCGTATCCATATGAAATGTTTGTAGGCTGTATAAGATAGACAAAAGATAGCAAGGTTGTATGTTAGGCTCCACAAAAACCTACTTGAATTGAGAAACTGATCGGTATATGGGGCAACTAAATGAAAAGGAAACCATCCGCAGTGCAACTACAGCACATTAAATTTACTCCTAAACAACTACATATCGTCAATAAATTATCAAATAATATTATTATTAAATGTTCCTACCTTCATCTTCCTTTTGCAGTTATTTTCTATTAAACAGATGCATCGAGTTTCCAAACGCGGTAATCTTACCTGTGGCCCTATTCTAGTAATTCCCAGGGAATATGGAACTGGGAAAAGATTTTACATAGCTTTTGTCTATAAATCAGTTTTTTCTGGCCTACTAAGAAAAAAGTTTGATGTATATATTTGTAAATTGGGAAAAAATTTTCCATAGCGAAATTATCAGGGAAAGTTGTTCCCAATTTTATTTTGTTCTCAAAACCACTAACCTTTTACCTTAGTCAGAAAAAATTATTTAAATAAAATTTATATGTAAATTCTTTCCCCCAATTCCCTATGTCTGGGGAATTACCAGAATAGGGCCACTGGATGTAAAACAAATATTTCACTATCACCCAAAATGACTAAACATTTCACAAACCGATCATTTTGCTATTTACACATCATTTTAGAAAAATACATATCCTGAAAAAGCATCACTGCAACATATACACAGTCTATCAAATGTCGACCGTGATGTCATTTCAGATTTTGGATTATAGTGTTAACTTAAAAATTTTGGTTGACAGAGTACCGCATTACACACAATATGCATTGAGAAAATTACATGTAAAAAACAAAAGAAATACTTTTAGCTAAACCACGTGAACTATTTTAAATCATATATGATACAACAAAATTGCACTATCGCTTCAGATATTTCCCCAACTTTTGTTGCTTCGTTTCATTTTATTTTAATGTTCATTTTACTGTTCCAAATATAACTACGCATTGTTTTATGAAAATTCGAATAATATAAAGGATTTAAAAGAAAATTATATTCCGAATGCGGAAATTTCCACCTATTTCAAGAATAGGGGCTCAAGACAAGAGTGCGGAACACATTTGTATAAGCTGGCACGAAGCTGTGCAATGCGTAGGTGTTAGAACCGTAGTAAATACGACCTATAGCCTAATATCTTTGATTTGACTACTGCTTAAGGTAGCACATGAAAATCGAACCAAGAAACAGTTGGGAGTGCTAGTTAAAAATACATGTGAGATACTTCATATTATATGTTGTGGAAATTCGGTTTTTACCGTAAAATATCGTACTAAAAATGTTTACGAAGAGTCCTGAACTCTATATATGTAAATATTTATGAATCTTAAATTGACTTTTTACCTGAAATTAAAATAGCTGTACTTTTGGCGATAGGGAAACCAAACAAATTCACAAATTTAACTAGCAATAATTTATTAATAATTAAGAGAACTTGAAACTAAATTAAGCTCATTGGGTAAACTTTTGATCCGGGTACGTAATATTAACTTAGATTGTTAGTAATTTTTAAATATTAAACTAATAACCCTTTAGAAAGTTAGGAAATTGAAGGTGGCGCCAAAATCTCAAACTGAATACGAAATGCATAAAACTACATATTAACCAAAATCCATTTCCTATATGTCATTCTACAATGTATACCTTCCTTCATATAAACAGCGAAGATATCTCTAAATTAGCAGTTTATGTTAATTTTACGTGACTACATCTAGCTCCTAGATGCTTACATTCCTGAAAAAAGTTCGGACGAAAAAATTTAATTTATCAAAAAACGTGTTGCGCTTTCGGCGGTTTTGTGTGGTAATTTTTTTCACTAAAGTTAAGACAGTTTTGGGATCAACGGGAGTCTGCTACTCCTTATTTTTGTAAATTATTGCAGTTTAGGACAAAAAGCGATAACTTTCGAAAATGGAAAATGGATCGAAGGAAAGAAAAGTGATATTTAACGGAAAGCGATATGTTGGAATTATGAATAAAGATGGTAGCAATTGTCGCTACCGGTTAGAACTTAGAATTTAGTTATTTGTAAGTTCGGAGAACCGAACTATGATTATAACACTTTCTAGCGACATCTATTGATACAATGGCAAAATAAATACTTCTTTATATTTTTGTTTTCTTCTAAAAACTGGAAGTGCATTTGAATTTGATATAATTTTGGCAGCAAACTCTATTTTGTTGGTGATTGTCTATTGTATTTCTGATCCCCTCGTTAGCAGAGTGGGCAGAGTGCTTGCTTTGTTACTCGTGGGTCCCGTGCTGGATTCCCGGTGGTTACCAGAAAAGAAAGTTACGACTGGGTGTATTTAATGTGTATTTGTCATAAGTAATATTGTGTGTATCTGTCCACTTGTCCACATTTATATCTGCATTATTGAGTTAATTGCTTTTAATTGCCTACTCGTATTAAATATTAAAAAATGTTGTAAAGCGATTTATGACTTTATTTAGTTTTAGTCTCTTAAACGCAGGAGCTCCCACAAAGATACTTTTAATTTTCACTGATATTTTTTATTCAAATAAGTTTCATAAAGATAATAAAATCTGTCATACATGTTATATCATATTGTGAAAGTAAAATAGTGTTAAGTATTTTGAACAATTTGGTAAACCCACAAAAGTAATTAAAGATCCAGAATTCACATAATTCCCCGGATTGCAAAGATTAGCAATTTAAACTTCAATGGTATAACTTTCTGTTTTTCTTGACGACTGAAAGTATAGGCGGTCATGACTGCAAAAAGTATTTCCCGTTCGCCAAACATATTCTCATAATTTTCCACAGTATCGGTTTAACTATGAGAAATTGTAACTCTATTACACAGAATATCCACTCAATCTAGTAATTTAACAAATATCAACATTAATAAGTTCTGTTATTTACAAGAAGAATGGTACCACGTTTGAAGAATGTGAAGTTATTCATGTTTCAAAGGTATAACCTATTCCAGCCATTATCTGTGTAAGACAATTTCTTATCTTTTTTAATAACCACAACAACACAATATACCATCTCAGTTCTCCGTTTAAGTAAAAAAATTCGAATAGTTATGTGTCATTAAATTTTTTTTCCTATGATGGAAGAACTGAATAACGTTCATGCTTTAAGTATACTTAAAATACAGTTTGAACCAGTGAAACTTGTCCAGCTTGCAAATGAATGTGCTGAGACTTATTTTATCTGTAAATAATAATTATACACACCACACACATAACTTGCATCTGTACACATTTTATGTTGATTCAGGGGGTAAATCAGGATATTATATCACATTTTGACACAATCCCATATAATCCCATGCGGTGAAACACAACAACAAATTTGAGAAGCCGTACACAAATGTCAATAGTTTGGGCAGCCCTGCCTTATCTTATGCAGTACGCATCCCATTCTCAACTTCAAAGTAAAACTCAGAGCTTTGTGTATGTATTTTATAAGAAAATAATAATTTTAAATTAATTTATTTTAGTGTTGAGATAATATTCGTGAATTTTATACAATTTAATCATTTGATTTGCGCGCAAAAAGAAAGTATGTCGCGTAAATTTGTGGTTATTTCTTTAAGAAGAAATAAGATATATAAATTACAGCAAGAAGAAAAACAAACATACCCGGACATGTTTAATTTTGTTGTATTTCACTTTTATTCTGTAAACAATTTTGTTCGACTATTATTTTTTGTACTCCCATTATGTACATACATATGTATCATTCAGCGTAGGAGGTTTTGGGATGCAAAAAAGTGAAAATACGAAAATATTCGCTTTTATTGAAATTTATTTTAAGTTTATTGATAATAATGACTTTTATGAAATATGTTTTGTGGGATGTCGTGTTTAATATTGAATGTAAAGCCGTGGAATCTATTGTATGATAATATAATAAACAATGTCAAAGCGTGATCTTCCGCAAACCACGGAGTTTTTTTGCAATATGTAATTAGGCACATTTAGCATTCATTTTATTTAAAAAGTGAGTGGAAAAAATTGTTACATACTTGTTGTTCCACTTTACAAACTAACTTCAATTTTCCTAACAATGTAATTTGGATAGCATTTCATCACTTACCATCTTCAGGAAATTATATCACAGATCAAGATTAATTTTTGTTTTGTTATAAAAGTTTCCTGGAGAGTGTCTTTAAAATCCAAAACAATTTGCAAATTGTGAAACCAAAATCTAATTTCTATTGTATGAATCTAGATACAAATTCAAAACATAACTATTTATTGTAAATAAATTAATGTACCTTACATAATTTCCAAAGTCTTATGAGGTTTATGTTTACTTTCCTAACAACTAAATTTGAATTAATTACATTAAATTTTGCATTTATTCTCAAAATAAATTTGAAAGTAACTTTAATGTGAACTTAATATAATATCGAGGTGAAGTTACCAAGATGTTGGAAGTTTGAAGTTACAAAGAGGTTGACAAATACGTAGCGAATCAAAATAATTCGCTAATGCATTGTGATTATACTTTATGTATGTAAGTTCAAAGTATTTTCAATATTTTTGTAGTTTGGTCACTGCAGTCTGATGAGATTACCAAAATGTTTAATTTAAAGAATTCAATGTTTCATTAATTCGGAACAAAACTTCCAACGTCTTATAAAACAGAAAATATAAGAGTAAAGTCTGTTTTAGAATGCAATTCTACATTTATACCACAACAAATTGGATAAGCTTGGATTGTATGATGATTTTATCAGTTTACTAGGGGCTGTATCATAGCAATTACATATTAGTAATTATAGTCATTTCCAGACCTGCTTTCTAAAAAGCAGCATAACATAACAAAATCTATTAAACCTCGTCGTTATCACGCCTCGGTCTCGAGCTCGATTCTCCCTGCTAACCAAAAGAAGTTCATCAGGTTACCAAAACTGCGCCGACAGACTTTCAAAACAATTGTGTATAAAATCCTTCGTAACCTACTTCCGTCGGCATGCCAGCATGTCAAATTCAGCACATCGAGAAGCTTGCTACAGTTCAATGGGCTGATCACTCACTAATCCAAAGAAAAAATGATTAGTGAAACCTCATTGATGAAGCGAAAACCTATTTTTATATGAGATATAGCGCAAGTAAGAAAAAAAATCATTATCTTGCTAAAAGCGGCTTATGAAAACGATTCTTAGAGGACTAGAATCGCTGAAGCATACAAGTTTTAAGACTTGCAACGTCGGTGGCATCGAATCTAAGGCTTAGACTTAAACATATAAGCGGTTTGTCTAAATTGGAAATTTTGAATCAGAATTTCAGTCGTAACAGTTCTAATCAAGTGTTAAATATCAGTCATATCACATGTTGCAAACTTTCGAAATCATGATATTTCTTAAAAAATCAAACATCAAACTGTTGAGGTTGCAAAATTAAAATAAATACTTTAAGAATACACACTAATGGAATATGTAGTAACTATTGGTCAGTTTTTTGTAAAACCCCGACAGTTCTGAATTGTTCTGTATAATAATAGTTATGTATAATATTAAAAGAAAACTATAGAAGACAATTTGATCCACGAGTAATATTTGATTTAAAAACTAAAAATTGTAATTTTAAATTCGAAAATAGATAACGTGATAGACTTAGTTAGGTTAAGGTGATGTGACCTGAGACTCTGGCAGTTCAATGTTAAAAACCAGACGTCATTATTATCTCGTACAAAATTCACCATTACAACCTGAGCTATACTTAGCGAATTTGTAGTGAGGTGCGATAGCTCATTTTGAAGAAGACCCATTGGAGTCCCATTTTTACGTCCATGGTAGAAGACATGATCATCGATAGCTGACGTGATGAACAGTCCTTCGAGACTCATTACTCGTGATAAAGCAATATACACAAGTTGTTGACTGTGTCTTTTATCGTAAGAGAATATACTGACTATTTCGTTAGGTATCACCCTATGATGCATGAATTGTGGTGGCACATGCAGGTACGACTGGAAAATGATTACGCTTAACATTAATTGTCAGATTGTTGTTTCGATTAACAGTTGAGGTTTTTCAAGAAATGGGCATCAAACATCGGTCGATATTCGTTTTCTGCGCCCATCCACCTTTAAGCCGCCTGACCATCTTGCCAACTTGTGAATTTGTACCGAAATTCATCCAGATTCGTTTGACATTTTTTACTGTTGACGTTTTCATCGTTCTCGTTGTCCCGGTCAGGATGGCTGAATTCGATATACTTAGCCCATAGTTCCATTCGCCAGTCCATCTGTTACGTCAATATTAGTTTTGAGAAAGTAAGGCCGACTGACAAGTGGAAATTCGTACGGCAAATTATTTGTGTCCACTATGCTCATTTTATGGATCTTTTGACGGAACTGCTACTCCGGCAGCCCACTGACCACCTCTCTTGATCTGAATGCAGCATTCAAACGTAGGAATGTTAACATGTTCGTCATTGCGCAGCCAGGTCTCGGAAAGCAAATGAATTGAGCATACCTGCGTGACTGTGAACTGACAGTTCAGTGTTAAAAACGAGACGTCATTATAACCCCATTTAGTAGAAGACATGATCATTGATAGCCGACGTGATGAACAGCTGCTAGAAACTCGTTACTCGTGATAAAGCAACATACAACAACTTGACTGTGTTTTTAATCGTATGAGTATGTAATTTCGTAATCGTAATTCGTATTTCGTATCGTATTTTATTTTTTTGAATTTTCTGATCGATGGAAATGTCGATGGTTTCTATTTCATTTTTTAAATTTGTTTTTTTGTTTTCCCTACTATTATACATACATATATGTAGTATACATACAAGCATGCCATGTATAGTACAAAATTGTTTTTATTGAGTTTGTTGTTTTATTTTTCAAACGAAGTAGATACGTCATTTCCGTTCGTTTCATTTACAAGTTTACTCTTATACAAAAATTTTTGGTATAGGTGCGAGTAAAGATGTTTACACATCAAAAAGTGATCTGCTATAAAATATGTAACGGGAAAATGTACGTACATAACCAAAAAAATAACATATGCAATGACTCATTAAATAATCTTTATTAAACAAATTTTCCATTATATACATCCAAATTCAAGACATTTCTTTATTAAAAAATTTTTTTAACTTCAAATTAATTTTGCAATATATGCGAAACGACAAAACACGTGATCGGAATGTTTACGACATAAAATTATTTATGAGGTAAAATTAAAAAGCGGATGGTTTCCGTTTGGCATAATATGTAAGAAATACTAAGCGTGATATAAAAAAACTAGATAGCGACACGTGTGCCCCATGGGTCGGAATTTATGATTTGATTAGAAGTAAAAGATCAATTAAAATCAACTTTCTACCTATTACCCTTGTCGAGTTGGAAAAAGCTACGGAATTTGTGCATTATTAATAAGATACGAAACATTATGGAGAGGAAACACAACAACAATTTGTTCAACAAAAAATTTTTTAGAGAAAACGGCCATTTCGAGAAAACGTCTTTTAAAATCATTAGTACTTCGGAGAGTGCGATTCAGTGGAAATGGCAGTTTAAGCCTGCTGCACGACTGTGAGATATTACCCGTACTCACAATCTGAAGTTAGTAACTAATACTTTTTCCCTTGGGTAAATAGTATTAGTTTTTAACTTCAAATTGTGAGTGCGAGTAAAATCTCACAGTCGTGCAGCAGGCTTCAGAGAATAATTATGTGGACACAAGGCGTAACAGCCTAAGTCAATTTTTAGCAATTTAAAGCTGCAATTTAAAGTTTAAATGCTTTTTCTGAAAAATTTGTTTACAACTGACCTTATAAAATATAAGATAGGTCACATGGTCAGCAGAGTTATATTTAAAAAAATTTATATCAAAAATATGCCGGCGCTTATAGGTCTATTTTTCAGACTTAGGCGGTTAGTGCATGGACATTTAATTTATCAAAATACAGTTAAGGGACTAGGTATTTTTTCCATTATAATGTAGTTTTCGTTGTAACTGTCGGAAAAATCTAAAATTTTGTGTACATACTTAACCGATTATGGCGAATCTCATGGTGTGCATAACTCAATTCTGTCTTAAATCAACTTACGCGGTTACGCCTTGTGGCAACAGAATTATTTAATAGAATTTTTTTTTGATATTACAAAGACTAAGTTGGCGATTTTCGGGCACCGCGTAGAATTGAACGATTCTTTATTGGTGTTGTAATTCTTTTGCTATTTCTAAATTCAGTAGTTAAAACAGATCTGATTACGATTACATATTACGCAATAAATTCGGAAAGTCCACTCTTGCTCTATAAGTCTATAACTTTCTTCGGAATAGGTGGCAACCGACAACACTTACCTGCTTATTTACAAACAAACAATAAAATCGTAATAACACAAATACGGATGTAAACATTAAAAAACACCGTTATCATCACATGCATGTATGACAGATTGTTTTATTTAAATTTACATTACCATTATTTTGATGTTCGATTTCACTTTTGATTTCGTAACAACGTAAAATACTGTACAATTTTCACGTATGTACATAAATGACGAAATGATGACCGATTGTTAATTTGTGGTAAATTTTATTTTAATCACTTTCGTTTTTAACCAAAGTATAATTTATGGGTATTTTTATAAGTCTCGATTAAATAATCAACCCAAAATTGTTATAAAATTAGAAAAACAAACCATTTTTCAAAATTTATTCAAAATGCATACTAATTTGGTATTTCGTTTTTAAGTTTGATAACAGTTTTTTATGTATGTATTTGTTTTATGTTGATTTCGAATTTGATATAATGGAAATGGAAAAGGTAATGACTTTGACATTCAACAAAAGCCGCGCACGGTTTGATTACGAAAGTGTCTGCTGTTAATCATTTTACATAAAAAACGAAATTTTCGAATTGATGCGTTTTATTGTTTACATTTAATGACATCAAATTGGTTTCGTAACATATTTTAAATCGTACACACATTAATTAATAATACATGACTTTACGTAAGCGACTGGCAAAAGAAAGTGATAGTTTTTTATAATCATGATTTGACTTTAATGAATGAACGGCTGTGCACATTTTATGTGTACATGACACATGGAAGTAGAAAAATATAAATTGAAAGAGCAGAGTTCAGCTTATAAAACATGACTTTATAAGATGCAAACAACAAGTGAAAGATATTTAATGTCGTCAAAGTGGAAAAGTTGTAATCTCTGCTGAACGACGATTTTTTTTTATTGGTATTAATTTTTTGATCTTCAAATCTAAGATTGTTAGTTAATCGATGTGTGTTTTGTAGACGAAAGTAGAAAAAACTGTCAACGCTGCAGGCATAACCGGATTTTTTAGATTTTCGATTGTAGCTTATAATAAATGAGAATATAAATTATCGTAGTTTTTCAAGTAGAAGGTGAAAATATTTTAATCATGTTTTGTTTATTTTATGTACGTAGTACTGTAAAGGTCGAATTACGAAAATTGAGTGAGGTGGCACGACAGGAATTTACTTTTCAAAAATTGTAGTAATTTAGATTATAAATTTACGACTTTCTTGTGGGGTTCTGCTTAATTGAAAACAGAGCTGTGGGTTTTGTTAATTTGGTTTGCGCAGAAATGTTGTTACTCTACGAAATGGAGTTACTGCGAATCTGGAAAACTTTATGTTGCCATAAATTTGCGTTAAAGTTTAATTTTATTTAACAAACTCGTCGAGTTTCGTAAAATATACTATTAAACTACCAATAGCAAACTCGTTCATAAACACCCTTATTACGATTGTTTGCTGTCAAATATAAATGAAATTAAAGCGATTTACAAACAGTGGCTGGTAAAGATAATGGCGGTTAAACTTGACTTATTGCTATTTTAGCCTAGGTATCTTTACCCATGTGCACCTGAAATCAACGGTAAACCAATTTTGTGTGGCTTTAAAGTTAGTGTGCCATTCTATTAGGATTTCAAGAAATTCTAGAGAAAATGGAGAAGTATTTAATCGTTGAAAAATAAAGTAATACATAGGTAGCAAGTTTTCAAACACCATGAAGAATTGCAAAAACGGCAACACATTTTTCAAGAAAATGTCTGCTACCAGTGCCCTAATTCTCTAAGCAATAAGATAATTTGTAAACGTGCAAACAAAAATGTTTCTTGCTGTTTTACAATACTTGCATTATCAAATTGCATATCAAGATACAATTTTAACCATTTACGAGAAACAAATATCAAAATTTAAAATATTTATGATACACATAGATTCATATTAAGGTCCAGCAACCATTTTTGAAACAACGTTCAAGTTAGTAGAGGGGTTGTGGTATAATTAATTATGCAGATGAGAGTTATATACAATAACTTATCTTACCGTCATCAAGATAACCATTGGAATCAAGTGAGCAAGACCCAAATAAACGGCAAAAGGAAAAAGTCCCAAACTTTCAAAAATTTTGCTTTTCAAAATCCCCTTTTTCAAAATCCCACCTCGCTTTCAAAATCTTGCTTTCTAATATCCCGCTTTTCGAAACACCGCTTTATAAAATCCCGCGTTTTAAAATCCGTCGGCCATTTCTTGATTGAAAGAACTCGGCTATTTCTCGATTGATCTTGGTCAAATTATGGGATGTGATTTGCATTTAAACACGAATTATTAAAATTTTTTTTGGAATTTGGCCATGCTCAATGGAACTTGATTGAGCTTGCCAAATTTGGTCTACAGTAAATCAAAAGTAATTTACGCATTAGAAAAAAATAAAAGTCCAACCAAGTAAAAGGAAAGCGGAAAGAAAAGAAATTACATATTATACAAATGACGTGTTGAAACTAACTTTTCATATTCCCTAGTTATTGGGTAAATGTTATTCATATATGAAATAAATGTATGCTAAGACAGTTTAAAATGGGACAACATTAAAGTCTTGCCGTAATGCACCGAAAGTGAATAATGTGTAAAGTATAAATAATGAAAATAAGTTGTCACGCAATGTAATGCTGAAACTTACCTTTCAAACAAAAAATGATAGAGAAAAAGAAAATTTTTGCAGTTTGATAATAATAAATTTTTCGTACTGACAGAATTTTGACTTGATTTAAAAATAATCGACTAAAATATCTTTGACTAGACGTCGGTTCGCTTCTCCTGATTTGTGCTAACGATTTAATATGTTCGTCAATGAACAAAGTGGGAATCGTCGATTTTCTTAAAAATCTCTTTTGATTCTCTTTTGTCTGCGGTATGAAATGGTGCTTTTCAAAATGTACTGAGCAAACAATTGAATTTCTACTTAGTACATGCTTTTTTAATTCTCCATATTTTAGTAAGCTAAAAATAAGTTTACATTATAATTTCTATACAAAATTGTACTTATAGTATTCCAAAATAAAAATAACAATTAATTATTTATAGCAAAGCACGTAGCGCATATAATAAACGCAATTTTATTAAATTAAAATAAAAAAATACGGCACTGGTAATAAAATTTGATGTCAAAAGAAAACTCAACCAAAAAACAGATATTTTATTCTTTTTTTCTTAGTTTTTTTCAGATTTATAGCTTAAAATAAGGATATTTTACCATAAATCACTTTCTTTCTAAAATAATTTACATTTTATTTTATATAAACACTTGGTAAACTTACCGATGGTATAAGAAATCTACTTCTGTAATTTTCTAGGCGTGTTTCGCGTTCGGCACCTTCTCACAAAAAACTTAATTTTAATTAAGAATTTCCATTCTTTATTATTATTACCAAACAAATGATGCACTACTACACAATCCGGTAACTATGTATTTTGTAATACATTTTATATTAATTATTTTAATAAATAATTTCAATGTTTTTTAAGAGAACACAATTTTGCTGTCATTTCGAACAAAAACAAAAGCAGTTTATTTTGCTTTTTACTTTGCGATATGAGACTGTCATATGAATTTTTTGATCAAACCATCCTGCTCTAACTTGTGAAAGTAACTAATTATATTATAAACAAACATTTAGGGGCAATTTTCAAACTCTAGATTTCGCCATTTTATACTGATTCACTAATTAGCAAAACAAATTCTCTGTTATAATTATACGATCTTTGTAATGGTTATTTCATTTTTCACTTAAAAGGTACCAGTATTGAAGGTCTAGAACTCGAAGAGTCGTACAACCATGTGTAAGTTTCATTGTGGTTGATTCTTTTGGTAATTTCACATGTTCACGACCACACGACGCATATGTGCGTCATGCGGTTTATACAACGAAATTTTGTTCTAAAAAACCGGCGACTCGTTTATGCGTCATACTATTAATAACATCACAAACCTCACAAAATATATAAATAAAACATTTAATCTACCATTAGGCTGCAATTAGCTCATTTCTTGCAAATTTATCATCTGATTTGTGGCCTCTCCAGGAAGGTTAGCAGCTCGGGCGTGAACGTGTCAATCAGGGGGGTCCCTCTTCTGTATATATTTTAATCCATTCAAAAGTAAGCATCATTTATAAATATTGCATTTCTCCAATCTCTCATGTAAATAAAATGTCACGGGTAAATGTCAATTTATACACAATACACATTACCCGACAAAAAGCACATTACACAAATAACAGATCAAATCCCAAAAAATAACAAGATAATAATTTTTTAACCTTCTCGCTATAACAAGCATTAAAATAAGAAATTTTATATTTTTCTTTCCATTTCTTACAGCGTTTCGCCTTAGATTGTTTTCAGTTGAGTGTACGTACTCGTAAACTTGAATAAAAAGTGAAATTTTAACAGAACTAATAAAAAAATTGCGCGCGTACCAACTCCACACAAGCATAATAGCTTTATAATAAGAAGAAACCGTAAAGTAGTAATAATAACAATAATAATAATAACAATTATTATTATTGTTATTTGTAAATATTAATTTAAATGAAAAGTACAAGCTGGAGTTTACTGAGTATTGCTAAAATATTTAGGTATTTACTAAGTGTTATAACGGCGCTCAACGAAATATAATCCACCGATCAGTTTTGATCGTTGCGATGATATAAAGACAAATTTGAAGCATGAAACCTATTTGAAGCCAACAGTTTAACTTTTATCCAGCTATCGGCTACATATAATTTTCGTTAACACCCATTTTCATCACAATTGATTGGAACGCGAAAAATAAAATACAAATTTTGCAAAAATATTATGTTGGGGCCAAATAAATGGCGACTGCTAACGATAGTCGCTGGAATATTATTAGCAAATGCGATTGATTCACCGAACAGTTCACAAAAAATATTACCACACAATTTACGAAGAGACGTCAATATTAAATTCGAAAAGGTGAATTTTTGGAATCCGAATAAAAATCGGATGGTACGCAATTTATTTCAATCGGACGAAACATTTTCGAATGTTGATGATATACGATTTGTTGGACATCGGCGAATAAATACCGAAGATGGAAATAAAGATAATGAAAAAGTGCCTAGTATTATAGGGGCATTTCGGTATCCACCACAAGCTGTGATAAGTCGAAGATCTGATACGATAATTGTGCCGAGTGTAGAAACGCAACAAATTTTATTGAATCAGAGTTTGAGTGAGGAAAAGATAGTGACCGAATATGAGCAACAACCGCAAGTTGTGGCTACTGCAAATAATATACAGTACATCCCATTGCACGTTGTTACCACATCGAATGGCGATAAGTCGAACGCACAAAATTTTGAAAGCACATCATTTGCGCCAAATATTCAAAACCCCGGCAAAGGAACTGAGAGCACAATTGCTATCGATAATATAACAGCACGTCGATCGGGTATTCCATTCAGCTCGACACACGCCCAAAAACATCATAATTTATTTATACCACAAAGCTATCGGGAAGACCAAGCCGCATTTGATACTATTGGTGTATTACAACGTCCTTATAATGAAGAATTATCATCGTCAGAAATAGCTTCTCGCCCATTACTATCCGAAATCGACGCATATCCAGCCGAAACATTTCGATCAACACGAATAGAATTCCCGGGAGCCGTTACAAATACCGTACCCCGCTTAATACCAACCCAGCAAACAGCCAACGATGATGTTACAAAATTTGGCGATGTTAACGGTCCGATCACAACAATACAACAACAGCGATTCTACAATGATTTTAGTGAGAAACAATCATCGATACGAGGATTTGAAGGTGTATTTTTCCCCGATAACGATTATCGAGCTGCACGACACTATTTTCCACAAAAAGCGTACGTAGAGTATAGCGATTATCCGGGTCCACCGCGACTAAATAATCTTCCACCACCATCGCCACCATTCTATAAAACAAATCGATCACCTCGAGTTGTATTTCCACAAGATTTAACATCAACCACAACCGGGTTTCCTAGTGGTCCAAGTTCAACATATACCAACGAGAACGTCGTGTTCAGGTAATGTTTTAAAAGTCTACCGTTGCGCCAAACTATATTTTAATATTTTCAGAGATCAAAATTTTGGTTTAAATGAATTGGCGGCTGTTCAAGATGTCCGAAACGATTTTAATTTGCAAGATATACAAGAAGATCCTGGCGGAACCGTAAATAATAATGATCGTGGTAAGTAGCATATTTTCTATATTCATTTATATACAAGTAGATAAACATAACCAAAACGTCTAAAGGCAATTCTTAAAATATAAGTTTTACTTTCAATTTTCATAAAAAGCCAAAACTTAATAATTAAAATTACGAACAAAATTATTGATATTCTTTTTTTTTTCTTTTAACTTAAAGTGAAATTTTTATTGTTAAGTCTTCAATATGATTATTATTATTAGTACTGAGAAATTTTTATTGCCGTTACCACTATACTTAATATTTTATGATGTCTTTTTTTATATTTAGATATGGCAAGAAATTTTATTGCCAAAATAAAAATTTTTATTTAATTCGATTTGACTGACCCAATGTGGAAAATAATAGGTATCGTTAATAATTGCGCCAAATATGAAGTCGGTATATCGAGGGATTTTCGATAAATAAAATAATTTCACTTATGTGAACAACTCGTTACATTGTTGCCGAATATTTATTTAAGGTAATCCCTCAATACACCGAGATAAAACGAGCAAGAATTTTTTATGACGTATACCCAGAAGAAATAATATATAAGGATTATTTTACCTAGCTTAATACCTATAAACAAGATTAATTTTCATCTAAATACCCATAATTCAATAAAAATTTTATTAAAACGATAAAGAATTTCTAAAGCTCATTAAGCTAATTGTGAAACATATAGTTTTGTAATCAACATTACATTGACAACAATTAACAGCTTTAACATACTTAGTTCAAATGTTCTTGTCATTCCATCGCCGTATACACCACACCATAGAAAATATTTGCGAAATATCTTAAAGGTACTTCTCGTATTTACGAGTATGCACAGGTTTTTGTAAGGCAAATTTATATTTAATTTAACCGCGTTGTACTTTGTAATTGTAATGTAATTTACATTTTTTTTTGCATGCATTATGCAGACATATCTCAGCAAATCCTATATATGTATGTATAAGAAAAATAGTGAAAATGTTGTGATTAATTATTTTTTATTGTGGTTAATTATACATTCTTAAAAAAAATCAGTTAAATAAAATGTGCAATTTTCGCCATTTGGGAAATGTTAAACTGTGTTTTATGATAAATGATAATGAGAAATTCTAGCAGCTTTATGCAAAAATTTGGGTAAATAGGCCAACTAATCGGATATCTCACTTGCTTGTGATACTTGTTTATGATTTCAAATTAAATTTTGTAGAAACTATCCGGTTTTACTAAATTCATCTACAAAGTACGGAAAATTACTAATTAAAATTTATTTAAAAAAGAAATTGCGCCTGTTCGCAATAATAAATCACACAGAATTTTTTTTTTTTTTTACTACCAACATATTTTTATGACTTTTAATTAGTAAGATTCTGTAAGATTAGTAAGACTACAATCTTAATTATTTTTAAATTTATACAAAAATCTTAGAAAAATAAAATAAATACCATAAAAAATATTATGTTGAACCTGATCAGCGTACCCTCAATCCGGTTTACCGTCTCACAACTTGTTCATCTGACGATTTCGTATGTATTTCAGAGACCTCAATTGAGATAGATTTTCTACCATATTCGTGCTTTACAGGTTCACTGTTGATATCACCTAGACCACACGATTTAGTTCCAATGACTACTTGGTAGGTAATATTGATTTCAATTTAAGTTTCTGTAACGGTGTAGAGATTATTATGCATGACTAATAACTGTCTAATCCTGCAACATCGGGCCATTGCAAAGCGCCTATTTTTTAATTCAACTCAGCAGACAGTATGCCGTCTAAAATTATTCTGAGTTTTTTTATTCAGCCTGAGTAACTTTTCTGTGCAGACTGCGTTTTTATAAGTGAACTGTGGTTACATTTTTTAGCATCACATTTTCGATGTTTCATCGAAATTTATCTGTCTAGTTTCTTTAGAATAAAATTGGACACTGTTTCACTATTAATATCATTTATCAGCCTGCTAAATGAAAGGGAAGTTGTTGAAGTTCATGAAATGGAAATGGTTGAATTTAATTCTAATATAGGTTGTGATAACAGTTAGAAAAAAAAATTCGTAAACGAAACAATCGTCCATCTCATTCCAGGAAATAGACCTGCGAACGTGGTTCTGGAAATGGCCTATTTGCATGGAACTAATTCATTTCTCTACCGAAAATATTGATCAATCCATTAAGAATGTGAAAATAGAAATTCGGAGCGGAGTATTTAGGAATTGGTAATTTGAATGTAACTAAGCCATTTCTTAACTGATTGGGACGAAACTCTGTAATGCGCGTGTGCCTATATGAGGCCTCGATAATGAAAGTTTGGAATCTGTAAAATAAGAAATAAGAAAATTTTGCAATCAAACACTAGTTTCGATGTAAAATATGGTAATCCAGAGATTGAAATTAATTATTTATTAAAAGCGGTTTCGGATTTTCATCCTTCGTTAATCAACTTTCATAATCGTAATTACTCCAAATTGTGATGTATAAGCCAAAGCACTATATCGTTAATATAAAATCGAATCTTACCATTTATAAGGAAATTAATTTTAAAATTATTCTTTGGAAAAAATTACGCATTCTGCGTTTGATGAGGTATAGTGTCTACCAAATGTTGATAGATTCCTGTGCGATTCCTGTGCCCATTATTCCTCCAGTAATTTAAAGTCCGTGGTAAGGTCATTTTTAAAAATGCGTACATAATCAATTTTATAGCCCCAAAACCAACCTAAACCCAAAATTTCACCTTAATTTGTTTAGAATTTTGTTCAAAATTCACACAAGTTAAAATCTCAAAATTCTATATTTATTTTGAAATTCGGGACCTTGATTTCGTATTTCAATTATGCGCCCCCTCCTACCAAGGACTACCAAAATTCTCACTCTAGAGAATTTCTAATCTATATGTTATGTTGGTTGAACATGAACACGGCCAAGGATTAGTGGATTGTGTGACACACTGTGATATAACAGAATAGGAAAATCTCATCGTTTCATTCGTTTACGATCCTTATGGATATCAAATACTCTTTATCAGCTAATAAATAATTGCATCGAAGTGTGTCCCGGTGAGCTGATTAAAAGGACTTCCGTCCAGAGGACAACTTTTGTAAGTGTCAGAATACAACGCCCGCACATAAAGGCGCCTTATGTGAATCGCCAATTAAGAACTGTCCTGGGTCCTGGGGTTATTGCTGCTAAGTCATAGGCGCAATCATTGAGTGTTGTTATAGGCCGGGAGTTGAGAGACACTTCAATTTGAGTTGTTACCGTGTACAGCTCTTCGAATGTTAAGGTTCATTCTCCAATAACTCTCTTGAAATACCTCTGAAACGGGGAATGTGAGGTGATATGAAATGCCTGTTGTTCCATCAATGGCCAGCATAAATATGCAATGCCACTTGGAAATGGTATTATGGTTGTGTAATAATTATCTTTAAATCGCGAGCGATTTTGATATGAATCGCCTTGGTAACCATACATACGAATACGTCCATGTATCCTTTGTAGGCGTTGTGCCTCCTTCATCTAGGATTTCTCAACTGGATGGAGCCGGCATAATCGCAATTCCCATTTTGACAAATGCTGCACCTGGTATAATGTTGTTCCGCCAGGTATTGTTTATGGCGGAAGAATTTTAGACATTTTTGAATGGAGATTCACACTGGGGCTTACTATCAATATTCCACTATTTGTTCTTTGAATATGCTAATGCCAATTGAATAGCACTATGCAACTGGCTATGGTGAGCATATGTTCGATAATTCCCACCGTTATTATGTTGGATTTAATGATATGCGTTCGATTTTTATTTTTTTCTTTAAGTATCTTGAAAAATTGAGGCAGTCAATTTTTTTACAGAAATGTTGCTTCTGTATTATTTTAATTGCCGTGTTCCATTGGCGTTAGCAACGTACTTGCAAGTACGTGTGAGTAAAATATAAGAAAACAAAAATTTTGATGGAGTAGTTATGAATAGGTAGAAGTACTTACGAGTACTTTACTAACGCCAATGGAACACGGCTAATAATTCTAGTTTCTGCACCATGAAGTTAGCGATTCAACGGTACTCCTCAGTTATTGGCTGTAAGCGTTTTGTGGTACATAAAATTCTTACCAATTGAATGTCGCTCAAATATTTGTAAAAATGGGTTAACTTCCTTTTTTTATTATATTGTGAGAGACAGGGTACGCAAAGGTCGTAGACATTCACTAAAATCCGCCTTATAATGTTGACCCGATCTATCTCCCAGCATAATGTAACCACCTACCACACGCTATTGACATTCAGTTACATTCAATAATGGTTGACTCGAAGACTTACGATAGAACTACGCAGTACCGCTAAACTTTATTAAAATGATTTCAATACTATTCCTAAAGATGCTGTACAAAAATAATATTATTCTGTTCCAAACATAATTTTCGACACTAATGTCGAATGTACTAACGAAACAAAATATAACAACATAAGGCGTTTATCATAAGACGTTTGGCAGCGACAAAAGAGAAATGGCTCGTGTACGCACCAACCAGTTTGAAATTCCAATTTATACCAACTTCATGTTCTTGTACGTTGGTTTAGTGGCGCTTAAATGAATCTGACAACTAAACGATAACGTTAAACGATAACGTTAATAAGTCAATCGATTGTTTGTTGAAATATTCTTCACTGTTGTAATAAAAGTTGATGCATTGATAGTCAAATATATTTCGTTTTTATGGAAGGTAATTATGTTTGCTTAAAAATGTAGTTAAAACTATTAATTATCCGAATGAATTTTAACATAATTATTATTATTATGTAATTGAAACAAGTACAAGCATTTTTGTTTATTTACTAAGAATATTCTCAAAAGCCGAGATTTAAAAAATTGTAGTTTTGGGTTGACTTGAAAACTTAATAAAACGATTTGCAATTTGAGATTTCGGCTTTGAAATATGGAGTTGAAGATAATTAAAATATAAGATACCTTTTCCGTATATGTTATATTGATTTCGTAAAAACGTTTATGATAATTTTTGGTATTTTAATTGTTTCGGAATGTATCTATACGACATTACTAAAGGTCGTTTCTATGCATAATACAGAAGACCGGCGTTGTTGCTTTAAGTTTAGGTATAAGGCTAATTCATTTCCATAGATTGGTCTAGATCTAGACGATGACCACCTAAGAGAGATAACTAGTGCCGCTCCAAATTTAATGTGAAGTATAAGCTTGGCTCATAACGCTATTAAAACGCTAATCTTGCTACATAACTATTCGCCCGACGGATTTGACTTAAAATTTTACTTGATTGCTTCGCGCCACTCAACTTTATATTTTATATGCTAAGTGAAGTTAGCTCGTTCAACCGACAGGTATTGAACACAAAATTGTAACATCAGCACATTTTAGCTTTACCCAATACTTCCTCCTTTCATTCTTGTGTTCTACTTAACTACGTGTTTACATAACCAAAGATTTGCAAAACTAACTCGAAACAGATTTATTCGCGATGTTGATCGTATTTACAATTAAATTAAACCAAAAATTTGATTTGTAAATTATTCGCAATATAAGTGTGGTAGAAAATATTTTACATCCACACCATAGCAAAAAATGTGCATGAATAAAATAATTTACATATTTACCAACACTGAATAATATTCAGTGATAACTCGTACCCGCACAAACCACAAAAATGAAAACGAAAACTAATTAAATGCTTTAATTACTCAAGTCCATATACTCGTATAAATAAAACTAAAACTATTCATAAAACTTATAAAAAGTGTAAGTGATCATGAATAAAAAAAATATTTGTTAGTTGAAAGCAAAGCAAGTGAAAGTTTTCTAACAGCGCGCAATTATTATTATTATCTCTTCTGTGTATGATGCTCTAACAACATAAACGACAAGTAATTATTAAAATTATTATTTTTACAACATACGATACATGGAAATAGCATTACATTATGTATAGAGCAGTGGTTTTTAATCATTTTTATACAATACCATTTTGAGTCAACGTGTAAATGACCTAGTACAACTTTGTAACATATGTGCAATGATGATGATTCAATATATTGTTGCAAAGTTATCTATCATTATTTATTATTGTAGTTTTGTATTTTTATAAATGGCATCATAATCGTTTAAAATTTCACTGCATTAGGGTTAACCATATATACATATATACTTGAGATACTAACAATTTGGTAATGTAATTTTTCAAGCAGACCTATAATGATATGGTAATTAGAAGGTACTTTAGCAAAGTCTTTTATAGAAAAAAGGACGTTAACTTTAGCGTAGTTTCATATAATCTTTGCATAGTAAATTCTTTATTGCACATAGGAACGGATGATTTTGTGTACTGTGTGATTTTAACAAAAACCAAATTTATTATTTATTATTACTTTCTTAAATACTAAATTTATTATTAATATTTAAAATATTCAAACTATGAAATATTAAAACACAATACCGAACAAAATAATACTACCACTATACAGTAGGTGAGGGTAGTGTGACAGAACAGCAGTGTCAACATGAAGGTGGTACATGCGAATTTTTTCTATTGTGCTGGATGTCCGGCGGATTATTACAAGGAACATGTAATGGTATTTTAAAGGGATGCTGTCATCGTACTGCTAAATCGGCTAATTTAGGAACGGGAGATGCCAGCAACACAATCGATCTAACCGATTTACCAAAGAAAGAGTATGGACCTGTTACAAACGATCCCAGTGAGTTTTAAACAAAATGACCAGTAAAAAAACAAAAAACACTATTATCATACAAAACAAACAAAATTATAATTAATTATTAATAAATAAGGTCGGGGAATAATAATAACTGTTTATA
The DNA here is from genome assembly GCA_932526605.1 of Nephrotoma flavescens. Lineage (NCBI taxonomy): Eukaryota > Metazoa > Arthropoda > Insecta > Diptera > Tipulidae > Nephrotoma > Nephrotoma flavescens. The sequence goes on along the minus strand of OW052222.1, from coordinate 263,047,734 downwards.
TTATGTATATTTATTTATTTACTTATTGTTTGGGGGGAGGGAGGTTATTGCATTCTTGAGTTCTTTTTAATTAAATTGTTTGAATTGTGTCTAAAAAATTCGTTTATTTTACTTCTTTCACTTTTTTGTTATTTTTTTTATTTAACCAACCGAACAATTATATTATTGGTTTAGATTAAAAATTTAGATACCGTAAGTGGTAGTATAGTAAAATAATTAACATATTGCTAATACATGATCCGCGAAATGGAAATTTAAAACGTGATCAAAAAAATTATTTTGTTGCTTAATATGTTGATCTTTCTCGCCGAATTGAAAAATTTAAATTTGAATAAAAACAGATTGCATCTAGATTCTGTTTATATCATATTTGTTAAAATAAATATTGTTACGATTTTGCCTTGTCAGTCAAGGTTCGAATCACTGGATTGTGAATAAATACAACTGCTTCAAATTTGAACTCACACAATTTATTTACACAACACAATTTATTATACAACACAAAATTAACAATTAATTATTACAATTATAACACACTTTAATAATCTTTCTATTTAACCTTCACTGTATCACGTTTAAAATAAAACTCAGCATTCCACGTCAACGCGCGCCTTTATATACCAAAATATTTGTTTCTAGAATAATCCCAAATGTTCTCATAAATTATACACGTACATTTCATAATAATCCCGAATGTTGTCCAAAATTTTATACGAGAACATTCTAGCAAATACGTTAGTATACAAATATCGCCTAAATTTTGATCCATACCAAATTAAAATTGAGCAACTTATTAAAATAACTTATTCTACTCTAAACTAGATGTCACCGTAACACTACCCCTCACCCTAGCCTGTTCGTCCCGAACAGGATCCAAATCTCCTCCTCTGTAGAGCGCCAAACGCTCTAAATGCACCACCTTTGGTTTACCTCTCCGTCCTTTCTGAATGCCATAAACCACGTCGTTCATCCTTTTAATGACAGTGTAAGGTCCTTCCCATGTAGGTTGCAACTTCGGTGATAATCCCTTCTTCCGTTGTGGGTTGTGAAGCCATACCAATTGCCCTTCCTCGAAGCCTTGATTATTTGGTCGTATGTCATATCGAGCCTTCATTCGATCACTTGATATCCGAATTTTCTCCCGTACAAATTGATGTATCTCATTAAGTTCTTCTTTCATCCGGTCGACGTAATCCTGTCCGCATAGAGCCGCTGATGGAACTGCTCCAAACTTTAAATCTCCCGGTAGTCGCAGATTGTTCCCAAATATGGTTTTAGCTGGTGTCACTCCTGTCTAGCGGTACATGACGCTGATCGGTAAGCCATCAGGAACATCGGTATATGTCGATCCCAGTTGCGTTGGTTCTTTTCCACAACCTTTGCTAGATATTCCTCCAATACCGTCCGACTGTGGGTGTAGAGGCGTCGTTCTCGTTTTATTGATGCCAAGCATCTGACATATCTCCTGAAATACCACCGATTCGAAATTCCTTCCTTGATCCGTGTGAATTTCCATCGGTACACCAAATCTGCTAATCCAGTTGTTCCCCACGGCATCAGCTATTGTTGTTGTCTCCTGATTGGGTATGGGATACACTTCTGGCCATTTGCTGAAATAATCCATGATTACTAGCACATATTAATTTCCGCTCTCGGTGGTCGGAAATGGCCCCGCCACATCCATTGCAATTCTCTCGAATGGTGCCCCGACATTATATTGTTTCATGGTTCCACGGCTTTTTCGTGCTGGTCCCTTTACTGCCGCACATTGGTCACATCTTTGACACCATTTCACTACTGACTGTCTACATCCAGACCAGTAGAACCGTTGGCGAATTTTGGCTAGTGTTTTATTAATCCCTAGGTGACCTCCGCTTGCTCCTCCATGATACACCTTGAGGATTTCCGCACTCCGACCTTTTGGAACCACTACCAACAATTGTTTTACTTTACCATCCGCGCTTTCCCAATTTCTCTTTAAACATCCATTTTCCATGTGGAGGCTGTCCCATTGAGCCCAATAAAATTTTACGATGGGGGTTTTGTCAGCTATCTCACTCCATGTGGGCTGGTGTTCCTTTTCCTTATGTTCCATGATGAATGCCAGATCAGCATCCCGTAATTGCTCCTTCGTGATCATTTCATCAGTCCAGTCCTCATCAGGTAGCACTTGCATAAGCCGAATATCGATGATGTTTTCCTTACCCTCCACACGTCCACAATGCTTGCATTCCACGGGACATGGCCTTCTTGATAATGCGTCGGCATTTCCATGTGCACTTCCCTTCCGATGTTCAATTTCAAAATTGTAGCTTTGCAAACGTTCGATCCAACGTGCTACTTGTCCTTCTGGATTTTTGAATTGTAACAACCAGCGCAAAGCTCCATGATCCGTCCGTAGAAGAAATTTTTGGCAATAGAGGTACTTATGGAAGTGTTTCACACATTCCACTATAGCCAACAACTCTTTCCGTGTCACACAATAATTTCGTTCCGGTTTTGATAACATCTTGGAGTAATATGCAATAACTCACCATTTGTTGCCTATGATAATACTCCTCCTATACCATCATTACTTGCATCGGTGTCCAAAATGAATTTAACGTTGGGTATAGGGTATGCGAGGATTGGCGTTTCGCATAATCGTTGTCTTAGTTCCACGAATGCCTCTTCTTGGTCTTCCTTCCATTCGAATGCCTTGTTTTTCCTGGTTAACTCGTGTAAACTCTTTGCGATGCTGGCAAATCCTGGCACGAATCGTCTATAGTAGGTGCATAATCCAAGGAAACTCCGTAATTCATGTAATTTTTTAGTTCGTGGCCATTCCTTTACCGCTGCGATCTTGTCATCATCGGTGTGAATTCCATTGGTACCTTATGACCCAAATATTTTACTTCCGTCCTAAATAATTTACATTTCTTTGGGCTTAGCTTTAACCCGGCGGCCATAAGCGAGAAATCATACACGTCTGGATCTAAACCTTTTTTCTCCATGGCCTCACGTAGTCGCTCCACCAAACTAGCTTTTGTGCCTTCACTGGCCAAACCTCGCCGTGTCAGTTGCTCCTTTAATTGCGCAAACTTTAATTCGTAGAGAATCATTTTCCTTATTATTCACAATCCCACCGCTGTCACCAATTGCTACGATTTTGCCTTGTCACTCAAGGTTCGAATCACTGGATTGTGAATAAATACAACTGCTTCAAATTTGAACTCACACAATTTATTTACACAACACAATTTATTATACAACACAAAATTAACAATTAATTATTACAATTATATCACACTTTAATAATCACTTTAATAATCTTTCTATTTAACCTTCACTGTATCACGTTTAAAATAAAACTCAGGATTCCACGTCAACGCGCGCCTTTATATACCAAAATATTTGTTTCTAGAATAATCCTAAATGCGCAACGAGCAAATATGTTAGTATACAAATGACGCCTAAATGTTGAGTATAAATCATAAATGCATTGAACAATTAATGAAATTAAGTTATTCTATTCTAATCCAGGTGTCACCGTAACAATATTTTATAAAAATAAACACGAATTCCAGGCTTTCTATAATTTAGCTATTTAGTCGTAGATATCGCTAGCTACAACTCTAAAAATGCGTCTACGATAAAAATATTTTACAAATAGAATTAACATTTTAAAAATGAAATTTCACGTTCCAGTGGACCCGTGATTTCTTGTAATTAGATTTGTGTTTTTAATATGTGGTACATAAAGAATCAATCCAGCTACCAGAAATTAATTTCAAGAGACAAACAATATTTGAATGCTTCTTTCATTTTGTAAACAAAAAAAATGGTTATTTATACTAGTAATAGTTAAAACCATTAAATCCATAGCTAATTAATATTTTCTTTACACAAAACAGATCAGAGCGCTTAGAAAAAATGAAAATACAAACATGTCCAACTGATGGCTCGTGCATTAAACCCCACTAAACCTTTCTTGAAGCAGGGCGAAAAGGGTTGTTCTGTACTTTTTACCCTAATTATTGTCTGCTTTTCTCAATTAAATGTTTTAAATACTTAAACGGGGATTCAAAATGTCTTATAAAATCTTTAAGTTGGAACTTGAAACTAAACAACATTCCAGATTGTATTTGGGGATTGGTTTGAATCGATTATTTCTTAAATGAATAAAGAAACTACGCTAAACTCCTACCACTGAACTTCAATGCAGTATTCTAACGGGATTTTAAATCGGATGTTTATCATTTCATTACTAACAGTTTTTAAGATTGGATTCCCAAACAAAAGCAGTCTTAAAGTGGTTGCAACTATTAAACGAAGAATTGCGTGTAGAAGTCGAAAGTCTAGTGGATAGGAATTGATACTTTGTTTATTTTAGACAATATTCTATGCAGCAAGAAAGCATTGTCAACCTATGTATAAAGGAGAATATTATTCGTGTATAGAAGACATATTATGTATGAGTGGTGCTAGTAACTGGTAAAAAATCAAATTAATTGTTTTCGCCAAACGGCAGCATCTCGAAAGCCTTAAGTGGCATAAATTATTTTGATATTTTGAATAAATCCTTGTAAGGATTCGTAAGTGGCAACAAGGTATATTTGCAGGACACCGTAGTTTGATTCTGTGTGGAGGTACAGCTTGAGTTTGAAAACTATTCACATAAATTTCATAGAAGATTGATGCTCTTAAGCTAAGTTTTCGTTTCTTCAATGATCCATGCAATTTTGATTGGCTATTTTCCATTATTTTATTCAATATGTATGTGTCGTGTCGCATATCATCGAAACAGTTTTAAGAATATTACAAATTTATATAAAGCATATAAGACTATTACAAACTATTTGTTTATAATATATTGTACAAATGTTAGTATATTGCATACCCCTAAAAAGTCCTCGGCCTAGTAAATAAAATAATGTTTTTATTGGGCAAACATCAAGTTAGCGAATACGATGATTGGGGGAGCAATTCGAACGTCAACGCAAGCAATTTTACCATAGACTTGTAACACGTTGCATTCTCTTGAAGGTGGGTTTTTTTTTAATTTCTTCCTTTAATCATTAAAATAATGATGTGTAGTATGTACTCGCTATAGATAGTTTTTCATATTTTAAAGTAGATGATGAATATTATACGATGGATGGTTATCGACGTTTCTTTTCCTCTCAACAACGTGGTTATTTTTGATCGTCTGCGGACAAACGGGATGGAAAAATTCAAAATTATCTTTTAACTGTTGTTGCAAACATTTTATCATTCAATGAATGAAATTAACTATTTTCAGCAGAATTGGATTTCTCGCGACCATATATAACCCTGTCGCGTTATCTGACCCTTCATAACTACTGGTCACTCTAATGTTTGCCAGCCGTCCACGCTCCACCTTAACTTACAAAATGCCTAACAAAGTCTTTTCCGCGATCTTTTTACTTAATGCCATTGTACCATTTCTATTTATTATCGCATCATTTACAGGACTACCAACAGTATACCTGTGACTTTTAGGCATTGGGCTTTAAATTAGTGTTTTGATTTCACAGGTTTGTACATTATTTTTTGGGCCTAAATAATATAATTTCAAATCGTGAAATTTCACAGCAACAAACATACAAAGACGTCTTTTTCCCACGACCTTCACTTTAAGGAGAACGGTAAATTTGTTTTTGCTACTCTTCACATCTATTTGGCTGATGCCACACTAGGGTAACTGGTATCCGGTGACCTCTTCGTTTGTTTCCCCTTTACCAATAAAATCAAAAAATTGCGGCGCAGATAAAACCGATTTTATTGGTAAAGGGGAAAGAAACGAGAAAGCTACTACCTAGTGTGGATATTGGGTTTTAAATTATAATTCCAAATTTGTTTTGAAATCGACCCATTTGAAATTATTTCAACTTGGTTATGCAATCAACTTTTTAGTACATAACTTTTTTAAAATTTGTTTTTTAGCACAGAAGGGGAATGGCTCTGATAGAATTTTAATCGTTTCGTTTGAAGTGTGTGTGTTACACGAAATAATATACACGATTGATGGTTTGTTGAAATGTTTGCTGATATTGGTACAAATACTCACTCGTATAGACCGGCTTAAGCCACACTAAAAACAAAGAAATATCTGATATAAAATTTGATGGCGCATCACTTAAACAGTAAGAATTTCAGTGTACTATACGGATATGCCCATTGAACATGAATCAATGTGTTTTGATAAAACGGACTATTGACCTGTCGGGGAAACACTGTTTTAAGCAGTGAGACTTAATACCAGTTTCCTCGACATTTTGAGCATTCCGAAAACTTTTTTTAGCAAAATTATGCAACAAGAGTCAAGAGAACGCAAGGTTTGACCTTCATAACAAATAAAAAACTTTCACTTTGAATTTTAATATAAACGTGACAGTAAATTTTGGGATAGGTTTTATAACCGCTCGGTTTTTCGGATCCGGTAAACCATACAAGTGGCGCAGTGGTTAAAGCTTCGGCATTTGGACCTCCCGGTACTGGGTTCGAATTCCACCAGAAGCAGGATGTAAAGCGAATTTTCTTCATCGATTACGATCGGTGATGATAATAAACACAACTTAGACCCCTCTGTTGAGCTTGCAACGTGCAGGTGGTATACTGTAATTGTGTGAGTAGGTGAATGGGTGGTGCGTGAATGAAAAAGGGAGTATTAATTGACATTAAAAGGAAAAAAAAATAATAAGCCTGATGCACGTACAACACTCATAATGTGTAACCAACATCATTTAACAATATTTGAGACACTACAGGCTCATAGAAAATCTAGGTTGGGATTTTATATAAATTGTGAGCAAAGAGTTCTTGCCTCTTTTGGTACGGCAAAATTTTTATATTTTCGCGTTCTCACGAAATGGTTGCTATTATTTGCTAGCCAAAATTTAAATTTCAACAAAATTGGTAATATTTAAATAACGAGGGATTTGTACTGGAAAGAACTTGCTTCTCTCCTTTATACGGTTATCCAATGGAAAGCTTTAATCGGATTTACCGAAAAATTCCATTATTTATGGAACTGCAACTACAAATAAAAAGAACCTAGAAAATATGAATAAATAATTTAAAATGTACCACCTTCATTAAATTTACAGAAACAAAACCGAGATATTCGCGCCAAAAAAAAACTATGGACATATGTAAAGATCAAAAGTTAATGAACACGTTTAAACATTTGATATGGTGATTGTTGGTGGTAAAATATGTAGTCTACAATAAATCTTTACTGCATGCGGATAAAATATAACTTTTTTAAATATGCATGATTTCTTTAGTGTATTTTTTACAGTGGGTGGTCGGGCAATACTTGAAACATCATCAAATGCTTAGTTACAGTTTGTTGTTCTATTGGACTCAGCAAAGTTACTCCAGTCAATTTAAATATCGTTTTTCTTTAAATTCCAGGATGTGGCATTTCAATTGCAAAACAAACAGCTCAGCGACGTATAGTCGGTGGTGATGATGCTGGGTTTGGAGCATTTCCGTGGCAAGCATACATTCGTATTGGATCATCCAGGTAAAATTTAAAATATTATAATAATTACAATCCATATTTAAGTACATACCTATATTTTTCTTAATCAGATGCGGGGGATCTTTAATATCTCGACGTCATGTTGTAACCGCGGGTCATTGTGTGGCACGAGCCAGTCCTCGACAAGTTCATGTAACCTTAGGCGATTATGTGATAAATTCAGCAGTTGAACCGCTACCGGCATACACTTTCGGTGTTCGTAAAATTGATGTTCATCCTTACTTTAAATTTACACCACAAGCCGATCGATTTGATGTTTCGGTTCTTACTTTAGAACGAGCTGTTCATTATATGCCTCATATTGGTATGCAAATTGTTACAGTAATTAGGTTTACCAATTATTTTAATTGTATTTATGGTTTCAGCGCCTATTTGTTTGCCGGATAAAAATGAAGATTTTCTGGGGAAATTTGGTTGGGCAGCCGGCTGGGGTGCGCTTAATCCAGGATCAAGACTACGTCCTAAAACATTGCAAGCAGTTGATGTACCAGTGATTGAAAATCGGTAAATATTAACAAATAAAAATTACAACCACCAGAATATTTGTGCTTAAATTTTATTATAAATATAATAGCATATGCGAGAGATGGCATCGTTCCAACGGCATCAATGTAGTAATATATCCAGAAATGTTATGTGCCGGGTACCGCGGTGGTGGTAAAGATTCCTGCCAAGGAGATTCGGGTGGTCCCTTAATGCATGAAAAAAGCGGTCGATGGTATCTTATAGGTATTGTTTCAGCCGGATATTCATGTGCAACGCGAGGTCAACCCGGTATTTATCATCGAGTCGCGTACACAGTCGATTGGATATCATACGTAACAAATTTGCAGAATTAGTAGTTATCCAAATTGTAACCAACAAAACTAAATTATATTTATAATTATTTAATTTATATAAAAAATACGAAAATTTTAATTTTAAATAAATGTATATGTACTTTTAAAAGGCAACCGGAATTGCTGTACAAATCTTTAAAATATTCTAAAGATAAATGAAATTAAATATTTAAGATTCTGTGAAACTTATTTAAATACTATAAATAAAATTAAAAATATTTATATGAGGTTTTTTACGAAACTATTAAGCGTTACTAAAAAATGAAAGAAGCAACTGAATTATCATTTTTCTATTTTATTGTATTTATTATATAGATTAATAATCATTATTAATTCATTTTTATGATTAAAAATTATTTTATATATTTATGTATATATAGTTAAAATATTTAATATTTAATTTAATGATAAATTTAATATTTAGCCAAATTAAAAAAAAAATAAAATTACATTTATTTGTTTGTTACCAAAATTCAAAATTATTTGAAACCGGTTGTATCGAAAATTCTTCTATATTTATTTGGGGAAGGTAAGTAGCAATACACATATAGTACCAGCAATACACCTAAAGTGCTTGAGTCGTCATTAAATAGTTATATGTCGATAGTTTCTTTTCTGAACTGTAAATGGCAGTACATTCGAAAAAAGTTTTTGAGATTTAGAAGTTTAACGAAATGCTGAATGCATAATTTAATAATAATGTAATAAATTAATTCTTACCAATAAGCCCGTAATATAATTTTTAATTAATATTATTTATAATTTACTGGTTTTTCACCGCGATTAACGTTTAACGAAGAAAAGATTATACATAAAAAAAACGAATCATTGATTGATCATTCTGCCATCTACAGCAAAAGATTGGAACCGTCGACATAAAATGACGTCAGATAGCAACATTTTTAAAGCAATGAGGCCATTATTATCTAGGTGTCTGTAAGTAGTCGGTACGTAATTGGATAGCCGAATTCCAAGAGACAGGCAAGAGACAAAGAACGAGTTACACAACTCGGTTTATTGTATACGATTGTTGGTCAGGACGACAAAAGAGTTTCTGTCAAGTGTAAAGCGTCAACACTTTTCAGAAATTGAAATCAGAGTTATTTCGTGAATTCGTTGTTATCACGAGTAGTGATGTAATTCACATTATGTTCAGACATCGCAGGAACCGGAAAGACGAAACATATAAACTGTATGATGTTTATAAAATACTAGAAATTGCAGGCCGTTGTCATGTTGAGTAGACTGGTGTAATTAGTTACACAATAAACGGAATTGATGACGATGAACGAAATAAAATCTATATGGATCAAAAGATGGTTGGTGACAGTTTAAGTGCATTTCAACAAGCAAGGATTTTTTTAGATGAGGTGGATTTTATTGAAATTCGTGGAATGTCACATAACATTAGCGGAGAATAAGATCAAATCGATTAGGCCGCTAAGTTATGGCAGTTTGTGAACAAAAGAATTGGTAAAACAACTCCTTCAAACCTTGAAATGGGTAAGTTTTTGGCAGTTTGTGAACAAAAGAATTGGTAAAACAACTCCTTCAAACCTTGAAATGAGTTCATCTTTTAGAGAAAAATTTAATAGCATTGAGGAGCAGAGCCAGGAATTGTTGCAATGGTTCATGCTGTGAAGTCGACTAAAATGAGAAAAATTATTCAAAATATTATTGATAACTACAGCCTAAAAAAGATGTTCAGATCGCAAGTTGAGATTTAAATCATTCTGGAGGCTGAAAAGCCGTCAGTAATGAAGCAGCTGCTTGTTGGCATAAATAAGGACTTCAAAAAAGCCTAAAGAAAAAAGTCCAACGGCGTTAAATCTCATGATCTGGGCGGCTATTCTGATTACCAAAACGGAAAATTACACGACCAGAAAATGACTCATGTAGTAAATTAATTCTTTCGCGGGCTGTATGGCATACGGCAAAAAACACTGTGCCGACATGTTGTAACTATCACTTATTTCGTTTCGATGCGTTTTCGATAGAATAACGGTATTTTAGAAGTAAAAGTATTTTTTGGGAAAAAATATTAGTAGTAAAATACCGTTATTCTATCGAAAACCTATCGAAACGAAAAATGTGATTGTTACATGTCGGCACTGGGTTATCATGTCGTGATAACAGGCACCATTAACCGAGTCCAAAACCCGCACGAAATAGCTACACCTTGTGGATGGCAATTTTGACGATTCTAATGAAATTTGTCGTAATTCTAATGAAATTTGTTGTGGAAACAACATGGGATTGTTAGACTATTTTTGATGGAACTTGGTTCTTATTACAATACAAATTGAAATTACGTTTTGTAAGTTCATGTTCACGATAAAATTACGGTTCTAATATGAATTTAGATGCGTATCTGTGGCCCTATTTTGGTTTTCCCGGGGAATTGGGAAAAAATTTTGCTGTAATTACAAATTGCACTAGTTCCCAAATATATATTTCCCTTTCCCAAATGTGTATTCTGGCAGACAGGGAATAATTTTTTGGGGATTTTTTTTTATGTAAATATTTGTAAACTAAAACACGTATTGCGACCTTATTACAAGTTTAATTTATTTTTAAGTATATATATATTAGCAAAAATAATGTTTCAAAATTCAAAAAGGTACGAATTACAATTCCCCAAAAAAATAATGGGGAAAAATTAACGTCAAAACTGCTATAAAATGGAATTATTTTTTCCCAATAAAAAAATTCCCAAACGCCAGAATACACTTTGGGGAATAAAAAATTCCCAACTGCTAGAAAAACGTCACTAATTCCCAATTCCCTATTCCCGGGGAAAACCAGAATAGGGCCACTGGATAGTTTTTACAAGTTATACGTAGGGATAGAACTGAAAAAGAAAATAAAGAATACTACAAGAACTTAAAAATAAAAATTACATTTGAAATATCAAAAATATTTAAAAAAAAAACGTTACTTTATTACATATAAGAAAATTAAATTACATCTGACTTGCTTGGGATGCGCTGTAAGATTTATTTAGTTGTGGTTTACCCGACCCTGGTTTTTTGCCAATTTCCGCACGCTCGGTCATAATTTTTTGACTAAGCTGGAAATATTGAACCGGATGGTTAATTCCAGCGTCACAAGTGGTTTCATGCGTTACTTCAAAATAACGTCCGCACGCCAATTGATAGTGGCCTTTCTGCGCGAAACTTACAACGTCTTCCGCGTGGCCGGCACTTAAACCGTATGATATAAGTTTTGCACGTAAATCGGTTCCATTAAAGATTTTAAATGGGCAGCCATGCGTTTCCTGTGGTCCAGTTTGTCCGGTAATGATTTTTTGACATGAATGCGGTGCATAGTCTTTCATTGAACCAACTTTTCCATAACAATGGCGAATACCGTAGGCGTAATTCTTCTCAAATTTATCTTCATCCATCGCTTTGCAAAATTCGTCACGCCAGAATCGAAGAGCATCGTTGAAGCTTACGCCGATTCCTTTCAAAAACAATTGATATTGAAGTCGGCCCCCATATTTTAAGTGATGAGTTGCCCGTAATATATCATGTGTATAACGGCTACATAGTGGAAATGATTTTTTCGAAAGTTGATCCAAGCTTTCAATCGGAATTGGCACATTTTTATCGAACGCATAATCCTTTCCAGTGTACGAAGTATGTAGATTTTTGATCAAATCAATCATCCGTTCATCCTCCTCTAAATAAGGCAGTATTTGATAAGCGAATTTCAACCCATCTTCAAGTATTTTTTGTTGTTTGGTGGCCAATACCAAGGTAAAATCATTTGCGCTAACGTACGCAAATCCTTTATTAAGGTAACATTTTCGAGTCCGAATCAAATCGATGACCTCAATCATTGGTACCCGGAAAAAGTGAATGGTATCAATTTTGGATTCATCCAACTCAGAAGTGCTGTCCATAAGATGATCGAGTATATCATTCTTTTCTTCTTGTGAAATCGGTTGATAATCCAAATCGTTTAGTTCTAGGAATTGTTTAATTTCAGCCGGTGAGCAATTCATTAATTTCAATCGGAACAATTCAAGTTCTCTTTGAATGAACCATCTATAATTAAAAATATTTCATGTGTAAGTATAGTTAATGTTTATCTCGGTAATATCACCCCACCTTGTTGAGTCCTGATTCCTGCAATACACCAAACGTAAAATAAAATGTGAAATGTAATCTTTTCGCCGCGCTTCCAAAGTGGATCGATTATTATCACTCCTCTGCAATAATCGTAAATATCCTTTCAGGCCTTCAACATTAAATTCATCTATTACCGCTTCGTTCCATTCTTTCGAATATACATGAAAATTCTTTCCAGCTACGCGTTCCAGCACTCGCAAAACTTTCAATCGATCAATGGCAATTTCACGAAATATATCAAGCGTCACTTCGAAATCGGGTGGCTCAAGATAAAATTGTATATTTAATGGAAATTTTTGTTCCAATATTTTCTCACTATTTTCATGTAAATTATCGTTAATTTCCATTTATAAATATTATTTATTATTTTACACGAACCACAACAGAATTGTCAACTCAAGTTAATTTCCCGCTATAAAAAATTCATAAAGTTAAATACTACAGAGTGAATGATAGCAGCTGTCAAGTGAGTCAAATTCGGAGGGTAAAAGAGAAAGCATATAAATCAACGGGTCGTATTTAGAATTTGCTCGATTGAAATTTAAAACTTCTCAAATTCCCAATTATTTTTATTCGAATATAGTACGCATTAATTGTTTTTATTTTCGACAAAAAAAATTATACTTATAATATTCCAAAATAAAAAATAATTATGAAAAGAAAAACACGTAGAATATGTACGTAGTAATAAGAGAAATGCGACACTGGTAATATAACATATGTTTACAAACACACACACAAAATGAAAAACCCCACACCGAAATCAAAATTGTTTACTTAATTTTCTCTGATTTATAAATTAAATAATGGATAAATTTATCACAAATCACTTTTTTCTTAACATAATTTACATTTTATTTTATATAAACACTTAGTAAACTTACTGGTGGTAAGATACGCCTTTTTGAAATCTTTTAGGCGTATTTTTACAATTTTTGGCAATACACTTTATTTCAATAACAAGTTTATAATTTTTTTTATCAAATAATGCACACCACACACTACTATATAAACCAACTAAATATTTTATAATATTTTTATTATTTTAATTAATAATTTTAAAATCACTAAATTAAGTCGTCATCATAGGTTGTCACTGCGCACATAAATAAACATCTGATTTGGGGTTTTTCGTTTTGAAATATGAGTAAGCCATATGCTTTTTTATATAACCATCCTTCACCAACGTGCCTCAAATGAAATAGCAAATATTATATGCTTCTTTATATGGGGGAAAAAACATTTCTACTCTGTGTAGTATAACTCTATTAAAAAATTATTAAACGTCGGGGAAACCAAAATAAATTTATAAACATCGGTGTCTTGGGTTTATTTGTCATCGTGACATTTCATTCTTATCAAAATATTTTCGTAGCAATCTACACAGGTACATAATTTGAATTTATCTGAAAACGTTTTGAAAATGAGCGAGGAAAAGGATAAAGAAAATGAAAAGGAATACACATTAAATGTAGACAATGAATTAAGATTTGAAATTGAGACGAAAAATACTAAAGTGCTAGTTGAGGTAAGCGCAACATTTGGAATTTGTTTGATGAAATTAATCAAAATATTTCCTGTTTATTAACTCAGCTCAAGACGGGCCATGCAGAAATGTTTGGTACGGAATTGGTTAAAGGAAAGCCTTATGAATTTACAACAGGTGCAAAAGTGGCGATATTTACGTATCATGGATGTGTATTGCTGGTGAAAGGGCAGACGGATGTCATCTATGTGGCGAAAGAAACTCCAATGGTGCAGTATTTGAATTGTCACGCCGCATTAGAACAGCTGCGAATAAATGCCGAGGAAAAAGATACTCAAGGAGCTATTGCTATGGTGGTTGGACCTACAGATGTTGGAAAATCTACACTTTGTAGAATATTTTTGAATTACGCTGTACGCTTGGGGCGGCGGCCGATCTACGTTGATTTAGACGTTGGCCAGGGTCTTATTGGTATACCAGGAACTATTGGAGCCTTATTAGTGGAGCGCCCAGCGACGATGGAAGAAGGATTTTCCCAGCAGGCGCCCCTTATTTACCATTTTGGACATAAATCTCCTGGCGAAAATAACGCGCTCTACAGAATCCTAATCTCCAAACTAGCGGAAGTTACATCGGAAAGACTTCAAGCCAATAAAAAGGCTAAGGTTTCTGGGATGATAATAAATACGTGCGGCTGGATCAAAGGTGATGGGTATAAAAATCTGCTACACGCGGCTAAAGCATTTGAAGTAGAACAAATTTTTGTGCTGGATCAAGAACGGCTATACAATGAGTTACTGAGGGACATGCCTAAATTCGTTAAGGTTGTATTTCTACCCAAAAGTGGTGGTGTTGTAGTTCGTACAAAAACAGTTCGTTCAGAAACAAGAGACCAAAAAATTCGAGAATATTTCTACGGTTATCGTTCACCACTTTACCCACATTCCTATGATATGAAATGGTTTGAGGTAAAAATCTATAAAATTGGAGCACCATCCCTTCCGACCTCTTGTATGCCACTTGGTATGCAAGCAGAAAATAATATGACCAAATTAGTAGCGGTTACACCATCACCATCTCTACTTCATCATATTTTAGCCATTAGTTTTGCAGACAGTCCAGAAGAAGATATTATTCAAACTAATGTAGCAGGTTTTGTGTGCGTGACTAATGTCGATATGGAGCGACAGACTATTACTCTTTTAGCACCACAGCCAAGGCCGTTACCAAATAATGTACTTTTACTATCAGAACTTCAATTCATGGATAGTCATTAGCCTTTAAATAAAAATTTAGATTTTATAAACCAGTTAAAATGTATTATTTTTGAATTCACCAAACCCCATTTTCGCACCTTTCTTCACCAGTCAGTTGCCTCCTGCCACTGCCAGTAATGGCGGCACGAACGTTCGGAACTCGTAAATCGCAATCTGTACCATTTCCTCTACCCTGCTGTCCATTTCTTCTACGCTGCGTCCATTTCTTCTACCCTGTATATTATGTTGCATGTTTATTGGGCGTTTTCTGACATTTCGTTTAGAATTTTCGTAAACAAAACTTTGTCAGTGTTCTAGATGTTTTTTTAAATGGATCGTAATCCAAACATGATTTTAAAAGAACAATATCAATTGGTTCAAGCGCAAAAAGAAATTGATAAGATGATACAGTTAATTAACAGATGTTTAAATGAATTTCTGGTAAGCTTTTAATTTGTTTTTTTTTATTTACAAATTGTTAACCCGAGCAACCATGTTGCCCGAAGGCCTAATTTATGTAGTACATAAATCGAGAAGAATAAAGCCCTATTGGATATCTGTATCAATAGCAGCTGTCTTTACTTGATAAAAGCTGCGTTGCTTCGCAAATCCCGCTTAGCTTAGCGTTTGAATCTGCAAGAAGCAACAACTTTTGGCTTTAAATTTTTTTTAATGTATTTTAGATTCTTCGGTTTGGTTCATTTTAATAATATTTTATTTGTTTTTATTTTACAAAATAGAACATATTAAATTCGGTATTTTTCTATCAAAACAAACGCAAAATGTCTTTTTTTACAAGATGACAAAAAAATAGTAAAAATAACCGCCTTGTGGTAAACACCATAACCATAAAATGGTTTTAGTTCCCCTAAACCAAAAAAAATGTTGGCTTATATTAAAGCCAATTTGGCTTTATATAATGCAATTGTTGTTGTAATTTTGCGAAAGCAACATAGCTTACAAATTAAAAATAAAAATTAGAAATGGATTTCGATGAACAAATTGAAACTCTGCTTAAATTAAAAAGGCTTGAACAATTTAAAAAATTAAAGTTTTAGAATTTTTAGAATTTGAATTTTTTGGAGAGCAACAATTTTAAGATCGGAACGCTTATAAAGTTTACTTTTGATTTTCCATACACATTCATTTACTCTTTACAAATGAATTAGCTTTAATGTATTTTCTGTAGTAAATTGCGTCTGCGACATTTTTAATATATTTATTCCACTATAAAAAAAAACCTAAACTAAAATGCGTAAATCAAAGAACTGACATTATCCGCAAAAAGCGAAAAAAAAAACTCGAAATGTAAAGAACCATGTACCGCCATGTTCTAAATATTTTAATGTGTTCATCCTAAAATAAATTTTAAAAAATGAAAAAACATAACCTATACAATATGACATTTCGTAATAATTATCATGATAATTTTTCAGAAAATATCAGCCTGATAATTTGCTGCTAGTAAAAAAAAATTGTTTAAGATTATACAATATTTTATAAGATACATTAAGAAAATTACTAGCATGATAGTACATAAATATGAGCAATTTTGCATAGTGGAGACCGCGAAATTAAAAATTTAACAAATAAAACACGACGCGCACAATTTTAATTACACTGCTTGTTGAAGCGAATATGAAATGTCACTTTACCAGATGAAAACATTTTAAAATAAAATATAAAAAAAACGAACTTCGTCGACATCTTTCGGCAAGGACGAAAATTAAAAATTGGAATTGGATTTAAATAATTCTAAAAAAAAAATTGGATTTAACTAATTTCATTTAAGAATTGGTCAGTGCAATTGTTGTTGTAAATGTCTCAAGTGGCTTCGATTATTCCTCTTCCTAAGCAGGATGTTATTTTTCTGACATTCGTCTGATAAGTATAGAATGGCACAAATTTTCATGTGTAACATGTCCGATACTAGTATATTTTTACTCGGGTTCCATTGGCGTTAGCAAAGTAGTTTCAAGTACTTGTGAGTAGGTATTCCAATGAAACGTAAATTTGTTAGTTAGGCCCTTTCCCAAATACCGACATATTTCAAACTTATTGACTTATTTGACGCCATCTTGAATAAGTCGGTCAAGCCGTCCCAAACGATTTTCCTGACTTATTTTGACAGATATAGCAAACAACAAATGTTTTAGGAATTTGTTATTTAATAATAAAATAAAAAAATTAAAATGCACAAAAAATAATCTATTTTAATGAATTATTTAATAAATAAAAACATAAAAATGTGTCTTGAGTTATTAAAACACGATGAAAATTTATTATTGTAGCTGGAGATGCGCGAAATGCGCAAGCTACAATTTTTTATGCAAACTACACCTCTATTAATCCTCTTTATATCTCTAAAATATTTTTATATCTCTAAAATCTATTAATTATATTAGTTTATTAAGACCATATTGTATTAATAGTTATTAATTAAGTGGAATATCATTAATGTTTGAAAATTGATAATATTTGGTAATTTGTTGAATTTTTCATGTTTACATGATCAAATGTATATTGCTTGTTTACATGATCAAATAAGTTTTTTGCTTTCAAAATAAGTCACCTCGATAGCAGACTTAATTGAATAAGTCGGTATAAGCAAATAAGTCGGTGTTTGGGACACGACCTTAGAACTAAAACACACGAAAACAAAAATTTTGAATGAGTGTACTATAGCTATGAGTAGCTAGAAGTACTTTTCTAATGCCAATATAACCGGGCTATTGACAATAACGTGATATGATACGGTTCTTATTTAATGACTTGTCATGATTGATGATGATAAGCACAGTTCTTAATGACATGTCTGGGATGGATATAACTACACTGAGTCTGTTCAATGCGCAACTAATTGTTACAAAAAGTTACCCTTTTTGATAAATTGTCGTTCATTGAGCAGCACCAAAATATGACAGTTTATTGTGACAACTTTATGCATAGGTTGTCATCGACGCCAAACGACATGTTGTTTATTAATGTTACAGATGTCATATTCCTGTCATTTTCGATGAACAAACAATTTTGTCCAAGAAAAAAATTTAGTTCGCATATTTGACGCCCTCTCGGGTTCGATTCCCGGTGGTAACGAAAGCTACGACTGGATACACATAAAATATAATTGATATAAATACATTGCGGTCATATTTTATTTTTATTAAAATAAAATATTATATTTAATATTTTATTTTAATAAAAATTATTTATTTTTAGCAATTGGAAGCACTAATCGCTATAATTATTGACGATAAAATATTTACAATATATTAATTAAAAAAAATTTAATTTTTAATAATAGAACTAAACAATTTCAGTTCTCTTAGTATATTTAAGAAATCTTTCACAATTAATTATGCAAAATTAAAATGTAAATAATTAATGTACATATTTGTTAGATATTTAATTTAGTTTATTGCTTTGGTTAACTACTTTTTCTCTTTTTTGTGTTAATGTTATAAGTTAGTAATATAATTATTGTAAAGTAGCTTAAACATATTTAATAAATATTATTACTATTATTAAAATATTTAAAAAATAAGTTCAATAATATTATTAATTAAAATGAGCAAACTTATACATTTGTTTATAATTTGTTAGATCGTTAATACTTAAATAGAAACAAAAACTACTTTAATAGAACTAGAGACGTAGATCGATTAGGTTTTCTGAAAGATGGTGGTTCTAATGGATTTTCGATTTATGTATATATGTAATCTTGAGAGTGCGACATGACCTATTTGAGACAAAAACTATTTTTTTTAACTGGACCATAAAAAAATTTGACTCACCCCTATTGAATGTGCAAGGTTGTTCAGTGCATATTATATTTCCACCTCTATAAACTTCCCTTTTTCATACAAACCAAAGAAAAAAGACAGTCGTAATTTTCCCATACAAAAATCGAGTAAGGTCCCTTCTGTTTGTATTCTGTGACTTAGGGTACGTTTGCTATGTTTGCTTAAAATATATGGTATAGTATTTGACAAAAAAATTATTTTTATAATGTTTGAATAAATTAAATGCAAGAAAACTACAAAACCTAAAATTTTACTCATTTTTCAGGTTGAAAATTTGCAACTCAAATCAAATGATGTAGCCAGACTGGTTAAAGACACAAAGGAAGATATCGCAGCGAAACCACCTTGTAATTCAATAGAAGATAAAGAGATTAATAAACAATCGTTAAATCTGAATATCGCCAAAGCGGTTAAATCTGAATTTATCGAAGAGGAAGATGAAGAAGATGATGACGATGAAATTTCAAAACTATCATTTTTGGATTATTAGGATATAATAAATTACATAAATTGTGTCGCCCATAAATTATATAGTGGTGGACAATTTAATTCAGCCAATAAACCTATTGTGATTGTTCAAACACAACATTTGTTATGTTTTACTGATTAATTAATTTAACTGCTTATTTATGGTTCATTGGGGATTGTTTAGTATATACAAAGATGGACGTTAGAAGTTCAAATAAAAATGACACACGTCCAAAAAAATATGAAAATAAAACTGGATATAAATTAAACTCGGGTCGTTCATCAGTTGAAATCTATTTTATATGGTTTAGTTTTTTAATATTTGTTACAGAATTAATAACAGGTACTGTATATACATGTAAATTTCATATTTAAAATGTGTACTTTTATTGTGCGTGGTCCATTTCGCAGATTTAAGTCTTGTTGGTTTGTATATTCATAAAAATCACATAAAATGGAGCGCAATTACGTTGGCGATTGTTTTAGTCCCATGGATCGTGTGCCAAGCATATTTATTTTTTATTATGAAAATGGAGCATGATCGTTCAAAGCTGGATGTTGTGCTACATATTTTGTTTGTTGGAATTCCATATCGGTAAGTTAATTTGGTGTGAATGTCATTAAAATGAGAAGGGATGATGATGATCGTGTATAAACGAAAAAGAGATAGACGATAATCTGTAATTTAATAAGAAACTGTAATTTTCTTCTTTATGTATCTTCTTTATGCAGGTATATACATATTTTGAGAAGAATCGAAAAGGGAAGCAAAAACAATCAAAAAATTAATTCGATCGTCTATAAGATCAATATATTAAACCGCATCCAGCTGATCAATTCAATACTGCAATATTTGCCACAATTTCTATTCCAATCGTATCTTATATTCTTCGAGACGTATCGTTGCGTCTTTTCAGGAGTATCCGCGGGGCTGGCTGGCTTCTCGTTTGTATGGTACATATTTGTCTATATATTCTACTATGTAAGGCACAACAACGAGAATCTTCGTGGTGATTTAAATGCCGACCAAAATATAATCTCGGGCCCTCGATTGCCGGGGTCGCACTCACACCACAATAATATTAATGGGCAACACATTATCAATAATACACAATCAGGACGAAATAATAATAATGCGTGTAATAACTATCGATATTACACGAACACAATATCATCACTATCCTCACAACCCTCCAGCATATTAACTACATCTACGGTGGTGTCAGCGGTGAATCCTAATGATAAGAATTTCTATAATAAGAAACAGTTCGAAAAGGACAAAATTTTCTATTTCAATAAACGAAAGCCGATTTATAAGAGAAATGATGAGATTATCGAAACGGCTGATTTGAGTAACTATTCGCTGGAATTTTTCGAAATAAACGAATCTTATGATAATTCTTGCCTTAAAAGTAAAACACAATGTTCGAGTAACGATAAGAATTTAAATTTTGAGTTGGGGCACAATACTGATCCGAATGATCTACACGAATATATGCTGAAACGTAAAGGGATATGTTCTTCTCAAGAAATGCTCCATTTAGTGGACATCATGAATGATAATATAACGCCGGACCAAATCGATATACTTGCAAAAAATGTTGCAGATATAAACAGTCTCAACGATGAATCGAGCAATAATGCAAACCATAACAATAACTTATCGAGCCTACTATCGTCTGGGACACATAGTACAGAAAACGATTTTATCGATTTGCTCGATAATAAAAAATTCCTCGATATATTCCCTACTAATATCGTAATCGACGATAAAATAATCGAGAATATCGATGCTGCCATATACGAAAACCAGATCATATTCGAGAAACGAATACACAAAAATCAGTTGACTATTGAGAATTTAAAGCTCCAGGATGAAATCCTATCGAACGATATAAAACATCATCATCATGATCGACAGCACAGTCAGGATAGTCACGAGTACGAAAATATCTACTTTAACAGCGATCGCAAGAAATACTGGCAAAATTATCTACTCAATTGTAATGATGAGAATACTACTTCGATCCTTTTAAATACATCGTCGATGGCTGATCAGAGTAATACCGTAATGGAATCAACAATCAGTGCGCATGAGAAGCAACATAATGAATTGCATATTGATGAAAGCATTGCATACGATGACGAACAACAGCAGCAACACAACAAAGAAGATGGAGTTGGTAATATCCTTATCGATACGATAAATAAGATTAAAGTTAGTAAATGATCCCCTGGCGGGTTCTCTTGCCATCCAAGAATGACAAAAGTATTATATTTAAGTGCAATTTGATTGTGATTATATTTTTATACAATTGAATTAAATGAAGTGCCTTTTTTATATTAATATACAAGATTTGAGCGTTTCATTTACCTAATACTCTTGAGTAATAAGACTATTTGGTATTTTTAATTAAAGCTTACTTTATTCTTTATCCCGTCGCGATGATTTTGAGGATTCGCCTCGTCTCCTTTTGTTAAGTGGATTTCGCGGATCATACACATCGTACCAATCATCTTTTTTGGTTGCGGCATCTTTTGCAAGAACCGCGCCTTGTTCAGAAAATTCTAGTTTATGCGCCAACCAGTTGTCATTATTGAATTCCTCGTCATCATCCTTGTTCGAATCAGTGCCATCTTGTTTTACCTTCTCGAGTTTGTTTCGGAATGTTTTTAATAAGTTTAAAGTAAATTCTTCGCGTGAGCTGCCCTTCTTTGGGAGTTCTTTTAACTTTTTGTACTTATCTTTTTCATCTAAGTATTCTTTGAATTGTTCAGATTTTTCCGTTTTGGTTTCCACATCTTGTTGAACTTTTTCGAGTCGGGTGGTCTTTTCTCTTTCGTCTTGACGGTATTGCTTCTTTAGCGAAGAGATTTCCTTCTTAATATCTTCCAATTTCTTCTGCTTTTTTGCTATGTTGTCCTTTTCATTCAGATAATCGTCGTCCGAGTCGGATTCTTCTTTTTCAGGAGACTTTTCCTCATACCGTCGTTTTGTTTTAGATTGCAGTTTGTTTCGAATACGTGATGCCTTTTCGGAAGCATCTTCTTCCTCCCTTTCCTCATATTCCTCAATATAATCTTCAGATTTAACATCTGATTTATCTACTTTAATTGTTTCACGACTCAATTTGGGATCATTCAGAACATCATGTGAAGATTTTGCTTTGGCTTGAAACTTTTTAGTCACTTCTGTCGTTTCATTCTCATCCTCTTCAGCTTCATTTCCAAACGAAAGGAGAGTAAAATTCTTTACTCCTTTTTCTTTCTTCTTTTCGCGGATTTTTGTTTTTGATGCTGTTTGGTTTATTTGGCGGGGAATTATATCGTCAAAGGGGTTCGAAAGGATTTCGGTTTTTAAAATTTTGTGGGGATATAAAGGACGCTCATCTTCACCAACAAGCCCATCTTCCAATTTAAGCATATTGTATAATGTATCTCCAGTCACCTTCCCGAATAGTGTATGTTTATTCTGTAGCTCGGGTGTAGCTCCAAGAGTGAAAAAAAATTGTGATCCATTATCATTCTTTCCAGCATTCGCCATTGCAACAAGACCGCGTCGTGTGTATCTCAATCTTGAATGAAATTCATCTTTAAACATTTCACCGTATATTGATTCACCACCAGATCCATTGCCATTTGGATCACCTCCTTGTACGATAAACCCTTTGATTAAACGATGGAATATGGTCCCATCGTAGTAGCCTTCCATACATAATTGAATAAAATTTCGGCATGCTTTTGGTGTCTCTTTGGCCCATAATTCTATATCTATATCACCAACACTAGTTTTTAAAAGAACTTTACCAAATGTAGGCGGTTCTTGAATATAAATACTACTCATATTTAATATACAAAACCGATTAATATTATTATAAAACAGTCAATAAAATAATATGTTTGATTTCTGTATCTGTCAAAATATTGACATTCCCATGGGAATAAACTATCGCGATAGTTGCATTGCTAGATAAAATGTAACAGCCCTCTAGACCTATTCCCGACAAACCAAAATTTGTCAAAACTAAATCGTCTGCACATTTTTATTGTGGGGAAAGCTACGGCTACGGCTACGGTTTACATCACAACCCCCCAGTTGGAAATTTGTCAACATGCATGTGAATTATTTTTTACGAAAGACAGACGTTACTACCCAGCTGGAAATTTGTCCATGTGAATTTTTTTTTCGAAAAACATACGTTTGTATTTCGTTTACGTTTTCTAAATGAGTATGAAAAAGAAAAAACAAAAATTTTTGTCGATGTTTGATGGTATATTGACAAAATGACCAATTTATGACATCATATGACAAATTAATGTGACTTAGTTTGTCATATGATGCGTCCAATGAATGAGATGTGCGACTTTTCTTAAACATGGCTTCTTTCGGGACAAGGCTTCTTTCGGGTCCTAGATGAAACATATTTGTCAAGTCTTTAATATGTCTTGACCAATGCTGCCAATTTATTTTTGAATGAATAAATAATATGGTGTCACCGCACGAAATAAAATAACGAAACAAAAATCAAATTTAATCTTCTAGTGCTTCTCGGTTTCATAATCATTTCAATTCAAGTTATTGTATGTTGAGCTACATACTTATACGGTGTCAATATAAGTGAATTTTTATTGTGTAAATTGGCCATTAGAAGAAAAATATAATACATTTTAAGGGTACGTATATAAAAGATATGTATTTAAAATTAATACACATTACCAGTTAAAACTAATAAAAATTTATATTCATAAAAGATATATTAATATAAAAGAATCTCCATAAATTCATTCGTCTGTATTATAATATATAAAAAAAGTGCAAGGAAAAACAAAAATATTCATATATGAAATGTCACAGACTGCTCACAAAACACCTGCCATACATGATTCATTTCAGATAAGCCATATTAGATTAATCTCAGATAAGTCATTTTCGAATCATTTCAGACAATTAAAATATGATTCATTTCTGATATGTCTTATACATTTCACCTTGAATAAGTCACCGTGAATATCGTACATTTCACCTTGAATAATTTCTCAAGTGGTGCAGTAGTTAAAGCTTCGGCACTTGGTCCGGAGGTACTGGGTTCGAATCCCAGCAATAAACACAACTAAGACCCTATGTTGGAGTGCAGAATTCAGCGCCGAATTCCTACGCCAACCAGTGCGTGAATGAAAAGGGGAGTAATTAATTGACATTCAAGGGACATTAAATCCACTGGACAGTTAATACTTTCTTTAAAAAAATGAAACAGTATTTACTAAAACTGCCCTAGTGATGAATATTAAAATTACAGGTAGAATAGGATTATTCTATACCAGCAGAAAATATGGTCCAATTTGGAATTACATATATGGGATTTTTGTTGTAAATTTCTCAAAGAAGTACCACAATATTTTTTTTTTGTTTAATATTTCGGTAATGTATACCCCAACAAAAAATGTCTTTCCCGGTCACTTGAAAAAAATAAACAAAATTATAATATTAAAGTAGAGTTTACACCAATACCAATATTTTTTTGGTTTGAGTTTACACCAAACTTTTTTGCTAGATACTTTTATTCTACTGGTGTAAACGGGGTATTAATTTAATTTTTGAAAAAAAAACGTGTAGGAACATTTGGTATAACTTCAGGCTAAAATCTTTTTATGGTTGTGTGAATTTCCGTACCTGTTTCTCGAAAAAAAAACGTTGAACGGGACTGGTTTGGAATATTTCAAAATTAAAATACGGAATACCAAAGGTCGTCTCTTGTTTCGTTTTTTTTATAATTCGTTTAGCGATTTTAATAGGAGCTTCAGGTTTACCATTCACCTGTTTGTGATTTGGCGGTAATGTTATATGTGAGAATTCCCATTTGATGGCAAATTCACTAAATTCCATCATTCGAAATTTGTTCCGCGTAAATTTACGGTTGCCTCGACTCCATTATGACATGTACCTTTTCAAACATTAATTTACGAATATTGTACCGAATCATTACTTTATCGTTTAAAAATATTAATCATTTTACCGTTGAAAGCTCGTGTTTGAATTTATGATGGCCATTGGTTCTTAATTTATGGAATTAATTTTTGAAAACATCTTTAAAAGTTTCCTCACGAACGTTGTTGAATTTTCATTAGTAATACACAGATTGTTAATTAGATGATTGATTGTTAATTATCAGATTTAGAGCCGAACACGAGTTTGAAGACAACAATAGCTGACGGCTGTGCTTTATAATTTGGAATGTAATATGTAGATACTTTTCGACTTCCGATTTGACATGGAATGTGTACCTCTAATTGATGGTAAAAGATTTCCATTGAAGTCAAACAGTCCTTGTTGTGTTGGTAGTATCTCTGGATTGGAATGATTCATAAGCTCAGAATACTGGTAACAGTCCATTAGACATGCATTATATCTTGTGTCTAACAACATCTTTCCAGATTGAATTAACCTTCAACCGAAGCCTTACCATAACTTTATGTTTACTGGATGATGTCGTAATTTCATGTATTTGTACAGCTTCGTCATTATGGAACTGGATTGTCAATTTGGTTGATTTTATATTTGGATAAATGACTTGCCGATTTCTTGTTCTGCCGCAGTGCCGCCCCGGTCGCAAAGTGGTCAGCATGCTTGCTCCAGCGACCGGAGGTCCCGGGTTCAATTCCCGTTGGTGACAAGGAAAAAATTCCATGACTGGTTTAGGATCAATGAATATAATCACTCATTATCCGAAATGACAATATGATTATGAAACCTCATTTGAGGCGGCCAAATCCTTTGATGATATATAGTGCCAGAGAGAGAGAGAGAGATTTTTTGCTCCTCGCAAAAAAGCTGACTTTATTAATGCATATCATAAGTCATTTTGAAAATGATGGCATAAAATGTGTGTGTTTTAAGTCATTTTGAAAATAAAGCTAAATATGTATTTAAAATCGAAACAAAATGATCATTATGTAGTACATAGGTATTTGTTTGGTGCCACACGGGATGTCAAGAAGCACAATTTCACGCTTCAAAATAAGTCTTAATAGATTTTTTATTGCTAATTTAAAACTTTATTTTATATTTAAACACAACATTTTTTGTATTGATTTATTCTACACTCTCGAAAATAAAATCTGCATCTCAAAAATAGCCATGCCAAGCACTCACAACTCTCAAATAGGGGACGTACGGGTATAGGTCTGATTTACATTACCATCTGCATATTGCATAGCTACATGCCAACCTATAGTACTGCCTATAGTACAAATCGTAATCTGATGATGAAAATTCTCTTTTTGCATCCTGCCTTTTGCATTTGGTCGGTATTTATTAAATTGGTTTGTTATCCCTTTTGTGATTTACTAACACAATTGTGCGAGTACGGCAAAAGTACCATGTCAAACATTTATTTTTGTATGTGTTTTGAGCAAACTTACACATTTGCGCATTCCTTTCAAACTTATTTCGTGCGAAAAAAAACACTATAACTATACATACAATTGCGTTGGTTGTACTTCAAATTAAGTGAAGTTTTTTATCAAAATCGCCATTACATACTACTATTTTTTACTCACACATTTGTGTGGTTTGGACTTTAATTAAGCCATTATTTTATTTTTTCTGGTTCAAAAAGGGTTATATTTTTTGCTAGCTCAGACTTAATGCTATTTTTTTTTAAAGAACTGAATAATAATATTTATTAGATATGTTTAAGCTAATGCACATGAATATATACAAAGGTTATACATTAATATTTACAATAATATTCATGTATAACTTTTGTAAATATCCATGTGTACAAAATACTAGTATACATATTTGTATTTTTCCTGAAACAATGGAATAAAACCGGTATACTACCGGCCTAAGGCTTAAAATTACTGTACTCATGATTCATTTCATTCGTTATTGTTTTATCTCTACAAATGACTTTGTTTTTTCGTTGCATGATACCACGCCAGCGTCCCTTCTAAACAAAATTTCTACAAAAAAAATCGCATCAGGCACCACCAATAAAAAACCAAAAAATGTACAAAAACACTCGGCAAAAACAACAACAAAATTCATTCTAAAAAAATATTTTGACGACTCGACTCGAGTTTTTTTCAAGATTTCATTTTCAGTTCGTGTTTGTATGGAGAAAGGTGATATGTGAAAAGTTGAATAAAGAATTTGTAGAAAGAGCAAACTCTTGGTTTAGCAAGAAAAGTTTTCAATAAAAATACTATTTCTTTATGAATAAAATCATGTGTTGTGAATAAACTAAAATTTTATTTAATTCGTATATAATTAATGTGCATATAGTGGGATAAATTTTACTATTTAGTTTTTATTAACAGTAGTAAACAAAACCATTCATTTTTTATTTTGCGCTCGGAAAATCTAAAAAATAAATCTTTCTGTGTTGAGAAAATATTGAGAAATTATGTTGGAAAAAGTTATATTTTTAGGATAGTTTATATTTACTTGTGATTTTATAATATTATTAATAATCCAAAATACCGTAATACTGTGTTATTGTGTCAAATTTCATTTTATTTTGTTGTTTTGTGTAACTCTGCAATCATCATTCCACCGAGCAGCACAAAAAATGAAATTAAATTACCCAAAGTGATTGTGTTACTCATCATCCCGCAATAAAATAATTTAGCATAATTAAAATGTTGATTTGTGATTAATTAAAAGTAATAAAAACCATTACTATAAATATACATAGCAATTCCGATATGGATTCTACATTTAAGATAACACAAGATGCTCTGGCTAAAGGTGGTGGATTTGTTGTAAATAATGGTGGTGCTACTCATTCCGTAAATAATTCAAGTAATTTAAATCACAACAACAATAATAATAATAACGAAATATTAAGTAAAAATGATAGCCCTTTGGTGTATTTGGTCGAAACATTTTATATCAGCTCTAAAAAGAATACCGTATTCCAAGTCCGGCTTACCGATCGCGGCATCATATTACGCAAAGAAACTAACGGGTCGGCAAAAGAGCAGACAATACTGTTAGAAGATATAATTGGCAGCCGATGTTTACGAAGCAAAAAGAAACGAGCTAAAGGAGGAGCCTGCGCATGTACATCACTCACTGGGCCAGCACAATTAAAAGTGGTCGAGGAAAATTCTGGGGAACAAGATGAAACCGATGTTAGTGCTTATCTTTACATTTATGCGTATGTGCTAAAACGCTCTCGTAACAAAAACGATGGTAATCGCGGTCGGCGTGAACGTACCTCAATTACTTTGAGATTCCGCTCGTTCGATAAGTATGAAGACAATAATCGAGAGGCACAAAAATGGAGGGCCGCTATAAAATTTCTTTTGAATGGCGAATCGCCTCGAAGTCCTGTGTATCAAACACTCGACAATCGTAAAGTTTTAGTGTTGCTTAACCCTAAATCCGGATCGGGAAAAGCACGTGAAATATTTCAACAACGGGTTGTCCCTATATTTCTGGAAGCTGAAATTCCTTATGATCTTCATGTTACTAAGCGTGCTAATTTTGCGCGTGAATTCGTTCGATTAAAAGATATTTACGCTTTCCGATATATAGTCGTAGTTGGCGGTGATGGTATATTCTTCGAAGTAATTAACGGGATTTTTGAGCGTAGTGATTGGGAAAAAGCTGTGGATGAAATTGGAATTGGAATTATACCGTGCGGATCTGGAAATGGATTAGCTAAGAGTATTGCATTTGAAAACAAGTAAGTAATTCTTGATTATCAAATCTTGAACTTTTAATTTTTGGGTTATCGCTAAACCGTTTTTATGTAATATTTACTTTCATCTTATCATGAATAGCTAAGTGTACATATTTATGCTCCAGTAAATCGATAACATAATAATTAGAATTTGCGTATTAAGATCACATTTTAATCAGAGCTACAATTGATAAATGAGTTTGGTTGTTCAATCGAATTATTTATCCAAGCACTATTTATTGATATTTAAAACTAGGTACTTAAATTAATTTAGAATAAAAGTAGTCTTGAGAAACATACTAAAATTATACCTTGCATCTTGTTTTAATTTCTAAATATCATTTTTAATCTTCCTTACTCCGTCTGCCTATCGTAACCTTAAAATTGCTTCGGGTTTGTTGCTTAAATATTTTAAATGTAATCTGTTGATGAGGTGAACTATTAAACCAGTATACTACACCCATAGAAAGAAAATATGTACTTCCTGAATTGTTCTCATCTACATTGCACACGAACAAATATACCCAAGTTCCGAAAACTATAGTTGTGACTAATATGGATGAAAAAACCACTACTACACACGAAAAATAATCTTAACACTCTGTAAATATACCGATAACTCAAGGTAAGATGTTTTCTCGATACAATGACAAGAACTGTGGGTTTCGTGATTGATTATAGATTATCTCAAAAATTATTTTCTGTGCAATATACAAATCCCTTAACCTTCCAAACTATATGCCTCGGTATCTAGATATTCCATATATCAGAATAGAAGACTCCATTATAGAGAAAGTGTAATAAGGATGCTGAACACAGACGTTTGAGATAATAAATTTATAAGCGGCTGCGAGAACTATTTTCCTTTTTATATCAAGGTGAGGACTCCATGTTACCAACGAATCAAGGAAAAATCCAGAAAGCAATTAGCCGAACAAACAGTACCATTACACGTAGAGGGATGAAACAATACATCGACTACTATTGGCTGCGTAGCACAAGCCTAAGTACGCAAATTCGGTAGACTGGTCCATCAAAATATTGTGTAACAAAGGCCGGAGGACAAATCCTTGTGGAACACCTCATGACCAAGTACCCAAATTCCTCAGCCCTCTCCCAATTTCACTGATTGTTGACGATTAGAAAGATAACTCTTAAGCTAAGTCAAATCCTCTCCTAATACCCCACAGCCGTTAGCTTACATAAAAGGTTCTCTTGCTGCACAAGATCAAAAGGTTTCGTGAGATCAATATAAAGGTCAATAGGAGTAAGTTTATCATTAATAAAAGGCAATTAAGGTAAACTCATTGGGGTAAAGAAATTTTGAAATGGAATTACGTATAGCGAAATGGATCTCAGTAAAATCTCAGTAAAATTACCTACATCTATTTTTTTATGGATTGGAACAATCAAAACTAGTTGAACAAATATTTCAGAATGTCACCTAAGTACATACTATGCGCACGATTTTCGTAGAACATTATCAACACGATCTTTGTCATAGGAGTGTAAAGCGACGATTCTCCACGTCATTTGAGGCCTTTAGGATATTTTTTTTTTAAAGGAAAGTATTAATTATCCAATGGATTTAATGTGTCGCCCCGGTGGCAAAATGGTCAGTATGCTTGCTCCAACAACCGGAGGTACCGGGTTCGATTCCCGGTGGTGACAAGGAAAAAATTTCACGGCTGGTTTTTAGGATCAATGAATTAATCACTCATTATCCGAAATGAATATATGATTCTGAAACCTCATTTGGGGGGCCAAATATGGGATATATAGTGCCAAGAGAGAGAGAGAGAGAGCGAAATGGATTTAATGAATGTCATTTTAAGGCTAATTAATACACTTTAATTAATATTTTTCATTCACGCACACACAATTACAGACCTCCTGCACATTGCAAGCTCCATGTTACCATCCACGGTGGGTCGGTGCTGAATTCTGCACTCCA
Organism: Nephrotoma flavescens; assembly: GCA_932526605.1. Lineage (NCBI taxonomy): Eukaryota > Metazoa > Arthropoda > Insecta > Diptera > Tipulidae > Nephrotoma > Nephrotoma flavescens. The sequence goes on along the minus strand of OW052222.1, from coordinate 263,016,551 downwards.
ACAGAGGGTCATAATTGTGTTTATTAACATCACCGATCGTAATCGAAGGCGAAAATTCGCTTTGCATCATATGTCTCTGGTGGGATTCGAACCCAGTACCTCCCGGTCCAAGTGCCGAAACTTAACCACTGCGCCACTTGTCCAGTAGGTATTGCCACATTGATTGCACTAGGAATTATCTTGATTTTTATGTCATCCCATGTAGTATCACACGTCTAGACGGTTTTCGGCTTAGTAATGATACTAAAAACGTATACTATGTCTTTCAGCTTTCAACTGGGTAACCGTATAGCTTTCAAAGCGTCAGAGTATAGTCTTGGTGCTAGGTGCTATACTATCAGAACTTTTTAGGAACGTCTCGATATTATAAATTTTTTTATGATTTCGCCTAATGTGTTAATACGATAATCCTCCGCATTTTGTAAACATCACTCAGAACTTGTAGGAAAACCGATGCATCGATTTTTCACCCTCGTCAGCAGCTTTTTCACGTTCTATATCATTGGCCAAAGCCGCTGCCAATCGTTCATAAAATGCGGTATCTAAATTACCACATACGCGTTGTCGCGTATTATAAATTAATTCCACTTCATCAGTCATTTTGAACAAAACAAACAATTATAAGAATTTGGTGCGTAAAATAGGTTTTATTAGAACTAACGTTTTGTGCATTCAACGTTCACTATGCAACTAACACTAACGGGAATGAATAAAAAAAATTCGCAAGACTGAATCTACACATCTGACCATGCACACATTGCTAAGAAAATAGAAAGAGAGAAATAAATGGCAGTTTGAATGGAAAATTATCAATAGAAAGTAAAAAAAACAAAAATATTCATCATCTTTCATATAAAATGTATATGGGGTCTGGCCAGACTCATGAGGTATGAAAACAAAACATCCTTATAAATATCCTTGTATAGATGTTTTTCATCCTGATATTTTCATAAATCGAGTTAATAAAATTTTAGGCAGGTACACGAAAATCAGTCCCTAGCTCAATTAGAAATATATTTAAATTTCAATTAAAATCTAGAAAGGTGTGACCAGAGCTACACCAATTCCGCAGATCGGAGGATTAATACCAAAAATTCATAAAATCGGAATCATCACAAGACTGGATACCGCATCGCCAATGTTATTATTTTTTTAATTTTCAAAATATTTTGTCTCAAAGCCCAAGAGACACATTCAAATATTTGGCGATGTTATTATTAAATACCGTTCTAACCCGTCCGTCCGGACACGGAATGAAATTAATTTTTAAACTCGGTTTTCGTTTTCCCCCTTAAATACTTAATTCCATTCCACTAATTTGAATCTTTGTGCGTTTTACGAGATAACTAATCGTTTTAGAACATGTTCTAAATCGAGAAAAATATCAAAATTGAAATATTTTTTCGACAGTTGAATTGTTCAAGTTAAAGCCATATTCGTCAAGGGGTCCTGTCAGAAATGTTATAATCATATTAAATGGTATGGTTCCTCGCATCCAAAGTTTTTTTTTCATAATAATGGTCTCTACAGGCTAATTTTCGTAGAGTGCGGTACAATTCATGACTAATTTTCTAGATCCTCATTTATTTAAAAGTCTTACAAAAGCCATTTCGAGAGTAAACTTATTGCAATTTTGAAATAATTCGGTCTCCACACAATACTTAAGTCTTGAATTGAAGTTTTGTGATATTTGAACTTTAATTTAAAACAGCCAAAAAATTTTTAGGTTGGCAAAAATGATCAAAGCTTAAAAATTTTCATCGTAGAAAATTAGATCAAAATTGGTTTCGGCAAATTTCTCCCATTTATAATTATATCAATATTTAGCCTACAGTTCTTAATAATATTTTCTGCGTGTCATTCTCAATTATCATGAAATAGGAATTTGAGGGGTGTCTCTATATATTTTACTAATTACAACAGCTAGGTCTAGAGTACGGGGTAAATGATTATGTGTATTCTTATCGTATCTTAACCCGCGGTTTCTATCCTGAGTCAGCCCGTTAACCCGATTTCGATCCATTAAACTATTTTCTCCATTCAAGAAAATTTTTCTTAAATCTATTTATGTTAAATGATTTTCATGTTCATTTATAAACACCTTGATGTAACTTCTTTATCAGTATCGCAATTACGTGCCTTGTCTAGCTGGTATATGTATCTTATGTAGAATTTTTAATTTATTCCAACAACGAAACGTTAACTGTTGAGGCATGTAAAATGTGTCAAATATAACATGATTAATTGTGTATAATGTTTATTTATGATTTAATAAAATACACACAAATTAATTATGTTAAAAGCGGGGAGCTGTTTCTCAGCTAATAATAAAATTTTTTGTATAATTTTCGTCTCTGAATTGTTCTTAAAAAATCAGACGCCCAATTTAACCGAGTTGCTTAATATTTTCGGTTAATGCGATTCTTAAGTGGATCGTTATAGACGATAAGTTGCATATATTTAACACATTCTAATTTTGTAATATTTCTTCAAAAAATTAGCAACATTCATGGCCTTTTACTAACTAGAGGAACTATTTACCCATGTGCGCGGAATGTTGAAAATGCATATTGCATGTGTGGTGTTCGTGTATCATACTCGTACATCCATAAATATGAAAGCTCTTACGTTTCACTATTATTGAGTAAGTATATATCCATTACATAACACAACCCAGAAATAAATATAAAATTAAAGAAAAAATCGAAAGAAAATGATATCATTTTGTAGTACATAAATTAATTGCCTTTAACAAAATATTTATATAGATTAGATTAATATTCTTGGGCGCTAAATAAATATTTCCTAGACAAGTATTTGACGTAGAATTTTGTGCCAGCCATTGATTTTTGTTTGCCTTTGTCTGACCCTAATTAAACGAAAGGTTATGTCTTTGTAAAACTGCTATTCATAATCGACTGGTTGTACATCTCGATAATCACCGGTAATTACTATTTAAAAAAATATTGAATGCCTGTTGTTATCATCTATTGTCAGCACTATTGAGTAATTTTATTCACTGTTTAGTTTGTGATAAACTATTGTTTGCTTATATGTACTTATGTATTATTGTTACCGTTATATACATCCCACACTAACATATTGAGGCGGATTTGGATTCGCGAATTAAAGTATATAATGTATAAAACGCACTGACATTCAATTAAGATACGTAAATAAATTTGTAAACAATGAAGATAATATTTACATAACAACAAAATTATTTATAAATTTGTACTTGTAATCCATAACTTATGTTGTATGTATATCGAATATGTAATGTACGTATAAATTTATGAAATAATAACAAGAATAAGTAATAAACATTTCTCTCTGTATAAAGAGTTTTCAATTTCATCTTAGTCATTTATTAATATTAGACTACATACAATTTTTTTGTGATGACCTTCGACTTTAGCGCTCAGAGATCGATTAACTAACGTAGCAAAATAAAATTGCTAAATCATCTGATTATTATGTATTAAATTTTATATGCCATGCATGCAGATTTCTAAATTATTCGGTTTTAATTGAATTAGCAGGTAGGGCGTACTTCCCGCCAGTCTTAGTTAATATTTATCTACTACCTGTCCAGTTGGAATTGTTTTGCATGTTTTACAAAATGCATACGTTGCTCTTCCTTATATGTTTTTCTAAACGCGTATGAAAAAGACAAAAAATACTTTTTTTTTTGGTTTTTTGATGGTATGTTGACTAAATGATTAATTAGTGACAATAACAAGTCATATTAGTTTCTCAAATGACTTATCCAATTGAAATTCATGTTCGACGACAATTGTGAGACATGTCATATACATGTCTCCTTACATGAAAAAAATTTCCTCTTACGCGAAACATGTATGACCAGTCTTTGGTCTTTCTTATCCTATCAAGTACTTTTACGTTTTTTTCAAATTATACATTGATAAATTAAAGCCAAATAGGTCATCAACGATGTTGAATGATTTAGACAAGAATGTTGAATGATTTGAGTGACGTGGGTACCCGTGAATACCCTTTGGAATTTTAGACGTCTATTTTTGTATGTTTTACTTCCAATAAAACTTTAAATTTTATGAGAACTTCTAGTTCAATTGGTAGATTATGATCATATTTAAAATTGATAAATGTTACAACTTGGATGAATGTGGAAAAAACAAGTTTCCATGCAAAATGCATGTAGGTATGTACATATTTTTTCTTCACTCACATAAGGGTTAATGGGGTTGTTTTCTCCATAGTTTGTAGAATGGTGTTCAAGTGCTAAAAACTCATGGTTTCGAAATGTTCTGCATGACACATGAATTGATATGTTTTCCAAGATGTAGTTCGTGCAGTTCGTGAGGAAGCAAATCAATGCAGCGAAGCCATCTTTTGGTAACATTGTGATTTCATTCATGATAATAAGCGAAGCTTCTATCAATATCTGTTTGATATTCAACTAAAGGAACAGGAAGCCGCCATAAATTGTTCGTCCATCTTTCGTCAATACCGCATCAATTCCTGTCAGCTCATCAGTTTTTATAGAGATATATCTTGCTGGAACCTCCTCCACAAAAGCATTATGTTGTTAAGGTAGGTCAGTACTGTTCTGTTTATACTACTCCTGTGGTCAGAGGCAAACCAAAAGCTGCACACAAAAATTTATGCCGTCGATATAGTGAAATTGTAATAAAATCTAAATTTTTAATCAAAAACCAGTTTTAACTTGATTTTCGTTTTTCGTAAAATATCTAAATTGCATCAAAACAAATTTTAGATTTAACTGGTCACCAAATTATTTTAACCGCAGATGTACGCCACTGAATAGAATTGCAGCGATTTATGATCTGTAAATGTTTTGTTGGGTAGTATTTGTACCGACCGATTTTGTTTAATTTAAAAAAAATTTATATGTGCAAGATGTTGTTGTTTTCATTCAACATTCTTTTGAAATTATTACTTAAGTATACGGAGAATTGTCCGTTTGTAATTAATTTTATTGTACGGGGTTTCTCGTAGTTGAAGAAACAAGCTGCTACAAATTGTCTCTTTTACGCTTTTCAGGCATAGAGCAAATGTTTTGGTGGCACCACAAGTTCCATGCACCATTTCACAATTTCGGGCATTCTAAGATTATGTGCCACATTATTAATTTCAGCACGCACAATTTAATCGACTCTTTCAACTGTCATAAATTTATCATCACCTTGAAGCGTAAATAAAATGTAAACATGCGGATGTCGTTTCTTTTGGAATTCGATGGTATAAACGTGAGCGTTAGATCATCCGTCAGTGCGTGCCTTCAGTTTCAGTTTGAATATATGTGCAACTAAATCGGGTTGATCGGAAGCAATTTCACTTGGGGTCGTATTTCTGAATGCGATTCGAAAAGTTGAGTGCTAGATTCATATTTGATATTAATTAGATTCCTACATTTAAAATTAAATAGGAATCTATTACTCTCTATTTCGTATTGTATTCTGAAATAGGAACCCTGGTGTCAAGTGCATCGCGATTTCGGGGCAGCTTACAGTGAATTTGAGGAGGAACTGGTCGGGAGGTCCGAATTTCCCAAAACATTGCATCTTAAAGTTTCTTGTGCATGATTTTTGTAATCCCTCAAATGAAGATGGTAAAATAGCCGAAATACAAGCTTGAATTCTAGTGGCGTCGGCACCATTTTCTACATGATAAACGATAAAATTTAAGTAGTTAGCCCCGACTTGGAGATGTGTTAAGGATCCATAGCTGTGTGAGCTGACCAGTACTGATTTTTGGTTGAACACAAACTGTCACTAGTGTTACTTTAAATTGCAATATACGGATATTTTTGCTTATACTTTGGTGAGTATTTTCGTATCCATCAGTTCCCATCCTGCTTCTCCGTAGATATGCGCAGATATCCGTAGATATCCGTAGATATGCGCATGTCATGAGATCAAGACTTGGTCTAAAGGTGCTGAAACTGATGAACTGTTGCTCTGGGTACAATTGGGGATGGGAACCAATCTAGCGAGTGGTAATCGCCGCAATTTAGGGGACACAATTGGTTTGTGATACTGTCCTAACTCCAAATAGATCGAAAAAATCAAAAAGAGAAAGTAATTTTGCTTCTGCTTGATTCTAGAGTTTCATTTCGATGGCGATGAGGTTGCAAGACGCATTTATAGCCAGGCTTTAGTTGTTTCTGAATTTCACAGTTTTTTGGCTTTGTCCATCACGCCAACGGTGCTGCCTTTCCCTTTCCAATCGTCGCCGCTTTTCAATTGTATTTCTCTTCATTTCGATCTGAAAAGTAATTTAAATTTTGAAAAAAATATCACGAAAAACACTAATTCGCTACTCACCAGTAACAATAAACTTTCAACGCATCTGAATATTTGAATTGTTTGACGCCCAGACACATCAGAATCCTCACATATTAATTTTTATTCTGTCTTGTTAGTATGTTTCTGCGCAGTTTTAAGAATGTGGAAACTAAGCACCGAAATAATTCAGCCGCATACAAATAAGGAAAAAATTTCAAAGGAGGGAGTATGCTTAGTAAAATTTATTAATGAATTATTTCTAGTTTTAGATTTTTTAAGATAAATTAGAAATTTGATAATTTAACGCAACAATACGACATATAGTTTGACGCGTTAAATTTAAGAATATTTATATAAATTATAAATAGGATGGACAATGTTGATCTTTGCACCGACATTTTCAAATCCAAAGTCATTATTCGAAGTTTCTGGAAAACCAGAAAACTACATTCTGCAAATCATGCTATTGACTTAAAAATTAGCTACACAAATTATTATAAATGACCTTCCAAACTTCTAACTTTTACACAATTTTTGTAAAACCTATTAACATTGACTTACTCATAAGGTAAATCTTTAAACGAATAGAATCTAAGTAATTGCGTGCGTGTTAACATTTTCACCTGTATAGATATATTTTAAGAATTATTTTTTTGGAATTTTCTGTGCGAGCGAGCATAGTTATATCGTTAAATATAGTAATCATAAAAGACATAAATTTCCAACCCATGTTCACATTTAACTATGTGCTGGCTGTGCATTCTGATTGATTTTTAGTAGGATGTAATTTGAATATACAATAAAACACCACCTATCACAAATATATCGAATACATTTTGTCCGTTACTATATATATACACTGAGTGACATAAGATTAAAAAAATAAACAAAATGTATTTGGTTGTGATTTCATCATCATCAACATCATCTTAAAAAATTCGGATTTTAAGGTACGGTGAGCTCGAGTTAATAAAACTTAAGTACGTTGAGTATAAGAAAAAAAATTGTTTACAAAATCTTACTAACGCAAATTGTATTATACATAATTTAATTATTATACATTTTTCTAAAAATTAATCTAAGAAAATATAATAATTTAGTAACATAAACAAATTTATTACTACACTATAATAAATCCTAAAGTCGAATAGCGCTTTGTTGTAACAAAATATTTGTCTAACAATTCTTGCTTCTATTGAAGTGTAGTCGATTTTTATGTAAACACCAGAATATTATAAAATGAACTCAATAAGAACACAAATAATTATGTCAAATCCCTACCTATTACATAAAAGCAACGTTGAAAGGTTGTTGTTCACACATTTGACGAGAATTTGTAAATTGTGTTAATAGATGAATTTCATTAATTTCGAAGGTTGTGCGAACAGAACACAAATATTTGAAATCAATTTGTGGGGTAGTGCTTCTGCTTAGTTATTGCCTGCGTGCTGCGACCACAGGCAATAAGCATTACGAAAGTTATAGATATTTTGGTAGACTGGTTATTAGGTAAATGATAATTGAAATTTTATGCGAACCATTAAATAATATTATTTGTTGGTAGGTTAGGTTAGGTTAGGTTAGAGTGGCTGCTATCGCACACTTAGGCCAATAATGGCCCATTGTGATACCACAGGATCCAATCTCCCCTTACTCCCGCTGAAACCAACCAGAGCTACTGATGTAGCGTAAAATATCTCGCACCCCAAAGTCCGCGAGTTCAGAAAGGCTGTCCATGTTGTACACACCCAAGTACCTATGTCTTTTGTAGGATAGTGCTGGACACGAGCATAGGAAGTGAACTAACGTCTCTTCCTCCTCTTCGTCCATACAACTTCTACAAAAGTCATTCGTCTCTAGACCCAGCCTTCTCGCATGTTCCCCAAAAAGGCAGTGTCCTGTCAGTATCCCTACGACCAATCCTAAATCTCGTTTTCCCAGGGATATAAGTGCCTTGGAGCGCCGCAGGTCCAGTTTTGGCCAAACCTGTTTTGCTACCCTGCACGTGAGAGTGTTGGTCCACCTCTCATCTGTCAAGGCGATTGCCTTTTTACTGAGCGTCAATTTAAGCGCTGCTATAGGCCTCCCCAGACCTGCCCTTTCCGGTTGCATCTGGAGAGTCGTACCGTACCTAGCTAGTTCGTCTGCCCTGCAGTTTCCCGTGACGTCCGAGTGACCAGGGACCCAGATTATCTGGATACTGAAATACTCGCTCATCTCATTAAGAGATGATCGGCAATCCAGCGCCACCCGTGACTTCAGAGAAACCGCCTCTAGTGACCTGAGTGCCGCTTGACTGTCCACATAAATCGCGATATCCCTAACAGATACCACGTTATGCTTCAACCATGTCACGACTTCCCCTATCGCCACCACTTCAGCCTGGTACACGCTGCAGTAGTCAGGGAGACGAACAGAAATATTCACATTAAGCTTCTCACAGAAGATTCCGGCTCCTACTTTGCCGTCTAGCTTAGAGCCGTCCGTGAAAAATTGCAGTGCCTCGTTTTCCAGTATTGATCCGTTCCTCCAGGATTCCCTAGAAGGACAGATGATCCGGAAACCTATATCGAAGCACAACGTTGGTTTAATATAATCTAGATTCACCAGTTCTTCCCCTAGTGATCTAACTATCGTCGAGTGTCCCGCCTGAAGACACTTCCACTGAGAGACAGCCGAGAGCCTTGTAGCCACATTGGCTGCCATCTGCTTACCAAAAAATTCGATTGGAATAAGATGGAACATAACCTCTAAGGCGCGTGTAGGTGTTGTCCTAAGCGCCCCGCTTATAAGCATACAGGCCGTTCTTTGCACCTTCTCCAACATCCTTATATAGGTTACCTTTTCCAGAGCTGGCCACCACACGCCCACCCCGTACATCAGCACAGGCCTTACCACTGCGGTATAGAGCCAGTGTACCAGCTCTGGTTTCAAACCCCATTTCTTCCCTATGGCGTTTCTACACGAGTAAATGGCTACATTAGCCTTATTCACCCTTTCTACAATGTTAGGCTTCCAGCTGAGCTTACTGTCCAAGATTATGCCCAAAAATCTCGCTCTGTCAGCAAAAGCCAGTCTAATGCCGTTCACGGTAGGAGGGCTAACTACCGGAATTTTATATTTCTTAGTAAATAGTACTAGCTCTGTCTTGGAGGGGTTGATCCCTAATCCACATTTGCTGGCCCATTTCGTAACGATCAGGAGTGCATTCTGCATAACATCCCTAATCGTATCCAGATATTTGCCTGAGACAGCTATTGCTACATCATCTGCATACGCTACAACCCCTATACCCTCTTTCTCCAGTTCCAACAGCAATCCATTCACCACTGCACTCCAAAGAAAGGGGGACATTACTCCTCCCTGCGGAGTTCCTCTAACCACACGCCTTCTAATGGTGGACTCTCCCAGTTCCGAGATAATAATCCTGCTTACCAGCATCTGATTTATCAACCTACTTATAGGATAATCCACCTTCAGAAATGACAATCCTTCCATGATCGCCTCCGTTTTTACATTATTAAAGGCACCCTCAATGTCGAGAAATGCTACCATACAATACTCTTGCGAGTAAATTGACTTCTCAATCATGCGTACTAGATCGTGCAGAGCTGTGTCCACCGACTTTCCCTTACAGTACGCATGCTGCGACATTGCCCAATTCCTTGGCTCAACTTTTGTTCGAATAAGTACGTCTATCAATCTTTCCAAGGTTTTCAACAGAAAGGATGATAGAGTTATAGGCCTCAGGTCCTTTGGATAAGCCTGTGAGCTTTTTCCCGATTTCGGGATAAAAACCACTCTGACCTCCGTCCATTTCCTGGGAATATAGACCAATTGCAGACATCCTCTGAAGATAACCTCCAGCCAGGGGAGGATAACTGCAGAGTTTCTTTGGATCTCTGCTGGTATAATCCGATCCGGGCCCGCCGATTTATAAGGCTTAAAACCGTTCAGCGCCCACAGGATTCGTTTCCTGTCCACGATGCCATCCACATCTGTTAAAGGTGTTCCTCGATGAGCTTCAGGCTCCATCGAGTCATCAATGCTTCCCGGAAAATGGGTCTCAATGAGAAGCTCCAATGATTCCGCACTTGAAGCTGTCCATAACCCGTCCGGCCTAATTAAGTAACTAGGACTGGTTGGGTTGGTAGATAGAATTTTCCTAAGGCGAGAAGTCTCAGAGACTTCCTCCATTCTACAACAGAAGAGTCTCCAAGACCCCCTTTGTGCCTTCCTCAACTCTTTTTTGTATTTTCTCAGGTCTTCCTTATAGGAATCCCAATCCCGATTTTCCCTGGTGTTCTTAGCCTTATTAAAGGCTGTCCTACACACTCTCCGATAGGTTCCCAACTCCGTGGTCCACCATGTCGGTTTCTGCCTGCCCCTAGGTTTTATCAGGGGACACGCAGCGTTAAATGACAGATTGCATGCTTTTGTGACAATATCAACCATGTCATCTAATTCCTCTACTGTCGCCGGAAGTCCAGGAACCTCCAGCGGCAATAGTTCCTTCAACACCTCCCCATATTTGTTCCAGTTTGTCCTTCTGGGATTCCTAAAGGCTTTCCGGGCAACAGGTTTGATGTTGAGGTTATATGTAATATATCGGTGATCAGAGAATGAGTGCTCCTTCGCCACTCTCCACTCACTGATCATATCAAAAATTGTTTCTGACGCACAGGTTACATCTAGAACCTCCTGTCGATTTCTAACAATGAATGTTGGTTCACACCCAATATTGCAAACTACGAGGTTAGTATTTAATAAGTAATCAAAAAATAACTCACCTCTTTCGTTAATGTCTGTGCTTCCCCAGATTGTGTGATGCGCGTTTGCATCACATCCAAGTATCACACCTACCTTTTTCAGACCTGCTTCCCGGATCAGTTCCCCCAGATTATCCGGTGGAACCTCCTTTTCACGATCCATATAGGCTGAGGCTAGCCATAGTTTTTCACAGCCTACCTCAGCGCTCACCGCTGTAACGTCCCCGCTACTAAATTGTGGAAGAAGAAAAATATTCAAATTATTTTTCGCTAAGATACACGATCTGATCTTTTCAGAATTGCTTGAGTATAATACTTTATACCCTTTCATTCTGAGGCCACAGATCCTGTTATTGTTAATCCAAGGTTCTTGGATTAACACCAAGTCCTCATCTGACTTAGTCAGTCTGAGCACGAGAGCTGCCGAGGCAGCCTTCGTGTGATGTAGGTTTATTTGTACAATGCTAATCATTGTAATGGACCTTACTCACCTCTTCCTGCACTCCCTGCATCAGGATAGTGCAATTTACCTCATTGTTCCGGACGCTGTCTTCCTCTCGTCGAGAGCCTGACAGGATGTCCCCATCAGGCTCCAGAGAGAGGAGGCTGCTTCCCATCACAAACTTCCCTTCGTCCGAAATATCGGAACGGCTACCCTGGTCGTCCTCAGTCCGCTTGACCATTTCCTGCCGGGTCCGTTCGCCGTCGCCCCTAGGCTGGTCTTCCGCGCCCTTATCGACCTCGTCTTTCTTATAAACTTTAAGAGTGATCGATCCGAAACCGAAGTTGATCACTCCCTTAGATCTAGCAAGGGAAGCCAAGGATTCCTTATTGATCAGCATGATTGCCAATCTAGAGCCCCCCCTGGCCTCCTCCTGCTTCACAATCCTCCATCCTTCCGTTGGAAGATCGGGATTACTGGCCCGGATAATCTCAATGATCTCCTCTGGCTTATCCGGCTCAGTTGGTAACCAGACGCGTGCCCTCGGCCTGCTCGGGATTTCCCCTCTGCTGACTGCTTCAAGCCTCGCGCCCGGCCACACCTCGCCTACCTCGGCCACTGCCCTTTTATAGAGATCGACCGATCTCTGGTCCGAGCACGCGGTTAGCTTAACGCGCCCTTGGTGCCATCCCGCATCTCTGCAGGACGGGGGGGATCCCGGATTTTCTCTCAGGATCCTCAAGAAAATGGAATTTAGTGCATTATACACTATCCTCCACTTTTCCGATGTGATGCTCCCATCTTCCTGACCTTTGTCAATGACGGCTAGCACCAGCACGTGCTCCTTCAGGGTTTCACTGAATAATTTCAGTTTCTGCTCCTTAGGAGCCCGCGACGTCATGTCTGCTTGCACTTTGGCCCGCTTACTGCCTTCTGCTTCAAGCTCATCCTGGGACCTCTGTCTTTTAGACACAAGGACCCTCTCCGAGCTATTGCAGCCGACAGTTTTCTTAGCCCATGCTACAGATTCCTTCTGCGCAACTGTAAGCTGCCCCTCAGGGGTCGCAGCCAGTTTCTCCAGAATTCTAAACGCCGACCGTCTCTCTCTGTACCGTCGCTTTGCTGGGGGGATCTCTTTCGGTCCCCCACTCTTCTGTTTGGCGGTTCCGCTTTCACCTGGCTTCGATGCCATGGTGTTGCTTGCCGCTGCCTCAGATGAGGGAACCGCACCTTTCTGGTTAGAGTTACTCCCCTCTATAGTACTTTCCGGTTTTTGGTGGGTACCGGTCCCCTTTTTTTTATTATTTTTTTTAAAATCTTCCATTTATTCCCACGAGTATCGGAGAAATACGTCCACCTGCGCAGAGATCCGTATACGCAGGTAAGGCTAAATACAACTGGAGGTCGCCAGGTATCCAGAGGGCTCCGTTCACGACTGGGCTTTGTTAAATGGGCCCCCAGTCTAGTCGATCATCAGCACGGGTCGCGTAACACCTTAATCCAGCCCATTGGCTTACCGAGCACCCCGTCCGCCGCGCCCCGACCTCCTCCCACATTCACTCACTCATTCACCATTCATATGGATATCCCAAACAAATGGGACCCACTTCATTCATGGGATACCCGTTTATAGGGTTCCCCATTCACTACCTGGAAGCCCGGAAGCGCAAGGAGGCGTGACGCTCAGTTCACCGTGGTTGTGGTCGATGGTTTTGTGGCGCCATCAGTTCGCCTTTCCCTACTGGGTATCATAGGCACTCAGAATTTAGTGAACAGAGGTTAACCACTCCCCCATTCTCTGAGACTCTCCTTCCAGCAGAGCTGCGGTTGGGGACGGCTTATTTAATTCACCGCTAACCTACCTATCGATAGGCCGTTCACGATCCACCACCTGTGACCCCCCCGATAGCTGCAGCTCGCCACGGGTATTTGTTGGTAGTTTATACATTTTTGTATTAAGCCCCCGCGATTCACGTATTTTATATGTATCAACATATTGCAAAAAAGCCATGGTATAGGCGTACGCCAACATTTTAATATTAGAAAATTATTTGAAGTTAATCGAAACAATTGACGGAGACATTTTGTTAAATTTTAAGTATCGACTGAAAAATTTGCGTTATTTTGATCAAAAACGCCTGTAGGGGGGTACAATGGGCCATTATTGGCCTAAGTTCAACTCACTATTTATAACAATAACTAATAAAACAATTTTCACGTTATATACTCGACGTATTCTGGGCCCTAACTATTGAATTCGACATTAATTTACTCGAAGGCTATCGTTCTCCTATAGTGGACAAAAGAAGAAAAAACAAAAATGCATGAAATTTTTACTATTCTTTTCTCTTAAGGCCCCTGATGTGCTAAGTAGTGTGCTTTAAAAAGAGTTTTGAATTAAACTGTGGCCTACAATACAGTTTCTTAAATCTTTAGGCCATGACCGAGTTTCATTCAAATAATAGTTAATATATTGATATAATATTGACAGTTCCATGACTTCTCCAAAAATTATTCCAATTTCTTCATAGGACATAATTTAATCAAACAATGACTGTACACAGTTGAAAAGTTTTCTGATATGCGATGCTATTAGCATCGCATATGCGTCCGACATTTGCTTGTATCGAATTTCGATGTAACCTATACATCGAAAATAATTTGCTTCGAAATGAAAAATAAAATGCATCGATTTTTTTTCGAAGCTTCTTGCGTTGCAACATAATGTAAGAATAAGATGCAAAATTAAATCTAATAACATTTCGATGTTACTAACACTGAAAGAACCGATTCAATGAAAATTGTATCAGATCAGTGTTACCACTTTACTACAATAGTAGTAGATTTGCTACATTTCCAATCTTCTAAAATTTCAGTACGTACTATTTGATTTCTGCTACATTTGTCGTACTTTGAATTCAATCATATTTTTGTATATTTAAGGATATATTGTCCTGAAGAAGAATTATTAATTTGCATCAAAATATCCATTTATAGATGGGGTTTTCAACTGATTTGAAAATTAATCTAATTTTAATGTTAATGTGATAATTTGTGATTTAATTGACTGAATTCCTAAGACTAAAAATATTTACATATTTTATATTCATACATAAGTTCTATTTTTATTAAAATTGGCTGAGAATCGACATTCTATTATTGAGAATTAAATTGAAATCAATAACATATACATACTAATATATTTTTATTATTTATTATTGTTGCAATAACTGCATTATAATATTATTTTAATTGAACAAATATGTGAATTTTATGTGTAATAACTTGTTTTTTTTTCTACTACTTTTGATTATCAAATTGTAGTGATCTACTACATAGTTTTAAAAAAATGTAGCAGATTTACTACACTATTCGAGCCAAGAAGTGGTAAGTAACACTGATCAGAACCAATTTCGATGTTAATAGCGTCAAATTTACATTATAAATGTTTCCTACCAACGATATTATTCCAATGCAATTTGTATCATATAAAATAAAACCGATGCAAAAACCGGTTAGTTTTAATTTATATACTTCATGACTTCATTAGATTTCAAAATCTCTGTATAAAATTTTAGTTGTCATAGTCACGACAGACCAGACCAGTGTTACCATATGTTTCAAAAATAAAAACTTCATGGAAGGCAAAATAAAAACTTCATTTCAAAAAAAAAACTTCATTTTTATTTTTAAGTGGAATCTTTAAAAAAGCAACATTTTATAACGAACAACCTTCTTGGATACTTTAGAAATGGATTTTATTCAAATAGAAAGTATTTTGTTCCAAAATTCATTTACAGTAGTTTCGTTTACAGTAGTTTCGTCTATATGTAAAGATTTAAAATCAAGTCGTCGAATTTCACGCCACTCATTATCAATTTCTTGTAAATTTTCAAGTTTAATTTTATTTGGTAAAAATTGCATAAATGTGAAATAGAAATATTTTTTCTATTAATCACATTCGGGGGAGCTATGGCTTCCGCAGATAGAAAAAAATTATCGTTAAAATCAAATTTCTTTGATAAATGATTGCAAAGTTCTATGTAGAATGTTAAAGAGGTAGATCTTAAATCTAGCTCATCGTTTCTATTTAAAATATGAGTAGTTGATAAAGCCGAAATAAATTCTGAACCCAAATAAACCTCATCTAATTTTTTGATAATGCCCGGAGTGCAGAGTGCATAATGCCGGAGCTCCCCAGTAAACCAAAAAGTATAAAACGAAAGCAAATTACTCAAAAAACCAAGAAAAGCAAAATAGGTTCCATTTTCTTTTTTGAATTTGCTTTTTTACCCACCACAAACATAATTTTGTGATAATACTTCGAAAAGGTAAAATTTCAATAAAAACTTCATTTTTTGAGCCAAAACTTCAAATCTTTTTTAGAGTAGAAAAAATTTCAAAATGAAGATAAATCTTCACACATGGTAACACTGGACCAGACTGTGCTCACCAAACTGCAAATATTTGAAAAACATTTCAAGCTTATATTAAAAGTATACATACTGCCTTAGCGAATTATTATAAATTCGCTAAAAAATAAATTACCCCAGATTATATAGAAATTTTCTTTCGACACACTACTGCATTAGTTTTAGACGCAATTGCATCGTAAATATTTTCAATGCATGCTTTGCATCGTATATGCCCCGATGCAAGGGTTGCATCATAAATCGCAGCAAAATTTTTAAGTGTGTAAGAGTATTCACACTTCTAGTTCACTATGGTGTTCTCTTTTACAATATCTTACTATATTCTTACTATATAACATCTGTTATCGAAATTTTTCAAGTTTTACTAGAAATTTGACTTTTTGCTCAATATATGATCGACTTGGTCTTTCGGGTGGGTTTCTTTTTATGGATCTTTAGATTTCAACATATCCTGTCAAAAAATAGAACCATTCTTTAAAGAGAAATACACAATTCAGGCATAATTGTAATACGATATGCTGATCCGTTACGAGATGATTCTTTCTGTCATCCTCTTAATTACAGGGTGGTTTCGTTCGAAAAATTGTACACCATTATTAAATTATTATTTTCTAACTATTATCAACTTAGAGAGCTAAAAACATGCATTTATATAATTTTTAATTGCTTTAAACTGCTAAAAAAAATTAAACTTAAAAATAAAATATTGTTTTACTTTAAATCTTACCTCTCAAATGGTAAACACAAAAACCACTTAGGTTTTAAATAAAGCCCAAGCAATTGTAGTTAAATAAGTCTAAATTGGTTGCTATCCGTTAAATATTGTAATTAATTTTAATAATTGGTATTTTTAAGTATTTTCTGAGCCAGTTTTTTCAACTCACTATAACTCTGAGGATATAATAAGCTAATTTCAAGGAATCACTCCGTAATGGGCTGGCATCCCACTCCTGGATATCCTGCATATTTATTTAAAAATACTGTAAAAATTATGGTATGTTTACCACGATTTGGTAGTCTAATCATATGCCCAAATACGCCTTTCGAAGGCCCACAGTATTCCATCAAAACGAGTTAGCTAAATTATTATACGAAAATCCATAGTGGCAGAATATCAATTTTTATTCTTAAATGAAAATAACCCTAATTAGAGTAGAAGTAAATTAAGGGATAGTTTCGCACAATTTAAACTAAATCAACAAAAATAGACTAAAATGTGCATGTATTGGTAAATAGAAAATAACCATGACATTTAGGCGAATTCAAAAATCTCAAAATATTCGATTGCTTAAGAAAATCTTAAAATTCTTAGGTGAAAAAAGTATTGCTGACCCCGTATACGCACTCTTTTGTTGAAATTTTCCATGATCATTTTGCTTGTGGCTGAATTTCGTGATGCAGTGTTTAAAAAAAAAATTGAGTCTCTTGTTGTTTTATATTTCGATCGAGCTTGCACAATCTTTCCAAATTTAAGAACAGAAAACGAAAGCACGAGTTTTTCATAATAAGTATGTACATAGATATCGAATATCAAAAACTAGAAGGATATGTTACCACCATGCTTATCCATTTTTGCAGTTCACCAACTGGAATTTTTAATATGAGTTTTATTCTGGAACGCAAAAATAAATCAACTTTGAATCGAGCTGTTGCGCATTTAAATTTAGCTCAAAGTTCAATGCTAATGATGTGAATAACAACGTAAACTAAGACACTTATAATAAGAATCAAGATTAGTTCTAAGAAGATATTAAATACAGTATTTTTATTGTTGTTATATTTTAAAATCAGAAGTAGTATACTCGTGCAATAATTTTTATATTTCAACAAACACCTAGATGTTTGTGACGTTACTTTAATATGCATACTTAAATTTCCCTAAGTGCAAATAATACGGTATGGTTTTCTACCTAATTAATTTTATAAATTACATATTTGATTCTTCTTGGATAAACACATTAAATTGCTTTTCAATATTCGCATCGTCATGAAGAAAAATCGCAAACTAAAAATAATATCTGGCCTAAGCCTAATCTAAAGTTTGTTATCTCAAAAACTAAAATATTGTAAAATTATTGATTGGCTCGTGTGTAGTGAGTAAATGATTTTCTGAGGTATACGGTTAACTAAATACGAGTACTTCAGTACGCACTTGGTTTCTAATACTACAACGTTATAATATATAATAATCGCTAACCACTTCAACTTAAATGAAACAAACAAGTCGCGATACATGATATTCATGTACGTTAACGTTCTCATACGAGTATGTATTATATTACTTTTCATACGAGTACAAAACAATTTCAGCGCACAGTTTTCCTTTGTGTACTCGTAAAAATATCTACTTCACATACTTAATAATAATTATTTTTATATTATTGATATTTTTCAAACTATTTGCGCCGTAAAAGTGGAAACACATTTTTCTTAATATACCAATTCATGATACTTAATTGTATAGGAGGATAATAAAACGAAATTTTATTATGTCGCCAATTTTTGAAGTTGCTAGTGACATGACAATATGTTTTCGATTAATTTGTGTAGTAAATTTTTCGATGCGGTTTATCAGGATTAATTATTTCTACTATCAACACAACAAAAATAAAAATTTGCTTAAGATAATAGAAAGGTTGGAAAATTTGAATTAAACGGATTTAATTTTAATTTTTTAATAAAGTGTTCAATTAATGTTTTCTAAGCCTGGTTAAAAAATAGTTTCGAAGTGCAATTTATTGTATCTGTTAAACATGAGCAACCTAGATTGACTCTTGTCATCTGTTTTGATCGTTGTTGTGTCATGATTTTGATGACAATTCGAGATTGAGTTTATAATAATGTAGGCCATCTTTTGAAACTTTTCGTACAACCAAACCTTAAAAATATGCGACATTTTCGTGGGAGATTTTGTAAAAGAGATTAAAGAAACAGTTTATGATCCGACGATTAAGCTATAAGCTGCTGCGAATAAAAATGCAACAATACAACAATCCAGGGGCGGTATGTTGTACCATCACTTCGAATCGAAATACGAAAAAAGTCGAATGGCGGTATGTTGTATCATTTTCGACAAGCAAAAATGAAGTGATGGCACAACATACCGCCCCAGGATTGTTATAAATGCATACAGATAAATGACGTGGTACTCAAATGTCAGAACGAAACAAAAATATTTTAAACTTAAACTGAAAGATTCAAACTGTATTGGACGGAAAATTTCAAGTAAGCGAATGATATGAGGAAAGTTGAGGAGGAGGCTGACTTCGCTTTTCATTTGCTGGATCATTAAGTACGTGGGCCTTTCCTTTATTTAGATATTAATGTCCAAGCATAAAAGTCCAAGACAAAATTTTTTTCTTAATCACTGTAATATACTTTATTTTAGTGACGCCTTGTACTAAACCAATTAAAAAATTAGACAGACACAACTAACCGTAAATTTATTACAATTGACTATTGAAAAGAATAGTCAATTATTGATCAGTTAGGCTACGAAAAGGCTACTAGATTAATAAATTCTGCGATAAGGCTAATAGTATAGGTGACGTAATTAGAACTTTAGTCTGAAAATTGATGAAACCCGGAAAATTAGGGATCATCGCAAATTTCGGGTAAGAAGCCACAAAATAATTGATTTTGTAAAAATTTGTCATCGTAACCATGAAAATTTTTCATGATACAAATTGAAGCGAGAAATTAAAACTTTCAATTTACTTGAAATTTGGTTTTAAAAGGTTTAATTTGTCACCAGTGCGAAAGTGTCGAATTTGTGAATTAAAGTGTTAATTACAAAAGTGTTGCTTGGTCGAGACATTTCGCACTATACTTAACATATATGTATTAGTTTTGAGTACTAAGCCGCTCCAAAAAAATTTGTGACTTTCTCCAAGCCCTATTCGGGCATGCAGCACTTATATGTCCGGTAATAAAGGAATAGTTCGCTACGAGCGCCAAAACAGAAGATTTATCAACTAAAGTACCAATAATAAAATTGTTAGTTTTTTCAAAAATTTTCAAACGATATGTCCCATGATTTTGTTAGAATGAGCAAAATGTAACTGCTTCTATTGCCACAACGGTAATTTTGAGTACAAAGGTAATTCAACTAAACTTTTGACATTCCTTATTAGCGATAGCAAAATTTTTGCTTCGTCCAAAAGCTTTAAAACAATATGCCACATGATTGTATCAGAATGCGAAAAAATGTAACCGTTATCAGTGCCACAATGATAATTTGGAGAACTAAGGTACTTCAGCTAAATTTATGTCATTCTCCAAGACCTCTTTGTTGATATATGTTACACTTATATATTCTACAATAAATCAATAATTAGCTACCAGCGCCGAATCGGTTGATGTTTTTTAAACTAAAGCGCTTATTACAAAATTGTTACTTTTTCGAAGACCTTTGAAATGATATGCCACATAATTATATGGGAATGAGAAAAATTGTAACTGCTTCCAGACTCACAACAAGTTTGAGTTAAGGTGCTTCTGGAGAATTTACGGAATTTTACTCTCTTTTGAAGCCATATCGTGCCACGGTCCTCAAAGTAGAGATCTCAAAAGCTTTTCAATTCTACGAATTAAAAATAAACAAGCCGTTCTTAAAATATTAACGGTACAGCTACAGACATCCAGACGGACAGGCAGACTTTTTTTATTTTTTTTGGATCAGAGACCTTCAAAACATCAAGAAAAATGGTTTCATTTGGCCAGGGTCATTTTTCATAATTTTTATCAGGATTTCAATAATTCAAATTAGGTAACTTCAGTCTGTAAGACCAAGTTATTAAAATCCCAATGATGAATTGATATAAAATGACCTTGGCCCCGGTGTTCTCGATGATTTGCAGGTCTCTCTCCGTCTGGATGTCGGTACCACTGATATCTGAAGAATGGCTGCGATTTAAATTTTTTCGCTAGTCGTCTTCTATTTTTAATTCGGAGAATGAAAAAGCGTTTGGGCCTAATACCTGAAGGAGCGAGTATCTGCCATAGAAAATTACTCAAAACAACCACCAAATTATTCCTACATTCTCGCGTAGTAAATCGTTTGAAAGGTTTTAAATCAGATAGCCAGTTTGGCAATAACACTTTAGTTCGCAAAGTTTTGGCGCACTATTAGCAAATTATTCGTTTATAATGGAATAAACAGGGTGTCTCACAATTGAAAGCGTAGGCGGGCTTACTTGTATTCCTTTGGACGTGGATGCCCCCAAGTCAAGTGGATGCCCCTGTTAAGTTATAAGCGCTTTAAACAACGTCTTCCATTGAAGCACTCTCTTTTGTAAAACTGGTTTTATCTCTTAAACCAGCTACTAGAATTTTATAACATTATGTTCATTTGAACGCTTATAAAATTACCTTTCAAACAAATAAAGTATTTTAACACGTTGAATGCCATGAGGGTCACCGGTGATCGGTGAAGCCAAAATTATTAGAAACACAATTCAGTAAATTTTTAATGCTTTTAATAACAGTGCCTTTCAGCGCCGTGGAGGCCACCGGTGACCACAGTATTAAATGCGTCACGAATGATCACAAAAATTAACTGTTATGTTGTAAATATTATTTGTTCTTGACCAGATGGGCAAGGCATATAAACACTCCTATTCTCTTAGTCGTGTCGTTTCATACAACGCGACAATGGTCGTGTCACTTCGTCTATACAACTTTATTCTCTTAGTCGACTGAGGTGACGTGAGAAAAGTAAATAAAATCATATCAAAATAAATAATTTTTAACCTAGATTTTATGCCCCTCCATGCTTGTATCACCTAAAAAATTCGCTCGACTATAAATGTCACCACAGGTGACATTAAACTTTTTAAACTACTAACGGAATACCATTGTTGTCACTTCAAACGATGATTAACGCTTCGATCGACTAAGAGAATATTAAAAAATAATTGTCGTGAGAAATAACAAGTGACACGACTAGGAGAATAGGGGTAAATTAGCGTGATATTCAATGTGTTAAAATGTTTAATTCTGAAATTTAGTAAGAAATTAAAAATTTCAAATTTTTCAATAAATATTTTTTTGTTTTGAACCCGTTTTAACGTTCATATTTCTCTATGGCTGGCTAGAGATGTTTCAAATAAAAATTGAAATGTCTAAAATGTTCTACCTAGGTACTGTTAAAATCCGTTTTCAGAAATAGGGACCACATCTTTAAGAAAGGTCCATGATAGAATTATAGACTGGAATGCCATTGATAAAGTATAGTAATCTACCAGCTTTCGTAATGAAAAGATATTAACCACTCTGATTTTGTTCTAGCATTAAAAATTAATCGCAAATTCAATGCAGGCAGGAACAGTTGGGGCAAGTATAGTAATCTCTATATGGAAACCAGCTCTTACGCTGAAAGACATTATGTGGATTAACATCCAATAAGAGGAGTCTAAGAGTCAGGTGAACTGATGGCTAACAATTGCCTTGCGGATCCAAATTTATTAAGTCTTCTAGTACTTTTCCTTGTAAGTAGGACAGAGGAATTAAAATAAGGAGTATGATCTATTCGCTTCTTGCGTTCGGGAGGTGTGGCTGTTTATGCCCATAGCAGTCTAAATTGCAAACAATTTAATCTACTTTTCCAAACATTCAACGCGGTCGGTCTGACGTTCTTTATAAATTCTAAATTAGTTTGTATTATTTGTATTTATCGTCTTGGTTATACAGATATCTCCAGTTTTATTGATGAATTCAGTGGACTTTTGGAAGGTCTATCCCACTCTAACTTAATTATCATGGGTGATTTTAATATCGACTTTCTCAAGCAGAATGCAATGCTTGATAGGCTGCTGATTTTATTATCGGAACATGGTTTGGATAATATTCTTGAACCAATACGAATTACAAATACCACAGCTACTTGTATTGATAATGTACTCCATAGATTTGATCAAAGGTATTTTCCGGTAGTTTCTTACAGTGTATTAGACCTAAACATTTCAGATCACGAAATTAAATTAATAGGAACCTTTAACATTAAATCTATATCTCGGAGAACCTTTGAAGTTTTATAGATTGATTTCAATAAGCTAAAGAAACTTCTATTTTCTGAAGTATGGACTAGTGTATATTCTTGCCTAGATGCTTCTAAGCCCTACGATAATTTTATTAAAATCTTTAAAGGTCATATTAAAAAAGCACTTCCATTAAGTTGTTTGCCAATAGATCAACGAAGCTAGAGCCATGGGTGTCTGATGATGTATTGAGACTAATACTTAAAAGAAATAATATTTGTCGCCTTGCAAAAAAACATAACAGCAAGTGTAGATTGAAACAATATAGCTTAACGCTGTGTGACTCTGTCAACCTACAAATTGATATAGCCAAAAAAAGCTTTTATTCTCAAAAGTTCATCAACAATGGTAGTGATGCTCGTAAAAATTGGAAAACAGTCAATGAAATAATTAACGGACAGCCTGATCCAGTTGAAATTAAAGAAATTGTTAATCAAAGAGGCTGCAAAATATCTGGTCCAGTGCAGATTGCTAATGAATTTAACGAGTTCTTTACTAGTGTAGGTGATGTTAATGCTACCAGTCTCCTCTTGGATGATGACAAAAATAGATTAATATGTCAATATTACCAATCTATAGATAGTTGCGTTTTTTCGGAAATTTCACCTGAAGAAGTGTATTTTACAATTCTTTCCCTAAAAAATAATTCAACTCCTGGTTTGGCCGGGATTTCAAATAATGTTGTTAAAAAAATGTCCTGGTTTTTAGTTGATGTTTTATCTTTTATTTTCAATTTAAGCTTGGTAACTGGAATTTTTCCTACATCGTTAACGCGAGCCTTAGTTGTTCCGATCTTTAAAAATAATGTTAAAACAAGTATGAATAACTATAGACCAAACTCTCTACTTTCGGTCTTCTCGAAAATATTTGAAAAGGCCATAAAAGTAGAATTGCTTTCTTCCTAGATAAAAGAGACTTTTTCTCTCCCGACCAATATGGTTTTAGGAAAAAAAAAAAATACTGAACAAGCTATCGTGTCCTTCCTAGAACAAGTAACTGAACATATTGATAAAGGGTCCAAAGTGTCTACTCTATTTATAGATTTAACAAAGGCTTTTGACAGAGTTCAACATAGCACATTGTTAAAAAAGCTATATTGTTGTGGATTCAGAGGGATAACCCGGGATTGGTTGTCCTCGTACTTGAATGGGCGAATTGGTTGGAGTAAATGGACAATTAAGTAAAGAGTTACCGATAAATGTGTTAGTCCCACAAGGTTCTGTCTTAGGACCTTTATTATTTTTAGTGTATGTAAACGGTATCTTTCGACAACAATTTCAAGGGTCTCCAACTGCTTTTGCTGACGATTTCTCGTTTACATATGCTAGCCCAAGTTATCAAGATAATATCACGCTCATAGATCATGATTTAAACAGTTTGTCTATTTGGTTGGAAGCACATAATTTTGTTTTGAGTCACAAAACGAAATTATTACATTTTAGGGATACCCCATCGTTGTATCTTGAGACAACGTATCATACTTTCAAATGCAGCAGAAACAATAACACGCAATGCCCTCCTAATGACTGCTTCTTAGTGAACACAGTTGATGAATTTCGATATCTAGGTATTATTATCGATCGAGATTTAAATTGGAAAGCGCACACACAAGGGCTGAAAACTAGACTATCATTGGTCTCTAGAAAAATGTATGTTTTACGGCTATTTTGTCCGCAATATTTACTTAGGACGATTTACTTTGCATTAACGGACTCAATACTGCAATATGGTTTATCATGTTGGGGTAGTGCTTGCAATGCTACACTACGTCCAATCTACGTGCGACAAAAGCAGTTAATCAGAATAATGTGCTTTAAATCATCTTTTTCGCCTTCGTGGCCATTATTTGAAAATCTCAGCATACTTCCTCTACGTCACATATTTGTATTCAAGGTACTTAAAATATTCTATGTTAAAAGTGGGAATAATTTTGTGACTCTTGCAGGGTATAATCTCAGATCAAATCATACCTTCTTGAAACATATTCCTAAGTTTAGATTAGATCTACGGAGAAAGTTTATTAATATCGTTGCACCAATCATTTTTAACAATTTACCGTTGGATATTCGTAAGTGCGGCAACTTCTCTAGTTTTTCAATATATGTACCTTAAAGAATGGCTTCATCAAACTAAAAATATTTACCATCTTTTTCAACTATTAGTTTAAAATATTATTGTTTTTGTTTCAATTTTGACTGTAAATTAAATTGTTTTGTGTAAATAGAATTCAAATATTTTTTTGTGGTTTAGAATCAGGGGACCAGTAACGTGATCTATTTGATCCAATGGTTCTCTTATCTTGCCTTCTTAATCTTGTTAGTTTTTGTTGTACACACAATGTATTTTATTTATAATGATTAAGCTGGTAATGAAATAAAATAAAAAAAAAAAATTTATATATACGTTGACAGAGAATTATATGTTTAGTAAAATAGCTTACAGCCAATTATTGGAAACTCATATGACTGGAATATTTTTTTATGTACATAACATTCACATTTTAGTATAGTTCAGGTTTGACTACAGCATTTTAAATGATTCATCGTACACTAAAGCATATCAAATTAATATTTAGGTCTGCAATTGTTTCAAGTCCCTCTTTTGGGTATTTCAAGAGCTTTGTTAATAAAGCGTAGAACAAATTGACTTTCCGTTCATAGGCGATTTTAACCTTGGTATATCTAGGTGCTATGCCATTAGCTGAAAATTTTTATTTTTAAGATAAAGTGTGGATTATCTCATTAGATTATATATGGGATTTTCCAAATTGTCTTGAAATATTGAACTATTTTTTATTGATTGTTTCCAATTTGTCATTGGTATATAAAAATGTTTTGTTTTACAACTTTCGTTATTTGTACGTAAAGCCCACAATTTAATAGTTTTTGTTGAATAACACGAATATGATTGTAATTGAAACTGCCAACATATACGAATATCTACTTTAAGTGGTTATCTAAACGAAGTTCAAAGATTTTACATTATATGTAATTGTAATAAGAAGAATTTCTAGGTGAGGTTTAAATGTCGGCTGCTTATTTGTTTAAATCGGTACCTCATTTCTTCTGCTCTATTGTAACCATTCGATTAAGATATATGATTTGTTTAACCTAGAATTTACGCTTCCGCTAATTCAACTTGCAACCTTCTTTTAGCAAAACATTTATTTCTATTGCTACTTACAGTAAGATATAATGTTAAATTTAAGAAAGAGCCATATGTACATTATAATATACACGATAAAACAGACGTAATGTACAAAATTGGTAATAATCACTAAATAAAAATAACTAGGTGTAGAACGTGAAGCCTACAGAGATTTATTTTCTTTCTTCTTTATTTTTTACAGATACTCAAGAATGTATATAAATAAAGACGAGTTTCCCAAAACAAAATTCAAGGTTCTGTAAAAACTGAAGTATAAATGAAACTTATATTTGAAAATGTATTAGTTTAATGAACTTTATAATTGTTTTAGAGAAATGTGAAGCAAGTATTGATTAAGATCAAGGTAAACAACGTCTTTTATAATATAGATTCTTGATTATTTACTTACTATGTTGCATGCAAACAGAAGTAGGTATAATAAGAAACAGGAAACTCAAATAATTTAGTGGATTACATTTCTACTATATGTATTATATACAAATATAGTTTAAAGATACTTATTTCTTTTAGATAAACGTATCGACTATTGCTAAAATACATAAATAAATCTTAAATGATCTACTTAACAAAGTTTCATAAAACAAAATACTTTTGATATTTATAACAGTTTCTTTTTGACCTGAGATACTTATTAGGTATTTTCAAAGAGAAAAATTTACTATTCTGTAAAACTATTATGAGAAATATTGTTGGTTTTAATAAACGAGGCAAAATAACACGTATTGTCGCATTTAAAGAATAATCCACTTTGGGCATAAACAAAAAATGGCAAACAATAAATGAATTGTTTGATTTAATCTTATATCATCTCCGTAAAAACACATAATCTCAGTCCCATTTCAAAGTCTTTTCTGACGTTTTTTGCGTAAATTCGTATTTCTGAAATTTTGAATCCCCCAAACATAACCCAACACACCAATATTTTGAGGGTTGTGTGTGACACAAACAATCGGTTATGGCGATGGCGTATTTTGTTCTATATATGTTCTGTAAAAATCAATTATAAAGTTTAGATTGTACTGTAAAGAAAAACAGAGACATAATATAACATATAGAATTTATACTTGAACAAGTGTTTTACTCGTAATTTTATTATCTGGGAAACAGCAAAAAAAAAAAAAAACAAAATATATTTCCAAAATAAAATGATTTAAATGTAGGCCAGATGTATTTTTGGCCGTGTCTTTAAATAAACGCAAGGCGCACATTTATTATTGTCGCATTTTAAAAAGTGTATTGTAAAATGAGCGTTCAAAAATTTTGTGTCAAGATATTTTTTTGGGGGACATCTATTCAATATACATACTCGTAATAAATGCAAATTCGCAGAACAAATCTATAAACAGTAAACAAAAAGTTTATAGTTTTTTTACAATCAATTATTCTATTCGAAGGAATGTATGGTTTACTAACATTGCTTGTTTAAATTTTAATTAGTTATTTGTATGTTTGATATAAATAACATTCGTTATTAAACCACATGCGGGAATTTAAGAGTATGTCGAAATGTGCACAGTCAAATTAAAATTAAAGTGATTCCAAGATATCAAAATATGCACGTGAGACCATTAAATCATAGAAAACTCAGATCTTCTAGACCTTTGAAACAGCCTTCCAATATTTAGCCATTTGCTACTAATTTGTATTGACGATTGTAAAAGTTGGAAAAGCGCCGCTGGTAGATCATATTGAAAGTAACTTAACTACAAAAAATGACATGTGTGATCTATGTATATGCCGGAAAAACAAGGATATACAAAGATTTATGTTTTTTAAATTACATAAGCCACAAAATCACAAATTATACAAAACCTATATCATTTTTAATTAATATATTTAAACAAAATTAAACCAAGCAAAAAAGCTAGATTGTATATTTTCTTGCTGATTGTATATTTTCTTTATGGATGTAAATGTCAAAATTTGTCATCATAGTTCAAAAAAATTCCGTGATGCTCCAATCGTCAATAAAAAAAACCTTGAAATTTTAAGGTCTCTTAGAGTCTTCATTTAGTCGCAGTTAAAATGCTACCCACGAATAATTATAATACTCGTAAATGATTGTTTTTTGTGGCGGACACACAAATTAACTATTATTTTGTATCTACTATTCAAAACAAGACGAAACAATCGAAACAAGACCACTATCTAGAATCTAACTTGCGACCCGGTCTTAATTAGTTCGCAGTAAACGTAATATTTCTGAGATATTTACATATTTTCAATATAAAAAATTGAGTTGAATAAAGAACATACAGAGTGGCGCAAAAAGATCGATCTATAGTGTTAATGTGTAATAACTTACATGGACATATTTTTTGGCGTAAATGTGAAAAGTGGTATCTGTTCTGCTTCACACATTCGTGCTCTTTCTTGTACATGTTCCATAACTTTACTCAAAATTTTTGGTGTAATGGCCTGGATTTCATTTCGAATATTGTTTTTTAGCTTTGGTATGGTTACTGATTTATTGACGTGCACTCTTTCTTTCAAATAAGTTCAAAGGTACCAGGCGGGAGCGGTTAAATCTAGTGAACGCGGCGGCCAATTGAAATTTCTTCTTTTATGGGCCAAAAGAAATATGAGCCAAAGATCTTTTCATTATCTCATTATTAGATTGTGAATGAAATCGGGATTTTGTTTAACTTTTTCACGTAGCGAAATGGCAAAATCAAGCCATTTTTGATAGTCTATCGGTCTTAATTCTTGCACCAGCTGAATTTTATATATAGGACCAATCTTATTGTGTTCAAACTTATCTGTACTGACCTTCGCTATAGTCCCAGTTGTGTTGAACATTTCCTTGTTGATGTTTCTGGACTACTTCGCACGCTCCAGTACACGTTAAATATTATCATCCGTGCGTGCCTTACGTCGTATCCCGGAGCCTTGTTGCTGGAAATTTGCATCCAACCGGGTTATTTTTGGTTTTCATAATAAAATTCATTTATTTTATTTTAATTTTACCCATATTACCTCAGCGATCTATTTATAGATCAATACAAGAAATCTCTTAAAAAGAGAATTGGAGAAATTATAACGGAATACTTTTACTGCAATGTTCTGTTTAAATAAAAATTCTTTCGAAAAAATATTTAGTATGGTTTTGCAATCGAAGCGGTGTACAGGTAAATTATTCAAATTACCATAATTTTACAGAACAAATTTACAATTATATTTTGTTACATAATTTCAAGGACTTTGAAGGTTAAAAGTTAGTATTTTTTGCATTTTTCGTACCAGTTACCTAACGGTTGTTTTTTATTTTTCCAACAATTTTTTGTTTTCCAAGTTCATCATTCGAAATATTTACTAAGCAGTTTATATTTTTTACAAAGTTAATTTGGGCTAATATGGGTTAATTCGTTGTTCTGTTGTGTATTGTTCCATTATAAATTCCCCAAGTCTTTTTTCACAAAATGCTAAAAATAAAAAAAAAACATAATTAATAAAAAGTTAATAAACATTCACACGGATCTTTTTAAGAAAATTCACATTTATTTTTTAATATAGTTTCGTTCCAACTCAACACTTATTCCAACAAGTTTCTTAGTTCGATGCATTTTTAGAATAGTCGGTGCTCAATTCCTGAAAATAGGCATTTGTTTTGGTATTGTCATCTTCATTTGAGTAAAATCTGCAACCACTGTACACTAACATGGACGGGGGGTCGGCGCTGAATTCTGCACTCTAACAGAGAGTCTTAGTTATGTTTATTAACATTACCGATCATAATCGCAACATGGTGGGATTCGAACCCAGTAGGTACCTTCCGGTCCAAGTGCCGAAGCTTTAACCATACTGCACCACTTGTCCGGTAGAAAAATAAAATTGAAAATCTCTCATTGAAGCAACAAATGAGAGATTTTCAATTTCTGCAAACTTTTCAACTCTTTCTCGTATTTACAAAAAACGACAAAGAATTAAAAAATTTAAATAAATTTAAAGATTAAATTTTCAACCAACGAGGGTTGAGCTTGTTGTTTTTCTGAAATTTAAGCAGGGATAATGTTTTTTGATTATACAAGACAGTTTTACCTAAAGACCAATAAGTTTAATTTTACGCTTTAGAAAGTGGTGTATTTGAGATGTATGGATACATTTGAGGTAAAAGAAAGTCGGGTGCTCCAGGTCATTTTGTTTGGCTGCCGTATTGTTTTGGATGATATTTGTCAGTTTGTATTTGATAGTCGTAGAGAGTGGTCGATAACATTTTATTGTGGAGTATTTAACGCCGCAGCAACGTGTAGCAATGGCTTTGTTAATAAACAGAAAAGCCGCTATTGGGGTTCTAAAAACCGTTAATTGATACACCAAAGACCGCTACACACTCGTAGAGTATCTGTATGGTGGGCCATTTGGGCCGGCAGCGTCATGTTTGAGAGGCAACAACTTTCTTGTGCCCGAATTGGATCAATTATGTCTACAGAATATGTAATTCCAACAAGACGGTGTCCCACCACATATAGCTCGTCATACGATGCAAATTTTGCGGAAAATTTTTCCCGGCCGAATAATAGCAAAATTGGTAATATCGACTGCCCCCACGATCCCCTGAAGGATGATATCCGAAAGGTGTACACGAATAAACCAATCACAACCTCGATGCTTAAAGAGAACATTGGCTGAAATAGCACCCGAAGTCTGAGAAAATGTTATGAAAAATTCGCTTAAAAGAGCTCGTCTTTGCGCCACGGCCAGAGGCGGCCGCATCGTCGTATTTCATACATAATGTTAAAGACCATATTATCAATCAATAAAATATACTTAAATTATATTTCATTTAAAAGTCATTAAAAACATCGACCTGAAACATAAAAAGTAGCCTGTGTTCACACCTATTTTTTAAATTATTTCCTCGCTAAGCTAAAACATTTGGGAAGAAATTTTTTAAAACTGAACCTAAAGCCTGAAATAAATTTGTCGTTGGACAACTTGGACGGGCTGAATTGTTCCTAGTAAAATATAATTTTGTTTTCTTGTTCAACTTACAAGACTAAAACTTGGTGGCCAACTTGTAGAGGTCAACCTGCAGAGGTGGTCAACTTTGCAGGTTTTACTGAATAGAATTTTGTTGTGTGATTAATAATTAATTTTTAAAATTGTACTCATATGTTTCCCAAGAAGGAGTATGAGTTTGATTCCCCCACAAATTTTAATTATGCAAAACTCAAGCAAATATCTAAATATATTAAATCTGATATTTTAATAAATGTATTTAGCCTTCCTAATGCTTTTTTGGGAATAATCTAAACACTAAATAATTGAAATGAGTCGTCTCAAATTTAAGTTTAATGTGTGAAAACCTTCAAATTAAGTTCTGCGATACCAGTATGCGTTACAATTAGGCCAATGATGTTATATGCATATTTATGATAAGCGTTATATCGCAAAATTCAATGATTTCTCTATCGAGGTCACCGTTGTAAATTCAAAATATACACGGGTCTTGATAAAACTGATTTAAATTTCAATAAATTTCGAGGTAATATTACTTGGTTCTTCCGAAGATTTAAATATGCAGATTTGAGTGAGTTATATGTAAACGCACGTGCTATATCGCAATCACAACTTAATTATAAATTCTACTTCCTATTGCTTTATTTACGCAAAAACTGTAATTAAATAAAAAATCTAATTCTAAAATTATATCCATTATCTCACGATTAACATTACTCCAAGCTAGAAAGTACAAAAGGTCATCGCTTATTGTTTATATAATTACAGCCAGCTAAATAGAATCACAATGTATTTGTGTACAATGTATGCCTGTTCAATTCAATGAAATGTTTGTATGTACAAAACAAATAGAAAAAATTATTTATGTTTTTTGATAAACGAACGAGCATCCGCGGAATACAATTAAAACAATAAAATCTAAGTTGTATAAAATAAATAATAAAGTAAAGGGGTAAAGCTCTTTATAACATAAAAAAAAAGTTGCGGTGGCAGTTTTGATTTGTTTTGTTCTACTTTCCAACAATTTATTACCGCGCACCATGAAAATGATAAAATTCCGAATTGTGTGTTATCAGACAATACACCATTCAATAACTTGCTATAAATGTACTTTCTATGTATGTACTTAGCTTGTAATTAATCCAAATTTGATATAAGTGATTAAAGCGTAATTCACAGTCATTACAATTTTTCCTCATTAAGACCACTACAAAAAAATTTTTTTTTCTCTATCTGATTAAGTTATCATTTCTTATATGTGTTTGTGTTTAATTTCCATATGGGTGTACATAGGAATATATATATACGCGTTGGTGGCACTTCTGCGCTATAACATATGGTTTGGATGTTCCAGTATAAATACTTCGTGTGTTCGTGTACATTTACTTAATAAACTTTACGTACTAGTAAAGATAAGAAAGTTTTTTTTTATATTGTACTTCTATTGTTATGATAACAAATTTGTTTTTCAAATAAGGTTTTAGTTGCGTGAACTTTATATCTCATATTATGTAAAGTACATACATAATATATGGTTAGTTTATCATTGTTCTATATATAGTAAGTATGTGTGTGGAATATGTTGGTTTGGGAGTGTAGCGAAGGCGTTTTGAAGAAGATGTAAATAAAATTTTGTAATAAGTTTGCACCGGTTGTTTTACGAAATACAATCTGAATTTATTGAACTTTGATGTGCGCTTTTCAATAAATCGTTCCGTCAATATTATTTACCCAAAATGCCAAATGCCGTTTTCCTAAAGATCATTTCGTCGTTTACCCGAGATTTGTTTTCCCAAAAATCGTTTGCAAAACCCCAGGCTAATTTTGTTCGAAAACAAAGATCGTTTAGTATACTTTAATTAATTGAAGTTTGAGTTAAATTGCGCTGTGCAACGAAGACATAATATATTTTTATTTACTGTTAGAATAATAATAATGATTTGATAAGATGCGTACAGCACAACCATAAGCCTGCATCCCCACCTTAAAGATAATATAAGAAGAGGATTACGATAATTTTATTTTGCGGTACGCAGTTTAGCTATAGCGAAATTGGCATTTTTCTTATTAGAATATAGATGTCTTTGTTTAGAAGTTGACGTCTTCATCCATTTAAAAAAAATCATGTTTTGCTGACAAAATTTTTCTAAATATTATTGTTCTAGGCAGATAAATCGCTGCAAAAACGTTTGTAGAGTTTGCACTAGCGCAGTCTGTATGTGAATGAGATAACTACAAAATTTTCACGTCAGCTGCGTACCGCATCTGCCAAATGAGCTAAATATTTTTTTGTTATTTGGCTATCTGGATACCGACCTTTAAGCCTTAAAACGTTAATTGCAGTGAAACAATCAAAAAAAATTCTACAATAATAGCCGTGTTTTATTATTCGAGAACTATACGGTGCCGAATGGGAAATTTCTACTATATCATAAAAAATAAATAAATGCATCCCTAAAACAAACATTTATCGACCTGAACAAGAATTCATCTTACTGCGTGTTAAATTTTTATTGTTAGATTACATTTCTAATAGTTTCAGGGGTTTACAAAATAAAGGCCTTTTCAAATTTCCTATTGAAATAGATAGTGCTCCCGATAGCGCGGCTCCCGATAAATAGGTAGAGTAAAATATTTTTATGGCGATTTTTAACTAAAAAGTTGAATGAAAATGATTAGTTTGGAGTTAAATAAATTAATTATATGCAAAAATAGCGCGCTAAATATAAGTTTGGACATATTAGAGTATTGCGTGCTCTGGATACATCTATCGTGCGCTAATAAAAAAACACGGCTAATAACGATCAAAAATTATATTAAGGGCTATTGGCAAGGATTAATTTATTATATTAAAATATGCATTCAACTCTTCGTTAACCTCTAAATGCCAAGCACCTTTTTCGGACATTACTGCTATCTACAGTTCAGAAAACAAACTACAGACATAAATTTGATGACATCACATAGTAATGCCTGGTACCAGTGCTTTAAACGTTTTACAATTTTTTACTATAGCATCAGTTTAGTTAATTAAGGGAAATATTTTCGTTTATTTTTTTTTTTCGTGAAACGTCATTCGTGGTAAAGAAAGCAGTAAATTTTCAATAAATATCAATTAAAAATCATAGTTCGAAACTTATATTATTAGTCCAGTAATGACCTTCCCTGCATTTCGCAAATTTAAAATATTTCGTTTCTCTTTCGGTGAGCAATCAATACCTCGTCCCATTTTAATAAATTTCAACAGAAAACATTATTATTTGTTTAATTTATATTTATTCGTTTAAAAGTATTTTAAATACTAAAACTTTAAGAAAATTTAAAGAAATGCGACGAGTCCTTAATTATTTGTCCACTTGTATTTTACATTTTTTTTTCTCCAGGGAATACCATAAATATACCAATAATGAAGCCTCTTTTGATTTTAGTTAATAGTAGTGTAACTAATTATAAATTCTAAACAATTGATGGTGGGTCAATAAATTATAAGGTTTTAATAAATTTTGAAATTTCATAATGTTATCAACACTGTTCCTAATTTTCTGACCACGACTGTATTTGCATGTGGATATTAGTGATTCTATAATTTCAATGTTTTCAATATTCCGAATTCTAATGATTCTACTCTTTTTTATAGAGCAAATAGGGATTCCGCATTCAACTATAGACAACAAAACTAATCCATTTTTCAACAAATTATTATTTATTTGAAACTGTTTGTAGAGCTGGGGTGTGATTTTAGCATGAGTTTTCGATAAAGTTTTAGGTTCGGTCATGCTGAATGGACCCATGACCTTTCTGTCGATTTTTTTTTTATATTTAATACATTTTTGGCAAAAATCCACCAAATTTTTAAATAATTTGCACTCGATCTCTTTTGAACTAACTGGAAATTTTGATTAAAGATTTGTTTTACGGTACTATCTACCATCCTAGCAGCAAGATCGGGACATAAAAGCCCTTTTGGAAGAGAAATCGGTAGAAACTGCATCCCATTCCTTTATGTGTCTTGTTGAGGAATCTCTGTAGTATAAGGAATTCTCTATGATAACCAGTTTGGGCATAAAGAGGACTTACAATAACGGAAATTGGGGTGTTATCCTCGTTCCGCCGACTTTGGTATCAGCATGACTTTCAAGGATAAATCGAAGTACATGGGTCATGATTTAGAAAAGCAAGCTAAGTTCAAAACCTAAGGCAATAGAAAGGATAAAAAAACCACAATTGTACTTTTTACTCTTACAAAAAATGCAATTCACATCAACCATTGTCTATAACCTCAACCATTACGCCATGTTTAGCGAGCTGCTACATTGTGCATGAGTATATTGCACTCAGAATCACACTCCACCAAGCACAGGAGATTCTCTTTCATCTCACACCTTTGTATATCTTGGAAAACAAATAGCTGTGAGTCCAACAATAAGGCTAAACTCCATATTCGTATGCACCAGTAACAACACAGAGCACATTGACGTTTATCCTTTCTTTCCGCTTACCCGACTGTTGTCGTATTTCAAGTTGGGCACATTGCGATCATATAGGCCTGATTGAGGAATAATGTAATATCTGGAAGAGTTATTTACTTCGTTTTTACGGATGGTCAGGCTGCGATTACTCCTAAAATTAAATTACTTATCCTTATGTCGAAAGTAACCCAAAATTGTCTTTAATCTATTTACCCTCATCATGTCTCTATCCCCGGAAATTTGAAGACAGATGAGCTCGGTCTGCCTGCTGAACCTGCCTGATCAAATGCTTTCGAGGCGCTATTACTTCATGTGTAATAACTATAGACAGCTTTGGCTAATACTAGATCTAGAAGGCTGATATCACTACCAGTGGCACTATTCTGGTAATTCCCCGGGAATAGGGAACTGGGTTTAGAATTTATATGTAATTTCTGTTCAAACATTTTCCCTGCATACTGAGGTAAAAACCTACCTAGTGTTAAATTTTTTGAAAACAAAATTAAATTGGGAATATTTTTCCGTGCCAATTTAGATATGGAAACATTATTCCCAATTTATAAATATTTACATGAAACTTTTCTCCATAAATAAATATTTGAACAGAGATTACATATAAATTCTTTCCCCAGTTCCATATTCCTGCGGAATTACCAGAGTGTCGATTTTGTACCAAAAAAGACAGCGCGAGCTGGCGAGGTGAACAATAATTTTGTGTACATATACAGTG
This sequence comes from Nephrotoma flavescens, assembly GCA_932526605.1. NCBI lineage: Eukaryota > Metazoa > Arthropoda > Insecta > Diptera > Tipulidae > Nephrotoma > Nephrotoma flavescens. The sequence goes on along the minus strand of OW052222.1, from coordinate 262,980,254 downwards.
TATAATATACAATTTTTTATGTATTTGTATTGTATTTGTTCTCTCGCGTGTCTGTGCATTCTGTTCGTCAATTTTGCAATGGCAATTAGACCAAAATAAAAAGTTCCGGTTGAACCGGTTTAATACTTATAATGCTGCCGTCTACCTCACCTCTTCTATTCGCTTGCGCTTATGGGCTAATTAGATAGACGAAAACGAAACGGATTGAAATGAAACGAAACGAAAGACGAAAGAAATATGGTTATATAGACGAATTGGTGAAACGGTTTTGACATTTTCATATTTGATTTTAATTTTATATTATTTGAAGTTTACTTCTCGTGTGTATGAAAACTAGCTTGGAAAATCCATTTTATATATGGCGAACTAAATAGAAATATACAAAATATAAAATATTTTGACAATTTGACGTAAGTGCTAGTAAGAATAAAAAAAAAAAACATAACCGATAGTGTATAACCGCAAAGACGAAACGAAAGCAAATTGAATTGAATCAATTTCTCCGTCCGTTTTCGTTTTGTTTCTTCTATATAATTGGTTTAGTATGTTTTCGTTCGTTTCGGTCCGTTTCGTTTTCGGCTATATAACTAGCCCATTAAGAGCAGTGGAAACGATTGTTTGCTGTGTGATTTTAATTTTTCATTTTCAAATATTTGAACAACACGAAACCGCATTTGAGACATCAATTAAAAAAAATATATAAACAAAATGACGCGCATGCGCTCAAGCAACCCAATATTAATAAAATAACCACTACTATGTTTTTCCGGTTTGCTCGCCTTGCGCTATAATTTTTGGTACAAAATCGACACTCAGAATAGTTTCACAGGGTGACATATCAAAGTTAATGGCATCTAAAACACAAACCGATGTTGCTCAGAAAACAAAACTCGCTGCTGAAGAAGATTTTCCAGTCGACCCCGTACTTACCCAGAATTTGGTAATTTCTGGTAACTTCACAAGATGACTTAAACTTTTCTCCTTGGCTCAGTTAATAAGCTTCTTAAAATTTCATGTGGGGCGACTCTAATGCCCCGATCATAAGAAATATATGAAAATATTGGCCAGAGATTTTGGCTATCTATCTCAGTTACGTCAGCATTGCTTTCATAACACAAAAACGAAATTAGGAATTATATGAAGTTCCCAGAAAGATAGCAAAACTCATCGAACTACCAGTATCGTATCAGAGTCTTTATTCCATTTTGAACCCTTCCATAGTCTAGTAACTGACCCTGGAGGGTACCGTTGAAGGTGCCTTTTCCTGGTAGCGGAGGTCGCTATTTGTGAACTTTATGCCTGTTATTTCAGCGTAGCTTCACTGAACCCCATAGCTGATGCCGTCTTACAAATTAAATTCGGGGAAAGCGAATATTTAAAGTGGTTATTGATTATCGATTGAACGGTACTTAAATAGAAATTGTATAAATCTATTTTTATTGACGTACAGGATAATACAAAAAATTATTCATAAAAATAAAAATTTATTTGTCGTAAAACTTTTATGAATAAACTGATTGATGGATTCGGTGCCAATATTTTTTACGATGCATCTGTTGCAATTTTAGTTTACTTGACATTATATTGTGGTTGAGGTTGACCTTAAACCATATAAATTGCATGAATTTGGAGTACTATTTTAATATTACAGTATTTTGTTTAAAATATTCGTTCACATGTCATTCAAAAAACGTGATTTTGTTAAACTCGCGTTAATCACAATGATTAAAACTATTGAATGTTTAGCTAGGTCAAGTACATTAAACATGTTCAACGATCACCGCATATCACCTTTTACCACATCATCAATAACTTGCATGACTGGGTAAACTCGATAAAAGCAATCGCATGTTATACGCTTGATAGCGTTCTAAATTACTGACGATAGCAATTGCAATGAAATATTCCAATTATCGCATTGTAATCAGTAAATGTCACGTGTCACAGTAAACCACATACATGCTATACATGACATCAGCATCAAAGTAAATTATATCAAATTTAATTACATTTTACATTAAATAGTGATCATTCCAATCATAATCATCTCAATTCAAAAATAGTTGAACATGGTTTTTGTTATGTATTCGTTTCTTTCGAAATTTTATTGAATAATTAAAAAAAATTATTAGGTATGCTGCTCATAATAATTTTTATGTTTTTTTAGCATCTAAAGGCGATTAAACTTTAAAAAATAATAACGTCATGTAATCTTCTGCATAATATGCCATTCGATTACTCGGTTAGTATCTCTCTCTCTCTCTCTCTTTTTCTGTTCATGATTAATTTTACATAATTTCTTCTTCTCGCGATTTAATTTTTATTTTTAATTTACCCAAAGAAAACTAAAAACAATTTTGGTGGATGAGTTTACAGCAGTGCGCGATAGTCATCTTTTAGTAATTTGATTTTTTTGCTTTCGTCTGAATTACATTAACCCAGTTTTTTTGTTATACTTATGTAGCGATACGAATAGTTTATGTCATCGCCTAGCCCAATAGTGAAAATGAGTTATCCCTAAGAAGCGATTTGCGAATTTTATTGGCGAGTTGGAATATAGTTTAGAATAAATAGTTTTTATAAGTACTGTCAGGGTTAATTCGTTGTGTATGTAAATTTGACGGCGTCATTGAAAATTATGTTTATAGTTTTTTGGGTGGATCGATAGGAAAATGTGGCGTGTTTGCGCGACTTAATTGCGAATTTTCTATTAAATGTTTCATCCGTTTCAAGCCTTTCTTAATTTATCTTCATTTTTAATTAATAGTCTTATAAAAATTTTTTTCAAGTTGTTTTTTGATCAACAGTTTATTTTTCTGTAAGTGCCAAAATATTAAAATATTTTCTTTTTGGCACACATACTAAAATCTTTTATACTCGTATTTGCACATACTTTTCAAATTTTAAGGATTTCCAGATTTACAATAGTAAGATATTAAACTAGCAAATTTGTTGTTGGATTGTAATGGAAATGTTACATTACACATTCGACTTAACATTCTCAAACGATTTGAGAAATAATAAAATTCTTGGCTGGAAATGAAATATCGCCAGATACCTGAAATAAGTATCTTGCCGAATATTCGACTCAGCAAGGCGGTTGTGGCGAGTATAAAAATCACGTGAAACATTTCTCGAACGAAGCAACTGATTTTGAAAATTCAGTTTGATAATTTGCACACGTTGTTCAACGCACAATTCACATCAAATTTGACAGATGTTGCCTTAACGACATTGCACTGAGAAAACTCATGTTCAGAAACGATACAGTTTATACATGTTTCGAACATAAAATAAATTTGAAAAGACGACAACAACAATTTATATCCCAATTTGAAATATTTTATTTAGTCTGTTTTAAGTCCATTTAACAAATAATTAATAATTTCGATGAAAATATTAAATATCAAAACAAACATTAAAAATTTTGTATGTAACTATAAAATAAAGCTGCTACTTAAAAAAATGTTTCGGAATTAATAAAATTTTATGCGCAGGGTCGATAGTTAATTTGTAAAATTTCCAAATATTTTATGCCTAACTTGTAAATAAAATATTTATAATTTAACTTGTTAAAATAAATGAATTGACTATAATAATTTCTAAATAAGGAGACTTTTATGTCACTTCAGATTGACCCATGTGCCTGCTGATACAGGCCATGTTTCATTTTGACTTATTTTTATAAAAGCAATTCCTTTCAAAAAATAAGAAGTTGCTCCTTCTGGATCACAGCCAGGGCTGTTACTTTACTACAATTGTAGTAGATCTACTACAGTTTTATTTTTTTATAAATTCAGTGGCCACTAACTAAAATCTACTCCACTTTTTGTTCCAAATTATTTTTGTTTTGCTTATTGGATTAATCAAACGTTTACGTTTTTTGGGATTATGTAAACTTTTTTATGTATTACCATTTTACTCTTTCTAGGGGTTATTTTTATTTGCGTATTGTTTTTTGCTTATGTTGGTATTATTTGACATAATTAAATTACCGGTTTAACAACGGATATTAAATCTATCGTTTCATTTAGTAGTGCGCGCAATTTTAGATTAGTGAAGAAAATTTTACGTGATTCGATTACGGATAATTGGATTAATCATCCAAGTGCAAGCCTGATTTTATATTGTATTCAAGAATTCAAGAACTGGAAAAATGTCTGTATAAACAAATTAGTGTTGATTAAAATTACCCGTACGATGAAGCGATATTTTTCCACCATTCCTAAAACCATGTAAGTAAATGTTATTATGTTTATAGTTTTATTATAAAGCAACATTTTCAATATTTTGTAGTGCGTCTACTAGTGCAAGTGGTTTACAAGTGCCATCAAAATCAAAGGATAATGAAACAAACAGGTATAGTGCTCAACAATATGTATTTCGAAAATTTGAAACATTGGATGCTGTGAATAAAAAAAAGTAATCATTTGCAAAAATTAAAAATTCGGCCTATGTAGTGAACAATAGATTTCAATTATTTTTATTTATATATTTCTTGAAATTCTGAAGCTTCTCGAAAAGCACAGCAGAAAAGTCTTATAAAACAATTTATTTCATAAAATTTTTGCAAGTATATTTACTTATTTTATTCACTTTACCAACATTAAGTTTAATAAACAATTATAATAATATTTTAGCAATGTAATTACAACAAGTCCGGGTGATTTTTCGAGTTCAAGCTCGTCTTCAGAAAATGTAGAAGTACCAGTAAAAAAAAAATATACCCAAAAATACAAGCCAGAATGGGAACATACATTTTCCTGGCTCAAGAAAGTCGATGAAAGAGCTTTTTGCAGCGTATGTTATCAATTTTTGGCAAATAATAAATGTCATTTAAGGAGACATGAAAAAAACAACAAATTGCATGCTAAAAATATAAATATTAAAAAAAAGTATTCCAACTTTACAAGAATGCTACACTGCTTCGAATCAAATAACGAAAAACTACCAAAAAAGGGCTGCCGAATTTTTTTGCATCATGTACTGTGTCCAGTATGACCTCCCATTTCAGCAAATGGATTTTTTGCCGGCTTTTATACAAAAAACCTGCACTGATTCCAAACTGGCAGCGCAAATTAAATGCGGAAGAAAAAGGCAACGGCGATCATAAACAAAATAATTGGACCATATTCGAGGTTACATATCGCAAATAAATTAAAAAAATTGTCAGTTTTCTTTGATTCTAGACGAAACAACCGACGTTTCCACCGCAAAATGCCTAGTTATAGTTGCCCGCTTCTTCGATCTAGACAATAATTTGATAAATGATTGTTTTCTTGCGCTTGTCGAACTCATTGGATCGACCGCACAAGATATATTTAATGCGGTTTCAAACAACTTCGAAGATGCTGGGATTCCATTAGAAAATATTGTGGGTCTTGCTGTAGATAACGCGTCCGTAATGGCCGGCCATCTAAACGGGGTTGTAACAAAATTTTTGAATATTAACGAAGATTTGTTTTTTATGAGATGCGCATGTCACTCCTTGCATTTATGTGCTTCATTGGCATGCAAGGAATTGCCAAACAATATAGAAAAAAATATTAAAAATATATTCAATCATTTTGCCCATAGCCCCAAAAGACAAGGGGCATATAAAGAGTTTCAGCAATACTTTAATATAAAGTGTCATAGAATATTAAAACTAAGTGCCACTCGTTGGCTATCCTACGAAAGCGTAGTTAATCGTGTATTAGAACAAATGGAAGCTCTGAAATATTATTTCGGCTTGTACGACTATGAGGAACTTCATAGCTCAAACGCCGCAGAAATTAATGATTTTATTTTAGACCCTTTCAATAAGTTGTATCTATTATTCATGTCTTATATTTTAAAATTAATAAATGATGCAAATAAACAGTTTCAATCGGAAACCACCCAGATTCACTTACTTCATTATCAATTAAAGTCGCTTTTGATAGAAATTTTAAAAAATTTTATTAAACCGGAATTTTTAAAGCGCGGTACGGATACTCAAAATGTAAATTTTCATCTTCCACTTGAATCTATGCATTTTGGCATACGTTTTGAAGAATTTCTAAATTCCAACGATTTGTATAAAAAAACCGTAAATAATATTAAACAGGTTTTAGTTAAATTTTACATTGAATTGACTGATCAAATTAAACAGAGATTTGATTTCGGAGACAGAAAATTGAAATTGTTGAAATATTTAAACGTTAAAGAAATTTGTTCTGGAAGCCTTCCGACAATTATGCCAATACTCGACTGCTTTCCATTTAACAATAGTGATGAAGAAATTTTAAACAACCAGTTTAGAAGATTAATTGGGAATCAGGAAATTGCCAGCAAATTTAATGGGGATGTTGTTGAATTTTGGAGTAAACTAAAATTATTTAAAGATATAACAGATGAACCTATATTTTTAGAAATTTCTAACTATATGTTGAAATTATGTTCACTTCCTCATAGCACTGCATCAGCAGAACGGAAATTCTCGAGGCTTAATTTAATAAAAACCAACCTAAGGCCTTATTTAATAAAAACCAACCTATGGCCTAAACATTAAAACGGTCGAAAATTTAATGTACGCAAAAGAATTATTAATCAAGAATAAAGTTTGCTGGGAATCGTCCGACACAGCAGGCTTATTAAAATTTGCGGATAAATTTGTGTTCACGGACGGCGAGTACAAATTAAAGGAATGAAACCTATTGTAAAACTTTTTTGGTTCGTTTTGTTACCAAATTGTGCAATCTGAAGTAAGACTTATTAGTTTAATAAACAAAATTTAGTATGGTTAATTATAATTTTATTTAAGCAAATTTAGTATGAATTTATACATATGTGATTTGATTCATTTAATTTGGCTGTTTAGTTATTTTGTTGAATTTAATAAAGACTGATTTTTTCAAAATGAATTATGTAATAGTTTATATAAATATATATAAATATAAATGTTCATATGTGTTTAAAAATTAGCTAAAATTATTTTTACTCCACAAATTACAAATCTACTCCGATTTTTAACAATAATCTGCTACACATTTTGTTTACAGAAGTCACAGCACTGATCACAGCCAGTTTGGTAGCTTTTTTCAAATGAACAAGAGAGATTGAGAAATCTAATAAATTAAAAACTCAATTATCTCGTCACACGATACAAACTAAAGATTAATACTTTAGCTACCTATATGAAGCAAACACAAGTTGACTTAGCGAATTATATTACACAACTAATAAGCGTTGAACATTTTATTATTTCGGGTAGTGTAATGTAATTAATTTAGTATAGAAATATATTATGCTATAAAATGATACACAATAATTATGATCTGGTTACAAAAATTTCTCTTAAAACTATTTCTATGTATTAAACATTATATTTCTAAATTTCATATAATGTAAAATAGGAAATAAAATAAATTAATAGGAATAAACATATTAACATAATGAAAATTACTATTGGTTAATTCAGATATATTTTTGTCTGAGTCATGTATGATTTATATAATATGCAGGTATAATTTGATTGACATGGTTTATGCCCGATTTTCATATGTAGATTTTTTTCAGTGTGCTGCTATGACCTAACAAATAAGGCGCGGCCTTATTGAAAGACCCTTTATTTATCGTTTATCGCCTAAAAGGTCCTGAAGAATGAGGTAAATTTTGCTGAAGTATCTTAGTACTCAAAACTACCATTGTGGTGCTGAAAGCAGTTACAGTTGTTCTCATTCCCATATAATCATGAGAAATATTTTTGAAAGGTTTTGGAAAAACCAACAATTTGGTAATAAGCCCTTTAGTTCATAAATTCAGTTTCTGCGCTGGTATATAATTATTCAAATATTATAAAATATATAGGTGTCACATATCATTGAAAAGGTCTTAAAGAATGCAACAAATTTAACTGAAGCTCCTTAGTACTCGAATCTACCATTGTGGCGCTGATAACATACTTTTTTCTCATTATGATATAATCATGTGGCATAGTGTTCTAAAGGTTTTTTGCGAAACAAACGTTTTGCAATTTAGCGAAATACGCGATGAGTATCATGAAAAAATGTCAAACCCGCTTTGATTTTCGCGATAACGATGAACAAATTTATAAGTCAATGATGATCGTATATTGAAGGTATATTTTCCTGGGTCATATGCGACCAACTTTCTTACTTGCGTTGTGTCCCAATTTCGCGTGAATTTTTCGGGTTTCTTAATTTTCAGATCCAAGTTCTGATTACTTCAATCTAAGGCAATGGTATTATTTGTCACATATTTATGAAAATCGAGAGAAAACCCCAAATTTTCGGATAACTCGTTTTATAGAACAAACGTACAGTTTATTTGAAATTAAATATCGCACATGTATCATTTATACAATACACGTAAAATCCATAACTCCTCTTTGTTAATGTGCTAACTAAAAGGGCAAATATATGTGTTACATAACTATTCGAATTTTGATTGATTATTAGCTTGCTGAATTTATATGTTTACAATCGTATTATTTCCTCTTTCGCCTCTGTTCTGCATCTTCCTACACGTAATCCGATTTAAGTTTCACGCGAATCTTTTAAAATCGATTCTAATCCGTGAATTAAATTGTATGCTAAACAAGGGATAATGAGGTCAATTTTTGCCTTTTCATGTAATATATACAAATTATGTAGAACAAAAAAAAGCGGAAAAGACATCGAAAAGCGCTGCTAATTTATGTATGGGTGGATTGTAAGCAACCAACCAATTTCAAAATAATAAAAATCGATATGCTTAGAGATCGCGAGTCGCCTATATGCAGTATAACGTTTTGTTGTGGTATTTCCTCACACAAAAAAATCCTTGAGCTGAATTCTATTAATGAATTTAAAAGACGTATAAAACGTGAAATTTAGACAAACAGCAGAAAGGTAAATTTTGTACATACTCATATCTCATTGTGTATCGTAAATCAAAGTTCAATTGTTATAAGTAGTTCTGTGTGTGTGTGTGTGTGTACTCGTACTTACTTACAATCTCATGTAGTGCATAATATGCGTTCGATTGTAATTTATTGACTGATCATAAAAAAGAAAAAACATGACGTAAATGGTATTTTCCTCTACTTTTTTGTTTGTTTGCTGTTAGTCAAGCGTTTTAATAGCTTTAAGTTTAAACGTTTTTTTAAGTACATATGTCATTTATTTATTAAGCATATCAATGACGTGTTGCTTCATTGAATGCTTTTAACGATTAGTGTTTAGCCGTGAGCGACTCAATCGGTTTAAGTGTCGAGATTTGGTAATATTTTATTTTATTTGTTTGTTTTGATACCAACTCACTAAACGTTGACAAATTTTAATTTTTTAGTAAGTACACATATGGTGATTTGTATCAGTAAACAGATTTTGTAGATTTTATATGCCAAGTCTTGTTAGTATAATCGTATTGTTTCTTGTAAGATGTCCAAATTCTTGTGTTTGTTATTTGTTTTAATTATCTCGTTTGTTGATCACGTTTTAGCGAATCTAATGTCTCAAATCGATGTGGGTGGTTGAATAAATGGAAGTTTCTGTGATAACAAGACGCACGATGCATAGTTTTTTTCTTGGTTTACTATAAAAACGCTGGTTGAATATTTAATTTCTAAAGCACATACATCAATCATTTATTCAAGGTTCGTTTTTAATATTATTGAACTTGACTCAGTATGTTAATTAGAGTTTGAATTTCGAGGCTTTAAACTGCAAGGCCGTTATGTAAAAATCGATAAAAATAAAAGTGAAACGTTTGAAATATTTTTAAGTGAAACTTTTTGGTACTCGCATACCTAATTCATTGGAAATCGATAAAATAAAGAGATATAACAAGACACCGATATTAATGGGTCAATTGCCGCAAGGACGTTAAACATTGGTGCACGAGTGTAAAGTATGTGGTGAAGGTAAGGGACTGCGAACTCGAACTTAAAAAATAATGAAGCAAACAATATTGGAGCACCATTTGAACGAATATGAATGGATAACGCCCGCCCATTTCCAGAAAGACATAGGATGATAATCGATACATATTGGTGTGTACTGACTAAGAGTCAGTCGTGTGTTTCAAGAACTGTGTAAACTTTGTAATATTGAGTGTGACATGAATTGCTCTAGAAGTGAATAGCAATTTTAAACACTTTTCGAAAATACTTACGGTTAATATTTTTCTCGGTTTTAAAATTGTGGTAATTTGTAAATTGTAATTGCCATTGTAAGCATTTTTTGCTTGTAAAAAAATAAAAGCGCATCATATAAAATACCGTGGTTGATTTAGAAGTAAAATACTATAGTTAAAAGGTCTCGCAGCGAATTTACAGCCCTCAACAGGAGCATCAGACAATTTAGACCACATTAAACTCCAAGAAGGGCGGCCTGCAGAATTTCAGAAATATGTATAATACAAAATTATCTTATGTTGAAAATATTTAATCTAAATTAAATGTGCGCACTACACCGCACACTTTTGCATGAATGAGCTCTTGATGAGCTCTTGCTCAAAATGGGGAGTGTTGGTTAGAATGAATAAATGTTATTAACAATTTTAAGCGCCTGAATAAATAAATATAAAACTCTAAAAATTAAATCAAATGTACGTAAGGTGTCAGATGGAAGCGGAACTCGTCCTTGGCGGTATTAAACAAAATGTTAAACGTCTTGAGCGGCCTTCATATTTTATTTCCTTGATTCAAAAGCATGAGTAATTTTCCGTAAAAGGCTACATAAACGGAGGAAAATTTATTAATTTTTGATGCTAAAATTGTAAATTACATCCCTAGAGGTCAGCATAAATTTAGTTCACATACGAAACTGGTGCATCCGATAGTATATACGACCTTCACAAAAATGTACAAAATTGTGTATGCACTATGTATATGGAAGGAAAATTACTACATGTTCGATACGATTTTGGACAGTTGCCTTGTTTAAGATAATTTATTATATTCTTGAAAATATTTTAAGAACAAGAAAATCTCTATATGCGAAATTATTTTATTGTTAATGTACACATAAATTTGTTGCTGTCGTAACAAACAATAAATTCTTTCGATTGCAATATTACTCCCCGCTTATAACAACTTTCGTTTCCTTGTAAGAAAATTAATTAAAAAATACTCATAAATTCGTTGTGTAAATTGCATTTTGATATAAAAATCACAAAGAAACCTGTTCTTTTACTTCCAGATAATTTTAATTATGCGATTTTTAATTAATTGTGTATTTTGTGTTTTTATTTCAGTGTATCACATGACCCGAAACCAGTTTTGAGTGCGACGCTATCCTGTATTCGAGGCCGATCAGCCCAAATGGATGTAGTACGTGTGGAAACCCGATCTCAGGTAATAACATCTAATTAAATTATTTTTATTTCTAAATTATTTTTCGTACGAACGAATTCATGAGTTTTGAAAATTCATGTGAATATGAATTAGAAATGGAAAATATTTCATCATACATCATGGTATCTCGTGTACCTGTTGTTGTTTGTTAACTAAATAAATTCTTGCATAATTTTGTATCGCATAAAGCGATTTTCGATTTTTATTACAATTTGCTTTTTATTGTTATTGCGCTGTTTGAATATATCGGCGGCAGTGATGCGAAGAAGTTTTCGCGTCAATCGATGAAATATTTTTATATATTTAATACATATGGTTTGTGTGGCCGAGGGCAGGTGACGATAAAAAATGCACTTTTGAGGAAATTGGAGAAGATTTTTGTGAGATAATTTAAAAAATGGCTCAAATATATTCTTATATTCGCCATAAATACCCGAGCAATAAAACATGGTACATATTGCCAATATTATGAAGACTTGAATTTCTAAAATCAGGGTTTGTGATGCGCTCTTTACCTGTGGATGTTATTGTTATAGTCCGTATTACAAAGTCCCGAATTATCAAAATCCCGACCTTTTAAAAATGCTGCTTTTCCAAATACGCGTTTTAAAATCCTAATTATGCTGAAATATTAAAAAATCCCGCCAAAAAGCTTTTCTTTAGGAAATATTAAAATATTTTTTATCCACCAAATTTGGTATGCAGAATTGAATTTAGATTCTATCTTGAATTTTGATTGAAGTTCTGGAATTCGGTTATGCTGAATGTAACTAGGAAAATTCTAAAAAAATTCTGGATAAATTTGGTATGTTCAACTGAATTCGGATTTTAACCCATATTAGCCCAAATTAATTATTTTGAATAAAATATAAAATATAGTAAAAATTTCGTATGATGAATTTGGAAAACAGAAAATTGTTGCAAAAATAAAAAACAACCGTTAGGTAACTGAAATGCAAGAAAATAAAAAACTACAAAAAATAACAACTTACCTTCAAAGTCCTTGAAATTATGTAACAAATTATAATTGTAAATGTGTTCTGTACAATTATGGTAATTTGAATAATTCACCTGTGTACCGCTGCGATTGCAAAACCCATACTAAATATGTTTTCGAAAGAATTTTTATTTAAACAGAACATTGCAGTAAAAATATACCGTTATAATTTATCCAATTCTCTTTTTAAGAGATTTTTTGTATTGATCTACAAATAGATCGCTGGGCTAATATGGGTTAACGTGGGTTTGACGTGAAGTTCTGGAATTATATCATTGTCAATGGAACTTAACCATTACTTAACCAATCATGGTCAAATTTAGGTTGTAGAGTCCCGGAATTCGGATTGAGATTCTTACATCAATTTTGGCTGAAGTTGTGGGTTTTGGCTGCGTCTTGAAAAACTATCTAAAAATTACTATAACTAAATTATTTATTCAATAAATGCGTACCTAAGTTAATTAGGCAAAACTTTTTATTGACCTCAGCCAGTTATTCCACCTAAGATTTGAATTTAATATTAATCCCAAATTGCTAACCGAAGGAATAAACGGTATTGTAACATCATCTAATAAAAGCGTAGGAATTAAATCAATTAAATTACTAGGCCAGGGAAATAATGCATTATTTTTATTATTATTAAGATAAAGGGAATTATGTTTAGCTCAAAACTGTATATGGTTAACACTATCGAATGCTTTTTAGAAGTCTAGTAAAAGAAAAATTTCAATTTGGTTTATCAAGCATAGCTGATCATCAACTATTATGTATTACCGGACGGTTGTGCTATGTCCAGCTTTATAGTCTGATTGGTGCTTACATAAAAAGTTAAACCATCGAAGATGCTCTTGAATTTGCATTTGCATAATCTATCAGCGATATCACTAATACTTGATACCTCATCTTTTTTGGCAATGAAATTATAGAACCTACTTTCCACATATCCGGAAAACTAGTTTAGTCAAGCACTGGTTGATAAGAAATGTGACGTGAGGAACAATTAAATCATAAGCTTTCAAATCCGACTGCACTGCACGAATATGCACTTAACACCATAACCCTCATCAATACAGTCAAACCAAAAATAATCCCCACAATCGTAATTATAAAAATCTGAATCAAAAATCTGAAATAATAGCAAAATATCTACCGAATCACTAAATTTGCTTATTCTACACAAGATATCGTCAGGAGAAATCACAATATTTGTATTGCTAGTGGTATACGAAACCCCAAGCTTTTTCAAACTCTTTCATGTTAACTTTAAATTACACCAGAGCCATTTATGATTTTAAAGGGCCGGAATATTAAAATATGAGCTTTAAATAGAGGGGAAGCTTTTATTGAGTTTGTATAAGAAACCGTGGTAATTGGAAAATTTTTGAACATAAATTTATGAATAAAAAATTAAACAAATCACCTAAATTTTAATTTTATATTTTTAATAAAATATTCAACAACCACATATTTGAAAATCAGCCATCATAGTTTAGTATTTAATCATTAACGGCCAAATCGACAGACGACAATTGGTTCGCAAATACGACTAAATTGTCTTTTTTGGTATTTTTAAACCACAATAAATTGACACTTTAAAGTGATGATTAAAGTTGTAGTCGTGGATATCGACGACTACAATCGACAATTCAATTGACGTTTAATTGCGAATTTAAACTTCGAATATCGAAAAGTTTTTAATTTATTAATCATCAAATTATTATTTATTTGTGTTGTATATATTCGTCTGGACATGTTAAAATAAAAAAAGTAATTTCGTATTTTTTTTTTAATTTCAGTCTAATTTTGTATTCCGTAAAAATTGACAGTTTTAGTGACGTTTAAAAATTACAAAAAATTCGTGAATTAATTTGCAGTTCTATAGTGTGGTTTAAAAATACGGAATTCGAACATCAATTTCGAAAAATCTCCGACTACAACTACAACTTGTAGTTGCGTCTGTCGATACGACCCTAAATTTAAACTAAAGCGGAGCATAAATTTATTAATTTTCTATATACATAAGCATTCCGCTTAGTTGTGTAGGTTAGTAAAGCTAAATATAAATTCTGGTCCCATGCACATCAGAATTTTCGAGATGAACGATGGATTTAATAGTAAACTAAACTATCACATTTATAACCCTTTTTCTGCTCGGTAACACAATTGTGTGGGTACGGTAAAAGTATCATGTCATAAATTTATTTTTGTATGCGTTTTCAACAAACTTACACATTTGTGCATTCCTTTAAAACTTGGTTTAGTAATTGCGAAAAGAAACAATGTTTTTATTTTATTATTCTCTGTTTTGTTTATACTACAAGATAACAATGTTGAACTAGAATCCAAAACGTAATAACCCCCATATTACATTGCTCATTGACGAACGTTTGTTTTGGAAAAATAATGCTGAAATTTTTGAACATTCTATACTAATTTCTTATTTTCTTTACATACACATATAAACCAATTCTTGTTTCTACAAAAAAAAATTGTGTTAGACTAATATCAAATATTAAATAGTATCAATATAGGACACTGCCTTGTAAAATCGTATTCCAAATTTATTTTTTTTTTCTATAAGACAAGAGTGAAGTTAGCTGTTTTAGTACAAGTTCGAAAAAAACTCGAAAATCAACACAGCTGGGGAAAAAGTAAAACAAATTTAACTGTTTCAACCACTGATCTATATTACATGGATACGACATGACAAAAACTATATGGTAGAGCAAAAATAGTTCTACGTTTGTGACAAAGACAGAAAAATTTTCTGTTTTTTTTTTAATTCCGAATTTTCGAAAATCAAATTAAAGTAAACAGAAAACTGGTTCCTATAAGTTTTTGACGTTTTGACGACACGAACTCTTTTTTTTTATTCGAAATATTTGCAGGCCGGATTTGAAATATCAAGGGAAATCGAAGGAGAAATTTGCATACAAAAGCGATACCACATGATTTAAATGAATAAAAAGTGATTTATAATTTAAATTATTTAAATATTATTATTTGTTCATTGACTATAATCATAAAAAACCAATTTAAGAAAATTTCGAAATTAAATCTATCCCTCTCGGTACGGTACTATATTTCGGAAATATTTTTTTAAAGCAAAAGGTGTATATAAACGAGCGATATGACTATAAAAAAAGTGCTCCCATTTTTTGCTGTTGTTTTATATGATTTCTGACATTGATGTCGTATCCATATATATAAATCAGTGGTTTCAACTGTGTAGCTTAGTTGTCAAAACAAAAAAGTAAACAAACAACAACAACTTTTCGAAAAAAGTTCGAAAGAAACGACCAAAGTGACACCTGTGCCAGAAAATCTAATTACGTAATTGAAATAAGCTAAGAAAAATAAGAACGCGTATGTCCTATATATAAGCTATTTAATATATGCTAATATATTGTTCCGTAGTGGTCCGTAGTGTAGTATTATGACTACAGCACTTATATAACCGTTCACCTGGAGGTGTAGTGTAGTCACTCTACCATTACGCTCCTGTTGAAATATTGTGCTAAGAATATTTGGGCATTTACATGTAGAAAATTGTTTTCTTTTACAAATTTTTACAGGTAAAAAAGGATCCACTATATAAAAATATTCAATATGCCAGAAAGAAATAATCATATATAGTAATGGCGTAATTTTTTTTTATAGGATCATTATTAATTTATTTTTAATGAATTGAAATGCGAAATTTACATTTATATCTATGGCATCTGTTTTTATTATGAATCCTCAACATTTATAAATACGAAATATTTTTTTTTCTTGTTAATTTTAAAAATGTTGCCATCAAAATAGTCGGATCGAATATATTTTATGGCAAAATTTATTTTTATGGCAACATTTTATAGTGGTTTTTATCTTAAAAATCTTCTGCAAAATTTTGTTGGATATATTTCTTTTCTTGTCTCATGTGCAAAAAGTCAATGTTATATCTTCCTCATTTTGCAGAAGAAAAATGTTGGTCGCATGTAAACGCCCCATATTTGACATGCTCGATGCTTTTTTAAATTTGTATATTGCCGATTGTGTTTGGCATTGGCGTGTTCTTGTTTCGTTGCGAAAAAGTAAAATATTAAGTACACAAAGAACTCGAAAACCCGAATGATTTTGAATTCAAAATCATAACAAACAACAACTGTCAAAGGTAAGTACACTACACTACGCCAAGTGTTCATGTGGTGCGTAGTTGCAAATACACTACACTACACTACAGCATTTTGACCGTAGTTGATAATACACTTTGGTACTGTTTTTTCTCTGTTCACGTGGTGAGATAATACACTACACTACGGACCACGTGAACAAGATAATATAATTTAAATGTGTTTGCGTTAAGTTAAGTTAACGCAACTAGTTTTTTATTGTTTATTTCCCTACTAAGGGAATGATTCCGCATCGATTTACCCAGTCGGAATTTTTCAGTTGGTAGGGCAATAAATAATAGAAAAGTGCAAACAAATTTGAAATACAAATTTGAATTTGCTTTAAATTATATACCGCATGTGCAAATTTCCACCAATTTCAAGAATACGCGCCTTAATATTGATCTAACCATTCAAATTGAAAATTCAAACGAAGCATTTATGTTTTTATATAGAAAAAAACTTCTAAAAAAATATGAAAATACACTGATGGTATGAAAAAGAACAAAATGCTGCCCTCTATGGAATGCTGGAGGCTCTGGTTATACGCATTACTAAACTAAAAACTTTGCTTCGCCTGGTCAACAAATTTATTAGTTGTATTTCTCAAATACTTATACGAATTAAGATGAACATCTAATCCATATCTTTTAAATTGAGCAGGGCAGCACCTATTAATATGGAGTTTACGTCAAATTGAATTAAATTCTTCAAGAATACCATTTAGTTAAGAATAATAAAGAAGACCAGACCTGAGACCAGCCAAGCGTTAAGAAGCACTTTGTGTAATATTTGTAGTTAATTCTTTTATAATCAGGTATAAGATATTTTGTAGGATCTGGTGTGGTACAACTTATAACAGCCAAATATCAAACTTAACCAAAAAATATATTATTATGTGCATCATGCTCAAACACAACTATCAAATCTCAGAGAATATTTATTCTATTTGGGCTAAATAACGAGCAGCATAATTTTACCAAAACTACTTTTCAATTCACAAGCCAAAAATTTCACCTTGCCAAAACACCTAGAAGCAATTTTTTTAATATTTAAATATGCTCGAAAACATAATGCGACACCGCCCCAACGATCATTGGTACGATCACCTCCCAGCAATTTATAAGTACTTTTTACGCTATTTGCCGTAGGCACTTGGCGAAACACACTTATACTTAATAAACACATTTTTATTAATCACTTGTTTTTGTTTCGCAGAATATTTTTCAAAAAGTTTAAAAAATCACTCGATCGATTTCGACTTGTTAGGTCATCATCAGGAGTATCTACTGAGTAGATACTCCTGATGATGACCTAACAAGTCGAAATCGATCGAGTGATTTTTTAAACTTTTTGAAAAATATTCTGCGAAACAAAAACAAGTGATTAATAAAAATGTGTTTATTAAGTAAATTTATAAGTATTTATACAAAGCGATTTGTTTGTAATTCCATTATGATGCCAAATTCCAGAAAGAGCAAGAAAATCAAATTGGTGCACGTGCAACAGAATAGTAACATTAATGTGTTTAACCAAAACTAAACTACGAATATTTAAATGATCAAATTTTATAGAATGTTTAACGACAACCTGCAAATTATTACTTGGAAGTTTTATCACAAACAATTCTATCCTTTAATCCGTTGGTAAATCATCATTGGTTCCCAATTTAAAGCATACATACTCTAAATCGTTATGCTTACTTGACATGAATCAGTTTTCAGACAAGCATTTGCCATGTCCAAAACATCATCATCAGTAGTTTTTGGATCAAAAGCTGTAACCATAATTTTGGGGCTATCGTTTTGATATATAGGTTGACAGGCAAGTTACTAATTACCACAACATTGATCTTTATAATTTAGTGATAGTACCGTTGCAATTGTGACATCATATATTTGAAGGTGTAAACCTTGGTGTTGTCAAAGGCTTATCAACAGTGTAAATTAATTAACTCGAACCGAATTAATTCCGCCGGACAAAAGTGAAATTGACTTCACAACGGATTTATATAATGATTAAAAATTAATTAATTCCTTGCATCTAAGTAATTGGTTTTTAATTGTTTAACTGCCTTAGGCTTTATTTTTGGATCTTTCCGATTCTAAGATAAATGAACTCACAAGACGTTTTCTAACCTTACAAACTAATTAAATACAAATTTTTAAAAGCAGACCTGCGGCTCGATTCTGGTTTTTCCTATAGGAAAAGGAATTAGGAAAAATATTTTCATAGTATTTTTGTCAAAAATATCAATTTCTGGCCTACTGAGAAATCATGTTTGATCTAAAATTTTATAATTTAGGAAATATTTTTTCCGTATCGAAATTGGATAGGAAAAATATTCT
Organism: Nephrotoma flavescens; assembly: GCA_932526605.1. Taxonomy (NCBI): domain Eukaryota; kingdom Metazoa; phylum Arthropoda; class Insecta; order Diptera; family Tipulidae; genus Nephrotoma; species Nephrotoma flavescens. The sequence goes on along the minus strand of OW052222.1, from coordinate 262,961,435 downwards.
CAATTTAATTTTATTTTTGAAAAAATTTACACTAACTGTTTACCATAGTATGCCAGAAAAACCTCCCCAAAGTTTTGGTAACCTCACCTTGATTAAAAACACTATCTGGCTATTATCCAGAATAACCCAAAATTTCATACAGATACCTTCCCTCGAATTACACGGTATCAAACTACACGATTTTCGAGTAATTCTTTTTTATTTTGTTTCTTGTAACGTTTCTTTTTTCACACTCCCGTTTTTTACAGTCTCGAACAGCACGGTTTCGAAGATCACGGAACCAATAATTCGTGTTCTTGGAGGGTTACCTGTAAAATTATAATATTCCGAGTTTTTCCCTCGACTATTTTAATGAGCTGGACCTATTGGTCATACACGCGATAACGCATCGGGCACAACATTTTGAGTACCTTTGTGGTGTTGAATGGCGAATGTTACACCCACCATCCGACCGTATCTGTTTGACTCAGCAGCCACAATAAATTAGCATGACCAGCGATGACGGTGAACGAGTGACCTTCAACATACGCACAGTATTTTTGAATGTTAAACGCAGCCGCTAAGAACTCCAACTCCGTAACAGCGTATAGTTTCGTTGGGAATCATTAAGCTTTTGCGACATATACTCTATTGGATGCTCGCCACCATCATCACCGATCTTTAACAATACATTGCCAACGCCTGTCTTTTTACGTCGCTTGTATGTAAAACGACTTTCAAATGTTGTGGTGTGCTAAAACCGGTGCCGCTGCTGCTTTACAATGCTGCTTTAAGTATCTCAAACGCCTGCTGACATTTAGTATTCCATTTAAATTTGCACTTCTTTTCAAGCAAGTCCGAGATTGGGACTGCCAAGGTGGCGTAAGAGGATCATTAGAGGTGAGGGTTCAGCGCTTTATAAAATGTGTTTAGATCGCCCTTGATTGGGCGTAGAATACTTGATGTCCAGCAGGAATTTGGGTTTTTATGTCTGCCTGCGTATCATTTGAAGTTGTTATTACTAACCCAAGGTATTTAAAATCTTTTACACTATGAAAATTGTAGTAGTCGATTCCGATATTTGCTATAGAGATGTTCCTGGGTGTTAATACGAGTTTTGGTTTCTGTGAGAAGTTTTATTTAGGTTCCAGTCATTTCAATAAACAACACCATTATGACGGGATATGATGCATTTTGTGCTTAGGTGATCATGTAGTCATGTACATTGTAGTCATGTACATCTGCTTTTTTATTCCCGTCCCTCGCCCCCAACGGCTAACCCCCTCCCCTTAAATGTAAATTGTTTTCATCCCATTTTCATTTCCTAAAGTAAAGGTATCGCTTGCACCTACGTATAGGGAACATTTTTCATTGGATCGTGAAAATTCAGTCCATGTGTATGATATTCTTAAAACCACTATCGATGGAGACTTTGATGGGTTGGATGATCGATAAGCCCATTATTCGCATTTATCGATAACTCGATCAAACTGTTGAAGAAACTCGTCGATCTTATCGTGGAGACCATGCGCTGGTGGATATGATATGTTGCTTCACGGTAGGGGCAACCTCGATAGTCTTTCTTTAAGAAACGAACACCGCAGTTTTAGATTTTCATGGTAAATACGTACACTAATGTCAGAGTATTCCGGAATAAATGATTTATTTTACAACAATGTGTTTCTATATAAAAAAAAAATCTACTGTTCTGATGGGATTCATACATAAATACATGTCAGGCTGGTTGTCATTGACTTGTGTGAAAACGTACCCTCCAAATTCCTCCCACCAATAAATTCGCTGTTACGCTACGTTTAACATTTTCATACAGAACATCAAACACAGGAGACCGTATCAAGCCTTTGAACGCCTATTAAATACAAATCAGAAAGCCTGGTCCTGTGACAACATATTTTAGATAGAAAATCAAAGACAAAAATCATTGGTCCAATGGACAGTGCCGTTGTGGTGTCTATCATGGTATATATATAGGTATAACTATAACAAAAATCAGTATAGTATTCACTAAGCGAACAGCTAAGCAAATCTCTGGATATACAAAAACGCGAAGACGTCAAGTCGTAAAAATAAAACACCCTTGTAAGATATTCTTACTGGAATATCGAGTTACATCCTAATTTAACTGCCGACCGGAGTCAAGCTGAGTATCTCCATTTCAACGCCGATATAGTACTCGATATGAATAATTTTCTGGATACTACAAGTTGTAAAGAATTGAGATTGCCTTCCTTTGATGCATGAGTGAGAATAAAATATAAATAAAATCCGTGGTACAAACCGTAATGAAGCCCATTGTTGTTCTAAAAAAAGATGTAAAATCGCTGATGATGATTTCGAAAGGTAAGTTCTGATATTCGAAGACACGCATTCTATTTGCCGACCAAAACGTAAGGAAGGTGTAACTTACTAAGTTTAGTACAGTTTTGAAAACATGAACCTGATGGGACAACTCAAAAGCTTCCCTCATTTTCATTTTATTAACTGAAAATTGTGTAAGGTTAATGATGATAAATTTTAGCCAAAAAATTTTATTCGTATTCTGTTTGATGAATTATTATTTCTTTATAGATAGAAGATACACAGGTAATTAATCTTACTTGTATTTCAATACTTTATACATATTTTAACTAAAGCACTTTAAAATATCAAGTATTTATAAAAACTATTTTCTATACATGCCCTTATAACATTTTTATAGGCGGTGCTGTTAGGAACATTGATGCGAGAAATTTTCAAATCGATCGCTTTCGATAAATGTATAAAGTTTTTGTTACACTCTAAATGAAACATGTTTATCCACTTGAACTATTTAATAGCTGTTTCTTTATACAAAAAACTATTTTGATGTTAATGTCTAGCCGTAAGCTTATTATGTGAGCCGTCTTTTCTGCTAACGTATAATAAACATCCGTGAGGCGACGATTTTCATGGTTGTATAGTAATTTGATGTATGCTTGCCTTTATCGTTTGTTTGGAATATATTCGCATCTTGTATCGTAATTGGCAATATGACCGGTAAATATTTTACTTTCAATTAACTGCCGAGAATCAACTGATTACTTCAATTTTTTGCTATTGACGATAATGTTTTATTGGTGCTGTAATCTTCCAATCAGTCAAGATTATATTCTTGACATATTTATGAAGAACTATATAAGCATGAATAAAATATTCTTGGTTGTTAATTATTTATGTATGGCGAATCAACATTTTTTAGTTGGGCTGTCACTTTGAATTGTTATAAATGGTGATAAATAGTATAATATAGAACCGTAAAATTATAAAAAGAACATTCTAAATATATTTCTTCTAATAAAGGTATGGACGATCCTAAAAAAAAACTTGTTTTTTGCATAAAGTACGATTGGTACATTTTTTATATTCTTAAGGGTGAAATTTGAGAATAGGACCTTTAGATCAATTTTGCATCGCAATTAACATGTATTTTCACATGAGAGACGATTTAGTTCCTTGAAAAATGACATCCATTTTTAGGCAAAGCGATTGGTGTTGCGTTGGGATAATGCCTCATAAATTTGAATCTTTCTGATATGATTCCTTAGAGATTTACCTATTTTTTGATCGTTAAATATCCCAGTGGTCTAAATGATTGGCGATGGAAATTAAGTACTCTGTAAATCGAAAACTTTTTTTGTCTCATTCCAAGCGATGATTTGCAAACTTGCCCAGTTATTTAAAAAAAATAGCTTCATGTTACCTTATGGCTATTCGAAATTATTAAGATCTCCGCTTGAAATCCTGGAATTTAAAAAAATCAAAGTACCTCTCTCTCTCTCTCTCGCTCTTGCTTACACAGCGGATGGACGGATGGAGGACCATAGTGGTGGCTGCACCATGGTTCTCAATCCGTCTCAACCCCTCGCTCGATATTGTTTTGCGCAACTTTAATTGCACCAAAGATGAAACGAACACCTTTCTTTCGAATATAGATAACATATTCTACAGTTGTTAGAGGCCAGGGTCAAGCTCTCGCTTCCGAAAGCCAGAAAAGGTCTTAAGAATACGAAGAGGGAACTCTCGAAACTAGTACGAAATAAAAAATAAAATAATTATCACATAAAAAAAATATTCTCATTTTTTATTTAAAATTTTGAAAGACTTTGTTTAAAATTCATGTGCAATCTTAATATGCTTGAGTTTCTTTCAGCATGAACAGATTACAGAACTTCGTTGAAATTTTGTGTTAGAATAAAATACAATCCTATAAACCGAATTTGATATTCATCAATTCCAGAACCTCGATAAAAGTTTTTGTTAGAATATTCGTCAAAAAATTCGTGCTAGTGCTAAACCTGAGTTTGACAACATCCGATTAAGGGCCGAGTTTCATACAGTAAAACCAATTTTAAAATTGAGCTTAAAATTCACTTTAGAATCCCAGTTGTATCCTAAATATATAATTTCATCTTAGATTGTTTAGAACTTTGTCTAAAGTTCTTGTTAAAATCCTAAACAGAACCAATTTGTCCAAGATCGATTAAAAAATGATTAAGTTTCATCCGCATATATTCCATATCTTAATCTAGAATTCGTGCTATAATCCAAATTGAGTCCTAGACACAGATTATTTGATAATAGTCGTTTAAGAAATAATCGAGTTCGGTCAATCGGCTAAGAAATTGCTAAGTTCCAATCAAAATGGCGAAATTCCGGAACTTCATAATTGAAAATTTGTATCCCAATTGCATCCTAGGATCTAGAGGCTCCGGGAATCACCAGTCAAAAAACAAAATGAAACTGTTTTTATCATATAATTTTCTAGACAAAATTCATGATCAAAAATTCAAAGTTTTTTGAGCCAGAAAACAGTTTTACTAAATTCCTTTTATATGTATTTGGGCTGAACCACTTTTTGGTTTATTTATAACGGAAATTCCGGTGGATTTTTGTTTTCGTGGAAATATATTCCTAAAGACTAGTCGTATCGAAAGCCACCAAATGTGAGAATATTGCATATGAAACCAAATAACCACTACTAATGGTTTGATTTGGTTCGATGGCTGTTCTTACTTGTTCATGTCTAACGTAAATCAGATAGATGAAATGGAAGGAATGGAAGTAGCTGCATATGCATAACTTGTAAGTTACAATAGAAGGTTGCTTTCTAAAGGAGTTTCAGTGAAAAATCCTAAAGGATAATCGTAGTCTAAAAGTTCAAACTTGGCGTGCCTTCCAATTGTTTATCGAAATTCTTGCGGTGTTTTGACTGAAATATTTTTGACTGATACTCTCGCAGCAAATTGAGAGTGTATCAATGTTACATCCAAAATTCATGTTAACATCCCATTTGGTGTCTTACACGCCGAATTCACCCAAAATCTGTTAATAAATAGTAAAATTTTCATCCAAATTCGAAAAAATCGTCTAAAATTCATTTTGAATCTATATTAGTTTAACAGTTAAGAAGTAGCGGGATTCCATTTATGAATAACAAATTCCAGAATTTCATTCAGTACTCATGTTGTATTACCAATCCTTTCTGAAATACATAATTTAACCGTAGTTGCTTAATAAATGGTTGAATTCCACGCAGCATACCCAAATATCTCAACATTGTCCAAAAATTTGTTTTAGTAACCCAATCACATTGTACAATAAGAATTTGACCTAAACCGATTCAGAAATAAATGGCAGATTAGCTATAATTCAGATTTTCATTCAGCCGATTCAACATTCGCTATATCGCCGAAGTCCAAAACGCGGGTTTCCATAAGTTCTCTGTATCTCTAAAGAGAGACTTGTATCTCTAGAAATAAATTTCCTTAAAGAGAAGATATTGTACACGGAAGTGACATCGGTTAGCTTACATTGTTCGTCCGTTCCAGAATTAGGCCTTCAAACGAAAGAGACTGCCTACGAGGATTTTATGTTCGTTTCCTAATTCTGGAAGTGCTCGAGGAAAGCCGGCTTACAATATTAACAAAATGGAACCTTTGACCTTCGAAACCGTAAAGATCCAACTTAAAGTTTCCCTTGAGATTAGGAGACTGCTACTAGTAACTGTTTATGGTTGAAGAATACAGATTAGGAAATTTGTTACGAGTTGATTTTGACGAAAAGCTCGGTGTAACCTCGCACGTTGTAGTAAGAAAGTTTTCGTTAAGTTGAAAGAAACACTGGGTCGTAAAAAAGTCTTATGACCAAAATATATGATCACTTGGTGATGGCATCCATAACTGTCATCATGAAAGAGCACTTATCATCACCAAGGGAATACTTCTTAGTAAACTTGACAACATAGATGGGATCTGTCACCAGCCGGACGAATGACTTTTTATGCTAACTAAACATATACCAAAGTGTAGCCTTTTTGTAAATAATTTAAATATTTATTAAACTCCATGCTTGATACAAAACAAATATAGACAGTTTTGCCAATGGTCAAAAGTAAACTTTTAAAATATTACCTCACACAATTTTAGAAAAATAAAATTCCATTAAGGATCGATTACCTATTCTGGGGAATCTGAATTTTTCTAGGAGCAACATGTTACCATCATATTGAATTATATTACTTTTGGTAAGCTGCCAGAAATGTTTTGCAACATTCAGCAAGTTGATTTGGCCTCGACATGTATTATTAGATTTTATTAGACGTATCCTAGTTCTAAACCAATTATTAGGATTATTTTTATTTATTCAACTATTCTCAGTCATACTTCAATATATTTTTCTTTTTTATATTTCCAGATCATGTTTTCATTCCTATCGGTCGGATGGGGTTTTATTTCTGATATTGATATTGAGAGCGAAAGATTGCGTGCGATAGGCGGCCAACGATTTACAATTTGGTCCGTGCATCGTTTGATTAGTTTAAGGACATATAGTGGTAAAGTATCGTATCGGCCGGCAACCCAAGCCCAAATAGCCGCATGCAATTTAAATGGTAAGGAAGGCGGAGCACCTAAACATAACATATCAAAGTTAAAACATAGTATGAGTTATAACACGACACTGGATTGTCCAGGGTGTCATGGTGATGGGGACTGTGAAAATTGTGATACCGAATTTGATGATGTGCTGTCTCTTGAGACTTCGACGGGTGCAGAGCATTATCGACCGCGATTGGATAGTTGGTATGTTTTGATGGCATTTTGCAAATTTTGCGATTTAAAGTTTTTTTTATTCGTTTTTCAGGTATTCGGCAACTTCTCGAAAGAGTGCGTACTACTCGACTGCCGACAGTATATATAAGAGTATAAATGAAAAATTATCGATAAACGAATGTAATATACCAGGTGAATCGCGCAAGGCACAAATGTTCGGGCCGGGTTCAAATATTCCAGCACTTACAACGCCTGCACCCGAATCCTGGACCACAATAACGGGAGATTTTGTTATGGTACACGCTGCCTATCAAACCCATCTAGCCGGTGATTGTTATTTTGCGCCATCGTCCAAACTGAATGATGGCCTAATTTGGCTACTTATAATAAAAGCGGGTGTATCCCGATCGCAACTTCTTTCATTTTTGCTAAGTCTAAGTACGGGGACACACATACCAGATAAAAATGAACACATTAGTATGGTTCCTGTAACCGCATTTCGGATCGAACCAAAAAGTCAAAATGGTATTATGACGGTGGATGGTGAACATGTTGAGCATGGACCAATCCAGGGCGAAATATTTCCAGGGATGATCAATGTTATAGTACCGCAAAGTAATGATGGTGGTGTTAATAGTTAAAAATAAATTTCGGGTAAATTTTTGTTTTATTTTATAAATTTTTGTTATTTCTTTTTATTGTTATTACCTAATTAATTTTATTATTTTAATTTATTTAATAATAAATTTATAATTAGTTATAATTCCATCCAATAATAATGTTGCCGAGCAATAATTGAACATGAAAATTTCTTATATAAAAAAATACAAAATAATGATTATAAAGTTATGAAACAGTTAGCTGTTGTTTTATTAAATTCCGCCAAATTCTGCCAATTCCTTGCAATTTGTATTCAGTTAAAATGGATCATTCTTACTATGAGAGAATTTGTAGAACCAAATTCAGAACTAATTTTCAAATGACGTCGTGTGGCATCGTGATATTTACGAGAAAAGAATAATTCTGTTCCAGCCGGGCGGGAATTGTGCAACAGTAGTATGTTATGTACTACGTGTTTTATTAAGTTCTAATGCCATCTATGCTACCCTACGTATATTAAACATCTTCAATTCATAGTTAGCGCCATCTACTTTCATACAAAATATATTTGTTTATCGCATAGTGCCATCTGTGATTCAAAATTAAACCATTCGTGTGGAAGCCATAATCCAATAAGAATTCCAAATTGTTATTGTCTGTAGGGCAATTATGTGAACTCTCCAATTAGCAAAAAAATTATGACATTTTTGTAAAAAAAAAAAAGTGAAAACAAAAAATTTGTTTTATTTTTGTTTATAAAGTAAAATAAATTTTTTTTATGTTTTAATTAAATCTTTAAGTAATTTCTAATCAAAATATACATTCAGTTTAGCTTATAAAACATCTTGTTGCATAAAAACGTACATTCGGCGGACGAGAAAATATACGAAAAAATACTTTTCCTCAATCACACGGAAAAATGGATTCGGGATTTGAAACGAGTAATGATAGCACGGATAGTTCAGCTGATTTGACCAAAATCCTGCAAAAAGAATTTCGCAATTTAATCGAAAAGAATGCAAGTCGTGAATATCCATATGCCCAACAATCAACTTCGTATTCGGATGCTGCGACGCAAAAACAAAACCATTCTTGGAAAATGAAGTCGCGTTTTAACACCGCAACTCGTCGCTCTCAACACTTCAGTAATTATGCCGATATTCTGAATTCGAGTAAAAAGAAGCGTTTGGCAGTTGCTTCCATGACCAATAATGTTGAACTGGTGAATGAGTTGCTACAGTCGCGTAAGGTTGATCCGAATGCGGCGGATCGTTATGCTCGAACTCCGTTACACTTAGCCGCGTCTCGTGGATATACTGATATCGTAAAAACGCTTATATATTACGGCGCGAATCCAAATTTAAAAGATTCACTCGGCAATGCCCCGCTTCATTTGGCTGCGTGTACATGCAAGAAACCTGTGATTGTTGCGCTACTCGACGGTGGCGCAAATGTTAACATTACCGACAGTAATAATCGTACCCCGTTTGATTTGGCGATCAGCAAGTACAAGCTACGGAGTAAATTTGAAACGACAAAAATTGATATAAATCGTTTGGAGGAAGTGTTCGAGATGTACAGTCTGTTGCATCCGGACTCGAAGAATAACACAAATAAGAGTGAGGACGATATAAAATCGTTATTGGAGAATTTGACTTTGAATGAATAATTATGAACTGACACTGGATTTGGTTAGAATTCTGGAATTCGATAACGTTAGAAGACAAGTCTGTAAATAAATATTAGCTCGTAAGGTGTTACTTAACAATTTATATTAATGAATTTTCATAATAAATAATAAAGATCAAGAAAATAATATTTAAAAGGATCAATCTATAAATAGCCTTGTTTTTATTTATTACCTTCCATTTCAGAATCCACACACAGCAATCGATTTACAAACGAAGTCTCCCGTCCTTTCTCGAGATATGCGTCCAATATTCTTTCAATGAGTTCTCACCAATTTCATGTATTTCCTCATCAAACAATTTCATGTATTTCCTTGGCCCAATTGCATAAAAAGCTTAGTTTTTTGCTTTTCCTTTATTTATTCAAATTTAAGATAAATTAATTTTCAGTTAAAACTCGAAAATTTATCTGAATCGCAACAGTAGATAAGAGTCTTTCTCAGTTACATACATCTCTCTCTGTTAATTAAGTAACAACTCAACAAGAACATCACAACTCCACTTCTTGTTAAAAAAAATTGTATTACCTAATTACGAAATTGTAAAATGAATCGTCTATGCTTCCAATAATTTCTAGGTGGCTTTGCGCCTTATTGTTCATATGACTGAAACATTTATCACCATCAACACATCGAACTTCGGCTCCGAGCATCGGCAGGCAACACATAGCAAAGCAACGCAAACTTATGAATTTCGTACCAAACTCCAACTTTTAACACCTTATGAAACTCTCGTGCCTGGACAATTGTTGTTGTCGAAAATTTATTACCTTTTTAGTAATGAATGTAATTTTTAAATTACGTAATTACGTTGAAAATTAGTTTAATTTTTGTAGTAACAAATGTAGCTGACGTTATGGTAACGAATTTTGGGCTACAAAACCAGCTTCGGGTCCATGTCATTTGAAGATGTTTTAACTAATCCGAGGTAAGCCTTCTCCATTATCAAAAACATTGTAGCTGATTCCGAGAATGCCATGGAAATGCACTTAGGCGTTAATTGTTAAATACCTTTTTTTAATGTTGGTCACTTTTTTTAAAATAATAAATCGACGTTAGGTTTTCGTTCAAGAAGCATATCTGCTTAGGCTTCAGGAGCTACCTAGCCTTGGCTTCAATGACCATTCCCAGTAGTATATTGGTATCGAGTGTCTTCAAATTTGTAATCAATTTCAATTTATACATATTTACATCAAACTTTTCTCCTTAATCGTCAATTATATATATACAAACCAATTAATTCAAATACCTCGTTTTAGTATTTATTTTTATTTCATTTTCTATTTCCGTTAATTTTTCAAAAATAATATAAAATTTTATATTTTTTGAAAACTTTTCTCAAATCATTTCCAAAATAGTTTACAAAAAGCATATTTTATTTCAGTTTTCTTTACTTTTCTTAAAATATTTTGGAAATGAATTAAGAAGTGCACAGTTCTTAAATCAATTTCAGAATAATTTAAAAATGAGTATTTAAACTCAGAAAAACACATTTTTAATTCAACTTTTCTTAATTCGTGTACTCAACTTTTACGCACTTGCATAGAAATGTTTATTGGGTATAGACCTATAAACCTCCATAAAAAAATTTAATTACGAGTAAAATTTTAATTAATTTTAAAATCAGTTTTAATCAATTTTGATGGTAGGAGATTATAAAAAAATAAAATTAGTAAAATGTTCTTAATTTTTAATTAATTTTCGGTATCATTAAACATTTGTATTTTAAAAAATGTCATTTCGAGAGTTTTTCAAATTTTTTTCACTCAAATTAGTTACAAAAATCAACGCATCGTGTCGTTAAAAATCATTAAAATGTACCAAAATCTGACAATCTGTCAAAAATTGTCATTTCGCATGGAAATGTTGGTAGTGCTTGAACATTTTTTTTCTCATTTTTTCAACTCGAGAAAAGTGAAAAAGTCAAACAAGACATAAAAAAGAAATTTCTATGGCTGATAGGAACAGAAATCCTAAAATGTGATGTGTTTTTGTCTATTAAAACAAGGTATACAAATATTATTTATCTAAAAATAATAATAGTAAAATAGTGGTTTTAATAATAATTATGAAGTGGTATAATAGAAAAATTGTGTCGCCAAATTAGTATAATTCAAGTGACGAAAGATTTTTTTTTATTTTAATCCAAATAAATTTTTTTGTCTAGTTGGCACTTGTAGTGGAAAAAAATTTTTTGCCTTCGTCGTTTTTGAAATTCGAATGTCAATGGAATATTTTCATAAAAATAAAAAATCGAAATCTCAAAAAATATGTAGCACAGCTCTAAAATGCATATTATCAACCACCTATATAATCTACATAGTAGTCCTAATAGCGATGATCTAAATTCTAAAAAGCAAAAATGAAAAAGATTTTTTTTATATTCAATGGCAGCAGCAGATAAACAATTTTGGTCAGTCAGTCGTACTGGATTCAAAAACTCGCAGATTAGATCCGTATACAAATTTGGTTTTAAATTTTGTGTAGTATCGAAGAAGACACAAAAATAAATTGTTATATCAAAATGCAAAGTAAATTTTCCTAAAATAGTGTTTTATTAATAATGAAAGAAAAATTATAAAAAGGAAAAATGAGTGAAAAAGTGCCATATCATTTTACGACGTTGCATGATGAAATTTTTTTTATTCAAATCCACTGAATTCGAAAAAGACGAAGAAATTTGATCAAAATACTTTCTCTTCTTTCTCTTTTTTGTTTTATTAAATAATACAATTTTTAAAATTATTGTATATTGTTTTTTTGTTATAAGAAGATTAAGTTTGATTGTGGCCAATGGGCCTTGTGTCTGTGGTTTTGCCGTGTAGTACATTGACGAAAAGTTTAGAACTTTATTTTGTTTTGTGTGTAGGACTTAACAATGTCAATATGAAATTTCGAGGTGAAAAGGTTGATGAATTTATAATTTTAGCTTCAGGAAATTGTTTTTTAAAATATTATTGTGATGAACAAATTGTAAGGATTTAAATAATTAGATGATTTCTTGTGTGTGCCTTCCAGCCTAACGTAACGAATAAATGCCAAGTAGCAACATATGTAATTATGACTCATTTTGGTTTCTATAGAATTGTGAGATGAAGTAATTGTTCCCAATCAATATGTTCTGTGATCATTGCTACATAATTTGTGTTTTCACGTTTCACATTAAATAGGTCTGCATTTGCCGTGTTGGCAGTTCTAGGTAAAGAAGGGATCATGTACCCTTTTGAAGTTAGGGTTGTTTGGGCCTTTATAATATGCTAAATAGTACATGCTTTCGTAGGTTTTGTATCATTTAATTTCCATAGTGGCTGCTCTGCATGTTGTACATCTTTATTGCATTTCTAAGGTTCAATAACATGTCTCAGCAACCGGACATGTTTTATTCGATATGAAATGTATTTATGATATTTTTACTTGATTGATTAATAACGTGTAATTAAACTTGAACGTTATACATACATTTTTTAAATTGTGGATTTGTCATAAACTGGCAAAGTACTAAAATATCTGTTGACAATAGCTTGTGTTTCTTGATGGTTGATCTGATCCAGTTCAGTTCATGTTTCATGAAACAACGCAAAGTTGTTTACTATATTTCAAATCAAAATTTGTCATCTAAAAAAAAATTTGAATCAGGTTTTCCATATAAAATTTGAACTGATCCAAGTTGCAAGAAACACGGCAATTAACACAATCGTAGCCAAAATAAGTGGACATAATTAACATGTCAACCACATGCCAAGCGCTGGTTTCCAAAAGATATAGAGAAGATAAAGATTTTCATGAGACTTGTCTCCATTTAAATCTGCATATGTTCTACTTTTTGGTTTGACTGGTTTGAATACGTCTGGTAAAGAAATTATCAATTAATTTTATTTAAATGGAGAATATCAATAATGTAGTATTATCTACTTTTCCTGGGGTACGTTCAATATTGTGAAAAAAGTAAAAACTAGAAAAATTATATTAATTGTGAATGTTTGCAAATTCATGTTTTTGGTTTTCATGAGGTGTTGTCCCCGTTTTCGTATGAAAAGACATTATTTTTCACTTTTTTCCTCTGTAATCTGTTCTGGGGCCAGGCGAAGGCACTCACTACCCCAACTGTTTCACAATTTGCTTGTTCCGTCCTTACTTTAACACCCGTTGCCAGTCAATTCGAGGACGTACGGCTATAGGTTCGAATTTATCACCACCAATCTATCTGCACATTGCATAGCTCCATGCCAGCCTATACTGGCATGCAAGATGGGTCGGACCCATGAGTTTTGCATTCCGACAGGACAGGGGGGTCATAGAGCTGTTCCATTTCATCACAGATCGTAATCTGTTGATGAAAATTCCCTTTGCATCTTGCCCCTATCGAGATTCGAACCCAGTACCTCCCGATCCAAACGCCAAAGCTTTAACCACTGTGCCATTTGGTCGGTATTATCTCATTCACAAAAAAAATTGAAAGTGCGAATTCGTTTATACATGAAACCTGAAAACACAACCGGCGCTAGCCGCCGTGCTGCGCTTCTCTTAAGCTCTTAAAATTATAATTATTACTAGTACTAATTTGATTGTGGAGAAACGCATAAATGTTGGACAAATGTTCGCACATTACCAACGTTGGCTCCCATTCAATCAATAAGCTAACCATTTGAATGATTAGGTTTTGACACAGAACGACGAAACCGCAAGTTTAAATATCCGGAGTTGTATGATTTTCTGATAAGATCTTATACGGGGGGCAGTACAGAGTGTCGCTTTCGAAAGAATAAGAGTCGTATCTAGTTCATTGAGGTCCACCCAAAAGTAGAATTCACCCATATGTTGTGTTGCATATACGACTTCCCTACTGATATTAAATTAAATAAATAATAATAAAAAAGATAAAATATAAACGAAAATAGAATCGATACATTTTGGTCGATTATCGATTTACATGATTGGTTCCATAAATGTATGTAAATCATAAATTTTCAAATAAAGCATTATTGGAAGTTGTAATTTCCTAAAAAGAGCGTGCATTATGATTTTGTTAACCCTGAATGATTAAAATGCTGCTTCCTACAAATTAAAATACATTGTACTAAGAATATTTAGAACTAGGCCATTCCTTTTTTCAAATATGGAACACATTTCATTCAAATAATTTATAAATTGATTTATTCCTCGTTTAGAAAAATTTATAAAAATAAAGAAAATAAATTAAAACCATCATCGAGACATTCTGTCTGATGTGGTGGTGACACATAAAATAATTTACGTGCCAAATATATATTTAGAGAACAAGAGGATGAGATAGGCAGAATAACTATGTACTGGGAATTAACCAAAAAATGTGATTTGATTTGAATTCGAAACTACTGTTGCACATAGCAACGAACAATTAAATTTATTTGGTTCAATTTTGTTGGAAATAATAATCGTATCGCCAATGAGCCGCTTTAAATTATACGCACTGTATTGGCACAGTCCACGTACCTCCTTAGGTACAAAAGTATTATATGAAGATCGAAGGCTAGGTGGCTTGGGATATAAACATTTCGAAAATTTGAGAATTTACAGTATAATTGATAATCTTTGTTTTATAATCTGATTAATTCCATTGTTCGAATACTATCTCACATGTCAGAGACATTACTAAATAATTGGAGAAAGCGTTAAGTTCACAACCAGAAAACGATTAGTTTTGTTCTTAGTTCGTTTGTACTACTAATGGCTTAAAAATTGTATTATATGTGTTTTCGCCTGAGTTTTTCATTGTGTAACTTGTAACTTGTATTATTCATGATAAAATGTTTAAATTAATTTCATAAAATAGATCAAAATGCAAATTTTATAAAATAACAGTTTTTAATATTTATTGATATAGGAAGACCACAGCCACTGATAAGATATGCAGCTGCATTTTATCGTTAACACTCGATTTTTTATTGTTGTATTTTTTTCCTAAATTACGTGTGATGAAACATTTTCACACCGCAACTTCGTTTATGATTCATTGAACACCATGCCCCCAATATTAGATTCCGTTATAAAAATAAATTTTTTCTATTAAAATTATTAAATGTAATTAATATATATTTTTTACTTATTTTTAGAATGCCGATTCAGGCGCCCCAATGGACAGAATTTCTGTCATGTCCTGTTTGTCAACATGAATTTGCAGTTAATATACGTCCACCAATTAGTTTAGGATGTGGTCATACAATATGTCGTACATGTTTAGCTACATTACATAGACGGCAATGTCCACTTGACCAAGTAAGTATTTTCCTTGTATAATATAAATTTACAAAATTTTCTTAATTATTTTTGTAAATTATATAGAAAATTTCGAAAAAAGAAAAAAATGTTTGAATATTAATCTCCCAGTCTCTACGGTTGGTGAACTCGAAATATGTGTATGTGTAATAAAATGAAAATATAATACAAAGTGTGTATAAAACAATAATAACAACAAAACAAAAATAATATTTCATGATCAAGCATGTTCAATCTAAGTTAATTTTTGATTTTAATAAAAATTTGTAAATCAGTATTGGGCAAGATAGGAACGAGTTGGGGCGGTTTACAACAAATAATTAGTTATCAAGTGCTATTTATCAAGGTTATCTACTTACTAAACATGTTTAAGCAGTTCAAAATTCAAATATGTATATAATTATTTACATATTCAAACATTTAATTACATTAATTAAAAAATGTATATAACTTTATAACAATTTAATTAAAAACAATTCATATTTTAAATTGTTTGAAGAAGTACAAAATATTAGGGACAAAAGCGGTAATTACTATGGCTTGAAAATATAGAGAAAACTTAGAAAGGAACGAACATAATAATATAACATATGACATGTTAAAAATGCCACACAAAGTTTTACTGGTCACTACCGGGAACTGAACCCCGGATCACTGAATAACAGAGTGAGCATCTATCTACTATGCTAACGAGGAGGACGCTCTCACACCAGAATTTCGTGGCATTAGTTTAGAACCCCCAGGCAGTTTTAAAATCGTTCTTACGGGTATATCCTCTATCCGGTCGCAAGTTAATTATTTGCGATCAGAAATATGGTTACCAGATTTATTTTTCCATGCCAATTGACACATTTTTTATAAATTTAAATTTGTTTTGCGATTGTTAGCGAACTCGTAAGAGCTTAAGTTGTACTCTGTTTGGACTCTAGGTGAGGCACGACTATCAATATTTTAGGGGCCTGTTCTTTAGTTTTGATGAGAAGCCCATAAAAGTTTGGTGTTCTTACAACTAACCAAAATTGTCGAAACAGGGTACGACTTAAGCTCGTGTTCGCGAAACTAGTTTTTTCTTTTCAACAGAAGACATTGATATTTAGATGACGGAGAAAAGACCAAACCTGTAACTTCCTTACAAAACTGGGTTCGATGAATTTGTTTTTAAGTTATTAGATATAAGTCTACCGTCTGTGGCTCTATTCTGGTTTCCCCGGGAACATTGAATTGGGAATTAGTGACGTTTTTCTAGCAGTTTGTCGTTTGGGAATTTTTTATTGGGAAAAAATAATTCCATTTTGACGTTAATTTTTCTCCATTATTTTTTCGGTAATTGTGATCCATATATTTTTGCATTTTTAAACATTATTTTATCTTATAAATATGTATATTTAAAAATAAATTATGTGATAAGGTCAAAAACAATACGTGTTTTAGTTTATACAAATCAAGATAAAAAAATGTTCCCCGAATAATTATTTCCTGTCTACTAGACAGAATATAAATTTGGGAACGGTAAATAAATTTTTGGGAATTATGGCAATTTGTAATTACAGCAAAACATTTCCCCAATTCCCCGGAGAAATCAGAATAGAGCCACAGGAAGATGTAATACAAGACAATATAGTTTTGGTGAAAAGCTCACCCCTTCACTGGTAATTCCCGGCGAATAGAACACCATATTTATTTGTATAGTGAAAGGTAACTTTCACTATACACGATCGTACCAATCAAATGGATTGATTAACTGAAGACCATAAACCGATCATAAAAATAATCTTTTCGTCTTTGAACATTTTTAATTCGAGTACATAATAAATGTAATTTATAAGTCGCTCTCGATAAAGAGCAGGATGTAAAAGGGTGTTTTCATCATCTGATTTCGATCGATGATGAAAATTAACACAACCATGGCCACCTATCGGTGTGCAAAACTCATGGACCGATCTTCCATGTCTATTATAGGCTGGCAAGGAGCGATGTAATGAGCAATAGTAGTTCGACAACAAGAGAGCGTAGGACACCATAACCAAGAGTTTGAAGGTTCTGTTCTACGTCGTTTATCCATCGAATAGGGGGCCTCCTGCGAGGGTACGATATACATCCTGTATATTCTTCCTTCGTTAATAGGGCATCATACGTTCTAATTTGCGCTTAGAAGAGACGCTACCAAAAACTACAGGCCTTATCGTCGTTTTGTAGATATTTGATTTTGTTTGCGCCAAATATTGTGAGACTTGAAAATGTTGCTGAGACTAAGTTTTGCACATTTACCGTCGATCCCAGGTATTTAAACTCATTAATCTTTTCGTATTGTGTGTCTCCTGTTAAAAATTCTCCAAGTGTTTGCGATAATAATGTATTTGGGTTTTGCTTCGTTGATATGGAGGCCGATTTGTTGGGTTGTTGTTTCCAGCTGGAGTAGAACTTTGAGAGATAAGATGTTGCAACCCAAAATTCATAAGTCGAAACATATATTTTCAGAACAGATTGCCCCGGTGGCACAGTGGTTAGCATGCTTGCTCCAGCGACCGGAGGTGTCCCGGGTTCGATTCCCGGTGGTGACAAGGAAAAAAATTTCACGGCTGGTTTAGGATCAATGAATTAATCACTCATTATCCGAAATGAAAATATGATTATGAAACCTCATTTGAGGCGGGCCAAATCACTTCATGGGATATAGTACCAGAGAGAGAGAGAGAGAGATTGCAAAGATTAGAAAAAACAAGCACTAGTTATGGCCGATGAATCGAGCCGAGAGCAAATTAATTCCCAACCAGAACACACTTTTGGGACATGGCCAAAAAATTGTAGAGGAAAAGGTGACTGGGGAATAAATGCGGTAAAAAACATTCCCCTTATGAAACTTTCATCCGGTTCTAACGTAATTTTAATATACTCTCGGCCATCAAAAACGATCCTGTAGGTGAAAACTGAGGGTTGTGATATGATGTTTCACGCAGTTACTAGATGTGCAAATATAATTTTATTTTTGTTGTTTGGTAATAATATAATTTAATAGTAACTTGCTTCTAGTAGTTCTATGAAATAACAGCGCACTTGCAGCTCTAAGCTATGTTACATTAATGATAATTTGGCAGAGTTTCAGTTAATCATTTTTAGATAATTAAAGTACATACTACTTTTTACGCTATTTGCCGTAGGCACTTGGTGAAACACACTAATACTTAATAAACACATTAAGATATAAGCACACGACCAGACAAGTGGTGCAGTAGTTAAAGCTTCGGCACTTGGACCGGGAGGTACTGGGTTCGAATCCCATCAGAGGCTAGATTATTTGATTTGCTAACTTAAGCGATACAGTCATCATAAAATGTCTCCAGAAAGTGGTACCTGTCCAGTACAACAAACCAGTGGACATAAAAACCGCCAGCTTAGCATTGTGTTATTCTCCCGGGTGGGTGTACGTGCTATTAATAAATGTTGCTGTTTAAATGTATTCAATTCGCCCAAAAAGACTAACTCATTATTTATGGTAAATACCTATTATTGGAAGTTGAGATGAACGGGTTTGAAAAATCTGCTAATTCTGAAAGTTTAATCACCTTGGAACCTGGTTACTGGTCAAAGATTAATTTTAATTTAATATTTCTGGATCCGCTGAGCAAAAGTCTCTACTTCTGCGTTAACACCAAGTTCGTACAGAACATCAAGAGTGATTGGGTTTGGTGGTTTGGCAATTTGGAATATTTTATTTGCAGAAGGTACACCAAATTTCTCCAACGCGTCTTTCTTTTTAAATTTCTTATCTTTTTAAGGCTTTTGAGGGCGAATACCTAGTCATTATCAGTGAATGTAGGACAATGCCAAAACTGCAAACTTACGACGGAAAGCCATCGAAATTATCGGGATCTGTTTCATTGATTAAACTGATTTTATTTAACCGTAATTTAAGGTTATTACCCAATTAAAACTAATTGTAAAAAAAACTCTAGTAATATAATAGAGATTTTCATATTTCCATTACTAGAGTTTTTTTACAATTAGTTTTAATTGGGTGCAGGGCAGACTTTTAGACTGCCCTAACTTCGTGTAACTGTAGAGTTTTTGCACCCACCATGCGGTACTTCAAGTAAAGGCTAGTAGATGCTTTAAATTTTGCATATTATAGTCCAACGGAAATTCGGACCCATTTTGCGAACTCCGCTTCTTGTATTTGGTTCCTGCTGTTATCCGTCCTGGCGTATTTCCTAATTTAGTTCTGCTGAACATTACCATGCATCAATCTATAGGCTACGCAGAGTTCTGCAACATCACTGCAGTGTTGTATAAAATAAATGTTGTAATAAATAATAAATAGGTTTTTAAACACTAGTAGGTATGATAAAGTTTTCAAATTGTTCAAAATGTTTATCAATTTTTTTTTCTAAGAGGGTAACTAACTAAACGCCTGTTTCATTCACTGAATTGGCTCAATTGGTTACAAGATGGTCTTTATGTTCCGTGTGTCTCGCTAGGATAGCATGGATTAAAATTGATATGCTTATGTATTATCACGTAAAACAACAAACTTAAACATTGATCAGTCAATGTTGAGGATCATGGATTGAGAATCGGTTTTTTAATTCATTGGAATGACTGACATTCGCGATAACATTTTTAAAATACAAATTATTATTAACAACTGAGAACAAATTAGCGGCACCTACGTGGTCAGAGCAAATGTGACTGACAAAAGGAAGCGAATGACAGCGACCGCGGGCTATCTGTTCAAGGTATCAATAGCTTATCGGTCACCGCATTTGAAGAGTCGTGTGAAACGCAGTTAACTGCGAAATATGTGAATTTCTGTTTAAAATAATGTACGTAAATAAAATTTATGATTATGGTGAACACACAGAGTTGTAGATAAGTAACTACAGATAATATAATTTCATTAAATACCAATAAAATATAAAACTATGTAATACTAAAATTTATGATGACCTTGAACAACGTACATAAAGTTAAATTGAACAATTTCTAAAAAAAAACATAAAATTTTCTAACTTTATGGAAACTTTTTCTGTGAAGTTGAGGAATTTCGTAATACCCAAGAATCCAAGAGAACAAAAAAAATCCAAATAAATTAATTATAACTCTACAGTTGAATGACATTCTGTTATTTCTATTAAGTTATACAGGTAGTAATTAGTTTTGTTTTACAGAATAAAATTGTATTGACCGCTTCTAACTACAAAGTACATATAATGCACATATTCACATAACCGTTGTAATTGTTGTTGGATATTTATGATAAGATAAAAATAGATTGAAAATTAAAATTAACCGAATTAGAAAGTTCTCTTCTGTGTTTTGATATGTAATGATGCGTATCTATAACACATATTGCTCTATGTAATTTATATCTCTAAAGCTAGATTCTATCTATGTTTTCGTTAATAAGATGGTAACTACCACGTCGCTAAGAATTTTATTATTGTCTAAAAAAAATGTTTGGTATGACGTCATATACGTTAGACGTAACGTATTTTATATTTTTACTGTAAATTATTTGTATCTTTGTATCATTGAGTTGAATCGAAATTTTATTTACGAGTATTAAATAAAAAGCCCATAATTGGGTTGAATAACTTTAAATGGTTGCATTTGCTATGTGGTAATGTACTCATTAAGCGATGTGTGTTACGAAATTAGAAGCCCATAGTATACTATTGCTTGAATAACGCCTCCTTATGTAGTCATTGGATAATAAAAAATCACGTTCGATGACACAACATTGACAAATTGATTTAAATCTAGATTGTTCGAGATGAAATTGTGTCGTACATAGATAATGTAAATGAATTTTAATCGAATTTTAGTTCGATGAACTTATGTACCATTTTATAATCACCTTAATCAACAGTATTGATTACAAACAATAACGCAACCTTGAAGTTCACTCAAGTATTGTGATTATTGTCAAGTATTTTCTCAGAATTGATTTATAATACACGCACGTATACGTTATAACACACACATATACAGCATAATCAAAGCCTGTTATTATCTTTACAAATAAATTATTTCACCTCTGCCATCTATCTACATACAAGTATTTTGGTTTATTTTTAAAAAATATAAATTACAAATGAAAAAAAAAATGTATTAACCTGATTCATCGTCACAGAAAATTTACATTTAATCATAAAATTATAAAAAAAAAAATATTTTCTCTTTCATTTTTTGCAGGCAACAATAACAACAGAATTAGATAATTTGCCAATAAATTATGCCCTATTACAATTAGTAAATAATTCAACACCCACACAATTATCAAATGAATCAGAAATACCATCACTGAGCGTCCAAAGTTTGGCCGCTGAAGATTTGCAGTGTTATAATACCGCAAAAAAATGCATCGAAGAATTAGCGCTCTATTTGAAACCATTTTCAAATGGAAGTGCTGGCAATTTATTATCGCGACCAATGCAACGAAAATTGGTAACGTTAATAAATTGCCAGCTAATTGAAGATGAGGGACGATCACGTGCACTGCGTGCGGCCCGTTCACTAGGTGAACGTACAGTAACGGAACTAATATTACAACATCAGAATCCGCAACAGTTAAGTGCCAATTTATGGGCTGCTGTACGTCAACGTGGTTGTCAATTTTTAGGTCCTGCAATGCAAGAAGAAGTTCTAAAATTGGTATTACTAGCGCTAGAAGATGGGTCACCATTATCTCGTAAGGTTCTTGTAATGTTTGTTGTACAAAGATTAGAACCTCAATTTCCGCAAGCATCAAAGACAAGTATTGGACATGTAGTGCAATTATTATATCGAGCGAGTTGTTTTAAGGTGTCGAAGCGTGAAGGTGATTCGTCTCTGATGCAATTGAAAGAAGAATTTCGCACGTATGAGGCTTTACGACGCGAGCATGATGCTCAAATTGTACAAATAGCAACAGAAGCTGGACTTCGTATTGCACCCGATCAATGGTCGGCTTTATTGTACGGCGATACAGCTCATAAATCTCACATGCAAAGTATTATAGATAAATTACAAACCCCGCAATCATTCAATCAATCAGTCCAGGAATTGGTGATTGCGTTGCAGCGAACCAATGATCCGGCTCAATTATCTGGGCTACGAACGCAATTAAAATATTTAGCTAATATTGATTCGACGACTGAAAATAATGTGCCAAGTTGGCGCGAGGTAGCTGAAGCACTAACCGCGGTTCGGCAAGTTGTAATTGGTTTAGTTGAATTTGTTCAGCACCATGGCAATCGGAAGCTACAGGAATCTGGTCATTCGAGTCATAATACTAAGTATAAAATTAGCATGTGCCGCGATTTAAATACGCGTGGCACATGCCCCAGAGGTTCAAATTGTACATTTGCTCATTCGGAGGAAGAATTAGAAAAGTGAGTATTCTCGATTAAATTTTATTTTGAACTCCACACAACTCTTTCTTACTTTTTTCGTAGATATCGTGCTAAAAGTCGAAAAATCACGGCTAGAACACCCAATCCAAATATGAAGGAAATGGATTATTTGGATTCTATGATATTAGGAAATAATAATTTTATCCCGTCGGAAGAAACTTCACCGATGAGATTCCCAACAAAACCTCCGATTATTTCGCCGAAATTGATACAACAGACATTTGGTGATAAACTATCAATTCCAGCACCGGTACCAAATTTAAATTCGATGCCACCTAGAGGACCTTTTGATCATTATAGCAACATGAATTTTCAACCACCAATACCTCCGCCCTTGCCACCTGTTCAGACCATATCTACAGCAATAGCACCACCTTCATCACAAACATCGCCGATGTCTCAAATTCCACGCGGCAATACATTTAGACCAATCATGAATTCATCGCAAAACTACCAACCGAATTTCCCAAACAACTCTATGGCTCCGAATAATGCAAATCCATCACCAGTTTTCGCGGGAAATCCGAAAAATTATAGTCCTGAGTTATATGCCAACTCTGTTCAGTCCCACAATATGATGGGTGGGAATACTATTCCATCGCCACAACAGCCCATATATCAAAATTCTGCCAAAATGATTCCACGACTCGATATGATGCGGCAAAATTTGCTTTGGGATCAGCAACAGCAACACCATCTTCATCAACATCAACCACAACCACCCCAAAATCAACCATTACAACAACATAACATGCATTTAAAACCACCGGCTAATCCAATGTATCTCAGTCCAACATCTAGTGGAAATAATAACAACAGCAATCGTTCTCCACCGGGTCGTAATCCGAATATGAATATGAATCTGCATGATCAAAATCGATTAGAATACATGAAAGGATTGGAGAAGTATAATGCAAAAATGATGCAACCACCACCTCCCAATGCAGCAACTTCAGCCGCCTCAATCTACGGCAACGGTGGTGTTGGTGTTAATTACAATACAAACAATAATGTTCTACTCAAAGATGATATTATGATGAGTGGTACGGCACCTTCGTATTGGGCAAACGCACAACCACAAAATCCACATCAAAGTACTGCGTTCCAAATTGATTCGGCTACAGCGGCATCATTAAGCCGAGATTTCGTACGTTCCGATTCGATCTTAAACGAAGATGATTACATCGAATTTGAAGCACAACCTACATCAAATAAATTTGGACCAATATCACGCGTCAATAAATGCTCAGATCCATCACACTCGTGTATGCTTGGCGGCGATGCAGACGATAACTTACTAAATAATAATTATCAATATTGGTATATGAATGCGAATGCTGGCGGTGTCAATCCAAACAATCCGACACAATCGCAATCAAATCAAATGACACCATCTCAAATGGCGGCGGCGGCGGCACATGCATCCAAAGTATTAAATAATTCGTCGTGTGATGATTTTTTGCCAACCTCGTTGGTTGGCTCTGAACAATTTTCAACATATCCAAAAATTGATAATCTTAGTGGTAGTGGCAGTGGTGGTATAACGAATAATAGTAATAGTAGTGTTAATTGTACAATTCAAGAGGATGTAAGCCGATTGGAACAAAAAATGAGCGAACTAAGAAAACGGGCCTTATTAAAAAGTGAAACTGAATTGAAACGTAAAAATGACACACACGGTGATAGTGAATTAGATAAAGATGCAGATATTAAGGTAGGTGAAGAGTTTTATTTTTATTGATTTTTAAATTTTATTTAGTGCAGTTGAGTTTTTGGTCAGTTGAAAATTGCAAAAAACAAATTCACAAAAGCTCTTAGTTCGGCTAATGAATGAATCTGCAAATACACAGAAGTTTATTTCAAAAATCCTAATTTATCCTTAAGGCTAGTATGCAGTAGACGTGAAATGAAGTTTCGGTGGTCTTCAAACTTAACCGAATAAATTATTCCATGAAAAATTAGTTTGTCGATATTCGTAAAATTTTAACGCAGAAAGCTTCATGTTGAATTTTTATTTTTTTATACCTTCATGTCAAAATATTTTTATGTGAGTTTGTTTAACAACAGTTAAAAATAATTTATGAAATGTCGAGTATTTAGCTTAATTTTATCGTACTTTTATCGTGCAGGTACTACAGTGAAAAATGTGAAACAGAGACATCAACAGAGACAATGGGGTCGATTCAGGGATCTAAAATTGTATGTTATGTTATTTTTTTTTCAATACAAATTCCAATAGGAAGCGGGTAAATAAAATAGCATAACAGCAATTTTATGACACGAGAATCAGGCCCAATATTTATTAACGAAAAATTGAATCGTTTAAATTTTGCTCTTGATCTAGTAGGCCAGCGTCATCTATAGACATCGAAGGACCACTTCCTCGAAGATTGCGACGAATTATAGTATGATCTTACTTTTATGTTCGTGTATTCTCGTCTTTGAATTCTGGTTGAGCTGTCCAATCTATTTTCCACATGAAAAGTACGATTTTTTGCTTTTAATTTTTTCGATCGATTTCGTATTAATACAAGTTTCTTTTAATCAAGTACGAGTAATAATCATAATCATAATATTTTTTGGTCGGAAAATGTTGCCATAAAAAGTATGAAACTCAATACTTTTTATGGCAACATTTGTTTGTCTTTATCACTCAAACGTAATTTTAATATGTATACTCTCCTCTTTTCGGTTTCCCAGTATTTTTTACTGAAAAAATTGTTTTACTGTGGAATCCACGCATTAGTCATAATCATAATATTTTTTGGTAGTTTGAGTTTATTTGTGTTTTAAAATTATAATGGCCCGTTCCATACACGGCTTCACCTTCGTCTCTTTCCCCTTTTACCTATAAAATCGATGTTAACTGCGACATAAAATTTTTCGGTGAAGCCGAACTAATACAGATAGAAATGAAAATAAAAAAAAATTAAGGCCATTTTTGAGATGTAGATTTTATTTTCAAGAGAGGAGAGTAAAGCAATACAACAAAATTTGCTGTTTTAATATAAAATAAGGGTTTAAATTAGCAATAAAAAATCTACTACGACTTAGTTTGAAGCCAGAAGCTGAAGCCGTGTATGGAACGGGTCAATGGGATTAAAATAAAAACCAATTTTGGTGTTCATACTATCAATATTATTTTGCCGTTTAGATTTTGATTATCGACGAAATGAAAGAGATATAGCATTTGCTCATGAGTTACAAGAACAGACACATATAACCCAAATTGTTGTAGGAAAATAAGAAGCATTTGCTATATAAAATATTTAATGTGCGAGAAATAAATAAATATATATAGTCATGCCATAATTTTTTATAGCATTATTATTAATTTATTTTTAATTCAAATGCGAATTTTACATTTTTATCTATTGCGTCTGTTTTTATTATGAATCCTGAACATTTATAAATACGAAATATATTTTTTTGTTAATTTTTATATGTTGCCATAAAAATACTCGGATCGAATATACTTTATTCCAATATTTTATAGTGGTTTTGGCGGTGTAGTGGCTTAAAAATCTTCTGCAAAATTTTGTTGGGATATGTTTCTTTTCTTGTCTCTGATGTGCAAAAAGTCATTTTGCAGAAGAAAAATGTTGGTCGCATATGTAAATGGGGTGATATCCAAACAAAATTTTGCAGGACTTTTTGAACCACTACACCGCTAAAATCACTATAAAAATGAAAATGTTACCATAAAATATATTCGATCCGATTATTTTTTATGGCAACAATTTTTAAATTAATAAAAAAAAAATATTTTATATTTATAAATGTTAAGGATTCATAATAAAAACAGACGCCATAAATAAAACTGTAAATTTTGCATTTGAATTAATTAAAACTAAATTATTAATAAAGCAATAAAAAATTATGGCATTTCTGTATATGTTTATTTCTTTCTCGCGCATTGTTTTTTTAATATAGCGGATGCTTCTTATTTACCTGCAAAAATTTGCAGACGACAACAATTATCTATATGTAAATGGAGTATTATTGTTCAAGTCTCTGTAAGTCAAAAGCGTAATGATTTCTAAATGTCAAATTATGGCTAGTTTACCACACCAGACTCAATCTTTAAAAATTTACGTTGCAATAGAAAGTAGGTGGTAATGGGTTAAATTTATCAGAGCGATAATTTTGTTCGAAATCCGAGACACGAGATTGGACGTTTTCGTGTACTAACCCCATTTACATGTAGAAAATTGTTTCATCTGCAATGTTTTGTAGGTAATTAAGAAGGATCCGCTATATAAAAATATTCAATATGCGAGAAAGAAATAAACTATACAGAGTATAGCATCTCCCCTATTTTTTATAGGATTATTATTAATTTATTTTTAATTAATTCAAAAGTATATGGCGTCAGTTTATTATGAATCCTTAACATTTATAAATAATAAAAATATAATCTGGCTATCACCCAGAATAACCCAAAATTTATAAATATAAAATAATTATTTTTTTTAATTTTGATTTTGTTACCATAAAAATACTCGAATCGAATATATTTTATGGTAACATTTTCACTTTTGTAGTGGTTTCATAAAGTTAAATACTACAGAGTGAATGATAGCAGCTGTCAAGTGAGTCAAATTCGGAGGGTAAAAGAGAAAGCATATAAATCAACGGGTCGTATTTAGAATTTGCTCGATTGAAATTTAAAACTTCTCAAATTCACAATTATTTTTATTCGAATATAGTACGCATTAATTGTTTTTATTTTCGATAAAAAATTATACTTATAATATTCCAAAATAAAAAATAATTATGAAAAGAAAAACACGTAGAATATGTACGTAGTAATAAGAGAAATGCGACACTGGTAATATAACATATGTTTACAAACACACACACAAAATGAAAAACCCCACACCGAAATCAAAATTAGTTACTTAATTTTCTCTGATTTATAAATTAAATAATGGATAAATTTATCACAAATCACTTTTTTCTTAACATAATTTACATTTTATTTTATATAAACACTTAGTAAACTTACTGATGGTAAGATACGCCTTTTTGAAATCTTTTATGCGTATTTTTACAATTTTTGACAATACACTTCATTTCAATAACAAGTTTATAATTTTTTTTATCAAATAATGCACACCACACACTACTATATAAACCAACTAAATATTTTATAATATTTTTATTATTTTAATTAATAATTTTAAAATCACTAAATTAAGTCGTCATCATAGGTTGTCACTGCGCACATAAATAAACATCTGATTTGGGGTTTTTCGTTTTGAAATATGAGTAAGCCATATGCTTTTTTATATAACCATCCTTCACCAACGTGCCTCAAATGAAATAGCAAATATTATATGCTTCTTTATATGGGGGAAAAAACATTTCTACTCTGTGTAGTATAACTCTATTAGTGGTTTTTGATCAAAAAGTTTTCTGCAAAATTTTACATGGGTTATTTCTGCTCTTATCTCTCACATTCAAAAAGTTAATGGTATATTTCTTTCATTTAAATGTGCCATAAGGAGTATAGAATACATTTAACCTCAAAATCTCTATGAAGTAGGAAGTGGTTTATAAAAATGCTAAAAAAGAAGAAAAGAAATAGAATCAAAATTTTTAATGAAACAAAAGTTTAAAGTTAAATTAATAATAAAATGTGAAATATATTTAATAAACACATTTTATTAAACACTTGTTTTTTATTTCGCAAAATTAGTTAGTTAGTTTAATGTTTAATAAAATGTGTTTATTAAGTATTAGTGTGTTTCGCCAAGTGCCTTACGGCAAATAGCGTAAAAAGTAAAATGTGAAATATAAGAAACGATATATAATATAAAATAGAAGATATTAATTATTTAATATTCTTGAAAAAAATAAATACTAAAAAACTAGCGATTTGGGGAACAAAATGGAAGGGCATACACGCTACATGAAAATTTAATATCAACAACAAATTTATGGGTTAATTTCCTTAAGTTTAAGAAGAAAAGAAGGAAAAACGAATATGTGGTTACAAAGCTAAGTTTATTCTTGAGATACGTAAAAAAGAAAATGTTTTTTAAATACGGAAGAATGGTTTAAGGAATAACAGACAAATTAAAATATAAAGAATAAGTAACGGTCATTAAAATTAATTAATGGCGGATAAGGTAAATTATAGCAGGATCGAGTAATGAATAAAAAAATTAATAAGACCCGTTGCACATTTCAGCGGAGCTGGGCTAAGCGATGTTTAGCTCGTAGTTGTAACTAAAGATTTTGAATTTATCGTTGCACACTAGAGCTAAGCTGTGTGAAATATGTTGCCCAATTTTGAGCGCATAGAAATAACTTAGCTCGAGACATCTTCTTCGTGCTAAGGTCAGCTACATCGCTCACTCACTATGACATAAATATGTACTTATTTGTGGCACATATACAATATTGCAAGAAATAAAATGTATTCTGTAAAAATATCTTATAAAATCACATGCATACATATAATGCCAAAATGCCAAATTTTATTTTAAAAAATATATTTTTGGAATTAGATAATAAAAAACAAGCGTCAAGGGAAATTATTTACATTAGTATATGTGAACAATGTGTTTAGCGAGCATAAGATAAGAAACTCATATAAATCATCATTTTTTTTTTTTAATTTAAATATTTAAGAATTAACACAACTTATAAAAATTGGGTAAAACTAATAAAAGCCTAAGACTAGGTACAAACAAATAAATGGCTGGAGGAATAAATGAAATCAAACGAATGTAATAAAAAAAAATATGAAAATGATATAAAACAAATAAAACCAGTATTGCAAAATAAAAAATGTATTAATAAATCGAATAAGAATAATTTAAAGAATACCGAAACAGTAGAAAAGTTAGTGAATGAATACAGTAAAGAAAATAGAAGCCACACCGAGTGTGTACCATAATGTGGAAACATCAAAAATACAGAAACGGATAAAATTACAACTGAACAAGCGATCAGATTCTTCAAACGACAAGAAACCATTTTCGATAATAGTGGAAAAGAGAACGCGAGCTTAATTAAGCCGTTTATTTTAAAAGTGGCATAAGTCACTCTTTCAAAAAATCCCGTTAATATGGTTGGTGTTCGTTCTGACGATTTTTTCGACCAATCATTGCTCAAAAATGAGGATTTTTTTCTTCTGGATTTTTCCACAAGACATGATTGGTCGAAAAATGACCGAACGAACGAACATCAACCATCAAGGCGCCTTTAGTTAAAATTTAACGGTATTTCTTCATTTTATGCCGCTTTCAAAATAAACGGCTCAGTTAGCTAGCCAAATTATTAAGAGCAATTAGCTTTCAGGCTGGACAGACTGCGAATTAGTAAAACTGGTTTAGCAAAATTCAATCAAGCAGATTATTAAGGTATTTATGGCTGTCTGTCTGTCTCTGTATACGATTTTTTCAAAACAGAATTATTAAATTTTCATAACTAGGTAAATGCAATCTATCCTGATAAATTAGGCACTGATTTCTGTCTGTCACCACAATTTATTTATTACGATTATTATAATTTAATTTTCAATCTAGATAAATGAAAATCGCGATAAATTTTGTATCTGTCTACGGTATTAGAGTACTTACCGAATTTTGCTAAACCAGTTTAATTAGTTATCAGTCTGTCCAGGCCATTAGAGAAATTCGACAACATAATTCATTCGGTTAAAAAAACTTTGTTAATAAACTATTAAAAAGTGAATTTTTGGTAAGCAAAGGGTTTCAATATTTTTCTTCCAAAAAATTTTTACCATCTCGATGGAATAATAAGAGACATTTCTAAAGATATAAAAGTAAAGGTTATTTTGGAAAATTACGAAGGTCAGGATAATGGAAATAGGCCGCCTTAAGAATCCGATTTTTTCAAAATAATACTGTTTTATTTAAGTTCCATTTATGTAATCACGTTTGATTTTTCTCGATCATGAAAATAAATTGTAAAACATTTTAGTTTTAATTAGTTTAAATAGTCAAATGATGCTCAAAACAAATCCCATGTTAAAAATATTTATCGCCAGAATAAAGCTAAAAAATTTAAACACTTTCAGTCGGAGGTTTTTGTTTCGTCGTTGGGAGTTATGGGCTAGTTATATAGACGAAAACGAAACGGACTGAAACGAAATGAAACGGAGGAGGCATGGTTATATAGACGAATTAGTGAAAACGGTTTTGGCATTTTCATATTTGTTTCTAATTTTATATTATTTGAAGTTTACTTCTCGTGTGCATGAAAATTAACTCGGAAAATCCATTTTATTTTTGGCAAACTAAATACTCTGCGTTTGAATCCAATTAAAATATAAAATATTTTGACAATTTGACATGTGCTTGTAAGGATAACAAAAAATCATAACCGATAGTGTATAACCGCAAAGACGAAACGAAAGCAAATTGAATTAAATCAAGACCGTCCGTTTTCGTTTCGTTTCTTCTATATAACTATTTTAGTATGTTTTCATGTATTCAATTCGTTCGTTTCGTTTCGGCCCGTTTCGTTTTCGTCTATATAACTAGCCCATTAAATGTCTGAAAAGCAGATTAGATTGACACTAAGTACAACAATTTTTGTACCGGCACAAAGCCAAGCACCGTGAATTTGTTAGGGCCAACATGGAACTTAAGCGATCACAAGTATGTACTAATTCTTTTTTTTAAACATTTTTATTTAAAATAAAATTACTGCGAGCACGAATCGCCATAGACTAAATCTTTCACAAATAGTGCTTAAATCCGTTTAAGTATTCGTTGTTTGATGTTTTTTTATTTTAGTCCTTGAGCAAAATATATTCGACGTGACTGATCCCGAGTTTGAGGTCGTATACATACGTCGGATAAAAATCCGGGATTTTTCTATCTCATCGTTTTAACTAATTACATCACGTAAACTATACAACAGACACGCCTCTTTTCATACAAAAGAGTTGAAAAAAATTGAAAAAAAATCTCGGATGTAAAAATCCCGGATTTCCATCCGACGTATGTGTACGACTTGAATCGTCATATAAATTTATACTATTAAACTTTTACGATGGAAAACGAAAGTTGATACGAGATATTTTGTTAAAATATTTGGGAATACTACCTAGCTATCAAAATATATACGTAGCAAATTGTATTTTTAACATTGTAAATTTGTGTTTAAAAAAATCCCGCTTTTTGAATTTTTTCAGATTTTTGCAAAATCAGGATTTTAACAAGCATGATTTTAAAAAGCGGCACATTGAAAAGCGTTGGATTTCAAAAAGCGAAATTTTTAAAAGGTCAGGATTTTAATAATTGGGATTTTATAATGCGGGTTTTCGTACCGCTCGCGTCTACTGTAGAAAAACGATAGCCGTTGAAAATTTGGCAAGTTTCCCTGTTGTAGAAAAACGTAATTTGTCTTTCGTGCCTAAAACGCTCTTTGCACTCGAATGATTGTAAAATTCCCTTCGTTCGTTAAAAAACTTTAATCCTTGTGCAAATACATAGCAGGGTATTTGATACAAAAATATTTACGGTTGAATTATATGGAATAGTCACCCACATTAGTACTTTTTCACACCACTGTGTAGC
Source organism: Nephrotoma flavescens (assembly GCA_932526605.1). Taxonomy (NCBI): domain Eukaryota; kingdom Metazoa; phylum Arthropoda; class Insecta; order Diptera; family Tipulidae; genus Nephrotoma; species Nephrotoma flavescens. Next base: position 262,928,875 of record OW052222.1, on the reverse strand, counting down.
GGGTGGAAAACTATAGTGACAGACTAAAACAGTAGAAAATATCCTTTGTTTCAAAGAAAACTCCCAATTTAAAATTAAAATCGATTTTTCAATTACATATTTTTTTTCAATTTTCAGATACAATCAATCAACAATCTAATACTGCAACAAAATCAAAATGATGATAATTGTGAGGTAGGTCTAGTTAAGCAAATGCATGCATTAGAATTACGAATTGAATCAGAAGTTTTGGAATAAAAATATAATCTAAATACATCTAAAGTAACAACAAAAAAAACAAAGGAAAAAAAATCTATAATTGTAAGGCATATTTTTTATTATATTAATTATAAAAAATTTTATTTGGTTTAAATTAAATTATTGTTCTTCAATTTAAATATATTATTATTATTTTTTGTTAATTTAAAAAAATTAATAATCCGTACTACCAAACTATATTATATATATACATATATATATATTTATATACAATATATATTTTGTTTTTAAAATATTTAAAACAATTTTAAATTGACTGATTTAGAAACAAAAATGCTTGATACATATTTAAAAAATATATAATTACATATATAATAAATATTATGTATATTAAATTTAATATTCAATTTGATTAAAAAAAAGCTTAGTTAATTTTATATCAGTATCAAAATCAATTTAACTAATTATTATTGCTATTTATTTAAGAAAATTTTATTTTATTTTCTTTTTTTTTATTAAAAAACAATATTTTCCTCGTTTTATTTTTTATTTAATTTCTTTATTAATTAAATTAATTGTTGAAATATTAAATTTGTTAAACTATTTATAATTTTTTATTTTCTAATTTTTATATATATTTAAAAAAAACTATAATCGGGCTGTTCATATCACAGTTGCCCCTCTTATTACTTAACAAAATAAATGAATTAAAATTATTATTATTATGTGACACAAAATTATGTGATGTAGTGGTTTGTGCGATGTGACAAATTGTTTTGGACTACATTTTCTCTGTTGGTAGAGTACTTAGATATAAAACGCACATAAACTAGTTGAATTGGATAGTGACCATATTTTTTTCCGAAAGCCGTTTTATAGGCACCTTTCCCCCAATGCAATATATGATTGCTGTTCAAATGACAATCATTTCTAACCGAAACTTTAAAAAATATAGTTTGTAGAGGATCTTTAACCGTATGTTTTAGTACGTTAAGGAGGACAAAATAGATTTAGAATAGTGGAAAACATTGTTTAAAGAAGTCGCTCAGTTTCAAAACAAAAAATAATATTTCCTTAATCACGCGCACAGTATATTACATTTTTATTTAGGCATGTCGCATCCACAACCACGCCGTGTGTAAACAGTTTATATTTACAAGAAATTTTATATTTGCTGTGCAAACCGTGTCTGTCCTATATGTGTAACCCCGCCACCGTTGCTTAATTACGTGATTTTTTTTATTTGTTAAATTCTATGTTTTTTACATTGGAGCAGTCGGTCGAGCGGGCGTATTTTAATCATAAATAATAAAACATCCTTCTATGAATGACTGTGTACTGTTTACATCGACATCGATTTAATAATTTATATTTTGTGTTACGCTTATTATTATAATTATATTTTATTATTATCATAGATTTTTTTTAAAATTATTTTTGCTTTTGTTTTTAAAAATAAAACGTGTAGAGTGCGTTACAAGTGTTGGATTTGCGTCCCTCTAAGTTTCATTACTTAGAAAATAAAAAGCTGAACTAAATTGATCTTGTTTAATAAATTACTCTATGGTTTTTGTGAAGTACGTACGAGCGATAGAAAAAGAAAACACGAATACACAATTACACACTAAGGTTTTTATAAGATTTATAGGCTAGCCTGTCGATTTTTGATCATATGCTTTACGGTTTTAAAGTTTTTGATTTTTTTAATTATTAATTTTTTGAGTGGGATAGATTTATTTAAAAAATATTAACACAGAAAAAAAACAAAAAAATGACTGAAAAAATTTTAATTATTTTTTTTAGTGTGTATTGTGTTTTATTATTAATAAAATAAATTATTATTATTAAAAAGTATTTATAATTAAATTTAAAAACAAACACAAAATATTTAAAACAAATTAAGCTACTATGGAGGGGTATTTTAGTGGTGCAGTTTTTTTTTAAACCCAATGGGTTCATAATTATATTTTAAATGAAAAGTTAACATTATATTAATTAAAGAAAAATAAAATAAATAAATAAAAAAATGATTAAAAATAAATAATGAGAAACAGAAGAAAAAAATTTAAGAAATATATATTTATATAAGGTAAAAAATTAAAAACTAAAAAAATTTATTTTTAAGATTTAAAAATGAATAAACAAAAAATTTTTATTTTCGATTTCCTATTTCAAACAAAACAAGAAAGAAATATAATAAATTATATGAATGATAAACAAAATCAGAGTTGAATAAGTGAATATTTAACCAATATAAAATAAATAAATAAATATTTATATATTAAAATGGAGGGTATCGTTTGTTTTGCGACCAGCTGCACTCTCCATCCCAAAATGGATATATTATAATAATATAAAAAACTATTAACTTTATTATTATTAAAATAAAATATTAATAATTATATTATTTTATTAGTTTTTTGTTATTTTTATTACTATTATTATTGTGTTATCAACAATATATATATATATTTATACAATGCATATATAAATATAATATATTTATATTAAATTAACATTATTATTATTATTATTAAAAAAAAGTTTAAAAAACGATTTAAATAAACACAAAAAACTTAAATAATTAATTTTTATGATTAATTGATAAAAATTGTATAATTAATTATGATTATTGATTTTATTATATTATATATAAATAAAAAAAATTATATTTATTGTATAAAATGAAAATAAAAAACAGTAAAAAAAATATATGAATTAACATATTATTATTATTATTATTATGTATAATATATAAATTATTTATATATAACAGAATTCTGTAAAATCTATATTATTATTATTATGTATTCTCGTATTATATACAAAATTATTTGAGATTTTGTTCTTTTTTTTATTATTTCGATTAATAACTGATTAAAAACAAATGGTGGTTCTTTGCTTCTAATTTTATTATAATACATAATTTTGTTTAAGGCAAATAGCAAATATTCTGGGTGTTTAGATCAAACTAGCCGAATTGTTTATATTATTACGCAAATAAAAAACTTTTTTAACACGTGAATCCGTGAAATGAAACTATAAAATGTTCAATCCTAGCATTTTACTTTTTGCTAGCAGTCCTTATGGTTATATTGTCAAAGGTATAAAAATAACCAACTTTAGACAAATAATTTTTTGACATTAGTACATGACCTAAGGGTCTTTTCAAAACACCGGCTTATTTGTTTCTACCGACTAATGGCCGGTTGCACAGAAAAATGACTAACGGCCTGTTAGTTGTGTACCAGTTAAATGTTTTATATGAAATCTGTTTTTGCAGTCAGAAAAAAAATCAACGCACACTTGGTTAAATATATTTTATTCTATGGAAATGTTTAACGTTAAAACAGATTTCATATAAAACATTTAACTGGCGCACAACTAGCAGGCCTATAGTCATTTTTCTGTGCAACCGGCCATTATTCAAATAAGTTGGCTATGGAGGTGACTTATTTTCTATCTCATTCTTCCAATCATAAAACTTATTTGGTGATGTAAACATTTTAAATTGAGTCCTTCCAAACCAATTGAATAAATGAACAACTGCATTAACAAATTTAATATTAACCCTTTCGCGGGCACACAATTATTTAAGGAGGTTTGTCACAGAATAAAAAACAGAAACGCTTCCTGTGGGGCACAGAAAATCACATTCAATGTTAATCATATGAAAACAACAGAAATACGTCGGTAAAACCGACACAATTGGAACAGCTTGACCGACTTATTCAGGATGGCGTCACATAATGGCGTATTATTGACACGATTACAACCAGAATTCCATTTTGCTAAAGCAAAACTTGGCAAACTAATTGCTTTAGCCAATGGAATTGTTTTAATCGTATCAAAAAAATACGCCTTAACTCCAAAGTTAAGTCGGTGTTTGGAAAACACCCTAAGTACCAATTTTGTAAATGCCTGTGAACAACTTAACCCTTGAAGCCGTGTCTACCTAATTTTATTTACTAGAGGATTGGTACGATTTGAAAAGTAATTTGTACTAAAATTTCAATTTACCACATTAAACGATTTACCGAGAATTGGTTTGGTTCACAGCCAATTATGTATTTTTTGGCTGAAATCTTTTTGTGGCATTTTGGAAAGCTTTCTTTATGGGACTCAATTTTAGAACCCACGACTTAATAGCCACATTGCTACACTTCACATTTGAGTACTATCACAAAAAAAAAAAATCAATTGTCACTAGGTCAGGATCTACACTATTCTGGCAATTCTCCGGGAATAGGGAACTGGGAAAAGATTTATATGTGATTTCTGTCCAAATATTTTTTCCCGGCCTACTAAGGAGGAAAGTTTTGTAAATAATTATAAATTGTAAATGATTGTTCCATATCCTTATTCCGGCCTGCAATGACAACTGTGTAGGTGACCAAAGAGAATCATTCAAAAATTTATTATTGTATGTATTTTGGACCAACATAAGTACACATTTGTGTGTTTGAATCATTTGTTTAAATCATTTTCGTCCGAAAAATAACACTATAACTATAATAATAATAAAATGATTAATATGTTATCAAAAACAAATAATATTTTATATAATTTATATGTTATCAAATTATTATATACGAGTATTATATTGAATAAAAAAAACAATTTCTGGCTGGAAAAGGGATATATAAATTGGCATGGAAAATTATTCCCCATTTAATTTTGTTTTCAAAAAATTAACACTAACTTTTTACTCAGTATGCTATAAAAATAATGTTTGAATAAAAATTACATACAAATTCTTTCCCCATTCCCGGGGAAAACCCAGAATAGTGCCACAGATGCGAATTATTAGGATTCGTATTTCACTGAAAAGCATCAGCGTAGTAAAATTCGAGAGCTTCGATTTGGAGCGAAATTCAGAACAAACGACTTTAAGTTTTGCAATTTTAATTTTAAAATGAACAAGTGTTGACCTGTTTTCGGTATACTGGTACGATATTTTAAAGCCTTATTTTATAATTTGCTGGATATTATTTCTTCTAATGAAATATCGGTGATTTGAATATTCCTATCAATAAAGGTTCGCGACTATTGCAACAAATTTAAATTAAATGACTTGTGAATTTTTTAAATAAAAAAATTTTTCTTCTGCTTTGTTACTCGCCAAACTTTTTGAGAAATGCAATAGATAGATTCTAGTGAAGTATCTTAAAATTAATAAAATAATTTCAGATAAACAGTAAGGCTTTCTTGGAGGCCGCTCCTCTTGACGTATGTCGTAAACAAATTTAATCTCACCCTAGAACAACATGGGGAGGACTTTGCAATCGCTTTGGGTATACCCAAGGCTTTTAACAAGTTTTGGCGTGAGAATCTGATTTGTAAACTTGTGACACATACGGCTTGGATTCGATGACATTCGATGAAAGAGCTTTCTCAAAAAGCGAAAGATCAATGTTTTGCTAAACCGGAGTTCATAAGCGACACTCCCAAAATAACAGAGTCCCTCAGGGATCTGGCACTGTTAACCTTATCCGTAGCTTTGCTGATCACAGGACGTTGCACTCTTCTACTTCATTCGAGGTGGAACCTACTCCTTCAGAACTAAACGGTAAACGGAGTACAATATTTGAATGGGAAGAAAAAGAAATCACGTTAAGTTTAACGATAGAAAAAAATACAAACAGGCACAACAACGAATACCCTTCTGTGATAAAAGTCTATGTACTCGTGGGTTGTGATCAATTTGTCTGCTTGATGTTCAAACTAGCAACCATTTAAAATGATGAATGTACATTGAGTGTAATAATTCCCTTGTCTAACGAAACATATGTTATCACATAAAATGTACTGTCAATAATCTTCAACCTTCTCACAAAGTTGTGGTTAGAATCGAAATTTTATACTGGAAAATAGCACTATCGAAAAATAGACCCAAATCTGTTTAGGAATGTGCACTCTTTAAATCTTTATCAAAAATTGGGTTACAAATACATATTAATATGCAATTAGTCGAATATTGAACTGTCCAATTGAATTGAATTTTTGAGATCACCTAAGATTCCTTCAATGGACACTTATTCTAGGGTATCAGTGACAACACATTAGTACTTTGACAACAAGATTACATAATAAATGATAATAAATTTCTGCCTAACTGAACTAATGGTACGCAAATTTATTTTTTCCTAGTATGCTTTCTCACTGGGAAGTTCATATTGAAGTAAAAGGTCACCAATTTAAGTTAAAATAATTTAAACGGAATTCAACGAATACAATCAAACAATTTAATATAAACGCACTTCCACAATAATCGAATGAGCGCTTTCAGATTCCCCAACTCTTGGCATTATGATAAGTGAGATCATCGCTAATTTGATTCGATAATTTCGTAAAGTTCAAAATTTGCATAACGTTGGCCGTGAATTTACTCAACATGTCGCCAACTGTTTGGTGATCTGAAAACGGCCATTTACTCGCAATACAATATTATTTTCTAATGAGTAATCTTGGCATACTTGGATATGTTGACTAACAAAACTTAAATTTTGCTGTATTAGTTCAAAAGTATAGGGATTTTAAATTAAAAATATAGCAAAATTTAAGTTCAATAATCCTATGATTTCGAATCAGAAAACGTTTATACAGTAAATATTGCGCGCAAATCGCATAGTGGGAGATTCTTAACGCTTTATAAGTGATCAATTGTGTTCAGTTTCTAAATTCAACCAATGCATCAATTGTAAATAAAGATAAATATAAATTTCGTCAGTTTATTTTGTCTACTTCTGAAAAAATTACAGTTTTTGTCTAACGATTTTTGGTTTTTATAGTGAAGTCTTATTTCCAGGAAAGTAGGATAGTGCCACTGAATTAGATTATGATGAAATGGCAATTTGTTGTGACCTTATGTACTAAACAAATTATTGCGACACCCATGTTCGTCCGTCTTAGAACTGTATTAGTTTATATTTTTGAAAAGTATCCGTCGCCCAAAGTGGGTTTTTAAAAATGATATTTTTCCCAGGCTAGTTAGATCGCAAGTGTCTCGATAAAAAATCATTGTTATACACAGAGGTAAGCTAGTCTCGGTGAAGTGTGTTACAAAATGGGATTACATAATATACATTTACACTAGAATCACAAAAATTGTAAGTACATATATACAAATATTAAATAGCATAAATATTTTTGAAACAATTGCTTTTATATAATAACAAAACTAATCCAACACTAGCTTATTGTGTAGTACTGTGGCTTTTAATCTAATTAACACCGCTAATCATAAAACCCATCAGCCTAATGCTTTAATCAAAATTTCTGTATGCTTTATTACCGAATTGCTTGCTCCATTTTAAAAAAATACTGTGGTAAACTTTCGGTTTTAAGGGTGATATCTAGTTTAGTTTTTTATACATATATTATCGTATTATTTTGACCAATACGGCAACAAAAGTATATAAATTATAGTATATTTAAATAAATTAAATGTTTTTATGTATATATAATGTATTTGAAAAGCAATATATAAAAAAAATAAAACAAACCAATTCCTCATATTTACTAATTTACTACGGACCTTCAAAAACGGTTCACTTATTTTGTTAGTGAGCCCATTTTGATTTTTGATTTAAAAATGTGAGAATAATATACACTTTGATTACGGCTCTCATTAACGGGTTTTTCGCGATGAATAACAATGCCATTCAAAATTAATAATCTTTTAGATAATGACATTTTTATTAACCGTGTATCATCCGCTATCGAATTTTATATACAATACAAACGCAATACAAATCTTATTTACTATTTATTTAGTATACTACTATTTTCTCAAACATTACACTGTTACAAATAAATAAAAATACAAAAAAAACTAAAATTCTAAATTAAAATAAAAAAATATGAATCAAATACATTTTTTTAGGAAACTATAATAAAAGAGTAAATAAATAAATGAATATAAAATTATTTTTGTATAATTTTATCGAATAAATATAAAATATAAATAATAATTAAATTATAATTACATACATGATCTTAAAAAATTACTAAATATGGCCAAAATTATTAAAATAGTTTTCGGTTGATAAATACAAAACAGCAACCCGATGTAATTATTGTTTCGAATCCCAAAGTTGTTGTTTACTGGGAAGCTTTATATCGAGAGTTCGTTCATAAACTCTACATTTACCAGTTTGGCAATACCATTTTATCATAAAATTTAAATGCCATTTGTCAATTCCCGAGAGACATTGCGTAACTTTTACGTACGTCGTACAGTATGCATCAAACATGTCTATACTAAAGTCTTCGCAAACGTTACGCATAAACGAAAAGTAAATGTTGTGAAAACGAACGTTTCGTCACAAGAGAAATGAAACTATTTTACGAAGACCTGTACATGTATTGGTGACAATAATTATCTTCGCTAATTCCACAAGTTAGCGTAGAGTTAACGAACGGTTACAACAAGTGAACGAGAACACATTTCGTTTTGCCTTTTGTTCGTTTCAACGCGCGGGATTAGTATAAACAAGTCTTCGCATATTGTACGAAAAAGTTACGCAATCTTTAGAGGGATGTTGTAATAATCTTAATAATGTAGATATTGTGAACGCACTTGAGTGTCTTAAACAATAGCGTTTAAAAGTAGATCTCTTGGAAAGAAAAATTGGCAATTTTGCTGAGATTTGATTAGAATTTTAGAGGAATGTCTTACCTTTCGATTACTTTATTTACAATATCGCAAACTAAAAAGGGATTTTTGATAGAAAAAAATTAAAAATTATTAATTTCTAAATTAAATTTTCACTCTAAATTTATTTATTTATTTACAAAAGTCTTAAAATTTTTCCCATTCTCCTGGGACGCCTAATACATTTAGGCAACAGCTTCTCACTTGCTTCGTCGAAAGGATAAGGAACTCTTGATTAGGACACAATTTCCAACCCCGTATTGAATGAAGTAGTTTTTTTCTTTTCGTAGGGTGTACGTATAATAGTTTACTGTCTTACTGCATACATATTTATACTATATTAGTACAGAATATCAACACTTTCGATGTTCGCTGAAAAGGTCATTGCAACTATTTTAACCATTCCTTTGAAGATCATCTAAAATTTGTTGCACGTTCTCGTCCGTCAATTGATACATTACGATGCGTTCTAGATAATAGAAAGCGTCTCCGACTCGTTTGATTGATAACACAACTCAAAGGTTTCACGATCGTTGCATAATCCTTGATGGATCTTCGATGGTGCTAATGTGCTGAATTTTGTCACATAAAGCAACGGAGTTAAAAAAAATGTTGTAAAACTGCTGTAAAACTGTAGAATCGAGTTGTTATTAATTTAATAAGAGCCCACCGTTAGATGAAGGCGAGGAGAAAGAAAAAACTGGACCTGAATTGAATGGTTAGTGTTATATTTAAATCTATTCCGACTATAAGTTTAATGAAAAAAACATTTTCATTTTAGTAGTCCTTAGGTTTCAAGGAAACCTCTTTACCAATTCTTGCTTGAAATATAAGCAATCGAAGACCATTATATAGACTGCCTCTATACATTTTTCAAACTTTCGTGTTTCTTACGTAATTATGTGAGTACCAAAACTAAAAGAATCATCCCATTCAAGTCATATCTCCTTGATTTATAACTATTGTTATATAATTTATAAACATAAAAAATATTATAAATTTAAATGTTAAAAATAAATGGATTTTCAACTTTAAAATTAAACAAATAAAAATATATATTATTATTGTATTTTAATAATAAAACGTAAATAAATAAACTTAAAAATAAAATTTTCAAAATTGTGATGCGTAAATTAGAAGTTAACAAAAAATTTAAAACCCCCCTATAAAAAGCAAAATAAATGTTTTTTTTGTTACTATAAAGCTCTGAAAAGCTTCTCGTTTATTATTATTTTTAAGTTTTTGTTTATTTTTTATAGTATTTTAACATAAAAACACCAAAATTTAAGAATTTAACAGAAATTCTCAAAAACTCAAAATCAATAAGGATATTTTTTAAATCAAAACAATATACATAAAAGGCTTGGTGTGTTATTTGAAAGAAATGGTAACTAAGCCTTTTTTTAAATAAAATATATAAATGTAACATATTTAAAAACCAATTTTTTTGGCTGCTTTTTAAATAAAAAATGATATATATTTAAAATATAAAAAGTTACAAATTCTCCAGTTTCATGGGGAGACCAAAAACGTGAATAAAAACCAAATAAATATATAAAATGGGTCTGAATGAACGATTCGATTGTGTTATACACGGTTCGTTGGGTAAATCGTATAATTTATTTGTTTTAAATGTACATATATATGGAAAAGTTTCTCGGCGTTTAAGATCAGTGCAAATTAGGGACGAGTAGCGAGAACGATTTTGACTAAACAATAAATTTTAACTGAACGAAATCTTATCGATCATTTTAATTAATAAATATAAATTTCGTAAGAAAAAAAATAAAATTATGGATAATAACTTATAATTGGTAAGATTTATATCGTTCATTTCAACAACTAATTACTCTATTTAGTTATTTTTCTTTCATAATATGTAAAAACTAATCATATCGTACCCCGTACTCGTCCTCAATGTGCACCTGCTTTTAAGGTTGGTACACTTAGTGGCGAGTATCGAGATAGATTTTGAAAACAAAAGTTAGATCCTCCTTAACGGTTTTATTAAAATTTTATATTAATATTATTAAATTCTCACTTTGTTAACATTTTCGTTCGCGTTATCATGCCAAAGTGCACCGGCTTTTAAACAAATATTTGAAACAACAACCCACTAAACAAATTTTAGTCATATCTTTATTGGAATATGAACTAAACTCAATCTCGCGATCGTCGATTTTTATAGACTCATAGAAAATAATGTATTTTTAATAAGTTAACATTTTTCAAGTGTCTGGCTGTATTTTTATTATATAAAAAAAATAAAATGAACATAAATTTATATATTATATTGAAAACCAATTATAAAATTTAAATGTACTATAGAAATTTAGGTGGCAGAATATACATAAAACAAATAATGATGTCCAAAAAAATTAACAGATAAATTAAATCATATATTTAAATTTTATGTATATTATGTGAAATGTATAATATAATTAAAAAATAAATTAAGATGATTATTATCTTACCTATATATTCTCAGTAGTTTTCTAGACAATGTATACAATAATTGTATGTACTGTAATTATCTACTACAACAAGAAAATGTATCTAAAAACAAGAAATGGCTTATTTGTAAAACTTTATGCGATTTATTTAGTCGCTCGGCTGCTATTTATGTATGTACTCCGAGGGGCTGGGTAATTATTTAATTTCATTATATAGAAATGTCTTAAATATAAGATATAAGTACATATTACAATCTCTATATGTGTTTTATTATATGTTTATGGCACGGACGTCAGAACCATTTGGTTTGGGAACCCATCGTAGGTAGGTATTATTACATTAATCAAAGAAGATTTTTCATTTGAATTCAAAAAGTAAAACAAAAATTGTTTTAGCTAATTACAATGTCATCATTGTATGATTTTTCGTTAAGTTGTTTCACAAAAACACAAGAGTTTTGGTTATGTTCGACTATTTACGGCAAATACGCTGATAAAGTTTTTATGTTATGCCCTTAACCGGACAAGTGCTGCAGTGCTTAAAGCTTCGGCACTTGGGCCGGGAGGTACTGGGTTCGAATCCCAGAGGGTGGATGCAAACCGAATTTTCGTAATCAATTACGATCGTGATGTTAATAAACACAACTAAGACTGTTGGAGTGCAGAATTCAGTGCCGACTCATCGTCCATCTCAGTGTGCAGGTTGACTTCGAGCTTGCATTGTGCAGTTATTACTACTGTAATTGTGTGAATGTGTGCGTGAATACAAAGGGGAGTATTAATTGGCCTTCAACAGACATTAAATCCACTTGACAATTAATAGTTTCTTTTTTATATAATAAAAAAAAAAATGTTTACAAAGCGTGAAATATCTCGTTGTGGCACAATTCTGGTAATTCCTCACGAACAGGGGACTGGGGAAAGAATTTATATGTAATTTATGTTCAAATATTCTTTTTCCGACATACCGAGGTAAAAAGCTACTGTTAAATTTTATGAAAACAAAATTAAAATGGGAATAATTTTCCCTGCCACTTTAGACATGGAAAAACTATTATATTCCTTTTTCGGTCAGAATTTTTTTTTGTTTCTTCAATATAAGTCCACTACACACAATGCCCATGTAAAAAATGACAGGTTATAATGTCTTCCGGATCTTAACGGATATTAGTTAAATTGGACTTATTTTTGAAAAAATATGATAATTTGATAGCATATAAATTATATAACATATGAATTATTTGTTTTGATAAAGTATTAATTATTTTATTATTATTATAGTTATAGTGTTATTTTTCGGATGAATATGATTTAAGTTGTATGCACAAATGTGTATGTTGGTTCAAGATACATACAAAAATAAATTTTCGACATGATTCTCTTTCGTCACCTACACAATTGTGATGGCAGGCCGGAAAGGGGATATCAAACTTTTCTGTTCAGAAGGCCGGGAAAAAAGTTTGAACAGAAATTACATATAAATTCTTTCTTCAGTTCCCTATTCCCGGGGAATTTCCAGAATACTGCCACAGAGGTTGTTTCTGGTATTAGCTAGTGACCAAACACATTTTTATACATATTTGAAAAAAAAAGTCGGACGTCAATTAGCTGTAGAAAGGCTATAGGCATTTAAAGGTGATCTACTTAAACTACTCTTTGAGCTAGGAAAGTTTTGGTAAGTTCAATTTTTGTCTAAGACAAAACTTTACAAATTATTTATAAAAATAATTAACATAATTGTATTTTTCTTTGCCGCTGTATCACAGAATATATGTATATATAACCAGAAGAGACATTGCGTAGACCAAGAAATTTTTTTCTTACCTTATATTTTTTATAGGAAACATAACTTTTAAATATGAATATTAATAATTACAGTAATGATTTTATGTTAACTAACTAATTTTTTTTTGTTTAAATATGCCGTCAAAGCTTCAGTGTGAGTCCATAATTGTTTATTTGAAATAAAAATATTCAAAAATAACGAATTTTCCTACCTTATTGACCAAGGTCAAAAAAACTCGTCCAAATTTTTCCATAGAAAAATAACGTTATCTATATTCTGCCTATATATATTCTGTGGCTGTATATTCAATTTTCAATTGACGATTGTAAAAGTTGGAAAAGCGTCGCTGGTGGATCAGGTTGCAACTAACTTAACTACAAAAAAATGACAGGTAATCGATATGCCGACAAAATCAGGGATATTTATAAATTAATTTAAGTAAGTAATTTTTATTATATATGTCACAAAGTCATTAATTACATAAACTTTCATCTTGTTTTAATTTAAAATTTTAGGTAAAATTAAACCAAGCTAATGATACATGAGGCGTAAATGACCAAATTTGTAGTTATTGAAGTTTATTGAAAATCCACTAGGTGGAATTCGTGATGCTCCAATCCTCAATAGTATCATAAATATTTACTTATTAAGTTATTATTAAATGGTTTCGGCTCATTTTTATGTTGATGGCTAATAATAGTTACATCTAAATTGTTCTGATATCAAAACTTATTTAAATCGGAACGCAATTACAAAAATAGTGTTTCAAATTATATCATTTTGCATAATTTACGTAACAACATAAGCAATACGTATTATTAAAACCGCTAAATTGTACACCCCTGTCGATAAACGAAAAAAAAATATTTTGACAGAAAACGAGAAAACCGAAAGTTCAATATTTTTTTTTTACACAAACAACACAAACACAGCGCACAGCAGTGCGGTGCGCTCGTGTCGCTCAATTTATTTTTTCAGTACACCGCTAGCTTTACACAAATTGTGTTGTTTGTTGTATCCTACGTTGATACTCTTGTATTTTGTCTCCACGTACTAAAAATACACTACAGAAAAATGAAGTTCATCAAAAATTTTCTTTGATAATTACTGAAAACACAGAAGAAAAGTCTAATAAATAAGTTAATTTATATTACCATGCATAATAATAGTGCTGTTTAAAATTATTTAATAAAAAAAATTGTGATAAGTGTGAATTTTTAATACTACAAAAAAAGTTAATTTTTTTTTTGGTGTGAAGGAAGATCCCGAAAATTTTTGCGATTTTCATCTGTTTTTTTGCTGTTCGTGTGACAATCATCAATCGAGAAAATAATTTTCATTACTTAAATCGGAAAATTTTTCTATTTTGTTATAATTTTTATTTAAGAAATTTTATTTTTTTGTATCAACAACTTCATCAAAAAAATTTTGTGGACAACCAAAAATGGAACCAAAACAAGATAAGCGGGTGTACAAATTGGTTTTAACAGGAGGTAAGTGATTTATCGGTGTCCCTCGCATTTTCCGATGTCATACGTTGTTTTCTATTTGGAAATGTATTTAAAAACACAAGTGCAGTGCGCAATTAGCTGTCTATACATCATAAATTTATGTAATAAATATCGAAAATTGCAGTTTTGTACGGTGGAAATTTTTCGATTCATTTGTTTATTTAAACAATAATTAAAGATCAATAACAAAACAGTGTGAGCAATAAAAAATGCACAACGCACGCATACATTCATAAGTTTAGTCAGAGTACGTCATGTGATTTTATTTTTTGACACTGCGAGAATTAAAACGTGTTTTTTGTACATGTACAAAACACCAACAACAACAAATTGCAAATACGATGGTCGATTCAAAGAAATGTTTGCGAGTCATTTCATTGTTGTTGGATTGGGCTGTTGATTATCGCGCGCAAATTTTTATATACATTTTTGTGATGTGTGTATGTTTATAAATAGAACACATTATATATACTTAAATACATAAATATTTGAGGTTTTAGTTTATTAAAAATAGTTTTAATGATTTTGTGTAGATTTTTGTACGTTGTGCTTTTATGGGGATTGATTATTGTTAATCCTTATTTAATTGTGTAATTTGACATTGTATACTTTGACAGAGTTATAATTATGCATTAAAATTCAGAGATTTACGGCGAAAGGATTAATTTTCCGCGAGGTTGTGATAAATGATAATTTAAACTTTTATATCAGCAGTTACGATCAACTGGTTTCCATGGAGGTGAGAATTTGTATATCCATAATCTGATCTCAATTTGACCACCTTGCTCCAAATTTATCTGTTGAACAAAGCGGGTTGGAGAACAACAATTGGCCATTGAAAATAAAGTAAACTGCAGCCTACTCGACTGATGTAGATTCAGTGTACAAGCTTTCAAATTATCCGTTTCAGGCCGTGAGTAAATATGTTAAAAACTAGTTAAAAATTAAAATTTTGACATAAAAAAAATTTAGGCGGTAGGAACCGTATATAAATTTTGCCAACAGAACAAAATATTCAGTCCGACGCCTTCTACATCTCGCGGCACTGATGGGGATGGAGCTGTAATATTTAGTCCAATGCCTTCTATATCTCGCGGTACTGATGGCGATAGAAGTGAAATATTCCGAGGATTCAGAGAAATACAAAAAGGATTGACCGATTATCTTTTTTATTTTACAGAGTTTTTTATTTAATTTTAATTAAAGAAATGTGATTTTAAAGAAGTCTGAAATAAAATATTAATCAAAAAATTATGTTATGCTTTAAACTAACTGTTCCAAAGTGTATTGTTCCAAAAATAATTTCTTTTGATGAATCTCTTCTATCCAATTTCGTGTGTCTTTGTAAGATGGTGGTTTTATTAAATGCTGCATGTTCTCCGCAAAATACTCCAGCATTTTATGAATTATGGATTTAACTGTTAAGCTACAAACAATAAAATTTTTATTATTATGTACATAATATATAATGCATATTTATATTTTTACTTACCGACTGATTCCGATAAAGCCCCCAGCTACTCGGTAACTACATCCAGCTGCCATACAGAATAAAAATATCAAGCAATCAACTCAGATTTCCAGCCATGGCTTTTTGGGGCATTAATTTTAAAATTTTCTTTAAACTTTCAGATGTAATGCACAGGTGCTCTTGAATTTTTATATTCTTTCCATATGGACGGGCAATCGACAATACTCTAACCGCTAAAATAATGAAAATACTTCAACAATATTATATTTTAATGAGTATTAAAATGCGTATGTATCTCTCTTCGAATCCATATTTTTGTTTGCTTCCAAAATTTTTAATAAATTTACACAGCAAAATTATTGACCACGTTAAAAAAAATTCCCCGTGATATACATATTTTAATTCAAAAAATTTTTAACAAAAATTTTTTAACATATTCACTCACGGCCAGGAATAAAAAATTTTTATAGTCAGGTTTTAGTAGGTTGTACAATGTCCTCTCTCTAGCTCTCACATCCTCATGAAGGGATTTTGTCGTCTCACGGTTTTGAATTTTCTTTAAATAAAATAAAAAGCACGTTATGTGAATAATTAGCATAGCAAAATATGAAAAGGTGTTTTGTTGTGGGGGTTTTTAATTTTATGATTTATATTTATTTACCCTTTAATCCGACTAGATTGAATTTAAGTTTATTGGTTTATTATATTTAATAATTGTATATACCTCAGCCTTCCTGCAATTTGGAGTTTGAATCTAAATAGGCGACGGAGTGGACGTGTTTTTATGTCGCTCCTCATTTTCAAATAAAATAATTTTTTGTGTGTGCTAAGTAATATGTGTTGAAGTGATAATTTGTGCATAGTTCTTTTAATATTAATTTGCGTAAGATGCACGTGCAATCGTTTGAAATATATACATAATTTATACTATTAATTTCGTATATATTTTGATACCATTGCATGACTACATACTTGCACATTTTGGATCTAAATTGCTATGTATACGAACGGGGTTTCACGTGAAACTAACGGATCCAAAAGAGAAGTTTTTTGATTTAATATTAGTTTTTATATTATTATATTTTATTATATATTTCCTTGTGAGTGCTTATATACTTGAACATAGTATATAAACAAAACAATATATAGCACACACAAGGATATCCAACATATATCTTGTTTGAACATACACGTGGTTTTATATAAAGTTGGAGTGAGAGAGTGATTGGTGTATGTTTGTTCTATTTTATTTTGTTTTGCGTTCTCTTGAAATTTACCGATCACAAATATACTTGTTTTGTTTTGCTTGGGGGTAAATGAATTTGTGAATGAAACAGCAATTGATAATAACATTCTCTGTTCTCGATTTTTGATGTTGCGGTCGATATTGTGTTCCACTTTGATTGCAATAATTTGTATTTTATACGTACCATGGGTACGTACGTTTTATTCACAAATACGGAATAATCATACGAGTGTTAATATGTAGGTTTATCTCTTTTCGTTTTCAATTTGTTTCAATATATTTACTCGTTTTTCTCGTCAGCTTGTTTTCGTGTACATAGTTGGCTGGTGATGAAAATGATATAAACTTATGTATTTGTTGCGTGTGAATGGCCCGTTCCACACTGTGTTTCTTGGAAGTACTGCTTCTTGCTTCAGAGTGCGTATGCGGTGTAGTTTATCGAAGCTGCTTAACATCGGTATATGTTGATAATTGGCAAAATGAACACAAAATATTTTACTGCTGCCCCGAAAAAAAAAAAAAAAAAAAAAAAAAAAAAAAAAAATGCTAAAAATTACGCGCAATTGGATCAGGTTTTATAGGTAAATGAGGAAAGAGAACTACACAGTGTGGAACAGCGGAATGAATGAGTGGAGGTGCATTGAAATAATTTTGTTTAAGTAAATAATAATAAAAAGAAGAAGAGTTTAGAAATCTGATGGTGTTGTAGGACGCTATCAAGTTATTAGGAATCGTGACTTAAAGATTTGGATCTGCAGACCATCGGATAAACATAATATGTTATACATGTTATGTATGTATATATATATATATATATATATATATATATATATATATATATATATATATATATATATTATATTATATATATTATATTGAAGCTTTGTCATTGAAAGGTTAGTGTTTTCAACGTTCGGAACGATGAGATATTTGTCTTGGCTTATTAACTTCATATTTATTTAACTTTATGATTTTTCCAATTCAAAAAAGCTAACCAAATACCTCCTGTAATAGAATGTTGTTCACGGTAGCCTTTCCAAATGAATTTATATTATAATTTTACTAAGTATGAGTAGATGTTGGTACCAGACTATTCTGTTCCAAATTAGATGATTAAATGAATATTTTAGGTAGCTATATGACACACTTACGAGATTATATTAAAATATAATTAATATTTGACCATGTGGACTAAATAAGTTTTTTAGGTCATCATATGTATAAATACATGCTGTCGGGTTTTTAGGAACAAGTATCTCTTGGGTTAAATGGTGTTGGGTTAGTTTTTAGGCGAACAAATAGTAACAGCATAAGATGAGATGACCCCTAGATGCCAATGGAAATAATTATTCCAGTCGTACTATGTATGACTGATGACATAAATACGTATGATGAAAGTTAGAAGTTCCTATACCATTTCCCAATTAACACAAACTAATAAACTAACAAATTCTCTTCCAAGGTGTGATTTTATTATGACTAACTTAACTAACCTATTAATGTAGTTAGATAATAACTTTGCTGCGGTTACCGCCCTGGTTATTTCTGTGATTAATATCCTATCCCGATAAACCATTCATGTCGAGGATGCAGGCAGGGCCTGGGCCCGCATAATTTTGGAATATGGTATAAGATACAGGCTTTAATACTGTATCGCGCATATTCCAGGAATGTGCTATACATACCTAGGATCACCATTATGGTTGGCCTGTACGTCTCTATCATATCATATCATATCATAAAATAAAAAGCACGTTATGTCTATCTAGGTAATAAAAAGAATAAAATAATTCCATTTTGCCTAAGTAGCCGTCCTAGGTGGTGTGATGGAAGGGTGCGTTGGAGTATCTTCCGTGTAAAAACCGTGGACTTTCAGATCAGCAACTAAAATAGAAAGCAAAATAAATTAACATAGGGTCGGCATGAAACGCCATATTAAAAAGGGAACGATTGAGTATATATATATGTACATATCGTCCCAATTTATTACCATGTTTCCATGAACCAGGTTGGAGATAGGTTGAGTTGAAGTTAGGTTTTCGTTAATTTCAAAATGGCGTTGATCGTTTCCATAGAGTAGAGTTAGGTTGAGTTGAAATTTTGATAACCTTAATTTAATTTGTGCCTAATAAATACTCTATGTATACTTTTGTATGCCTGAAAAATTATTTTAAAATACTTTTTTGTTTTAAATATACATATTTTTAGTTCAAAATTTTTAATATAAATTTCCTTGACATTAAAATTTTTCATTCCCGCCATTTTGAATTTTAACTCTACTCAATCCCATTAGTTTCGTCGAGTTCAAAATAATTTAACGAAAACTCAACTTTACTCTGTTTCCATAAACGCTAACTCCAACTCAAACCACTTTTAAAGGTCGATTTATAGTATCCGTTCCTTCCGGTTCCTGGACGTAACGTGTCAGACAAAAAAAAAAGATTGTTACATGTATTTTCTATAGGAGTATTTATATTATGTGTTCCGTATGTGTAGGAACAGAATGAAACGGATAATATAAACTCCTATAGAAATACATGTAACAATTTTTTTTTTGTCTGGCACGTTACGTGCAGGAACTGAAAGGAACGGATAATATAAATCGACCTTAACTCTGCAACTACATGCATGCAGGAAACAAGATACATATATAATAAAGAAAACGAATAGTAGCCATGTATAATATTGGTATATGTATTTGTTGTCAAATTAAATGACGTGTCATATGAGAAGAATATAAGACCTGTCATTAACTGGTCCATTAGTCGTCATATGGTCGATTTGAGACAAAAAAATATTTTTTTATGTTTCATACATTTGTAAATTGCGAATTAAAAATAAAAATGAATGTTTGTAACAGTGCTTTGATTCTTATGCTTATCATTTTCTGCTGGGTATTATTACGGGATTAAGTTCGTAAACTCAACATTATTGGGATTGTTAACAATGACACCTCTAAAGTGTTCTTGAACTATTTAACAATGGCCACATGCTTTGTGGGGCTCGTATACTCTTTTTAACATTGTTAAAAATGTCATTTTCACCCTACTAGAGACTCCCGTTCTTGTTGCCGAAGTAGTAAATATCTACAATGAACCCAAAAATATATTCTTCAATTTTAATACCTAAACGAAATAATTGTTTAATAAACATTTTTATGTGGGCAATAAAATATTTAAATTTAATTTTTATAGTTTAATAATTATTTTCATATTGAATGGAAAAGAAATTGGTTTCCTGTTTTATGTTGTATGAGAAGTTTTATTATTTGTCAGTTCAGTCATCTGTAAATTCATTCATTTGTAACAAAATCATCATTAAATATTAAGTCATAATCGATGACAATTGTACTTCAATAAGTTCGGTAAATCTATATGAAATAACGCTAATAGAAGATTTTTATTTTGTTTTTTGTATTCCTGTACTTAGTCTACCGCAAAAAATTGTTTTATGCAAATTAATTGTTTCATTTAATTTCTTTGAATGGCTTAATAAACACGTATTTTGAAAGTTTAAAAATTGGAAAATATTGAGCTGTGATTTTAGTTCGAAAAACAAACACGATCTTGCGGTTCGAAATTACTGTTGGTACTCATACCGATTCTTCTATCTGAAATTTTTAATAGATTTAACAGTGCAAATCAATTAAACATTCCTTTTCGGAAAAAGGCCTTACTAGGCCGCCTAACGGAACTTACTCGCTTCGATGTAGCGTGGTTTTTTGCCAAAGTAAGGAGTAAGGCAGGTTCAGTGAATGTATTTTGGTAACAAAAAAATCAACACAGAAGTAGCAGGCAATGTATGCCTTGGAAGTGTTGTCTGAATATTACGTTTAAAACACAGATAATTCATAGTATGATCGTGATCACTGGCCTGTCGACCAATCCGATCGTATAAATGTTCCGCTGAAACCCATGGACGGTATTACAGTCTTCCCCCGAACCTAAATCCCAAAGCACGTAATAAACACATTTTATTAAACACTTGTTTTTTATTTCGCAAAAATTAGATTTTTTGAATATTTTATTTAAAAAATTTGTTCAAAAAGTTTAAAAAATCATTCGATCGATTTCGACTTGTTAGGTTATCATCAGGAGTATCTAGTGTAGATACTTCTGATAAACTTACTACTTTTTAAAATATTCAAAAAATATTCAAAAATATTTGCGAAATAAAAAACAAGTGTTTAATAAAAGTACGTTCACTAAGTGTACTATTTATTCAGTTACAACGCCTAGGCCTATTGCAGATAGATTTCTCAACTTTTAAAATATGTACGTTAAAAATTACAAATTTCATTTTTTGCATATTTTTTTTTTAAACTTCAGAATTAACAAATCCGAATTAGCAAACAAAATTTATTTGGAAATTCATTAGGAAACAAAATTCATTTGCATTTTCGTTAAATTCGTTTAACCACAGTCTGTCTAGGATAGTTGAAAAATCTCTTTTGATGATAGGTTTTAGCAAAGTAGGCAGCACGGAACTACAAGTCTTTTGTACTTTTATCGCAAAATAAACCAAAATTAGCATAAGAGCAATTCATTCAGCATTACTCTGCACAATTAATTAATAATTGTTAAAAACCACACAGTTACGTATTAGATGAAAGTGTTGCAAATTTAACTGAAGCGGAAGCCACCGGAACTCCCGGGTTCGATTCCCGGTGGTGACAAGGAAAAAATTTCACGGTTGGTTTAGGATCAATGAATTAATCACTCATTATCCGAAATGAAAATACGATTATGAAACCTCATTTGAGGCGGCCAAATCCCTTGATGGGATATAGTGCCAGAGAGAGGATCGCACATCACCAACAAACCAAAATGAGGAAATGTCTGAAATTGATTGAAATTGCAAGAAATTAAAAGAATTAAATTTATTTAGCTGAATGCCCCGATGTTGCTAAAGGAAGCAGTTAATCGTAACCAGCATTCAAAAAAGCAAATTATCGCATGTAATGGTGACTGCCCTAGCTCCAACCCCCATATTAGTCCATTTGTCCAATAAACATGCCTGTGCGACGAGTATGGTAAATCAAAGCAACCAAATGTTTTTCGTCGTGTTTAAGGATATTATAAGCAATGTTGGCAAGTATTTTTAATGAGATCTTTCATAAATATAAAAACAACAGTTCTACATATTCCATGTAAAAAACATTTACATTAGAAATACAAAATAACATTAAAAGTTGAAAATCAATCTTAAGTATTCGTGATTGATACCGCCCCCTCCCATTAAATTAATTAAATTATCACTATAATATGAATCACACCCACCGATAAGAACCTGGCCTAATCAAAACAATATTGGCTTATCGCGCGAGTTGTGCTATTTTCGAACCTTGCATAATTACAAAAATCTGTGCGAAATATAATTTTTCAGCATTATGATTATGTTCAAACGTTTTGCGATTAATTTATTTTTAGGTTTTTGTCCGGCTGTTGATAACGATCGGTGTCGATTTTTTATAATTCACCCATAAAATGTGATCGTCGTCAGAACTTGCCTAATCAGCGCTAATATATGAAACGCCAGAGCGCAAATAATTCCATTTCTTGGTGTTTGTGAAATTTTAATTTTATTTATTTTGTTTATTAGATAAGATTTATTTTGTGTAGACGTAAACTTTATTGGTGGCAGAATGAATATACCTAAAATTGTATCACAAATTTTGAACTTGCTTTGAACCATAATGGAAATTTTGAAAGAATTTTCTTTGAACATACATGAAAAGTAATAATAGATATGACCTTAACGTATGTGGATGTGAAAAATTTAATTTTGTTTTGTATGTATTAGGTGTGCAAGTAGAAACTCGGCTCTGAAGCTGGGTTGCATTAAAATATACTTGAACGCATTCACATCGCCCGCTATTTTGGGTATATGTAGCTTACTCATTGCTATTTTTATTACATGAGATTCAGTTATTTACAAGCTGTCGTTCCGTGTGCATCAATTTTAAGAGATGGATGTCGATAAGCAAAATTTACGTCATTGCATTCTATTTTCAAATGAAAAAAATGCTGCTCAAGTTATGGAATCACATTCTGTGAGTCATTCAACAGTAAAAAAGTGGTTTGCAAGATTTCGAAACGGTATAATTAGTCTTGAGGATGATCCACGTCCAGATGCAGTAAAACAATTTGAAAACGAAGAACTTGAAGTTTTACTGGATGAAAAATCAGTGTCAAACTCAAAAAGAGCTTGCAGAATAGATAGGGGCTAGTCACCAAGCAATATCACTTCGATTGCATGCAATGGGAAAAATACAGAAGGAAGGAAAATGGGTTCCCCATAAACTGACCGAGAGAAAACCAAAACCGAAAAATTGACCTCTGCTGCAGGTATTTGCTTTTTCGGTACAAAAGAAAAGATTTTTTGCACAAAATTATTACCGGTGATGAAAAGTGGGTTTTGTACGATAATACTAAACGCAGAAAACCATTGATTGATGCAGGCCAGTCATCAATATCAGTTGCAAAAATGAATATTCATGACAAGAAAGTGTTTGTGTCTGTCTGGTGGAATTGGAAATGAGTCATTTACTCATGCTACAACGCTCGTCCACATACAACAAAATCAGAAATTCATCTTCCCCTTAGGCTGGGAAGTTTTACAGCATGCGGCATACTCTCCAGACATGGGCCCCTTCGATTTCTTATTCAGACGGATGTCGTCATATTTGAAAGACCAGTGGTTCACGAAAGTTGAAGATGTGCAAAAATGGCTCGATGACTATTTTGCTTCGAAACCACTAAGTTTCTTTCGCAAAGGCATTTATCATCTGCCTGATAAATGGCAAAAGACCATAGATAGTAATAGAGAACATTTCGATAATTGATCTTAGTAACAATTATATTTTCAATAAAGTTGAATTTGACCACAAAAAGCAGAGTTTCTACTTGCACACCTAATAAATTCCGTGAGTAATTTGGTTATTTTTTTGCGTTACTTGCAATAATACTAATTGCGCGAGGCTGTAAGTGTTTTGATTAATTTTTATAATTGCATGCGATAAATTTCGGTAGTCAGCTATTTATACTATTTTTCTTCTTTGTGTTTGCAAAATTAAGTACAATGTGCGTAACGGGAAAATTGGTGCTCGACGTTTTTGAAAAGCCATTAAGACGAGATTAATTTTGCTAATGTTAACACGTTTGCGATTTTCGGATATAGAATAAGCGATTCAAGAACCATAAATCTCAGGAAGAAATTTCGTTTTACGGTAAATATATCATAGCCGTAACACATGGGGAGTTTTAGCTTGAAATGTAATCAAGAGGTGCGACTAATGATGATACGCTTACAAAATAAACATCGATCGGTTGTGCAGATTAGCTTAAATCGAAGATTGATTATATGTCACACATTCCTTTAAACAATACTCAATGGCTTAAGCTTTGAAATCAATACATAAAACACGTTCGTCAAACTACTTGGAAATCGCGAATCGGACTAGCAAACAAAGAATCTTACGTCAAAGAAAATTTATCTGACTGAATCGTTCGATTGAACGAACATATATAATTTCTTTATTATTAATGATATTCTTATCTTTATTTTGACTAGATAATCTAAAATTTGAAGGGGGTCCAGGGCTAACTTGAAAATATGTTATGTGTTTGGTGGGATTTTAGGACTATAGTCATGAGAACAATTCAGTCATTTCACTTGATAAAGCTGTTCCAAATGGGACTTGGTCGCCGGTGGATATGTTGGCCAATTAACGATCCGCGAACCTCCGAGAAACTTATATATTCTGCTATACATTTGGGTTTCGCTACACAAACTGAGATTTGTTCTTTACAAACGAGAAGCTAACCACCAATTGATTGTACTCAGAGTTGGACGAAGGTCCTTCGAGTGCATTACTGGGCCGGATTCGCTCTTCAGATAATTTATGATATTATTGTTTAAGGGGTATAATCGATTTGCTTGCTTAGCAAAGCAGCATTTTATGTTGCTGGAAACTTTATCTAGCTTTGGCTATAAGCTTGCATTTTTGTTTCTGATAATATTAGTGCGACGCTATAAGTTAAATCGTTTAGCTATACTCGTACTTTTCAGTCATCTAGCCTTTTTTTAGAGATTTTAGATCAGAACCCCAGAAAGGTTTCTTATGCAGCCTGCATTGCTAGTTTCAAACTCAGACGAGCATAGATATTTAAGCAAGGAATATCTCCCCTATTGTTTGTTTTTGTGTTTGCACAAATATCCGCTATTGTTTGTTTTTGTGTTTTGAAAGTGCACTAGTTTGTGATTGTTTGCAACTATGGCAAGAGCAATATTGGTCAATGGATTGATTAATTTTTTAGATGTTGAGACGTGTGAGGAAATCAAAGTGAATTTATTTGTCGTTTATAAGGAAGGGTAAAATTTGCTTACAGTTTTTTCAGTTTCTTGACTTTTGACGAACTTATCGTTTCACTCGCCAGAAATGATACAACAGTTAAAACAGTGTGCTTCACTCTGGCATTCTCTTCCAAAGAAGATATGAAGACAGTCTCATCGGCCGGAAATGTTAAGGCTGCTGTTTTTTGAGATTAGCAAGGCATCATCTGTCTGTCACCAACACAAAGTTAGTAACTATTTCAAATTTCCGTTATTTTGTTGATTCCCTCGCAAAGTCTTTTAAATGTTTCATCATTATTGGACTTGAAGATAAAATGCTGTCAGCCAGGTAGCAACCTAATATTTGCGAGATGAAACCAGAAAATAGAATGAAGAACCATGCGGTTGAAAGAAATTTCCAAATTCAAGGTTTACTTAAGTCATTTGAACAGCTGCACAGGTTTTATGAATGTTGTTTGTTAATAAAATAGTACTTTGGATAAATGTGTAAAATGGTCACTTATTATGTAACATCGTTTAGTATTATAGAAGGGAATAATTTGGAATTTATTGCAATTGAGGTAGTTAAGTCTTTATAAGTTGAAACAATTTGAATTATTTGTTTGGTCTAACTATTTTCATTTCATTCTTTTTAGAAAATTGTGTAAAATAACTCAGCTTTATAAATTTCTACATTTTATAAATTTCAATAAAAAATTAGAGATGAATAACGCGTTGCCTTAGAAATTATAAAAGAATAAAAGAAAAATAGAAATTGTAAGCCGAATCGAGATTAATCATTCTACATTGCAAAAAAAATTTTAATCTTTCTGAACTAAAATATTACTGCATTGATTTTAAAATTTAAGTTGTGCAGTTCTTAATCCAGTATGCTAAATATATCGAATTTTTGATTCGCACAGGCCATTTTAATGAAAATAGTTAAAGGGCTGAGCTAACACGATGTGCTCAGCCTTTGTAATGTATTATTAGAAAATATGTACAACTGATGGAGGAGAATACTCGTAACAATAGATTATGAGCTTTTCACTGAAATAAACGTGGATTTAATACAATAATTTAGTTGCATATATAGAAACACACGATCTAGAACGTGCAAATCGTTGTTTTATGTAATTCTGTTTTGTCATATAAAATAATAAAAATGCTAAATATTTTGCGTACTTTAGTGAAACCCAAACAATTTAACATGCATTTGATCGGATTAAAAATATGTACAACAACAAATATTGCGAGAATGCAGAAAAATCAATTCACATTTCATTGCCGTTGACTCATAAAATATATTATTGTATTCGGGGTTGTGTAATATTTTTCCAAGGTTTGAAATAAAAGGATAAAATGTCTTTTTTATTAGATTATTGTCAGTTTGAATATTTCCTACTTAAAAAAATTCTGCTTCTCATTTTTGAATGACCTAAGGAAAAAAATTCAGAATCATCGCATTTAAAATAAATCACATGTTTATTCATTTGTTTACAACGCGTTTTAAAATAGGAAACGACTGTTTTTGCCAAAGCTAAATCTGTACCACAATAGTGACAACTCGAAAATCAATCAATCATTAAAGCAATTGGACATACCAAATCAATTTTAAACAGCAATAAACGAACTTTGAAATGTTATTATAAAGTTGTTTTTTAAGAATGTGTTCCATACGGTAATTGTCGTCAACCAAAATCATAAAAAACAACTTGTGATTGAAATTTCGCATCACTTGCGTGTCACGATCAATAACAATACAAGAATTGCATGATTTTTTAAAATAATCAAAATTTATGATGAATAATCATAGCAAATTGATTAATAAAATAAATAAATTTTCTGTCGTTTATTCGCTATTATACTGTAACATCGAGTAACGTCCCCCAATTACATCAAAGTTGTGTACGTCGTGAATTATGGAAAAATAATAAGAAAAATTATGAAAAACTATTCATAACCAAAAAAAAAAAAAAAAAAATAAAATAAACTCCCAGAGATTCAATTAAGTTTAACGTTGCTTTGTTATGCCATATACTTTGTTTATAAATAAATTAAAAAATATCAACATATATTGTTGTGTATATAAAATAAACCAAAATGTTGATTTATGATGACAATTTTATAAAAACTGAAACCTGATACACTTTTCTTTGCTATAAATGTATGCTGGGTTGTTATATATGGAAAAAGCGACGTAACGTTTCAATTCAACAAATTAACAAATTTAATGTTTTATAATAAACTAAAATAAATTGTATACCAAACGATAAAGTTTCAAACTTTAATTTATTTATTTTTTGCAAAGTTGGTGAATATTAGAGATGTTTTGAAAATGACTTAAATGCACGCTACTGCAAATTGAAACTATAAATATATACATAGCAAAAATTTCAATTACAATATTGCATATCGAAAACACTGGAGAGATGATTTGTAGGTTTGCAGATTAAGTATTCTTGTAGTTTTAATTGGCGACCTAAGAGTTATCGTGACCATACCACAATGGTTAGCGTAAAAACTATTCAATTGTTATAAAGTGTCTTGCTGAATCTCGAGAGTTTGTTTACAACTTTATGATGTTTAGGAAATAATTTAAATTGAACAGTTCTCGCTTTTAGAAACAAGTTTTAGATTCATAAAGTATTTCTTAGATCACGTTTTGTCTTTTATAATGCGTAGCATTTCTTGAAATCTCAGAAACCTTGAAAATTATTTTGATAGTGGAACGGGTTCACAATAAAGATAATTTTGTCTACTTTCTAATGCATTTTTGATTTAATATATATTTAATATTTAGACAATGTAAAATCCACTTTGAAACAGAATTATATTTAATCAATTCAAAAGATAAAAAAAAATTTAACTCTTGGTGATAACTTTGATGCGGAATTCCTGCAGTTATAAATGACTATGAAACATTGGGATATATGTAGTGTATAATACCTACTTGTTTGTATTTGACTAATTTATGGTGAAAGCTAAAATATATAAAGAATAAACCTACCTTCGTGGAATTCTGGTTTAATGATAAAATTGCAATTAACGTGTTGGCAGTGAAATTCTTGGGATATTTAATGTCCACTCAGGTCATTTGAATTTTAGTTAGGGTATAGGTTATTTCAAGCATACATGTCGTTGCTAAAACAAAATTTTTTGTGATAATTTCAGCTTCCCACCATTTGATTTCGTTCTGTAAAGTGACACGATTTATGCTTCATTATACGAGAGCGGTTTTGCTTTTTATTTTTCAATATAAACTTCTAACACCTCAATGCATTTCCTTCATCGGTGTTCTAATATTCCCGATTTATATATAGAATTAGCAAGTTCAGTCTGATCATCATCAAACGGTTGATCTCCGGAATACTTCCGGTTATCACTTATGCTAGTTCTATATTACCTTTTAATATCAGCCACCCTTCGTTTAATGATTGCTAATTCTGGAAAATCACCGCCTTGAAATGATATTACTTAGTTTCACTTGAGGCCACGTTTGTTTGCGTAGGGTGGATGTAATGTGTACTGATTTATGCTCCTGGACCTAAATTTGTCCTTTATTGAGCTATTGCACGCAGTTTTGTTAACAATTTGGGGGCTGTGTTGGATTGGTTGGTTGAAGTGATGCAAAGAAAATTAAAAAATAAAAAACATCTTAAGGCGTCGGACTGTGGCTTTCAATCAAACAACGCTATTTACATCAACGAAACTCTAAGCCTCAAATTGCGTGAATTACATTTTTTAGCTAAAACAGCAAAACTAGAAAAGAATTATAAACATCTTTGGGTACGGAATGCGAAGATATTCATGAGGAAAACTGATAGGAGTGATAGACTGGATATCAGAGACAGGGAAGGCCTTCACAAATTATAAATTTTATTTTTGCTTAACATTTTTTTTCTTTTTAGATGTCTAATGTAAATTGTGATGGTCATACGCAACTATGAAATCTCTCCTCAACGAATATTTGCTCGCCGTCCAAAGATGAAAACTTCTTTTGTATAATTCACCAAAATTCTCGTAGTTTACGAAAAATACGTGATAAAATTTTTGCACATCTCAGTTCCTATACCACCTTGCCTGATATTATGTTTTTCTCAGAGGTTTGGATTGGTAGTGATGAAGTTTCTAGTTATAGCATTTTAACTTGGTTGACGGCTGTAACAATAGTTACTCAACCGGAGGTATTCTAGCATATGTGAGGTTAGGTTAAAGTTTCAATTTTGTTAGACAAATATTAAAAACGGCTGATGTATTAAGGATTAATTTTGCAATCGATTCTGAGATTTTTTGCGTTGTTGGAGTATATCGTCTTCATTCTAACTCAGTGCTAGATTTTATTGAAGAATTTACAGTTTATCTAAGTCGTATTAACAAAAATTTAATTATCAATGGTGATTTAAATATTGATATTTCGGATTCAATTTCTGTGAATCAAAATGTCAATAAATATCTTCAAATGATGTCTTCATTTGGATTGATCTCTCTAATTCAAGATTTTACTAGAGTTACTGATACTTCTTCGAGTACTATTGACCACATGTTTTTGAGATTAAATAATAATTCTAAACTAATTGCGAATGCGGAAGTTTTAGATTATCAATTATCTGACCATCATATGTTATCTCTTGAAATCACAAAGGATAACTTTAAGCGATTGAATAGGTCAAATAAACTTTTTCCTAAACGGAGGGTTGTACTTTCCAAGTTAAAAGAGGTTTTGAGTCTAGGGAATTGGATTCACGTGTTTACTGAACCAGATCCAAATCAGGCATCCAATAAATTTCTAAACACCTTTTCAGCTCATATAACTGAATGCACTATAGTTCAGTAATCTCGGGTTAAACTAAAAACTAAAAAATTCCGACCATGGATTTCTCTTTCTTTGTTTAAAATGATTGATTTGAAAAATAAACTCTTAAAGCCCATACGGAAGCATCCCAGAAACATTAAATTGATTCAAATGATAAAGATCTTAGAGAAAAAAACAAATTCAGATATTTCGATAGTAAAGGAACTTTATTATTGCCGACGTTTTAACAACTGTAAAACCTGACTTAAAAGCTCAATGGCGTCTATAAACGAATTTTTAAACGGTAATAGGGAAAAAGTCCCTATTGCGTCCATAATAACCGAGAATAATGCTATTCTGGAAGAGGAACTAAAAATTGCAATCGAATTCAATAATTATTTTGTTAACGTCATTGAGGATCTTAAAGGTAGTATCGCGCGTAGAACTCCAGCTGCATTAGAACAGTGGCAGTATTTGTTCCCTATATAGTACAGCAGAAATCGTTTTACTTTACTCCAGCTGATGACATTGAGATATACGATATCATTACCTCTATAAATAATTCAATGGTTTGTGGTTACGATGACATAAGCAATTCTGTGATCAAATCTGTTGGGCCGCTCGTTTCACCTGTTTTATCTTTTATTTGTAATCTTAGCATGTCAAGCGG
Organism: Nephrotoma flavescens; assembly: GCA_932526605.1. Lineage (NCBI taxonomy): Eukaryota > Metazoa > Arthropoda > Insecta > Diptera > Tipulidae > Nephrotoma > Nephrotoma flavescens. The sequence goes on along the minus strand of OW052222.1, from coordinate 262,897,755 downwards.
TGTTTTTCCTGAGGTTCTCAAGAAAGCTTTTGTAGTACCACTATAAAAAAGGTGATTCCCTTAAATTGGGTAATTACCGTCCAATTTCGTTACTTTCAATTTTCTATAAACTTTTGGAGAAAATAATCAAAAAACGTTTGTGTACTTTCATTTCTTGCAAAATGCAATTTTTTTTCAACTAGACAATTTAGTCTTAGGCGGGTTAAAATTACTGAGGATGCGCTGCTAGAACTTGAAAACCGTATTATAGTGTCGCTGAATAATGATCAATCTGCTGCAGTAAATTTTATAGACATTACAAAAGCATTTGACACTGTGGATCATGACTTATTATTATTAAAGTAAGATAAAGCTGGAATTCGCGGCATTGCGAATGACTTGTTTCGTTCTTATATTTCAGATAGACAACAAGGGGTCAAAATTTCGAGCTGTATTGGCGATTTTAGAGGCTCAGTTTTAGGACCACTTTTATTTTTGATCTATATTAATTCAATTTTCCAATTGAAATAAGAAGGCCATTCAGTTGGCTTTGCTGATGATGTGGGATTGGTTTATAGCTCCAAGACTAGTGATGTTAATACTCGATTAATAATGATCTTCGCATTCTTAGACGCTGGTTTGACCTACATTATATGGTCCTTAGCTTTCGAACGAATATTATGAATATTAAATTGTCTGGAATAGCACCAAACATAGATAATGTTATATATCACTCCTCTGACTGAAATAATCTGAAATATTTAGGAGTAGCGATTGATAATCGATTTAGCTTTAAGAGTCATGTAGATTTATTGCAAAAGTACTTATTACCTTGTAATCGACAACTATGTTATACCTACTGAGCGATATTTGTCTCGAAGCGGTTCTCAGATCTATCTATTTTGCTCTTGTCCAGTCAAAGCTTCAATATGGTTTAAACTGTTGGGGTGGTATATATTTTTCCAACTTAAAGCCCTTAATAGTAGCACAAAACTTTATTGTAAGAACAATATGCCGTCAACCGAAACTAACTTCGACATTACCTTTATTTAGGAATTTAAACGTTCTTCCTTTGAGATATTTATACGAAGTTCTAAAAATTTTCATACGTATAGTGGTCACAAAGATTTAAAAGTAACTAGTTATTCATTACGTAACTTTAATCATGTTAACTGCCCACCAGCTAAAAAATAACATTTTAAACGATTTTTTACCTCTGTGGCACCTAAAATTTATAATCAGCTACCTAAGAGTTTAAAACAAATTTCAGATCGTTTATCCTTTTTGAGGGGTGTAATATCATGGCTTTAGGAAATAGATGATCTTGAATTTCTTTTTCTCACTTTGAAATAAAGCACATTTATCATATTTTCTAATTAATTTGATGTTTTTTATCTTTTAAAATGTATGTTTATTTTTCGTTTATATTGATAAATGCGTTTGAAATTGTATATTGTAGAAATGTGTAGCAGTTTCCCCCCTGCTTCTTTTCAATTTAATATGCTATGTGGTGATATCGATACTGATCCTTTGTGATCACAGATATCATCGTAATTCTCTTCTTGAAATTTTGGGTTATTCTGGATAATAGCCAGATAGTGTTTTTAATCCAGATGAGGTTACCAACCCTTTGGAGGTTTGGTTTTTGTAGTTTGGTATCAAAATTTCATATAGAAATCGCATGTATGCGTTAAATACATTAAAATTCGAGGTTACGAAGGGGTTTGGAATTGCGTAGCGAATCATTAAAATTTGCTAAGGTATTGTGATTATACTTTGATTAGTTCAAAGTATTTTCAACATTTCTGTAGTTTGGTCACTGCAGTCTGATGAGACGACCGAATTTTTTAATACAAAAAATTCAATGTTTCATTAGTTTGAAACCAAACCTTCAAAGTCTTGGTAACCTCACCTTGATTAATTCTCTTCTTGAATATACAATTCCGGTATAATAAAAGTAAACAACATCAACAACAATCTAATTCAGGATAAGAGATTACATTTACAACTGTAATATGACCACAAATTTTTAATTTTTATTACTTAATTGAATATTATGTTACACTGTTACAGTTAAATCTTAAATATGTATTTATAATTGGTTCTTTTTTTGTTTGTTAATTAAAGCTTTATATGTAATAATTCATGTGTAATGTATTCAAGAAAAGAAGATAAATAAAAAAAATAAATAAAATCATAAATGCTGTATCACCCACGGAAACAAATGTTGTAGCTGTCACATAAATCGAAGTGGCAAGGCCCAACTAAAATATGCTGCTGGACCGAGTAAACTGCTTTGTGGAATCCGTGAAAATAGAGGAATGAACAAACACACGTTACTATGTTTTTGTGTGCTATGTAACGCAATACATACAAGGTCGCCATCTCAAACGAATCGTTCAGTTTTTGCCATTTGGAGCAACTCGGTTCGTGAGTTTTTGCATTATGCTCCTAGCAAGTTCTATGTGGATTCGAAAATTCTACTTTCTCCTCTAAACAAAAGATTTTTATTTATTTATTTAAATAGTACAATCTCTTATCACATGATAATTTATTACTAATGATTATAACACACTTATTTGAAACAAATAAGTGGGGCGAGCGTTTGTTTACAAGCAATCAATATTCTGCTCCCAATAACCAACCTTTATTTATTAGATGACTAGCTCATGCGGTTCAATTCTTTTAAGGCGTCTCAGTTCTTTTGTTATGTCAAGAAGTTGTATTGCTTCACTGTTGGTATGTTGCAGTAATCTTCTTTCATTTATGATGGCAAATTTCTGGATCACCTCATCAGTCCATTCGACATCTAGGTCGTTGTGTAATTCCTCGTTGGTTACATAGCGGTAAGCATTCGTTATTGCATGTAGAAATTTGTTTTAACACCACGTCTAACGTGGTATTTAGCAGATTCAGCTTGGGGAATTTGTACCCCATTGAGAACTGTATGGAGGTTGCTACTTTTGTATGCAATGTGTATATTACACATGGACTGATTTCAACTCGTTGAGCTTTATTTTCCAATCGCTGGTCCATTGGCTGATTTTATCGAGTGCTTGCTGTAAACATTCAACTGCTTAATTCTGCGATTTGCTTGATGTCAATTCTGCGGTATCATCAGCAAAAGTTTCGATGAATGTTGTATCCGTTGTCGGTTTATCGGAAGTGTAAAGTAGATATATGAAGGGTCTTAATACGCTACCCTGGGGCACCTCTGCTATGGCTGAGTAAAAGTTGGAGTATATTTCTTCATTTGATACTCTAAATTTTCTTTTGGAGAGATACGACTCGAGCAATTAGCAGTAACTTCCCTCATTATGTGGGTTTAAATTTGAATTTTTGACTTATAGATGACAAATGTGTAAGAATCACAACAGTTCATTGTGTATAAGAAGTGTCGATTATCATAGTTGTTGTCACACAGATTGACGCAAATGGAAGAATTTCCTACGATTGTGTATTTAATTCGAGAGTACTGAAAATAGACCAATATACGGAACAATCACAATACACCATTACAATTGAAAAACCAAAATTGGGTTTAAAATATAAAATATATAAAAAAAAATAAAATATTTTATGGAGAAAAGCCGATAACTATGGCTTGAGATATAGAAGACAATGTACAATGTAACACATAACACATTAAAAAGGCCCAGTCGTAACTTTCTATCACCACCAGGAATCGAACCCGGGACCCCCGAATTACAGAGCAAGCGCTCTACTTGCTGTGCTATCGAGGGCGGTTTAAACTTAAACAGGTTCTTACAGTGCACTGAGCCTATTCAAATTACAAAATTAGTTGTTTACGGGAGAGGCCATACGTAACAGGAAGCTCGAAACGTGTTTGGATCCATGCCAGTTAACACAATTAGGTTGATGTCTACGAAAACTTCAGAAACTTATAACGTTTGAAATTAGTAGAACGGGTGTGGATCGAACATTTGATATTGTTTGCATTAATCTTTTCTTAATTGTTAAATTTTTGTTAAGGATAAAATATTTTTAGGTTGTAACATACGGAAAACTCGCACACATTAGAATAAGAAAAGGCCCATTTACAAGTGTTTCAACATGAACAATAAAAAATTGAACCCCAATCTGACATACAACTTAAAGCCATTAAGTCGCCTTTGGAACAACTGTATTATTATATAAGATAATTTAAGACACCGAATATCTCGCGCCAGCTTTATGGGTTACCCTATTTTACCTCGGAAAGAACCTTTTTAATGTTCTAAATAAATATAATTTAAATAATGAAATTTTTATTTCCGGATTTAAATTTTGACACAAGTGATCCAGAAAGATAATCACATTATTTTATTTTTAAATTTGGCATTGAAATATTCCGTCCGAATTAACAATATTTTTTTTTTGTTTCTTTTCAGGACCATGTGGTGGCAAAACAACCGGTCAAGCACGGTTATGCACATTTTTTGAAAATCTAGGCTTCAAGGTAATTTCTTCTATCTAAACATTTGTTAAGTACCCCAGGTTAGAGATTTAATCCATTACATACAATAGATACGAGTAAATGATGCATAATTTTTAATGTTTGTATATACAACTATTTACCTATGATGATTATACGTCTTTGTTGTCCCACGTCAATAATGTTAGCTGGGTTTGTTTTGAATTTTTATCTTTGGCGTTAGTTTTGTTTCGTCGTAGCTCGTTGATAAGACGCTCGAATTTAACTTTGATAAATATGTTCGTAAAATTTTCCTTGACTAAAATCTAAGAAACAAATATAATTCTGATAGCGGTGATACGTAATACGTTTGTGCGTGCGATCTAAATAAAATAATTTATTGTTTAAAATAGACCAAGGTGAAAATGTCTGTACGAACAGGCAGAAGTTGGTGGAAAATTGATGTTGTGTTGCGTTTGGAATTTATCGCGAGATTCGAATAATTAGATTTTTTGAATTTATTTAGCTCGTGTACAGCTGTTTACAGCGTTTATCGTCTCTAACATTTACGCTACAATTTTAATTTATTGGTGAGGGTAATATCACGCGCGACATGACGTGTGTTTGTTAAAGTAACACTCACACAAAATGAGCTACGTCGAATTTATAAAGTGCTACATAAAAAGTAGAAATATTTCGAATTAAACAGTTTAATAAATGGTTGCAATATTAAGAAAAAACCACAATATTTCGAATAATTTCCAAAATAACTTTGTATGAGGTACAAGACAAAATGAGACGTTTAGACGACATCAATTTTCTTTTCTTCTTGAGAAAGCTAGTTCAGACCAGAGACGCGTATTAAAAACTACTATGTCTTTGTTAATTGAAATTTCATATGACTATATATTTGTTGGTGTTGTAATAAATAATAAGTTTGCCATTTTAATTAAAACTCAATCAACTAGAAAATATTATAATAATAGAGAGACAATGTCATGTGAAATAGTTTTGTGTATCAAGGTAAACAACAAATTTAAATTACCCGAACCCTATTTGTAATTCTACTACCAAATTTTGGCATGCCTCTCGATTGGACTGTGCTTAGTTCTATTTTTAGAATTAAAAACAATTCTCGAGACTTTATGGCCCTAGAAAATTGCATAGAATAATATATAGACAATCTATTGGCAAATCTTTTTAGATGTAGAGTAATACAATAAAATTATCAACAACTTTGCTATCCTTTCTAAAAAAAATTTTGTATTGTTATGCAAATATTATTAACCTTAGTGTCACTTAAATACAGATAATGACAATGTTTAGTTAACCGACGCACGAGACTTACTTACATTTTATAATTAGATAGAAGCAAGCTCCATTAATCTAAAATGAGTACGATCAAGTTCATCATAGTATGTGTTGGGCATTGATCGTGATGTAGAACTAAAGATTAACAGAAATTTTTTAATTTTAAACTATTTTACAAAATAGCAGTTGGACACTAATTGCAGTAGACAATGATATTTTGCAAAATGGACAATAAATAAATATAGGGTCGTGTTACAACTATCAATAACGAATTAGCACATTTTAATAACATGCAATATCAATTGGATTAGACTTTAGACATATGTTTGATTGTTGGCTATAAATAGTTTGGTAAACATACTTTTCGTAATCTAAAGAGTCTCGACCTGTAAAGTAGTTACTAACAAAAATTAGTACTTATAACTCTTTAAAATTTTAATTTGTAAAGTTGGGCTCTGTCTTAAACGAGGTGGCAAATGTTGACTTTGACATAACATGTCAAACGATCAGTTGCGAATCAGGCTCCACGATAACCGCATCTACAAATATCTGTTCAATATTAAGAGATTTTACTATTTGTTGATTAAAGACTTTCACGTTTTATGCTTTATAAAGGAGCGTCTCAAAATCCCGTAATTCAAAAACCCGTATTCCAAAATTCCTTATTTCAAAATCCCGTTTTCGAAATTCGGAATTTCAAAATGGGATTTTACATATTGCAAAATCATGTAAAATATTATAAAAATTCCGTAATGTTGATATTAAGTGTGTCATGTCTCTTAGCCTATCATAGCCTTAGACTCAAGTTTCAGTATAAATTTGTTAGTCCCGAATGCAAAATCGTTGATCATGCTTCTGGTACATAAAGTATTTTACCCGGTTTCCTCACTTTAGGAAAGTATCCAATTCTAGACAGTATAGTTCGATAATGTTATTGTGTTTGATTCTATGATAGATCGTGCAAGTTGTATTATTTAAGAGTTCAAGTTATCAAGTCGTATGGCTGGTTCCGGCTAACATATTTTAAAGCTCCTGTAACCGCTGCGCAGGTGAGTGAGGGTCCACAAGGATTTATGTGATTCAGTTTCGTCCGGTATAAGTCATTTAATTAACTCCAAATGAGTATCATGCTACATAACTGTGTTGACTTCATTTGTGTTTCTAATGGTGTTTATGATGCTTGGAGGTCTCCTTTTACTAGTGGCCAATTTATATACAAGTCTCCTTGGGCCATTATTTCCATGTTCCGTAACATCATTGGAAATTATTGGGTATGTGAATATGATTCCGCCCTTTTTTTATCAAAATAAGACACATTTGCTTGTTTAGAAAATGAAAGAATTATTTATTGAAAGTATCCTCCATCTGCAGCTACAACTTTCCTCCATCTTTCAGGTAATTTACGGATTCCCTGTCTGAAGAAATCCTGGTCTTTGGAGGCGATCCAATCAATAAGCCAATTCTCGATCTCTTTGTGAGAACTGAATCGCTCTTCAGGAAAAGACGACTGCATCAACCGAAATAAGCAGTAATCTAAAGGAGTTATAGGTTTTGCACTTCAAATTCACGATTTTGCAAATGATATTCAATTTTGTTTTAGTTCATTCTCAACTTTTTACAATTCAACCACAATTTTTTATACTTCATTGTCAATTTTATCCAAATCAACCGCAATTTTTTGCAAAGCAAATTAGTGTTTTTTTTAAGTAACTTCAATTAAATGCAAAGTAAATTCAAATGTTTTTAACACAAATTCAAGTTTTAATTTTTCAAGTTCGTAAATTTTTTGCAACTTTTTCAAAACAAATTTAGTGCTCCCAATTCTTTGCCGATTATGATGGGATTGGGTATGTTGGATGGAATTGGGATTCTTAAATGACTTTGGAAGAAGTTCTAGAATACGGCTACGTGGGACGGATGGAAATGAAATCGTTATATGATTTTTGAAAGAAATTATGGAAGAAGTTCGGGAATTAGGCAAGCAGGGTTCTAAGTCGACCATTTCTTGACGGATTTTGATGGGATTGAGTATGCTGGATGGAAATGGGATTCTTAAATGATTTTTGGAGGAAATTCTGGAATATGGCCACCTGGGAGCGAACTCCGAGCTCCATTCCAGATGGCATATTCCAGAACTTCTTCCAAAAATTATTTAAGAATCCCAATTTCATCCCACATACCTTATCCCATCAAAATCCGTCAAGAAATGGTCGACTTCGAATGCTGCTTCCCTAATCCCAGATCTTCTTCCAAAAACCCTTTAAGAAACCCATTTCCATCTAACATACCCAATCCTATCAAAATCGGTTGAGAATTGAACGACTTCCGTCCCAGGTGGCCATATTCCAGAATTTCTTTCAAAAATCATTTAACGATCTCATTTCCATTCAGCATACCCAATCCCATCAAAATCGGTTAAGAAAATTGACCAAAATTCAGAACCAAAAATCATTTAAGAATCCTATTTCCATCCAACATTCCATCCAACATACGCAATCCCATCATAATCGGTTAAGAATTGGGAGCACTGAATTTGTTTTGCTAAAAGTTGAAAAAAAATTACGAACTTGAAATATTAAAACTTGAATTTGTGTTAAAAATATTCGAATTTACTTTGCATTTAATTGAAGTTACTTAAAAAAAACACTAATTTGCTTTGCAAAAAATTGCGGTTGATTTGGATAAAATTGACATGAAGTATAAAAAATTGTGGTTGAATTGTAAAAAGTTGAGAATGAACTAAATAAAATTGAATATCATTTGAAAAATCGTGAATTTGAAGTGCAAAACCTATATGTCTGGTGAGTGGGGTAGAACTTCCCAGTACTGTCCTTTTAAATAATTTTTCACAACGTTTGCAACATGTGGTTTTGCATTGTCGTGATGAACAATTAATTTGTTGTGTCTATTCACCCATTCTGGTCCTTTTTCCTCTACAGCTCGCTTCAAACGTATCAGATGTCTTCGGTAGACATCGCCGTTGATAGTTTCTCCTTTCACTTTCGCCTGATTCCAGAAATTCATAATATACCACACCTTTCTGATTCCACCAGATACAGAGCATCACATTATTGCAATGACTATCTCACTTTGGTTGGGATGGGCCAGCTTCACCAGGCTTCCACCCAAGATTTTTTGCGTTTCGGATTCTGCTAATAAATCCATTGTTCCTCTCAAACCTTTTATTTGTTGTCTTTGAAGGAGTATTTTACAAATGGTTTTTCGACTTCCGATGCCTCTTTCTTTTAATTCATGTCGAAACCCGTTGCTAGTTTTTTGAACCATTTCGATTATTTGTAACCATTTTGCAACAGATGATCGATCAACATTTAATGCTACAGCCAATGATTGTGTTTAAGAAGAATCTTCAGCCAATAACGTTTCCAATTCTGCATCATGCCGTTGCAACTGATGTTTATTTGGGGAATAAAATTTGACATTTCCAAGGAGTTAAAAATACTAGTTGTTTACACTTCCACCATTGGCACGGCACATACTGCATTTGACAGCTGACATTGGTGCGGCTGTTAAATTGGTGCATAAAGCTTACCTTTATATTAGGAAGCCATTTTTTGGGGTAGTGCAATTTTGTGTGACCACATGGAAACAGCGCAGAAGAAATAGTAAATTGTGGTGAATCGTGTCTAGCCTCCAAGTTACAAATGCTAAAACAAAAAAATATTATAAAGCTAAAATGATATGTCACCCAGTGTTATTTGTAAAAATATTAGCCTACATCTCTGAAGGAGTGCGCAAATCTGCGTCAATGATTGACCCTCTAAAATTAGGTTTTTGTGTTTTTAAGTTACACAGGCTGTTTCGTTTTAAATTTAACATCATTTATTGTTATTAATGTAAGTTTTAGGAAAATATCTTCGCGATACTGGTCACAGTTTATTTTACCCCCGAACGTACTTTACCTTTATCCAATTTGAGCTATGCACATTTTATTGGAATAGTTCACCTAATGTGTATCTAGTTTCTTCTAAGTTAACTGAGATAATAATATATTGACTTTATAAATAAAACGTTGTATGAAAATTTGGTTGCAGTCGTTTGCCAAAAAATCGCAATAATATACCGCCATGATCTTATTATATATTCTTGTCGACGTGATCTTTATTATGAAAAAGATTTTATCGCTAGCTATACATAAATTTATCCACTTAGCTGTTGTTGTTGTTAGTTTAACGCCAAGTGAAATCTCAAGAATATATTTAGAACTGCTGAATTGAAATAAAAAAAGTTACACAAATAACGTAGGGTGCGAATGCGTTCTAAACGTGTGAACTTTTTGCCTTGTATGTCGCGAACGCGTGGCACTTACACAAACGAAAAATATAACACATTCTACTACACGACATTGAATCACGTGATTTCTAATGACATGAATGCAAAATACACATTAGGTTATAAATAGAAAACCAAAACAAAATAATTATAAAAACAGAAACTATATAGACACACCCTCTAACACGACTAACACGACCTTCTTCTAGTGTAATGAACTCGGTTGTGCAAGGTTTCGATTCTTTGGGTTAATTATTAGTAAAGACAAATAAACCACAAACATAAAATATTTGCGTTTTGTACGTCTAAAAAACACCAAACTATCAGTTTGCCTTCAACCGATCAAGATTTTAATATCGGCGAAACTTTCAAATTTGCACGGTTAAATTTTAAATGTTACGCAACGTTTAGAAAAAATACGTAAGACTGAAAATATCACGCGGTTTACAATTAAGAGTATTTTATTTTAAATCTTGCCAATATTGGCCAACTGCCAAATAACATTGATAAATAACACAGAATGGGCTCGACTAAAACGCGAGACAAAACAATTTGGATAAATAAAGTAACGATTTTATTGCAGTGTATTCGTATATATGGGAGCTTCTAAAAATAGAATATTGTCTGATTAGGTAAAATTACTGTGCGATGACTAGTTAACATTTCTAATGAAATAACTCAATCTTTGAATTGATAATTGAATCACATGGTATGACGTGAGTAAATTGGTCGTATTGGAAGAACGTGGTCTTTTTGTATACTTCTGGTGCCTTGCCAAATTTATTATTTATTTATTTTATGTATTCCGCTTGCGATCCAATTTTTAATATCTGCAAATAAATTTTTTGGGTCGGTTGTACTCGTACAGGCAAATAATGAACAAACGAAATTGCATTCATCAACTTGCAATTTTATTCTTATTTTCCTTGACTTACTATAACTAAATCAATCGTTAAGGTTGTTACTTTGAACGGTTAATTTTACTAATCGTATACCAAAAATAATATGGTTAAAGCTCAAATCCAATTTTAAAAATTATAAAATTATGTATGCAACATATTGCATTATAAATGTTTACAAGTGTAATTAGAAAAAAAAAACGTATAACTAAAATGAGTATGAAACGAGTTTTTCCGCGATACCTTTCAGGTACATGATTCATTTCTCTGTATATTTGATAAACGTGAAAACATTTTAATGTTTATGTATTCGGTAGTTGATTAGTCTGTATGGAACGTCTTTTATTTTACGAATGTGGAGTGGGACCGGCACGACTTTATCTAACATGGACATATTGATAAGATTTCCAAAAAAACATCTAGAACTACAAGCCGTACAAATATTCAAACGAGGATTATACAATACCATAATCAAAAATAAAATAATCACCAGCAAAGCCGAAAGTATCACCGAAATTATAAACGAAACAAGAAACTGAGCATATGTTCAACTCGATAATAGGTATACCAACAACACAGCTAAATGAATCATCAATACTCGCCCTACCAACGATCGAAAGACAATAAGTATATCCAAGATCATACCAAATCAGATGAAACTATTGTGAAAAATTTAATCATACTTGGAATATTTGCCATACTGGAATAAACAAACACACAGCTGGACTCATTTTAGCAATCGTTCTACACCAGAGCAACGAATAAGTTACTACGAAACGCTAAATTTTAACCAACACACTGAAACTTACAATTAAACAAATTTCATACAATCGCCAACAGTAATAACAATCATCCTTCAATCTTGGTAATTAAGAAACTGGGCAAACATTTACTCATATTAAATAAATGAAAACACCCAGTTCAAACAATTATACAACATAAACACAAATCAAGCAATTCCAGACATTCTTCAAACTAGTTTATCTCAAATTACATCATGACAAAATTACAGTAACAACGAGGATAAAAATTTACAAACCGGAACTAAATCAATGTCAAACAATAATTTAAATCATCATATCTAGTTAAGAAGCCAACGAATCCATATTTATTCATCAATCAACCAAACCAAATCGTTCAATTATCCCAAGACGTTATCTTATCTATCTGATCGTAATCTAATTCATAACACACCAATCAATCAATCATTAAATCAATTAACAAACAATCAGGCACATACGCCCCTTCAACATATTTAGTTAATAAGCAGACGGGCCCAGATACCACATCACTAGATTCAGTTTGTCATCTCTGAATGACAAGAAGGGAAATAGGATAGATAAAAAATATCCCACAATTCATTACAATTTGCCATAAAACAAAATTATTTTTATACGACGATTTACCAAAATCAGCTATTAGAATATTCAATAACACCTTTTTCTAACAAATTTATTTAATTATTTTCTTGTCAAACAAAAATAATAATTACACATTTACATTTACACACACAAAAATTTCTAAAAAATTTAAATTTAACATTACATAGGCCGTAGTAAAAATATAGTACAAAACAATTTCATTCATATGCACTTTTGTGACGTAACGTAATTTTTCTTTAAAACTACTAAATTTCTGCATATCATACAAAATATTTTTTAATACAATTCAAATCAAAATAATACATTGAAGAGGTCTTCGTCTTTTAACAATTACGAAATGTAACACTTTAGTAACAATGTCAATGTACATAAACAAAAACAACAATATTTTAAAAAAAATGTATTTAAGTTATAAGTAATCGGTTAAAATAGAACTAAAATATTAGTGAAGCGTATTCCACTATACTATTAACCATATTCCATAAGAAAAATCTTCCACAAGATTTTACTTTTCTCAAAAGGGGAGGAATGTTATGTAATATACCGGAAAAAGTCGATCAATTTATTTGTTTTCCGCATTGTTAAGTAAGGTCATTAAATTTTAACAAACACAATTGCGTTCAAAATATGAAAATGCAACTTTGTAACCTCGGAAACATTTGTTTTCCTTATTGTTTGCATAACATTTTCATTTCCTTTTAATTTTAGTGCATAAGGCGAATATTTTTGTTTTAAGTTATAGTCATAATTAGTAATTATTAAGGATTGTGTAATCATAATTAATCATCAGAAATGATTAAATGAAGAGTTAAATGAACAATAACAGTAACCGCTCCGCACAATATTCCCCATTTCCAGAAGAAATGCGAATAAAATATAGATAATAGCAAATTTTGAATTTGCTGATATCTAATATTAGCGGTTAAGTTAACGTTTCAAAACTTCCTAGTAAACTAAAGAAATCTTCCTATCTACAACTCATCTTTATTAAATAAGTTTCTCATTTGACGAAGAATTACCAATTATGTACTCCTATTTCAAAATATGTATTATACGAGTAAATAATTTATCGCTTCTATATGTTTTTGTCTTCGAAGTTTTCTCACTGAATAGTTTTTGTATTCCTTCACTGACGTGTTATGCTTAAGTACCTGTGAAGTGTGTTTTTTGTTATCTAATATGGATCATTGATAATGCATCGGCTGCTAATAGCAAATAAATTAGGATTCGTCAAAACGATATAATAATAATATTACTGGATTTTTGGAATTTATATAAAAATAGAATGGGATAACTTTTAAAATAGGCAACACAGGGTTTGACTCATATTTAAATTTGTACCAGTGCATGCAAAGGCAAATCCAGTGCAAGAGAGATTTTGATAATAGCCTCTGTTGTTTGTATAGTTTCTAAAATAATCATCTTACTGCGCAAAGTTCAAAGGTAGACAGGCAGTATGAGATGTAACTGAAACATTTCGACAATACTGTTACAACTTACTCTATTATTGTACAAAATTAGAAATTGTCCGATAACAAATTTTAAATGATTCTCGTTTGTAAGGAAGAATTCATAAAATTGGTTCAAAATTGTAGAATGGTTAATTAAAAGGATATATTTATTTTGCACAAATTCTAAATTATAAAAATATTGATTTTGAAGATCAAACATGACCATATGTCTCCGTAGAGAAAATCAGTTGGGATGTAGTTAAAAATCTAAATCGAAGATAGATCCTTAGTAAGAACACTGCTCTTCTACTAATACTTTCGATTGGCTATTTCCAGAAATATTTACTTTGGTTTCATCAATAATGATTGTGGGAAGTGTCGGTGTTAAGATCTTTTTCTAGGTGATAAAATATGTGGACATTTGTGTTTTTTTTTGCTGTTTAGATCGAATTTATTAGTTTTACACCATTGATCGACTTATAAGAAATGTCATTTCTAAGACAGATGCAATTGATTAATAACAGTAGTTATGTCATTAATAAACAGCGTAAACAAAAACGGCCCCAAAACAGCCTTGTGGAACTCCTGATTGAGGGAACCAGAAATAGACTCATTAAAAAACTTAGTATGAGAATGGTCATTACGGCACTAAAATGTGTGGCCGATAAGGAAAATTGACCGGCCAAATGGCGCAGTGGTTAAAGATTTTTTGATTATTTTCTGTGGTGAAATGGAACACATCTATGACCAACTGTTCAAAAACTCATGAACCGACCCATCTTCCATGCAAGTATAGGCTGGCATGGAGCTATGCAATGTGCAGATGATGATAAATTCGGTGTAAAAGTAAAGACGGAAAAAGCAAACCGCTAAAGAGTTGGGAAAGCTTTGGCCAGGGATTGTAGGGATCATAAAATAATACAAAAAATAATCATAACAAATATTGAGCAAAGCAGAGAAATCTTATAAAAAGATCTTTATAAAACTACACAGTACCTAAATACTATCTCCACATTACACCAAATTTAAGCTTCAGGTTTATCTTGTTCATTGATTTGTTCAGTTTATATCGGTTAGATACGGATAATTTTATTGGTTTCTTCTTGAATTTTAGAAATAATTATAATTGCATTTGATTTATTTTGTTGAATAATTAGCACTTTTGGTAGCACGAAGTGACGAACTTAATCATCTCTATTTTAATAACTATTATTAAGAATGAAAATTTAGATATTCTTCGGTCTATTTTAGGTTAGATTCGTATTTCCGACTAAAGTCCCACTTTAACAGAAAAAATTGCATCCCATTTACACATATGAAGAGACAATAATCGATAAATAGCAGTTTTTTTAATTTAAATTTCGCCTTTCAAATATCATGAGCACCAAATTAATTCGGTCCGTTTTCAAAAAGTGGCTCTGACTATAATAATTTTTTCAGACAGATTAGACATTTGCCGTTAACATTCAGTTTGTATTGGTTTGAGTTTCATACAAAACGTGTTTTTTACGGTGTTGAATATGTCGGATTTTTTGAGCATTTGCGGGAAGTGTTAATTTTTTGTTTTAATTGAAAAAAGTGCAGCTGAAGCACATAAAATGCTTGCGGCAGTTTACTGTTGAAGATAAGCCATCGCCAACCTCGAGACAGCCAAAAAAATCGTAGACGATGAATTAGAGGCATTGCTCGATGAAGATCCGACTCAAATGCAAGACGAGCTTGCCGCTACATGGGGGGTAGCCGTTTGAGTTTCCGTACGATTGAAATTTTTGGTCATGATTCAAAAGCAAAGCAATTGGGTCCCTTATGAATTGAAACCAAGAGACGTGGAAAGGCGATTTCTTCCTTGCGAGCAGCTGCTTCAAAGGCAAACAAGAAAGGATTTTTTACATCAGATTTTACTGGTGACGAAAAGTTTTCTTCAACGATAACCCCAAGAGGGAAAAATACTTCACTTTGCGCGGCCAATCGCTGCCATTGACCTCAACATCAACACAAAAGGCGAACATTCATGGTTCGAATGTTATGCTGTGGGACTATCTGGCGGCGTTGTGTACTACGACCTCCTACAACCTACCGATTCCATTACGGGCGAGCGGTACAGACTACAATTAATTCGTTTGAGCTGCGCATTACGAGAGCGGAATATGAAGAAAGGCATGATAAAGTTATTCTTCCGCATGACAACGCTCGACCTCACGTTGCAAATTCGTAAAAAAATATTTGAAAACGCTCAAGTGGGATATTTTACGGATGCAATACGATTTGTCCGGATGCAATACGGTTTGGCAGGTCACCGGTCACTTCTTTCGATGAAATTGAAAATTTGCTTCCAACTTGGATCGTCTCAAAAAACGAAACGTTTTTCCGAGATGGGATTCGAAAATTGCCTAAAAGGTGGGAAAAAGTCGTAAGCAGCGATGGACAATATTTTAATTAATATGTTCATTCATTTTATTTTAAAATAAATGCATTTTTAAAATTGAAAAATAGCGGACCGAATTAATTTGTTCTCCCAATATTACAGGGGTGGGATCTTGTAACATCACTTTTTTCGATATTTATCGGATATTATCTCTCTTTTTCCTAAAACAAAATTGCTTGTCGTTTCACTTTTCAATTTTGCTTTCTTTATTGCGATCGCACACTACTACTAGAATAAATTGTTTATTTATCTCTTTTTTGTTTTTCGATAAAGTATCACTCTTAACACATTGTATGCGGGACACGTAAAATTACGTTTTTCGCAAACTATGCATAGAGAGCGGATCACGTAATAATACGTTTTTTATGGACTGGTGGTAGAACGAGGGAAACGTAGCTAATACGGGTTACTACATGTGTGTTTGTTATGCCGTTTATTTACACATACTACTACGCACGTATAAACATTCCCACAATAGATTAGGTATGAGACGGTAACGGCATAAATAGGCAACCAAAAATATGTGTGCTTCTCAAAAAGTGCGAAGTGAAAGTTGTTTTATCTGTAAATTTTGCGCCGTACCCCTTCATAGAGGTAAATGTTTTGAGTGCTATCAAACTATAAAACATTATTAGTGTTCATTATTTACTGCATTAAGTTATTTCTTGATTGAAAATTTTTGGTAATAAATAATATTGACGAAAATTATAAAATTTGTCTTTTCGTTTACTTCCAATTGTATATTTATACATAGAGTGCCTATATTTCATAATAACGATGAAACATTCTAAGTTGTGAAAATCCGTTTCATGAAAAATTCAGAGTAGTTTTTAATTTATAGTGTTTTTACGTAACGACAAAATTCGCGAAGATTTTTCGAAAAATCGCCCGCTCCCTCCATATGACTCCGACGCGAAGCGCTCGACAACAATGTGTTAAAATAAGTAGGTGATACAATAAGAGTAGAACGACATAATGTTTTATTGGAATAGGTAGAGATCGCAATAGAAGCAACGTTATTAAAATTGAAAAAAAGATAAATTTTATTTGCGATGAAAGAGATGTAAATTTCGATAGTATCGAAAAAAGTGATGTTACAACATCCCACCCCAGGATAAAGTAAAATATCAATCATAAATTGACGCAATATGAAACTAGTCCAATTTAATGTTATGTTACATATTATTATGTCTTTGTACAGTTGTCAGATTAATGTCAGAATCTGTAAAAATATCTCGGTTTTTTTATATTAGCAGAAACAAAATAAATTATTGTTTTTGAAAGAACATAAAATGATATTTCAGAACCAGTTTTGCTCTATGACTGTGTTTCTTTTGTTTTGAGAGTAAGATATGTTGAGCTATTTAGAATTTTCTAGAGTTATTAATTTATTCCTCAAGCTATAATAGGCGATTTGTCGCACTGAGTATGTAATGTAATGACATACCGGTAGTATACTGATACATGATATTTTTTCTGAACCAAACTTCAATTCGTTAATATTTATGTCACAACCGAGTGTACAGCTAAAACATCATAATTTTTTGAAGTTCTTTTCTAATAACACTAAAATTAATTTTACTTGATTTTTTAATTCTTATGTACATGCATATATAAAAAGAATATTTGATGAATGCAATCATTATTTTGACAACTACCATAAAAAATATCTTGTTTTTTGTAATTAATGAGTGCGTTTTATGGCAAAACTGAATAATAGTTATCATGTTGGCCTTGCATATGTGGAAGCATTTTTTTAGTAGGCTAGTTTTTCTCATTTCTTGGAAGTAATGAACCAGTCCAAGTTCCAGTGCATTAGTGTGCTCCCTGTACGAAATGAAACTGTTTGTTTAATACTAAGTATGTAGTTCTCTTCCGTGAACTTTTTTTCTGATAGAGTTAGTACGTACACATATAACGTGCGAGTGTAGCCAAGGCATAGTTAGGGAATATTGCAAGAATAATTTTTCGTTTATATACAAGAATTATGCATCTGAAGAAAGTAGCATACCAATCATTAAAAATGATTACATAAATCATAAATAATAAAGTATAGCATAAAATAGTGCGTTTGTTATAAACCCAAGATGATTAATTTTTATTGATTTGAGCATAGCTCAAGTTGCATGCATACCAATTTTAATATATCGAAATGTTCGTTTGGTATTAATCATCTTAGGTTTATATCTTAAAAGCACAGATAGTTTTTGAGTAGGTGATTATATATTTTATATTCTTTTGTTTTGTTTTTTCTTTTGGCTTATATTAAATTTTTTCAGGTGTTCCGAGTGCCTGAAACGGCTACAGTACTCCTCAGGTACGATATTTAAAATCAATTTTCTTTATAAATAACAATTTAAATATTTTTATATTATTGTTGGAAGAACGAAGAAGTAGAAACGTTTTTGTTGATAATATTTCAAATTTTAAATTTTTGTTTTAATTAATTTTGAAATCTAATTAGTATTTGTGTATAGACATAACGGGGAAATAAATATAATTAAATTGTACAAAAAATGTTAAATGGTTTTTGACGTATGACTTTTATAATTAGTACATATTACAATTATTTTGTTTTTAAATTAAAAATTAGTCGATACGTTCACGTGAACATTAATAAATTTTAATTGTTCAATCCCAGTAAATTTTAATTAATGCGGTTTTAGAATACGTGCAATCTACAAGTAGAAAATCGTTTGAGCCAAATACGCAGATTAATGCAGTTGCAATTAGTGGGTAATTGAGTGTTAATTTAGTTTGTTGGATATTTTGCCAAAAAAGATTGTTTGGCCACACACCATTTGCAGGTTTTTAGCTAGTGAACCTCGTTGTTGTATATCATAAATTGAAAAATGAATGTAAATAATGAAACTAATCTGGGTCATTAGCAAAATAATAGCGGGGTCCTTTTCAAGCCTAAGTTTTAAAATGTGGTGTTTTACGACCCTGAGGGCACATCACAGAGTATTGTACAATATTTAATTCAGAGATCTTCTGCGTAAAATTAGAAAGATGCAATGAAGACACTTTTACACTAATTGTCATACCAGTATATGAAGTACATTTTCAGTACTGAAACCATTGGTCTCAGATTGTAAGCAAATTATTGGTCCAATATTGACTAGAGCATTCATATATTTCTATTTTTAAATGAACATAATTGAAAAAATTCTTGATTTTAAATTCTTGATTGGGAACCAATATATCTAGTAATAGTAGAGGATCTTCTATAAGAACCATGATTAATTTTAAGTGTTTCGTATTTTAGAAGCATAATTATTTTATGATCATATGTATACCAATATCATCTCATAACCATGCTTTATGTTGTTTCGAGCTTTTTTTTATTGATTGGCTTGAACCCATAAAGTTTCGCATTCAAAGGACCCTATGAGTGCAATCCAGGAATTCAGTCAAATTACACAATTTCACTCTTCTTCTTTGACAAACTGTTTGAGGTGAAGCCCTGGAATGAAAGGCAATTCCTCATCTGAGCAATAAGAGCCTTCAAGAGAGTACTCTTGAAATCTAATTTGCCATCACTTTTTGGAGCACCATATCCCAATAAGCCACCATAAGCCAATTCGTAGGTCCATTGCGCAAAATTACACCAGTCGAATCATTTCTTCAATAAATCGGATGAGAAAGTGTGTAATTGCTTTATATGCGGTCCCATTGACTATAACGTTCTGAGCAGCATTTTTGAAGAAATATGAACCAATGAACCGGACAAGTGATGCAGTGGTTAAAGCTTCGGCTCTTGGACCGGGAGGCATTGGGTTCGAATCCCATCAGAGGCTGGACGCAAGGTGAATTTCCGTTACCGATTACGATCGGTGATGACCTAACCTGTGTTGGAGTACAGAATTCAGCGCCAACCCACCGTCCATTTCAGTGTACAGGTTGACATGGAGCTTGCAATGAATGTACTGGTGTTATACTGTAATCGTGTGAATAGGTCGTGTTGTGCGTGAATAAAAAGGGGAGCATTAATTGATCTTCAAAGGACATTAAATCCACTGGACAATTAATACTTTTTGAGGGTGTTCGACTTCTAAATAATGGCTTTGGATTTTATTCACTCTGAATGCGGCAATGTTACTTGTTGGCGTATTCTTAAAGCAAAAATGAACCTTAACATTTAATAAAATTTTGTAGTGAAAATGTGGATCAATCTCGGTTTTTTTCTATTAACCAAACGTATTACGCACACGATGGTCATATGGCTCCAATTAATGCAAGAGCTAGATCTTGTAATCACGTAAACTAAATTTTTCCACAAAATTTTACCCATCTTCAGTTGCTGTACATGATGGTGAATTGAACTGTTCGTGTTGACAATATTACGATAGTATGTTCATTTTACACCCTCATTTTATTCGGTTGTCATTTTAAATAGTGTTAGAATTCGGAAAACAAAGCTCTATAAAAACTCAGCGATAGTACTTACCTTTCGAAAATGTCAACCAAGTGATATTATTATATGCTCCACTAGTAATAAGTTGACGAGTCCTTGCGCCTGTTTGTGACTACAAGTGATGGGGGACCAATCATTGACCAGATTTAAATATGCCCTCTTTATGATGAAATTATATATGCTGAAGACATACAGCTCAATTCCCTTAGGTAGGCCACACACGTACTTTTTTAACTGACAGTTTTAAATGTACAGTTAAAACTGTACGTGTGTGGCTATTTCAGTTCAGTTAAACTCAACTGTACAGTTTGACTCAGAACTTTAAATTTTTTATATTTTTAACTAAAACGATTAACTGAACTGAACGTGTGCGGGGGTTTAACTGCACAGTTCTCAGTTTTGTGTCGAAATTTCATACACCGAGAGCAGCCAAATCATTCCGCTCATTCAAATCCATGATAATAACTGAAGGATTACACTGAACTTGTGTGTGCATCTCAGTTCACAGTTAAAACAAACAGTTATGACTACACAGTTAAAACTGTACGTGTGTGGCCAGCCTTAGAGTATCACTTCATGCAACGTAACTATGGATCTTCCTGTACGCCGGTCCAAAAATAATGACAGGAGAGAAGAATTACCGGAACGGAATAAGTAATAGTGTAGAATATACATATGTGTTTTTGGGTAACAAACAAATTTGTTCGGACGTCGCGCCACACTATTCGCAATGTTTTTATTTTAGGTCAATAATTTTATATTTTGTAAATTAGCAAATTTTATATTTTATAAAAAAAACAATTGTAAAACATTTCGTGTTCAATAAAACGACACGTAAAAAATAAATTCACTTTCCTCAAAATTTAGCATAATTTTGCTTTTGTCAAATTCCCCATCTAGATACCATGGGAAAATGTCACAAAACAGGAGTGAAAGCACCAACAATTTGAACCGATTCCACCCGGTTCGATAAATTTTGATGCCTATGGTCACAAAAACAACACACATACATGCGTAACAAATGACAGCACACTTATTCAAAATTGTGTATTATATACAGAGAGGAATAAATTTTTAAAAATAAATTGTTTTAGATGTCCTCCACCTTAGTTAATGCACGGTCCGCATCTGGTCAAAACGCTGTTCATTGCCGTTGTTAATGTTGCCCGCGGTATAGCTTCAATTACTTGGGTTGTTTTATCTCGTATTTGAGAGATTATTTGTCTACCTAATCTTTCTCGCTGGACGATTTTACAATTCCAACATGTTATAGATAGCACTCTCCATTCTCTGTAACATTGGCATTGTTTTCTTCAAAACACTAAGGGCCGACAAAACAGTTGGCAGATGCATCACACCACACAGTCGCACGTTCTGCATCCAACCTCACTTGGTCTATGTTTTGAGGATTTTCATTTGCCCATATACGATAATTTTGTTTGTTTATACATTTCCGTTTAAATCGAGGTGCAAAGTAGCTTGTAAGTTAAATTTTATATGGAAACAAATTGAAATTTTGTACGCGGAACACTCGTTCAACTTACAGGTGTAACAATGCTCCTGTGACCCTAGTCTGGTAATTCCCGAATAATAGAAATTTTAAATACTGTAGCACTTTTATTCCCTTTTCCCCAAAGTGTATTCTGGCTTTTGGGATTTTTTTTTCTCCATTTGTAGCAGTTTTAACGTCTACTATTCCATACCTATTTTACGGAAGCATTAACCTGGAATAGAATTTAACGGAAATTTATTATTTTATCAACTTATAGCTGAAAATTTATACTGAAAATTGATAATATAAATTGGAAATATCAATATCCAATTTTTCACTTTGACAAATAAAGAAAATTTGAAAATAATTTACTGCGTTTAATTGATTTTTGTTGATATTTTATCAACAAAAATCAATTAAACGCAGTAAATTATTTTTAGATGTTTATTTTATTGCGATCGCGTATCGGATGCGAATAATTAAATTTTTCCCCCGCAAATGTATTCTCCAATTGACAGAATTAATTTTGAAAAACGGGGAATTAGGGAAAAATGTCTGGGAATAGTTGCTACAAAAAAAAGTATTCCCTATCCCCGGGGAATTACCAGAATAGGGCCACTCGAGTACCAGGCAGCTTAATACGTCATCAAATTTATGTTTACTCTTTCTTTCCTGAACAGTAGATGGCAGTATTGTTCGTAAAAAGTACTGAACATTTAGGGATTTAAAGAAATTTTAAGGCGTATTTAAGTAAACGCTAATCGTCTTGTTGAAATGCTATAGGATTTTTATCATAGAATGTGACCTCTGCAGGGATGATGTTTGGTATTCGAACTGTTGGATTTCGATGGTAGAACGTCCTCTGGACAGTCCCATGTGTAATAAACCTTTCTACAATTCGCATAATGGGCGCATCCCGAGTAGTTACTCTGAAATGCTCTTTGTGACACAATTGAAGTCTTTAGTTTATAATAAAGTAGCGCCACTCGTATATACTACCTTTTCGTGCCCACCCTGTATTAATGTTCGAGGAGATTATGTCAAGTTTACTCTCCTACAAAATACTCTGTTGTTTTGTTTTTGTTGTTGATGAACCCATAAATTTCATCTCCACTCTCGTCCACATCTTTTTGCAACAATCAAACTGAAATGATTTTTTACTTACCAAGGTGATCCCATATAAATGTTGACATCATACAGTCTACCAGAGCGATCAACATCTTCTAATGACTTTATCTTGTTCGAAGAGCCTGTGCTTATACATCATAGCACTACTAATACTGCTTCTATCTTTTTTTGCATATACTGAACACGTTCCTTGTTTAGCATGGAATTTGATAACTGCTCGTAATTATAAATTCGAAATTTGTGAAAATTACTTGTTTTCGTTGTTTCATGAACTACTGAACTATTTTTCTAGTTTGGTGATTGCTGTCCTATGAGAGTATTTAACATCTCTTTGATTCAACATCCGGCTTAGTAAATAAGTATCCGGAAATTATAATCTGCCACATAATTTTTTTTTCTAAGTTCTCTTTCTACTTACATCTAAGCAATTCAGCAATATGAAGATAAATACCACAACATGTAGCTATGGATGTACTGAGTTGTGACTTGTAAATATTTCGCACATTGTATGTTTTCTTATTGTATTTGCTAGGGACATTTACACTCGCTTTTTGTAACTTCCCTCTAATAAATTATTTTCTGGTAAATTTTATTTCAAATACATATGTCCAGTGGCTTTTACATTTTTTGATAATGGAGTTATTAGGTTGATGCACAAGTCATGGGTATTTTATGTTGAAACTGAAAAATAATATAAATGGAATATATTTCGAAAGTTATACAATAGAATTGGATTAATTCCAAATTAAGATATTAGGCAAAATTTAGCCCTCCAACTAATACGTAAAACAACAATTTTTCTCATTTATGACAATTAAATTGTTTATCAAACCAATTGATCCATAATCATTTAGCAACTCATAAACAAGATTCAACGCACTCTTTTAATTATATAAGTTAATTTTGCAAATATTAATTGATGTTCATTCGAGAAACACGACCTAAAAATAATTTGCTCCTAAATAGTGTTTTTGGCTCATCGGCTACAAATAGTTAATACATGGTACCATATAATGCCAAGGCTGTACAATGTAAACAAATTTTATTAACGTTAATTAAAATAATTTTCATTATCATGGGAAATACTATTATTGAGAGCTTTGACTAGGCAACTCGCGCTAATTTTATAAAATTAAAATTGAAAATTAATTTTTAAATGTCCAAATTTAGCTGGCCCCCTATCCGATTGTAATCAGAAACAGTTCGTAAATTAAATTTTATTTGCAGAATTCGGATTTTTGCCATACATTTAAACAACATTGTTGTTCTAATCAATATCTAATTATCCGCACCCAAAATTTATTGGACATAGATATCGAGTTGGTTTAATAAAGTTTAGCGGATTACAGGATAATTTTAAATTTATCGCTAAACATTGTGGATTACTAACGGAGGGATGTTAATTTTAAAGTTTAGAGTACGGGTGTGTGCAAAATTAGACGTTGCCATCGTTTTTCACGTTTTTATAATATTGACCCATTTACCGACGTTATTTTTAGAGGACGATAGGTAAGACTGATAGCCTATCAAAAATGTTTTTGCAATTTCTTCTCTTGTACGTTTAAATGTCGTTCTAAAAGTTATTGTGTTTTCTTTAAGACCTTGTTTTTTTGTTGTAAATATTGAAAATGCGATATAATTGAGTTATATCGACCGATTTACATTTAATAAACTCAAAATTAATGTAATAAATAATATTCTCTAGATGCTATAACGTTTTTAATATCATAATATCTAATCTAACGTTTTTCAATTTTATTTACATTTTTTTATCGATTTATTGTATCTTTCGATTTTTTTGTGAACTTTCATACAAAATGCTGGTTTGTTTACATAACAAATGTTCTATAGAAAATAAAATTTGTGTTAGGTTTTTCTTTGGAATGAAATTATAATTTTAACATCTTTATATACACGGTGGTGCGGTTATGTTTGATGAATGAAATGTAATGTCGGGAAATTGCAAGATTGGTTATTTTTTAAAATAAAACCTACCTAAAAACACATTCTAGCTTTAACTTATGAATTTAAGTAAGTTTGCGATTAACTAAATCAAAACACGTGTATCTATTGTCAATACATATATTGGAAACTAATGTGTTATAATTAAAGTTTGATAATATTGGCATGCTGTCATTCACAGGTTAATTTTTCCTTAAACAAACGTTTAACCAGACCAATTAGCCTTTCGCTTTGATTTCGCACCGTGTATATGTTCCTTATACTGTATAAAATAGTGAAATTTTCCTGCGGGAAATAACAGTTTACAATACTCCTCACAAGAGGCGTCAACTATCTCAAAAACATTTCTGCTAGTATTTTGTAACTAAAACACTCCAGTACAATAAAATATGGTTAGTATTTCCAAGGGATTCTAAAGTGAGGTTTGAAAAAATGTATCTTCTTGAATTCTGGAATCTGTATCGGCAGATCGGATGATTTGGCATTTTAGCTGGTTACAACTCATCCTTTTCTTGACCATTGTTGCAGTAATTGGTTTTGAAGCAAGTTCTGAAATTTTGCAATAAATACATTATAGGACTCCAGTAAATAAAACAACCAATAATCGTAAAATATAATTCTTATGTCTTTATTATTATTCTAGGCATGCAAACTAAAAAAGAGTACCACAATTTTTTCAAATAGCAGAACAACAGATCTTCTGCTTTTTCATGCAAATTCTCAAATCGGATAGACAGATTCCAGAATTTCGTATATTACTTATTTTATTACAATACCAATCCAGTCTTATAACCCAATTTTCTTTACAACTGGTTAAGAAAACAACGAGTTCCGTGTAGCATTGTCAGATACTAGAACTTCCAATGTAATTTTACGAGCCATATTCATGCTATTTTGCGATTCCAGAACTGATCAATACTAGTTAAGAAATAGGCGAATTCGATCCCGCAAAAATTCTGATCTTGCTTCGAAATACTATTAATATTTATAATAATAATCTAATTAAAATTTTATAAGATCTAGATTTTTGCAACTTTGGTTAAGCAGGTGAGATTCCTAAACTTCAAGCCAAATTTCATCATAAGCTGTATTTTGTTGAGAAATTAAATATTAGACGCCATTTTTGAAATTGGCACAGTACGTTTCTGAATTTGCCATTGTAAAAAAAAAAATTTTTGATCATAGTTGGCGTATTTATCAGTAGTAATTAAATCGAGTTTAAATAATTTATAAATAATTTGGGCGAAATACTGTTTATTTCAGTGTACGTACGTACTACCCTAAACACGCAGCACATAATCATCGACGCGCTTGCTGTCTTTGATCGATAGCTGTAAAAATCACTTGACGTATAGTGCTACATCCACCGTAATCTGCATACATCCAATGAAAATGTATGCATCCACCGACAGACATTCAAATCCCGGCCCGATGGTAAATTTTTTTCCCAAGGGGATCCTATAAGTGAAAGCCGAACCATTTTATTGAGAACTATGCGATCATCGTTTGCTAAGGATCGAGTGTGCCTCAAAAAAAGGAACAGTCACGACGTATTCCTATCACCAAACCCAAGGAATCCATTAAACCATCTTCCTACATGTACCGGGCTCTAAATTTTCCCTGCTTACGAGATCCTGTGGCAATCCAACGATATCAAGGGTGCATGTCATTCGTTTGAGAGTCCACATCAGTTTTTGGCAACTTATAGTTGATAGCATTAATATTGCATTTCAATAATTGTTGATATCCAAACCAGCAATAGTTCTAAACAGAGCAAAGCACTAGCTCAATTTAAAAGTACCCCATTTTAATAAAAATACAACTGCCTAGAGTCTTTTTCAAAGTTCGTCTGAAGGAAAAGATACCGAAGGTTGTAATTTGTTCCAAAATTTATCCAGTTACCAGCCATCCGATCGCATTCGACAAACCTACACATTCTTGAGACAATTTAATCGGAACATAAACCACAACTTGAGGTCCTATAGACACATTTCTTTCTGGTACAACGAACTACTAAAATCAGAAAGGGATTAGCCGAGTTTAATAGAGAAGCACGATTACTTGCTAAAGTTGTGCAAACTTTTCACAAAGTTTTTGAGACAGCCTGAATTGATCCACCAATGGAATGAACTTCGATCATGAATTAAAATCAGCAACTCTTACATATGCAAGTCGTCGTCGATTGTGCCAGTATGAGTTATTCTTATTACCAACAAACCGGTAACTCAAAAAATTAAGGAAATATTGAGCGGTAGGACAATTAGCGAATATTGACTTTATCTTCATGCTTAATTGTAATAATAATATTGAAAGCCAAACAGTTAACTTTTACTCCGCAATCTTTGAATGGTCCGAACAATCCAGTCTAATCCCATTAAATAGTTTTGTAACTCGACATAAGATAACATAACATTAATTCACAAATACACTTACAATAATTCACTCACTTACTTTAAGTACCGCTAGTACCTCTACAAGTATCATGACCGAAAGGTGGTCATAACTGGTTTCTATTTGGAAACATCTAATAAAATTTGGCTTAGTACAAAAAAAATTCGCTAGAAGTCAAAACATTTTTTACTCGTTTCTAGTTATCGCGCACCGAATCACAATTAAAATCGTTTTAATATATCGCATGCCGATCTCCGTAATAACTCTTTGCGTCTTTAACCTTTATCAGTGCGAGAGCTACTTGTTATTTTCATATACATCAAATTTTTAAAATTAAAAGACCTTTACAACTTGATAAACAGAAAACACAATCTCAAAATTATTGAAACAAACCTCCTAGTGATTCAGCTAAAGATGAAATTCAGAAAGTTATGTAGCGTACCTTGAGTTCAGGCTTGTTATTTCTAAATTGAACCTCTTTTCACCACATTTTGGAAATGTGTAATTTTTTTAGTGTTCACCAAATTGTTAAAACCATGTTGGTTGCGATCCGAAGACTGTTTGGACATGGCTGATATATACCATAATTGTTCCTGGAATGTCGCAAACGATTGTTATATATATTTTACGTTATGCGACAACTCGGCGACGGACAACTTGGCGACGGTAAAGTCGGCGACGGTCAACTCGGCGAAACCAACTCGGTGACGACAAACTCGGCGACGGTCAATTCGGCGACGACCAACTCGGCAACGGACAACTCGGCGACGGACAACTCAGCGACGGTCACCTCGGCGACGGTCAACTCGGCGACGGTCAACTCGGCGACGGTCAACTCGGCGATGGTCAACTCGGCGATGGTCAACTTGGCGACGATCAACTCGGCGACGGACAACTCGGCGAAGGTCAACTCGGCGACGGACAAATCGGCGACGGCCAACTCGGCGACGTTCAACTCGACGACGGGAAAAAAATTTAAAAAATTCAAAGGAATGCTGTGTTTTGTCGCCACAATTATTGTAGACTTTCAAATAAGTCAGTCTCCACAAAATAAGTCACGAATTGGACCGCAGTCTAAGTATAAATAATTAAATAAAAGAAAAATGTGAAAAACTACTTTGGACATTTGGATTTTCTAAAATAATTTTTTGTTTCTGATTTTGTGGCAAAGGAAGAAGTTTCCGAGTTTTTTCAGTTTTTTAATTACAAGGTAACAATTACAGTGAAAATCAACACATTTACGCTTAAATTCTAATTTAGTGAATCCTATTTTTTTTTTGTTCCAAGGATATACTCAGCAAACGTAGAAGTATTTCCAGAAATGGTGCAGAAGTAATGAACAAAAGAACTTCATTATTTATGAAAAAGATAGGACAGTGGGAAAAGGTTTATCAGTTTCTAAAAAGTACTTAAAAGTAGTATTTAATTATAAGTAATGACATACATTTATTTTAAATAAAATTCCAATATTTTGTTAATAATTTAAATTGTGTATTTATTTTTTAGCCATTAATAATAAAACTGAATTTTATATGACAAAAGAATAAAAAATTATTCGCTAAAATTTACATACTGATACTTCGTCAAAATCCACCTGCAAAAATTGGCAAATACGCTTATTAAAAATTATTTAAACATATTAATATTTACAATTTGATTATGTAATTAGAATTTATTGTATTCTTATATTATATCTATTCTACAAAGCACTATTTTTAATTAAACAGACAAACCAAACATGCACACCTTGAAGATGTATCTGCATCATATTTTATTTACACTTTGTGGCGACAAAGCACAGCATTTCCGCAATTAGTCAATTTTTATCTTCATTCGCCGAGTTGTCCGTCGCCGAGTTGACCATCGCCGAGTTTACCGTCGCCGAGTTGACCGTGTCCGAGTTTGTCGTCGCCGAGTTGGTTTCGTTGAGTTGATCGTTGTCAAGTTTACCATCACCGAGTTGTCCGTCGCCGAGTTGTCCGTCGCCGAGTTGTCCGTCGCCGAGTTGACCGTCGTCGAGTTTACCGTCACCGAGTTGTCCGTCGCCGAGTTGGTTTCGCCGAGTTGACCTGTTCCGATATTTTATACGAAATGTCTACTATTGTTTGCACTAAAATCCAAACCTAGATGTCACTAAAGAGACAATAGGCACTGCAGAATACAAGCACAGTACTGTATTTTATCGATGGGTGTGAGCGTAGCATTATTATGTAACGTGAGTGCCACCTTTTTAAAAGTCCTTGACTTATAAAATTACCCTCGGAAATGCTCGTGTATAATATAACGATTGAAAATTATGTGACGATAGGCAAAATGAGTTTTCCGTATATTATATGGACATTTATAAAGTTTGATTTTGATACAATGAAATTGACAGGCGGGCCTTACTTTATGAGGAACATGGAAAGTATACCGGAGATATTCGGGATTTTGATTCTTTCTTCAAAATTAAACCTTTCGTACCGATAAAACCTATATTTGTGGTGGCAGAAAAGGATTAATGGGTTTGCGAGGACTCCACTCTTTTTTATTAAAATAAAACACATTTGCTTGTTTAGAAAATGAAAGAATTATTTATTGAAAGTATGCTCCATCTAGAACTTTTCCCCATCTTTCAGGCAATATACGGATTTCCTCTCTGAAGAAATCCAGCTGGTGGGGTAGAATTTTCCAGTTCTGTCCTTTTATATAATTCTCACAAGGTTTGCAACAAGTGGTTTTGCATTATCTTGCTGGAAAATTAATTTGTTGCGTCTATTCACCCATTATGGTCGTTTTTCCTCTATAGCTCGCTTCAAACTTATTAGATGGCGTCGGCAGGCATCGCCATTGATAATTTCACCTAATTCCAGCGTAGAACCAGAGTACAACAGAGTTCATCAAAAAACTTGATAATCCCTGAACTGACGAAACAAGGGGATTTTTTTAGTACACAATTTTTATGATTGTTGTCGGGTCGGATAACTTATTATTTTATAATATTACACAAAATAGTAATAAATAATAATTAATGGACGAAATAAAAAAAACATCAATTTATCCTTTTATTTTTTTCTATATGTATTTTTACTTAATAAACACATTTTTATTAATCTTACGAAATATCTTACGAAATTCGAAAATCAATATTTCTTAACCAAAATATCCTTAACGAACAAAGAGAAATCCGGTTCTCACCAATTACAGACCCCGCCCTTTTCTATTCTCACGTACGCAATAATATACCTTGAATTTTGTTACTCAACCTACATATGACTCATCGCCTACCTGCGCGATCCGTAGATTAATTAATTTTTATTGCTTATTTTTTCTTCTCTCCTTCTTTTATTATATTTTGCTTTTTTCTATTATATAACAAAAATTTTTACTAATACAAATCAGTAGATACTCCTGATGATGACCTAACAAGTCGAAATCGATCGAGTGATTTTATAAAGACATTCAAAATATTCTGCGGAACAAAAAACAAGTGATTAATAAAAATGTGTTTATTAAGTATAAGTGTGTTTCGCCAAGTGCCTACGGCAAATAGCGTTAAAAGTATATGTATTTTCTTACCTCGAGATTAATTTGTAATTGTTTTTAGTTATATTTAAAGATTCACTTAAATTTAAAAAAAAAAATATTTGTTTACAAATCAAAAATTAAATGTCAAAATGATTGATTTGAAGTTAGTTTTAAGTTGTTGTTATAATTTATTTTCTAAGTTACCCTGTATTTTTCCTATATTTTATCGCTGTCTCGAACACTATTTCAAAGAAACGCAGCAACTGATTTATTTTACTCCCAAGGGACTAGATTAGTAAGAACAATTTTTGACTCGCCAGCATGCCAGAAGACAAGGGGTAATGGTATGGGGCACAATTTCATATTTGGGCGCATTCTTTTCCAGAAATTCAGGAGCTATTTGGGCCTCTTCAGTGGATTTTTGAACAGGATAATGCGTCCAAGCATAATGCTCGTGCTGGTCGTGGATTGCGAGTCAAAACGTTGAGTTATTACCATGGCCACCTTATCCCCTGATTTAAATATCGAAAATATTTGGACCAGGATCTTTGAAGTAATTTTAAAAAAAGACCAGGATCTTTGAAGTAATTTTAAAGAATGGGACTAGTACATTTTACTAAAAATAGCTAGAAAGATTAAAGAATTTCTTAACAAAAACAAATATTGAAATAAAAATATAAATTTATTTTCTATGATTTCAGATTAAATACTCAATTCCCTTATAGTGCGTTCATGACATAGTGAGTTAGTTCGGAAAAAATACTATGGTAACATACAAAATGTATTAAAACAACAACAAAGATAAAACAATTTCAACTCGAGTTCGGATCTAGTAGGCGTGGTATAAAGCATTTCAAATAATTTGATTGGTTTTGAGTTCGTTAGCGAGTATGGAAATATTTATTTCCGATGTCATGTACGCGACATTAGACGTATCACTTCATGCGACGTGACTATGGATCCTCCTGGTCACTAGATTTTAAAATCAAAATTTACTAATGGCGTTTTCTTTTTACAAAAAAGTGGCATAAAATTTTGATGTACATCAAAATTTTTTGATGTAAATCACATTTTCGCGTTCTTTTAGGGGAAAAAATAGCAAAAAAATTTGATGTACATCAAAAAATGGAAATGTAGATTTTTCCTTCCATTTTAACTACCACATACACACATTTATATACATATAATATGTCAATCGGAAATAATGTCAAATACATCAAACGCGTCATTTGAAATTTTTTCAAAATGGTTTGTTATTGTTTTTGGCATGGACGCACACTACGATTAAAACACATCAAATTTTTTCGTATTCTTTTTAACTATCGGAAATTTGATTTACATCAAAAAAGTAAAAGAATTCGCTATAAATAATTTTGTGCAAAACACTCAATGAAATTTTTTTAAATCTTAGTTGGCTGCATTAGTTTGAAATTTTTCATTATTTATTTGTCACGTAAAAATTTCAAGTGATAGAAATTATCATTTGAAGTGATAGCAGTCGCAAGAAAATATTTATAAAGCAGCATACTAAGATTTTAAAAACAGCCAGAACGACTTTATTGACCAAGAAGATGCGAGTAGTTACATCACTTGAAGTGCGACTTGAAGTGATGTGACTAGGAGAATAGGGGTGTAAGTGAACCGCGGTGTACATAATCTACTATTTTCCTATAAAAAAAATTATGAAACAAAAGTTTCCCATTTAACTTTTTTTTATGTTTTAATCTATGCAATCTATTCTGGGGCCGAAGCAATCCCAACTCTTTCACTTTTTCACGTCCTACTTTACGCATTGCTTGCCAAATCGAGGGCATACGGCTATAGGTCCAATTTTATCACCACATGTACATTGTATAGCTCCATGCTAGCCCTATACTGGCATGGAAGATGGGTCGGCACATGTGTCTTGCACTCCGACTTGGTTTTAGCATATTTATGTTGTTACCAACAGCATCTCTATACTAACAAAAGTTAAAGCAAATGCCAATTGTAGTTTTCAGCTCTTAGATACAATTTACCTATTTAAGGATCTTTGTTTTTCTTATATACGCCTAAATGTTGATAATGAAATACATTTACGTACGAATGCCGCCAACTGTACAATATGTTGTTTGACAAGGTATACAAACAAAGCAAATTATATGTATAACGCGAGTTTATGTCAATATTGAGTGCCGCCATCGAATTTGAAGAAGATTTTAGAAAATGCGTATTGGTTACAGCGGCAATAAGGTTACAGTTTGTGAATATCATTTTTTAGATTACTGAATCTTTTTCTTTGTAAGAGAATCGGGCAACAAACTGATATCCGGGTAACGAATTATGTATGATACCTGCAAGCTCTAGATGGCGCCATACAACTCCTATGCACTTGATTAAGTGATTGATTAACCTGGTCTTGCTTGCAACTTATGCCTGGTCGACCACTATACGTATTTAGCTTAGCACAAAAATGGTAATATTTCAGATACACAGTAGTTTCTGAACAGGGATTCGTGATGTTTAGGTAAATTGAACAATTTTGTTAGACTGCGATATTAGCCCAACACGTTTATTTTAAAAAATTTCGTTAGTAATTTATTTAGGATTTCACATGGACGTTATTGAACAAACCACTATAATCTTAATGTTTTCCTTATTTATTACAGCGGCGGTATAAAATTCTCGGATTTAACAGCAGCTGAAGGTGAGTTTTAAACTGATGTTAATATAAAAATATTTACGCACCTAACTGAAATATGTACTAACATCTATGTGTGTATGATCTGAATGTCACTAACATCAATACTAAGTGTATTAAAACAAAAACAATTTAAATGTTTACAATAAGTACTAACTTTTCTTAGTTGGGTGTGATGAATCGGACTAACAATCCTTGATTGAGGCTATTTAAAAATAAAATCCGATGTTCAATTTAATTTAATTTTCATTAACACACAATTCTAATAAAATTTTCTTTGTAACAATAATCTTATTTTATTTATACTCGTAACAACCCAGTGTATAAATCACATGGGGTCGCATTATACGCATTGTTGTTTCAATCTTAATTGATATTGACCGATTGCAATTTTTCTTTCTTTATTATGAGTTCACAGTTTTATAGAAGAACTATAAGAAGTTCTTATAATTTAATTTAATTGTAACGCAAATATCTATCATGTAATTAACAAAATAATGTTTTTAATTTTAATTGGTGAGATTAAATTAAATTGAATTTATGTACAATTATGTATAAAATTTTAAAGCCATAAAAATGAAATGTGCTGGAACCAAGAGTATCAAAGATGGGATACCAGAGCACAGTTTTGATGATGATACTCCATGTCCAAGATGTTTATCAGTTAGAGCTGAAAAAATGGGGGATGAGGGTGAGTTCATCACAAAAAAAAAAAAAATTGAAAGCAAAAAGCATAAATAAAATATTAAATGATAAATTAGAGGAATAATATTGATTACATTTCATATTGCAAATCATATCTAATAAAAATCATAATTAGCTCTCATGTTCTGTATATTGATTAATATTGTTGCGGCTTTAATTATTGTAACATACTCAAAGCAAATTTTTATTATTTTTATAAGATTTTAGCCATCGCCATCATAAATTCATTAGAGTAACATCATTTTATTAATACACATCTTATCATTAATTATAATCTGTTTAAGGCATAGCTAAAAGCATAGTCATGAAATATAGACAATTCTGTAGCGGCATCTTCTCATAATACAACTTATTGAAAATTGGAAACTGCTCTAGCATCCAAATATATTAATTATTTAGGGACATCTTTAAACAGGTTCATACCTCTAAAACAATCTTAGCTGCAGCTATCCACTATTGCTAATACATATCAGTGGCAACGCCAGCCATATATTCCCAGCATATTTATAGGTTCTATTGCTCTCCTCATTTTCATTCTAAATCCCACCGTAACGCGGTTAACTCCATTAAATTGGTACATGTTATATTAAATAGGCCCGAATAATTTTATTGCATATTTATATGGGGTGACATAATATATGTAGTTCAGGATACAGTCCAGAAAACGATTGGCTTAGTTTTAGTGGCGCTGCATCCTTATAACGTTCAGAACAATGGGAAGTTCTACAGTCAGTCCTAACTAACGCAGCACAAATTATTATCAGAAAAATAAAGCACCGAAACCTCATCATAAGTGGTCGAACACGTAAAGTGTCGACAGTATATCGAAATCTAGCGAGTTAACTAGTCAGCTCGAAACACCAGAACTTCCCTAAATATAATATGTCTGTGCGAATAAAAGAAACTTATAACGCCAAAAAAAACGGAAACCATCCGGTTACTCACGAAATTACTTGGTCAATACCAGAAATTGCACTAAAGTCTTACTTACATCTTTGATCAATAGCAATTCAAGCGGAAACGGATAATTAAGAACAAATGTGGCCGATGTTTTTGATATACTCATCAAAATATATTATATCGGACCGGCCATGTTATTCCTATAAGCATAATTGCTCCAGCAATGGAAGAAGATATCTGGATGTTCGACAGAGAGATGCAACCACTTCTGTGCGGTTTATTGTGATACTCGAGTACATTATATGGAAAAGCCATATTACAAAGTCGAACGACCTGTTCAAGGAGTCAGCCCAAATTCTTGGACATGCGGACAGAATGATACCTTTGGTTCTGCTTGGCCGAAGTTCAAACTATATCACAGATAGTTTTATACCGTTAGACCAAACCGCAAACCGAATTGGTTGAATTAAACATAAGCAAAACGAAAATTCTTATAACTTCAAAGAGTATCTTCGGGACTAATATTGTGGCTTCTAGAAATAATTTCAATTTAGTCGAAAAATTACATCACAAAATCTTCGAACGCTTTCTAGGACGCTAATGGTCGAAAGTCATTCAAATCGATAATTGGTTCCGTTCAAGTTGCTGATGATTAATAGAGATTTTGTATGAATTTTGAAATAAAACTGTGTTAAATAAAAACCAACCCATCAGATTGGCTAGGTCACGTCCAAAGAGCCCCACCATAGAGAATGAAGAAGCAGTGTGCCTACAACCACCTGGTGTTACGTTGCAGAGGAAAAGCGAAACTTCGCTGGAACGGCGACATTGCACAACATCTGCGTTATATAAAATTTTGTAACTGGAAGCATTAGGCATTCTTCCGGTTTCTAGCATGAATTTTGGGCTAGTTTAAGGAAATTTGGCGTTCCTGGTTGGACAATCAAATTATTAAAAAGTCATGGTGGTTTGTGATTGTTCCGTATATTGGTCTATTTTCAGTACTCTCGAATTACAATCGAAAAACCAAAGTAAAATATAAAAATTCGTAAATACGAAAAAGTTAGTTGTGAGAATAGAATATAGATGGAAAATGTGAAAGAATCGAATTTCGTACGCTACGCAGTATTTCGCTAGTAGTACAACTACAGGTATTGTTCTATATATAGACAATATTCCAATGTAAATAATATAACATCAGTCATTGCGACCTGAATTTTCTCAAATCAATAATCTCATCTATTCGAAAATGATTGTTGTGATTCTTACACATTTGTCATCTATAAGTCAACAATTCAAAATTAAAAAGTCAACTTTGTGTGTTCAAGTTCCATAAGACGGAAGTCAGTAGGATTCTAACGTGTATTTAGAGGTCAAACAGAATGAAACTCAACCATTTCTGAACAAATTTCGTAATAGATTTTAAACGAAGTTCCTTAGTTTGGTTGTGCTGGAAGGCATTGTCATTTCTCATTTGAGTATAAAAAGTCGATTTGTAAAATGGGATTGGGTTTTAACCCTGTTTCTTTTATTCGATTTGTTGGATGCATACGAATATGTATAATGTCGAAATTTTCGGTATCTAGTTCTTTTTTTCTAGTTCTTCGACTCTTTTGTTACAATTTATCTGGCCAGTTTTGACAATCTGTCTAGCTATTTTATCTTATTTCGCGTATCCTCAAATGTTTAAGCGCCTAATGATTAAAACAAACACTCAAGATTTGCTAACGAGATTTACAATACCAATAAACCAAAAATTACAAAAACTACACAATCCATTGTTAGAAGCATGCTATGCATAACTATTAGTAAAATATCCAAGTAATATTGTCAATTTATATAACATTATTAAAAAGCCGGTTGTTAAATCTTATTAGTTTATAGAAAATTTGAATTTTATATTTTATATAACCATCCAGTACTATTCCTCTAATGCATCGCAACAAATCGAAAGTGGTATGATTAACCCGATAATTGATTTACTACATTAATATAATATACATAGAATAGGGGTGGCTTTCTTTCGCTTTTAATAAAAACCTGAAGTATATTTAACAGCCGGTTTAAGATCATCAGTTTACACTAAGCTGTTTGTTTGTTACGCCTGAGTATTCACACAAATATGTGACTATATTTTTGGCATTGCATATTGATTGGTTCAAGATCACAATTCACGTGATGCTAATGACTAATTTAAATTTTCATTATTTTTTCCATTAATTTAGCATTCGTATTCCAAGAAAATCTACTGCGGACGATGATGCAAATTGAAAATACATATTTTGAATTAGGAAAAACTTGTACACGGGATTGTTTAATTATATGCGATCGTGGTGCTATGGACGCAAGCGCTTGTAAGTATTTCTAATATCGAAAAATTATGTTACGAAGATTTCTAATCAATTCTCCTTTATGACGTAGACATATCAAAAGACAAATGGGAACGAATGCTGAACGGAAATTCTTGGAATGAAGTGGAGCTACGGGACAATCGGTATAATCAAATAATACATATGGTTTCGGCAGCAAATGGGGCGGAAGAATTTTATACGATTGAGGTAAATAATTATAGACTAGTACTTTTCAATCAGTTAACTTTAAATATATAATTTTGTAGGATCACGCTAGTCGTACCGAAGGTGTCGAAATTGCCCGTGAACTTGATTACAAATCAGCAGCCGCCTGGGTCGGACATCCGTATTTTGATGTTATCGACAATTCAACAGACTTTGAAACCAAAATGAATCGTATGATTGAGTGTGTATGTCAGAAATTAGGTATCGATACGGGTGATCGCCTATTAAAAACATCAAAGAAACTAAAGTTCCTTATATCGGAACCATTACCGAAAGATTCAGACTTTCCACCTTTTCAAGATTTCGATGTTGTTCATCATTATCTGCAATCAGCTGGACCAAAAGTTCAGGCACGTTTAAGGAAGCGTGGTCGAAATGGACATTGGAGTTATATACATACAATTCGGCGGCCCCATTTACATGGACAATCGGTTGAGGTGAAAACTCAGCTAACACATCGTGACTACATGAATTTATTGGCGCAAAAAGACACAGCGCACTTTACAATTCATAAAAAGCGTCGATGTTTTCTAGTCAATAATCAATACTTCCAGCTGGATATTTACAAAGAACCAGCCCATCCGAGGTAAAATATTATAGATCCAATGTTAAATGCATTTTTATTTTCATGTCGAAAATTTTTTTAAATTTATTTTCACAGGTGCAAGGGGCTCATATTCCTTGAGACGTACTCATCGCTTGACAGTGAAAACCTAAAAAATTGTATGCCAAATTTTTTAAACATAATCAAAGAGGTAACTGGAGCTCCTGAGTATTCAATGTTTAATCTGTCGCTTAAGGAGGATTGGAGCAAAACAAAAAAATACTGTCATTCATTGCACGGTAAGCACGGTATTGTCGCTAGTAATAATGTTGGACAAAAAACCCATTACGATTGTACTAATAACACTGAGGTTATAAGTGAAGATGACTAAATCGAATCGAGTTAACTAATATGCATATTGTGTGTGTGTTGCTGTAATTTTAGTAACAAAAGCCCGAGTGGTTTTAAATTGTTTTTTTTTCTTTTTAATTTAGAATTTTAATTTTTTATTCTCGGGGTGTGTCTTATTTGTATTTGTTGTGTGGGTGGTGGTGGTTTTTTTTTTACTTGTTAAATATTTTATATT
Source organism: Nephrotoma flavescens (assembly GCA_932526605.1). Classification (NCBI taxonomy): domain Eukaryota; kingdom Metazoa; phylum Arthropoda; class Insecta; order Diptera; family Tipulidae; genus Nephrotoma; species Nephrotoma flavescens. Next base: position 262,858,716 of record OW052222.1, on the reverse strand, counting down.
ATTTGGGTTACAATCAATCGTGATACACAAAGCTGTCGAGCTTGCTAATAAACCGCATAGAAGATAGATAAAATTCTACTACCAATTCGCGCGAACACTTTGTAAAGTAGAGTAGGCACATCTCGAACCTTTAGATTAGTAGTGTAATTATAGAGAGTCGTACCAGAGATTTTTTGATTTCTACTTTTGGTTATACATTTTGTAGAAATTTTATTAATAAAGAAAAATCGTTGAATCTTATAAATAAATAAATAAATTTTGAATCAAATTCACAACTAATATTTTTGTTAATACATAGTAATATTTTTAAAATAATATAATGTTTAAGTAAATATTTTGGTAAAAGCAAATTTAACATTAGAATTTTATTTAATTTTTTAAAAACTAATTTTGCTGGAAATTTTGGTTTAGGGTTGTGTTTGTTTGGTTCATGCACGTTTTATAGATTCACTAGTTACAATACATTACAGTTTCTTGCACTTCAATATCCGTATTAATACAAATGGTGATACCGTAAAATAGACGTAAGAGAGGTAGTAAACGAGAAAATAACAAATATGCGTTTTGTCATAAAAGTTGTATGTCCTTTCACATGTCTTCTGTTACTTTGTAGTGTCATATTGATAAAAAAAAACAGTAAAATTGCAAAAAATATGGATGAAATTTTTATTTGAATCGATAAATCAACGTTTGCCATTTACTTTATAAAGATTATTTCATGTTGAGTATTAAATGTTGGTCACGGCTACGTTTTAAGTGGTCCATGCGAGGATTTTTCACCACCAAGGATTTCGGCTGGTATCTCGCTAATGCCACGTTTCACTCTTTGCATTCGATTGTGTCAACTTGTATTATTTTTAACTAAATGAATTAAAATAATTTACAGTGGTAGAATTGAACGTATTATCCAATTATTTTATAATAGTAATAAATGAAAGTTTTAGTTTTTGTAATCTTTGACAGTGTGGTAACCGGACAAGTGGTGCAGTGGTTAAAGCTTCGGCACTTGGACCAGGAGGTACTGGGTTCGAATCCCATCAGAGGTAGATGCAAAATCGAATTTTCATCATCGATAACAATCGGTGATGTTAATAAACACAACTACCCCTCTGATGGAGTGCCAGAATTCAGCGCCGACACACCGTTCACGTCAATGTTCAGATTGACATGGAGCTTGCAATATGCATGGTACTGTGGTTGTGTGAGTAGGTGAATAGATGAATGGGTTAATAATGATGTGACGTGAATGCCTAAATTGGCCTAAGTGTCAACCCCTGAGACACCCTGACACCTACCTACATGTGTAGTAAAGTGAGTTATACGTGTGTAAAGTGTTAATGTCTTCCAATTCTGCACTTGTTGGTTTATTAGCATAGAAGAGAGACTTCACGTAATCTCATAAAAAATTGTCAAGAGGCGTCAAGAGGCGTCAAATACAATCAACGATACAGGCGGCCAATTCACCGAACCGAAACCTGAGATAAATTTCCCACTGAAATCTTTTCTGAATAAGTCCATGGTTTTGTGTGCTGTGTGACATGTGGCCCCTTCTTGCTGAAACCACATATCGACCAGATTCAGTTCATGTATTTTGGGCAAAAAAACAAGTCCGAAATCATGGTCCTATCATCAACGATAGCGAGCGCCATTGACGGTTACGTAATCTTTCAATAAATATGGAGATTCACTGGCCCATAAACCGCACCAAACAATGTTTTTTCTGGGTGCATTAGTAGTTATTGCATTGTCTGCGGCTGCTGGTCACGCCAAATTTTGCAATTTTGCTTATTACTGTTATATTTTAATATAATAAAAAAATAATAAAAAAACTGTATTTTAAAAAATAAAATTATATTTTATGTTACTTTTATCTTTATGTGATATACAAAATTAAAATATAGGTGAGAAGACCGGTTTCGGACGTTCGTCCTTTGTCAAAGTACTAGAAGTAAAAGTAGCGTAAAAGAATCGACAAAGGACGAACGTTCGAAACCGGTCTTCTGACCTATATTTTAATTTTGTATATCACATAAAGATAAAAGTAACATAAAATAAAATTTATTTTTTAAAAACCAGTTTTTTAATATATTTTTTTTATATTAATATATAACAGTAATAGTTAAAGTTATATAATACACTGAGCCAAAAACAATATGGATTTATATTATAATCTGTATTTCATGTATTATAATTTTGCTTACTACTCTTGTACTCATTTAACCAAAAATGAGCTTCGTCACTGAACACAATTTTCACTGACACAAACTTTTCCCTGAACACCAATTTTGATAATAAAATTCAATAATTTGTAAACGTTGTTCCATGATAAAAAAATCGCTTTCCATGATAAAATTGCAATGGTAACTGAGAACAATTGACTTTGACAGATTTCGCTTGATGAGTGAAAAACATGTATGTACACGAAGATGCCAAAACAAAAAAATCACCGGTTAACATTGAAGAATCAGGGGCGGTATGTTGTACCATCACTTCGAATCGAAATTCGAAAAAGTCGAATGGTGGTATGTTGTATCATTTTCGAAAAGCAAAAATGATACAACTTTCACTTTTTCGATTCGACTGTTTTCAAATTCGACTTTTTTCGTTCGAAGTGATGGTATAACATACCGCCCCAGAATATATGATTTCTAGCCGTCAAAATTTGATATTTTTGAGGATTCCACTCGTTGCCATCAAGAACATAGTAGAAGGTACGGCTCTATATATTTAGTAACATTATTCTGTGGGACTATCTCGATTAGGTACACTTTACGGTATCACCTCGTGCATTATAACTGAAGAGCAATTGGACATTGTAGACCATTCCATTCATTTAAATATAGCGCATCAACCTATTTTAACTCACATGGCCCTGCCCATAAACCAGAAACCCACTTAATTTTTGCCAATTATTGTGTTGTATATGAATACTTAATAAATTTCATTTAATTTAATTTTTTTTTTGTCTTGTTTTGATTTTTATAATGTTAATTTTATTTTTCGTATAAAGATTTTCTTAAAGATGAGGAACAAGTTACCAAGAATGGTTTCTCTGAAAAATTAGATGCGATTACAATACCAATACTAAATGGATCTTCATAATTTTAGTTAAAAATTTTTATTTTTTGTTTTTATTTTTTAAATATAATTTTATTGTTATATACATGCATACACTTAATGTTATTTTATTATAATGATTAAAAAACAATTACACTTCACCTCTTCTTATGATTACAATACTATTATGATTTTATTTATAAATGAACAACAAATTTATGTATCCTTCTTGCCATAGTAAATCGATGAAGTTGTTTTTTTTTGCAACCCTACGATTCACTATTACAAATTTGTGCGCATTGTAAACTGAGTCTAGAGTTGGAAATTGGTTAAATCCTTAATTCTTAAGACAGAATCCGTGCACACGATACATTTTTCATGTTCTTTTATGTTATTATTTTAATATTGTTACAAAAACAAAAAAATAATGTGCTTTAAATAAAAAATATATATACATAAATATATATATAAATAAATAATTAAATTAATATAAAAAAATATTTAATAAACAAAAAATTATCTATACAATTTAAACATAACATCTCTGTATTTAAATTAAAATAAATAAACACAAACAATGTATTAACAGAATCGCAAATTACAGGCAAACGGTCTTGTAGAATTATAAGAAAACGATTTAATCCGCCACATTGCGATTATTACTATAATTAACGTTTCTGTTAGTATTATTCTGTGACCAATCTTTACAAAACGAAAGTAAAAAATTATTTGTTAATATTTTAAAATTTCGACTAAAATTATTTTTTTGAAAATTTTATTTTATTTGTAATCAAATCACTGATAAAAATTATTAAAAATTTTATGTAAATTTATTGAAAGATGAACATATTTTAAAATATAAATTCTGTACTTAAAAATGAAAAAAAGAAAATCAAAGAAAAGAAAAAATTTAATTGGTAGTTTTGTTCTTTTTTTTTTTTGTATAAATTTTGGATTTAAATAATAATGTGTCCTTCAGGTAAGTTGATCAGTTTTAATTTTGCAAACAAGCATAACCTATTATAATATATAACAAAACAAAATGTTCTTAATTTTTCTTTTTTAATTAACAAGAGATATTAATATTCCTTGGTGGCTGATAGAGAAACCTCGTCAGTTTCAAATTATACTGGAAGGTAGGGGCGATATAAAATATTCCTGTGGACCAAGCGCAAAAACCAATGTGATTAAGAACTACCGATAAATATAACCCCAGCAGGTAGAGAATCAATACGCTTTTGGGGAAGCTGTATTGCTTAACTTATAGAACTGGGGGAACTGTATTGGTTAACTTATACAAGAATCAAAAATAGAGACCACAATTGAGGAAGATGAACTGGGCGACAGATAAAGTGTAACGTTTGTATACGGTCACTCGGTATTATAGGAACTATAATTTAATCGATTGTCGATGAGCAAAGGAGAAATTTTTAAATTAATTTTGTTTACCTTGTAACCAGTTTCCCCTTCCCTAATCGACAAATCGATCATAATGTTTTTTTTGTTGATCGACTGAAAAATAAAATGAATTAACGGAGAGTCAAGTATGGATGTTTGGATTGAGTAGATCGGTTGAAGATTTAAAACTAATATAATCGATCATGTGTTTTCAAATTTAATTTAGTCTTGTGTTTTTATACTTAAAATTTGTGTAAAAAAAAAAATTTGTGGATACCGAATTGTAAAAAAAAGTAATTAATACTATAGAATTGAATCATTTTGATGATTCGAAGGGACTATATATACATATTGTAATAATTCGATTAAATATAATAAAATTTACAACTGCTTAATGTATAATATACTATGAAATTAAAATAAAAAAAAATGAAATTAAATTAAAATAAAAAAAAAAAATTAAAACACGGCTTTTAAATGAACAGTGCTTAAATATTCCGTTTTTTAATATTGGGGTCCACGATAAATGGTCATAAATTGGAGTGTAATGAAAGTGAATCGTAAAAGGTGATAACACACAACTAATTTTTGAAGTCAAATTTGGTAAACAACAACACCAATTAAAAATAAAATTATTGGATGAAAGCGAGCATTCTTACAAAATTACACTTAAACCAAATAATTGTGATACTCCAAAATTGCTTTGAAGTACATAACTTCATAAAAATTCGGGGATTCGTTACCAACATAAAACCAAGTGCAATCAGTCATTTTATAAATTTGGGGTCGGCGCGAATGACGAGGGAATATCGGTATATGCAATTACCGCTACAATCGGACGCTTACAACCCGGGAGCAACCAACGTGGCAACCACCCGCAACGTTACCAGCATATAACTAAGTATTTAACAATTAAGGTACACAATTCATTTATTATATTTACTTTTATATTTTCTTACATTTTTTTTTTGCCTGGTTCGATACATTAGTTTTCGATTGCTTTACGATTCTTTTCCTTGATATATTTTTGACTGCCAAGAAAAATTCTTGTGTTGATAATTTAGAATAAAAATATAGTGAGCAAATAATGATGGACTAGAGGACTAGCGTGATAGTGATATGAGTGGGCTAGTGATAAACGTGTTATGCGTCTGGTGAAGGTGATGTATATACATATTACCAGATGTTTTAGATGTTTTTGACCAACGAACCCGCCCGACTACGACGGGTATACCCGCTAAATCCTGGCGGGTCAAAAACAGGTAATCGTTACAAAAGGACACTTCATACATAAGACCCCGCGTTTCGAAAGATCAGGAAGAATAATTTTTATATCCCTGTTCCGGCCAGAATTTTTTTTTCATTTCCACAGTACACAAATGTGTATGTAAAAAATGACAAGTTGCAATGTCTGGAGATCTGGATTCAGTAATTTATTCGAATGACTTCAAATAATTAAAGACTTTATAATTTGCAATCGAAAGTAAAGACGTAAAATTCAGTTTCAGTGGATATAAAACCAACAACAAAGATGCGTAGATTGCGAACTAACCACGCAAGAGACTGGTCGAGTTACCTTAACTAAAGAAGAACTTCGCGATGACGTCACCTTAATCTAAATTTTTTTATCGTGTCTGGCGTTCTCTAAACTATTTAGAGAGGCAGGTATGTAGTTCAAGCAGTAAGGACGGGGTAAAGCAGTAGACATGTAGAAAGTACACATTGATCAGAATGAACCTATTTAAGTGTCTTGAGGGAGTCAGAGGCGAGATAAGAACATCCCTTCACACTGTAGGGCTAAATCTATTCAAGATGCAGTTGAATAGTGGGTCAGAATTTATAGAAAACCCTTCATAATGTGGTCCCGAAAATTGACGGCCAATTAATGACATGTATGAAGATCGAAATCATGTAGGTATCGTAGACGGGAGGTACCTTTGAGGGTAATGATAACCGAATTTGGGTGAGTCTAGGACGTACAAGAAGATGATTGCTAACTAGATTACTTGTCAAGTAGAATAAAGTTTGGGAGCGTGAGGTTCTACCCATATCTAGAATAACTGTGAGTGATATCTACAATAACTTCAGGCAAGTTTCTCTCTCTATCTCTCTGGCATTATATCGCATCAAGGGATTTGGCCGCCTCGAATGGGAATCGAACCCGGGACCTCCGGTCGCTGGAGCAAGCATGTTGACCACTTTGGCATAGGGGCAAGTTTCGATCATTGGTTAAACCGTGGTTCCGCCAGCAGTCTTTACTCGATCGACTTCGTTTACTAGTTTAAATTGCAAGGACTATCAAAATCATAATAATTGTTCATTATAACTTAATTTGATTCTTGACTAAGAGGTCGCCGTGAGGAAGATCTGATTATTTTTGGAACGTCAGGCGTTTCTTTGTGGCTCAGCTTTAATTTGATGTTCTTTTCGTACTTTTCTACAAATTTCAACTTGTTAGTTCGTCCTTCAGTGGCCCTATTCTGGCTTTCCCAGGGAATAGGGAATTGGGGAAATATTTTGCTGTAATTACAAATTAAAATAATTCCCAAATATTTATTCCCCGTTTCCAAATGTATATTCTGGTAGACTGTAAATAATTTTTGGGGGAAAATTTTTTATTTTGTTTTTTATAAACTATAACGCATGTTGCGACCTTAATACAAGTTTAATTTATTTTTCAAAATATATTTATCACAAAAAATAATGTTTAGAAATTCGAAAAAGTACGAATTACAATACCCTAAAAAAATAATTTTGAAAATTATTTACATCATTAACGTCAAAACTGCTATAAAATGGAATTATTTTTTCCCAATAAAAAAAATTCCCAAGCGTCAGAACACACTTTGGGGAATAAATAATTCCCAACTGCTAGAAATACGTCACTAATTCCCAATTCCCGGGGAAAACCAGAATAGGGCCACAGGTAGGTTGTGATAGATGTGAATCATGTCATACGACAGGTTATAGTTGTCTTACGAGTAGTTTTAAGTGTTTTGAGTTCTTTCGTTTTCCACAATCATGGAATGTCTTAAAGATTTTTTAACCGTTACAATTTGTATATCTATTTTCTTGCCGGACAAAAATTTTGGTTGCTTCAATTAAGTCCAACCACACAAATGTGTGTATAAAAAATGACAGTTTGTAATGTCTTCCGTATTTTCCGTAACGGATCTTAATTATTTTTGAAAAAAAAACATTATAATTTGATAACATATAAATTATACAACATGTTAATTATAGTGGAGTGGAATCAAGTAGAATGCACAAATGTGTATGTTGGTCCAAAATAAATACAAAAATAAATTTTTGACATGATTCATTTTCGTTACCTTCACAATTGTGATGACAGGCAAGAAAAGGCATATATGGGATATTATTTTCCATAATCTCATCATTAAATTAAACTACATATAAATTTATTATCATATTTCATTTGTTTGGTTTATTTTATAAATTAATTATCACTATAATAATATAGATTAGTATTATACACTTTCTTAAGAGATATTATTTTCCTTGAGATGCACCGAAGTTATATTCATTCTAACTAATATTACATAATTATGCTCAAATTTGAAAGGAAATTCATTGCGATTATTTCTGCCGTTTTATTACATTCAATCGAAGCATTGCATGCAAGCAAAGTAATGTATGCTTATATTTGCCAATTATTGCCCGAATTTTACGGATATGCAATGTTTTTCAGTTAGCCGCAACTATTAATATTAGATAAAAGTTTTATGCTCAAATATAGTTTTCACAACAAAATGGCCGGAATGTATAAAAAAATACGTTTATTTACAAAACACCATATTACATAACCTTACTTATTTAATAGACCGCCATTTTGTTCAGAAAACCGTTTCATAATAATTAATTTTGGTTTTGTTTGTTTTAAATAAAAGTTAACATTTAATTTTTTTTTGCTTTGTTAAATGATTACACAAATTAAAATTAATAAAAAACCAATTAGGTAATACGTCTACAGTTAATTAATATAAAAATTATTACTTAAATATTATTTTACTTACAAAATACAAATCAGTCACAAAAATTAAAATATTATTTGTTGATTAATTTAATTTGTTTAATTTAATGTTTTAGTAATTTTTTGTTGTTGTCACAGATTTCTTTGATTAAAATTATAAGAAATTAGTACTTAGCGTGTTATTTATGCAAAATTTGTAAAAAAAATGGTTAGTCGCGTAAGCTGCCATTTTGAACAATTAGGTAATTAACTTAAAATTAAAAAGAAAATAGTTGGTGTGATGATATGTTAATTAAATTAATTAGAAATAAAGATATTTTGTAATATGAAATTATTACAAATTATTTGTGCTTTTGCTTTGCATTTCATTTCTTAATAATAATTGGAATATGTAATAAAAATAAAAAATATATAAAATTAAATAATATTAGTACAAAAGCGCCATTTTGATTTGCCAAAATTGGCGGCCATGGCATTTAAGAGATCCCATTTTAAATTAGGTGGGTTTTTGGTATAAAATTAAGTAAATAATGTTCGTTTGTGATTTTTATTATGTATTAGTACGATTCTTGCATAAAAGATCAGACGGTTGTATTAATCTTTTCGACTTACTATCACTTCCTACTTTTATTTTGATTAATAGTAATACATATACATACTACGTTAGGAAATGCCATCACGTGCTACTAAAAGTAAACAACTAAAAATACAAAATTTTCTAACCCTACGGTTTGCTGTATTTCTATCCAGCTAGTAATGCTAAACATTAAAAAAATTGTATAAAAATATCGAGATTGGAATGTCTGCCTAACATAAATTTGAATTTTTTTTTTTGGAAAATACTGTATGACTTCCTGAGTTCTGAGATTCCTAATTATAAATATTGTATCGTCTGATCATTCAACAGAGGCATCGAAGATCTAAATTATCATCTTAAAAAATATATAAATATTTATGTTATGTACCTATAATATAGATAGAATTTCTTAATTTTAAATTTTTTAAATAAAAAAAAATTGGATAGGAGGGGCAAGTGGCTCCGGGACTATTAATTTTTTTCAAAATGATTACGAATTTGCTCCAAATTCGTGTATATCTCCTTAAATGATGGCCGATCCGAAGGTTTGCGATTCCAGCACTTCCGCATCAGATTATAAATCGGCTGCGGGGCGTTATCTGGACAGGAGAGCACATTACCGTCCTTTATAAATTTAACTACTTCTTCGTGTGTCATACCGTAGTAGGGTTGGAGTGCAAATGAGAATATTTCCCAAAGACATACACCAAACGCCCACACATCGGATTCTAGTGTGTACTTATTATATAGAATACTTTCGAGTGGCATCCACCGAATTGGGATCGCATCATGCTCATCACCTTTGTAGTAATCTTGTAGATAGATTTTATGCGATAGACCAAAATCTGCAATTTTCACCACCATGTTATCATCGATTAAACAATTACGTGTAGCTAGATCACGATGAACAAATTTTCGTTCTGATAAGTACACCATCCCCGAGGCAATCTGCTGTGCAATATCGATTAACTCTAACAAGCCTAAATCTGGTTTAGGATACGGGCTCTCGTTCCGAATTTGTGGCACATAATTTGATGAACACGATCGAAGAAACTCATTTAAATCGCCACGCGCCATAAATTCAAATAATAAACACATTGGGTGACCGATTGCGCAAACACCAAGAAGTTTTACAATGTTGGGATGCTCAAATTCGGCAAGAAGGCAAGCCTCCCGCTCAAAATCAACCAGCATATCTTGACTCGCATCATCTTTAAGCATTTTTACAGCGACTAAAGTGAATTCTTCCCCTGCCACTAAACCTGGTGCCTTCGCTTGAAAAACCCGTCCGAATGCCCCTTGGCCCAAATCTTTTATGTAGATAATATCATTACGGGGGTATTCTAATTTCTCGAGTTTAGGATTTAGTTGGGCTCCGGTTTGATGATAGGCCGAATTGCTTGGTAACTTGTTTAAATCAATATTTTGTGAATCTTGTGTCGCCGCGGGATTATATCCAACAGGGACGCCACGTCGACGACGATTGTGATGTATAATCCGATAGCATAATAAGAACAGTAGGTGAATGACTAGAATTACAATAAATCCGATTCCAGCACAAAGGAACATAACGTACGGTGTAAATAGTGTTTCCATTTTGATTTTGTTGGTTGCATCCGCAAGAGTTGGTTCTGATGAGTTAGCTGTAAATTAAATAATATTAGATGCGGTAATGTGATAAACGAATCTAGATATTAATTTACGGCACAATGGAATATCACATAATTGCCACCGAGCTGTCTCGTTCATTGTATAGCACCAAGGAGATACTTCCTCGCCTCCAGCATTCCGACAAAAATTTTCTGAATTTTGAACTTGAGGAAACACTAAAGGTGGTTGAAGGTGGTTGTGAGGCATTTGTGAGTCCCACCGTTGGCATGCCAAACCAGTTTTGGTAACGTTCACCGTTCCCATATAATATCGACCGTTGCTCATTCGGCAATCGTCTGAAAATGATACAAATTTGTTTTAAATGGAACCGTCAGAAATTAGCATTACACTTACATGTAATTTCGTCTTCTTTCATTTCGGTCAGGCCCAAATACGAACAATTCGGCCGCCTCTGTGTTCTGTTGTATCGCGGTAAATCATCACAATTTGGTAACCGGAAATGACCACGACTTTTGAGAAATTCATTTTTCTGTTTCCGTTCCTCAATTAGAATCCAGTCGTTATAACAAAACTGTTGCCGCGTCGCTACACAATCCTCATAGCAGAGGGGCAATTTGGTTGCCGATCCATTCACAGTAATGCACTGTGGAAATGCATAAGCACACAAAAGTTTCTCCGCCGGGCTACGGCACAATCCAGTTAACGTTGAAATGAGTTCATACCAGAGATCTGTTGTGATTTTTTCATTTTCCCAGCCACCTAGACCATCTTCTTGGCTATACCACACTTGGGTACTGATCACATGAGATTTACACATTTTTCCGTTGTATGGGGCACAATACGATGATCCATCGTAAGCACTTAACGCAAGAGCCGCTAAATGGCTGGCAAGAATAAAAAATTTCAAGACATTCGATCGCCTATTAATCATCGTCGGACACCGAGTAACTTGGAAGCAGACCCAAACTCGATTTTTGTTATTCTATATAAAATCTCACTTGTGTTTTCGTTTATATTGTCATTTTATATCTCATTTATTTTATTTAAACTAAATTTTCGATTTGCCGGATCGATTTTGTACGGAATTTTGCAATTTATTCAAGAGAAAAACACAAAAGGCAATTTTTTTGACATTTTCCTTGACTTATTTTGTCGCCATATTTTGCCTTTCGATATCGAATTGGATGAGTCGATAATGCAGCTAACCAATACAAAAATTGCGCAAATTACGGACAAATTTGTGTTTACCATAAACTTTTTTAAATTTTAAGTGTTTTTATTTAAATTTATTTTACTTTTATATAATGTTTCCAACTTAAAAATTAATTAATCCTATCCGAACATAAATTGTATAGTATTTCTTTTTAAATTGGATGTGTCTCATTCATTTCATATAATACTTGAGCAATCGTACGGCTGGATTCAACATTGCTAAGGGCGACACCGGCCAAATGAGGTTCATAATACCGCAAACTCCGTTTCGCCGAACTAGTGTAGTTGACCAAATTTCGTAATATTAGGGCGGCAGTGAGACGAATACTTTTTGTCACCGGTCCTTCATTTTCATCCTAGAATGGAAAGTAAATGGAATTAGATTCGATGTATTAGTAACCGAGTTTCAAACTCTTACCAAAAATTCTTTAGATGCTACATAATCTAGTGCATGACGCTTAATTGCGTGCATAGCTGCAGTCGATGTAAGCGTCCCATTCGCAGTAGTTGTTGGTGGTTCAATGGGAGGCTGCGATGATGGTGGAGTGGGTTGCTTAATTATAGTGACCGGTTGCATTTGGGCCGATGATGACTGCGGTTGATTAGCTGTGGTCACGCGTCTGACCGCCGCCGTTTTAAACGAATCCAAAGTACAGTGACGGTCAAAAATATGTGTCATAAGTGAAAACCGCTTGCGCGGTAAATTATCACAAAGACTTGGCCCCGGGCCCCATTGACAATAAATATCAGCCGTCGGGTCGATGTTATCCGGACAATGCACGTTGCAGGCATGTACATAAACATCCATTAGAGATTTGTATTTCCGCTTGGGGCATCCCCGCCAATCGCATACAAACATCCATGAATTGTCGAAAGTGTCTTCGATTATTTTAGGTGGTTGTGGTGCTGGCACAACTTTGGGTTCGACTGGTTTTGGTGGAGGTGGTGGCGGTGGTTGCGGTGTGGTCACTACTGATTGTTGTATTGTTGGTGGTGGCGCAACAGGTTGCTGTGGTGCAGTAGGTGGTACTGTATTTATAATAATCGATTGTGACGCCATAGGATGTTGTTGTTGTTGTTGCTGCTGCTGTACGATATGTTGGATTGTAGTTTGTTGTTGCGTCGTGTTTAAATTAGTTTGAATGATTTCCGGTTGCGATTGCAGTATCTGGGAACTGATTTGCTTTTGAATCGTTATTTGCGGATTATTGATATGCTGCTGTTGTGGTGCAGGTTGCTGCGTTTGTACTTGGACTATTTGGTTACCGATTTTAATCAACTCCGTTTTTTCCTGCATCTGCTGTTGTTGTGGTTGTTGATGTTGCTGATGTTGAAGTATAATTTGAGGCGATTGTGTAATCGTGTTTACAAATTGTTGATTCGCGACGCTCAACTGGGGCTGATTTTGGATAACAATCTGCTGAGTATTTTGGCCCATCATCGATGAAGATGTGACGAGCTGTTGTTGGTTACCATGATTCATGATTACGTGATGTTGGAGTGGTCGTGGTACTTGAGTTACAACTACTTGTTGCCCTTGTTGCGTTGTCATAATCATTTTTTGTGGTGTGGTGGGTTGGGTTTGCATGGTACCCATAATTGTACCCTGTTGCAATTGGGATTGTTGATTATTCTGCGGCTGCTGTAGAATAATAATTGTTTTTGCAGACGTACCTTGTTGCTGGGGCGTCTGGGTTACTAGTACAGTTTGATGTAATTGAGGCTGAGCTTGTTGAGCAACAACTACCGTTTGGCCTTGCTGATTTGTCGTCAGAATATATTGAGTTTGATTTTGCTGTTGATGCATTATCGGTTGCATAATTTGCTGCCCTCCAATTTGTTTCTGGATTTGAATTGTATTCGTTGGAGCACTATGCTGAAGCAAGACCGGTACTGTTTGATAGCCAGATTCGGTTTTTATGGTCGCAGTAGTTTGGGTTACTTGCCCACTGAGTTGATGTGCACCCTGTGAGGACAACATAACTTGACCCTGATTATTGGGCGACATAATAATTTGCCTCTGTAACGGCATCGTAATCACTTGTTGACCTTGGGCATTTGTTGTCTGGTGCAACATATTCGATTGTGCCTGTATGGTTTGTTGCTGCACAACATTTTGTACTATTTGACTGGTGACAGGAATAGACTGCTGTTGCATAATAGTTCCCGGTTTTTTAAGCTCAAGCCTGGTAGACGGTGGAAGTGTAATTGTAGTCGATTGCGGAGCAGATTTAATCTGACTTGTCACCAGCTTTATGGTATTATGCACCGGACTTTCTTCCTCCAAATCCTCATCCTCCAACATACTGGCTGCCAATTCTGCGTATAAATCGGCTGCTTTAGCAGATGGCCGATTTACAAGCTCATCTGACTCTTCCAGTTTGATTGTAATACGTTTTTCCTCGGTTGGGCAGTTATCCATCTCTTTATCGCCTTCCATTTTCCGCTTTAATGGATTCTCAATTTGAATCGCATTAAAACACGGCGGTGGTTCCATCGATTTCTTTTCTAATAAATCTGCCAACATTTTATTCGCGGACACAACATGCGACTGTTTAATTAAACTATCTTTAAGACTCATCATATCTTCGTCCGATTCCGTCATATCAGCTACACTAGTCCGAGAACTTTCGCTATCATTTTGGAGCACACTCGATGATATCGAATTAGAGTTGGAATCCTCGTCAATTTTGGACGACAGCGAAATTTGTGTATGGCGTATCGTGTTTATCCCGCTTAATGGAGCTAGTGGGGGCACTGGGTCCCATGACGTTTTCTCCAATTTTATATCAGAAACTTTCGAAATTGTGGCATTAGCCAAGGGTGGTGGCAACCGTGTGGTCTGAGTCACAAGCCCACCGGCTTTTAAATTATTTTGAAGTGCAACGTTCATCGGGATTGGTTGTTGCTGCTGTTGTTGTTGTTGCTGCTGCTGTTTTAATTGCTGCCGCTGTGCAACCTGCAACGAGAATTATCAAAATTCATTAGGTGTATACCATCTTCACTTGGACAATTTAACAATCGCGGTGCACGCTATTAATGATACTCAAACTAAATTCACACTTCATCAAATCGACGGTTAAGTTACAACATCGAGGCATGCTGATTAAATCCCTAAATTGTGTAAGGAATAATGAAAACTAGTCACTCTTCCTCAAACAATTCAGAGACCTGTTAATTTTTCACACGGGTTAGAAAAAACAAAACAAAATTTCTCGTTGTGGACTCACTGTACTTTTGCCTTAAAACGGTACGTGCGAGCGGGGACGGGTTAGTAAAGTTAAATATTGTTACCTGATGCATATTGACATTTGGAGCAATCAAACAAGTGGTAGTAGAAATGCTGTTAGATGTAGCAACGGGTTGATTAGAACCTTCGGAAGTTACCTTATTAGCTAACAAACTTTTGATAAGCGACGACTGGGTCGGTTGTTGGGCTCCTCCAGCTTGTATTTTATTCGATTCCTCCATTTGTGAATGTGCTGATGCTGCAACCGTTGCAGACGGTGAATTTGAAGTGATCAATACTTTGTGTAGAATTGGAGTTTGATGCTGTTGGGTTGGTTGTTGTTGAACTGATTGCGTCTGTTGTATTACAGTAGGCTGAACTGTTATTTGTGGTTGTACAGGTTGTGCAACAGGAGACGGAGTAGAACTAACTATTTTCTGCACGGGTGCTGGTGTAGTATCCATAGGAGCTGGTGTATTGTTATTTTCAGCTGGTTGGCTAGACCCCTGTGCCGCCATTACAACACCTTTATGAACTACAGGCATCGGTTTGGCGCGTATTTTAACCCCCTCATAAAACATATTAGTCGTTTCTTTACCATTCATCTCCATTTTGATCGGGACCGGACCTACTGTTGGCCCAAACACCATGCGAACACATTTCGGAAAATGAGATGGTGAAGCAAAACCACGACGCCCAATTTGGCTGCTTGCCGACATGTATAATTTATATAAATCCTGCTGTTCAATACGATGATTAGTATTCTGAGCTGGCTCAAATGTTGCACGTAGCCAGGCGAGGGCAAATTGTTCATTTTCTTGGACAGCTTGTTGGTGCGCAAGTCGATCATTTGCTTTACGTTCCGCTTGAGTTTCTAGTTTTATACTTGATATCGGACTCGATTGAGGTGGTGTTATTGTAGGTGTCATACGAATATTTGTTCCACCACTTGTAGTGGAGATTTTAACTGGCGTCGTAGCAGTCGTGGTAGTATCAACGGAAGTCATTTGAGTCAATGTAGTTTTAGATTCGGAAACTGTAGTTGAATTAAAATTCAATTGATTTTGACTGACGACCGCATTTCCAGGAACAGTTTCAACTACACGCATTAAAATGCAAGCATCTGGACCATAGCTTTGTGCTTCTACTGTAACCAAAGACACTAGCGTATCAATCGTTCCCCGTACATGACAAATGGCTGTACAAGCCTTTTCTCCAAGCGAGGAAAGTGCGTAAATACATTCCAGAGTGTAGAGAAGCAACATGATATCACTCAGACATAGGTACGTACATACCTGGTTATAAATTTTCTTACTTAAGTACCGTTGAAGGTAATCCTCGTTGCTTTCTTGTTGGCATAATTTCAGCAATATTTCCAGACAACTAATTATTACCGCCCGATCAGAACTATCTAGCCCTTCCGAGACCGTTTTTAACAAATACGTCGATGTTTCCTCCGCTTCAATATCTGTCAATTCGAGCTCCGACGCAATGTTGCCTAACATGTCCAAACCCATGTGTTGCAGATTGCCCCAATGTATATTCGAGCAGATGATTAAAAACCGTAAATATGTTTTGTTTTTAGCCAAAATTACTAAATTATCATCGATAAAGCTTAAATTTCGTAATATTGATGTAATCTGATGAACTCGCTGACCTATGTAATCGTGGGTACCGAGACCTCGGCCTAAACACAGAAAGTCCAGATTCGAAATTATCTTATCTTCTTGGCCGCCTACGTCTTGCGAATCGTCAATACACAAATGAAATTCTTTTATTTTTGAGAGGATTTCGTGTTTCTGCTTCGTCAACTTATCGTTATTGGCAAAGTAATCTTCGTACGATAATTCGAGTATATCGGGTTTGTCGATTAGTGCATCATTCCAAAACGACTGAAGCGAATGTTTTCGAGTTTTCTGATAGAATTCGATAAATATTTCGCGTGTTGTATAATGATTATAGATACCGGCATGTGCCAATAGTGCATCCACCAATTTCGGACATTTCTCAACTTTAAGCGTTGGTTTGCTTTCGTTGGCCATTAAGGTGCATACATTTATTGCAAAATCTTGTTCGTTTGGAAGTGGCGATAGCAAAGACATTAGCAGCTTATCATATTCCGATGTTTTAAGCAAAGCAGTAGATAATTTATGTTGTACTCGTGCAGATTCCGTAACATTATGTTGTGCATAGTTATACACCATAGGAACAGAATTTAAAGATCGCGCCGACCACCGCTTATGTCTCGTATCCTCCTCTTCTTCATTATCGTTGCGATCCTCGGTTTCCTCTTTGTGAAAATTAATTTTTTCGTACCGATCCAGGTACCGAATATAAATTTGTTTCACTGCAACATTTGCATTTATACATTTAGCTGGAAAACCGCATTCATGAAGTACTTTGTCCCATTCGTTACGATTATTTACTTTAAGCCAACCCCCGCGGCCTGTAACTACCGTGTACAACTGGTACAGATCTATATCTCGCCCGCCGATTTTCGGTAATTTGTAGTACGGCGTGCTGTAAACAATGAACTGAGTAAATACAGCACTTATATACCAAAAACTATACAAATACCCTTTATTATCATGAAATTGCTTCAATGATTTAAAAAAATTATCACCAGCTCGATTCTCGGATGATTCTGGTTCAAATTTAATTTCAGACTTAACAAAAAATGCCGACTTGCCCAACTCGGTCGCACAATTTTTTTGCTCTCCACTATCTTGTTCGATTTTCACAATACTTTCTTTACTATCCAGTTGAGACATCTTATATAGAAGAGCTCCTAGATTATTACATTAATAAATAATAAATTATTATGGCTTTATTGTCCGTAAATTAATTGATAAAACACTTTTTTTAACTTTGTTGTAATGGAGCTGGATGTTTGACGGCTAGCAAAACCACATAAAAAACGAAAATCGAAAATGGCGGTTTGAAATTCGATTCCGAATGTTTCGTGGTGAATTAAACAACTGGCCGAATATTCGAAATTTATATTTTTGTATGTACTGTATTGACTGCTGTATGTATGCAGTATGCACTATTTTTGTAATCAGAGCCACCATTTGATTCTTTCGTCGTGATTCAATGAGCCTCGCCACACTTTAATTCTTTCGTCGTGATTCAATGATTTCAAAAAATCAATCGCCGTCCACATTTGATTGCTTTGCGCGTTTCTTTTTTTATGTACAGTCAGAAATATTCAGATGTATACGGCACATCTTTTTTATTAAAGTGTTGAAATTTGATAAGAAAATGAATTTTTTTTTTCAGATTTTTTTTTATAATCTTAGTTTAATAATAAATAAACAACAATGTTCTTAGTTTAATAATAAATAGACAATAATGCCCGATTTTTTGAACGCGGATAAACGATTAATCTAGGATTAATCTAGTGTTTGCATTTTATGAACGTTTCCGCTCGGCCCGTTTGATTTCCTAAAACACAAACTAACTTTTTTATAGGAAAGCGTTTTCTCAGTTTTTAGAAAAGTTTTAGTTTCTTCAGAAAGGAAATAATTAAAAAAACATAATAAAATGATGCCTACATATAATATTTAGGTTTTTTAAGTAATTTATAGATAAAAAAATAAAATTAATTTAACAATCATTTTCATTTTTTAACTTAAGGTTCAAACAGAATAGATCCGCTCCGGTCCGTTCATTTCGTTTCCGCTCGGCCCGTTTGATTTCCTAAAACACAACATATCCGTTCCGCTTGTCAAAAATAGATATTAATTATATATTATATTTTGGAAATTTTAATTTGTGGGAGATTATTAGAAGAGATTAATAGAATTAATACAATTTAGTATGTCTTTTATTGCAAAAACTTCTCTTATTGGTTATAATTTTGTGGTTGGCAAATGTTCCCCTTAAAATTTCGCTTTAAAAAAATAATCTATCTTTCTCGAATTTTTGGTTTTATCTCTTTCTGTTTTTCTGCAAAAAAACCCACAGTAACTCACTTGTTAATTCAGCAGTTTGTTATCAGATGGATTGATTGCATTCTCACAATTTTTTTCATACTTTTCTGTAAGGAAAAATTCTAAGGAATTCTATTGGGGGAGCGCTGTTATTCGTGGTAAATGAGGGGTAATTTTTGTCTGGCAGGAAAAGGATATACTGTGATCAATCAGGCGCTGTATAAATGGCCATGACAACATAAAACAAAACTCGTTGAGTTAGTGTTAGTGACAAGAAACCGCGATTATTAAGTAAAACAATTCGATTACATGGAATTTTCTGACAGGCAAGTTTAATTCGGTTTTTATTTCCTTAAATACTTAAGTTTTTCTTATCTTGCAATGTGATGGATAATTTATCCAAGTACAGTTACAGACTATTTTTAATCCAAGTTTAAGAACTTTTATTTCATAATTTCATTTTTTTCTAAAAGTTTACTTTATT
The DNA here is from genome assembly GCA_932526605.1 of Nephrotoma flavescens. Classification (NCBI taxonomy): domain Eukaryota; kingdom Metazoa; phylum Arthropoda; class Insecta; order Diptera; family Tipulidae; genus Nephrotoma; species Nephrotoma flavescens. The sequence goes on along the minus strand of OW052222.1, from coordinate 262,839,225 downwards.
TATCTGACATTTTTTATTATGTTTTTCATTTTTCTGTTTTGATTTTTTGTTGCGTTTTGTTTTGCGTAGCGCTTGTCAGGTGAATCAATTAGATCTTTGTTTACGTTTTATAGAGAAACAAAATACAGTAGAATTCGATAATAATGAACGGTCAAAGGACCAAAATTTTTGTTCATTATAAACGTATGTTCATTATAACCAAATATTTCGTTAAATGAACAGTACAGTATATACGTGTCTTGTCCATTTCAAAAGTATTTCGAGTTATGTATAATGGAAATATACGACTACTTATACCAATATTGACCAAAAACGAACTTCCTATAACGAAGTTCCTTATATGTAGTGGAAGGAAGAAAATTGCTTATGTAAATTGAAGGGACTAAAAAAATCGTTCATATCCGTGTGGTCATTATAAGAAGGGTTTCTTATAAACTAATTCTACTGTAATAGCAAAAAACGTAAACACTAACGCAGGCCAAAAGTGCTTACTACGTATATATTAAGAATTCAATCCGGATTGAACCCGGATCGAAATTTCAATATATACGGGATCGAGTCATCTTCGCGTTAACTCGATTCGATCCACCAAATTTGTAGAATCGAGTTAACTCATTCCTTATAAATGCCAATATATACGGAATCGAGTCGAATAACAACAACAACAACAAATTATTATAAAAATATTAATAATAAAACAACGCCATTTTTATTTCGTTTACGATTATTTGCGTATATATATAAAATTTTTTAAATATTTTTATTTTTGTTTTAATTTAAATAAATATAGAAATATGTATTTAGAAATTTTTTTTTCCGTTTATCTCAACTCGGTTTCGATTCGATCTCAACATAATCCGCCAATGTATATACGCTAGAAAAGATAATTCAGTTTCAATCCAAAGTTAACTCTAAGTTGATTCGATCCGAATTGAATCCCTAATATATACGTAGTAACTGTAAAATTTTAAAGTAGTATGCGAACGGGCAAAACACATACTGTATGAAAAAGTGATGACGGCCATATTTATACGTACTGCTGTGATATTAGATTTTGTTTTAAAATTTAATAATTTATAAATACATATATGAACCTTGAATTTATTAAGGTGGCAGTTAAATGACATTTTTAAAGGCCGTGGTCGTAATTAATTTTTCAATTGGGTAAAAACTCTTGATCATTAGAGCAAACCAGTTATCACATCCCACTTATTACATGGGAAAAATCAAAAATAAAAAATCTCTTTTGATCTGCAGTATTTATTAGTTGTTTTCTAGTCGCACATTTCAAGTACGTGCAAGCACTTCTGTATACTTCTAGCAACCCTTGAGTTTTGTAAAGATTGTTTGAAATACATAAGCTGTTTTGCTTTGGCAAAGTCCGCTTAGCTTTAACAGCGAGTTCATACGTCGGATAAAAATCTCGGGTTTTTCTATCCCAGATTTTTTCTTTCAATATTTTCAACTTTTTTATATGAAAAGAGGCGTGCCCGTTGTATAATTTACGTGATGTAATTGGTTAAAACGATGGGATAGTAAAATCCGAGATTTTTATCCGTCGTATGAACTCGCTGTAAATAATCAATTATTAGTGGCCAATTTTGGTTTCAGCAATATTTGCTGGAAAATTTCCAGTACCGGAAAATAATGGTTCATCATAGTTGGCATATTTATCAGTAGTAATTAAAGAAAAGTTGGCTTTAAAAAAAAAAAACAAAAAAATAAGCTTTAATAAAACCGATTCAGCTTACAATTACTACTGACATGAAAGCCAACTATGATGAAAAATTATTTTCCGTTACTGGAAATTCACAAGAAAATATTGCTGAAACTAAAATTGGCCGCTAATATTTTATTTTTTTAAAGCTAAGCGGACTTTGCCAAAGCAAAACAGCTATAGTATTCAGTTTTTGGTTTTCCAATCGGCATTTGCTCGTAAATGTACTTAAAATGTGCGATTGGAAAACCACTATTGTTTTGAAAGGCTGGTAAATGTTGCGAGGACTAAAATATGGCCACAAACTGTTTCGCTAATTCCAAATATTTTAAAACACTATAAGGAAATTGGCGACTTTTGCATATTAAAGATGCTCGTCAACATCTCACAATTTGTTATTGTTGTATTCTTCTGTAAATAACTTTTAGTACCACGAGTAAATGCGCCGCCCCAACCATGTTTTGAATTTAACGAATATTTTATATTGATATGAATTTTCGCGGCCAAATCTGATTCGTATCACTGGATTGTGAGTATAACTATAAGTTTGATGGTTTTCAAAACCAATTTCTTTAATTTACACTCTATGCACCACTAATAATTTATCACACCTATCACGTTCGCTTCTTACTTTTTTTAAGACCAATGCCAACTATGACTATGCGCAGAATACGAAAAGTGTCGTAATTGAGAGAGAACCCAAAGCAAAGTCAAAAGTCTTACGTAAGACATACAAATTTGGTGATCTTATTGGTTACAGACTACGCGCAGAATACGAAAAGTCTCATAATTTAAGTAAACTCAAAGCAAAGACAAAAAGTCTTACGTAGGACCATTTTTCATTCAGTGACTGTGCTTCAGAATCAGGGTGTAACTATCGCATTTCGTGTTTTATCTAAGATTATCTATTGCGTTCATCAGATCCATGCTGAATATTTCAGAAACCATACAAACACGCTCCATGGTTCTGCCCTAGTCTAAACTGCTATAAAATTAATCTGTTAATGATTCTGTTATAAAACTACCTCTAATGGTTAAATCTAGATGTCACTATTTCATAAATGCCATTAAATTATTAACCCTTAACTGACCCATCCACGATGATGGGCGTCAACATCAATAAGAATAAGTAATTTACAAATGCGACATCTTAAGCCCACGAACCATGTTGGAACGCAGGCGCCCTTTTCATTTCCTATATAGTATTTTATAAAATATTGATGTAAAAAGAAGAAACGATTTAAACAGAATCGCAAATCTTGCTTTTGTTTATTTTGCTCCATATAAAAAGTGGTTTGCGATTTTACTCGGTAAGATTTTATTCGGTACAAGCACGAGTATTTGCCCCAATGTAAATATTGTAGACACAGTTCAAGTTATCTCCATGATTATAGTGAACATGAGTAAACATGAGTAGTTAATCTAGATATTAGAAAATGGCTTTCAAATATATTTAACATATGTCTAAGTTTATCAGTATAAATTAGTCATATAAATTTAAATTTGCCGGCAAAATATTTGCCTCCTGTGAGGATTGAACTCACGACCCCTGGTTTACAAGGCCAATGCTCTCCCACTGAGCTAAATAGGCTTAAACCAAACAAGTTTAACGAAACGATGTAAAACGCTCTTCGCAAGATTAGCTCCTTTTCCACTTCCAACATATTCTGAAAGAAAATAGTAATGGGTGGATTGTGATCATTATACTAACACCTTGATTCTGAAGCACACTCACTTCCTGAAAAATGGTTTTAGGTAAAACTTTTTGTCTTTGTTTTGAGTTTAGTCTTAATTATGAGATTTTTCGTGTTCTGTGCATAGTCTTTATTTGCATTGGTCTTAAAAATCGAAAAGAATCGGGGTGTAAGAACAGAGCATGATACATTTTACTTTAAGCATTCGTATGGGTAATGAGACTAGTGGCCAGTTGCACAGAAAAATGACTAACGGCCTGTTAGTTGTGCGTCAGTTAAATGTTTTATATGAAATCTGTGTTAGCAGTCACAAAAAAAATCAAAGCAAACTTGGTTAAATACATTTTATTCCGTGGAAATATTTAGCTTGCGTATAAATATTTAAATGGCCAATTTTGATTGAATAACTTTTTAACTAATCGTTAAATATTTCCATGGTATAAAATATATTTACCAAGTTTACTTTGATTGTTTTCTGACTGCTAACACAGATGTCATATAAAACATTTAACTGCAACCGGCTATAGTGATTATTTTTGATGCCTTACCATATTAGCATGGATTAACTTAGCATGCACCTCGTACTGTCTGCAGTGAGGCAAGATAATAAATTTTTGCGTATTATTTTTGATTTTATAAATAAAAAAGAATTAAAAAATTATTTTGTGTACTTTTAAAATTTGCGTTTGTTTTATATTTGATTCCTTGTAGTAGAAATTTGCTTAATAATATTTCTTGGTTGTATTCACATTTTAATTACTTTTAGTAATCTTACTCTATATTAAGCAACAATCAGTCTGATTCAAAAGAGAAGCGGGGTAAGGTTGCAACATCTTCCTCTTATAAAGTAAGTACAGGATTCCTTTCGGCAACTCCAAACTCTTTAATAAAATTTGAAACCACATTGTATGCTCTGCGAGTGAGTGTCCACATGGTGTGATGATCTTGATAATAACTAATAGTGATCCAATCGTTGTGCACAAAAAATTAAAAGTTTCGCGGTTCAGAAGAACCCGCTCTTTAAGTTGCTGTTCGGAAAATAGAGGTACTTGCTCTTCCCAATTTTCGTTAAAATGTTTTCTTTGAAAAAAGTATATTATTAAATAAATTTACAAGTAAATCCCACACAACCAAATAAAAATTAAAATAAATTTAAGCCTGGTTAAATTATTATAGTTACATGGCACTAAATATTTTTAGTTCTTATATAACTGGTTAAAACTGCGTATAAATGTATTAGTAGATATCCTTTTTTGCTTAAATTTGTCCATAAAACTACGCCAGTATTTTGCTGGAACGGGCACTATTTTGTAGTAAACTTTTTCTGTTACTTAAATTGGCGATTTCGGCTTCATCGTCTTGATCCATTTTAATATACACCAATTGAGCCATGCTACGCACGGTTTCATAAGACCGGCTTCACCTTCCTTTCTTTCCCCTTTTACCAACAAAATCCGTTTTAACTGCGACATTAAATTTTTCGGTGAATCCGAAATGAAAAAATGTGAAGAAAACAAAAAAATTTAAGGCCATTTTTGAGATGTAGATTTTTGTTTAAATTTTATTTCGAGAGAACAGAATAAAACAATACAAAAAAATTTGGTATTTTAGTATAAAATAAGGGTTTAAATTACCAATAACAATCTATTACGACTTAGTTTGAAACCAGAAGCTGAAATCGTGTGTAGCTTGACTGATTTTTTTTATTTATATATTGCTAAACCTTCTAAATACTCAGCAGTATTGAAGTAAATGAAATTAGGCAGAATGCAAATGTTGAATGAAGTTTGGTGAAATTTATAAATCTCGTTTGCGGTGTGTCACTAATATCTGAAGATCGGGATCGCAATAATTAAAATTGAAATCGTACTCAGTGGTACATTGGTAATAAAACTTTTTATTCATTCCATCAATGAATCATTTTGCTTAATAGACACTAATTCCAGTATGTTGCTAGTAACGTATATTTTAAGAGATTTTGGTAATAGCCTTCCTTTTTTAACCAATAAAAATTCTTGATAATTTAATTTGCAAAACTTAGCGTTTATTTTCCATAGTATTTAAATTATACATTTTAATTTGTTAATATATACTTAAATGTGTAAGTATATTTATTAATAACAATAACAAACAATAATACGAGTATAAACAACATTATAATAAGACTAATCACATTAAATGTCTCCGGAAGACCTCTAACAACAAGCAAACAAATATAAATTTATGAATAGTTATATTATAGTTTTAGCTAATCGTTTTATAGTTAAGCTAGGTATCCAGCTCGCGCTAAGATAAATTTTAACGCGGTCTCCACAAGTCTCCACTAAATTACAGATAAATTGTTAGCTAAAAAGTTTATGTAGAGATAAATTTTGACGTTTGTTTTATTTTTAATAACAACAAACAAAAATATAGTTCAATCGACTATTTAATAAGTATTTTTATAAACATTTAAAATTAAAAGTGAAAATTTTAGTTTTGGCTTCCTTTTTACACTTTCTAAATTTTCTGTATCCACTTTTTCGTAGTCGATCAAGTATTCTTCTTGATATTCGAAACATTCGTAATCTATAGAAAATTTTCATAATCTATAGAATTATTTAGATCATCCATTAAAAAATATACAATAGTTTTCACGTTGTGCTGTCAAAATTTATCTCAATTTTATCGTTCCAGGCAGATAAATTGCTGCGAAAACGTTTGTAGAGTTTTCACTAGCGCAGTCTATATGTGAATGAAATAACTACAAACTTTTAGCGTGAGCTGCGTACCGCATCTGCGAAATCGCGAGCTAAATATTTTTTTGTTATTTCGCTAGCTAAATTTTACGTCAAATTTGTATGTAAAATTTATCTTAGCGCGAGCTGGATACCGACCTTTAGACAGAAATAGTGTATAGTAGTTAGAAATGAAGTTGTCGAGAGGCGTGAGTGTTGCTTTCGATATGTGTTTTGTTTATGTTAGTGATATCTAACTGCCGTTTGTTTTATAGATGCACGCGCTTCTCTTGTACGCTAAGCATTTTAATTAAAAGCCTTTTGACAAATGCGGGCAAGGCCCATAATGTAATATGTATATATGTGTAAATATAAATACTTAAATATGTCAATAAATTTATGATATATATGTTATGTAAATATGTTCTATAAAAATATTTATTTAGTTATAACATTTACTAATTTTTAATATAATGTTCTTTTTGGTAATTTATTGTCATACATTTGATTTCGTATATAAAGAATTTTAGTTCTTATATCTATTCATAAAATTTCAAAAACCAAAATCGGCTAGCGAAATTAACAATCGATAAATTTATTGATTTTATTGCGTAAAAATTTAGATATTTACTACCTGGCCATTTGTGTTGACTTGTTATTTTAAATGTAAACATTTAATGTCGCAACTCACTATATCCGAACACAGTTATATAAAGTTAAAATTTCTAAACATCTATATATGCTGAAATACATAGATTCTATACTTAAGTTTCAAAGTTCTACAAGCAAAATAATTTTTTTGAAATACAGCCTTTCGTTTATAATATTTATGTCTTATTATTTTATGCCTGTTGAAGAAACGTGTTCTCCCTAGAGAACTCTCTATACACGCGACAAATGAAATTGAAAGCTTTTTGGTGAGACGGTAACGATTAAATAAATCATAAAGCGGAAGAAGATCTGAAATTTATCCTTGAATCCAAAAAAACGAACTTACACTTATGAAAAATAAAAAAATGTTAAGTTTTATCTTTTTGACTAACTGACATAATACAAAATAAAATGTTTTACTAGTTTATTCGAATTGCTTTTGATATGTTTTGACGTTAGCTGCTTACCCGATTCTGTAGAACAACGCTGATACTAAACCCCGAGAAACAAACTCCAAAATCGACTTCTGCGAGATGAAAAATTAGCAAGCTTCGTCATTTTGTTACAAAAGTCAATATATTTTTGTTTACCATTATTATCTATGCACAACATCAATCACCGGTTTTAATTATAAAATAATAGTTGTTTTCGTTGATCAACCACTAATTAGTAGTGGTGAAAAGTCAAATCTATCTTAAGCGGTAAACGCGTTCGATGAATCATTCGATGATATTTTGTCTTTATGTGAATGTTCACTTCTGTTTATAAATATAAAGATAAAATTCAGTACATTCCGTCTTGTACAGGTGGTTATTTCCCTGGTTTTGGTGTCACTGTTTTAGCAAATGGACGATGTTCTCTTTTACTCTTTTTTTATAATTATATTGTCCATGATGAGTGAACTTTATCATAATTACCAGTTTAATAGTGGATATTAATTCTATTATTAAACTTGGACGATAACAATAATTATGTTAAATATTAAATTCAAAAATATAATATAAATTTAACTAGGTAAAATGTCAGTCTAAATATTTTATAGAGAGGAGAGGTTTATTAAATAATTAATTTATCATAAAAACCATTGCCTAATATAGAGTGGGCCATCTACTGGTTTGTTCGATTTGTTTGAAATTTTGACAGCTCGTCAATCTGATATTCCGCGTCACGAAAAAATCATGTTTTCGCTTGAGGAGCGTGTGTATTGCAGCAACGGCCATTAATCGCACCAGCCTGAAGAGAATACTACACAAAAACCTCGGATTATTCGTCTACAAGGTCCAGATAACTCAGCAATTGAAAGATCCGCTTCGATATAAGTTCTTGACTACAAAAAAATTACCAGTTTACCTAATGATCCTAAATATGAAGTTAAAATATAATTGAGGTATTAATACATAATTATCGAAATAAAATAGTTTGTCTATGGTTCAGGAACGTAAAAATAAATTTTCAAATATTTTTCCTTAAAACCGCAAAAATCATCGCATCAGGTTTTAAGGGAACTTAAAATTTAGGTATTAAGGCACGTTTATCAGGATTGGAATTGAAATGACGTAGAAATTGGATAATTTAGTTTAAAAATATTTATAATTTCCATTCTGGTCGATCGAAAAATTACGTCAAATGATATGTTTTTGTTTTTACGCCGCAATGACGATTAAATATTTTTTTTTTATTGTCCCTAGATGGCAAATTAATAAATTATAAAAGTCTTCAAGATTAGTGGTACTATTATTATGTGCAATATTTAGAAGCAAAAATAATGAAAATTAAGAAATTGTTTTATTAATTTTACACATAAGAACAATATAAGTAAAGTAAATTAAATTCATTGAACGAAATTTGGGTATTCAAATTTATTAAAGATACCAGTTTAGACGCATTATTTGGTCATTTAAATATCAACAACAAAACGAAATTGTTTTCTGAGCACCATAAAGCCTTAAAACTGATAAGAAATTCTGTAGATTTTCTCCTGAATCTATTTTACACAGAGGACAACAACAAGTTGTGAAATGTGCGAATTTAAACATTTCTTCCGCCGCAGAAAATTTGCAACACGAGACACCTAAGTGGCCAATCAATGCAAGTCATTTTGTAAATAAATTTGACCTCCCAAATAAACCAATGGCATTCTGCTAAAAACTTTGCAGCGGATAAAATGTATAATCTCCTGAGCCTTGGAGTCTGGTGTTCCTTAATTTTTGGACTAAAAATTATTCGTAACGAATAATCTGTGGCATAGATTACGTAATTATATGAAATATACTGTTTTGTATATATCCGTCAAAATTTCATTTGGTTGGTTTCAAGAACTCACAAACTGCATTTAATATTTCTTTCTTGTTTCTTTGCTTGCCTATATAGGCGAACGATAATCTTCGAAGAGGGTAGTAATTCGAATGAGTTTGGTATTTTCATAAGGCTGTCAACTCCCAGTTGTACTTTAAGTATTCGATGACATTTTTGTGAAACAGCGTGAGAAAGAATTACAAAAACAATAAATTGGATTTCTGTTTATTGTATGACATGAGGTAGACTTTTTATTTAGAAGATTCGATTAATATTCGATCATTTTTACACAAAACATGGTGTAAACTGCATCAATTTAATCATTAAATTAGCGCTTGTCAAGCTGTATGCCATAAATAACGTACTATAGAGTGTCCATATTGTAAAATGTTGGTTTTGATTCAAAACATTAGAAGTTTATCATACGAGTATGTTAATATTGGTTAAAACTACATAGAAACCTGGAACGTGAACCTTTGTTATATGGCTTCTGATTGCCGGAAAAGTTTTTAGTATTGTGGTTTGACCTTTCTCATCCTATTCTATTTTTCGGCCAGTTCAGAGAGCTTTCTGATGTTAACCGTCTTGCTCATCAGTCGAAGTATTTATCCTGTTCGGTGCAAATAAAATAACCCAATATTAATTTTTTTTTGTTAGGTTAAACCAGTGCTTCTAGAACACTTCTGGCCTAATTGCTTTAAAAATTTTGCTATAAGACTTATATGGCTATATATGGCCATATAGTTAAATAAAACGATTGGTTTCTGTTTTTTTGTAAAAGATCAATCGTGAAGAAGGAAATGATAAAAGTAAAAACTATTTTAAAATTATAATGCAAATCATTGGTAATTATTATTTAATTATGTTCCTCATTAAATTATATATATTCAACATTTAGTTAAATTGTATGCACGTCGGAAATGTATAGAAATAGCCATTTTTTGCTTAAAACAAAACTTTCTCGTATATCTTTATATTACTTTTTACTGTTATAACTGCCATCTAAAGTTCAGAAAAGATACTGCCAACATAAATGACGTATCAAGCAGTATTACGTGTATTTGATTACTGGAAAAATATTAGAGATCAGTTTTGGAATTAGCAGTGTTGATTTCTAAATTTATCGTAACAGGAAAATTTTTTCATCATAGTTGGCTTCTTTCTCAGTAGTAATTATGATTTAAATTAAATTTATATAAACCTCCAATTTTTTTGATATAAATAAATCAAACTCGACTTTACTACTGATAAATATGCCAACTAAGATCAAGAATATTATTTTGCTATAGAGAGATAAACAATGCTAATTCCATTTCGTGAAACATCATTCGTGGTGGAGAAAGCTGGAAATTTTGGTAAGTAGCAATTACATCTTCGAACCATACTAGTTTTGTGTTTAGTATATAAATTTCCGTGATTATGTTTTGATTATTAGTTTTTACGAACATATTGGCTGCTAGATCTGTTATTCTGTATACAGAACGTGTATAGATTATTACTTTATAAATGAAGGCTGTTTTTATTTAAATAATAAAAAAAATACTTATTTTAAAAACTTAAACTAAAAATTATACAGAACACAAATTCGAAAATAATAATTTAATATTCCTAAGCCTACAATAATTTTTACATAAACTCTAAATTTCTAAAAAAATATTTTTATAACAATTTTTATATCCTTTTCTTCTTATTGTCTTAATTTTAATACTTTTTAATTTTTATTAAAATATATCTTTCAAAAAATTTTTTTATACATATACTTTTGAACACAGATAACCATATTTTAGATGCTACAGAATGGGTTAAATTTTCCATCTGTACATAATTATTTGTGCCAATGGAATGTTTCTGGTGCAGATTAATTAACAAGTGCAGTCGGGTAAATTTTAGGTAAAAAACGTAAATAAACAAAAATCTAGAGATGTATGTATTTTGAGGTCATGGTGTTTTCGTTGTGTACTAAAAAATTAATTTTAATGAAGTGTCGTCTAAACTAAAATTAATAAAACATCTTTCTATAAACAATAAAAACTATCACAGTTGATATACATCAGAAATTATATGGTATATAATAAAGCCAAATAGTTTGTGTCTTTTAATAATAGGTTGACCTATATCCGTGTAGTGTATATCCCGATATCACGGCATAAAAAATGCTGCATAAAATTCATGCTTCATCTTCGTAAGAATCCTCACGAGTGAAGCGCGCCCTAAATATAATAAATAATACTATTCGGTATTTAACTTATCCATCTATATAAACAGTTTGAATTGCTAAACGAACGAACGCTTAAGAATTTGAATTTTCTGCTGCCTGTCTCCTGAGATCTGACGAGATAATGGCCGTTACAAGCGTTCCTGCACATAATATAACGCCCATCGTTATGTTTGCTCCAATGTCACCCGCCGTTTCAAATAATTCACCATAGAGCGTTGTAAACAATATACCAAATACTTGAGCAGCAGCATTTAATAATCCAGCCGATGTTCCTTCCGGTTCAGGATACGTTAGTTCGGCAGCAAATTCGAATCCGACTGGCAGATATCCGGTCATGAAAAAACTGTGCGAAAAACAAAAATATCGTAAATAATCAAGAAGGTCATATCAGATAAAACGATATATGCTTACCCAAGTAACGATGCGGTTACAAAAACCACAGATATGTGATTTGTATCCAGTGTGAATGTGTATATCCACATTCCAAGCATAGAAAATCCATAAACCGCCAATGTTGTTTCTCTACAAAAAAAAAGAAATGTTTTGTTTAGCGGCGATAAGACCTGGACACTAGTGACGCGTCATACTTAAACCGATGAGTTCGATCTAGGACGATACCGCAACAAACAGATCCCAGCATACCGGCAAGTACGATGCACAGTCCAATTTGGCCAACCTGTACTTCGTGATTCGGATAATATTTTAACACAACTGGATTCAAGAGAGTCGAAATTGCGTAAAATACTCCAACATTCGTTCCGTACGAAATAAGGAGCAGTATATAGTTCCGATTCAACATTAATTTTTTGATTGAGTGAAAAAATGGTGTTTGTTCAGCCGGATTCATAAGAGCATCCTGTGATGCAGACGGTGCGGAAGGTGGTGCTCCTTTAAAAACTATTAAAAAAAATTATCATGTTAAGTTTCGATCACTATTTAAACAAATTATTTAAGTACAGATTATGATGAAAACGAGCAACGCGGTTGTTAATCCAGCAATACAGAAAAACATAACTTTTAGATCTGATCCAATTTTATCGATGTCATCGTGATTTTTAACAAACAATGGTGGTAACAGAAATCCCAATGCAACTCCCAACTGATTTCCAAATACGCCTATACTGCAAGCGGATGATACCTGATTTGAACCAAACCAAACAGCAGCCAGTCTTGCCGGTAAAGATAGGATAAAAATCTGAGAAGCCGCCACCACTGTCTGCCCAATAAAGGTGACATAGAATAAACTTGGATCCACTGACAGTGTTTTTATCCAAGCACCAAGACACGTTCCACAAGCGCCGATTATCGCAGAAACTCTTAGCCCATACTTATCCAAAAACCAACTGGCCGGGAACACCAACGGAATATACAGCAACATGAATATCATCGACGTCCAGTCGATCCAACGAGGGTTTACATCATAATAGCGTATTATAATATTACCAATAATACTGTACTGAATCCATTGAAGTGCATTAGAAGCGGAGTACAAAATAAATATTCCCAATATAAACCATCGCCTTTTGTACACTCGAAATTCAACTGCATTTAAATACAAAGAATTATTAACATATACATTTCTATTAGTTCAACAATTTCTCACCCTGCCGTGCCTTATCTAGCGAAATATGTGAGTCCGTAGAAGATTTTATCATATCAGTTGAATTGCTGGTTTGTAAATAAAAGTCAGGTGGACTATCTCCTTTTATGTTTGTTTCAGCCGCATTCATCTTTTTGTGAGCCTTTTCAATTCCTGCAAAGTAATAAAAAAATCGATTAGTGAATAAGCATTTCAAGCCTAATACGTTTACTATAAATATAAAATGTGTAACTAAATAAGTTTACTATAAATATTATTGCCTTACGTAGATAATTAAATACACAAACTTGTATACAATGTAATACATATAGATAATTATTTATATACAAACACAATTATAGTGTCGTTAAAATGTGTAATGATAGGTTTAAGTAACGATACGTGTTTAAGAACAGAAAAGTTTAAATTTCAAGCGACAACAAGTAGATTTTATTACTAAAGAGACTAACGATACCGGTGGACTGATAGTATTATTAATGAGATATGTGAAATTAAATAACCGATTCCGCGAATAAGTATTTCGGGTAAAAGTAGACATTATACGAATTCATAATGTACAAGATAAACTTGCTATCGGCATTGTAAACTACCTTACTAATCGAATGTCCAGCCACTTGAACGTTTTATTGGATGTAAATTTGTCCGATTAAGTATATAAAGATTGAAATGACTGATTATTGATGATTAATAATGGTGGTCAATAAACCAAGACTGTGTAGTAACCAAACCAGTGATTTGAGTGTCCGATTATCAAGTCTTTTATTCTAGATTTATTTTTTTTTTGTGTTGGTCATTCGAGTAAAATTTTGGGAAATGCACCCTAATTTTAGAACGAATTCTATTCTACAAGCATATGGATTTGTACGCAAGTTCAATTTTAGAATAGATTGAAACCATTTTGTCTGATTCGATTTCAAAATTGATTTTAAACTCTCATGAAATGCAAATTTTATAATATCGTTGAATTTGCAACTTTTGCAAATTCATCATTCTAATATTTATAAAGTAAAGAAAAAAGAGTTAGCAAAGTAAGGGGGTGAAATTACTTCTCACAATATCATGATTCATTAGTTTGATTATTCTACCAAATTCCTCAAAATCTTTATATTTTCTTTCAGAAAATTTTAGATGAATATCGAAGTGTTCTAGAAATAATAAAAGAAAAGATAAATAGAAGATTTACAAGGAATCGGCTCCAATATTTAAGGGGGACATAGCACCTTCAAAATTGAAAAAAAAAAGTTTTTCAAAGAATTTTTTTTTTTGGAATAAAAATAGATATCTTAATGAAACTTTCCATTGACATTTTATTTAACTGAAAGTATACAAAAAAAATTCTTTTAGATTTTTTTTAGCCCACTGTTGTCTGCTACAAGGGTTTTCAAAAAACACTGAAAATTCGCGGCGTGCATCATAACTGCTCTCAGTCTAAAAAAAACGGGGTTTTATTCAGCATTAAATCGCCCTTAGAATGAACTAAAAGGAAAAAAATTTGTTGAAAAATAAAAAAATGGCGGCATTTCTTCGAAAATGCAGCTTTTTTGTCCCCACCCCCAATTAGTTGTAACTCAAAAAATTGAAAGCCGATTATTCCTTCCGTAGTTCATTCTGAGCAGAAATATATGTAGATCAACGGGTTAAAATTTTAGAACGATTGGATAAGTAGTATTTTCTCAATCTTGCACGCCAACTTGAAAAATGTCATTTCGAGATAACCGCGCTTAAATTATCGCGCTTTAAACAAGGCGCGCTTCGCAATAAATAAAAGAAAATTTAAATAAAATTTTTTTTTTCAGATGTTCATGTTTATATCATAAAATCATGTTTTTAAACGTTCATTCTATCATAAAAAAAATTTTGATTTTTTGAAAATTTGAAGGTGCTATGTTCCCTTAATTCCCCTACAAAACCTTAAAAAATTATAAAGAGAACGCTAAATGACAGATTCGCCAACTTATCCATGCAAATTACAAGTTCCCGATCTAAAATCCAACTGGAACATATTATAAAGAAGTGGACGAGGTGGCGCCCACCATGGACTCGTTCAGAATTTCATACAGAATACCTTCAAACCAAATTTTACCATTATTGGTTAAGAACTAGCCGAATCTATCATAGCCAAAACAAAACTGACTTCAAAGTGCATCACACAATCCACTTTAATTGTGCAATATGGACAGATGCTATACTTCCTCTAAAATTTATATTTGAACTCAAATTTAATCCTAGATACCAAATTTCATCATGATTGGTTACGAAAAGGTTGCGAAAATTTAAAACTATAAACCAAGTTCCAGAACATTTCGTTGAGGAGTGACCGAGTAAAATGTTAGACGGAACATTTTAAGGCCTTACAATTCCATACATCGTGTTCGATATATCGAATTTGAAAATTTAAGGAAAATTTTTCAGATTACTTAACGTTTCTCGATAAATTTACACGTTTTTGTGAAATGTATATAGGAAATCTGTGTACCGAAAATGAGTTCTCCTAAAAAAGCTTTCTCAGTTTTTACAGGTTCAGTATTTGGAGAATGCGTTTACGAAAACACCACTAAGAACAAAAAAAATCTAAATAAAATTTGCGATATAGGGTGTCCCAGAATTGGACGATCAAATGAAGCAGGGTGATAAGGGAGCTTCCAACAAAAACAGCTACGTAAAGTTTTTTCGAATTGTTGATGGTGCAAAAGTTATTCCACTTTCTCCCTCTCTCTCTCTGGCTTTCACGTCACATAAATGGATTTTGCGGCCTACACTATGGTCCTCTAACGCTCTCGTCCTCCAGTTTCAACATCCTAATATACGTAGATCTTGTTCGATGTCGTCACATCAGCGCAGTCGGGGTCTTCATCTACGACGCACACTGGCTGGTTGTTGATGGAATACTTTATTGGTCGTTCGTTGTTGTGTGGACCTTGTAGCGTGGAAAACATTGTCCTCATAAATGTAACAATTTTGAATATATTTGAAAAAAAATCTAAAACTGCCTTTTTCGGTAGACTGATTTCGGTCATAAATCACTGGGACCTAAAAATTTATAGAAAATTTTTAACTACAATACTTTATTTAACTTTGTAGAAGAAAGTAAAATAAGGAAATATAAAATCATCGATGTGAAAATTAAGTATCCCAACAGTTTTAAAACTTTTTTTTAATGGCAATTGCAATATATGTAGGTTATTGTAGATGAACAAAGTTAGTGTTGAAGCAAACATATTTCATTCTTAAGAATTGAAGTAAAAGATAAATATACCCGCAGGTGAATTTACCGTAGATTTCTCCAGAAAAGGTTATATAGATTAGGTAAACTGAAAAAGGATTGGTGTATAGCAAGTATGAACGAATAAATATATTCCTGTAGCCCAGGAGATTATAAAGTCGTTTGTTTAATTTTCATCGTACGTAAATAAAATAAATAAAACTTTTCCTTAGTGTTGGAGCTATTTTTATCGTGCAATATTTTAAAACGTAAGACAGGTCAGTTGGGATACACGAGAAAGCATAAATGTCATAGATCAAATTGAAATTATGTAGGTGGAAAAGATTTCGAAATGTTTCCGCTCCAACGCTATAACAATAATTTTTAAACAACCAGACATTACGTTGTGTGCGTTATTAATTTGCCTCTATTCTGTAAAAGCAATATTTCATGTACTTAAATCCCCTCATTAAATTCTATTGCATAAAATGATTTTTATTTTTAATATTGTTTTTAGTCTATGTGATAATAACGGATGTATTAAATTTAAAAATCCAATCAAATGGATAAATTCGAAGTAATTTTCGTTTTAAAAATATAAGTGGATTGTGTTTACGCGGCGTACATCGTTCCTATACACAGTTTAAATTAGAATAATTTATTTGAAAAAACGTTTTTTATGTGCCATTTAAAGCGCGAATCTACTACATTTACGCTTCATTCCTAATCAAATGTAATTTAAAAACAATTTATGTCATGTCATGATTTATGTGAGTTGCGGAATATGTGGTATGAGTTTCTTGGAAGTTATACTGTCTAATCCTGTTTCTAACACAGTCTAATTAACGTAATGTATATTTTTTTTAGTGACATTTTATTTTGAGGAGGGATATCGATTTATAAAACTTAGACATGTGTCAGACGCCAAACCGTAGGTGGTGGTGTTTATCTATGTATTGTTTGGGTCGGGTATACCGTGTTCAACATATGATTCTTGCTTGTCTACCTCATGTACACATTATATATTATTCTATCAATAACAACTTGTCTAAACTCATAAATGACGTAGTTTATTATTATACGATACAGAAGAAACAAATTTTGATAACTGCTAATAAATACCTTGAGTGTTTTTAACAGGTCACTTCACCGCTCAAGGTACGACCCGGTGGCGTATAATTTTTAACGAACAGAAATTTTTTAAATCTTTGTGCGAGACAGTTTTTTGCAAAACACGTTCGACTACACCATCGTACTATACAGAAAATAATGATTTTTTTAAATTGAAAACAATCAAAAATCATCATCACGCTATAATAAAGTTAATCAATATGATTGAAAATCATCATAAATAAAGTGGGAAAACATTGAAGAAGATACACACAAGATAGTTGTTTAATATATAATCAATAAATCATTTTATGTCTTGTGTTCGAACATAAATTTTAATAATGTGTTATACTGTTTTATCAATCAATTTATATAGAAGTACGATTAAGGGGCCCGATGTGTTGTGATAAATAAAAGTAGTAATATAAATAGATTATTTTTGCAAGAAATTATTATAAAATAGTCGATAGGCTTAAGATTTTAGTATATTTTACATTGTAACTATTACCCACACAGCATCATTCAGAAAGTATATCATCAGTTCAAAACAGAATCGAATCTCCACCTATAGAAAATAATGTAATAATTGAAGTTCCTGGCGGTAAATATAGAAGCATGACGCTTGTTGGTGGAGTGTCTGAAAGAATCGAAAATATTGTTAATTTTTTCGTACCTAACACAACCTTGGCATACCGTTTTTGATTTTTCATAAAAATTTATCCTAAGGATTATTGATTTGCTTAAAAATATCATAAAATTTCGGCCGATTCCTAAAAATATCAACAGAACCGATTTCCGTCTTGTGATAGTTATGCCTTTAGCGGTGAATAGCAAAAACACATTTTTCTGCTGGAAATTTTCTGGTATCATACAGCATATTTAGTTGTAATGTGTTGTTGAATGTAGCCACCCTATAGGGCTATAGCACATCTAAAGCAAGAAATTCCTTATATTCATCCTTTATTCACCTTTTTTAGAGTTGCCACGAATTTTTTTAACTTACTGTCAGAATGCCTCAAGGCTCTTTCACGGTTGCATTCGTTCCGACAATCTGTCGTAACAAATATATTTTAAACCAATCCTTAATCGTCAAAATGACGTTATTTTTTATTCGGAGTTTTTTCTATCAAGTTGGATTAACTTTATCTTTTTCTCTGAATGAATAATGTGAGAAAGAGACGACACAATATCAGTGAAAAAGAGCTAGTAGTAATCGTTCAAGAATTTTTTTTTCCCTATTTGTTTGAAATTTGAAAAATGAAACAAATTTTGAAATGAAATGAAACAAATTTTCACATTTCATTGTGTATACGTTTGTATACAAACAATAATTCGCAACTGTCAAATAATTCAATAATCAAGGACGAGATGGTAGCAAAATGGTTCCGACAATTTGTCGTCAATTATGAAATCATAAAGATAAAATTGATTAAACGCGGAATGATCAAGTCACGACAGATTGTCGGAACGAATACAACCGTGAAAGCGCCTTCAACGCTCAACGTCGTTTTAATTTTTTCATATTTTACTTTACAATTACGAAGTAAAGCTTAGTAAGTTAGTACTCAGTTCAAAGTGAAATGAAATTTTAACGCGGTCTCCAAAAATCTATTTATTTTCGCGTGAAATAGAAATGAAATTTTATTTGGAGAATTTTTAATTTTAACGTATAAATTTGTAGACATGCATAAATTAATTTCTTTATTTTACGTAAATAATTTAAATTAAATTGACTTTAATTAAAATTTATGAATTTGTGGTATTAAAAAATTTGTTTTTTGCCAAAAACAAACAAATGTCAAAATTTCGCGTGAAAATAATGTGCCGAGACATTATTTTCACATGAAAATAATTTGGAGAGTTTATGCGCGCCATCTTTGATGTATTGAACACACTTGGTTTTTTCGTTGGAGAACTGAGTACTACAAAACGAAAACAGAAATGAAATTTTTCATTTCTAATTTCACTTTGGTAAAATCGTATGGAAATTTCACGTGAAATCGAACTGAGTACTAGGCTTAAGTAAAGTGTAGTGATCCTGAGAAAAGTTCATTTTTTATAGATCTGGGCGTTCTAAGCCCACGTGGACATTTCTGTGTCATTTTTGGAGTGGGGATATCTATCCGTTCGTCCTGCCTTTTTTTGACCAGTTTTAACTTTTTTGATATGTATATATTGTTTATTTGTCTATTTATTACAAGAAATCGATGTAATTAGTTTACGCTTGACTTGGAATCTCTTAAACAACCAATATATTGTAACTTTTGAAACAACCATTGTAATTATTATATACAGGGTGGCCCAGAATGAACGGATAAGCCTGAAACACCATATAGTAGAGCTATTGGGTGCTTAAATTATAATAGAAAAAAAAATATATCCCAAGTAGTACCTAGATAAGATATATCATTTTTAAAAAAAATCCATTTTTTACCTAAGTGGCCAACTATTTTAAAAATATGCGTGTTTATTGCAGATTCTAAAATAGTATAATACATCCTTTTATCTAATGTAAATACGAGGTTATTGCTATTAACATGCAGAAGGAGTAAATCCGATTAAATAACAAAATTTTAAAAATTGGATTATTTCTTATCTTAAACTGTACCTGATGATAAAGGCTTCATAAAAAACAATGTTACACATTGATAATACTTTATTTAACTTATGTACATTTACAGTAAATGCTCAAACTGTCTGCCACTGACTCTGCTACTAGTAGACCTCATCTTTTATGCAGCCCCAGTAAAAAAAATCCAGCGGATTTAGGTCCGGGGAACATGGAGGCCTCAAAATGGGCCCCAGACGGCCAATCCATCTATCTGGATTTGTGGAATACAAATACTCCCAAACGTTTACTGCATAGTGCGGAGGACACATATCATTCTGGAACCAATTGCATTCTCTCACATCCTCCGACACTTCTTCCAATAAATTTGGCAGATCATTTTGAAGAAAGTGCAAATAGCTTTGGCCAGATAAGTTCCAGGGCAGTTCAAATGGGCCAATTATCTTTCCGTTCAATATGCCGGTCCAATAATTTATTTTGGATTTGTACTGGGATCTGTTTTCTCGCATTAGATGAGGATTCGAAATTTGCCAGCTGTGAAGATTGTGCATGTTAAAGCATCTATCTCTATTCAGTGTTTATTCATCGCTCCATAGAATATTATTAAAGAATTGCGGATCTTATTCTATTTTCTCAAGCATCTGTTGGCAAATACACAATCTTGCGTAGTAGTCTCTTGGTTCCAGAGTTTGCACGCGTCTAATATGGTAGGGGTGGAACTTATTTTTTTTTGGTGCACGTTCGATTTTGCGATTCCAGTGCGTCGTGCTATTTCTCTTGTAGACGTAGACGGATCTCGCTCAATTTCCTCAAGCACCGTTTATTCAGTGTCAATACTAGCGATTCTTCCAGTGCTAGTACCACCAACACCGCTGCCAGGTAATCTTCCTTCCAAGTAACAACGTATATTGATTACGTGGCATTTCGATACACAAAAACCCGCCCAGATACAAGTCAGAAAAACGGAATAAACACACGCGATGTCGAACAAGTCGGGTGACGCATTAAATTAATGTTAATAATGTTAATGTTTAGTTATTTGACGTTTAATACATTTTATGAACAAAAGATGGGTAGCACAGAGCACGCTTAGGTAGGAAATATCAAGTTTATAAATCCCTTATCTTCAGCTACAGTTTAAGACAAGAAATAATACAGTTTTTAAAATTTTGTTATTTAATCGAATTTACTCCTTCTGCATGTTAATAGCAATAACCTCGTATTTACATTAGATAAAAGGATGTATTATACTATTTTAGAATCTGCAATAAACACGCAAATAGTTGGCCACTTATGTTTTCATACATTTTTTTTTTCACCAAAGACGCTCAAACTTTTACAAAAAAAAATATTTACCACATTTCATGCTGAAAATTGAAGTTTAGATTTTTTGTTCGAAATAACGCGCAACAGCTACTCATACTATTTACTGCATATCTGTTAGTATAGTCCATTAAGAATACTATAACACCAAAAACCAGATGGATTTAATTTATTTGTAGCCGTGGTGATCGGAAACGTAAGGTAAGGTAATGTGAAAAAAAGGACTTTTTTTAAAAAATTATATATCTTAGGTACTACATGGCATATATTTTTATTGTATATTATTTTGAGCACCCAATAGCTCTACTATAAGGTGTTCCAAGCTTATCCATTCATTCTGGGACACCCTGTATACATTAACATCATTAAATGTAACGTTGCGAAGGAACTGAAGTTTCGCTAAAAAAGATGTAATTCGAAGCATTCGATAGAAGCAATCGTAAAACCAGTTAATCGTAAGGACATTTAACCGTATCGTCATATCAACGTTTGAACACTAAATATCAAGACTGGTTAATCGTAAGACCTGTTGATCGTATGAATAGCAGGAACTAGATACAGCCGCCAGCCGGAACCCTGCTTGCCAGGACCAAACCAACTATGGCACACATAGAACAATGAATTGTGCATCATTGTGCACCATATGTTTTTTCAGCCGGAACTATATAAAGCTAGCTAGAACCATTTCAGCTGAAACAAAACTATATCTATGGTACAAGTAGCATGATGCATTGTGTAATCTCATTTTTCCTCCAGTACCTTTTAATGCCAGCCGGAACAATTTAAAGTGAGCCGGAGCCAAACCAACTATTGCACAAGTAGCACAATGCATTATGCATCATTGTGCACTATCTGATTTATCAGCCAGAATTAGTATTAAGCCAGCCGGAACAATTTAGAGTCACCCGAAACTCGGGCTTTATCCGGCAGAACCATTAGGAGCTAGCACAAGCACAATGCGCTTTAGATGGTTGTGTAACATATACATTTTCAGCCGGAACCATAACAAGATCAGTCCGAACCATAACTAGACAGCTATATAGAACTATATGAAGCCAGTGTAACATTGTGTATTATCTTGCGGATGTCGTAATATTGGTTCCGGCTGAAAAATCATCTATTTAGTGCACAATAATGCACAATGCATTGCGCTACTTGTGTTTAGTTGGTTTGGTTCCGGCTGACATAGTTGTGGGTCTGGATGACATTTATATGGTTCCGGCTGAAAGTTTCTATTTTTCACATCAATTAAAAGCTCAAGCTGAAAATGGTCCAGATGATAAAACGCTGTTTCCGGCTAGCTCTAAATGGTTCCGGCTGGCTTAATATTGGTTCGAATTGAAAAGTGAAATTGTGTACAATGATGCACAATGCATTGTGCTACTTGTCATATTGTTGGTTTGATTCCAGTTGGCATGGTTCCGACTAGCTTCTTATGGTTCCAGCACAAATTGTTATGGTTTCTGCTGTCATTTTTATGATGCCGGCCGAAAGCTTATATATTCTACAACCATCTAAAGCGCAACGTGCTCATTGTGCAAGCTTAAAATAGTTTCGGCTGAAAAGTCAGATAGCGCACAATGATGCACAAATCATTGTGCTGCTAGTGCCATCGTTCATGTGATTTCAGTTGGCTTCATATGTATCCATATTACATTGTAGTTTTCTCGGGTTCGAAATGATTTGAGCTGGCCCCATATTTGTTAACATTGTGCAAGCTCCTGGATAAAACGCTGGGTAAATGGTTCCGCTGGATAAAGCTCGGGTTCCGGGTGACTCTAAATTGTTCCGGCTGGCTTAATATTAATTTACACAACGATGCACAATCCATAGTGCTACTTGTCCCGTAGTTGGTTTGGTTTCGGCTGGGTTTATACGGTTCCCGCCGACCTTGTTATGGTTCCGGCTGAAAACTTATTTCTTACACAACAATCAAAGGTGCTTTTTGCTCATTGAACAAGACCATAATAGTTCCGGCTGATAAAATTCTGGTTCCGAGTGGCTTTACACTGTATGTGTGTTTTATAAATTTATTGTGGTGATTTTATACTCACGATCGCATCGTAATTTAGCTTCGTCCAATCGTAGGTCACAACAAGCACTAAAATTAAGTAGAAATTACAGAATTACTTGTTTGGCATATAATAAAATCAATCTACACATACTACAGTTTAGAAACATTTAATTGCCTTATGCCCGGTTGTACAGAAAAATGGCTAACGGCCCGTTAGTTGTGCGATTAGTTAAAAAATGATTCAAATAAAATTGGCCGTTTAAATATTTATACGCAAGCTAAATATTTCCACGGGATAAAATATATTTAATCAAGTTTGCGCTGATCTTTTTCTGATTGTGAAAACAGATTTCATACAAAAATATGTAACTGGCGCACAACTAACCTGTCGTTAGTCATTTTTCTGTGCAACCGGCCATTAGTCGATATAGCCCGATTTTTTTTTGGTACATTTTCTTGCTACTTTATATTTTGATTGTGGTGATTCCTTGTTGGAAAGTTGAGCTTAAAATAAGTACAAGGTATTTTTAAAATGACGATTGCAAAATTAAAAATATTTAGAGAAACGTTTGTTGTTTTAAGAACAACTGTGTTCTGTGAAACTGTGAAATAATAAGACAAATTATTAAACATGAAAGTGCAAACACACCGAAAGGTATCCCGAAGCAATGCGACGACAATCCTACATTAAAAATATCGCCGAAAAAATTACTATAATACGCTAGTTTTGAATGTCATCCCGAATAACAACAACAAAATAAAAAAATCATTCCCATTATGTTGAAAGCTTTAAACAACCCATGATGTATGGGAAAATTCGACGTTAAAAAATATATAATTATTGGAATATAAATGAGGTTGATGGTCACCGGGAAATCCCTAAATTAAATTTCATTACAAATTACACCGTACCCAGCTAATTTAATAAACAACTTTTATTTACGACTCACTCAATAAACATGTAAATTTTTTTTTAATCCCAATTATATATTATTCATATTAATCTAATGATACAGGCAGTTAATCGTTATAACTAAATTAAATAATTATTAATTTGTATTAGATTATTATCTGGTTGTTAACCTGTACAATAATAATATTAGATTTTAGTATTATACAAAATAACTATACAGGATTGCGGGTGCTGGGTGGACACACATCCTCTCGTATTCGACCAAAAATAAAAAAATCTCTACAGTTAGGGCAAACAAAAATTGTTTCATGGGCTGTAATTATTCAGAGTGCCGGTAATTAATCTTAATTACTCATCATAGCAGTTTAGCAAAATGTAGATGATTTGGAAAATGTGTGTATGTTGTGTACCCGAAATGTATAATAAATAGTCCATATAGAAAAAGTTCACATAGAATAAAATAGATAAAATGAAAAAGAGTCTGTAATTACCAGAAGAGGATTACATTACAAAAATAACGTAGAGGCAGAATGGATGGACGGATGTGGCAAACAAAAAATTAATTAAAATTTTATTACTAAATCATAAAGATTGATAATCTTTTATGTTTGTCAGGGGTGTTAATTGCTTAAGGTGCGCTTATGTGTTAAAAATACTGTTTACGACATAATAAAATTCATTACACTGGAAATTGATTTTTGTTACTTATGTATTGATTTTTTTTTCAATTGCAAAAAGGATTTAAAAATAGTATATAAACTGGATATTCCATAGTCTATAACTCTTTTATATAACAAAATATGCAGGAAATAGCATCGTACGAGTACTCTGTAAAAAATATGAGGTGATGTTGATTATGTGGGATTTAACACAAAATTTATATGCGGTGAAAAAATACTTTCAATAATAATAGGGATTAGCTTTTAGATTCAATTTTTGGTGAATAGCACAGTAGGGTTTTAGTATGAGACGTTAATTCAATTTAACTTAGAGATTAGGAGAATTTATGACAAGACGTATTCTAACAATGGTTGATACTCGAATATAATCCTGCTTAGAGAATTGCACGTACCGTAAAATATCACAGGGCCACAGCAACCCATTGGTCCGATTACACTATTTAAATTCATTCTTATCCGTGCATAGTTCTTCTCCCATTTCATCATTCTTTGATACTTTGTTGATTGAAGCATCATACTCCTCCAACGGTTGTTTGCTCATTATTTACAAGTCCTAAGTAACAATTTAGGCGAGAACTGAAGTGACAATTTTTCATGTTGGAGTAGAATTTTAAAATTCCTTTCTCTCTCTCTCTCTGGCACTATATCCCATCAAGGGATTTGGCCGCCTCAAAATGAGGTTTCATAATCATATTTCCATTTCGGATAATGAGTGATTAATTCATTGATCCTAAACCAGCCGTGAAATATTTTCCTTGTCACCACCGGGAATCGAACCCGGGACCTCCGGTCGCTGGAGCAAGCATGCTGACCACTTTGCCACCGGGGCGGCGAATTCCTTGCATTGAACAATATTATCGAGCAAAAAGTTCATTCAATTTATTATCGAATAATATTAGTTTCTTGTGACTTATCTGTTAATTGCAATTACAGTAGGTGGTGCCAACAAGCGTCGAATTGACATCAGCATATAAGCTCGACCTCCTCGCACTGCAAGAAGCACGACTAAATGAAAACTTCATTTTTTATCATAATCGCCACGAATATACAGACGAATATATACACCTTCTGTTAAAGCAATGACTAGGACAAGCATTGCTTAGATTTTGCTTGAGTACATTAATGCTTTATTAGGTCGAAATAATATAGCCCCGATATAAAACCGGTTAGATAGACAAGGTATGTTTGCTGCTATATGTGAGTCGGATCAGCAAAATTTGTTAATCAAAAATACAACGAAGTCTTGTAAAGACTGTACGATTGGGGTGGTTATTTATTCTGCTTTATGTTTGAACTTTATCAAAATATTGGTATAATAAAATGTTCCCAGAAGAATGAAAAACAGCTTTAATCTGACTACTAAAGGTTTAGGCCAATCAGTCCATCTAAAGATGACATTGAAGAAATGTTACGAGAAGGATATTCGTATCCATATTCTATTTGCAGGCTTTTAATAACCAAACGACTCGATCCAGAAAAACACACTATGAAATATTTTGTTCTGTAGTTATTTCATGCCTCCAGAATGTGGAGCCGCTTCTATAGGCATACTAAATTTCGCACAAAACAATTTTTTTTTTTTAATCCATGCCATCTGTTTTGGCACTTCGCGGTTCATTTTGCCCGTTTTACTTTCCGCAGGACGGTCAAATCGAAGATGTACGGCTATAGGACCGATTCTAACTTACCATCTGTGCATTGTATAGCTCCATGCTAGCCTATAGTACTGGACATGGAAGATGGGTCGACCCATGAAATTTGAACGCCGATAGGGGATCGTAGTTGTGTTCCTTACAATGTTCCTCACAGATCGTAATCTGTTGATGAAGATTTCCTTTTGCAACATGCCCCTATTGGGTTTCACAACCGGTACCTCCCGACCCAACGCTGAAGCTTTAACCACTGTGTCCATTGGTATCATACATTTTTTATGGGAGATAGCATTACGTTTGATAAATAAAAATGAATTAAAAATATTGTAAATTTGATTTTTTTTTACATAAATCGATGACAGATACTTCATCTCATTCGAATCACGCAATCAGTAGGTTTCTCGTTTTTTACAAATTAATACAGAAAATATAAGGGAATTTCACTGTACAACAACAACAATTAAAAAATACGGAAAATTGATGACGTCATAATATCGTCATTTATTAGAGAGAAATAGTAAATTAAATTTTATAAGCAAATAAGAAAGACAACAATGTGTTTTGGAAAAAAGAAATCAAATACAAACGACAATATGAAATGAACTATGAAATCAAAAACAATGAAGAGTGCAATCATCGTAATTCAATGGTCAAGATAAAGTAAACCGTATAATTTACGAAATAAAATCCGAAGCCCAAAAAATCAAAATAAAATAGTTGCCTAACCTAACCGTCCGTTTGTTTACTTCAAAATATGTACTATGGGCCTATTTTTTAATTAAACCCGAGCAAGCAGTGCGCTGTCAAAAAATACTCTGTGTTTTTTTATTCAACCTGAGTAATTTTACCCTGCACACTGTTTTTATTTGTGAACTGTGCTTACACCGGGCATACTCGGTTCTTTTTTTTTTTTTTTTTGTTTTTATCCATGCCATCTGTTTTGGTGCCGAAGCACTCCCTGCTCTTTCGCGGTTTATTTTTTCCGTCTTACTTTACGCATCACCTGCCAAATCGAAGACGTACGGCTATAGGGTCGATTTTAAGACCATCTGCACATTGCAAGCTCCATGCCAGCCAATACTGACATGGAAGATGGGTCGGCCCATGAGTTTTGCACTCGGACAGGGGGTCATAGATGTGTTACATTTCATCCCAGATCGCAATCTGTGATGAAATTTCACTTTTGCATCCTGCCCCTATCGGGATTCGAACCCGGTACCTCCCGATCCAAATGCCAAAGCTTTAACCACTGTGCCATTTGGTTACTCGGTTCTTCAAATTTTACTCTGAAATTAATGCCAGTGTACGAAGAGCATGCAAAGTATAAAACAAGTTATTACTCTATGCACACTGGTTTATTTGGCACTACACAACCTGTGCTCGGTGTACAATACCCAGGGCAAGCCTGCTTGTTCGGGTTTAATTAAAAAATAGACCCTATGTAGTAGCCGTTTGCAGTTCATCGTGATTAAACGTCGTTTTTGTCCTGATTTCAGATACGAACAAAAATCGTAAATATTTGAATCGTAATATTATCATTTTTGGATTGATTAACGTTTTTATAATGTTTAGGTCGTTTACAACTGTTTTGGAACTATCCTTCAATCTTCAAACAGGCTTCAGTATCATTCAATTAGAAAAAATTAAAGCTTACTGCTTAAAGCTTAATTGAAATTTACTTGTTACATACTTTTGTCTGTTGAAAAATTATGCTTCATTTTCGATTCTGAGTAGTTTTGTTCTTCTATTTCGATATGAGCATGCAGGGATGATAGCCTCGTATTAATATCTCCCAGATTCCAAAACGTATTGAATTTTGCTCCCGGTCTTGGTGTCTGTTGTAAAAATTGGCTTTCATAATTTCGGATTTGTCATTTCATAAATTAAATATTAAATTATAAATTATCATACGATAATACTATCATGTTATATGGATCATTGTGCTGATATAAGTTTTATAATTTGTGATTTTATTTCATAAACGCAATAATGAACAATGTGCACGTTGAAAATGGACTAGTAAATATAACCATAAGGCAAATCGTTTAAATGAAACAATGATGTTTCAAGATTGTCAAAAGATATTTTGGTGGCCTCAACGTGAATAACGACTTTGAACCGGAATACTTAATTAATGATGTGATGAAGTGTGTTAGACAAAATTATTATTATTGATTTAAATTTTATCACCTTTCTGATTTTCAGAAACTGAGTGACATTTATACCTATACTGAACAAACCGGCATCATAAAGCAAAATTGTATGTGCGGGGTTATAGGCATTTATAATAAATTTCGACATCAGTAAACATGTAGTTAGTCCATGTTTTTGACACATTTCTCGATCGATTTCGAGATTTTAATCTATCTTGCGCTTCAATTCTAAGGATATTATTTTTATCATCAACCAATCTCAATTAATGTTCATTTAAGCTCCAATGAGATTTTTTTAATGTTGTTATTTAAATTATTATATCATTAATATAATTATTATTATTATATAAAGCTTTATAAGTTTAAATTTATTGGACACCTTTAGTATCACTCATCACTTAGTAAGAGATGCTATTTTTGGGAAGATCTTGATGACAGCTTTAAGAACCGATCTTTAGAACGATTGTTGCACTAAGCTTCAGCGAGAATTTGTTCTAAAAATATCGAAAGGCTCCTTTGCAAAAAGTCGTTTCATAATTAGCTGAAACGCAAAGTAGTAAAGTCGGCTATATTCTAGAGCTCCCAAAATAATTAGTTTTAAAACTCAATGCCCCCACAGAAGCATTGATAATAGTATTAGCAAAATAATAATATTCAAAGTTGTATCTTCCACCTAGCCTTAATTTAGACATGGTTGAGTTATACCTACCGTGTAGCTGCGTCACTATAAGTCTTTTGTTGGTTCGTGCATCGTTTTTTGCTTCGCCAATATATAACTTTAAGCGCTCCACTGGGCTAAAAATATTTGAAACCTCCATTTTGCCATCAAATCATCAAATTTCACAGTTCAATAAGCAATATAATAGGAACGATGTATGGCTACGATATCTTCGATGTTAAAATCGAAAATAATTTATTATATGCTTCGAAACAAGTCCAATGAGAATATACAAGCTGTACTGAGTCGAGTGTCCAAAATATAGAATTGTTGACGCTATGATAATTATGATACTTGAATATTTCGAGACTGATGTTGTACCACCAAAATGTTGTTCAAAACTATTGGTACAAATTGTTAAATCTGGCAGATAATTACGTGGCAAAGACGACTATCTATAGCTTACCAGATCACGATTATATTTTGGTATTTTTGATTATATTTTTTAGTTTAATGTACAAAAAAACGTTAATACTGATTATTACCACATTATCACTATGGTTCATTGCTTATGCATGTATTTTACTTACACATTCGTTAACACTAATTAAATGTAGGAATCGGGTACGCAACGTGGCGTTTATAACGCCGAATAGCTACGAAATTTGTGAAAAGTTTATTCGAGGTTTACTCGTAGTTGAATGGAAATAAACAGATAAATAGAAAATTCAATCGAAACGTTTTAAAATGCATTGCAATGAATGATACTCGAGGAGGAATGATAAATGACCATCGGCAGTGATTTGAAAATAAAGGAGTGTCCATTGGGGAGCGATTGCTTCGAGCTTTTGTATTCGACGCGTACATAACACACGAAAACAGCACGAGTTTCCGATAGAGAACCGAAGAAAACCAATGTTTGGTAATTTTGGTGAAAGAATGGCCTACAATATTAAGAGACGTCTCGGCTTATCATCTTCGGCCACTATCTGAGTTTTTCATCATTTATCACCGCTGAAAATATCACCGCGTAAAATAATCACCGCAAAGAAAAAATTATTTTGGTAAATGACTAAGAAAATTTTTACTCTGTAATTTTCCTTATGAATAAAATATTTTTAAATTGCATACAAGTATTATGTCTTTTTGGTGGCCGCTATGGTGTTCGAACGATGTTACAAAATCAAGTACATACTGTAAATGAAAATTTTATAGATTTTATTACGCGCATAGGAATGAAACATTGTTCCATAATTTTTTAATCACGTATTTATACATATATGTGATTGAAAAACATTGTAACTGGCATGCTTTCACAACCACATTGTAGTGGTGGGTGGCTCACTGAATGTCGTTATTTATAAATAATAAAAATAAAAAAATCCTGTACAAAAATTAGTTTTTTGTTTCCATTGCAATCGTGTTTTTAGAAAGAGAATGGAAAGAGACCATATTATGATTTGAATCATGACGCAATACAACAACAACATTAATAAAAGCTCATTATTTATTCGTTTTCCAAGTCAATTTTCACACAGTTTAAACGGTTTTCTTGAAAACTTTTGTGGACCAATTAAAGTTCGAACTTTTCTGCATTTACCCGTACAAAAATATTATAAAAGCTTATGGTTTAAATATACTAAAAAGCAAAAGAAAATTAGTCGTTTTCCATACATTCCTATAAGAAACTAACATTTATTATATCCCGTATTTTAAGTTTAGTACAACAAAGCTCGAATAAGGAGGCTCTATTTATCTAGTTGGCTCTGCTATAACCCTGTCCGGCCCGTATATATGATATTTCAATGGAACAAAATGAAAAAAAACTCGAAAGGGTCAACATATTCTACGGTTACAAAACCTAATATAGGGGTAACTCGTACTAAAACGATCGTATTGACGATTGTAAAAGTCGGAAAACCCGCAGCTAGCGGAAAAACTAAAAATTAAATTAGCTATATTCTTCAATGACATTTCGTAATAACAAAAATCGCGCGGATTAGTTTCGAATTGTCAAATTTGCATAACTCGTTCAGTTTCAAAATTTTCCGCTATACGTGCCACTCGTAAGTCGTGACTCTCCAACCGTCAATGGAGGCGGTCAAATCCCTTCATGGAATGCAGTTCAGTAGTTGACTTGGTTTTTTGAAATAGCGGCACTGAAATTGTTTTTCAGAGGCCAAGAAGGAAACTTGGCCGATATTTGGTTTCAATATGACGGTGCTACTGCTCACACAGCCAAC
Organism: Nephrotoma flavescens; assembly: GCA_932526605.1. Taxonomy (NCBI): domain Eukaryota; kingdom Metazoa; phylum Arthropoda; class Insecta; order Diptera; family Tipulidae; genus Nephrotoma; species Nephrotoma flavescens. The sequence goes on along the minus strand of OW052222.1, from coordinate 262,807,816 downwards.
GACACAATCGATGTTTTGCACCCAATGTTCGAAACGGATTAAAAGTTGCCGCACCCTATAATAACTTTATACTATTTTCAAAAACATAATTCGGCATACAAAAAGTGCCTCATTACTGACAATATATATAGAAAGAATAGGGATTACTTTTATATTTAAAAGATATTATTTATCATACACAAAACGATAAAATATGTTTTGTTTCCCTCTCTTAGTTCAGTCTTAAGCGAACGTGTGGAATGACTATTCGGGTAAATATTTTACCAAATAAACACTAATTGTTCTGACGTCAGATAATCCAGTTGTTTTAATTGTGAACCGTGCTTGATAGTCGATATAAACCAAATTTCACTTCAGTGATCATATGTAATGTACGAAAGGATGGAGGGATGCTAACCGCATCCTAACTAAAGTTGTAAGTAGAATTAGAGTATTGTCAGCAAAGATATTGGGCGCTTTCAGCTCGGCCCATAAAACAGAGATTCTGATTGTATAGATCAGTTTTAAATGGTACAAAAAAAATGTTAAAACTAAGGTTTTTAAACACAGTAGAATTTATACACATACGCATATTTGGAGTCACAAGCGAGGGCAATTGTGAAATATGGAAGATTCTGAGAAAATTAAGATCTTCTTCTATCGGCTTTAAAGCGTCAGCATTAACATATTATCACCTTGTAAATTATAACCGAACTCAGCCTAATTATATATTTACAAGTATAGTAGTCGGGACCCATACTTTTCGTGAAAAAACGAAGTTTGTTGGTTAGCTGTTGGTTTTTAGAATCGATAGTTTTGTGAATTATAAATGTATCTTGGTTCTGTCTCAAGGCATGTTTTTAAGAGGGATAGCAATATTTAGTTCTTACAACTAACAGCAGCTGGTAAATAATGTTCTGGCGTTTTGGTAAACAAAACATTTTCGTGTCTTGAATTTAAAAATTAAACTTGAATACGAATTGTTTTAATATGATAAGCAATTAGCAACTTTAATTTTATTATTATTTATGAAGGTCTGTCATTAAGTTGGTTTTCAATGTCCAGCAGCGCAATTCTACGAAAATGAGATAATGTGTTCGAGTATATGTAAGTATACAATCAAAATATTGGGATTTTCGATTTTCTTTTATTCTTTCACTGAATCTTGATGAACAACAGCATACCAAAGTTATAATTAAGGCTGTATGTGATGACAATGAATAAAATATGTTATATTTTACGGTTCAATGACCATAAAAGCATTAAATTTTTATGTTACCAAAAAGCTATTTGATATAATGGAAATTTCATGACTATGCAAAAACCTTTTTTTATACATATTTCTTCTATCAAATTGTATCCTAAAAAAATCATAATTTTTTTTGTTAGGTATTATGGTAGAACTACCCTAAAGCAAAATCATAACATAAATCAAAATGTGTCATATCGTTTGACAGCTGGTAAAATTTATATATTTTCGAAAACAATGCGATGCTGTGCTAAGAAAACTGTATATAACGATACAGATTTACGCGTTTGTACGAATGATTTATCTACATAATCAACGCGCAACCGTTTTACGAATGACTCAAAGAAAGCACACAAATGAGCATACATCAATACTTTTAGCTGATGAACGACGTCACATATAATTTTTGTTGATACTTTTTGAACACAAACAAGTATCAACTGTAGAAAACTACCTGTTATTATGAATCGAGCACATTTGTAAATAAAGCAAAAAATTGATAAAACAAACTTTCAAGTTCATATATGAGATTATCTTACATATTATATACTATACTCACTTTAAAATTTTTAAAAGTTTCAACAATTATTTTATCACGGTAATCACTTCACAATACAAAGAAAAAGTTAAAAAATATAAATTATTCCACAAAAAATTGTTAAAATCGAATTACACAGCCAACAGCATTGAGCACATTGTATTGACTAACGAAATATTTTTTTTTAAATAAAATCAACAACAATCATATTTTTGTTTAATTCAAACACATCTAGCTAGTTTCACGATGTAATTTATTCCAAAGTAATTAACGTGAGTAATGCATCAGAACTTGAAAGTTTATGAAAACAACAAAAGCCACATAACCGAGATTCGCACGTCACACAACAAATGGGGCACACAACACAATTTTATTTTATTTAAAGTCGTTCTATGCAAATTTTATATGAACATCGGAAAAATGAAAAAATAAAAATTCCGGAAAATTAAAAAACAAAAATAAATAGATCGCGTTGCACGGGAACAACTTAAAAACTAAAATTTAAATAAAACAAAAATAATTTTGTACTGTGACAGACCATAACTGACTGGCGGTCTGTCTGCTCGAGTAATGTGAGTACATATCGTCTTTGCAAAAACAAAATCGCGCGATACAAGAAAATTGAGTACGTAAAGCATAAAATAAGGGGAAATTTTAATTTGATGGTTATTTTCTCACTGCTATATAGTACGAGTTTGTTTTATCGTGCTGGCTGGATGAAATATGGTTTGAGTATCTCAAAAAAATTAATTGAAATCGGTTATTAGTGTGTAGCAAGCATTTTTTATCTCGTTTTTACAGAAAATGTTTGATAAAAACAACACAAAATCAAAGTCGTTCGGTTATATAAAAATGTTTTAACACGTTGACTGTCCGGCCCATTTTGTGTCTCCTTCTGCGCAGAAATACATAAATTTACATTAATAATAAGGGTGAGCATGTTAATAGCTTTTTTTTTACGAGTAACGAGATTTTGCTTTGTGTGCCGTTTTATTTTCATCCTGGAATTTTTTGTTATTGTTGTTGTTGGTGTTTTATTACGTATGTTCTTAGCAATATTTTTAGAATTTGAATTTACTTTTAGAGCAAAAAAATATTATGTAACGTCATTAGGTCGGAGTATCAAAAAGGATAAGGATGTGATTAGCTATTTATGGATATACATATGTATTTAAATTATTAAATTATGTATTTAAATTAGGTCAGTTTTGGGATATGGAGTAGTTATGTCAAAAACAAATTCTACGAGAAGCTTATTTATCATTCGACAATCTGAACCTTACCACTTGAGTGAATTTGTCAGTCATGTTGATAATCAATAAAGTGTGAATATTTATCATTATCTATTGAACAATTGTTGCCCTACCTCTCTACACCTGCATCTTTTGTTCGTCAAAAGTAATTTTGAAGCAGTCTCAAATGGATACAAATCGTAAACCTTATTGTGGCCACTTGGCCAGTAGTCTGCCATATTATTTACACTTCTACCGCTTAGGTTATTCTATATGCAAAGAATGCAATGATGAAAATTCTTGTTTCTTGCAAAGCGCCCTGTTAGGTATTTAATTGTTAATTATAACATTTTTAACGCTTGGCTCACCATGGTCTAATTAAATGTCCTCGCATGCTCAACTCGGTTTTCATAAACCATTAGGGTTATTATTTCAAAGCAAGTAGGATCCTAAAACATTTGGTGGCAAATCCAAATATTCCCTCAAGAACTCAATGGGATCGTCGGTATGCTAAATTAGATTTTCAACCCGCTTTCAATTTGTATTCTCCCCATGCACAGTAGTGCTCCATCCATCGTGGTCCACCGCATTATCCGTCCAGTTTTGACATCCTACCAAGCGAAGCTCTTGTTTGATGTCGCGCCAGCGCACTCGGGGTCTTTCGTAGGACCTAGCAGTGTAGCCCAGCTATATAACTCGATTGGTTTTGATACATCCGATGAAATCACTGCCTCCGACAAGTTGATTTATCTCGTGGTTCGTACGAATCCGATATTCGTTGTTCGTAACTTTAATTGGACCAAAGATGGTGCGAATAATTGCATTGTTCTCGCTATTTCGCATCAAATTGTTACTGAATTATCATCCGGTGTCATTTCTTCTAACTTCAGTGTTTGGTTTAATGTTTTCTACCCATTTAGGATTCTTTCAATTCAGAGTCTGATTCCTGTGATTGAGCTAACATAGAATCCTATGAAAGTTAGTGCAGAAATATCGTAGGATCGTGAGAGAGTATCGGTTACTATATTTTTTTAGCGCTCACGTGGCGTATTTTGCATGTAAACTGGGCGATTTATCTATGACATGTCGGAATTTCTTTATTCCTACAAAGATGATTAGAAGCTCACGACCAAAGCTTCAGTAATTTGTACCGTTGGTAAGAAATTTTTTGAAAAGAAAGCTGGTGGTTCTCATGTACAAGTACTCGCCAAAGCGTTTTTAAACGTCTCGAGAATTTACCTTTGTTACCTAGTTTGATCAACGGATATGTGTGATTGTAGATAGGTGTAAGTTGCAGAATCGGAGATAGTCGTTGACTATCCCGATTATACGTTGGATCTGCCAAACTGTTGTAGGATGTGGAAGAACTTTGATAGCTATAATTTTATCATTTGATGGTAGAATGGTTTGACGTGATTTCATGGCTAAGGAACAAATTCACATTTGGATGCACAGATTGCGATACCGTAATCCGATAGTGTTCTTAACAATTGGTCTGTAAATGCTCTGAATATTCTTCAGTTGTTGTATTGTGATATAAGATATCGTCGTCGTAACCGAATAGGAATGGCAAATCTGGATGTGCATCCACGAAGATGTCTTGAAAAATCATGAGTTAGTGGGTGTTTGGAACATTAACTGCGTTTAATCGCCTGTAGTCTTCACATGGTTTGCAATCAATTTGGTCCTGTTTAGGTACCATGTGGAGTGGTGAGCATGTCTTGAGTAAAAACCACTCATAGTCTAGACAACGTGGTTTGCAATATGGAAGTTGACCTGCCACAATTCAATGAACTACATTATGCTTTATTGGTACTTGATATCTTGGCGATTGGATCACGGCGAGATTTTTCCTATGATAGATAAGGTTTATTGCGGGATCGATCAAGCGATACCTTAAACTACTCCACCGTTAAACCGATTTAGTTAGAAAATCCACACCAGTGATGGGATGCCAGCACGAATGGGTGCCGAAATTTACAAAGAAGTCCTAAATTTAAGAGTAGTAATTCGATGCTTCTGAAATTATACTTGGCTTAGAAGATTTAAACACGACAAGTGGGAGGGGTATGGTCTCGTATCCTTGATATTGTGATCTCGAGTTAATGTTCTCGCTCTTTGTGGGAACCTCTACTGTATTTGTTTTAGTCTCTCGAGCGGAGTGTTTCTGCTATTTGGAAAACATCGTTTATTATTCCAATATTGTTATAGAGGCATTTCGATTCTTTCCGCGATACCTAAGCTTTTTGTATTATCAGTTAAATCTAAATAGAAGAGCACGTAAAAAATAGATTAAGTTCGCGCCAACATGGTTTTATCACGGATAAATCGACAATCACTAATTTGAAGATCTTTCCCAAGGATGTAGGTTGGTGTTATATATACAGACTTTTCGAAGGCATTCGATAGATTGCGGATCATAAAAATTTTATTCGGAAGTTAATCGATTTCATGAAATCTGCAGATCCGACTTCATTCCAATTAAATGGATTGCGACTTACCTTACCTTTTTCAAGCAATGTGTTAATATCTCCCAGATTTGCTCCTTTCCATTTAACATACGTTCCGGAGTTCCACAAGGTAGTCTACTTGGGGCCGTTACTTTATATTTTCTTTATTAACGATCTCATCCGTGTTTTGCAAGTGTCTTACGTACCGTATGGTGAAAATTCATGCTAACATCAATTCTGTGATGTATATTGAACGTATATGCAAGATGAACTAACAATTTTTGTGATTGGTCCACACGTAATGAAATGCCTTTGAATACAAGTAAGTGTAACTTTATTTCGTTTTATAGATCGCGATTTTCTAGCGTAGAGGCTTCAAATTTTTTATTATGTGCTCAAATCAGCAGAGTATGTGATGTTCATGCCCTTGGAACTATTTTTTCAAGTAACCACTTGTTTGATAAACACATCGATCATATAATAAAGAAATGTATCCTATAAAGAGGACGCATCTATAGCGGTCTCTTTTATTAAAGTTAAACATTAATTAGGCATATAGATCTTAAGAATCAAATACTTCAAGTGTAAAGGCTTTGGCTTAAAGGGCATTTTGTTGTTCGGCAACAAGGCGACAACCCCAAAAGATTTTAAATTTACTTGGGAATGTAACGTATGAATGTAACGTACACTTTGAGCATTTAACCGTCATTGACATGTGTGGTTTTAATTGCATCTCGCATAAACAGAATTCCTAAAACAAAAATTTTATCAACAATAATACCATAAGAGCTTTACCGGATTCAACCGGATTATGTTTTATCAACACGAATAATAGGTTGAATACTTTGATAAACAGAAAACGGTACAAAATTGCGAGAGCTCAAGGTGATGATAAAAGGAACGATTTTAATATTCTGCCTAACGGACAGATTACATAAAACAGATATTTGCATTTAAAAATATATTTTAGTATCCCAAAATTTCATGGAATCGTTACTTTTGTGTTATAATCGATAAGTGGACTGCTCTTTGCCGGAACAGCCATTGACCGATACTGATAATTTTTTGCGAGAGCACACACATATTGCGGTTTATATAAAACCGAAAAATATTTTATCAAATATAATACGAGATATGAGAGACAATGCGGCGCTATGAAAGAGATAAATTGCGATTTTAAATCGGCTTAGCAAGTTAGCTAAGCAACAATTTTAAAAAATTATTAAATTCTTAAGCATTACGGACTGTATCATTGATTACAACCAATTACAATACAATGTGCACAAGTTTAAGTTCCTTCTTATCTATACAACCTCTACCTCACTCGTAAAATACAAAACCCCAATAAAAAACATATCAAGTGTACCTCGCACGTTTTGTATATAACTCTTTATTGTAGTATGAATCCAACAAAACGTAATTTAGTTGCTGTTACATTTTGCAATGATAATTAGGTGTAATAATATACAAGTAACATATATATCACGTAATTTGATCGGCATTCCATATAAATTATGTTATGATTCATAAACATCGTTAATTCGGTGTATGATAACAAAGCCAAACAAATACAGTATACCCGTAGATACAACTCGATATCAGCTGATTGGAAACAACGATAAATTATATCGCCTGAATTTATACCTATCATTGTACGTGTTTTGGTTTGTTTACACGTTGGGTATGATTTATATAGAAATGCAATCACGAGGTGCGCGAATTTTTAATTTTTTTAGACTTAACATACAAGTTTATTATTTATTTATAAACCGCACAAGGTCGTTTTACGCATAATAAAATATTTATGGATAGTATACAAAACTATTATATACATATATACGAGTTATGTAGGTCTTTACGAAGATAAAATCGTTTATAACAGGTAAAAAAGTGGAAGGTGTACTCAGACTATCTTACTACGTTGCAAACTGTTTGTTAACAAATTGAGCAATATACCGACGAAATATTTTTGTAATTGATATAACAAAATGCGTCATATATGGCTTGTCTGTACGACGGATTAGTGTAGTGCTAATCGTGCAGTAGTTGTTGTACAGTATACTTTACTATTAGTGTTGAAGTTCATAAATGTTATTTTACCAGTTAATAAAATAAATTAATTAACCATATAAATCGTTGAACAGTCTTGAGTCCTTACCGAACTTTGGCTTTTCATCTAAAATTATATGTAGATTTTGCGCCACCTTCATCTGATTTGCAGACTTAATTTTTATTGATGGAATATAAATTTTCAATATACATAATAGTGAAATGTTTTCCTTATAGGAGTTAGGGTTGATTAAACCTTTTTATCATTTCTTCAGAAACCGGCGCAAGTCTGATATCCGATATACTTAGCTGAGTAAAGCTATATCGCGCACGAAAACAACATTTTACTGGCCATTTTAGAATAAACTTAGTATAAACCAGAAATAAATGATCAATATTTGCCGTTCTATTCCTTAATTTTAAACAGGCTCCTCGATCTCTTATTTATCAAATATTTTTGGAAGATAGCGAACTCGTTAAAATACTCTCAATTAGATCTCCCGCGATCCGTCTTACGATTAACTTTTATTTCGAAGTACGTTTTTTTAAATTCACAAATCTTTTAAAAGTTCAACAGCTCTAACTTCGGGGATGAGGGTTGAAGAAATCATATTTTTAACATGTTGAATGTTCAACCATATACCGCACTTCAAAGAAACCTTACACAAAAAGACAGTAGAATTTAAGGAATATATAATGTTCACTGTATATTAAAATGCGTGACTAGTATTGTGTATCAGAATATTAATTTATTTATTATTTATTTCGCTGGTGCTATACATCCTATCGAGGGGGATTTAGTCGCCTAACGATACATATAATCAGGTTTTATTTTCGAATTAATCATTTATTTTACTTACTCCACGGAATCCCAGCCAACTCCTAGATCTGCTGGATGAGGCAGGTATGCCGAGGTAGGTGTTTCCATTTCAATGGTCGCGGTCACCCAAATTTGTATTAACGGTAGCAATGGTTGCTTGACGCGGGTATAACTTTTTGGCATTTTCTCTCTGTTTACTCCCGCGCTAGAATATTCTCCATATTGTATCTTAAAAGTGGATATTGGCTGGTATAAGTTGTAGAGGAAGATTGGAGGAGAACGGCCTTTATTGTTGGGGAGAGGGGGAGGAAATAGTACGTAATATAACGGGTAATGTAATGACATTTGGATTATGTAATGCTCCGGCAACTTTTGAAGAGCGCGTACTAAAAGAATCACATTGGAAAGCGTGTATTTTATATTTAGGCTACGTACCAATTATCGGGTAAAACGTTTACTACGGTATAAAAATCGATTTTAGTACAGATTGTTCGATCCATGAGTTTACCATAAAGTTTTTCAAAAATAATTGAATTTACTGAAAAATTGACTTAAAATTAACTTTTACCTGACAATTGGTACGCAGCCTTAGACGACATTATTGTCATGGGAAAAACTTTTGAAGATAATGTGTGAAATCTAACAGACGTTTTCCAACAAATACAATTCTTAAAGTTAAGACCAAAAAAATGTTCACTTTCAGAACCGAAGTAAAACATTTGGGTCACAAAGTAACTGCCAATGGAATTCATACAAACAAAAATATCAACGGTAATAGAATGGCTAAAGACCCAAAAATTTAGATGAATTACGAAGCTTTCTTGGATTATGTGCCTATTGTAGACGCTTCATGCCAGGATTCTCTAACATTGCAAAAAGTTTACGCAATTTAAAGAGGAAGAAGAAGGCGTTTGAACAACGGGAATCATTTGTTAAATTACGGAAACGGCTCTATATAGCACCAATAGTTGCGAAAACTATACCCAACGTGAACTTAATTTTGAATACCGTGAAAGGAATTATTTGCTGTAGTGGAATGCGTGAATATTTTCATAAATATTTCTATGGTAAAATATTCCATTTACGAACAAAACACATTGAAATGCTGACACATTATCAAGACGGGTATGTGAAGTTGAATGCAAACACACGAAAGTGTCACCGATGGCGATTGTATAGATGATTCAATCCGGCACTAAACGGCCGAGGATCAATGCATCAGTAAAAAAAAGGACACACCATTCGAGAGAAATTCCATGAACGTGGCGTGGCGATTAAATGGTGATTGAATCGGTGATATTCCAGGAAATTTGGTGGTTATTCAGCATAAATAAGACAAGAAGAACACTTTTGCATCCTCTATCCTTTCTACCCCTTTTCATAAAAGAAAACGTTCCAGCAGAATAAAAACCTAAAAATGTTCCTTGATCGACCTCCGAATTAAAGAAACTCGGTATATTTTTAAATTTTACAATGTTCCATTTTTTCCGCCATTTCTTACGATTAATGATGAAATTTGAGAGAGATGAGTTGATGATTTTTATATCTCTAAATCTCCCGCAAGTAACCAGGTTTAAATTTTCACTATAATTTTTTGATTTTCTGTGGCCATTTAAGTTTGTTTCAGTTTCTGGCCAACGTCTCAAAAGCTCCTAGGAGTTACCAATACTTTCGGTTGTTGTTGTAATAGAACTTCGTCTAAGATACCAGAACTCATTTGTTTCAATCCAAAATTAATCTAGAACACAAATTTCATAAGGATTCGTTATAAAATGGCAAAGTTTAGTCCAGCCTAAACAGATACTAGAATTTGGTCCAAAACTCACTTTAGAATCCTTAACCAATACTATTAACCAAATTTCATCATAATTCTCACACTTTTAAGGTTTTATTCCGCTGGAATGCTTTATTTTGTGAAAAAGAGGTACAAAAGATTAAAATTTCCGCTGGTTATAGAATAACAATAGACTTTCTCTTTTGATGAATGAAGTGATGGTGCTGCCACTTGTGGCGAGTATGTTAATCTATAATTTTACTCTGGCAAATTTCTGCTGTATTATACAGCATAGCGAAGGAGTAAGCGCATTTAGAGCGGCTGGCACTATTCAGTGAAAGTTGTTTGTCGCTATTCAGGACGATAGACTTAGGTGGGAAGTAACGTTACAATTTCGCCTTTTGATCATCATTTCAGTGTCGATTGATCGGTTGGGTTCGGTGTCGATTCAACGCAAATTGATTAATCAACTGTTAAGAATATAATGAGAATTACATAGAGACATCTAGATTTAAGCATTAGAAGTAGTTTCATAGCAGATTAGTCAACAGAACCAAATGTTCATGTAGTATTTAAATATTCAGCACGGTATATAAATATGGGAGCGATGAACACCATTAGTTAGTCATTCAATAGTAAACAGTGCGGAAAATTACAGTGGTGCTTAAAGTAAAATAAATTGTGTAATTTTTTGTAAATAGTGAAAAATTAATTAATAATACATAACAGTGAAAAATATTGTTGTTGTGTTTTAGCATAAAGTATTTCTAACATTATTCGAAAATTATTTTTAGGAATATTCAGGAAACGGTGTAAAAAACGGGAATTGCTGTGGTCAACCATCAAATTTATAGTGGCATTCACAATCCAGTGATAGGAACAAGCGGATTTGACAATATTATACAAAAGTTCTACTTCAGAGTTTATATAGGTGTACGGGTAGTTTATATAGGTGTATAGGTGTACCTTTTGTGATATTTGCCCTGCTAATTTATTGTTGTCCACGTGTTGCGAAATAAATACACGTCGAGATTGCCAGTTAAACAATATTTTTATTTTGCGTTCGTTGCGTAGTTCCAACAGCGTACCGTCGATACGAAAATTAAACTAAAATCAGAGTAGCTTTGCACAATTTTAGATAATAATGTGCTTTTGTCGTCAGTCATGTCATCTGACATTTGCTTATAAAAAATAATATATATTATTATTTGCCGCCTTCTGAAAGCCTCAACTAGGCTCAAAGTTTAAAAAAATTGTTATCGAGTGCTAAAGTGTTTTAAAATCTTTTGTTCGTAATAAAGAATTTGTGAGGTTTGTGCATAATGCGAAAAAATGTATTTATAGATAACGCAAGTGTAATGCAAGCCAATCGCCAATATATCAGTATTTAAGAGATTTTATAGTTGTCGTAGCAGAATTTTCAACAAAAATATTTATATCATCCAAAATATGCTATAGACAGCTCCCAGACTAGAATTATCACGCCTGCTTTGCTATTTTACCTTTTCCACTATATATGTACAGGTAAACGATTTCTTAACATACTACACTATACTACGATACTGTAAACAATTAATTATCACAAGTTACTTTTAAGATTACCAATTTTCGCTGTAGTCGTAATCACATTGATAGTGTCAACAGCAAGATAGATATTTTCAATTTATAATTTGTGTAATTATCAGGTTGTTTGAAAAGTGTTCGGAGTATTGTACCAAATTGGCCCATGGAGGTCTATGCGTAATATATGTGTACTCGTAATATATCATCAATCAAATAATTTATGTAATAGCTTAACTTTTCAATCAACCTGATAAAAATTCTTAAGTCCAAGATAAACTTGTGTGAAAAATTTTGTAAATAGCTCCAATTTTGATTTTATTTTTGTACGAAAACTTATTTAAGTTGGTTTTGTTAATTTTTACGCTAACACAATTCAATTTAATTAAATTTCGATCAATAATTTGTGTTGGTTGCGACGATATAGACTAAAAACTAAAGGATCTTACATAACTATATATTTGTGTACACCTTGTGATAGTGTGATAAAGGTGACTTATTGGTTTTTTTTCTTTTGTGTACAGTGTTTTACAACGACTTTAGTTGTAATGTACTAGATTCTACATATTTTGCAATAGTGAAGAAATTTAAAAAAATCGTTTTGTTACTAAATTTCTAGTGACATAACAACATAAACGAATATTTGCTTTGGAATTTTGATACGTAAAATTTGATTGCAGACTGCTCTGTAAATGTGTTTTACCTTCGAACACAAATTCTTCATTTTGATAAGAACAGAAAATTAAAAAAAAGTAGAAATAGCGATTTATTATCAGTGCTGCTTGTTGGCGGTGTTTGTTTTTTGTTTGTTTGATAATAAATAATAATAACATACACCAATTGTGCCAAATAATATTGTTGAAAAGTGCAAAATCGCGCAAGTGAAAGTGCGGGGTGTTATTGGTTGACAATTTTCGAGTTTGGTGAACGTATTTCACCAAGGGTAAGGGATTTTTTGTTTTCAGATAAATGGGTTGCTGATTAGTTTGTGCTGAGGGACAAGAAGATGCCGCAAACTACGTCATGGAATATTGGAGTTGGGGTGACATGCTTTATTGGAGCTATTGGTGGAATGTATTTAGTTTATCGGGGATATAAACATATAAGGTGAGTAAACCACCTAAGTGATAATTATGTAGTACAAGTTGATACTATTGATTATACAAAGTTTTTGTTTGTACGTGTTGTACTCGTATAAAGGTTCATGAGCAGTCAAAACCTAAATATTTCTAAACTATTTATTTATTACATTGGTATACCGATACTAGTAACTAAAAATCTTCAATAATAGTGATTTTTTTTTGAGCTTTAATTTTTCTTTTTTGAGTTTCAATATATTCATGTTCCGATTGTTAAAAATGGTTTTTAACAATAAACCTAGAGTTGATCGCCTTTCCAAGTCTGGTGTTTATAGGATTAAGTGCAATGATTGTAGTTTCTCCTATATTGGAGAGACTATGCGCAATTTTGGAGTTGGAGCTACAGAACATTTATCTGATTGCAATCAATCAACTGTCCATAACCTTGTCTAAATTTCCCACTAACTAAATTGATGGTTAATTCATGCCAATCGTTCAAAAATGGCATAAAACAAACCGCATATGATGTTTACTTAAAATCTGCTATACAAACTTAAATTTAACATTCTACGAAACATTTCTAATCAGTATAATTGATAAATCGGGACTGAGTTTGAAGTTTAGAACTACATATCGGGTAGATTTTGGTTTATAAATATTACAGACATCTAACAATGCCTGGGTGAACTAACGATCAATTTTGTTAGTCGAAAATTTAGAAAAAAAAAATCGGCGTCAGGCATACAGCATTAGACATATTACATATACAACGCAAAGGCAGACGTTTAGATACCTTAGAATCTTACAAAATTCGAAAATCAATATTTCTTAACCAAAATATCCTTAACGAACCAATTACAGACCCCGCCATTTTCTATTCCGACGTTCGTAATAATTTGACTAATACGTCGGGTAATTAAATGTACTTCAATATACCTTGAATTTTGTTACTCAGCCGATGACTAATCACCTACCTGCTGTCCTCCTCCCCCTTTTTTATTAATTTCTCCGTATGACTAACAGTTGGTTGGGACGATCAATAGATTAATTTTATTGCCTACTTTTTGTCCCTCCTTCTTTTGTTTATTTTTTTCTTTTTTCTACTATATCTGTGTGCCAAACTTAAGGTAAATCGTTTACTACGGTAAACACCGATTCTAGGACAGATTTTTCGATCAGTTTGTTATAGAGTTTTTGGTTAAAATAATTGAATTTACCGAAAAATTTACATAAAATTGACTTTTACCTTAAGTTTGGCATGCAGCCTATAAATAACAAAAATTTTACTTTTACAAATCAGTAGATACTCCTGATGATGACCTAACAAGTCGAAATCGATCGAGTGATTTTTTAAACTTTTTGAACAAATTTTTTAATTATAATATTCTAAAATTTAAATTTTGCGAAATAAAAACAAGTGTTTAATAAAATGTGTTTATTAAATGCAGATTCAATTAAATTGATTGTAAATTTTAATTTTTCAAACAAATTGGTTTCCCAAACGTTCGTGAGCGTCCCCGCAATTGTCCAAGAATATCCATGTCAGTCTCAGCCCACATTCTTCTGAGCAGCTGTCGGCCTGAGTAGAAATTCTTGTTTGCTAAATATTGTTACGAATTTGTCCTGTCAAATCCGTTTTTATCACTGGATTGTGAATATCGTTATACTTGACAGTTCACGCAGCTTCCAGAATATTTGTGAAAATACCGGAAATAATCTCTGATTTTTTTTCAAATATTTACGAAATACATAACGCTGTGTGTCAAACTTAAGGTAAAAGTAAATTTTAGGTAAATTTTTCGGTAAATTCAAGTATTTTTGAAAACTCTATGGCAAACTAATCGAAAAATCTGATCTAAAACTGGTTTTTACCGTAGTTATCGATTTACCGTATGCACACAGCCTTAATACTTCTGCTGGAATATACTCGAAATATGATTTGACAATAATTTTCCCACTCTTATTTTAAAAACACTAAATCACAACAATAAATAATTTCCACAATTATTTATTAATTCCTTAGGCTGCATGCCAAACTTAAGATAAAAGACAATTTTAAGTAAATTTTTCGGGAAATTCAATTATTTTTCAAAAACTCTATGATAAAATGATAGAAAAAGCTGTCCAAAAACCGCGTTTTAACGAAGTAAATGATTTACCTTAAGCTTGTGGCACACAGCCTTAATACAAAATGTATAATTTTTAATTACACCACTATTTTCATTTTACGCCACTTATTATTTTCCCGCCACACATTTTCGCTTTTAACTTTTAATCTTCTGCGTACCAATTCTCCCAAATGACTCACTCAGATTGACTCATTGTGTTCGGTGCACTCGTATTTATACACCGATCGGATATTCTAGACTCATCTGGATTCTGATTCTATGAGCTTAAGGTAAACTTAAGGTAAAAGTCAAATTTTCGGTAAATACAATTATTTTTCAAAAACTGTATGGCGAACTGATCGAAAAATCTGTTCTAAAATCGGTTTTTACCGTAGTAAACGATTTACCTTAAGTTTGGCACACGCAGGCTGCGGGCCAATAGTCGGGTAAATCGTTTACTATGGTAAAAATCGGATTTAGAACAGATTTTTCGATCAGTTTGCCATAGAGTTTTTGAAAAATAAATGAATTTACCGAAAAATTTACTTAAAATTGACTTTTACCCGACTATTGGCCCGCAGCCGCAGTCTAAAAATATTATTGGTGGTTCTGTTCCAGACTAGTATAATCTGCTATATAACAAAAACTGTTATAAAACTATCTCTAACGACTACTTAAACCTAGATGTCACTAATTTCACAAAAAACATGTTTTAATTTTCTAATCCTTAAATGAGCAATTTTTTTTGAATAAATGGCTCGTCTAGGCTGATTTGAATGCCCATTAAACCAATATGCGAGACAGTAACAATATTGCGGCTACATGAGGCTATGGAGAAGCAAGGGTTACACCCGGATAATTACGAGTTCGAAGAGGTAATAGGGAAAAACTAGATGTTAAACGTAAGATGGTGGAAGCAGTTCCCTATCAACAAAACAATACAAGATTTTGCGAAATTAAAGAAATGAAAATAGTTAACGAAAGATTCGAGAAAAAACTGGAAACAAATTGTAGTCATAATATTTTGCAAACGAAATGATCACGTAGACGATACGGGTCCCATTAGTCTTTGTGGATTCGAGTGAGGTGGCGAGGAGATAGCAGATAAAAAGTTTCAGCTGAGCCAGCTCCAAAATGATAAACAATTCAATACTCAGGATTTTGGATGCTCAACCAGATGCAGAATCGAAGTAACGCATTTGTTAATCAAGAACCAGGAGAGTTAGGTCCGTAGTGAATGAGGTTGACGACTCAATCACCTGGTTGGAATGGTTTCTGCAATTTTGGTGTAGGGATTGGTTATGTAACGGAAAACAACAGTAACGCAGGGTCTAAGGATTCTTATTTGATGTATGAAATTTCAATTAAATGGAAAGTGTATTAAATAAATCCGTTATCCGTAAATATTTAAAATGTCGTATTTAAAACAATCGAAAAGTTCCGTTTGTATTTTACTGTTCTCTATGTGTGTAGGGGAGGAGATTGACTATCTAAATGATGACTATCTAAATATTTTGTCATCACACGGTTAATATAGTTTAGATATTGAATATTGAAGTTAATAACCTAAACTTCCGACGCTTGCATTCAATGAAATATCATCCAAGAATCTCCATTATGTTACTAACCGTAGCCTAATATTTTCTTAACATGAAATGATCTGTTTGAAAATGAAAATATATAACATTTCTTCGTAATTTATCCATAATCTTATCCATAACTTCCCTACTGGAAACTGTACAAATACTAAACTATGCTGAAGTAATAAAAGTCATTTGAATTATAAATAAAATATCAGTAAATTTTATCAGCTGTCCCCTCAATTCCAACAAATTCCAATCCAAAAATTAACTGTACAACATAATTAAAATTATGCGACAGCACGTTTGATCCATTAATTTTATTTATTGACTTCATACGAGTATTAGGAAAAAATTCGCTAAATATAACTGACCCCATATTACACATTTCTGTTCGACCCTCCAAAATAATATTAAACCCTATTATTCAAAATGATCATAACATGCATAACACAAACACATTTTATTCGTACGCCACACATGAGTAGTCACAGTTGTGCTCTCCAACTCCAATATAAAATTATTTTCGGAAATGCAAAAATTACTCATTATTGTACAGGGTGCATCTTTTTAATTAAAGATGGCTTTAAGATTTATACCGTTAATTAGGCGGCTAAATACCGGCAAATTAAAATGTAATCCAATGACCACCGAAATGATTTATTGCATTACGGATAGTGATGGTGTGCCTAGCATAATATCGTATTGCTGTATTTGATAATTTGGTCGTTGTTTGCTCACACTACCACCTCGATTTTATGGAAATTTGTCAACTGTAAAGAGTAGAGTGTATAATATGTACTCGTATAAGAGGCATACAGAAAACCGGAAGTTGTATACATTTTTCTTTTTGTATATGTAGTTTTGGACAAAAACTAATTATTGTGTTTGTATGTTATATAGAAACGTTAAAAGGCTTACATTTTATTTTATATATTCAATGTAGAATAGTACACTTTTAAAACCCTTGATTTATATGGTGGAATGTGTGATAATAACTCCGATTATACAATTTTGGTATGCACCTGCCTACATTAACCCAAATGTCCGGATGTAGCTTACCATGTAAATCGAGGGCCCGTCATAGACATATCAAAACATACGGTTAACAATTTTACATACGTGTGTTGTTGTTGGTAGGGAGTTCGTGGTCGGAATAATTTGTTGTTGTAAAAGTATATTCATCATCGATCAATGGCACTCTTTACTATTATTGTTATTATAGTTAATGTTAGTTAATAGTTTGTATTTGTAGTTATTAGAAGCATCTACATTAATTAATACTGGTTAAAAAGTTAAAATTTAAAAATAATTTAGATTGACATTTATAAGTGATGTTGGATAAATGCACCCAAGGTACGCTCGGGTATGGATCAATTTTTTTTTTCCTAATTTTGTAATCTGCGTACGCTAAATTTGTTGTAATGTATGTGATAATTCAAATTTAATTGTGTTAGTCTCGTGCTTTGTAATGTAAATTGTATTGTGTGCTATACCCGTAGTTTATGATGCCTGAAGGCTAATGCGGAGTTAAAATAAATAAACATTTTGTGATTTTATGATCTAAGTGCAGTGATGTGATGATTTATAGCAATTACAGTTCTAATGCTAAGAGGTTACTTACAGTGCTTTTGTTAAGTAAAATATTGGGTATCCGTATCAATAATGTTAACCTTAAATTTAATACAACGATACTGTAGCCTGTGTGAAATATTGGCCTTAACGGTTTAAATAGTGTTCTAAATAAAGATTTCTCAAACAGTCCTTACTAAGAAAATTGCTACAAGCAGAAAATGAATAATTAAATATTTATACATCAAAATAATAACTGCCAATTTAATAAATTTATAATCAGTTTCATTGATTTTGTGCAATCACAATGAATTTTATGATCTGATCTGGAATACCTACAGCTTAATTTTTTTGAATATTCTATAGGAAATATCTTAAGTCAATTTTATTTTGTGCGACTCAGAACTGTGTTTGAGAGTCGGATCATTTTGTCTAAAATGTGTTCATTTGTTCAATTGTACAGACTGGTTCAGAAACGTCTGTTTGCAAGAATTGTAGTCTTCTGTGTTAATGAACTAAATCTAGATAGCTAAAGCTAAAATTATGAAGTAACCGTTTGAATTTTAATATCTGGGGAAAACTGATACCGCAATGCCAATGAAGTATTAATGCCAATGAAGTATTTCCCTATTTTGTCCTAGATGACGTTATTATATTTATTATAAACTTCATTCGCCTACGTAAGGTAATTCGTCTATATTAGGTAATGAAGTTTTTACTAAAATTGTACTACCTTTTTAATTATTATCAATGGACTGGTAAAAATATGACTAAGCAAACATTTAGGCGAAATTATTATCTATGAAGGTAATTAAAATATTAACCCTTTCAACACTGTAGAAGAAGGAAAATGAATGAAGAAGGTAATTAAAATATTAACCCCTTAATATTGACCCCTATCGTCCCAAAGAAGTTCTGTCAACATCATACTAAAAATATATTAGAAAACTTCGTATTGTAAGCAACTAAATTTTTTTTAGTATTTATCAGAACTTCTTTAGGACCATGTGTCCCTACAGGGCTCACTCTCTCTCTCTCTCTCTCTCTCACTCTCTGGCACTATATCCCATCAAGGGATTTGGCCGCCTCAAATGAGGTTTCATAATCATATTTTCATTTTGGGATAATGAGTAATTAATTCATCAATCCTCCTACAGGGCTGAAAGAGATAAACAATATGATTGTGCAATTTATTTTTTGATTTTTTGTATTACTTAGTTGACGACATTATAAAAAAAAATTGTGTTGAAAGGGTTAAAATAAAATTTTGTTAATAACAATTATTGTTTAATAACATACGATAACACATCGATAAAATTGGCAAAATTCGATAATACGAGGGTCGATTATGTAGTACCCTAGAATGAAGACGGAAGTTTTAAATTTTTTTTATTTTTCAACATAATCTCCTTTTAGGTCGATACACTTTCCCCAACCTTTTTGCCATTTCTTTAACCCCTCCAAAAAATACGTTTTCTCAAACTCTTCAAAATACGCTTCTGTCTCGGCGATAACCTCCTCGTTTGATCTGAATTTTATTCCTAAGCCATGTTTTCGATACCTAAACTAAACGAATTCTAACAAAACATATCAAAAAACAAAAAATTAATCCAGTGTTAGTAACAGTGTAACACTCAAAATCAAACTTCAATTGGAATAAAATGAGTAATTTTTAGTACACTGTTAAATTTTTTTCATCGCTTTCAATGAAAAATTGGATTGATCACGTCATTAGCGAGATTGAGGATGAAAGGTGGGCAGTTTTGGCAGTTTCCCTCCGCAATTGATAAACTTATCTGGCCTATATAGTGGAACTTTGCCCAAATCTCTAATAATGGCGTATTATTGTCCCAGATTGGAGAGGAAAATTGTTAATAACAAACTTTCAAATCCACCGTTCGGTAGAACACCTTTTCTACAAATCACTTCTCATTATACAATAATCATATAATGATATATCAAAAGATTATTCCGATCTCGTTAATGATGCGTTTCAACCCAATTTTTTATCGCTTTTACAGCAAAAAGTTTAACAGTGTGCTACCATAAATTATACTCATTTTATTCCAATTAGAATTTGAATTTGAGTATTACTAACACTTGCTTAATTTTTGTTTTTGATTCACATCGGAGTAATTTCAATTTTTAACAGTGTAATTAAACTATACACAAACATAATTCTTAGAGATGTCTAAGCCTATCCACTAACAAACAGGCCACTCAGGCCTATCTAAATTGGTATTTTTTATTTCAATAAAAAGGGTTAAAGAATGTCTAGATAATGTTTAATATTCATATATACAATATCAATGTAGGCTTGAGTGTCTCCTGCCTTTATACACAAGTTAGTGGTTATTTTTGGACATATCTGAAATTTTTGTTAATTAGTATGATGCGTAAGCGATACCATTCGGAGTATTGTATGAATATCAAGCTATGTATAGTTAAACCTTTTTATTGGACGTTTAAACCTTTTTATTGGAATAACATATACCAATTTAGATGTGACTGTATCTCATGCCCATTAATTCTAAGGCAAGAGATGCTTAAAAAGCTCTGAGATTTTTGTTATTTGAAATGATTTATGTATAATCACATGTATAGTTTAATTGTACTTGTTACGAATTTCGGGCGTTCAATACAGATTCGTACTAGATTTTGTAACACTCAGCGTTTGAGTTACCAATTTTAATTACACCAACGCATATAAATTCTTCAACAATTATTCACTATTTCATTATTTATCACTGTTCATAACTTCACTTTTACTTCTTATAACTTGCACTGATCACTGTTAAATTACAACTATGTCTGCGTTCCAAACTGCTCACGCTTAAATACTTGTGCATCGCTGTTCGAGATTATTCCGTTTATTGTACCTGGCGATGTATGCATATTACAATTGTAAATCACTTACGTGTAGTGTATTCTCGAACATTCCAGGTTATCAATTCATCTGTCTTGATTCATCTGCCTTTTCCATGTTATCGCCGCCGTTTACAATTGCTTTCGTTACTTCCATATTCCTTGCCACATAAACTGCCACATTCTATAACTCTATTTCCAATCAGTATCTTGATCCGGTAACATTGTCGCTTAATTAGAATAAAAATTGCTCAATAATAAAATTATTGCCTGAAGTTGTTACCTTTTGTGTAAGTGTACCACACTGTACCACCACAGTCTTGTATACCTTAACCACTCGACCACCAAGTGTTATTATTGGAAAGAATAGAACTTGTACACTTTATTCATGTTCTTGTTGAGCCCTATTTACAACATCGTAAATTCATTTGATGATTTTATGGCGTTTCCCAACTTTGGTGATATTCCTTTTCTCCGTTTGAGGTTATATAGAAAAACGAAATTGCAACCCTACACAATCGGCTCTTAGATCGAGTCCGTATTCACGCTGTATGATTGTTTCATTTTCCGGTAATCCAAACCATAATGGACGGTAGGTGAGACTATGCCAAACAACGCACAATGGCAGGTGTATTTCCTGACGTATCATGGACTGCACTGCGATATCTCAATATGAACCCAGTGTCCAATTAAACATACTAAACCTCTGTTTACCTCTCAGTCAGACGGAAGACTGTAGATGTAATGGTGTGGTGCGAGTCTTCTGTAAGTTAAAAATTTGGCACATACCTTGGGAAATGGTTGACCCGAAGTTTCAATTAAGTCGAGTGCAGTTCAACCGGTACGTCGAACCTGTAAATTGGCTGCTGTCCGGGCTTCCTAGTTTACAATCGGATAGGCCACCACTTGCTATCGATCTGGTGATCCTTTGTTTCTAGAAATGTTCGGTAACGCAGCATTATATTTCTGCATTTTCCTTTTCACCTTAGTTTGCGGTCCCATACTTGCAACACAAACTCACACTGTCTGCACCAATGTCCTTGAGGCAATTGGTCAAATAAAATCATCTTATCCAACGTTTTGTTGATTCCCAAATGTGTGCCGAATCTTCTATCGTGTGTTTCATTAAAATTTATCGTAGCTGATTTAATGGTAACACAATTAGGCGGTTATTGTTATCGCCATTAGCCGATTGCCAGATTCTTACTGGCATTCCGGCATATCCTCAGCGAGTGCCAATGCGCCCAAATGGAAATGGCTACTTGAAATCGAATTTCAGGCCATCAAGGCCTTCTTCCTGCTACCATAGCCATTTCCTTACTAACCTAATTGACTCGTCAGCCTCCTGGCTCTCTTTCAAATGTTCATTGTGCCTGCCATTTCTACTTGAAACTGGATTCGTTCAATAATTGTTGAACAGTTCTTTAGTTCCTGTCTTACGTCGTTGGTGTTCAGCCTTGAATTTGAGCCACATGATCTGTTCGAAGAACAGACTCTTGCCCTTACAAATATTTATGGGAATGTTTAGCACTGTCCACCACACCAAACAGTTCTCTGCTTCCGAGAGAGATCGACTATAGTATGCTACAACCCGCTCTTTACTCTCTTGATTCTGTGATACACAGCACTTATTCCCGTTTTGTTATCATATTTATGTATTAATAACCCACTTGCCTGCGGATACGCAAAAATATGATATAATTTCTTCTTCAAAAGCTTTTTGATGCTCCATGGCCTCGGTGTTCATCAAATGTGCGGCCTAGTACAATGATGTCATCTAGACAAACCAGACATAATTTTCAATTAAGCCTCTTAAAACTTGGAGTAAGTAATGTACCTACCACATTTTGGAGATTACTCCAAAAGGAAGTGCATTGTCAAATCCCAACGGCATTAATACAAATTGGTAAAAATCATTTCCTGCTGAAAATGCCTCTTTATGTTCAGGATGGATTGATACTTGCCAGTATCCGCTTAGATCCAAGGTAATGAAAGTTTAAGCCCCTGACAATGAGTCCAAGATATTACCAATGTGCGATAATGCCCCCCCCCCCTTCTCCCATAATATCAATTTGTTGTCCATCAACCATATTATACCAACCACGAACAACCAATTTCGAAGCTTAGCGAAAATGTCCATTTGATCGTTGTGTCAATAGTCCAGTAACAACTACTCCGTAATCCGCCACAAGTTGTGTGATTTTAAGGATGTTATTGGGGAATTAGTTCCTTTTGACCAGCTTACGCCCCTAAAAACTGGAGAGTCTTAGTTTTCCGGATCTGTGCTTAATGCGACAAGTGTTGTCTCTCCTCGTCTCGCTCAACGTCGAGCTACCTCATTTCTTCGCGTTTCTTGTCTTATGCGTCAGTTTCTCTCGGGCGCTATTTTCTTGGTTCCTTACTTTACCGTTTCGTGTTCGTCCGTTACCTCCAAAAGTTTGACATGGCTTCCTCATTTCCTCTTTCATTGGTGCCCTAATTTGCGTAATATCCTCCGAATCCACCTTTACTGAATCACTTTACTGAATGAATTGATAAACTAGCTCTTGCTGCCTCATATTTCAAAGCCAAAGCCATTCATTCACGGTTTTACCTCTAATATTGGTTCTCAAATGAAGTTTCAGAAGGTCGTCCAGTGATATGAAAGTGATAAACGCATCCATGCGATGGATCCATCCATCAATGTTGGTCCGTTCAACACATGGTGTATTACCGTAACCTTGACGTGCCAATTTAGTGATGTCCCTCCTCTTTTCTGTTGCGGATACATTTTGCAAGCCATTTGCAGCTTTCCCTAGGAGAGCCAAAATGAATAAAATGAGCTGCTTCTCTTCGCCCGAACAACTGTGCTTTACTGCAGCTTGAAACTGTAAGACATCGAATGTCTTTAAATTTCCTCTTGTGACCATCAGTTTCTTCTTTAAGATTCTTCATCTCCCGTTTAATTTGTTGGATTTGAAGTTCCTGGGCTTACTTAATTTTAACGAGTTTCAAGTCCGCTGGTCAAATTTCGCATTTTGCTCTTTACGTTCACTTGTTACTCTATTTTTCCGCCTTATTGGTCTATTTTTGCATACCTCGCTTGTATAATTTGACACCGAATTTAATGTCCATTCCCTTCAGTTGAAGCAAGAGTGCCTTCATCATACCTCCCATGTCCAAGGATGGTGTCTGTTATTCAGGGTTAGGCAGCTGTACTGAAATGGCTGTTTAGTCCATCGCTCTGGTTCTCTCATTTTTTATTTCTTCTCCGTTAGGCGGCGTCCTTTCTACTCGTCGTTTGAGGTAACTGGCTGCATTGCAGATGGTCCTAGCATCCGTGATGATTACACTTCAGTTTCAGCATCCTCTTTCATGGCGCTCTGCATTCTCGAAAGCAGCTGAATTCTATTATCTTCGGTTGGAACCTCAAACTCTGCAGCTTGTCCATCAATTGCTGCATGTATGTACAGCATAACAGGTGCAGCATGAACATTCTACTTCTGATACCAAATGTCACGGATTTCAGGCGTTCGATATGGATTTTGCCCTTCGAATGAGTTTAGTTTGCAGACCCATAAAACTCTGTATCCCTCAGTGTTAGTTTACCCCTTCCAGAATTTTTCTGTGATTTTGAGCTCATTTTTAGTAGCTAAGCAGTCGATAAACAGATTAGATATTCCATCCACAAAATAATCTGGGAGTACCTACACAATTTAATTGATTATCAATTTTTAATTGAATGAACAATTTGTGAATCAAAGTTCACGGGGTGCGTTCACAAAAAGCACAAAGGCATATTTTATTGAATAGATTTATTTATTTTATATTTATTTTCAATGATCGAGTTATAAATTTTAAATGACCAATAAGTTAATCAAAATTAAAATTGTATCCGATCAGAACGTTTTATACGCGCGATCAGTAATAAGATCCGTTTACTTGTTACTTAAATATGTTTTATTTCTTATCTTTCTAGAAAAGTAAAGGAACTTCAGCATAGCCAAAACAAAAATGAATTCTGTCCAATTTGTAACACAAAAATAGATTCAGTTGAGATAAAGTAAGTATTAAACGTGGTTTAGTATCACTGCACAATCCTAATCCCAATTGATCTGTGCTTTATGTTCCATATCTAGTTGGATATCGTGCATTAATTGTACTCAAATCGTATGTCGCAAACCAAAATGTTCAAAATGGATTGCTAGCCGCGGTCAATCGGAATGGGAATGCCAATTGTGCCATGAACAACGACGAGCCCATTTCAAAGCAAGCGAATGGCTCTTAACGCAATTTAGTAAAAAATTGCAAATCACAAATGCACTCGATCTTGACGATATATCAGTGATCGACTATGATAATGAACTGAACGAGTTAAATAAGAGTGATGTCAACGGAACAATATCAGTCAGCCAAAAAGAATATATACGAACGTTTCTGGAAGATTTATTAAGTACACTATTGGGTGGATCGTTAGATAATGTACTTGTCGGTCCGATAAGAAGAAGTTCTGATTGTAAGTACTTTATTTTTTAAAAATTTCATTTATTGTGTGTAAAATAGTATAATTTATGGAGTAAAATCAATTACCTAAATGTCAAACTCCGATACGCTTTTGCGATGTATGCAAAAAAGCAACACAAAGTATTTTTTGAATACACTGATAGAAACAATGATAACTCCACTAATTACCATTTTTTTATTAGATATAGGATTTTTCACAAAATATCATAAAATTCTAAGCGAATATTTACTTAATTTGGAACAATCTTTGTACAAATCGATCAAAGGTAAATAATTTATAACAATTTATGCACGGTATATAGAAGATGGTATATGAACGCACATGTGTGGCATTGGCATGTCTTAATAGCACCCGCATTTTAGAACGCACTTTTATTAATAATTTAAAAAGTATTTATATCCGGGCTAATTATCATTAGGGGTTTCTGGTAATTAAAATTTCCAGCAGATAAATAATCGCTAAGGCAAGAGATAACAGTTTCGATATAAAATCCATATTGTATCAGTGTGATATTTTATTTTCAATTACGTGAATAAAATCATAGATGTTATCATAAAACATTTCGAGAAGTACAAAATTGATAAACACATAAGTCATAATGGGATTAAGAACTTTTGGGTAATTTTATCTATTTTTTGGTAGATATAATATAACATCGACAATGTTTGGTAAGATTAACATGAAGCGCCTTAGCTTACTCCATGTGTAATTCACATTTATCAAAAATTCTTTTATCAGCCCTTAACACATCAGTTTGTTACTCCTAAAAATAATAAACTAATAATAATCGTTGTCCGTCCAGCTGGGCAAATCTTTAGAGTACATCTTTGCTATTTGGTGTAATTCATATTCAAATTTTCCCGGTATGTTATTTTGAACAAGTTATATGTTGTTCCGCAATTTTACTATGTTTGAAATAAACTATGTGACAATTATTATTTTTCAGGTAAAAAAAAAAATATTTTTGAGTAATTTTTTTTAGTCGTCATACTTACCATTAAATTATGTATATAAATTTTTATAACAAAATAAGGTCGTATAATAATGAAGTGATTGTATTATCAAATGGCTAATTGTTATTACTTGCCAATTGAACGAAAACATGATAATTATGATTTTCGTTGGAAATAATCTTAACAAAACATCCCTAATAAAATTATAGCAGGCTTTTGATTTTACTGGGTGATCACAAAACAAAATTAAATAAACAATATGTGTCTCGATAAATATATTGAATGATGTTGCATCTGCCGCTGCAGCAATAGGTTCTACACCCAGCCAGCAGAACTAAAAAACTGCTTTCCGCTGCTACACACGCAACCTCCATAAAATTGACACAATTCGATTTTCCAATTAAAACAAAACAAATTGCTGTGCTGTTTGGTGTGTAAGTTTATACTATTTTGCTTATACACAGTCGTTGGAGTGGATTGTTTGGAACCTGATGCGCTGTTCTTGCGTTTTTTTATTCTTTATAATGGGCCTATTCTATGGAAATAATCTGCTGTCAGCAAAAATAAAAGCGAGAAAAAAATATAGATTTTACTGGTTGTGCACGAAACAAAACATGTTGTCAGTGGTTGGGGAAGTTTACTGCCATAATACTGCTATAAAAAATGTAAATTGGAGTATTTTTTATGGCAGCATTTTTCACACATCTACAAAAAATGTATGTAAAGCTGCTTTTCGAGAATGATACAACATACCGCCATTCGACTTTTTTCGAATTCGATTCGAAGTGATGGTACAACATACCGCCCCAGATGTCGGTTGCTGGGTTTGTGTCTTGGGTTAAGCGTAAATTTCAAGTGGATTATTTTTTCAATTTTTTTTTTCTGGATTGTTCTTCATATATTAAATATCGTTGAATGTAATGCGTAACTTAGGTTCGGTAATATTTATTATCTGCAAATCAATTGAGAATAACTATTGCAAAAATAGTAAAGCGGAAACGAGGAAAATGTTTTATCTCTTAAAAATTGACACTGAACTCAGAGAAACAAGCCCTGCAATCGGCATCGGCAAGACGAAAACCTGTCAACTTTTATCTTTTTATAACAAGAAGATGTTGAAAATCAAATAAAATTAATGCATTATTCATATTACGGCATTATAGATTCAATATTTATCCAGACTAATTTCCCTATTTTTGAAGGTTCGTAAACTATTGAATGTTTTTCAGCTAGGCATCTGCAGAATATCATTGAATATAAATTTCCGTTAATGTTAATATTGGCGATTGCAGCAACACTGACTCCATGTAGTGGATATTTTTTGAACTGGGTTATTATTCAATTTTTAGAGATCTTATTGATTAAAAATGCGATTTTCAGAAAGTAAAATATTAAGGTCTTTATTATATTTTTATATATTGATTGAAAATATTTCAATCTCACTTCATTTTATATTTCCTCCGCGAGTAGCGCTTATCGTATTTTTACAGTCGATAATTTTTTAACTATAAAACATGTTTTTTATCCAGAACAGTTTAGGAAAATAGCTTAATTTTCCTTTTATTTGTATGTATTAATAATTAAACCTGTGGAAGACGAAACATATACATTTTTGAATGTAAAATAGATAATTTTATGCCATTAATGCTTGAATATAATTTTTCACACACTTTTCGCAGTAATTGAGGCCGTATCTCGCTAATAACTCGCCGAATGTTGTGTTCCAAGTGTTCAATCGCCTCTGGTTTATCGGCGTAGATAAGTGACTTAACATATCCCCAAAGAAAATAATCTTATGGAGTTAGATCACTAGATCTCGGTTGCCAATTAACATGACCACTACGTGAAATTAGTCTTTCATCAAATGTTTCTTTGAGTAAATTAACTGTATCCCGCTGTGTGGCATGTGGCACCGTCCTGTTGGAACCACATATCAGCAAGATTTATGCCAGTTAATTGGGGTACTAATATGGGATGTTCTATAACGTTCACCGTTGACTGTTATATTTCGCCCATCCTCGTTTTTGAAGACATATAGAACAATGATTCTGCCGGCCCATAAAGCGCACCAAACAGTGATTTTCTCTTGATGTAATGGTGTTTCGACAAAGGCTTGTAGATTATCTTCACTCTAAATCGGACAATTCTGTTTATTAACTTATCCATTCAACCAAAAGTGAACTTCATCACTGAACAAAATTTTGTTTGGAAAGTCAACATCAATATCAATTTGTGCTTCAGCCGAATTTCAACAATTTGCAAGCGTTGCTCTGGCGTGAGTCTATTCATTATGAAATGTCTAATCAAACTAATGCCAGATCAAATGTCAGCTGTCAAATCGGTTTTCGAACAAAATAGTGTTGTCCAACTTATAGATGTGAACCTCTCAAAAACCACATTTACATTAATAAATTTAATTTAATTACAAAATATGTTTGAATATGACAGTTTAAAAATCAAAGATTTATTTACAAATCAGATACTTTTAAAACAGCCAACTAAAAGCTAATTTCGTAATAAATAATAAAATTCTGACTAAAGAAACTTAAAAATTTTCTGTATTAAGCTCATGATGAAGTAGCAGATTCATCCAATTCCCAAAAATTATTATCCAGGAAGAACGAACGGTGTAATGAAAAAATATTCATAATTCGTGTAAAACACAAAAATAGAAGAATTTAAACTTGTTCAACACGTGATTTTCTTGTCATATTTAACCCTTTCATCTTCTAAAGAAAAAGCCCAGTCATCCCCAATTAAATATTTTTTTATTTTTGCAATTGATTAAATGGCCGTTTCATTAATAATCCAAAGTTTAATAATTAATGCAACTTGTAAGTTTAAATTTTTATTTCTGGTGAATTCTGCTTATTTAATTTTATTGAATATACATTACGTTTCTTATGTGATAGTTTCGCTTATTAACTAATCACTTTTGACAATTATTTTCAATATTTTTGTTGATTACCTATTTAAAACCTATAGTTGAATGACTTACTGCCTTGTAAACGCTTCAGGTTAACAAGGTTTTAAGAAATTTTTCGTCACCGTAAATCTTAACGTTTGTTTATTTTCTTGAAGTCGTGCTGTGTGTTTACATTTTGTACCCAATTTATTGCCTGTTAACATTCCAGAGTTATTTTCCGCCTATTTAGATCGCAAATTCCAATTCATTAGTTGTTTTTGAAAAATCGGGTTTTGTTTATGTTTTGACAAGAAAAATAGTGAAGATTCAGTTTCGAATTAATTGTTAGGCGCTATATTCAATTTCTAGCTAATCGTCCGGAAATCGGCCATTGAAATTGTAAAATATGGCCCAAAACAATGAAGATTGGGCCTAAAAGTAATATTGTATTAGTTCCATCAACAAGTTTTGTTGTTGGTTGCGGCCAACTGTGAATATGACAGTGCAACGTACATTAGTACTAAATTGATATTATTTGGCAAATTTTAACTCTTTTTGTTTGTCAGCCGTATCAGACTGGATCATCTGCACGCAGTAAATATGTTCTACATGTTATTTTTAATCGGACCCTTTATTTTAAAATGGTTTTAGAATGATGAACTGTTATAAATTTAGGAAGTGTTTTATTGCATGATAAATTTCTAGTTCCAGTACAGTCAGGTCTGACGAAATCTAAGTTAAGCCTTTCAAAATTTAGCAACTACTCAATAAAATTTCAAAAACCGTCATCACTTTGCATTCCATGCCTTGTTATCACTATAATTCTTTTACCTCACACAGTAAACAATTCAATATACCTTAAAACTTAATCAGTTCAGTTTTATTTTTTTTAACTTATATTATCAAACGCAAACATTTTTGTTTCCTCTTATCAATTGATCGCGCGAATAATGAAAGTGCTCAATTGATAACACCACAAATATGAAAAATAATTCATTCGTTAGGTGAAAATCACTTGTGTCGGTTTAAAATAGCAAAACTTATAAATTATTATTAAACTTGGTGTGAGTACTTGCAAAAAAAAAAAAAACAATAGTTCTCGTATAAGTGAATATTTAATTAAATTAATAATAATTAATAATAGCAGCAGCTTATAAATTAACATGTATTGTTATTACACGACTTGCCGCTCGATTCATTGACGTGCAATAAAAGTGTAGTGTATGATGTGTAGAATTGAACTTAGAATATCAACGTAATTTCACCTTGTATACGTTGTTTATAGCAAATTAATAGTTTTATAAATTTTTCTGTTCTCTCTCGCCAAGCTGAACTTTGATTTCAAAATATGTATACTTAAAATCCGCTACACAGATATGAAAAAAAACCGACTTTGCAAACACCATGTAACAACCTAATCTGCGCGAATCAAGTAAATATTTAATAGAAATGACTAAATATGTAATGACTTGACGTCGAACGCGATTATAAAACGATTTTTGTTCTGTGCTTTTTGCTGTCTGGTATAATAAATACACGCTTGTCTACCTTGCCTCGAGCGTATAGAGTAAAAACGCTATTTACGCTCAACGCGATTTTTCGTAAATTCGGAGTAGGACTTGATACATAGAATACAGTTTACGTTGCAGTTCATAGGTTAGGCAGAGAGGCCTAACGCTGTTAACTAGTTTAGTGTAATTTTAAATTATGTAGAATCTAGAAGTTTAGTGCAAAATTATACGTTTTTTATTTATTATTATTAATTAATTAAATAGATAACAAAATGCTGTTATCACACTTATCAGTTGAACATTCTTCTATTATTTCTCGTTTCATTAATAAATTTTTTGGAAGTTAATTTTTTTTTTTTTGAAAATCATTTCTAACAAATTTTGTGTTTATTAATTTATTTTTATATGATTTATGTAATCATTTTTGGTGCGTGTGTGTATGTGTGTGGGAAAACTAAATCGTAAATCGGTGTGATTCAAGTACACATTTATGCGGTACATGGAAAATTGAAATAAAAAAATTTTACAACGGAAATAGAAACATAACAAGTGGCTAAACAAAATTTAACAAAAATGTTTCAAATGACAAGTGAATGTTTGACAACAATGTTTGATACCTGTGCCTGGTATTATGGATTGGCGGCAGTTGGATTATATGGGATATGTTACTATTTGGAAGTGAAATTAGGTAATGTAACCGCTTATATTTTTTATACAAATACAAATATGCATAGAGTTGTAAATTAGTGTTTGATGATATGCGACTTTATCAATCGATTATTCAATGTCATGATGATTTTAATTAGCTTTTTTAAAATCCGATAATTTATTTATATGGTGAATAAATATTATATTATTTGTGGATAGCGACAATTCAATATTTAGATTATCAAGTTTTGGTTTATTTGAAAGGTGAAGATTTATTTCGTTTTAAAATTTGGATCGTAAATACAGTTTAGAATGCAAAACAAGATCTATTGCTAGGACAAATAATAATTAAATGCTAACTAAAATGTGTGAAGTTGTACTATAATTTCATTCCACAGAAAATAAAAAAGTTACATCGATTTTTTAAATCATCCCTTGAAAACAGTGAAATTATCTATGACAAAAACTGAAGACAATAACTGAGGAGATTGGACGAAAAAGTTAATTTTAATTAATGAGCCCTTGAATCCTAAAGTGTCGTGAAAGATCTAATTTGATATCGATAAGACTTGCTGACCATTACCTATAATATAAATTCCAAGATTAAACCCTATATATGTAAATGGTCAAATCATATTTATGGATATAATTTGGATTGAAATTAAAGGTTCGTAGGGTAGGAACCAAAATGCCATAACATAATGTGCAATATGAACGAAAAAATCCCAAGGCTAATCTATGTACATATGTTGAAATTTGTCTTAGAACTTTTTCCATAGGTATTCGTATCGACTACCATGTTGTGTCGTTTTCAAACGAGGCCTTTTACTACACTTTATGATTAAGAGGACCTTAAATTTAAATCTAACGTATTGCAGACATTAACCATTATTAATTTACCCATAACAGATATTTAAATTATAAACAGCAACAATATCATTACCGGTGTGAAGTTTCTATCAAAAAATATCAAAAGACCAAAATTAAAGGAGTATATTATAGTAACACAAAAATTGGATTGATATAACGTCAATAACGAGATCGGGATAATCTTTTTAACTATCAATATGATTATTTTAATGAAAAATGATTTGTATAAAACAATTTTTACCACTGCAAAATAATATTTAAATCTGGGCTAATAACAAGCCGGTATTAGAGATTTGGCAAGTTCCTCTAATAATGGCTTGTAATTGGCCTATATTGAAAAATTACTCATATTTACAGTGGCTGATAACAAACTTTCAAATTCACCGTTCGGAAAAATCTTTTTCTACAAAACAGTCCTAATTAATTAATAGACTTATCTGGCCTTTATAGTGGAACCTTGCCTAAATCTCTAATAATGGCTTGATATTGACACAGTTTGAAAAATTATTGCATATTTTAAATTTAATTATTTATTTTTATTTGTTTAAAATTAATTAGCAAATATTTTCTATAATTTCACTAATTTTGATGTTTTTTTAAGGTGGTATTAGGAATCCAATACGATTTCCATTTCCGCTGCATTTTCCAATTAGAGCCGTATACATTTAAAGGTTGATTTATATTATCCGTTCCTTTCAGTTTCCGCACGTAACGTGCCAGACAAAAAAAAAAGATTGTTACATGTATTTTCTATAGGAGTATTTATATTATCCGTTCCGTATGTGCAGGAACTGAATGGAACGGATAATATAAATACTCCTATAGAAAATACATGCAACAATCTTGTTTTTTGTCTGACACGTTACGTGCAGGGACTGAAATGAACGGATAATATAAATCGACCTTAAGTCTTATTTTTTATTAGAAACTTTGCGGGCTCTATTTCATTATGGTTGTAAAATACATAACAGGACTAAAATGTATACACTGTTAAATTGAAAAAAGTAGTCTTGTAGTACAATTTAAATATTTTTAGACTTTTTTAATTTTATCTTAGAAAAGTCTTCGAATCCCTACTACTGCTTTTTAATTCAAATGATATAGCTATTTAAGATAATATTTCTACTTTTATATCACCGATGCTAGAGATGTTCAAGGGGCTTCACATATATGACCGGATAGCTCGGTCAAAACCCTTATATGTGTGATGAACGGGATCTAATTAAGATTATACATTTTTGACCAAATACATTTTTACGCTTATACGCGGATATATCACCTATCCCAGAAATGTTCACGGGTTTTCTTTCATAAATTCGAATAGGTCAGGAAATGTTATATAAAAGAAAGCCCTTTGATCATTTCTGGGATAGGCGACATTTCTGAATATTTAAAAATATCTTTAGTCTAGTTGAAAATAATTATAATTAGATTCCCGTTCCACCACACTCAGAGGGTTTTCACCGAGCTATGTATATGTCCAAGTAAGTTATACCTCGTGATCATCTTTAAATACCTGTGAACAACCCCTGCACTCGATTATTTGCATCATAGTACATATCTTGTACAAGTTCGATTGATTTCTTTGGGATGCCCATTTCACAAAGTGTCTTTCATATACATAGCGTACTTGGGTATTGTGTCGAATGCACGCTCGAAGTCCACGAAGAGTAAGAATAGTGGAGAATTCCATTTGTTAGACTGTTCAATTATGGTGCAACTTCGTCTTGGTTCTAAGCAACGTTATTAATATGAAAATATTGTTGTTAATATGCCCACGCTTTCTCGTTCTTGTTTACTTCAGCACTGTTTATCCATCTTACTTCACTGAGGCCGAGAATTTCATATTTGTAACGTTTCAATTCTTTCTCTAATTGTGCTAGCCTTGATGCATCTCTTAGAGTTCTGATGTTCTAATTTCCGATTCGTACGATAGTCGAGGCTCAACATTTCTGTTTGCCGGTTTGTCTTATTTCTTCTATGTAATTATTTTTGATTCGGATTAATGAAAAATAGGTCTATTGAAATCTAGCCAGCTTCCAGGCGTGCTCAGTAACCATACTGATATGACGGAAGGGCAGTTTCATTCCATTCAGTTTTTTACTTTTTTCTATGATTTTTCCAAGCAGCTACCCAAATTTGTACTAACTCAAACAATGGTTGGCTGTTGTTGGTGATGTAGTTATTTTCGATTAATCGATCTCTGCGACTGGCCTTTCAGTAGTAAGTGCTTTGTAAAATTTGTCGGAATTAAAATTCGTCTTCCGTCTTATTTACCACTGCAAATATAAAAATCAATGTTAAAGCTACCGTTTTTGTTGTATTAGTCATTTGCCAAACAAGCCACGTACATAATAAATTCTGGTGTGGATGTGCAAAATTATTAATGAACTTGTCAATATCACTTTTATTTCTCATACGAATAAATTATTATGTTTAATTTATTCATTCCCATCCAATAATTCCGTTGTATGTAGGTCGTTCATAATTACACATAATTTATGAGCTTGAAGTGGGTAAAGTGACTAAACTAACGATAAGAAAGTTAAATTTAAAAATAATTTGATTGCTATTTTAATTAGTTTTTTGGACAACAAGCTTTATCGTAATTAAAAGGGGTGTTCCAAAAGGATTAAATATTTGAGCAAAGGTTTTCAAAACATTAAATATGATTTCATAATGTATTCCTTTATATACAGTTGGGTGCAAAAAAATCGCACATTGCACAATTTTCAACAAAAGTTCAAAAATATCAAAAAAATCCAATATTTGTTTAATTTTTTTTAATGCAGAGTCAAAGTCCATGTCAAATTCCACGTTGTTGGCATATTACAAGTAGAAAGCATATTACAAGTAGTAGAAGTACTGAAAAAGTATTGAAATAGACTTTGAATCTGCATTAAAAAAAATTAAACAAATATTGGATTTTTTTGATATTTTTGAACTTGTTTGGAAAATTGAGCAATGTCCGATTTTTTTGCACCCAAGTGCAGTATCCTCCATAGAGTGGATACCTACTAGTTTAGAGTAACGTTTAAATAATGAGTAGTAGTTTCATGATCAAAAGTGCCTTTATAGCATCTGGCCATAAAGGTGAGTGCTAAGAATTTAATTTAATTTTCTCCCAAACGTTTAAACTTACGATACTGTTCATTCATTAAATTTAACTTCAAAGTTCAATGTCACTCAGTTCCAATATCAACTCACTGAGTACAAAAGTTGACATGCCTTAGTCAAATCTTACTTTTATTTAATATAATAATCGGCTAATAAATACTTACATGTTTCATTAGAAATAGCAATCACGCAACTCGCGATATATAAATGATTGCATGCAATAAAATAAATTATAGTAAAATTGCTAATTTAAGACATGTTTATTGCAAACGTTCCGTTGAACTTACATAAATATTGGTACAGTGAAAAGCTGATTAATAAAACGATTATGAAAAAAGTTTCCTGTTCTGCGCTAAAATTCAGCTTCCGTTCTAAGTTGAGGATCAAACAGCACGAGTGGCACTGAAGCTGTGAAGCAAATAGATTTTCGCTTCTCTCGGAACTTTTGTTTCCCTACCCACAGGATTTATATGAAGAATGTCAAAAGGCATAATTTTGTGGTATTAATCAACGTAAAATATTTACGATCTCAGCTAAATTCCGTTCAATATTGTAGGGCACGAGAAAGTGACTCATTTCTTGTACCTCATAGTACCCGTGGAGCTTAGTGGCAATGTTACATACCTTAAATAAGAAGATTTAGAATCAACTTTCACAAAAGAGGAACTATACACTAACAATGAATATAAATAAAATATCCAAAGTAATTTTTAAAAAATCTTTTATTTCAATAATATTTTAAATTTTAAAATTTTTTTTTAATTAATTTCTTTAATCCACCCAACACCATCTGTTTTATCATATCTTCCTGAACACTAAAAATCAAGGTCATTCTGTAGTTTGTCACGCACACCAAGCGGTAATTGAATCGCCTATTCCGAGCACTACAATTAAGGTCGCGGTAAAATCATATCGATCACGAGCATCAACTTTGACAATTTCAGCGCGCAAAATAATTTCTACCAAACTATATACAGCCACAAACTAAACTGCTGCTCTACATCTCTAATTTCTGTTTGCCAATCAAGACATAAAAATGTACTGTAAACACTTTCTATGGACAGGATGAATGCGAACCACTTGCCTCGAAATACGAACCAGGATAGCAATTTTCGAGGTGTTTAATTCACGTACTTAATACCGTGTTGTTTGATGAAACAATAACATTTTTGGTCTTTCTTGAATTCTGTACGATTATCACGAGATGCAGCCGACGGTTTGGAAGCGTACTGTACATTTTGGAAAAAATAGCATCGTTTTATTCGATTAACTGTTTAGCTCATCTTGATGCCCACCTTGGGTTTTGAAGTTGCATTCAAAATAACAAAATTAGAATTCAAATTGTGTGAAACAGATCAGTTGTTCAGATCAGATTGCGTTCAGCACAATTCAACGATCGACTAGGCTATTAATTGATTATTTGTGAAATTCTGTGAAAGAACGGCATCTACGGCGTAATCACTGGCGTCAGCTATCAAGATAAATGGTTTTTTTCAAATTTCAATATTGCAAGATAGGCGGAGAAACAAGTTTAGTTTTTAGATCATGAAAAGATTGTTCAAATGCAGCCGTCCATTTAAAATCACAGTTTTTTTTTCAATAATGCGGAAAAATTTTGCACAAACCGGCGGTAATATCTGGTAAATCCTAAATACGATTATATTTATTTTTGAATACAAGGGACTGGATAGTTTTGGCTCGTTTAAATTTTTGACGAACTGGGTTTGGTGTGCTCACGTGTCAATCAATGTCCCAAAGAAAGTATAGTAAACATAGTAAACAATTTTCGACCTCGAAATTTTTGGAAATTAACCATTCACTATATCATCGAAGTCAAAAGAGTCGTTTTTCAAAAGTTTGTGAACTCGCTACAGCCCAGATGGATCGACTGATTGAAGTGAATCTTTAGGCTTAAGCTTATTCCATAAATTTGGAGATCCCACTGATTTTTGGCCGTAACCACCTCCCACAAAGCTTTTTCAATTCTTGCAACAAATATTTTGAAAAGTATATCATTTATAAAGAAATCGATTATGAACTAAACGATTCTAAATTGAATTTGCAAAAATATCGGCTTAATAGAATGTGACCAACGGACAAAAATGGTGTCCATAATACGGATCAAACTATAGCCAAATCGATTTCAATCATCATTTCGATCAAAAAATTTAAAATAGTTAACACACTATGCGGAAGTCTAACAATGTTTGTCTTTCTTAATACTACCGTTGAAAATTAACATTTCCGAAATCATTGAGCCTTCGTTTAATGTCAAGCGATATATACCTTATCACAAGCCAAAAATAATTAATCCATAATCTTGTGACTTTTATTTATCCACACAAAATCGCGATAAAACGACGCCTTGTCTCATTCGATTAAAATCTTATACAGCAATAATCCTCTTCGGTTGCGTTATCAATAAAACATTTTTACAGTTTTTAGAATTGATAAAAAAGCATTGAAATATTTGGCATGCTTTTGTAAATTTATACGGTAGCCCCAAATAATAAGAAAACACCTACCAAACCTAAAACATTAATGAAGTTATTGCAATGAATTTTTTTTTACAACAATAGATTAGCCATAAAATGTTTAATCTTATCTTATCACAACTGTAAAAAAAAAATTAATAGAATCTTGTAATAAAACAATACGACGAAAAATTGTAAACAAAATTTCAAGAACACCTCAAATTATGTACAAACGAACGAAGTAGATGACAAAACACTGTTAATAAATTAATCAGGGATTGAATTTTACAATGGACGGGACGGCGAATTTTGATGGATTGAGGGGAATTTTTTAAGGAAATACCGATGATCGATAATACACTGTCTGCGCGTTTTGTGTAAATTCCGGTGGTCAAATATTGTACAAGATCTTATCAATTAATTTTATTAGGTTTTATTTAATTAAATTAATATCACACATGGCGCCGCACTTTGGCCGTGTGTCACATTTGATTTATTGCTTGCCAGTGTTTGTGTTAATTACTATGTAGATGTTTTGGGTACAAAATAATTTTTATATTTTTACTTAGAAAAACAATTTAATTATAAATATGTTTTTTTTTTTGCTTTTTGTCTCAATAGATTTACCAATCTGTGATCATGAGTGCCCTGGATTAGCGCAAAAAAATTTAAAACGACTTATTCAAAAAATTATAGCTGAGGCAGCACGACTACCCGAGTTGTTGAATAGAAGCGGGGTGCCACCACGGCCTGAGGAACATTTACCATATTTCGACCCGAAGAAATATAATCAGCTACTTGCTACAGCAGTTTTGAATAAGGTAAGTCGATGCTATCGATAACGTAATTAAGATTTTATCTATTGACGTTTAGTAACATGCCCACGATAGGCTGGAATTAAATGAATGTTGTTAAATATTGTAATCTTGTCAAAATATGATAATGTCATATCTGACACATAAATACAAGTTTAATTATTAGAACTAGGTATTCATAATAATATTTTGTTTGAAATTACGATTTAAGCATTTTTAGAGAAGATATCTTTGAATATAGTGGATGTTTTAATTAGTTTCAGTCTAAAGTCGATTTTCGAACTGAAATATAAATAATAATCATACAATTATTATACAACGCCACATTAACCAATTTTGTTAGCATGATACAAAACATGCAATTCATTGTTTGATGTATGTTTATAAATCGACTTATTAAGGCGGAAGTAATTCTTTCGACGGCATTGGATTCTAATCGGCTTTATTTTTTTACAAGTGCTCTAATTTCATCATTCATCTCAAAACAACTCAAAAGAATATTCTGATTCTACATTAATTTTGTAAAAATTTGAGTTTTAAAATATTAGGCTATACTAGCAAAACGAAGGCGCTGAGTACCAAAAGTAGTACCAAAAGTTTATCTTGCGGATCATAAAGAGTCAACAGTTATAGATAGAATGAAATTTTATTTTCCCATGTCCTTTATATTGCCAATTTCCACACAAAGCAGCTCGATGCTGTTAGTTCTATTAATGAAAAGTTCAGAACAGTCGAAGTTAGAACAAACTGTTATGGGAACTGCTCGTCCGTTTGGATTATTGCCATAATAACGAAAATCATTAAAATCCGCTGTGAAATACTCATTGCTATGAAAGTCGCCATTTAAATTTTGAAATTTTAGAAGCATCTCCTTTGGTAGTAAAGGGGGCGTGTTTAATTTAAATTAATTACGATTTTTTAACAACTTGGTGAATAATTTATTAAACGCAATGTTTTAAACCTGTTTTTTTTAATTTCGTTCTTAATAATGGTTCTGCTTTTATTATTAGATCTCCGTATGTTCTCATTTCGAAGATAATCAAAATGGAGATGGCAAGCGTCGATCTTGCTGCTACCTCTCGCATGCTAAGCGAGCGCTCTACCATTTGAGCTACACCCCCCTCTATTAAATGTATATATTGTATTTACATTTATTTATTTAACTCTGATGGATTGTATTTAGGCTGAGATATCTAAGTGGATTGAGCTCTTTATTTTATTTAGTTGTGTAAGTGTTAATCTAAAATGTTTTAATCTAAAAATAAATAAAAAACATATGTACGTTTAATTAATTCCGCCCTTTCACTGTTAGTTAATTCGATTCATAAACTTTCTGAACGAGCTAAGACCCGCCAGTAGTTTGCCGCGTCTGTGTGCAAACATATTTATGTCACTCGTCCGTTTTAACTCAATTTGGACAAAAAATGTTCCTTATATTTGTTGTACCATCACACTTCTTAATGTGTTAAGAATAATCTGTTCTTATTCTGATCTGATCTTCTCTTCTTCAATTTGGGTTCATTCGAGCATGTTCAGAACTGAATTTATTTTGTATAACAATATATTATGTACTCTCGAATCAAAATTTAAGGTCCTGGCTCCCCCACCATACTCCAAAGGTGTATTTTGGAAATGAAATTTTCGTCAATCCGACCAATAAATGTCCAAAGTCACTACATTTCAAGACGTGATCGAGCTAGATGATGTAGCTTTTTGATTATACGTGACACGCAAAGTTTCATGCTCAATATCAATTTAGGAGTTCTTTGATTTTAAATCAAACCAAAAATAATTATTTGCGCTTTTATAGCGGATCAACTTCCATTTATCCACCAACACATTTCTGTTCTTAAGCCATTGATAGGTTCTTCAGACACACTTCACTCACATTTGCGTTCACTGCATTAATTCGAGTATTTCTCTTACGTTATAAATCTCTGGCGCTTATCCGTTATAAGTTCCTGATCCCTTACTTTATTTGACCTTCT
Source organism: Nephrotoma flavescens (assembly GCA_932526605.1). Classification (NCBI taxonomy): domain Eukaryota; kingdom Metazoa; phylum Arthropoda; class Insecta; order Diptera; family Tipulidae; genus Nephrotoma; species Nephrotoma flavescens. The sequence goes on along the minus strand of OW052222.1, from coordinate 262,767,176 downwards.
GAACGCCCCATTTTAAAAAATTGGTATTGGAGGTGGCAAGCGTCGATCTTGCTACCTCTCGCATGCTAAGCGAGCGCTCTACCATTTGAGCTACACCCCCACACTACATTAAATTTATTTATTTAAATGTGGAAGAAAAATCTTCAATTTATAATTTATGTGAACTGATGCATTTCGAAGAATTAAATTTTTTGTTCCCAGCTCTTCCGCGTTTCGTTTGCCACGCCCTTTACGCCGAAACCAAATCGAGGATAGGTTTATGAAATTTACGTAGCCTATCTGCACAGAGTTTCATATTTAATATCAATTAAGGAGTTCTTGATGGGCGAGCTCCCAGTATTTCTCCCAAATCAATCATTGGTTGTTCCTTCCCTTCTTCGTATAGACTGTTGTGTATATATATAGGTTAGTTAATGAGTATACTTTAAGTAAATAAATTGTTAAAGTAAATAAATAGTTAAATAGACAAACAAACTCCTTAGGATTATTTTTGAAGTGAAATTTTCGTCAATCCAACCCATAAAGTTCAAAGCCATTTTATCTTCAAGAAATGAAATGAACTAGGTGTGGCCTTTTGATTAGATATGGCAGACAGAGTTTCATACACAATATCAATTTAGGAGTTCTTTGAGTTCTGATCAAACTAAAAAGAATTATTTGCGCTCTTGCCTACGAACGTCCACGTTCTGTACAAATTTGGGTTCTTCTGTACTTGGATTGCTCTTGTTTCATATTATATTCGGTATCTTTTATCCGTTATGAATCTTTGACGCTTATTCGTTATAAATCGCTGATTCCTTAAAATTCTTACTTTATTTGACCTACTAAACGCTCTATTTAAAAAAATTAATTGGAGGTGGCAAGCGTCGATCTTGCTACCTCTCGCATGCTAAGCGAGCGCTCTACCATTTGAGCTACACCCCCTAGTTAAAAATTTTGTTTTAATTACATTTATCTGTTTAAAGCTAGTAGAAAAATCTAATTTTTTTTCTTCAGTCCTTGAACGACTCCTGTTTCATTTAATATTCGTGTCAATCTTGTGATTATCCATTCAGCCATGCTACACACAATTTTAGCTGTGTTGCTTTCAAAATTTTACAACAACAATTGCATTGTATTAAAGCCGATTTTCTTAGAATGTTAAGAAAAAAAATTTTAGGATTAGGGGAAATAAAATCATTTTATGGTTATAGTGTTTACCGCAAGGCGTTATTTTTTCTATTTTTCTCGAAAAATTTATCTTTTAGTAAAATTTGGCATTTGTTATTTGATAGCAAAATACCGGATTTAATTTGATCTATTTCATAAAATAAAAAAAAACTAAAATAAATATTAATAAAATGAACCAACACAGAAAAATTAAAACGCATTAAAAATTAAAGCCAAAAGTTGTTGCTTTCACATTTCTTAGCTAATCCGATTAGATTAGTGAAAGCAACACTACTTTTGGTTTCTGGATTCAAACTACTGCGCAACAGATTTTAATTTTTAATTTAAACCCTTATTTTAAATTAAATCATTAAATTTTTTTGTTTTGTTTTATTCTGTTCTCTCAAAAATAAAATTTAAACAAAAATCTACATCTCAAAAATGTTCTTAAATTTTTTTATTTTCATTTCAATTTTTTCATTTCGGATTCACGGACAACAATTTTATTACGCAGCTGTGACATAAAATTTTTGTCCGTTAATCCGAAATGAAAAAAATTGAAATGAAAATAAAAAAATTTACGGATATTTTTGAGATGTAGATTTTTGATTAAATTTTATTTTCGAGAAAACAGAATAAAACAAGACAAAAAAATTTAATGATTTAATTTAAAATAAGGGTTTAAATTAAAAATTAAAATCTATTGCGACTTAGTTGGAATCCAGGAAACCAAATTATAGTGTAGCATGGCTGATTGATTATAAATCTCTGATTCCTTATAATTCTTACTTTATTTGACCGCCCTAATTTAAAAAAACCTGATTTGGAGGTGGCAAGCGTCGATCTTGCTACCTCTCGCATGCTAAGCGAGCGCTCTACCATTTGAGCTACACCCCCATTTTTAACTTATGTTTTAAAATAATTTATTTATTTAAATCTGTGAAGAAAAATCTTCAGTTTATAATTTATGTGAACTGATGTCTTTCATTGGATTGAATTGTTTGTTGTACACTCTTAGCTCTTCCGCGATTTACCACTTGTCTCACGCTTTATGTCAAAACCAAATCGTGCGGACGGGTTTGTGAGATTTACATAGTTTATCTGCGCGTTGCAAAGCCCCATGCTCCATGCTTCTGTAGTGTTGACATGGACGATGGGTCGTGCCTATGAGTTCTGCCCTCCGACAGGTGGTCATAGTTGTATTAAATTAATTTAGCCACACTTGTTGCTGCTCAATACGCAACCATTTCGGAATATTCAGTCAAAGCGAATAGACGCCAAAAAAAGAAATTTACTCTTTCGATGCGCTATAACAAAACACTTTTATATTTAATATTATTAATTATTATAAGTTTTGCATGCAAAGCTTAATTTGAAATATAAATATTCGTAAACATATAAATATTGTGTTCTGTGCTTAGCACGTCAATAAATCTTGCGTGTTATAATTTGAGCTTTATACATTCAGGATAAACGGAACATTTTTCTACGCGTGTTTTACAGTAACTTGAAACACTGAGGATATCCATTCTATGAAAATTAGTTAGGAAAATCAGTCCCTCACCATGGGATTAGCTAAAATCGTTTGTCAAAAATACCGTTATTTAACGGTATATTTGATGTGAAGAATGTCATATCTTCGTTATAATAGTCACGGTTAAAGTGATAAAATTCCCACCATGTTATTGTATGGTACTGAGGAAAATTTCCTTTTTAGTATCGATATTGAAATGCCCCTCTAAAGTATGCAACCTGGTATGTTTCTTTAATAAATTGAGTAGGTACCAAAAGTTTGTATAATTTGCTTACTAAACTTTACTTATATTGTTTGTAAGTGTGAAATCAATTAATACAAATTTAATTTTCAATATGTTTGATCTAACCATTGCATATTATAATAAATTAATGACCACTTATCTTGCACACAAATTATTATGTGATCTGCCATCTATAGAGACAGTATAAATTTTCAAATTAACGTTGTCATTGCGGCGTAAAGACCAATCGTTTGACGTAATTTTTCGATCAATAAAAATCGATATTTCTAATATTTTTAATTTAAATTTAACATTTCTATTTCATTTCACGACTAATTTTGATAATCAAGTGCTAATACCTCTAATTTATGTTTCTTAGCACCTTAATGCATAATTTTTTCGCTGGTTAGAGGTAAAATATTGAGAAAATTGATTTTATGTTTCACCAAAAACGATAAACTTTATGCGACATTATATAACTTGTTAATTTTTTGTGTTCAAAAATTGATTTTTAGTACACGTCGTTTTTGACAAATTGAGTACCTACAATACAGACTTAAGGTTGTAAGTGAACAAATTTAATTAAAATAATGGCTAGTTTTTCTATAAAATGAATGAATTTTTTAAAAATTGGTACTCACTCTATACTAACGGTATCACTCTCCTATATTCCCGACATGTTTATCGAACTCCGCTCCTACGCCCCTCGGGACATTTCATCTAGAGAGGGATAAACTGTGTTTCGCGTGAAAGCTATCTTAGCCGTTAGCCCCTACAACTCCACTTTTACCAAATGATCAGGTATTTGATTCTATTGCTGTGTGCCTAACGCCGATTTTTTTGTCTAAATTCCCGACTAACTAAATTGATCGTTAGTTCATCCAAGTATTGTTTAGATGTCTCTAATATTTATAAACCAAAATCTACCCGATATTTAGTTCTAAACTGTAAACTTATTTCCGATTTATCAATTACTGATTAGAAATGCTCCGTAGAATGTTAAATTTAAGTTTATGTAGCAGATTTTAATTAAATATCAGATGCGGTTTGTTTTGTGCCATCTTTGAACGATTGGTACGAACTAACCATCAATTTAGTTAGTTGAAAGCTTAGACAAAAAATTCGTCGTGAGGCACACAGCATATATACAAAATTAAATTTGGTAAGCAATATTAAAGACGTTCCTACACCTTCCATAATTATTTTTAATTTTTTCATTGTTTTTCACTTTTTGTTATAGCCAAGCACGCATTCTAAGCACAGCATATCATAAACCATTTCAATCCATTCAATAAAATAAATAATTATTATTAATACAGTTTTAAACTTTGATATTTATTACTTTAATCAGAGAGGTTTGGTCATTATTCAGCATCACCGATGAAAGTGAATTATTTAAAAAAAACTTTATATTTGCCGACGTAGTTGGTAATTATGTATATGTAATAAACAATTAATAACTTTAACCGTAACATATTAGAACCATATTTATGATCCAGCATAGTTCTGCTGTGAGTGATAATGAGAAGTATTTGTAATTATTTTGGTAGAAATTATTTATTTTAATTGAAAACCTTAGAGCAGAAAGTAAATACTGTCGATAATGTAGAATCTACCTTTGCTAATCAAACCGAAAATACCAGTTGATGTTTTTCTGCGGAATGTTGTTTTTCGTGTTCAAAACAAATTCGTGAAAAATGAAAAACAAATTTCCATATCAGTATCAGAACTCTAAACTCTTGAAACTTCAGGCAGACCCATTTTCGCATTAATTTCACTATGGTCATTTCATAGGACCTAATGTAAGTCAACTTTAGTGAAGCAGACCTGATAGGAGGGATACGGAGATGATTTTTCTCAGTATTTCGTTAGTTCCTTTTTTGGAAATTCCTTTTAAGACTATTATTCAATGCATTTCCGATGAATGAATGAATCTATCAACTGGTCATAGGGGTCAATGTGAATCTGGTCTTAAATGTAGTTAAAGTATATCCCTGTCTATCCCTCTTCAAATCACACTTAAATTAGCCGAAAATTGTGGAAGATAACGAAGGTATAGTATCTTTGCTTTCCCAGTTGAAAATAGCAAATCGATAATGTAGACAATACCATTCCTATCCTAACCAAAAGCTAAAAATTCAATATAATTAATGTAGGATAAATTCAATATATGTATTAATAACTAATAAAATATGCCAATTTAAATAGCTTGGATAAAATAGTCCCGCAATCCAGATTTTTCCAATTGGTCAATGATCTCACTATGACTATATCCAATAGTCATAGTGAGATTGATAGCCAACTGACCAAAATCTTAAAAGCGAAGCTAATTTTCTATCCCTTACGACTTCATTTTTGCTGATTATACAAAACTTGCAAAGTCACAATCTGTTGTATCGGATATTCGATTTTTGGTTATTGGAAATCTTCTTTATGATATATTTATAACAATAATTTGAATCTGCATTATCAACATCTTCGGTTATGACAGACGTTTCTGTATCACCGACATTTTTGACTGGTGAATTTTGGCTAACTTCAACAGATTTTTCAAACCAGCTCACATTCGGAATGAGTATAAGCCTATAGGATTACATAACGCGCTATCATTAAATGATCCTAGAGATATTAATGAGATAACATGTTAACCTGGAATTGCTCCGGACTGTTAAGAGTTCTGATACGGACATATTTTCCTCTTCTTCTGGTAGTGCTAAGACAATATCTCCATTATTTCATTAAAATATCATTAGAACTGAGAACTCTTGATATTCAAATGTTAGATCACTTTATAAAAACAAACTCTAGAAAGAAAATATTATTTCTATAAATTTGGATCGTACTACGATAACACTTTTTCGGTGAGACCACTCTATCAATCGATCTAAATATATATATTTTAAATTTAACCTCTTTTCATGACCTAAACTTTTCCGAATTCTTTATATTATCTTTTGTTTTTCATTATACAGTGGATTCAGTTTGATGCAAAGAACAACATTGTTTTCCGCATAAATCAAAACTTAAATATAAATTTCTTTAGAGCCCTTCCTTGTCATACCAGTAGTCTATAAAGGTACGTTCTCTTTATAAAGTAAATCGATGAAGAAATTATTGTAAATAAACAGAAAGTACACTTGTAGGAATTCATTTCATACAATAACTGATATCGACCAGTACAAGACATGTAGAAAATTTATGTCATATTTATTTCAAGAAACGCCAATAATATTAATAATAATAATGACAACAACAACTACAATGTTGGTACTAAAATACCTTAGAGAATATAATAAGTCGGTTATTAATTAGTTGGTAATAGATTTTTAGTTATGTTAGATCTCTTTTGCGTATAGTCAGTCAGATATATCTTAATTATTTTGATTCGGCGAGTTATGTACTTTGATGACTGTAGCCAAGTAAACGAAAAAATGTGTTTAAAAAATTTGTGTTTAAAATTTGCAATTTTTTAACTAATTACAGGTCGTTGATAGCTACCATAATCCAAAGAATGATATACTAACCAATGAGGAATTTCTAAAACCAAATGTGGATATCAATCAAAATACTGTCAAACCAGAAAAGGAGGTGGCACCAAAAGAAGTCGCATCTAAGCCAAGCGAATCACCAAAAACTAGTGCGATGAAGGTATTAACGATTTAGGGCCTGGCGTTATGAATTTTATTGTATTAACCAGTTATATTTTATAGATTGAAACCCAAAGTGAACTATTATCACCTGCTGCCGTCTCTTCGGCAACAAGCCAATCCGTATACAGTGACGACGATAGCGAAAGTAGCGAACAACTTTTAGAAACGCTAATCAAACAACAGAAAACCAAGCGTCCATTACCAGATTTAACAAGTGACGAAGCCAATGACGAAGAATATCATTCAATTAAATCGGTCACAACCGATTCAACGTGGGAAGATAATTGGATGTTTAAATCGAAAAAGAATACAAACGATGGTACAAATTCGATTGCAATGCTAATACCGTCCCCAACGGAAGATGTTAAAGTATTGATTGGGGATCGTACGGCTGACGAAATAAGTGATTTATCCGATAATCATGATAGTGACAATGATGATGAATATTCAAATTCTTCTGACTCCCTTTCAGACTCTGACGAGCCACCAAAATCACCGGCTGACATACCAAATGTTTTGGTACATAATAAAACGGTAATAGGTGGCAAACATCCGTTGACAGATTTCATCGAAAATTCAAGTGATTTTGATAGTTTGACATCACAAACTTCGTTTTCCGAAGCCAAAAATGATTTACTCATCGATGAGGGTGATTTTGTTAAAGTTGACAAACCATTATTGGATATTGAGTATAGTACTTTGGATATGAAAAATGGTAATGTTGAGAAAATGAAAGAGGCTATTAATCCTTATGTTGAACGTAAAAGTGATTCGGATAGTGATGGTGCTAAGAAAAATGTAAATAGCGTTGTTACTAATGCTGGAGTTTCGACTGAAAGTCAGAAAACAAATGAAAACATTACGGATACACCTGTACCAGCTCCACGGTGAGATAAAATGCCTACTACTTTGCGCGATTTATTTTATTTAAAATGCCTTCTTTTATAATTTTGCTTAGAAAAAGCTCCAAAGGTGACTTACCAGCTCTAAATAATGCTTCGCCCAAACCAGGTAATTAAATTATAAACACACTAATAACTATTTAGGTACACGTATATAGTAGTCACACAACCACAAATACATAATCACTGCACAAAACTATTTGTTGTTCATGAACATACAAACATAAGTATATTATATGAAACATAATTATTATTATTTACCTAATCTAATTATACATAATTATATAATTTACTAACATTTTATTATTCACTATACATAACATATTTTTTGGTATATACATACTACACATATACACTTATGCAATTATAATATTATTCACATATTACATATTTAGTTCATATTTTAATGTTTTCGCAATAAATCACATAAACCACCACCAAGTTGTCTTAAATGTTTAATAAAAATATTACACTCTGACTCATGCACGCATTCACTTGTATGTCGTTCACACACTACACGCACGTTATTATACATAATATATTATAAAAGATGATGATGCGTTTGGAAGTATCAGTCATAGCAAAGTAAAAATTCATCCAACGACGATTCATAAGCGTAAGCCAATCGTTACCATTAGTCCGGAAGAAGACTATTCAATTGATTTGCTACCAATTATCGATATTGGAACCCAAATTGATGATCACGAGACAATTTTACATGCCATTTACATATCATCGCCACCACCACTACTACTACTACTACCATCAATACAACAGCCACCACATCAAGATGCTATCGCTACAAAAATTATAAATATTTCAGATCATGATGGTTATGATGATGATGATGAAGATGATGATGATAATGAAGGTGATGTTGACGATGTGGATGATAGTGATTTTGATTTGGTCAGTATTAATTCATCAGAATTTAGTTTCTATAAGCCACGTAATTTTAATGCACGTGAAGGTGGGAGCACCGCTTCACCAATTGAAAAAAATAAATCATCGTTTGACGTCACAAATGAGGAAATATGTAAGGAGATTTTGGAAATGGTTGCCAAACTGCCGCAAGATATCGTGGTGAGTAAAATACCTGCGGTTAAAGAGGAAATAAAAATTACGATCAGCCAAACGGTATGGGAACCACACATAATACCGAAATTGGATAAAGCGACATGGGCTAGTGAAAATACTTCAAGTACCGCTGATGATGAGGATTTGGGTTTGGAAGTCGGTGGTTCAATGAATGAATCGTTAGGTTCTTTAGAAATGGACAATGTCATAAAGTCACATATTCAACTATCGCCAAGCGATACTACATCCGATTTCACACCTGAGATAACACTATCCGAGAATGCTACAGAGGAACATAATGTTGAACCAATGGTTGATGAACCTCTAAACAACACAATTAGTGAATTTGTAGTAGTTAAAGAGTATATCCCAGAAGACACAGAAGAAATTAACGTCGAAGTTGTTGAAGGAACCCCCAAAAATATAATAAATGAACAAGTGGAAGTCGAAGAATACAACCCTACCAACGAAGTAGAAGCGGCACCGGACGCCGGAGACATCAACGAAAATACTGCAAAGGAAGACGTAACGCATGAACTCAAAATTGAAACCACGGATGTAAAGGAGCCTCTATCTCCAATAATGGAAGACAAAGAAGTTGATAATACTTTAAACCCGCAAAAATTGGAACTTGATAATTTAAAACTTGAAACGTTCGAAATTACTGAGTTGATTCAAAAATTAAAAAATATTTCTCTTACGGGAATCATGTCCCAAGAAATAGCCAAACCTGATGATAATATTTCGGAGGCCGTTATTGAAGTTGTTCAACCAAAGAGTACCTTAATCGGATCAACAGACACTAAACTACAAGAAATCATAATTGAGGCTCAAATTCCAATTATTGAAGTAACACCAAATACTCCAACTACAACAAATGTTCCGGAAATCGTACAAAAACTTGAAGATAAATTGAACGAAGCAAAATATTTGGAGCTGTTAACGGTAGATATTGTGAATAAACCCCAAAAGCTATCGTTAGAAACCGTGCTTGAAGAATCGGAAAAACCTAAGGAACAAACTTCCATAATTGACATAGAGGAAGTACAGAAAATCAAAACTATTTTACAAGCAAAATTAGCGAATCCGTCTGAATTAAAGGAGCCTTGGCTTGATACAACTGATTTAATTTCCGAATCAATTTCGGCTGTAAAATTCCAAATTCACACAATGGATGCACACAAATTTGACCCAGTTTCAGTTCGCGTTCCGGAAGACGTTCGAAAAATTGAAGAGAAACTGGAAGAAGTAAATAATGATGAACCTCGACTTACCAATGATCAAATAGTTAAGCAAATTGAACTTATTGAACACATTTCAGTAATTGAGGAAGAAATTAGACAAAATGAAACACAATTGCAAGGGATACAAGTTGAATCACAGGCAAATATTGTTACATTAGAAACAAGTGACATCACTGAAGAAAAACTGAAAGAGTCGGTATTTGAACCACAAATTCAAAGCACTGATATAAAAGAAAAATCAGCTACTGTGGAAGGCCCGAAAGTCGAAAATTCTCTTCGAGGGTACGGATGGGTAATGGATGGATGGGTAATTGAACCTCCACTTGACATCAGTGAATCAAAAGAAATTAATGTTAGTGAACTATCAGTTAACGAATACTTAAGTAAAGTTGAAGAATATCCGAAACAAACTTTAGTGGCAGTTAAAGAGGAAAACCTGAAAATGGAAACTGATGGTTTAAAAGAAATTGAAACAAACGAACCTATTCAACGATCTTCTGAGGGAGAGGCAGGGGAAATTGAAAAAAAAATAGAAGAAGTTCAAAATGAAAATATAGTGTTAATAAATGCACAAATATCTGTAATTGAAGATGGCGCCCAAATTATCAATGCAAAAGTTGAGGAAGTTAGAATGGAAATACAAGAAGTTATTGAAACAATAAATGCTAGTCAACTAATTGAAGAAAACTTGAAGGAATCTGTAATTGAAACCCAAATTCAAACAACTGATGTGAACGAGATGGATACAAAACCAGCTAACGAATCGATCGAAAAATCTGTAACAGTTTCGGAAGAATTACCGAAAATAGAACAAAACTTGAAAAAGGTTCAAAACGAAAATTATGTGCCCATAAATGTACAAGTATCTGTATTAGATGATGCTCGGGAAATTAAAACAAAAGTTGAAGAATTACAAAACACTGAAGCCAATAAAAATGAATTATCGCTTATAGTTCCGGAAGGGGTGCGGAAAATTGAAGAGACACTGGAAATGGTTCAAAAAGAAATTTCTGTATCCGGAAATGAACAAATAGATGACGCTCGAGAAACCAAATCGAAAGTCGGTGAAGGTAAAACGAAAGTTCTAGAAGGTCTCACAGCCATAAATATTAAACAAGTCATTGGAGAAAAATTCGAGGATTCCATAATTGAGCCAAAAAATTCATTGTCTGATTTAAAAGAAATTGAAGTGGCGGGTACCGTTCCTAACGAAATTTGGAAAATGGAAGAGAAATTTGCCGAAATGCCTAACAAAAATATTGCCACAGACCAAACATTTGAACATGAAATTAATCCTAAAAAAACTCAACTATCTATAATTATTACGGAAGCAGTACCGAGAAAGGATAAAAAATTGGAAGTGGCGGAAATGGAAAATTATATATCATTGAATGAACAAGTATCTGTAATAGAAGCTACTGTGGAAATTAAATCGAAATTAGAAGAAATTAAAACTGAAACGCAAGAAATACCCGTCGCTATAAACACTAGTCAAATAATACATAATAAATTAGAGGAGTCTGTAATTGAGCCCCAAACTGTGGAATTAAAGGAAACTGAAATGTCAGTTATTGTTCCACAAAAAGACCAATCAGTTGTTACTGAAATTATTGCAAAAATGATCGCTCCCGTTGTTGAGCCCCATATCCAATCCATCGATGAAAAAGAAATTGAAGTTTCGGTTTATATTCCAGAAGAAGTTCGGGATACTGATGGAAAACCAGGATTTTTGGAAAACGAAAATTCTCTGCCATTATCACTTCAAATATCGTCAAAAGACGTTAAACCAGAATTACAAGAGGAATCTGTAAATGAACATCAAATTCAAACCACTGATGTGAAAGCAATTGAAAACCAAAAATCTGTACGTGTTACGGAAGAAGTAGTGCAATTTAAAGAAAAACTGGAAGAAGTGCAAAAGGATAACAATGAACAATTTTCCGTAGTTCAAGATTCTCCCGAAATAAACGCAAAATTTGAAGAAATTAAAACGGAGGTGCAAGAAGTGGCCGCCATCTTAAATTCTAGCCAAATTTTCGAAGAAAAACTTGAGGAGTCCGTAACTGAATCACAAATTCAAACCACTGTTTCCAAAGAAATTGAGCACCTTGTACATCTCTCAATCACGGAAGAAGTACGGCAAACTGAAGAAAACCTTGGACTATTTACTGAACCAATGCCAAAATTAGAAGAAACCAAAGCAGAGATAATTGAAGGTTCAAAAATTGAAACTACTGATGTCAAACAACTTAGATTCTGCAAACCTATATCTGTTATTTCTATGGAAGCGGAACAGAAAACTGAAACTATAACGGACGAGGAAGAAGTACCCATAGCCTTAAAATCTAGTCAGATTCCTGAGAAACAACTTCAAAATTCCGTAATTGAGGAACAATCTCAAACCACTAGTGTCAAAAAAATTGAACACCACGAACCTCTCTCGGTCTCGGAAGAAGCATTACTGAAAGTAAAAGAAGCAGAAGTAATTGAAGAACAGAATATTCAAGCCACTGATGTCACAAAAATTAGCCCTCTCGAAACTGTATCTTTTATTATTACGCCAGAGGAGCAGAAAAATCACGAAATCATGGAAGCAGCACCATTTGAAAATTCTGAACCAATAAAAGAAGAATTATCTGTAGTTGAAGATTCTTCTGAAATAGAGGCAAAATTCGAAGGAATTAAATCGGAAGTACAAGAAGTGCCCGTGACCTTAAAATCTAGTCATATTATTGCGGAAAGACTTGAGGAGTCAGTAATTGAGCAACAAATTCAAACCACTGTTATAAGGAAAATTGAGCACCGCGAGCCTCTCTCTATAATTCTGGAAGTAGCGCCATTGCTAAATTCTGGACTAATAAATGAACAATTTTCTGTAGTTGTAGATTCTTCTGAAATAAAAACAAAAATTGAAGAAATTAGAACGGAAGCACAAGAACGACCCGTCACTTTAAATTCTAGTCAGATTGTTCAGGAAAAACTTGGTGAGTCCATAATTGAGGAACAAATTCGAACCACTGTGAACCACCTATCGGTTATGGAAGAAGTACAGAAAATTAAAGAAAACCTGGGACCATTTACTGAACCAATACCGAAAGTAGAAGAAGATAAAACGGAAATAATTGAAAAACCAAAAATTCAAACCACCGATATCAAAGAAATTCAACCTCATGAACCTGATTCTATCGTTGTTATGGCAGATATACAGAACAATGAAGAAACTCTGAAACCATTATCTGAACCTGTCTCGAAATTAGAAGAAGTTCCCTTTACCGAGCCGCATTTGTCAAAAATGAAGAATCCCTTGGAATCGGTGCCCCAGGTCAAATTAGTAGAATTCCAATCATTATCATTCCCAGTTTCAAAATTACAAGGCCAAGCAACCACAATTCAATCGCCCGAATCGCTTACACTTCCAATAACATCCGACACTGCACCGAAACAACCATCATCTCCAATCGAAATGGATTACGAAATCATTACCGAATCGGAAATCAAAACGATTCCAAGTGAAATTGAATCAACAATGAAATCTTCAAAACTGGTCGCAGGGATTACCTCCAAAAAAATTACAACAACATCTATAAATCTAGAACCAACTGTAATTGAAAAATCACTAACTCCACCACAATCTGAAGCGGTTGACGATAAAAATTCACTAGCACTTAACTTACAAACCGTTAAACAAAGTCCACCAGGGTCACGATATTCAAGTCCATTATTTAAGCCACTTTTACCAACATCACCACCACCACCAGTTATTAAACTAACAATAGTTGAGAGTCCAAAATCAACTACTAACACTACTAATACGGGCACATTTAGTATAAATGAGGATACTGCTACTACTACTACTACTACTCCTGTTACTAAAACTAACGATGATGATGACGTAATTTCTGTCGAAGTGCCATTCCCAGGTATGAGACGAGTGCTTTTGTGTTTAACTGTATACCGCTAAAATAGACTAATTTTGTGTAGATTGTAGATTTGAATTTAATATTGAATTGATTATTTTTAAGGTTCCATTGCCGAACGTGAACATCAAAAATGGCAAAACGCGGCACCAATTGCTAATAATCCATATTCGGTCGAAGTTTTGGAACGTCGATTGAGCCAAAAATCAAACGAAAGCCTACCATTTAAAACCATCGAATCGCCACGTCCGATAGAAAATGGAAAACCTGCTAGTCAAGAAAAACTTTTGGTGGATGTATTTAAGGCAGAAGTACCCGCGATTAAAAGGTTGGTCTTCACAATTTTCGTTACGTTCAAAATAATATTTTAATTGTCTGTTAATTTAGATTTGGCCGAGATTATTACATCAACGAGGCAAAGAAAGCATCTGGCGAACGATTACGCCGTTCGGAATTATTAAACCGTCAGCTACAAAACGATTCAACATCGAGTGATGATCATGTGAGTTCTCATAAATATTACCGGCACAACATATCAGCATCCGACGATGAATTTTACCTTGAACGAAAATTTCGTAAATTTCCATCATTAAATTCGTTAAAGTTTTTACGATCCACTTCTGATTGTTATTCAGAGGATGACGATGATTCTATTCGAACACATTCTAGTAACTATCAACGGAATAAAAATAATTTCAAATCATTTAAAAGATTCGAAGAAGTACCAGAATTTGAATTACCCCCTGATATTGTGGCAAAATTTGAAGGGGACACATTATTTAATAGTTTAAGTAGGGATAGTATACGGTCACGAAAAGGGACACGGAATTTTGTTATAAATCCGATTTATGATGATGAGGGCAGGGAATTTAGGATTTGATATAGGCGGGTTTGATTAATATTTTAATGAAATTGCCTTATATATATATAGATATTAACTGACGTACACGGGGTGTCTCGGTAACGGTAAGTCATGTTTTCGTCGGGAAGGATAAAATGTCGATGCTTACTACTCTATAATTAAAACGATCATTAATCATACTCCATGTAATTTATTCAACTAAATGTAGCGGACACATCTGGTCACATATTTCATAAATGGAATTAACCCGAACATTTATCAAGTTTAGCGGAGTAGAAAAATTTTACTAACCCTTAAATTTTTATTTCTCATAATAATTTTACACATAACATGATTAAAAAATAATTTTATACTGAATTTATTTATAGGGCAGCGATTCTGACTACCAAAAATTCTTGTATGTACGATCTGCGACTGAACAATTTGTCGAAAATGAACGACAAAACGCCGAGTATCCTTTACAAAAATCAAAAAGTTCCGGAGATGCAAATCAGCTTTTGAATGAAAATATTTTCGCTGCACGTCCCATTATGGTCGAAGAAGACGATCCAATACTAGAACGAGCTCATCGAATCGATGCATTAAGCACGGATGATCGTGACTTCTTCCTGCTTCCAATCGAAGAAGCGCAAATGAATATTGGGTTTTCATCAAGCGAGGCAAGTTCCCTACGTTCACCGAGTTCATTGAGCGAAGATTCGGATACCGCCCGCATATACAACCTGCGATCACAAGAGATTAAAAAAATTAAAGAGTCAGAACCCAAACATATTCCACCAGCACTAAAACCAAAAATTGCACCAAAATCACCAAACATATTGAAAGCAGCACCATCGTTTATACCCGCTATGGCACCACCCCCAGTTAAATTAAGTATCAACACTAAAATTATGTCAAAATCTGTACCAGCGATTGACTCGGCCCCAGAATTTGACCATAGTACTAAACGACAATTACCCGAAGATATCAGTAATAATATTGCAATTGAGGAAGAGATAAAGTATTCGTTACCATCGGTGAAAAATTTAGCAAAGGCATTTACTGAAACAAAGGATAATCCAGCGCCGGGTCCTATTAATAAACCCAAGGTTAGTACATAATCTAATATTTTACATAAATTATCTTCATGCAATAATTTTTTGAATTAAAATTTGTATGCATCAGATCAAATTAAGAAAGGTAGTTGTGTTACAATATTGCCTTAATCGTTTTAAGTTTCTGTATAATAAAAGCATTTTTCCATTTATAGACACCCTGGCATTCCACTAGCAATCTTTCAAAACCAACAGATAGTATATCACCGCCAAAACCACAACCTATAAAAATAGCGGAACCTTTCATTCGCCCTGGATATAGTATTTCTGGGCGCAGCATATCAAAACAATTCAAAGACGAATTAAGGGACATTTCACCAAAATCAGTCGATAGCAATAATAATCAGAAAAGTACAGTAAATAGTAATACAAAAGTAATAACACCGCCTCGAACGCCTAGTCCAACACCAGTGCCGGGTGCCCTTCGAAATACATTAGCATTTTTTGAAAATTTAAATCACAAATAATAGAATCCTGAATCATTTCCAACCGTATGTTACTTTGAATAATTTTCGCGTAAAGAAAATTAACTCCTAAGTGGCTCACATTTCTACCGTTATTTACTCAGAACCAATGCAATGCACACCGTATACCAACGGAAAATTTTCCATTATTTTGTAAAATTATTCTTGTTTGTGGTAATACAGGAATACACAGCTTCAACATCAATCATGTTCCAGAGGTGCAATACTCATCGTCATCCATTCAATATAAAACGCAATTTCATTAAAAGTCTAAATAATTTTAAAAAACCATCAAATCGTGAATGTGCCATTTTTATGTTATTTGTAAATTGATTAATAATTATGATTAAATAATAATAAATGTAATTATGAAACTATATGTTTAGATGTAAGATTGAAAACAGACACACTGTGATTTATTAAAGTGATCAGTGTTTATGATATTTTGTGAATACAATTAAAATATTTATGTTTAAATTAATAAAAGAGAAACTTAATTAATTATTTTAAAATTGTGTTTATAAAATTAAAAATAACATTTTGGTTTTTGATCAATAATCAATAGACGAAATCCATTTGCCCTAGTAAAATACTCACTAGTACTTGCAACTGCTTTTCTAACGCCAAAGGTACTCGGCTAATATACGCAGCTTCAAAATAATATGCGTTTTCGGAAATATCCCAGTAATTTTAATGTTTTTAATGTTGGTAACAGAAGTTACTCAAGTTACCCTGGCTATAAAAAAGTAAGACTACATTTCACTTGGTATATTCAGAAAAATTCAATTACGTATTTTAACAGATACAACATTTTTGTTGTATTTTTTTATTAGTTTGTACTTAGAAAGTTTGTACTTTAATTTTTCGGACACTACTGATTTAATACAAATTGACAGAAAAACAGAAATTAAAAAAACAACTAAAAGTAAATTACCCTAAAGTTACTCTACATGTTCAGAAATAGATTTGGTAATTGTTTATCAGCAAGTTACCCAAAAGTTACCATGGGATATTTCCGGAAACGCCTAGTTTCTGACAAAAAAAAAACTGACAGAAAACCATACATAAAGTTGTTATACTAACTACCGGTGTTATACAAAAATGTTTAAAAAACTAGTTTATTGATCAAAGGCTTCGTTGATGAAACTATAATAAACTGGATATTTTGGGCTTGACCGCGTCCAAATCAAACCAGTTGAGTACTACAAACATAATGAACCCTAACTCCATAATTTTTAGGATTCAGGGTAACATTAACATTATCAGTGTATTAACAAATATAAGAGGGTCGCTGACTGTATGGCCGTAACAGAACCAGATTACAAATACATATTACATACTGTATAATCCATTAGGGAAATCGGCTTGTCCGAATCGGTTGATAAAATTTCGGACAATAAACGATGCAGCCACACCAGTTCGTTCATCGTAAATGCCGCACCCTAGCTTTTGGCGTTATGGGCCCCAACGTATAATTCCATTGCCAAACATGATTGTATCCGGACTTCGACAGCCTGATTCCGATGTCTCCTGCATACTGCATCACTGTGCAACACAGAGTCAAATTGATGCCACTTTCAAATTGAATTCCCAAGTCTATTGTTGCCTATGTATTTCATAACGCGTTTTATCGGATTCACACGTGCTGCCGCTGCGGTTTCTCCAAGTGTCGACTTGCATTATTCCAACAGCAAAACTTATTCCTGGTTGCGTTGCCATGTCCAAATACATTAAGCTACCGATTGCCGCAAGATTTTTCCATCCGCTTCAAAATCGCCAAGATTCTGTACTGTTCGGTGGAGTTACATCTACATTTCATTCCGCCATGCCAAAACGTTTAAGTACCTTTTGCGCATACGCCGGTTGGTTCACATAAATTGATCTATTTTGTCATTGTTCGGTTTCAAACCCCCAAGAAACATTTGAGCTAGAGTACTTAATTGACTTTGAATTCCCTTCGCAAGTATTCAATGACCGGAAAAATTGGTTCCTCGTTCTCCGTTGCATTATAGAAAAACACATGTATCCGAATCATTGATCTAAACTTTTTGATCCAGCAGCGTGACACTTGTTTCAATCGGTACAGGCTCTTGGATAGCTTACACACTCGTCCGCTGCCATCGTCATATTTCACTCACTCGTCCGCTGCTGTTGTCTCATGAATGCTTCTGTGTAATGGATGCCATATTCCTGTGTGGATCCCCGCACTACCAATCCCACTTTGTATCGATCAATGCTCCCATCTGGAGTTTTATTTAGTTTGTAGACCCAACGACTATCGATCACCTTTTCATCTTTTGGTGGATTGATCAACTTCCACGTACGATTTTTAATTTGCGGATTGTACACCTCGCTTACTGCCTGCTCAAATTGCTTGAGATCATACGATCAAATTGCCTGCTTCTATGTCCTTGATACCTCGCTGATTGCCAACTAGACAACGTATTCTGCCGATGCATAATACGTTAATCGCCACGCTGCTCTAATGTTGTTCTGATCGGGCAATTGTCGTTCAAAGGCCTTCCTTTGTCATAGCGTCGTTCACCTCTGATTCATTATCTGTCACGATCGCGTTTTCGTTTACCTTCTTATTAGCGTCACTAAAGTCCAGTGCAACCATTAATTCTTCTGGAAGAAAATTCAGATCACGAACTATCTCAATATTTTCCGAGTCCGGACTCTGCACTCGATACGAAAATGTGAAAAATCGTCCTATAAAAATAAAAAATACCGCGAACCGCCTATTTCATTATTTCGTAAAAATCGTGTGCGACGGCCTGATGTCCGAGTTGTACATGTCGTACGTGAAGTGAAATTTTCATGATCGCCGCATTTGCGATGGTTTCATCGACCCTCCGATGATTATTGAACCGCATTTGAAACAGTCTGTCGCGTCGAAGTTCCACTGCATAAATATTTCTATTCTTCAATAGTTCGCAGCGCTTTCGAAAATAAATTCATATGAATTTCCGGTACATACAGCGCATGCACTATGGCGTCTACGAATCCATGAACCAATCCAAGGATGTTGATATCGCCTTTTCCTCGAGCCACGATTTTTTCACCATTTCTCACCATTACGTGTGACGATGTCTCCATAAATCCCTTGAGTCATTCACGTCGATGACACAAATGGTCACTCGCTTCCAAGTCCAACACCCAATTATTCTTGTCTCCACTTGATGTCAAGCCATGACACAGAAATACATCATAAAAAACATTTTCTGTTTCTTGTTATCTGATTTGTTCTTTTTATTCTTCTGTGTAGAGTCGCGTTTGCAATTGCCACTCTCGCCACAATGAAAACAATTGCCTTTTGGCTAACTACTACCGCCCTTAGCTTGTCCTTTGTTGTTCTCTTTCAATAAATGACCCTTTCTTGCATTGAAATTCTTCATCGAAAAATTCGGTTTGGCGATTAACACGTTCATTTTTTCAATCTGACACTGCGACTTCAATCGAAGCTTCTAAATCCATTAAACGTAAATTCATGATAGTTTGGTTGTCCGCACTTGTTGATTTCCACGCATTAATGATTATATTCAGCTGGCAAAGACATTAAAATCTTCGTCCTAACCATTGAATCGGAAACCTTTTCACCTTGATCCTTTAACTTGATGTAGTACCGCAGTTGGAAGTACATTGTATTTGCCTTTGATGTTTGCTCATACATAAATATCAGCGTCGCCCACATTGAAGTTGCCAAACCACAATTTATTATTTGCAGCAATGTCCGCTTCTTGCACGCCGTCGAAATTGCACTTCGTGCCTTGTAATCATTCTGTTTACTGTTTCCATGTCCTAATATTCATCGCATAATCTGCATCCGCAATAGTTGGGTTTTGATCGGTACTACCCACTACGTCGCACAATTCACTGGAGTCTAGAATTATGCTCATCTGAAATTTTCATGTTATCCAATTTCCACTACCCTACAAATTTTCAATGTTCAAAGGATCGCCTTCAATTTTGTTTCGCTTTGAAATTTGTACCGAAATTAAAATGATGAAAATATTACAAAAAATTCATGCTTATCATCGTCTCCCGGATCTTCTTTTCAGACAATAATGAAATTATAATCAACAGTATTGCTTTCTCAGCGCCTTCGCGGATATTATAACCTCAGATTGTTTTTAAACACGTATACACAGCACTACAAAACAATTGAATTTTCGCGTTTGGATCGGGAGGTACCGGGTTCGAATACCGAAAGGGACAAGATGCAAAAGGGAATTTTCATCAACAGATTACGATCTATGATGAAATGGAACACCACTATGACCCCCTGTCGGAGTGCAAAACTCATGGGCCGACCCATCTTCCATGCCAGTATAGGCTGGCATGGAGCTAGGATGTGCAGATGGTGATAAAATCGGACATATAGCCGTACGTCCTCGATTTGGCAAGCAATGCGTAAAGTGGGACGTAAAAGCGAACTGCGAAAGAGTTGGGGGTGCTTCGACCCCAGAACAGATTGCATAGATTAAAAAAAACGAGTGGTTATTATAATTATGCAAACACTGTATATTGAAACGTTGTTAAATATTTCGGAAAACATGACAAATTACAAATATACCTAGATTTATTTGATTTTATTTGGGCTACAGATGATTATGTCATAATTATTAAAGGACAAGGGTATATAGCATAGCATTATATCCCTTTTTCAACAAAAAAAAAAAAAATAAAAAAAAACGCTCAATGAAGTCCAAACCACACAAATGTGTGAGTAAAAAATCATAGTATGTAATGGCGTTTTTGATAAAAAATTTCGCTTAAAGTACAACCAACACAATTGTGTATATAGTTATAGTGTTTTTTTGGGACGAAAAGTTTTAAAAGAATGCACAAATATGTAAGTTGGTTGAAAACGCATACAAAAATAAATTTTTGAAATGGTACTTTTGCCGTACCCATACAATGTGTTACCGAGCAACAAAAGGGATATGTTGAAAAAATTTAGCGGAAGAAATCTATAACTTGCACTGAAGACCTAAATTTTACGAGACATTAATTTGACAAGGCATACTGTATTTAAATTTTAAAATGAACCTATCAAATGTCAGAACACCGCTTTAACTGAGGAGTAAGTACACACTCGTCAACAATTGGGGCCAATCAAAATTATAGATACTTCAAGTTAAATAAAATTTATTACGAACCTTTATTATCAAAATTAACATGTGAATTTCTGAGTAAAATTGTGTTTCAACTAACGATTCAACGAATAAACTAAGAATTTGATATGTTTCGGTATTGTGGTCGATTTGTTATCTATTCCGAAAACGATATTTTAATTTAATAGTTTGTCCTGACTGACTATTCGCATCGAATGGTTTGTGTTGTGAATTTCGATGTGCATAAGATAAATATGAATACATTTTACTTTATAAAACAAGTCTTTCAAATGTCACTGTAACAAACCACTTAAATAAATATCAAAATTTTGTTTACTAAAAATATTTTATTCAGAATATTGGTTCCTTCCGTTACGTTATTAAAGTTTAGGTTTTTTCGGTAGATTCCCAAATGCCGATATTACCGTACCTTTGGTCCCAGTTGCCGTTGTAGTTAATGCTGGCTGCAACAACATAGCCGGTTTCTGTATTGATCCCGTGACTGATGGACCTGGCTGATCCCATTTCGATTTTCGTTTCTTTGACTCATCCTCGTGCTTTTTCACCCCCGTTATTATTTCATTTTTCGTATTTTCCTTCCGTTCTTTCTCTCTCTTTTCCATTTCTACTTTCTGTGCTTTAGCCAAATCCTCGTAATACGATTCTTTACCCCATTGTTTTGGGTCGTAGATTTCAGGAGGAAAGTTTGTACCGAGCTCATCGATATCACAGTATTGAATGAGTTTTTCGTAAATGCTAGGATTTCTAAAATCTTTCCGCTCCTCGATCAGTCGATTCATATCCATATTGTGATTTTTCATTTTCTCGTAAAAATTATTGATTTTCTCTTGGAGTTCCACCGGGCATTTACCTTTGGGCTCCGGCGGTAATGTAAATCCATATTGTGCATATTTATCCACTTTCGGTTCCACCTCCTCGGCTTTTGTTAGTAGTTCGCCTTCACCCTCTTCCTCCGATATATCCATTTGGTTTGATTCATGGTTAGGTGAAATATTTTCATCATCCGAAATCACGGTATCGTCATTATAGCTCACAAGTCGTAGTGCTTTCTTACTTGACTTTATCGAATTAAGAGCCTGTGCAATTTTGATTTCTTCTATGGGTTCGGGTTTTCTCATAGGACTAGCCGGTTTTGATGGAACTGCAGGAATTATTACCTAACGTCAAAATAATAACTTAGCCAAGCGCACACGATCACAATATGTTTCTGGAGCACTTACCTGCGATTCTGCCGATGTATCCGATTTTATACTCTCGTCGTCTGATTTATTTTCGTCTTCATTTTCGGAATCTGTGTACGTAGCAGTTAGAGACGCTAGCGCAGAATTGTTTGTACTCATTTTGTTTATTTTGAACTGCAAATTCTCGAAAAATTTGTGTATGAGAAATCCAATTTTGACATTTATGATTTTAAGCCAAACGTATATAATTCTATGCCAAACGTCAATTTAAAATGGACTAGATTTTTTGTTTATCGATAAACTTTTCTTTTTAAAGGGTGTCGCAAACTAAAACTATAGTTCCATAAAAGTGCCATTATCTATATCCCTTTGTCAACCAAGAAAATGGCTTTATTTAAGTCCAAACCACACAAATGTGTGAGTAAAAAATCATAGTATGTAATGTTTTAACACAATTGTACACAATTGTGTGTATAGTTATAGTGTTTTTTTTTTGGACGAAAATAAGTTTGAAAGTTGTGTAAGTTGGTTGAAAACACATACAAAAATAAATTTTTGACTTGGTACTTTTGCCGTACCCACACAATTGTGTTACTGGACAGGAAAAGTGATATGTATGTGCTTCTATTTGAATCTATATATACGTGCATCCCCAATAGAATTCCTTTAACTTTTTCCTTACAGAAAAGTATGAAAAAAAAACTTGAGAATTTTTTTTTTCAAGTTCTTTTTTTTCATACCTTTCTGTAAGGAAAAAGTTAAAGGAATTCTATTGGGGATGCGCGTTATGTATTAGCCGGTTCACACACTGCATTTTTCAAACAAACCTCAAGCAGCACTTATGGGCCAACTATAGATGGAATAAAAAGAAAATAACAGAAATAACGTAAGAAACGAAGACAAAAAATTATTATTCCAATTTGACTTTCGGCTACAGATTACTTAAAATATTTTTTTGATATATGTACATATTTCCTAAAATCTTGAGTGAAATTACAATAGTTTTGAGTATAAACGTATTATATATCAACAAATATATGTGTTTAAAATTATAAAAAATATTTATATGTGGTTTAAATTACTGCAATTCGATAAATTATTTTTTTAGGTTAGCTTTAGAAAAATATAATTCTACAGTGTAGTGAAAATTATTTTTGATTTTATATTTATATTAGTATGTGTACATGAATATTTTATAAATAGAAACATAAAATGCACTAACAATCCCAAATTCCCATTTATAAAATAATAAACATGCATTTTACATGCAACGGATGAAAATTTTCACTCTGCTATTCTTTTTAAGTGACAGCAAAATAAAACGCAATTTCTGTTATTCTTTTTATTTTTGTTATTCCGAGTATCTCTCGCTCGCTTACGTTATTTTTTTTATTCTATCTATAGTTCCCACTTTACCTCTCCACTCAAAACTTAAGTACGACACACGTTTATGTATGTTTAAAATTACTTTAATTTTATATTGAATGCTTGAGAAAATCGAATAGGAAAAACAAAATTTAAAATGTCTAGTAAGTATCGAAGCACAATGTAAAATTCTCCTCATTTGCTAGGCATTTATTTTTCAAACTCCAATTCATACTAACGACAACGACAAAAAGAACTAAAACCAAATCAAAAAAAATCTGAATGTACATTTTGGTTTTCTTTGTACACATTAAGTCAGTATATAACACGAAACGCATATAACATTATTGCTACAAACGTGCTGTAAAAAATTCCCACTTTAAAATTTTGTTTATAAGGAGAAGAGAAGAAAAACGCATCAACTTGCCGGACTGTGTAGAGTGGCAGTACGTATAACATTTAATTGGAATTTGGAAACAAGAGCTTTGGATCGGGAAGTACCGGCTTCAAATTCCGATAGGGGCAAGGCAGGATGCAAAAAGGATTTTTCATTATCAGACTGCGATCTATGCTGGAAATTAACACAACTATGACTCCTGTCGGAGTGCAGAATTATCTCCCCTATGCTAGTACTATAGGCTAGCATGGAGCTATGCAATGTGCAGATGGTACTACGTAAATCAGACCTATAGCCGTACATTCTCGAATTGGCTGGCAAACGGCGTAAAAGTAGAAAGGGAAAAGCAAACTGCGTAAAAGTTGGGAGTGCCTTAGCCCCAGAACAGATGCAAGGATAAATTAAAAACAAAATACGAACACTATTCGTTTAGCCAGGCTACACTTTTGATTTTATATGAAAATGACATTTTCAGTATTGCCAATTTAGCTATGGAGTAAACGCAACAATTTAAGGCTAAAGTCTAGATGACGTATACATCGCGGAAACCAAGCAAAATGAAATTTAAAAACAAAAAAATTCTTTGTATTGTAGGATTGTGTAACTATCGTTTTTAGGAGGTGCAAGCTAAATATTTCGGAAAAATTATCACATTTTATATTTTTTTTATGACAAGTTAAAAAATAATATAATGATAAGTTTTTAATAGATTTTGATGTTGTTGAAATTGTAATGCAAAATCACGGTGGAGATGAATGCTAAGCAGCTTTGAGGAGTTCCCAATTTTAGTATGTGAATAACTAAACCAATTTCGAAAAATTTGGTGTTTAGGTGTTATCCTTGCATGGAGGAGATGAATGCTAAGCAGCTTTGGAGACTCCCCAATTTTAGTATGCGAATAACCAAACAAATTTCGATAGACTGGGCAAAGTGTAAGGCAAATTAAAATAACGCAAATGTAATGTTTACCTGTTATATGATAGTGTAATTCAAATTTTTATAATTAAAGTTAGGATTTGATAAATAAAAATCGCAGATTTTTAATTTTTGAATGAAAAAAAACAAAAAATATTTTTGAAAAAACTTAATTTTTTTCTGAAAAATCTGGTGATTTTTCCAAAATTTTTTGCTTCCACCTCCTAAAAATGATAGATACACAATCATATAAAGATTTTTTTTATCAAAAATGTTCATCTTACCCGATTTCAGTGATGTATATGTCGGGTTTGCCACTTAATCTTGCATTACAAAATCTTCCATTTACCAAAATCTTGCATTTGAAAATCTTGTATTTCCAAATCTTGGATAACAAATTCTTGCATTTCCGCAAGACCAACATTTTTCTCCTGCAAACCCAAGTATAACAAAACGAAAGTAAAAATTGAGTATAGTATTTTCCTTCGTTTTCATCCAAAATTAATGAAAGTTAAACTTCACATTATAATGATGGTGTTTGTAGCGTATATGTATACTGTGTTGTTACTACTGTATACTGTGTTACCGCAATTTTTCTTTCGTAGGAATGTGTATAGCGTGTAATGTGGTTTGTTTTTATTTTTCATGTTCACGACATGAGTTTGGTAATTTTATAAAATTTTGTTAAAAAAATTTAAAGATGTGCGTTAATTTAAATAAAATTACATCAAAATATATTTTATATCTATTCAAATATTGTTTTCATAAATTAATTAATTTCTAGTTCAGTTTTAAGTTTTTAGGTAGAAAACAAATGCGAAAATAATAAACTTGATGTGCAATAATCATAGTACCTATTTGGAAAATTATTTAAACTTTTAATATTACAATCAAAGAATAATTTCAAATTGTGTAATAATAAAAATTAATTAAAAAATTAACTAAAATATAATTTAGATTCGTATATAATATGTATATATTTTTATACCGCAAATTTAATAAAATAAAAATATTCATTTTAAACCTAAATTTTTATTTTGCTCTCACATTTGGATGCCGCCATCTTTTTCTTCTAACATTTTCAAATATAGCATTTTACATTCATGCACAACCTCGCTCCCGCCATTTTGTTTTCTGTCTTTTCTGTTCACACATACATGTATACAATTCTCCTTTATTGAGTTTCGTTCAGTTTCGAATAATCGCGATACGTTTCATACGTTTTATTTTAATAAATTGCAACTCAAACTTAGAAAAATACTAGACTAAGTTTAGTACTTAAGTACGAATATCGCCAGGAAAATTGAAAGTAAAAATACTTGGGAAATGAGAAAGATATAACATTGACTTTTTGCACATAAGAGATAAGAAAAGAAATATATCAACAAAATTTTGCAGGAAATTTTTTAGTCAATACACAGCAAAATGTTGCCATAAAAATAAAATTTTGCCATAAAATATATTCGATCCGAGTATTTTTATGGCAACATTTTTAAAATTAACAAGAAATAAAATTATTTCGTATTTATAAATGTTGAGGATTCATAATAAAAACAAACGCCATAGATAAAAATGTAAATTTCGCATTTTAATTTATTAAAAATAAATTAATAATGATCCTATAAAAAAAATTACGCCATTACTATATATGTTTATTTGTTTCTGGCATATTGAATATTTTTATATAGCGGATTCTTTCTTATTTACCTGCAAAAATTTGTAGAAGAAAACAATTTTCTACATGTAAACCGGGCATTATGCGACAATGCAAAACTAGGAGCTAACCTCAGATGAAATAATTGGGGCAATAGGTTAAATCGAAAAGTGAAATACGGAAAAGGATAAAATAAAATTAGAAATTATATGACGAGTTTGATAACAGAGGAGTAAAACTGATTGAATGTTGGTTCGCGAAAAAATGTATTGGAGCGGACAGTTTTTCATCCAAATATCCCTTTTTCAAAAAATGGCTCAATTTAAGTTCAAACCACACAAATATGTGAGTAAAAAATCAAATTATGTACATAATGGCGTTTTTGATAAAAAAATTCGCTTGATTTGAAGTAGAATCAACACAATTGTGTGTATAGTTATGGTGTTTTTTTTTTGGACGAACATAAGTTTAAAAGGAATATGTGTAATAACCTAGACAATCACAAACTATCTAATCGCGAATTCGAGATTACGTAGTTATTTTTTTCAGTCTGTCGGCATACGATTTTGACAAAACAGGATTACTGCGTTTATAGAACAAGATTACTACAATCGGGTTGTAGGAAGAAGATAAACGTGAAATATAAGAAAAAATCAGTAGGTTTGTATGGGGCTGAGGAACATAAGTCATTTTCATTGAATGTATACAGAAAAATTGTTAGATTGTAAATTAAATTTTAAAGTTTTTTAACTGTCACAGAAGTTATTTATACATTTAGTTTATATTGACTAATCTTAACTGATTCGATGTAATTCAAAATCGGCAAATACGCATTGAAATTGTTTTATTTCATTATTTAAATATGAATTTAAACGTTTGCAGAGTTACAAAATCGGGTTTGTGTCTGTCACCATAATTCTAAAATCGCGATTTTATTTGTTTGACATGCAATCGCGATTGGAAGAAATCGCGATAATTTTTGTGTCTGTTCACGGTATAAGTTGGTTCAAAACACATACAAAAATAAATTTTTGATATGGTACTTTTGCCGTACCCACATAATTGTATTACTGGGCAGCAAAAGGGATATAGTCCACAATTCTGGTCTTTTGCAGATGCCGATATGGGTTCAGAAATCTTCTCAAGTACCCAAAACAGTTTCGAAGCATGGCACCGGCGTCTTAAAGTTGTAGTCGGACTATGGTATGCTCGAGTACATAAAACTATTGAAAATATAGTGAAGGCACTTATTGTGGCAAAGGCTCAAACTAATAATTTGAAATCTGAAGAACCTCTTTCAAAGAAAAGCAAGACAATAATTAAAAATAAAAAAATAAAAAGGATCATTAATAAAGGGACTCCAGGACTCAGTAAAACTGATTTTTTAAAAAGAATCGCCCATAATATTAGTTTTTAATTGCCCACATTTAATTTGATTTTACTTTTTTTTAATTATATTATAAAATTACAACTACTTCTCTTATTTTTTGTTTTATAATAAAATGCGATAACTGAATCTAAAGTCAACAATGACTTATTGTGTTTTTAATTGAAAAATCATTAATTTTTATGAACACGCATGATTGTATCACAGATAAATATTCAAACGCCAAAATCTTGTTCTTAAGAAGCAATTGCAAGATTTTGTACTTGCAAGATTTTTTGCTTGCAACATTTACCTGCAAGATTTTGATTTGCGGGATTTATAAAAAATGCAAGATTTTATTCTTGCAAGTTTTTGCATGTAAGATTTCGGTGCGCTCCCGTATACGTCATCTACACTTATACCTTGGACAGACACAAAAATTATCGCGATTTCTTCCAATCGCGATTACATGTCAAACAAATAAAATCGAGATTTTATAATTATGGTGATAGACACAAACCCGATTTTGTAACTCTGCAAACGTTCAAATTCATATTTAATTAATGAAATAAAACAATTTCAATGCGAATTTGCCGATTTTGAATTACATCGAATCAGTTATACAATAAGTTAATATAAACTAAATGTATAAATAATTTCTGTGACAGTTAAAAAATTTTAAAATTTAATTTACAATCTAATAATTTTTCTGTATACATTCAATGAAAATGACTTATGTTCCCCAGCCCCATACAATCCTACTGATTTTTTCTTATATTTCACGTTTATCTTCTTCCTACAACCCGATTGTAGTAATCTTGTTCTATAAACGCAGTAATCCTGTTTTGCCAAAATCGTGTGCTGACAGACTGAAATAATAACTACGTAATCTCGAATGCACGATTAGCTAGTTTGTGTCTGTCTAGGGTATTGCGCTACACTTAATTGAATTTTGTACATAAGTTTACTATGTAGCTGGAAAAACAAACAGCAATTTTAGACTAGAAAATTAGTTAATTCTACGATTGGTTGCACCAACTGAACGACACCATTTCAATGTACCATAGAAAACTGTGTTATAAAAAATCTATTACAATTTTATAGCAAAAAAATTTCCTCTCGCAAAATAAAAAACAAAAACGAAAAGAGAAATAAAAAAAAATTATAAAATTCAATGGCTGACAACAAAGTTACAAATCAAAAGTGTAGTGATGGTGTTTGTTATTTTGACTCAATAAATTCATTGCAAAAAAATCAAAAAATGGATGTCGATAGTGATTTAAATACAATAGCACAGCATGGCAACCAAACGGCAACGCAATTAAATTCGCAACAACCCCAAGATCGTCTTAAATTATTGTATCCAAATGTGAACGAAGACGAAACTCCTCTGCCCCGTTCATGGAGTTCGGAGGAAAAATGCAGCTCGATTGGATTGAATGAAAATAATTTACGTGTCCTCTACAAAGGTATTTCTTAATATGAACATTTTTAAATTAGCTCTAAAATTTTATTTTTTGTGTTCTAAAAATGTGGAAAGTCGCAATATTCCTATTTTTTTTTTTAATTTATTAGTATTTTCTATCATCGTTGTTTCCAAATTTTTTTAATTAATACAAAAAATCTGCGAAATGGGAGAACGGGAGAGAAAAAAGCGAGAAAATCCTAAGTGCGTAAATAGACGATCAAAACCAAAATATATCCAATCAGCTGATTCACATCCAAGTTTCTGTCAATTCATGAACATAAAAATAAATGGCTGCTCGCTCTTTTGTGAGATAAATATAGGGTTTAAATAATTCGTACAAAGATTTTAGAAAATCATTCCCAATATGTATTTATAAATCAAATTGTAATTTCCCAATTTAATTAGTAATTATATATTTATTCCAATTGATTAATAAATAATCTATTCAGATAAAAATACTTTTTATATTAATTACGCCATTTTTTTTATTCTCTTTCTCGAATTCTATCTCTGTATTTTGTTTTATATGGATGACATTTTTTGTTGATTTTCTTTGTTACAAAAGAAAATTATTATTTATTTGTGTTCTTATTTTAAAGTACGTAGGGAAAATGAATTACACAGAAATATGTACTTATGAATCGTAAAAAACAGAAAACATTATTTTTTAATTTTATTAGACGATATAAAATATTTCGATGTATGAGATTTGTTTTTGTAGAATTTTCGCTTTATTTGGGGTTTATTGATTTACTTTGCTCGTGAAAATTTATATATTTTCCTGGGATAATATCTGGATTTTGGTTTTATAATTACGAGGTCAACAATAACATTGACTAAGAGGTCTTTGATATCAAAATTGTATACATTTTATTTTAATCGCACCTTGATATGGGGAACCTATAGCTATCACAGATCATATGGGCATCAAATAAGGGCATTGACTTTGCCTTTTATTTTTAATGTTGGCAGGTTATTTATTGAGTTAATGATATTACGGCTTGGTATATAAAATCGCACTTGACGTTAGTATATCGAATTCGGTGCCAAAATTTAAATCAATTCTCTTGATAATTGGTCTGACAAGAATAACGCCTTCTTACAAAATTCCACCATGAGGTACATGTATGAGACAACAAGAATTTAGTGCTTTTTGATTCACAGCCTATTTTCTTACTAATTCCTTTAAAATAATATACATAGGTTTTATTTGAGATTACCTGGAAATTTCAAAAATAACGTCAATCGATTTCCTCTGCATCCCACTTCATAATGTACGTTTCTTGCAATGTTCATATAATGTAAAATAAACAAGCATCCAAAACTACATATTTTAAAGGTATAATTTAATTAATTTAAATTAAGCCAAATTATAATCAGTTTTATCGATTCGATATTTCCAAATATTTTGAAAATTTAAGAAGTTTTACGACCTTAATATTTAATATTTTCGAAATACAATTTTATATTAAGATAATTAGATAAATTGTGTCCAGACAGGTAAATACATATTATGTAATTGGAGATAATGAAAATGGAAATATAACAACTTAGCATAATTTACTTTTAATGTTTATTCTTTTTTGTTTTCAAGCAAATAAACTGTTGTTTATTGCATACGTTTAATTATCAATTGGATTCGTATTATTCATTTCAATGCGAATTTGGACGAATAATTAAAATTAACTGAACCAATTCGATGACCTTGTTATCACGGTCGAATGATGATCCTTCCCTTCTCAGATTTTATTGATTATTTGTTTTATAAAGTACAATTCGAAATACTAAGGGGACCGTCCACTTTAACAATGCATCTTTTCAAATAAACTAAAATAATTTTATTAGATTGTACGTTAGAGTTTGATATTGATTATTGCATTTCAGCAAAAAACTTAACTAGCAGTTTTATTTCATTCTGATCCAACCTCTTAAAATTCCAATTTCTATAAAAATATTTTTCTCTTGTAATACTGACCGACCCAATTTCAACTGTTGTATGAAAAAAATACAGAAAATAAATAAAGTGCAAGAAGAAAAATCCACTTAAACATCAATCCAAGTCTCAATTATTATTTATTTCGCCAATGATGCGTTATTGAATTGGAAAGAATCAAATCGTTTGATTGATTTGATTGAACAATTTCCTTAATTTGAATTTGTTCCACAAAATTCAAAAAAAAAATGTTCGTTTGGTTATTTTTCATTGCTATTGATGGTGTGCGGTGTCTTGTTGTGCACTACGCCTAGAGATTATTTTGGTCTGTGATTGGGGTTATCGCCGTTTTGTCTTTACGTATATCTAATAATTTTGATATTTCTTTATGTTACATCTTATTCCAGTTTATGTTTTACATTTTTGTCATAATATTTTGATGATCTGTTTGTTTTCTAAATACAATAATATTGTCGATTTGGGTGTATAAAATACTTTATGGCTACGGTTTTTGTAACGTATTGATTTATCCATTCCTTTCCATGATACATTTTTTTATATTTTGCATTAAAAAATACAAATATACTAAATATGAATTTCTTAAAATAAATATTCTTTTCCGAAGCTTTTCTTAGCTAGTCAGTACAAAAAATAACTCGCAGATTTGTTTTAAAGACTATTGATTATTAATACGTTAACAGAATTAGTTAATGTTGTTATATTTACCAATTTACAATAATTTTTTTATATTTTATATAAGTTGTAATCAAGAATGATAACTTTCAATTTTATTTTCACACAATTAATATTTTTTGTGAATTAGGTAGTACTTGTTAGTTATCTACCTATTTTGGTTCGTTAATTTAGCTAACAAATTAAGTTTAGAAATCTATCTACTGATGCAAATTTCGTAATTCTTATATACTTTGGATCTACCTATTTTGGTAGAAGCTTTTGTTGTTAAAAAGGTAACAATTTTATGGGTTAGTTACAATGTCATATATTACTTGAACTTATTAAATCCAAAACAACAATTTCGTTATTTTACAACGAAATTGTTGTTTTGGATTTAATAAATTCGAAATAAGTTCGAAGAATACGACATGCATCCTAATACTTAATTAAATTTACAACAATATTCCACACGTTTTTATTTGTTTGTTCTGATTAACAACTTTAAATAATTAACTTATGCTGTATGCCTAGACTCCTACAGCGACTAAACTAGGTGACAGTCTAAAAATATGTATTCAACTTAAATGTTGCTTTCATATAATTTTACTTTTATGATTTCAATTTAAGTCTCATTTATTTTTATAATTTTGTTATGATACCATAAACTTTAAATTATATTTATATTTTGTTTTGCTCTTAGAAGGGTTTACAGATCATCCGTTTTTATCAAAATTTATAATGCAATCCAAGTGACGAAATAGTTGGATGCAATTAAACACTTGTTAGTCATGTCAGGCACTAGTTTGCTTCCGTTTAATTTGTTTAAATTTTTGTACAATCATATAATTGATTTTTACATTTGTGATAAGTATTAATCTTAAATTATAAATTTAATTTATGAGTTTTAACCATTTTCCTAGATTTTTAAATGCAGGGTTAAGCTAGATCGACAGGTAAACTTTGTTTTTTATACGATATCTTTTTGTGAACTGTTCTAAGAACATTTTATATTACATATGAGATAATCTAGTAGGATAAAATAGTTTTAGAATTTTTATATCAAGTAAGAACTATGCATTTGATTCTTTTGTCATATTTGTGTTGTTTCATATTAAGCTGCTGATCTTCCAATTTCTGGGTCTCCCTCCATATTGATTCTGCACCTCTTCAATCGTAATGGGGTTGAATCAAAAGCCAGAATAACCCTAAAACAAACGGGTTCTTTTTGTGGCTATTGGAATAGTTGTGATTATTTTTGCCAATGAAATAATAACGATCGTTATTTTACTTTAAGTTGAATGTTTGGAACCACTACTTATTAAACTAATTTTCACTTACAATGTACACATACCTTAATCAACTATCTGCAGTTTAGTTTTGTATATGTATTGATTTATCACGGCTTTTATTGATATTTTGGATAGACGATCGTGCAATTTGTAGGTTTAAGGTTTATCATCATTTTTATATAGCCATTTTAAATGTTATATAAATGTTATACCTATGTAACAAAAGAAACAACATCCACACCTCGAAAAAAAAACACCTGCTAAAGATGCTCTTGAAAATAATGAAAATGATTAAAATATTCGAATAAACATTATTTGTGAGCGATTTATTATAATTTCAAACATAACTCTTTCCAAATTTTAATCTTTTTTATTACAAGGTCGACGAAGTTAATGTTATTTACCAGACGCAGCTGACAATTAAATTTTGCAAGATTTGAATCTAATTCATTTTATTATAATATATTAAAATTTATTTTAAATTTTGTTAAAAATTTAAGCTTCATTGCAAAAATAAAAGTAAAAGGTGCAACGGAAGCAGCCACTCCAGGTACGCAGATGTCCATCACATCTCGCATCGCCCCATTTATGGGAAAAGCTTTAATATGAAGTTTTATTCCAAATAGGTAATCCGCTTGATCCGTAGAGATTCTAAATTTTGGCGAAATAAAATTTTTTTATCGAAACTCGTCATTTCCGGTAAAATTTAAAATGTGATCTGAACTAATCTTGTTTGAAATTATATTTACATCTTTTTATTGTATTGCGATAATTTCAAAATATTTGCAAACAACAAAAATCTCTAATTGCCACTTCCGGTGGAACAATGTCGTCTAAAAATGACTGAATCTTCCAATTTATGGAAGAACCTTAAGTATGAAGTTGTATCCCGATCAACCATTCCGTATGGACTCGTACGACAAAACATGTTACTGAAATACAGTTTTCTTTTGACAAAAATCGCCATTTCGCTTAAATTTTGCAAACTTTTCTGGACCGGTAATGTTGCTAAATTTATTTAGAGTCTGTTACTTCATTACCCTTTCTTCGTAAAACATATATGTACTTTTAAAAATACATGCCAAAAACGAAAAACTTGATGAAGCTGTTACTTCCGGCGGACCGATTTCGGCCAAAATTCAATGGGATCTCCCAATTTGTGAGAAAAGCTTAGGTATGAAGTTTCATCCCGATCAATCCATCTGCACTGTACGAAGGCCGATTTTTTGTTGAATAACTAAATCTTTTAGTTCAATGCTCGTAAATACTATACATACTTTTCAAAATATTTATAAAAAACAAAACCTACGAACTCTGTTACTTCCGGTGGCCCGATTTCGACCAAAAAACCGGGATCTCCAAATTAATGAAAAAACCTTAAGTATGGAATTTCATACCGATCGGCTGTTTCTGGGACTATACACATTTAGTCTGCACGACACCACACATAGAGATTTTTTAAAAACCATTTTGTTAACAGCGATATAGCGAATGATAGATTTGCAAAAATCTCGAGGTCAAAATTTTTTAAGATTAAGATATTTTATTTCACGTGAAAGTAAAGTTTTTTTTTGTCAAAAATCGTCCTTTTTCAAAAAATCGTCGTGAACAAATATTGTTTAAATTTAATTTAGAATCTTTTGGTTCATAGTCGATTTTTTCATAATTGATATAATTTTCAAAATATATATTTGCACAAAACGAGAAAGCTTCTATGAAAGCTACCACTTCTGTTTTACCGGTCAAAGTTCTAGCCATAATTAGGATTTAAAATAAATTGTCTTCCATTCGTGATTTCTATCAAATGTAGATGGCGTTGGTTTCTACGTCTAAGGTATGCAAGAATTGTCAAATCCATTGTCGTTTTGATAGTTTTGATCCCCGATCACCCTCAAACGCGATTCGTGTTTTGTTCACCAGATGTCAGCTACTTTGTTAAAAATTTGACAGCTGAAGCTGTATGGCAACCCAGAACAAACTAAAATTTATTTGTAATTTTTAAAGTTTATGACACAACTATTAAAGTTTAATGTTTAAAACATAACCACAGACAATTGTACTGTTAAATTTTAATAGCATTGTGAGAATTTATGAATAAAAAAGAAATAGAATTTTATTTTAATGGTTTGCCATACACGTTCAACTGTCATAATATTATTTTGACGTTTGAGGAAAATGGTCTATTACAAAACATATTGTTTATCCAAAATGTAATGAAAGCCCTCTGGCAGAATATAATTTAATCATCTTCCCAAAATAAAATACCTTGTTCAGTTTATTTCAATTAGATTATCAGCAATATTAAACATTATATTAGAGATGTACACTGAAATACCAAAATTATTATTTAATCTAAAAAACTAATCTCATTAAAATAAATAAAACATTAATATTTGCATTGCAATCCCCAATATAAATCATTATGTTTAATTAGTTTCAAAGTTAGTTTTCACCTTCGCTTTCACCTTAGAATAAAATTGTATCTAAAACGATATTAATCCTAAAACAAATAATTTTACAAAAAACAAACTTTCGTCCAATAATTTCTATTATTACCAAGACAAAAGTTAAAAATTTAATGTAAATATCACACAACGAGATGTTTAGCTTTCGTGATGATCTTACTAAGCCAACTCTGTCAGTGACTATTCTGGCTTTTCAAGGTAATTTTGAATTTATGACGTTTGTCTAGTAGTCGGGAATTGTTTATTTCCCAAAGTGTATTCTACGTTTTGGGCTTTTTTTATTGGGAAAAAATAATTTCATTCGATTTTGATCTTAAGTTTTCCCTATTTTTGTTGGGGGCGGTTTCGTGTATATTGTTATTGATATTTTTTGCTGTGTATTTTATTTTTATTTATTTTAAGACACGGTGACGTATTATAATTTTATTAAATGATTTAATGCACGTTATCAAAAACAAAAAAGGGCGCACTAATAATGCCACTAAACTGTCAAAGAAATGCAAATCTGATCATTGAATAAAAACAGAAAATTATTTAACTAAAACAATTTATCGTTTCTGCAGCAGGGCCGCCATGTTGTAACTCACTTTTTGCGCTTCGACGAAAAAAGCGAGCTACTTTGATGAAAATGTAAAATTTACATGAAACAAAAAATATTTTTACTTCTAAAAACTACCGTTATTCTATCGAAAATGTATCGAAGCGAAAAATATGATTGTTACATGTCGGCACAGAAGTATGAACTTAAATTCCTGTCACGGTACTCCGCCACTTTAAAGAATGTCTGTTGTAAAATTTTGTTTACTTCAATGTAAAATACTTTATTTTGAAAATGTAAATGATATAAAATGATTAATTTATTTAGCGCTAGAAGATGCGTTAAATTCTCAAATGAAATAGGCAGTGAAGTTTTTTAGAACTACATTACGTACATATATCGTGTAAAAAAATATATTTATGGAGAAAAGCCGATAACTATGGCTTGAGATATATAAGACAATGCACAATGTAACACATAACACATTAAAAACGCCCAGTCGTAACTTTTTGTCACCACCAGGAATCGAACCCGGGACCCCCGAATTACATAGCAAGCGCTCTACTTACTATGCTATCGAGGGCGACATGAATGTAATGAAATGTAATGAAAAAAGGTTCGGAAATATTACTAAATCAGGCAGGCCCAAAAATAATGACATACATCGTCGGTGCACAAGAAGAGTAAACTATCACACATCACAATCGCAATCTAGCAGTTATTTTTGAAATTAGCATTTTGTTCTTCCCCATGCAATATAT
Organism: Nephrotoma flavescens; assembly: GCA_932526605.1. Taxonomy (NCBI): domain Eukaryota; kingdom Metazoa; phylum Arthropoda; class Insecta; order Diptera; family Tipulidae; genus Nephrotoma; species Nephrotoma flavescens. The sequence goes on along the minus strand of OW052222.1, from coordinate 262,729,915 downwards.
AATATTTAGCTAAACAATTTTGTAAATAACCCGAAAATGACGATTTTTGAGTTCTGTCACTCTTCTTGTGCACCGACGACATATGTACAGTCAGTCGTGTGCAATATAATACGTAATTCTATAAAAATTTTAAATAATACATTTTTTTTTTACAAAATCATCAATATCAAAAATTGCAACATGGTTTTTTTAATTGTCAGTCTCTTCTAGAAGACAAAACATTTATTACAATATCACTTCATTGTGATGACAGATCGAACGATCGTATTCAATTTTAATTCATTTACGCCAACTGTGAAAATTAATAGGGAAATTTAAGCAATCTTGTTAAAAAAAATAGTTTTTCGTTGGAATTAATTGATTTTTACATAAAGTAATAATATTTGGTGATGTACCCATTATTTTTAAGCATCACATTACATCGCCTCCCCATATAATCTACTAGTGATTGACATCTTTTAACTAGGATACTACATCAACCGTTTTGAACGTTTTCTCAAAGCTCATTTATATTTCTTGGCCTCGGCAATTTACTAAAAGCACGTTTTATCTCACCCCACAGATTTTCTATTGGGTTTAGATCGTTAGACTTCATCGGGCTATTTCATTACATTAATTTTATTTGCAGAAAACCAGTCTTTTACCTCCTTCACAGTGTGCTTCGGATCATTGTCTTGCTAAAACACCCAGCGAAGGGGCATGTTTTCATCACCATACGGAAGCATGGTATCTCTTAAATGTCCTCCATATAAATTTTTTTACCAAGATTTTTGTGGACCCAGCATATAGGCCCTACACCACTATACAAAACAGCCCACAAGTTGAGTACGCGTTGAATCTGAAGCTTATCATCGATTCTTCTAACTTGGATAATTTTGGACAATCGATGAATATTTTCTTGCACTGATGTTCCTCTTCAGAACAGCTAATAAATATTGAATTAGGGTTTAATGCTTGCTTAACAGACTATTAGCTACACGCGTTTAGTATTTTTTTTTCGAGTTTATCTGTGGGTTTCAAGTTTGACAGTAGCTAAACACGTTTTGTTTCGGGTTTAGTGCATCAATTATTCAATATTTTTAACCCTTTCGCGGACGCACAATTATTTAAGGGTGTTTGTTACAGGACACAATGAAAACAGAAACGATTCCTCTGGGACACAGAAAACTACATTCAATATTAATCATATGAAAACAACGTGTTATTACCGACGTATTTTTCTTTGATATTTTGTTTGTGTCGATATATAGTATATACTATACCCCTTTTGCTGCCCACTAACACAATTGTGTGGGTAAGGCAAAAGTACCACGTCAAAAATTTATTTTTGTATGTGTTTTCAACAAACTTACACATTTGTGTTTTCCTTTCAAACTTATTTTCGTCCGAAAAAAACACTATAACTATACTCACAATTGGTTGTACTTCACACTTCTTCACAGTTGGTTGTACTTCAAATCAAGTGAAATTTTTTATCAAAAACGTCATTACATGCTATGATTTTTTACTCACACATTTGTGTGGTTTGAACTTTAATTGAGCCGTTTCTTTTTCGGTTGAAAAAGGGATGTACCGACGTGTCCTACGGTCAAATTAAGCGTCGTTATATATCGACGTGTCCGCGAAAGGGTTAACTTTATCTTTAAAATGATATTAGTAAGGACGCCGTCATTCAAAATTTATTTTTCATTATTTATTACGTAAATCTATTAACATCGATACCAAATAACTAACGCTCAATTGTATTTAGTTTTTGTTATAGGATTAGCTAATCTCTAGTGTGTCAATCATTGTAAATTAGTGAAAGATTATCTAAACGGGTTTAGCGAAACTCTATTGGTTAATCGCCAGTCTGCCAAGGATATTAGATAGCATCATCCAGCTGTATGATTTTGCGCTCATGCTGCTTATCCGCCAAAAACATATAAATGAAACTGCAGGTTCTGTTGAAGACATACATCTCCAAATTATGATAACTGTCTTTGATGTTTGATAGTAGTGACTTATGTATTCTGATTTACAAGCTTCGCCATTTCTCCGAGGCACGTAAGTAGTTACAGGCATCCCGAAAATTTGAACAAATGAAAGGAGAATATGCGCTAAAAGTATTGTTGAGTTTTTTATTGTTGAGTTTATTCAACTTCGTTAAAACTGACTTGTATATTGCTTTCGTCTGACCCAAGAATTTAACTCCATTTTGAAGTAGTCTAATCTAGGTTTCTTGTTTTTCGGTAATTTATGCTGAAATTCGTTTTGTCAACTGTTTTCGTAGAATGCAATACTTGAAATCAGCTACTACAGCGATGGTTATGATATTGTTATTTTTCTGGTTTTTAATAGCCGCAACGTGAAGCCATCAATTTTCTTTGGTGGTCTATCGATTTCTACCTCCTGATGCAGAAATTATAGTATGACTATCGATGTACCTTCGGTTGTTTGTGCAGTGCAAATGGAACATTTAATATTATGTTTTCCTATCGCTACAAAGTTTCTACTACGATAAAATTTCGTCGCTCTATTTCATTTAGTTTATGTTTTTTGGTGTTTTAACACAGTTATATCCAACAAAGCTCACTAAAAATCTCCGAAAGAAGAAATCTGTCTTTTGAATTCAAAAAATTGTAAATTTATCCTACATAAAGGAGTCATAAGAAAAATTGACTAACAGCAAAAAAAAAAAAAAAAAAAAAAATCGAGAAATGTAAAAACTATCATATTCCATTTAATGAACGAAGAAAATAATTTTTTGCATTATTAATGTGGAAAAAAACAAATATGTATTGTCTTTGACTTTAAATAGAATATGACAGTTTTTTCCTCTGTTCGATTTTTTTACTGCCCATCAATTTTTCTCAAGAAATAACCCAAAACCAACAACAATAAAATCCATGATAACGTAATACATTCAAAAGCCATCAGGCGTCAACTAGTTTAATTAGAGTGGTGCGAAACGAAAAAAATAACAAAATATTAAGATAGCATTGTTAGTGTAACCAACACAACCTTCTGTAGTTTCTTGCGCATTCGTACCTGCGTTTCAGACTTTGTTCATGGCTTTAAATTATTAGTCCCATAATTTATTAGTAAACAAAACTATCTTTTTCAAGGATTACGTTTTTAGCACAATAGGTAAAAGTAAATAGGTAAAAGATAAAGTGAAGCATAATGGACGGAGTTAAATGTTAAATACAAAATATTCGCATGAATATTTGCTTTGAGCCGTTTTTTGATCATAGTAGATCTTGTCAAAAAGAAAAAAATAACTTTAACGTTAAGCACGCAGAGCCGCTGCTAAATTTACTACTTTTTCATGAGTAGTATTTCCGAAAATATAAAAGCACATCAATAGCCAAAAATATTTCCGGCCCAAAATTGGGCGCATTCACGCTAATTAATTATACATCACTTTCTTTTTGATCGCCTTCAGGTTTTTTTTAATTATCAAAATGTTTGTAAAAGTATCATAAAAATTACGACGTGATAACAAACAACAAAACATTATTGCATTATTTGATACGTTCGATACGTTTCGCTTAGCTTTATAACTAGTTTGAGTGTCAATTGTGTTAGCAATATAATCTTCATTTGTAAACATATTTTGTGTTATAATTATTTCAGCCTGTAACTGTCCAACTCTAATACAAGTTGGACAGTTACAGGCTGAAATAATATGTTGATCATGCATGAGATGTGACTTATGGTTTAATTTTAAAGAAAATTTCTAAACATCGACCTCGAACAAAGATTGTTGATGGGCAGTCTCGGTTTGATTGATGTTTCTATTTGCTATAATCCAAATTTTTGGTTTTACCTTTTTAGCAATCACTTTCACAACGATCTTATTTAGATCCAAAAAGATCATACAATCCTCAGTTGTTATTTCCGTTTTGTCTGTAATTTAAATTTAAAGTATACTGAATAAACGATCTATTTTTATGAAGTTGTTCTTTTTTGACACTGCAATCTCTAGATGATCTTAATTTTGGGATATTGATAGAATAGGTATGATGTGTGGTTTCATGTCATGTTTAGTCGAGTGATTTTTCAAAATGAAACTCAGTTTAGGGAATCCAAGTTCAATTTAAACATGCGTTGAACAATTTGCTTTGTTTGTTCAAACAAAATTCGCTTCAATAAGATGGCAGAGACATATACTTATTGCAATTTGTTACTCATAAGGTTATAGTAGTTAAAAATGTAAAAAACTTTATTTCTCGAGAGACGAAATCCCATTGAGGTATCATTACATGTTTTTCCATTACTAATTACTAGAGAAAAAAATGATGAATTATGGAACAGTAGCTAGCGTCAAACTTAGTCGTCCTCAAAGAGTATTTTTATAAATCAATTAGAAAAATATTTGCAATATTAAACACGCAAATAAATAATTCTTGCATTGATGACAAATAATACACATTTACACGACATTACTAACAACAACAACAACTACCTTTTAGCTTATATCAATAAAGCTGATAACAGAATATATGTATTCGTAACCTTTGTATAAACAGAATACCGAATTCTAACTCAAGTCGGTTCAATAAATTCTCAGTATAATACACAAAAACTTAATTTTACTTTCTAATTCATGAAATGTCTATGTCGAGAAAATATTAAAGAATTATCGTAATATTAAATAAAAATGTAATGCATTTTATAATACAGTCAATTATGCAATAAAAATAGTGATTAAGAATATAATTGTAAATTTAGATGATACAGTCTGACATTTAACATTGAAACACACAACAAAACAATAAATATTACGTAATTGTGTGTAGGTGAAATGTTTTTACGTTTCTTTGTAAACTTTACGATTTGTTTACTTAGCTTTGCTACTAACCCCTTGGATAAAATTGTTTGGTGTATTTTAGTAATCTTAACATAACACAACTTCCTACCATAAACTACTATTTTATAGTAACGAAACTGCTAAACCTTGACGTAATAATAAATAAAGCATTTAAATTAAAGACTTGAGTTTAGTCTAAGACAATAGATATGTGTGATTTGCATAAGTATAAGAAGAAAATGAAAACTGTTTTTTATTACACAAGGTCTTTGGCAAAATTTATTCGTTATGAGTACGTAATGAGTGCCTGCGTCATTAGTTTTAATTAGTAACAAGCCGGAAGAGTAAATAACTAAATCAAAATCATAATGAATTTGGCTATTTTATATACATATATTATTTATAAATATATAAGTACATATATACATAAAGTTTCAAGATAAAATTATGAAACTACATATTGCAGCAATGATAATTATTTGAACCTTGAGTTTTCCAATTATATTTTTACGGCTATGTAAAGAAATTGGAAAACTAAATAAATGTTCGTGTAAAGTTTTCATAATTTCATTTACAGTAGCATGTATGCAATGTTGCCCACCAACTGTATTAAGTGTCAGTGATAAGACACATGTTAAAAAGGTTGCAATGAAACCAAATGAGAAATTTATAAATAAATCTATTTACATATTTGGGATGAGAGTTTGTCGTTAATAAAATTAAGATGAGTCTATTACAATTTTGTGAGACAAAGTAGATATAGACACCGGAAGGACAAACAAAACAAACACGAATCCAACTATCTGATTCATATTTTCTAAATCCAAGCTGTTTATAATTACAGAAGAAACCTAATACACATACATTTCACACAATGGAAATTATTCAAAGCAAAAATATAAATAAATGAAAACCTTGAGTTTTCCCAATAATTCCAGATATACATAAAACAGAGACTATCACTTTGTAATTTTCATTGTTTCATTTACACATCTCATTCCATAAAGAAAAGCGAATAAAAAGAAAACAGCAATATTTCGAAACAGGAGTCGTTGTCCTTAGATGTTATTCACTCTATGTGGTATGAATATCATCAGCCGTCGTCTTCAAGAGGCATTGACTTATTATCTCTTTACTACTGTTGTTTACACATACTACAATAAATTTATTTTATCTAAAATCTAAATTATCATCATATATTCGAAATACATAAAAAAGTTTTGATCGCACAAATGTAGGTCAAATTTGTGCGTGACCTAAATTTAATAGTTTTCGTATTATTTTGATATTATGCTCTCTAAGTTAAGTCGATATGAACACAGAAGTGTAGAAAAATTAAAATTGATGTTGAATGAACATTTCGTGTAAAGCAACACTATATAGAAAAATTTTAATTTGCATTTTACAATGAATAAAAACAAAATAGAGAAAACAATTTTGTTACGTACATTCATTATGAACCCCTTTTGATGAATTCGTTGATGTATATGGTGGAATGGAATCAATATACAAAGTGATATAAATGACATGAAACAAAAGCTTAATTTTTAATGAATTTCCACATTTTTCACACCTACAATATATTTTTCTTTATTTATTATGATTCGCACAATTCATAAATTTTATGTCAACAAGTTTTAATTATGTTGCATTGTATGCTCCCTATTAAAAAACTATATTTATATTTTCCAGGTATAGGAAAAACACATAGTGATGCAGCATCAGTACGGACAGCACATCCAATTCCAGTAGCGTGTGGCTTATATTATTTCGAAGTAGAGATTATTTCGAAAGGACGAGATGGCTATATGGGGATTGGATTAACAACACAACACTTCAAAATGAATCGTTTACCAGGTACTCTATAAAAATATAACAGATTCTCGGAAAATGATAATATAATATGGATATATTATATTGGCGTCGCTTTTCGTTCTTTTTCTTAAATATCTAATAAATAATTGAATAGGTAATATTTGAAAAAGAAATCTTGGTTGGTTCTAAAAAAGATGTATATAAACATTCTCATAAAGAATTCCTGCATACGTAGTTAGTAAAATTAAACGAGAAAAAGGAATTTCAAGAGTGACTAAACTGTGTGACGTATTTCAATAAGATAAATTTTAAACAAATGCAGGTATTGTAGGATTTCTATTTCTTTTATTTTTATATGACAATAGGAAAAAATAAAGTATATAGAAAGGCTCGAATTGTTATTGTGTTTTGGTTTTAAAGTTCAAGCCCTTTATACCTTTTTCTGCTCTTTCACGTTACAAAAGATTGTTATTGTCAAGTGAGCAACTTTGCCTGTTCGTGCTGATTGCGCAAAGATCCACTGACAATGTTCAAAGGCTTTAACAAATATGTTTTTCCATCACGCGCAAAATTTGTTATTGCGTCTAAAATTGTTATTGTAAAAATATAGCCCACTGTTCGAACTGCTCTCTTTATATCTACGCTACCACTTTCCTCCCGGGTAATAATATTTATTCCAATTAGGCGCAGTTCACGCGACACATATTTTGCTATATTTCATTTTGGTAGTATAATTTTGGTATAAAACTGACCATCCAAGCAGAATCATATAAAACCCAGTGAGCGAGCTAGATGTCCTTTGGTTTTTTTAGATGTTTGGATCCGTAACATTTTTGATCGTGACAAGTCCGTAATAGCATGACATTCATCAATTTTCCGCCTCGTTTTCATATCTTCACCAACTTTCGTCGTTATATCCAGTTTGTTGATAATCTTTTTATGTATTTATTTGGATTGAAACGATCTTTCGACTACGCTATGTATTCGGTCGTGGCTGCATCGCATCGAAGTGGAATGATATTTTGATAAATTTCAGTATCGGTATCAATCAGTCAAGTATATGTTACAATATATTAAATTTGTTTTTGGTATCTGGTTACCTCGGCTATCCAGAATAAATGTGTGGTTGGGTTATCTATTTGGCGATTGTTATGTTCTGTTTTCACGTTGTTTGATATGATTTAGTTAACTCGTTTCCTTTACCAATTAAGCGACTGTTTGATCTAAATTTCATCTCAAATCATCACATTGAGTATTTCAAACGAGGTTATTAGCTTGAGGTGATAATTGGAACCACGGATGAAAAATGTTCTTGTTTGCATTCATCGGGTTCAGCAAAGTAAATCAGTGCGTGTTTATTACACATGAGTAACATCCGCCCTCATTCACATATGCCCACATCACATTCGTAGCTTCCTGAATCATTAGATTACACGAAGGGAGCGTTCTCTTAACGTTTCTCTTAATTAATTCTGCTTTGACGAAGATCGTCTAAGTCTGTCACCCAAAAAATATAATAATGAAAAATTTCCGATTATTTAGTTTTTGTCTGTCCACGGCGTTCCTTCCGCGTTTTAGTTATCAGGTTAACTTAATTATCAAGGAGATTTTTGATCTTTGATTTTGATTTAGGCGCATTCTGTACTGGTCTAAAACTATTTTCAATACAACACGCCTTTATTTATTGCTCACGCACAGGACCTCTAGCGAAAGATGAGAGCAGGCAGTCCTTGCTTGTTACGTTTCCTTTTGTCGCTGGCAGCTAGCGATGGACAATACTTTGAATAAAAAATAACCTACTGTTCTTTCACAATAAATACCCAATTTTTGATAAAAATGGCGGAGACTTATTTGTATACCCAATAATTTAATCATATTTTAATTATTAAAATTTAATTTATATGCGAGATTTTAAGATTGACGTGCAATTAATTACTAATAATAAATTTCGCATTGTAGATACGTTTCCACTGACGGTTTGTGAGGTACACCTTAATTTATATGTATCCCGTATATAAGACTACCACCATTATATTATTAGTTACATCTATTCGGTTTTTTCGAATAGCAGAAATCACGCCTTTGAAGCTGCTGAACGATTTCCACAATTAAATCAGCAGAATTTAATCGATTCGTTGACAAACCGCACAGGTATCCTAATACGTCCCTGCGGTCTCCTGATATTTTAAATTTATTTCTAATGCATTTATATTTTTATTTTCATACGAAACAGAGCAAAACTAATTGTTTTCACATTTTACAGCAAATAAGTAAACTAAATGAAGTCAGATCTGTTTGCCAACTACTTCGCATATTTTAATATCGGCAAATATAAACGAGTTGTAATTTTGAGCTGAAGGTGAAAATTATATTTTTCGAAATCGATGTTCAAAATAAAATTCTAATATTTTTCACTATAAATAAGGTAGAAATAATTACAAAGTGTTTTAACTATTAAATATGTTAATAAGTATTAAATAAGAGTCGATTTCCGGAGGAGTCTATCATCCTCTGTAAGTGCTTCGTTGAGGAGATTGCTCTTTGGGCCTTTGGTATTAGCCAAACCTCTTTGGATCCCACTCGATTGTCAGGCTTTTGATAAATTCATTGTAGACGCGTATTTTGCCGAAATACCGAAAAGATTAATAACGAAGTCACTTTAAAGATAAACTGTGTTCGATTTCACGTGAAATCTTCATATGATTTTATCAAAGTAAAATTAGAAAAATTCCACTTTTGCACTTTTCATTTTATTTTCACTTTGTAGTACTCAGTTCACTGGCGAAAAAGCCAAGTTTTGTCTTAATACATCAAAGATGGAGCGTATGAACTTTTCAAACTGAGAACTCGTGTTTGGCAATAAACAAATCTTTTAAATACCATACATCTAAAATTTTTAAATAAAATCAATTTAATTTAATTATTTACGTAAAATAAACAACTTCATCTACGTAATATCTACAAATTTATTTGTTAAAAATAATAATTCTCCAAATAAAATTTCGTTTCTATTTCCCGTTTTAAATTTCATTTCACTTTGAATTGAGTACTAAACTTCACCACAAAATTTGCGTAATTCGAAATGACACTTTAAAATGTTTGTTCCGCCTCAAATCGCTTCTTGGAATAGCAACTGGATAATTTTTAATAGAAATAGATTTAACTATTTTGTAGCTATTCGAACGAGGAACGATATCAACAAACAATTTTATTATGAATGAATAATTTCATTTCATCCTTATATAAGAAGTCTAAAACTCATAAGTTTTAATTGAAAATCACGAATCGGCAATTTTCATAACATGCGACCAAACTTTATTAATTGTCTTTCAAATCAAAATCTTGCTACCTAGCTGCCGAACGGCCCGAAACGAAGCAAATACCATAAATACTAGGGCGACACTAGAATACGAAAGTAATGTTCGTACAACACGAACAGAATTTTGGAATCTGGCATCATTTAGGACCTTTGTTGTCGGTGAGTGCCGAGTGGTTTAAAAAAATCGTAAGGATTGAATTTAACCCAAACAAAGCACATGGCATCTGACGGTATTCCAGCAATTGTTATCAAGAATTACTGCAATTCCATTTTTAAGCCGCTTATCAAATTATTTCACCGGTCAACGAAGACTAGTGTGTTTCCTTCAAATTGGAATAAAGCGAATATTCAACTAGTTCCAAAAAGATGATAAGTTATCTTTTGCAAACTACCGAGCGGCAATGAAAAATTTTCAATCTTAATATGAAAGAAATTTATATTATAAATTTTGAACATATACATTTTTGTATATTTAAAATAAAAAAGTATTTTAAAATAATTTTCAGAGCTTATAAATATGTATACATACATAAGGATTATTAGGCAAGAATAAAATTAAATTTATTAGGCGGTTTTCAAAATTCAACTCAACTTAAATCTACTCCACGGAAATGATCAACGCCATTTTGGAATTAACGAAAGCCTAATTTCAACTCTACCTAACTCCAACCAGGTTTATGGAAACATGGTAAATGATGAATTTTACTTAAGATTTTTAAAAAAATAATTTGCTGCTTTTGTTTGGTCGCAGGAGTGGAAAAAATTATTTTATTCGCATCGTTTTATTTTCGTGCACAATTTGCTAAAATAGTTTACATGCAAGGTGTTAGAGGAATCTGAGAAAATAAAGTGAAATCGACTACACACGTGAGGTAATAACTTCGGGAGTCTTAATAAAAGGGGCTGAAAAACTGCCATATATTAGTAAACAAACTCCAGATATGGCTGTTGCCTTCAGAATGGTCTTAAATATACTATTTTGAGTCCGGGCCAAGATAATAGCACGAATAATGGTAATAAGCACGCTAATAAATTATTTTATCTATATATAATACATTTCTGGAATTAATTCTCTTTCACAGAAAACGTTTAATTTTGTGATAAAATCTTTGTGTGCGATGAACTAAAAACTGTTTAAAATAATAACTTGCACATTCACCAACGTGTATTTCTAAATATTTAATTGGTGCCCATTTTAATTATAGCAGAAATATATAACCGCGTCTGGTTTATGAAATGTCTGTAAAATTCTAGAAGATAAAATTAAAATGTTTGTTAGTCAGGCGCCTAATATCTGCAAAGTTTATGTCGATTGTGTTGTTTCTAATTTACTCATGTTTCGATAACTTTGAAGACAACAAAGTATAAAGGGGCAAGTCGTATTGGTTTTAGGATTACCCCAATTACGGTCTATATTAGAGGCTTAGCTTCACCGTTGACTGTAATCTTAAATGATAGCCTACACGTTTTTTTTCTGATCCCTGCAAAATTACGTTCATTCATTCGATTATAAAATCCGGTTAAAATAACTGTTCCGTAAATCAGTAACTGTCGCAGACGGTTTTAAATTTTTTGTATTAACTTTCTGTACTTAATTGTCGGTCCATTCCATAAGTCTAGCCTGGAAAGACTGTGAAGCTCACGTTAGGCCCGATGTGGGTCTTTTGTTCGATCATTTCTAGAATTAGAGAATTCAGACAAAGTTAATTTTGTAAGTTAATTAAAGTTAAGTTTTAAAGTTAGTTTTGAAAGGTCAAACAAACTTTTAGGGATAACACTAATTTATCATAAATCTGTACTAAGTAAATGACAGGAATTATTATGTTACATAAACCTTTACTTTAATCAATAATTGCAATTATTAATTATTGATTTTTCGTTAACATTGTGCAGAAACCCGTTTAGACATAAAACAAGACTGGTGTGAATATTTTCGCCCTAGTATTGCAACATTGTATTTAAATACTTAGAGTTTTTTTTTTGGAATTAAACAAGTTTTTGAGAAAAAATTCATGCGTTGATATTTTTGTCTACGTCAACGTTATGGTTTTTGGCAATTGACCAATAATTCTTGAAACACCATCTCTTTTCAAATAATTGTAAGATGGCATATTTACATGATTTAGTGCACATGGATTATAAGCAATTTCGTTTCAAAAAAGCGTAGTCCAATATCTATTTCCTTAGAGTCAAACAAATCTCGTCTAATTGTCAAAATCAATTGTAATAGTTAAACGTTTTCAGAAAAATAAATATTGCAAAATATAAACCTCTTGAATCCATGATTACAATGTTACAAAAATTTAATTTTAGGCTGGGACAAACAATCATACGGTTATCATGGTGATGATGGGAATTCATTTTGTTCATCCGGCAGTGGTCAACCCTATGGACCCACATTTACAACCGGCGATGTTATCGGTTGTGGCGTTAATTTAGTAGACAACGTTTGTTTCTATACAAAAAATGGACATTACCTTGGGATAGCATTCAGTGATTTACCGGTAAGCAAAAAAAGAAATAGAAGTCACAATGATGTAGTGGTAAGTAAAAAAAAAACGAAGCAGCTTTCAGTTTTAAACTGATGACGGATACGCGACGATTAGTCAATCCAGGAGTTTTGTTTTTGTGTGTATAATGGAAAATACTAAATATTATTACATAGTTACTTATCTCACACAAAGGCAATAAATATTCTTTTGTACGAGAATATACAAAATAAAATTTCGCGATTTTATTTCCGATGTTTCAATTAAGAAAATAGAAAATTGCACACAAAACAGATTACATTCGTCATTAGTAAAATAAATTTTAATTGAACAACATTGTTCTTTGTGCTTCTAGTCTAAACTATATCCAACAGTGGGGTTACAGACTCCTGGTGAAGAAGTGAGTGCTAATTTCGGACAGGAACCCTTTAAATTCGATATAGAAGATATGTTGAAAGAAATAAAAGCATCGACAAAGGCTTCCATTTTATCATTCCCCTTGCCTGAAGATCAAGGGGATTGGACAGCGCTACTAAATAAGTATAGAAATTTATTAAATTTTCAAAATTTATATTTGAATACAATTTATTGTTATTTATTCTTTAGAATGGTATCATCATATTTAATACACCATGGATATAGTGCAACAGCCGAAACGTTTGCCAAAACTACTGGGGAACCATTTCGAGAAGCTCTCTCATCTATAAAAAATCGCCAAAAAATTTTAAAACTAGTTATGTCCGGTCGAATGGGACAGGCTATTGAACAAACAATACGATCATATCCTGGTGTTTTAGAAAATAATCAAAATTTATTGTTTATGTTAAAGTGTCGCCAATTTATCGAAATGGTGAATGGTTCAGATATAGAGGTGAGTGTTCTAGATTAAGCTTTAATTTGTGAGTTAAGTAGGATTTATGTAATGAGATCAATGATTTAAGAAAAAGTGACCGAAAAAGTGATAGTGCTTAAGAGTAAATACGCACCCAGAAATTAAGATTAACACATGTTAATTTTCTCACACATTTTCACATAAAAACAATATAAAGAAGCTACAACAACAATATAAAGAAATTCACTGTTAAAACGTTGTTGATTTCATAACAATCGACCTGATCGACCTGATAAATGCATATGTATTTTAGGTAAATCGATTAAAATGCCAGGTGCATGAATAATTCTAAAAGGTTTATGCGATGCGAATCGACTCAGCCAACTTTGTTATTTATTGCAATGACAGTGTTTGTTCTTTCTCTCAAAACATTTGGTTTTAACATATCCATTTACAACTTCCTCTTAGAAAACTACGATTCTTAATTGCCGGAGTAACATAACAAAAAATTACACCTGCTAGGTGTAACATCTCCAAATTTTATTTGCCCATGTTTCTTGCATTTGCACTTGAACTTTAAAGTGCAATTTTTATTCTTTCTAGCCTCAAACTCCACAATCATCGTCATCTTCTGCTTCATCGCGTACAAGTCCTGTTCAAACTTCAGTTATCCAATCTACAAAATCGTATCAAAACGGTAACAATAATAACAGCAGCAGTAATCTAATAAATGAAAATTCAACATCTAGCGACAATCACGATATTAAAGATAATTTTACAAGGTAAGATTGATTGTCGTGTATTATCTCGGTCAACATAGCACAATTAATAATCAAAACTCGTCTGCTTACAGCAATAATCAAAATAATAACCATAATAATAATTCAACGAATATGAATATTGAAACGAATAGTAATCATGATGGCTTAGAAATAATTAATTCAAATACAGGCGATTATTTAAATGATGTGGAGATGGAGAATGGTCATATGACAAATGGTAAGTCAAATTATAAAGTTTCGTAATACTCGATTTTAACGGAAAACTTTTATGTTAAACAGGTAATAGTAGTTATAAAAATGGGACAACTACCACCACCGAAATAATAGGCGAACATGGTGAATCCTATGAAGATATGGGTAAACTTCTTAAAAACTTCATCTTCCAATCAGATCATTCCTATTAATCTTTGGTTTCTTTTCTTTTATTTCTTGTTATTTTGATTTGGCTCTTGGTGATGCGTTTAATTTTGCATGAAAAATTAAATTCTAGAAATCGATACATCCCCAAATCGTAAAACAACAAAATCAGGTGTAGAAAGAATGTTAGAATTTGGACGGGAACTATTTCAAATGAGCCAACGGCTCGAAAAGGAGAATGGTGTGAACGAAACAAATCAAAAAATGTTAGAGGTAAGTTTAATAATTGGTTTTTAACTTGAATGTTTATAGTTTTACAATTTTTTTTTGTACACAATTTTAGGATGCATTTAGTTTACTTGCATATTCAAATCCATGGTCAAGTCCGTTGGGCTGGCAATTGTGTCCTTCAAGGAGAGAAAATGTCTGTGCTGCTCTTAATTCTGCCATATTAGGTAAGTCGTGATTTTGTTAATTTTATTATTAAAAACTTGGTGATCTGCACTGCAAAAATCATAGGACTTGGGTCATTAACGATTTTTGTATTGTGATCTAGGTAGTTTCAGGCAGTGACTTTAGTCGAACATTTTTACATGTGTCTGGCGTTTAAAATGAACTTCGAATTTTATTTATTTATTGAATCTTTCAACTCGAAAATAACAATGAGTTGTCAAATCTTAATCGCTAAAGTAATTATGTAAATCTGTGGAAATGGATTCCGCACTTCTTATTAATAAATAAATTTTATAATTTATGTTTCAGCCATCGTTTTCTTCTTTAAACGTGAAGTATATCTTTTAGACTTCTCGCCAGCGAATTCGGATGAGATGATAGTTTACCTGCATAGCTGATCCGCATCTTTTGCAATTCGTGTTAGGATGCTAAGCTCCAGGAATCAATCTGAGAATTTTTGACTGTGTTCGTTTGGCAATGTCAATATTCGAATTTGAGGTTGATTGCCATAATTGACACCCATACGACCAAATTGGTTTAATCATTGTGTTATACAGTACAATTTGAATTCTAGGTCAACGGTTGCGATTTCCCCATCATCAACCAGCGCATTTTATTCTCTTTTAATTTGATATGGTCTCGTCTCATTTCAATGTGTTTTTGCCAAGTGAACCACCGGTCTAGATGGAAGCCTAGGTATTTTGCTCCATTTGCATTGGACTGGCGACCAATTAAGCTTGTTTGATGTGAATGTTACGTGGATCGATTTCTCATCATTGACCTATATCTTCCATTTCTTTAGTCAGATTTCGATGTCAGATAGGTTGTCGCAAAGTTTCGGACGCCATTTGTCGATTTTTATGGGTACACATATGATTGTCGTATCATCTACGAAAGTAGACGTCATAATTTGTGAAGACTGAAGTCTGTAGTGGAAATGAAATATGACGTTGGGTCAAGCACACTGTCTTGTAGTACTCCAGCCAGAAAGTTTTTCTCGCCCGATTTAGAGGTATTGTATTTGACATAATATCTGCGATTTGCCAAACTTTATCGAATGTTTAGGCAACATCCCAGAAAGCGGCGGAGCAGTAGGCTCATTTCGTAGTTCCGGTTTAATATTTTCGATAATTGCTTTTTCGAATACATTCGAGATACTCGATTGGTAGGGATCATTGTCAGGCTTCGTGATCATTTTTATATTAGAACTACAAATTAATTTTGTTCGTTTTCAAAAAGTGGCTTTGACTATAAAACACATTTTTATAGTGACAGCTGATTTTCATTGTTTCAGACAGATTAGACATCTGCTGTATACATTCAGTTTTTATTGCTTTGAGTTTCATACAAAACGTTTTTTTTTATGGTGTTGAATATGTTGGATTTTGTGATAACTAAACAGCATTTAAGGAAAGTGTTTATTTTTTGTTTTAATTGGAAAAAAATGCCGCTTAGGCACATCGAATGCTTGTGGAAGTTTACGATGACAACGCTTCCAACGATAAATCATGTGGAGAATGGTTTCAACTCAACGCTTCAAAAGTAATGATTTCAGTGTAAAAGATAAGTCTCGCTTGGGACAGCCAAAAAAAATCGTAGACGATGAATTAGAGGCATTTCAGCTGAAGATCCGACTCAAACGCAAGAGAGGCTTGCCGGTATATAGGGAGTGACCCAACAAACAGTTACCTTACGATTAAAATCGGGCATGAATCAAAAGCAAGGCAATTGGGTCCCTTATGAATTGAAACCAGGGGTGGGATGTTGTAACATCACTTTTTTCGATACTATCGAAATTTATATCTCTTTCATCACAAATGAAATTTATCGTTTTTCCATTTTTCAATTACATTGCTTCTATTGCGATCTCTACCTATTCGAATAAAACATTATGTCGTTCTACTCTTATTGTATCACCTACTTATTTTATGGGTGATGCTTTATCGAAAAACAAAAAAGAGATAAATAAACTATTTATTCTAGTAGTGTGCGATCGCAATATAGAAAGCAAAATTGACAAGTGAAACGACAAGAAATTTTGTTTTACTAAAAAGAGATATAATATTCGATAAATATCGAAAAAATGATGTTACAACATCCCACCCCAGGAAACGTGGGAAGACGATTTTTTTCTTGCGAGCAGCTGCTTTAAAGGCAAAAAAGAAAGAGTTTTTTACATCGGATAGTGACTGACAACGAGAAGTGGATATAAAAAATACTACGCTTTGCCTATCCAGTCGTTGCCATCGACCTCAACGTCAACACCAAATAACGAACATTACGAACATTTATAATTCGAAGGTTATGCTATGTAGCAAAAGTATTAAAAAATATTAGGAAACGCTCAAGTGAGATATTTTACCGCAACTGCGGTATTTTTCGGACATAGCTCGTTCTGATTACTTGTTGTTCGATAATTGCTTTTTCGAATACATTCGAGATACTCGATTGGTAGGGATTATTGTCAGGCTTCGTGATCATTTTTATATTAGAATTACAAATTAATTGGGTTCGTTTTCAAAAAGTGGCTTTGACTATAAAATACATTTTTTATAGTGACAGCTGATTTTCATTGTTTCAGACAGATTAGACATCTGCTGTATACATTCAGTTTTTATTGCTTTGAGTTTCAAACAAAACGTTTTTTTTATGGGAATATGTTGGATTTTGGCGCATACGCCAGTGTATCTTAAATCCATCTTCAACAAGCCAGTTACCGAAGAAGATTTCACGAAACAATTTTTTTAAAATAAGTATTGTAATATTTTCTTTGTCAGGTTTTTTTGTACGCTATTTTACTATGGAAAAATTGGACTTATTTTTTGACCTTGGTTCGCGATAAGGTAGGAAAAATTCGTTATTTTTGAATATTTTTATTTCAAATAAACATATATGGACTCAAAATGATGCTTTGACGGCATATTTCAACAAAAAACAGTTAACATAAAATCATTATTTATTAATATTCATATTTAAAAGTTATGTCTCCTATAAAAAATAATTTAAGGTAGGAAAAAAATTTCTTGGTCTACGCAATGTCTGTTCTGGTTATACATATTTGTATTCTGTGATAATATAATGGCGAAGTCATACGTAAATCATCTGATTCGCAAATAGGGCGGACTTCAGGTTATTAATCTACCTACTTACGGTTTCGAAATTTTGGCAGAATTCCTTTGTTCACCATCAACAGCCATCAAGGAATTCAACCATTCGTCACGAAATACTCAGGTAGATCACCTCTAATTTTCATTGCTGCTACAGTTGCATTATATCCACCCGTATATGTATGTATATTCAATAAATTTAGACCATATTATGGTATTTAACCAGATTTACAATCAAAGTTACCATGTCTTGAAATTTGTGGCAAGATATTCGTATCCACTTGCCAAATCCTATCAATGATCTCTCCATTCATTTTTCCGTATCAACAGATCCAGGTTTATTTAGCTACTTTTCAGGGGACAAAATTTAAATTTTAAATTAATTTGTGAAAAAATTAAAAATTAAATTGCAATGTGTCTATTTATACATTGTTTTTACCATTCGAACCAACCTAATATAAAAGCTCCGTATTTGCATACCAAACAATCCCAGGCGCCCTAATGGAGATTTTCTGAGTCTGTTTTCATTAATTTTTTTTGGAAATTATAGGTTAGCTATTTTTATATAAATTTTTTCTATAATAAAAAAATTAAAATATTTAAACATAAATAAAACTAGGAAAAAGATTATAGATTTAACCTTATTAATGCGAAAAAAGTCTATTATTGTTCGGATAGGAATATATCGAGCTTGCAAAACTTCTCCAAGTTTGAGAGCTACCTAATAATAAAATATTAAAAGAAAATTTCGGGAAAAGAAAAAAAAACTAAGTACTTTTCCATAATAGTTATTAAAATATTAAAAAACTCTAGAAGAAAATGTTCCCACAGCTTATCGAGCCTGCACAACTTTCCCTTACTTTAGTAAAGAACACTCTTAAGGAGTCTCGTAATGTGCCATATACGCTAACCTTACCCAATCGAAAAGCGAAGCTGATTGAAGCTTGTTGACTCCACTAGCAAGAAGGAGGAATCGACATTCTAATGATATTTTCTTTAGTTATATGTGGCCCAACTAACTATAACGGATTAAAACTGGTCTGAGACAATCGAGTACACATAATTAAAAAATGACTATATCATTTAGTCCTATCTCATTAATTATTGGCCGTATATCAATTTCGATAAGTAATATACCAACCGTAGTAATTATTATCCAATTCTCGGTACCGTATCCAATCGATAAAAAATTTACCAATTTAAAAATTTGATAAACAAGAGTTAATCGATATTTACGTTTTTTATAAATGATATTAAGTTTTAAATACACAAATCCTATGAATATTTTACACAAAATTTAAATTTTCCCATATTATTTTTACACCTCAAAAATATTTTCAAACTGAAAAATGATTTGAATGAATTTTTAATTTTTTTGCACTTTAAAAATACAAGAAATACGACAAAATTCAAATAAACAATCAGATAAACATTCATTTAAATGAAGACTTAGGCTAAATGTATAATTAAAAATAAGTTGGCGGAGAAGTTCAGAAGCACATTCACTTTGGTGTAATCGCGTCTGGCGGCTTCTTGTTGCTTTCGAACTATTTGAGAGAGTGGAAAGTTAGATACGTATGTGTTGTTATTCCTAGGTACTCTTTATTAATCAAATTCTTTATTGCTGTAAATGTGCCTTGGCATCTAAGAATGGCCGCGGCATATTTAACTATATGTTACCAAATCATAAATTTTATTTATGATGCGGCCTTCATAAAATTTGAATCATCCCAATTTACAAAACTATTAAATAATAACCAAATTGTATTTTTATATCATTCCAGGTTCAATGAATTATTCATGGCGACCGCCATTAGAAATATGTGTAGCCCATGCATGCGAACTATTACGTATAATGTCACATTATTCATTAGGAGCTTGTGGATTTGCAACAGTCGAAGACATTCTACAGCAGTGACTACATCTCATAATATAAAAAAAAACAACAAAAATTATTTTAAATTTCTAATTAAATTTTAATAATTATAATTATTTTTTATTATTAATTTTAAATATAAATATTTAATTTTTTGATTTATTATTTAATTTAAATTAATATTTTTTTCGTTTTGTTATGTTTTTTTTAATTATGAAAATTGAACATAAAAAATAAAATATAAAAAATAAAAGAAATAAATCGTGAAATCGCCGCCGTTGTAAGAAAATCAATAATTATAATTTACTATTTCTAGTTTATTAATTTAATGTTTTTTGGTTTTAATTTAATTTTTTTTAAATTAAAAATAAGTGATTAAATATAAAAAAAATATTAAAAAAAAAACATAAATTTGCTGTGTGAATAAATACATAAAAATTAATTTTTAATTATTATTTAACGATCTTTATATATATATATATATATATATATATATATATATATATATATATATATATATATACATATATTTTAATGATTTGGTCGGAGCGCGAAGTAATTAACTTGATTTATATTTTTTATTATAGATATTTTTTTATTGTGACTCATATTTTATTATTAATTTAATTATATAAATATAAAAAGAACTTGAATTAATTTTTTTTTTTAAGAAAGAAAGGAATTTTAGAAATTGTGCAACAAACATGGATATATAATATATTATTAAAACATAAAAAATGAGAATGTTTTTATTTAATTTTTTTTTTGTTTTAGTTTTATTTTAGATAGATTTTATTATTATGTACAATACTTAAAATTAAAAAAAAATTAAATATTGGGTAATTTATATATAAGTTGTTTGTATAAAATATATAAACCCCGATGGGTTACCAAAAGAAATATTCTGTGTGATTGACTTAAGATAATTTTTTTTCTCACTCGTGTATTACATAAATATCCGACTTGATCTCATTATATAAGAAAACGCGAAATCGCTATTGATTTTTTTTTGTTTCAACTTATAATCCAATTGCCCAATGTTTGTTTAATAGAGATACACAATTATACATGAAAATTATTTTTTAATTATGATTATAATTATTAAAACAGAGATTTTTTGAAAGAAATAATTATTATTAAATTTATAAAAAGAAAAAATAATTTGTTCTTGATTTTGCTAAAGTTTGTTAGAATTTTATATAGATTTTTAGTAGATGTGATGGAAAAGTGCTTTGATGAGTTTTACATTTTTAAGTTGCCCTATTTATTGTTTTTTCAATTTTAATGTTAGTGATATAGGATTGGTAGATGGATAAGGATTTTTAGGATATGTTTTGCATTGCGTATTGATATTACCCTAAGAACTATTAGGGCACTGTAAAGCTATTTATATTTAAAATTTGCTTTTAAGAAAATATTGAAATATTGAAGACGTTGAACCTCGAATAAGTGGTTGCTCTGTATTCATTCATTCTAGTGTAGAAAATAGCAATCTTGATTGTTTTATAATTCCAGCCTAGCAAATTCAGACAGTTATAATATAGGCCGATTTTGTGACCACAAGTTTTATGGAACATTTGTTCAAACAATTAAAAATTAATCATAAGGCTTCTAGTATTGTTAAGATGCATTATAAGCAAATTTAGGATTGGACACATGTTCATATTTCTTCGAATTTACTTGGGATTCCTTAACAAACTTCATCACCATCTTAGAGGAATTTGTCTTCATGGTCCTAAGCTGAGCGACAGGTAGAAGGCTTGCAAAACCCAACGGAATGCCAATTATTATTGGAGCAAAAATGTCCATGGTGTTTAAAAAGAAGATAAACATAGTGTGGCTGAAAATTTTTTACAAATAACCATCATGACAATGATATTGTGTTTTATCTAGCTATTTGACTAAATTTAAAGTAGCTTGGGGGAGTGGATTTTTTGATTTAACTGGGGTATGCGAACTGAAAAATTTAATTTAAAAATCGTTTGAAATGAAAAATTGGTTATCTAATTTTTTTGAACGATGGTGTAGGACGGCAGATACAAATCTCATTCATCCACGCAATATATTAACCAACGAACCGTTTCTTCCGTGTTGCTATACATTACTGTTCTTCAATCATTTCCAAATTTTACGAGCTGATCTTGCTTAGGTCAATACTGCTTCGATGATTTTGAAATGAATCTAGCAGTCATCTGTTTTGACTGGATTATCCTGGGCTCCTACCGAAAGACGTTCTCGATTGATCAGGGGGGCTATTATGAAATTTTCTTCGAATTCGTAAAATACGAAATCGTAATTGGATCCGCCGCGAATATTCCTATTATGAAACTTTTTTTTTTGGTCGTAAAATTAAAGACCTATGAAGTCCTATGTTGTGTCGGTTTTAGATAAATAATAAAAAAGTTTCAAATTAATTGTAATAAATTAAACAAGCCAATTTTTATAAAATACTTACATTTTAAAAAGTAATTAAAGTATTTCATTTTAATAAAAAAAAAAAAATAAGTAGATGAACGTTTTTGTTTTCGTAAATACGATATTCGTCACCTATAGAGCAGTTTTGACATTTGATTTTCGTAAAATTCGATTTCGGATTTTTTTGGTTCATAATAGGGCGGATTTTGCGATTTTCGAATTTTATGGTAGCAAAAAAATTAGATACAGATCGGTTAGTATTGTACTTGATATAACCAAAGAAATTTAGGCGATTCACTAGGTGATTAGTGATGTCTGTCTGGATCGAAATAAAACAATCGTTTAACGTATTGGTGACATTTTCGAGATTAGATCAGTACACCTAGAATACTAACGTGGCCTCATTGCTTTAATTTTTTTATGTCGACGGATCCTTTGACAGATGGAAGTTTAATAAAATTCAAATATGCATTCAACATTTCGTTAAACTTCTAAATATCAAGAACTTTTTACGACCTGCCACCTACAGTTTATAAAATAAACTCGACATAAATTTGATGACGTTCACGCACTACTGCTTGGTACTCTAGAGGCATTGATTAGATACTTCAGTTTGTTTACTTTCAATATATGAATATTGAATTACTTTTATTGGTGTTGTCAGTTTTACAAATACTTTTCTTGAGAAATAACCGCTGATTTGAGAAATTGTTGCTCATTATATTGATAATCCCACCTTGCTTACTACCTAATTAGAAACCCTGAAAATATAAGAAAGATTCTCTTCTTCAGACGAACATTTAACTGATTTTGCCACACTGAACTTAAATAAGCAAATAGAACATTAGTTCACCTATTGTTTGTTTTTTATAATTCAAAATTAACCGTGCTAAATTATTAAAAATTGTTGTTGAATTTTGATATTTTTGTTTAACATAAATTATCTCGATTTTTCTAAAATCGGCATATTTTGATCCAGGGATGTTAATTTACAAACAAACTGCAAATGAGTAAATTTTGACACACTTTATAATCCCTATTATGAATCTCACCTCAACTACTGGTCACCTACTGGGCAGTAAAATATTTAGCTAAACCCTTTTAATTTAGTCAAAAATGAAAATTCTATTGGCCTTTTAACGCCGCCTTGTTACCGCCACTTTCCTTATGAGAGCGAATTATAACATATTTGTTTATACGAGAAAAAGCCTCCAAACATTTTACATGATATTTAGTATAATTATAGTCAACTAGACGTTTTTATTACATTAAAACTAGTATTTTGAGACATTGATCATGTTTCGCTTTAGTTCTAAAATATTCCGTCAGATGTATAATGAAATAGTGAGATTAATCAAAACATAGGCCGTTTTGCTTACAATTCCTTAACATATTTAATTTTTTTTATCTGATAAGTATTTTCTTTAATTATGTTCTTAATTTCAACTTGAACCCATTTTTTCAAATTATTGTGAAAACTATAAACAAATTCAATAAAATGTCGATAGTAAATATCCAATTTATAAGTTAATTTAATTTTATACGCTAGAGCACATCGTACCATTCGTAATGCAACTATATCAAAGATGGACTCATCGTCGTTTATTAAATGATTAAGAAAAGGTGTGTCCACGGTTAATATCATATGGCAGCCGAATAGAACTACGTTTTGTTTCTGAGTTTATCAAACAAGAGAAATGTTCTAATCTAGGTTTTATCCAGATTTTGTTTACACAATTATGTTGATATTTTTTTTGTGTACCGACAAAACTATAAAAATCTTACTATTCATGTTTTGGATTTTGAAATAACTAATTTGATTTTGAATTCTATTTTCTCATATAAATAAAAGTTTAATTTAAAATTAAAATTAAAACTTTTCCTGCAATTAATTTTACTAAAATAGAATTTTCATGAAATAAATCCTAAATGCAGTCGGTTTGTTTAAATTACTTTAACAATAATTGAAGAAAACTCGATCGTGAGCGCGAGCTTTTTCACAAAAACTTAATGGTTTGGGTTTAAACCAGGACTGCAGGATTTCCCCTCCATCGCCTCCACTACACGGCCTGATTCATTTAGAGTTACTCAGGGAGCACCGCGAGGAAATTTGAATCTAGGACTTTGCTCTTCTGCGTACCGCAATAAATTTATAAAATCATCATACTTGCTTCATTTATCTAAAATAATTGAAGAAGTAACATAAAATAAAAATTTTAAACATTGCTCTTCTAGGTTATTTAATTGCACATTAATCCATTTTTGCTTGCTGCTCGACTTCGAACTAAATTGAGGGAATTCGCGGTACTGTATCTTGGGTATAATTTATAATGGTTTAGTATTTTTGGATTTTGCTTTTAAATTTGATGTATAACTATCCAAAACTAGAATTTTAAGAACTTTTTTCCGTTTCTGCTTACCCCTTTGTGGGTGGAATTAAAACAACTATGAAAACGATTATTTTACTGTACCCTTGATTTAATTAGGTAAGATATGGTTCATAATAAGCTTCATACACTGCTGTAGTACAGTAAACAAATATCTGTAGTAAAAATAATCTCAGACATTTAAGTGACAATGATATTTGTTCACTTTAGTATATCTTCAATTGTCGAATTCCCTTTTGACTGTGAAAAGGAAGTACAGCAAATTTTTCAAATAGATTTATTTGAGGTAAGTTCAAATTTCAATTTACTATGTTACTAAAACGGGTGGAATTTCCTGTTCACCTTGATATGCTTAAAATTGTTTTGCTCAAACTAAAATGTTACAGAGGTGCTTAAAAGGTATACCTAATTTGATAAGTTACCAAATCTGCTATACATATTGCCAAAATAATTGTAAACGACTTACACCTTTCAACGACCAATTTAAAAACACCAAGTACTTTCGCGACCCTATTAAATTTTAGCAAACAATAGATTTTTGTAAATATTACTTATAAAAACTGCCATTCGTTAAACTTCAACTAATTTGTAAATTAAAATTAAATGCAAATTTATTTGGATTTTTAACTTAACACATTGAAAATAAGAAATTCTTAATTATGTATATTGTTTTTTAAAATTAATAATTAATAAATATAAAAAACTAAAAAAAAAAATATCGTAAGGTGCAAATTAAACAAAACATAAATTAATAATAATAATATATCGAACTGTAATTATAATAATTATCATACATATAAATTTATTAATTAAACTAAAGAAACATGAGTATTTAACATTAAAAATCCGTCGATTTAAGGAATTAAAATTTAAAATAAACGAAAAAAAATTTATTAAAATAAAACATAAATATTTTTAATTACAAAATACATAAAGTAGTCGTAAAAACATATTACTAAAAAATAAAAATTATATATTTTTTCTAATTAATAAATTAAAAATTACAAACACAAAAAAAATTTGATAAAATGGAAAAATACTTTAAAAAAATTATTAAAAATAATAAATGAGGACTAGATGTTATAATTATAATTGCAAATTATTTATAAAAATGAAATAATTATAATTTAAGAACATAAAATATTAATAAAAATTTATAAATATATAATTATGTAAATTATATATACATATATACATATATGTGGTTTGATACAATAAAACAAAATAATAAATTTTTAAAAATAATTAATAAAAAAAAATATTTAAAAAAAATTAAGGATGTTTAATAAATACTTAAGAAAGAATTTATCTGAAAATAATATAAAATAAAAAAAAGATATATTTTCGTTTTGAATTTTATTGCTTTTGGGGTATCAAGTGATGTCGAGGTAAAGATTTAAGATCTGATCTCAAAAATCAGGAATTTTTAGAGTGAAAAAAATAAAATTGGCCGTTGTATCACAAGAGGCAAAAAAACATAAAAGTTCCACAACTACCAGCAAAATGCAAATATGTACCTTAACTGAGGTAAATCTAAAGATTATTTGATATGAATTGTTATGTGATAGCAAATACCGCCATCAATTACAGGTATAAACGAAACATGCGGTCTGCAGATGCGGACTTATAGAAAAGGTAAAGAGAGGTATGCCCAATGTTAGACTGAAGTTCTTGTTCCTGAGAAGATGAATGGATCGAGTGCCTTACCTTATTCGATGCCGTTTATGATTTCTACAAAATTAGTAAATTATTCGACGTAAATGAAATCGTCCCGCGTCCAATATGTACTCGTAGTTTGGTATTGTAATATGGATTTCAATTTTTCTTTCCTCTCGCAACGTCGGTCCAATTCATTGCCTTTTTGAGCTCTTTCTCTACCTTTCTCACACGATATCATAGCGTTCGATATCCAACTATGTATATATATTAGTCGAGTTCCAATTCGGTCCATAAATTTGTTGTGTGCTGGAGATATGGTTGATGGGTTAATCAGCGTTCAAAATATCCATTGATCTGGAAACTAAAGATTATTACTAAATTAGTAATAATCTTTAGTTTGACTACTACCGTTCGTTATACCTGTAGTCATTGAAAAATGAATTCAATATCTGTGAATGCGAAACAGTTTCCGCTATTTTATTTATTTTATACTCCCCTCTTCAATTTTACGTTCGTACCTCGCGTGATTTAAATCAGTACAGGCAGGTGGTAGTGGTAACCAGATTTGGGCAAATTAGCATTTCCTGATCCATCGTTTACAAAACCTGGGCCTATCGATTTTCTAATTGGAACCGATATCTGGAAAAATATAATCCAATCCAGTTACCAATGATCTAGGACAAATGTAACGGCAGCAATACATTTGCACACTTTTACAGAATTTACCACCAAACATCTATTTAACAACAGATTTTAAACCACTATTACTTGCGACGAAGATGGGTGCTACATTGTTCAAATTCCATTTGAATTAAAGCTATATAACAATTCTATTGCTCTTCAGTTTTTCAAAATCATACTATATTCTGTATCAGAGCACAAATTTTGTTCGACACCTGAAACTTGGAGGTTTTGCTGCTGTTTCATTAACCAACTAGATGCACAAAATTAATATTATTATTGATTGATGTAAATAATAATTAAATTTTATGTTCCCGTCTAGTTCTCTGATGAAACAACAAAAAAACTCCCAACTCTCAAGTCGCGGTTTTCGAACAAAATTAGCATACAGCATGTCACTGAAAAGATTCCAATGGAATAACGCATCGAGAATATAATGGAATATCCAGTAACGGTTGGCATTTGACCGACTATTTTGTGTGGTAGCCAGATCATCGTGGCCAGACCGAAACCAAGCTTCCAACGTCTTTGTAACCTCACCCCGATGTAAGACACATTTGATAAATTATGGTTTCCTTCCGTAGGCAAAAGGTCACATCAATATAGTATCATCCATAAGAACTTATCAGTTAGCGAAAAATGGTAAATTCTAAATGAAAACTACCTTAAAAATGAAAAACAATTTATCACTATTAAAGATACATAAACAAAATTCATGCTCAGCTTGTGTTTTAGTGTTAGCGGATGTTTGGAAAGTTATTGTGAGGTAATTCCGGTATTTTCGGGAATATTTCAGTGGTTGTGTGAGTTAAAACAATTGTTAATTACAAAGTAGGTACATAGTCAAACATATTATTTAATATTTAGTCGAATAACAATCAAATATAAAGTTTATGTAATTGTCGGCTAGGTACTTATATTTTCCAAATGGGCCGATCGTAACAATATTATATAAATCCACCAACCTTAAACTATTTCAAGCTCTTTCTTTTTCTTTCAACCTTACTTTCACTCTTTGTTGGTCTATAGTTATTTTGAAAATTTTTACGAGATTTCGAATAGCTTGCTCTCCAGCGAATTAAAGAAAGTTCGAAGTGCTTGACACATATCTTTAATTAAACCAGAATTTTGTAAAACGTGTGTATAACTTTCGTACATTGCTCTACAGTAAGTGAAGACAGGGTTAAAATTGCAATTGATTTCAGACACTTAAAAATCTGACTCACTGATTTAAGCAATATGCAGTCATCTCATAATTTAATAACAAAAATATGTGATCAACATAGCGTTTGAGCAATCTAAATTATCTATAATTATTACGGAAGCAATTTCTTATGTTACACGAAATACGGCATTTATTAGAATAAAGTTCTCCGCGGAAACATGGGCCAAGTCTACAACGATAACGGAATTTACTTTGTGGAGCTGACGAGATTTTGCCACAGAATAACAGAATTTGTTTGTTTTGATTCGTTTGTTTGAATTTTTATTACCTATTTTGTAATGGTTTATTTTGAAATATTATTTCCAATGCATTCTAACTTAATCACCCATTTATCTTTCCCCTAGTAGGATCGAACGAAATTATTTAAGCAAAAGTTAAGCTGGGGATATTGCAGTTGTTTTCAATGAACAAACCTAGCCATAGGACGCCTTCTACAAGATATAGCCTTACAACGATTTTTTTTTTTAATAGCATTTAAGTTTCAAAATTTACCAATAGACATCACTACAAAAATATTTTAAAAAATCGATATCGAATTTATATAAAATTGCGCCTAAATGTACACTAGAAAAGTATTTTTGTTAAATGTACGAAAAAAAAATATTGTACTACATAATTGAAATTCGCATGACCACAAAAAAAAAATCGTACTAGAATTCCAATTTGACATATCTTTTCTACGATAAAAAAATCAAAACGCCATCCATATTGAATTTTCAAGTTTCAAGCAGAAAATTTTTTTTATCGGGCGGGACGGGTTTTTCATCTCATTCAAAGCCAAAATTAAATAAAAAGAATATAAGATTTAAATAAATTAAAATTTAATTAATTTATTCAATAAATTAAAGTGTGTGTAATTTATTGTGTGTTCTATTCAATATAAAAGTAATAATATATTTCTGTTAATTATTGTTAAAGAAAATTATTTGTGTTTCCAAATTTTAATTTTCATAGAATTTTGTTGTTTTTCGGGTGGTGTATGTGTGTGTGGTTGTGTGTAATTTTTTTTGTGGTGTATAATTTTTAAATAAAGTTTTCATGCTGGATATAAATGAACAATTATTTTTATTATTAGTTTTCTTGTTATAAATAAAATAAATAATTATTTAGTGAAAATATAAACAAAAAATTTTTTATATTTATAATTATAATAATACAAACGATGAAATCGAGAAAATTTTTTCTTCTGATAAGAAGAAAATAAGAAGAAAGTGAAGAAGAAATAAGAAGAAATTTGGTTTTTGATAGTGTATTGTATAGCTGTATGGTTGTTGTTGCTGTTGATGGAGTTTTATAAGAGAAATCCTTTAAAAAATAATTTCTTATCGAAGAACATTATATGTACAACACAGAAGAAAATTATTATTAAGATGAAAAACTAAAAAAATTTTCTTTTCGATGTTTACATTTCGTACAATTTTTTTTTTGTATAACATAAATAAATAGTATCCGATTTAAATTTCTTGTGTGAATATTTCTTTTTCTGTTAGAATATTTTGTATGTACATAGTACGAGTATATTATATGTTTGTTACTGTGTGCGCCACCCTGTTTTTATTGAGATGGGATTTTGGAATTTGCAAGGTGGTTCCAAATATGTAGATTGATCGGTTTTATTTTGCAAGGGGACGATAGGTTGTTTATTATTCTCGGCACGCCGGCGGTTTAAGGGCTATATTTTTCGATTTTCTGTTCTGGGATAAGATGAAATTAACTGTTCGTGTAGCGCAATACATAGTTATGTTTGAGATAAACCGAATTTTACCATTTGGCTTTCGTATTATGCAATTTCATGATAACCTCGATGGCCCTTGGTCTGAAAACTATTTCTTCATTGTGTTTCCCGTTGGCAACACAGATAAAATACAACAAAGAATCTGTTTCATTTTTCTACTAGGTATTTAAAAAAATCTGGGTTAGTGAGACTATTCGAAACCAACTGCAGACAGGCATAGAGTACATATTTAGAATTTAGACAAATAGAAAAAATTAAGTGTGCAAGTCCCGGAAATCCCACTTTGAAATTGTATATTATTCATTATTCACTACCCAGCATAATTAAATTCTTATGGAGTGTTTATTAATATCTCTATTAGATTTTAGGTTTTTATTAGATTATTTGAAATCTGCATTTCTTAGATTTTTGCAAATATTAGGAAACAGTTAGAAATTAAATTATATTTGGCCATTATGTTGTGAGAGTTTTATAAGGTTCAAAGCAAGATACGCAGCGAAATTGCCTGAAAAAATTACTGAGATTACTCTTAAAATTATTTTATTTCAACCTGTCTGCGCAAAAATTACTTATTAGTTTAATATTTTGAGCCACTACTTAAAATGTCTAAATATTTATTGAAAAATCTAGCAACTTTTGCCGAACATTATAAATTAACTAAGTATAACTTAAGGAAATAAAAGTTATAATGACACATCCTATATGTTTTAACAAAATAATTTGGCTAAAAAATCTTAAATTTGGTAATACATATTTATCTGAAATATGTAATTTTTTCAAATTTTTTTGAGTTTCACATTCTAAAAATATTGAAAGCTACTCCTACAATGAAAACCTTTCAAAAATAATTTTTTATTTGCCTTTTAAATGCCGCCTAGGTAGGCAGTTAGCGCCACTTCCTAGGCGAGCCGACGGTGGTACTGAGAAAAAGCCTCAATATTTAATCGTATTATAATAAAATTATAAGTTTGTTATACCATGAAAACTATTTAGTTAAATAAATCATAAAACTAACAAACACAAAAAAAAAATACTTTCTTTGAAAATGTTTGTCCTGCCATCTATCAATATCTTCCGATACTTAATTTTATTGTAATTTCAACACGAATCATGTTAGCTCGTTTGCAGAGTCGTTTAAATGTACCTTTAAGGTTATCATGATGTGTCGTGCTCATTGAAACTTCGCGCTGTATATTCAATAAATCGGACTAAATTCTTAGATAAGCACGATACATGGCCGAAGACCTAGCGACATCAAGGGCAGTTTCATACCGCTCAATTGCTGCGCAAGAAGACTTGGTTTGGAGGCCAACAGTAGTAAAACCAAATTTTTAACAACCCCCTCGAAATTGGCGATCACAATTTTGATAGCGTCGAAAACTTTAAATACTTCGCGTCAGTTATAACGTCTTTAAATGATATGCAGGCAGAAATAAAAGCCCGAATCACTGCGGGACAATGACTTTTCTATGTCCAATCAAAATTATTGCGATCGAAACACCTATTGCAGTCGTGCAAGCTCGCACTTTATAAAGCAGTCATAAGACCTGTGGTGACTTTCGGAAGCGAGAGTTGGACCATGACCTCTAACGATTGTAGATTGTTATCTACTTTCGATAGGAAGGTCATCCGTTGGTCCCACTAAAGTTGCGAACAATGAATATCGGATTCGCATGAACCACGAAATAAAGAAAATTCTCGGAGGTAGCGATATTATCGGATTCATCAAATCAAATGGCCATCCAACGGCCACGTTGCAATGTCCCCACGACAACGAATGATTAACAAATGTTCCTTCAACAACCGCGCTGGCGTGACGATGTCGAATAAAACCTACTCGTATTAGGATTCGAAACTGGGGGACTGAGACGGATGGAGGACCATATTGCGGTCGGCAAAATCCCTTTATGGGATGTGAAAACTAGAGAGAGAGAGAGAGAGAGAGAGGGTCGTGCTCAATACACGAGTGTAAAAGTTAGAAAACCGCCACTAGAGGATCAGGTTGCCTAAGTTAACAACAAAAACTGACATTGATCGATATGCCGACAAAATCAAGGGCACATAAATTCGGCATGTGATGGAGGACACTTATTTGTAACCGTTATAGAGATAATCAAGGTTTTTACTGTAAAATTATTTACTTTGAATTGCACTCCTAACTTAAAAACTTTTACCATAGAAAAATAACTTTACCATAGATTTCTCATTTTTATAACTCGAGAGATAAAAATAAGTTGAGTAAAAAACTTCTTTTAAGCGCCGGATTTAATTTTAATGAAAAAACACATTTATTTTTGAATTAAGCAAACATTTTTATTTCAACATGCAAATGGCCACCACGAAACCTCTTACACAGGGTTATTCTTTTGTTGAAATTTTCAATAACGTTTTCGTATAAATGTGGCTGAATTTGACCAATAACTCGCCGTATTTGCTCCTCTATGTTGATCGCTAAATCGAGAAATGACACGACCTGGAAACTTAGTCCACAATAACACAATTGTTTCACGTGCTGTGTGGCAGGTCGCACGGTCTTGTTGGAAAAACATGCCGTTCACATCAATTATATCCAATTCGGACCACAAAAACTTCGTTAACATTTCGCGATACCGCACTCCATTCACAGTTAGCGCATTTCCAGCCGCATTTTCAAAGAAATACGGTCCAATTACTCCGCCAGATCCCAAATGCACAGCAAACAGTTAATCGCGGTGGATTTTCAGCACCCCAAATCCGACAGTTTTGCTTATTTACGTATCCGTCGAGTTGAAAATGTGCTTCATCTGAAAAAATGATTTTCTTCGAAAAATTCGCATTAATTTGATAATGTTCCAACACCCAATCAGCAAATTCACGGCGCTGTGCATGGCCCCTTGGCTTGATTTTTTGCACCAATTGAACCTTGTACACTTGCAAAAGCAAGAGCCTTACCACCAACTCCGCCAGCGTTCGTTGGTTTTCGCTTTTTTATTTTCGCTTCGCCTACTGAAATCATACCACGAAACACGCAACGCTATCGTGCACTGAATATCGAGTGTTTGTGGTTGAATTGTATCATTAAGATTTTATTCACTTCATGGATTGAATCACTAATTATTTTTTGGAAAACTCCTTCGAAGAAGAATTTGATTGGACAATTAGAGCTAATTGTTCTCTTAATCTTTCAGAAACAAACGTTAGTACATATATATTTACATATATTTTACGTTATACATATATTTTACATTTTTATTGCAAATACATAATTATAACAGTTTCAGATAGTTATTTCGAGTGTTAAAAGAAGCATTTAAATATTTATTGGAGGAAATACCGGGAGGAAATACTTACATCTTTACATCACAAAAAATATTTCGCTCTTTTGTTCGCCATAAAATACAACGCGTTGAAAACATCGCTTGTCATCGAAAATAAGGTCGTTCTTTTCTACTAGTAATCAAATTGTTTAAATTTACGCCTGAAGCGATCAAATGACCGACAAGGACGACGACGAACAATGATCTTCTGATCCATCAGCGTAACTTTGGTCTCAAATTTTGTAATTAACCGCCTCACTATCGATTCATTTGGCGCATTATTGCGACCAAAAACTTGACGTAATGGACGAACTGTTTCGCAAAACTTACACCATTTTTGTAATGTGTTTTTACAATCATTAAAAGTTTGGTCTGTACGTGACAAATGTCCAAAAATATCACCGTACAACTCGTATTAACAAAATGGCGGCAAATTTTAATCCGGCGCTCTTGTAGAGACACCCTTTACAATCATGACATTGGGAATTATCAGAAATTTTTTACTAGACTCATTTTTATCTCTCGATTTATAAAAATGAGAAATTTTTGGTAAACTTATTTTTCTATGCTTTTACTTATAAATTTCCCAAATAAACGTTTTTTTATCGCAAATTAATTAGTTTATCAAACACAGGACCAATAATAAGGTAAATTGATAATAAGTACACAACACGCTAAACAAGGTGTGAAAATCTCATCCGTTCGAAACTGATTGTTGTGATTCTTACAAATTTTCCGTCTATTTTGGCCTTCTTTTATGCTTTAATATAAGACAAACACTGGAGGGTAGGCTGTGTCGTTTACACAGCAGTAGGTGTCTTGAAAATTGTGTTGTTGTCTCAACAGATAATTGTGTTGTTGTCTCAAGAAATTGTAAGTTTCTATTTGCAATCTTAACGAATACGTTTTACGCATACTGGTGTGCTTCTCAATTAGATCCAAGTCATCCGGATTCTTGGCTCCATCCTCTTGCTGCAGTTGAGGAACAGATTCTTTGTACGTGTCTTCTACTTTAAAATGTACAGAGCCTGCGGCTCGGCTATCACCTTCGCGATAACCACTTTAGATTCGAAAAGGCGGCGTTGCTGCAGTTTTCCGGAACGGCAGGTAAAACAACCATGTTTCTTTCTTGTAATTAACTGTGTCATCCAGCTGTGGCGATACTTGTCGAATTGTCAATGTCCGCTTGCTCTATTTATTGATAATGTTACTTCTATGCATTTCGTCCGTCCTGACACAAGCTGCCAGCCATAGTGATTGGATTAATGTTGATCTAAGG
Organism: Nephrotoma flavescens; assembly: GCA_932526605.1. NCBI lineage: Eukaryota > Metazoa > Arthropoda > Insecta > Diptera > Tipulidae > Nephrotoma > Nephrotoma flavescens. The sequence continues at coordinate 262,695,413 of OW052222.1, read as the reverse complement.
CGTATTATACGATTACTACTAGTACTGACCAAGGGTTTAACCGGTAGCAATCAATTCTGAGAAATATCTTCATCTTAATGATCGTTTAAAATGAGTCGCCCGTTTAATAATTTAGATATTTCGCCATAAAAAAAATTAAGACAAAACACAAGTCGGGGAAAACAAAATTCTGTGCTATTTTATTAGTTTGAATTTTATTATGATTACTTTTTCGCGCGACAAAATAATTCTAAATATAATTTGAACGAATTTGTTTCCTCTGAATTATGTTTTCTATTAATTGTGTTTTCTCCGAATTGTCGTTTTCACTGAATTTTCGTTTTCTCAGAATTGATTTTTCTCGGAGTTAACGTTTTCTCCAAGATAAGGTTTATCCAAGATAAGATAAGGTGGCTACTACAAATTATCCCCTGATCGTTTCGGAATTGTCAAATTAAATCACAACGAATTCAAAATTCCAGAATCAAAGCCAGTCTACTAAACAAAGCAGACAGCGATAGGTTTTTCTTCATGGTGCTAAAACTGAACTTCTCAAAACACGATTCACTCGTATGTTCCAAAATTCCAACCGCCGCAATCTAAAATCCGCATGCACCGAATTTACTTATGCGATAAACAAAATTTCTTTTCCTCAATGTGGTCTACTTTTTGCGTCTCGAATAACGTCATCGTATTGTAATTTGATAAGAATCAACCTTGAACAAGAAGAAAACAATTATTTTTTATGCTCGACAAATATTCGTACTTACAAATGAAAAACTTAACAATTTTTTATTTTTGTTTTATTAATTTTCCTTTTGATGATTTCTTATTTGCTACGATCTCCACAAACTACGTACGATTCGAACTAGAGAAAAAAAAAATGAAAAATTTAATGGTTTCCAGATGATTTACATAAGATTTATAGTTTATGATTTGATACAGAAAATCGAAGAAGGTATTTCGAGTTCTCGTTCTCGGTAACGAGCGCTGATTCATTAAGATTATGTGTGCGAATTATGATTTTGTTGTTGCTTGCGAATTGAGATAAAAATAATAAGTTTTTCGTATTTGGTGTAATAATATTGTGGGTGGATGGTGAATTTTTTTTTCTTTGCGAAAATGTTGTAACATTTTTAGTGGATCACCCACTTTATCGGTTAGCTCTGCTTATTTCTTCTTCACTTAACAAATTATATCGGAGTGAGAAATGAAAATTTGTATAATCATAATCGTAATCGTGACGAAATATTTTTATTCGACTTCGTGGATGGGTTAACGATTTTCATTTCTCATTAAATACATAATGAAAATTTGTAAATTAATAGTAAATAAAACGAAAATCTAAAATACATACATAACGCCAATCAATAATCATAAATTATTATATAAATTATAAGTTTTAACGTCTCTGCAGCGAGAACCAAATAATAAACGCGCGAGCTTTTTAAACAAAAGCACATAAATAAAATAAAATTTAATCGAAGCTGAAAAGTTATAAATAAAACCCGTACAAAATTGATTGCTTGAATAAAATAAAAATGGGGTGTACTACATCGGCCGAAGAGCGTGCAGCCATTGCACGATCGAAGCTAATTGAAAAGAATTTAAAGGAGGACGGGATACAGGCAGCTAAGGATATAAAATTATTGCTACTCGGTAAGTACCATAAACCACATAAAATATTTTTTAGGTTTTATCAAAATTACTAATTTGAATATATTGGGATGGAAATTTGTGTAGTCGTGTTATCAGTTGTTCTTGTTTTGGTTAACCGAATAACAAAACAGTAACAACCAAAATAACGAAATTATCATAATTTAGTTTTGTATGATATTTATGTCAGACCGAGTAAATAATGTCAGATATTACTCTACGAGTTATACGCGGTTAAGAAATGAGAAATAATTTTTCATTATCTCTGACTCCTCTCGGAGATGTTATTCTAGGGGCATGATTTAGTTTTAATTAAACGGGGAACACAAATATAAGTTAACCCATGTCAATCACATGTTGGAACAAAAAATTCTCACATTTAATGATGAAAATAAATAAATCGTCCTTTTCAATAAATCAAAAAAATATCAACGGAATTGTCGTATACCGCAACGGAAAATAAATACTTAAGTGTTGTAGTGAATACTTGAATTATTGAATTGAAGCGCACGGGAAAATTTTTACGAGTCTTAATTAAAGCATCTAACCAATATGTGTAACGTTCCGGACTTGGTTTAATTTTAATAGAATTTTTAGTTTCAACTTTGCTTTTATTTTACGAGACTTAAAAGCATCGAATTTTTACTCAAGAAAAATCTAACTCAGACCTTCGACTCAACATTTTATCTCAAATGGACGCCCTGACACAAAGAGACCGAACAATATTTTAGATCTGTAGTCGTCTACCGTTTCTTTATAAAGCTCTTGTATTTAGAAAATTGGCGCACCAAGGCACGCTAGTGGACAGGGCTGATTCCCGAGCAGCTATTCAGGTAAGATATCACTGTTTGGTAGATGCCCAAAAGGCAGTACTGGTTCGTGCAGGACGTGTGCGCTAATGCAAACTTAGACGCTTTAATGGTTCTTCTAGTTCGTGGGAATTTCGGTGAGAATCTTGCGTATCGGGTCTTTAGCTCCATATCAATAAAATGGTATTTTCTTGTTAAAATTTGATAATTCGTTGTATTACTTCATTGTTCATTTTCCTAGTTTCTTAAGGAAAATAATGGAGGGGTGAATATGTTATACCCAACACCCGATTTTCTTTCATAATGAGTGTGTATAATCATAGATCTCGAATACACCATTTGATTGAGTTTTAAAGTGAAAAATTAAACTTTGCGGACTTTTGGTAAAAACTCTTAAATAATCAAAAATGCTGCCACTTCCGCTACATAGATATCCCGAAAAATTTCGTAAGAATCTCCAAACTTACGCAGAAAAGCCTAAGAATGAAGTTGCATTCCGAATAGTTAATCGGCCTGCACTGTAGGGATACCGAAATTTTGTGAAATAAATTTTATCAAACTATATAGTTTCAGCAAGTTCAAACATCACATGGTCGTAAGCAGGACTGTTAACGCTGAGTTGGGGATATCTACTATTAGAAGACGAATAGTTAGATGAACACTGCTAGATGAGATCCTAACTGCCCTTCTCGGGAACATGGATTACGGATAGAACGGGAGAGGAAAGAAATACGAGAGACCGCTTATGGTGAAGATGGAACGTTAACTGTTTTCGGAATATACCTAACTACGACTAAAAAGGTAAATCAGGACGCGTTCAGCAATTGAGGATTATAGGAGTTAGTTCAACAAATATAAAATTAAAACAGTTGCCTCTTCGACTCTGAACGGTATTAACTCGCGTTGCTGATAAACCTCTCGGTTTGACGGTATCTTTGGCAACAAGTTGAGTTGGAAGCCAAACATCTTAGAAAGTGGAAACTAATAAGCTACTGAAGCTTTGAAACTGGAGCTAGAACACTGATGCTATTTGTTATATTTCCGCAATAAGACCTATACTTAAACGAAGTGAGCGTATGGTGGTAGACCTTGTCAAAGTCAACTGTAGAGTACTTCGTGTAGAGATTCGATGTCGTAATAAAGGAACTTTTTAGTTTGCCTTATCCCATGCCCTTTTTTCCAATCTGATTCGGTGGTGTTTTTCCAGTGTATAATACTTCTATTTAAATGGCTCTTGGAATAGGCATTGCTCAGTTTCGAGCCAGTGATTAGTCCTCTGGCTAATGGTGATTTTCATTTCCTGTCCTAATTCTTTTAGAAAGCAATAGTAGCTTCAGATGAGCTTAGAATAGAAACCCGGATCGACCAGGTCAAGCAAAGGTGCTTGGGTATTTGTGATGACATTTTCTGTTAGGTTCATATGTGTAGACTTCTATTGCTCCGTGGATTTACGCTTGAAATACTGTGGGGGATTTTCATAATGGTATTCGCAGTGTGAACCTAGGCCCGATTACTCCAGCTATGGGTGTTTTTGAGCAAAACAGCTCAAAAAGAGAAAGTATTGTGCAAGTTTTCGTTTGCTCTCTTTTTGCCCACCTTGCTAAAGATTCGTTGACAGGTGAAGTAAACTTTATTAGCTTGATGATAACACCGATATTTCGTTTCTGACATTATTTGTAGAGCTTTACAAGGGGCCTAGCTCATCCAGCTCTTCAACATATTAACAACACGTCATAAGTAGGATGGAGAAGTCATAACCGCTTGCTCTATCTTGTGCTCGAATTACTTCGAAATTGGTGTAGCCAAAAGTGTTTGCATAACAGCGCACATCAACAAATATTTATTCCGAAGTGCATTTTCATTTTCTTGGTCAGCCCCTTTAGAGCTATTTCTGTTGATTTACTAGTATGGTACGCATGTTAAAAGGGATACAAAGTTAATCGTTGGAGAGTATTGGATTTGGATCTGATTTGTGACCCAGCTTTTTCTATACAGTTTTGAGAATTCATGACATAAGGTTAATAGGTCTGTAGGACCTGATGTCCTCGGGGGATTTATTCTTCATTTTCAGTTTTGAAATTACTAGTAAATCTCTCCAGCATCTTGGAACGTATTCCAAGCTCAGACCTCGATGTTCAGCACAAGAAGCAGTAGTTGTAGTTTATGTATACCTCGTTCGAAAAGTGTAGAGTGTAGCACCTAGCACATCTCCTCCTAAGGATTTGTAATGGCCGAAAGAATTTATAACCCAGCGGATTCTTCCAGCGTTGAAACTGTTAATTGAGTGCTTGTAGGTTGATTGTTTTCAGTAGTGCGACCTTGGTTGTACGAGCATAAACTAATGCTGTGTAGGCTCCAAGGATCTCAAACTATCTCGAAAAGTGAGCCATCTTTGAGCTATTGATTTTGTGATGGCTTCATCCCACACACATAGGCCGAGTACCCACAAGTATAATTTTGGTGATAATTGTGGTAGGGGATACCCATTCTAGCGGATTGAGTATCTTGGCTATACCTGCGACAATATTGTTCGTTTAATTGGTGCACAAACATCCGATGTTGAGCTGATGTTGCATTCGAAACAATCAGCCGAAGGTAACCAATGTAGTCCAAGTGTTTTTACTGAATCGTCCCGATTTATTTCGAGGATCATTCTCGCATTTCGAAGCCACCACATCCAGTTCTACCATTTGCCTCTGGACTTTGAAGTTTCCCGATGCGACTTTGACTGCAATTGAGAATTTCTCATGCTCGTCTCGTGCTAGCTGATCAATGGCACGAATTCCGAGATAGGGAACGCTGGCAGTATCGCAAGCAACAGTGCACACATGATAATCTCGAATTGGTACATCTCGAGAAGGTCGCGTGATGAGCAAGATAGCACCTTTGGTCCGGCAAGTTGTTTTGGCCTTTTAGTATTTCCTCATTATGACAAGATTTCAGGTATAGTCTTGCATAAACTTGTCGTATCCAGAATGGTGATGATTACTCTTAGAAAACTGACGTTCCATAAGTGTAGTCGAAAGACTGAATCCTCTCGTGATCTTCCAAGGGCCGGTAAGTTGTCCAGGAAGATTGCATTTCCCATCCTCGATGCGATAATATATCGATTTGTATTGCTCACCATGCGTTAGTTTTCGAGAACTCCTCGATTTACCAAAATGACCTTAGTTTGTTGTCGATGGGGTCATAATTTTCCTGCGATTTTATCGACAACGAGGGCTGTAAGCAAGATGGGAAATGTTGATTACTGATTGTGACTGTGCCTTGTTTTCTTGGTAATCCGATGCGATTTGCTATGCTCTCCGATATGAAACTGGCTTGTGATCTTGAATCCAACAGAACACGATCAATGAAGTTTTGGTTAGAGCGCTATCTTATAGCAGTACATCCTTGAAAAGGGATGCGACGTGAGTCGTGGTTATATGAGTTTAAGATGATGATTCGATGGATGGCGATTCGATATTGCATGTTCGATTTCCAGCACAAACTTGACACATGAGGATACTAGAGTTCAAAGTGACGACAAGTGAACAAGTTGATTGGGTGTCAGATTTGCGATGTTCTTTAGTCTGTAAAGAATAAGATGATGGCAGAGAATTGCTATGAATTCGATTTTATTCTGCTCGTGGAAATAATCTTCAGTGATTATCGATGGGTTTCTGATTCCAATTTATTGGCATTGATATAATCAAGATAGTATCCCACTTAGTGATCGGCACTCCTAAGACCTCCAATAGCACAGCTAAGGGTGTCGGCCGATATATCAAGGATCTTGAGCAATCCCGCGGCTGATTCAATTTGTAATGCAAGATGACTGTCGATGATGAACCGACGATCAATCTCGAGGAATGTGTCATGTTTCCACATAATTATCGTTGGTGATGCTCAAAGCTTCCAGACAAACTCGCCTTAGATAGTGTAACTTCTGCAAGTTGGTCAGCTATTTGGTGTTGTGGATGACGTCGATTAATAGATTCTTGAATTCAGTCCAGTTAGTGTATTCGCAGTTGAAAATTGGAACCTTGATTCGGGGCAGCTTTATATAGCTTTGTATCGAACGACGGCTGTGCATGCGCTGATTTCACGTCTCCTTGCGAGCTCACGACAGTGGCGGATAATTACCTCTTTACAGTTTTGAATTTCGAGATTTTGACCAAGCAATAACCTTCCGTTTAAGCGTGGTTACCATATTCTCCCTCGAGTTCCTCATCACCGCACAAGACTTTAATATGGTCTTGTTCTTGTACGTCACAAAATTCATTGTAACGGGATGGTTATCATTGCACCGAATTATATTAGCTCTGAATAGCACTGTATGGAACGAATGGTTCGGCTCAAAAGACCATCATGGAGCGATTGCGAAAATATGAAAAAATTCGAAAGAATGAATAATGATTCAATTGCGATTAATACAAAATATTACATCGCCTGAAAGGTTCCCGGTCTGACACCACAAATTTAAAACCCATATGATTTTTAGATTCTATCAACCTTCAAATGATACCTCTTATAATTTCATGACATTTCGATGGTTAACTTTACAAGTTCCAGTTGTTTTAGTGACGCATTTTTTGTTAATTTCAAAACAATGGAAAAAAAAATTTCATGTGGTTGATGATGGGAACTGTTTTTAAAAAACCGTTTTAACAAAAGAATCTCTTGATAAGTGCTATCCGAACTCTGCACCAGGAAAACATTTTACATCCGAAAATGTCATGGTGACAAGTAGCGAATTGTCCGATGTTGTATTGGTTGATGTGTTGTCCGATCTTGTATTATTTAGGGTTGCCAAAGTTGGTGTATTTGGTATGTTATATAGGGTGCCCCTAGGTGTCACCTTCGGTTGGCGTGGAGATGTTAGTTGTTGTCTCCAACAACGACAACGAAAAATTCACATGGAAAAAGTAAAGAAAATGCCTGTGATATCTATTATCAAATACCGGCAAATGGAATTTCACAGTCAACATCACCTGTCAAGTGTACTCACTCATACACGGAAAACAAACGAACTACCGCTACACTATTGGGTTGTTCGGAAAGTAATTTCGTTTTTTCCTAGCAGAGGACTATAAAATGTAATGTTTCATAACCAACTTCAAACTTTTTTGACAGCTGATAAATCAGGGCTTATTTGTTCGATATCGGCATATTTTTCTTTTTTATTACCGAAAAGGTAAAAAAACTGCTCAAGCAAGAAAAAAGTTGTGTGAGTGTCAAAATTGGTTTTCAAAATTTCATTCTGGCAATTTTGATGTAGAAGATACACCACGTTCTGGAAGGCCAGTTAAATTTGCTGAAGACAAACTAAAGGCATTGATTGATGCAAACCGCCGAATAACGAGTCGTAAGATCTAACAGTTTAAATTTATCGAATTCGACCGTTAATGATTATGTAAAACGCCTTTGTTTAGTTTCAAAAGCCGACATATGTATCGGTTCATACAAGTTCTTATAGAAAGAAATTTGCTTAAACGCCAAACGTCAAGAAAATGATCCATTTTTGAAGCCAATATTACTGGGGACGAGAAATGGGTTGTCTATAAAAATGTTAAACGCAAGAGATCATGGAAAAGATGAACCGGCACAAAAGATGAAAGCACTTCGAAAACCGATATTCATCAGAAAAAAGTGATGCTGGTTGGTGGAATTTCAAAGGAAACGTCTTTTTAACTTCTACTGGACAATACCACGATAAATTGTGAAGTGTACTGTCATCAACTGGACAAATTGAATGATTCACTCAAACAGAATAGGTCAGAATTCATCAGTAGAAAAGATTCAGTTTTCCACCAAAATAATGCGAGACCTCATACAAGTTTGGTAACACCGTCAAAGCTATTACAGCACCCACCATATTCTCCAGATCTGGTACCTTCAGATTATTACTTGTTTCGATCTCTACAAAATTTTTTAGACGGTGGAAACTTTTCTTCAAAAGAGGACGTCAAAAATGCATTGGAACATTTTTTTGTCTACAAAGATCAGAAGTTTTATGATCGTGGAATTATGCTACTGCCATAAAATTAAATAAAATCGTCTTTAATTTTTACCAAAACTAACGAAATTACTTTCCGAACAACCCAATATATGAAATACACATACTTGTTAAAACAACACGCGCTCCATTTATTGTAAAATGGTTTTACTAATTCAGAATTTCATCGCAATCAGATGAATGGTAGAATATACTAACGCATGCGGGACGAACAAAGAAATTTTGATATAGATTGGATCCAATCGTGTTGGATTTGGCTTTGCAATCATCTTTTACTTCAATACTAAACTTTCTGTACTTTTGTTGTATATTTTTCTTATAATTTCAATTTAAACTAAAAAAATAGTACACTACTTTTTCCTCAATTTGTGTAGCTACACTTTTTAAATTTTGTTCAATACTACACACGGGTGATCTTATTTGGATAAAATTTCATAGCCAATACTGTTTTGCATAATTTGGACAGTCCCAGTGGAATTTAACGGAAATTGGCCTACCGGAAGAGGCAGCTTCCACTGGGCAGCCTTCCAAATAGATATAAATTAGCAATAAAATTGGTCCAGAACAATTTTTCAAAATTTAAGCAGAGATTGGGATACCGGAAGTGGCAGTTTCCTTAGGTTTTTTGCGATGATTTTTTGGTTTACGTTTCATATTTATAAATGCATCACAAAAAATTAGTAGTTCATAAAATGTTTACGAATAAGTGTCTCACATAAATTATAAGCAATAAATTTAAGATGTTAACATTAGATCCTGTAAATATTTATGTATGTTGTAATTTCAATTTCTATTTGAAACATTATGTAGGTTTACATACCGAGTACGAGTATCAATATTTTAATGTAACTTTATCTCAAATGTGAAATTCATGTTTTAAAACGTGGGATCACAAACATCCTTATTCCTGTTACGTCGTTATTTATTTAAATATTTACTTTGTTATTTACTACATATTTAGCGTAATTTACGCAAATTGGTGTTGTTGTTCAAAGGAAAGGCGCACATATAAATATTGGATATCAATTTAATGACGTTTTATGTAAGAATATTGATGTAGATATGCACGTAGATTATGACATTTACAGTAATATCTAGTGATGCTGAATTATTTATTGTGCTGGGTTTTAAAATTACATTTTCGGTTTTGCATTTTGTGGGGTAGAGTCTGCTAATACAACATCAGATTCTATGAAAATGATTAGAGTGTGTACAAGAAAATGTTTACATTTTCGTATAACAAAGCAAATCCCACAAGAAGGATCCATCCTCATGAAAAATCCAACATAACACACCTACACACCGCACCGCAACATGTACTACATATGTATAAACACCTTGTACGAAAATAGCAACAATGTTTCCCTATACCCACACTCAATTCAAAATATTTTATAAATTTCGAAAATTCTCATCAAATATTTACCGATTATTAAAATTAATCACTAAAGCAAAATCTACCAAACCAAAATTAATTAGCGTACACAAAGTAATTATTTAAATAATTAATTAAATACGATTTTCTTTCTTCGTACAAAAATATTAAATTGCAATAAATTTTTATTTCATCTTATGTACTGCAGGCCAACATAAATCTTGAATCAAAGCCAGACAAATCCGTCATACTACTTAATACTATATATAGTACGTATCCTGCCAAGTTTCTATCAGGGTTAATCGGTAAAAACTTGAATGAAATAAACAAAATTGTATTGTCATTGTTGTTTGTGTCAATCCGGCGAACGCTATACAAAACAACATAAATATGCGAGTAGTGTATGGTGAATGTTGTGTGGGAGGGTGACATCGACATATTAAATACATAGGTGGGTGAACTACTTTTATTCGCTTTTAATGTATACAACATAATACAATTTAACGTCTTGTTGTGATCCTCCTTACGTTCAAAACTGTGCAATGAGTAAAAGAAAGATGGAAATTGAACAAAAAAAAAAGCGAAAAAGATTTTGCTTTAAAACAGAGCTCAAGAATATTTTATACAACCGAATAGAATTATAATGACTCGTGCTTTTCTTATCTCGAAAAGAGCGCTTATCTTTCCGTCTTTCATTTTAATGTTTTTGTTGTGAAATATTTTCTTTTCTTTTCCCATTTTTGTATATTTATATGTTTACAATGATTATGCTGATTAAACAGAACAAGGTGTTTCATTTATCATTCCAAAATGATTTTTCTTTTTTTTTTCACTGTTTGTACTTTCTGCAGCATAAGCGGAATGTTTAACGAAATTTTTCGTGCCCCTATCAGGGTTAACAATATTTTAGTGAAAATCAATTCTTCACATACTCGTACAGTAGTCGTTTAATCAATGAAATATAAAAATTTTGATGTCGCGTACTATACCAATAAAGTGTAAACAGTCCTCGCTAACTAAATTATATAGAAACGAGCCATTCCGATTGGCTGTTTATATTATGAGAAGTAAAATTTTATACGTTTAGCCATAAAACTATATCAATTTTCAAAACTAATATTGTAAAAATGATTACGTCAAATTTATATATCGATATTTCGATATAAGGCTATCGGTTATCATTTTATTAGTTTGACTGTTGTTGATTATACATAAAAAATGAATAAAATAACAAATAAAGTTGTGTGATAAACGTTAACATGCATAGAAGATATGTGTGGCCGCGATAAAAAGTCGCGCGCAAGTAGTTTGGTTAACATGTATGCCTTCACAATTCGAATTGGTCGTTCTATTTTTATATTCATGAGAAATGCAATTATTTGCGGATTTTTTTATAATTTTCGGAGAATTTTAATTCAATTAAATATTTTTATTTTAAACTTTATTATATACAAACATGTATGAGAATGACATATGATTGGCGTTACATAAAAAATATTTCATTGTTTAATACCGAACTATCCACTTCTAGATCCAAATTTTAATTTTGTTTATTCTACATGTTTGAAAAATGAATACCGGAAGATTATTAAAATATACTTATACTACTGGTACTTGCAAGACCACCAGTCAACATTTTTGTGGCGGAAAACTTACCGTTAATCAGTCGTTTACACAGTTAATCAGAGTTAATCTTTCGCGTACCGAATCTCCCAAATGACTCACCCATTGTGTTCGTTACACTCGTATTTATATACCGATCGATCATTCTCGATTCGCCTGGATTTATGCAGAAGTAATATTCTCGAGTGTTCTTGACTACTATAATCTGCAATATCACAAAACTGTTATAAAACTGCCCTACTCACACCTAGATGTCACTAATTTTATAAAAAGTATGTTGTTAATTTCTTAAATCTTAAATGATTAATTTTCTCTGAATAAATGTCTCGCTTTCTTTGAATTGTTTGCCCATCAAACCAACAGGTGAGATCGTAACATTAGCCCCTCCTTAGCCTGTTCGTTTCGAACAGAATCCAAACTATATACCATTTCTGTTTAGTTCCAACATTTTTCAAAGGACGTCATTATGAAGTTAGCCCGAACTCATTTTTTGGTGGGTGTCTTCCAGATGGGCCAATCTACTAACTAAAATATGAAAACACTATTTTTTGATTTGTTTATTTTGCCAAAAAGCGATTTTTTCTGTTAAATAAATAAATAAAAATTTGTTATTTCCTCCTGTTATGGACATACATGGTAATTTCACATCTTAGTACAATCGCCTATCTGGTCATATATGCCGCTTGGTGGCGTTATCTCTAGGAAACTCTTTATGAATGTTTCTCGTGAAAACTAATTTTTTACACACTAATATTTATTCCAAATTGTTTTCACTTTTCATTTCTCAGTTTTCTTTCGGGGTGAAGGAACATTTTATTAACTATTGGCACATTTTAAGCGTGACTACACTTATCTAAGACAACAGGCAAACAAATTTGGGTTCGGGTTAACTTCAACGACTTTTAAAGCTTCGGTAATAAACCTTTTCTTCTTTGCTGATTTTAGAGCTAAAGCGGTTGTCGTTATTTGAAAGTTTTATTATTTACACGTATGTCATACCTACCTAGTCTTCATTCGATCGCTTGCAAACCAAATTTTTTCTCTAGATTATTCCTAAAATTATTTTGGCTGGTGTACCTCCTGCGTAGTGCTGATCGATAAGGCATCTGAAACAATAGTATATATCGATCCCAGTCGCAATGATTTTTATTCACAACCTTTACCAAATATTTCTCCAGTACACTATTAAATCTCTCCAAATTTTCTGTTTAACCTCCTGAACATTCAACAGTACCTGTTAAACTTCGTTTTGCACTTTCCCCACTTCGACGCGTACCTCTAAAAACTTTTCGTCTATTTTCTTCTCGAATCTTTCGTTGCCTTTTTCTATTTAATTAATTTTTTGTTTCATTTTTCGCATCAAATCTTGCTTTGCTGATCAAATAGTTGACCCATTTGTTGCACAAAACGACTTATAGCTGTCATCATTTATGCCTTATCGAAGGTAGTTTTTCCTCTATTACCTCGTTGAACTCACTATTATCCAGATCTAATCCTTGCTGCTCCATAGCCTCATCTAATTGCATTATTAATTAATTTTTGCAACCACCCGTCGGTAAATTACGCTGATTCGATAGGAATAACGAACCCATCTTCTAATATTCGCAATCCCACCGCTGTCACAAATTGTTGCGCATTTGAGCTGACAAATTCAGTTCATATCACTTTCCACTTAACAGCCGTTATTATTTTCCAGCTACTCATGTTCGTTGGTTTTTTCGATTGTTCCATTTATTGGTCTATTTTCAGCACTCTCGAATTAAATACACAACCGTAGGAAATTCTTCCATTTAGTGTCAACCTGTAGTATGACCACGACTATAATAATCGACACTTACTTATACACAATCAACTTCCCAACCACACAATACTTTTCTTTCCATTAACGCTGGATAGCGGATAAATGTGAATTTTTGACTTATAGATGAAAAAAACACTATATAGATGACACTAACAAACAATATAGATGAGAAAAGTGAAAGAATCGAATTTCGTACGCTATGCAGTAATTCGCTAGTACTACAACTACATGGTATTGTTCTATATAGACAATATTCCAATGTAATATAACTACAACATCAGTCGTCGCGACCTGATGGGCTGATTTTTTCAAATCAGTAATCTCATCCGTTTGAAACTGATTGTTGTGATTCTTACACATTTTCCATCTATAAGTCAAAAATTCAAATACTCATTTTCGCTTTAAATTTTTCGTGAATCTCCCAAATGGGATGAGTCATTTGGGAGATTGTGTGTTCGTTGCACTCGTATTTATATACCAATCGTGCATTCTCGATTCGCCTGAATTTGTACAATATCCTCGACTATTCTTGTCTACTATAATATGCAACATCATAAAACTGTTATATAACTACCCTAATGTTACTAGTTAAACCTAGATGTCACTACTCTCACAAAAGTGTTTTTAATTTTTTTAAACCTTCAAGGCGACCGCACGAAATTTGGCACGAGCTGGACAAAGTTGAAAATGTGTGATCTCAAAACGGCGGTACAACGCATTACAACAACAATTTGCATTATATATCACACATTTTCAACTTTGTCGAGCTCGAGACAAATTTCGTGCGGCCTCCTTCAAAGAGTAATTTTGTCTGAATATATGTCTCGCTCACGCTGAATTGTTTGCAGATCAAACCAAAAGGTGGGATCGTAACTGTATGATTTTTTATCCATCTTCCGAATAGACAAAATAGTAAATAAAGAAACAAGCAAAATTTGGCAAAAATTCCTTCCAGGCCTAAATACATCTATCTTTGCCTCGAGGCTGACTAAGGCTATAACACACACTGCCACTCATAATCACGTCAAATCAGTTATGACTAGTAATAATAATAATAATAATTCTTAATAATAATAATAATTCCCAACAAAAAATTACCCCTTCCTGACCTGACGCGGGGAGTCACCACCCGGGCTTGACAACAAAACGAGTTTAGAGCTCAAAGTAGCAATTCGAATAACACCCGAACTCTTTGCATATGTGTTCGATTCCTTCTTAAGAGAAGGCTTTTTTTTTGGGAGGTCGAAGTAGCAAAGGGCAGTGGTGTTACTCAACGGGAAAAGATCATCTGTAGATCCATCGCCTACAGATCTTTGTGTTTGCTCGACACTACAGGAAGTATATTGGAGCAAGTAATTTCTGCAAGATTAAAAGAGGCAATTGTAAAGTCCAATATGACTTAGCCACCCGTTCGGCATTAGAAAGGGACTCTCAATAATTGTTTCTATTAACTTTGTCAACGAAATTGTCCAAAATGTGATCGCCGAAAGTAGATGGAAGGGAGGTAAAAAAAATACCGTGCAATTATTACCTTTGATTGTAAGTAATGCTTTTAACATGGCGCAATGGAAGTGCGTTCTTAATGAACATCGTCGACGAAACATTTAAAGATATTTTTAGACATTGTCGGGGACTACTTCTATAATAGGATCCTCACATATAAAACAGACGATGGTGTAGTGGAATACGCTGTTACGGTTGGTGCTCCACAATGATCTATGCTGGGTCCGTTACTATGGAGCAATAGCCGTTTTTCTTTACGCTTGATCTTATCCAGTTCAGTTTAATTTTCATGAGACAACGCTAGATGGATTTAAAATCAAAATTGGTGATCCAAAATAAAATTTGGCTCATGTTATCCTTAAAAAATTTGAAAAGATCAATGGGTATCATGAAATACAGCTATTATGTATGATGGCGTATTATGCGTGGATTCCACAGTGAAACATTTTTTTAAATTAAAAATACTGGGAAACTGAAAAGAGAAGAGTATATTTAAATTACATTAGAGCAACAAAGATAGCAACTTTTATATGTTTTTTGTAATAGCAAAATTTATAGTCAAAATAGTGACAGACTGGGAGCAACATAACCTAAGAAATTTGAAAATAAACGATTTTAACGAAACAAAAAATTTTCAAAATTTTATAATACCCTACAATGAACGTGTTGTACGTAGCGGCTCATACAAATTATTCCGCGTTTCATTTTTCTCTTGACATTTGACTATACTACTTTTTCAGCCATAAAATTGTCGTAGTGTGCGAAAAATATTTCTCATCGCATACTTTTTTTTGAAGGGGTGTTAAAAATGTTGCCAAAAAAGTATTGAGTTTTATACTTTTTATGACAACATTTTCCTTAATTATGCGTGAATTCCACGGTGAAACAATTTTTTTAAGTAAAAAATACTGAGAAACCGAAAAGAGGAGAGTATACATATTAAAATTACGTTAGAGTAACAAACACAAACAAATGTTGCCATTAAAAGTATTGAGTTTCGTACTTTTTATGGCAACATTTTCCCGAGTAAATTTTACTGAAATTTGTATTTCTTTCTAACAAGTTAAGGATATATATTTTTATGTCGTATTAGTTTTACTGAAAAAATTGTTACACTGTGGAATTCACGCATTACTCAATTATTTTGCCAGTAAATTTTACTGAAAAACGTTTTTGTTTCTCTCTATCAAGTAAAGGATTTATATTTTTATCTCGTGTTAATTTTCCTAAAATTTTTCAGCTCGATCAGTTGGGCAGGAATTTAAATAAATATAGTGGGGTTGGCCAAACATTGATTAATTAATCCGAATCGTTCCACTACAGATATGTGTGGTTCAATTTTTGAGAGCGACAATTTTTTTTTGTAGCAAATGTTAAATATGGATGACGGATATCAGGTAGCATATATGTCCGAATTTGCATCTTGAGCATATCGATGAATTATATGCATTTGCGAAAATGGTGATGATATTCGTGCTAAGGGGTTTAACCTCGAAATTTTTTAGCATTTGCTATATCGCCGAAGTAAAACAAACATAGTTTTTAAAAAATCTGGTTTGTCTGATCGTGAAACTTCATACTTAAGTTTTTTTCTTAAATTTTGAGATCCCAGTGATTTTTGGTCTAAATCGGTCCACCGGAAGTGGCAGCTTCAATAGGAAGCGGTTTTTGCAAATATTTTGAAAAGTATAACATTTTCGAGAAAAACGATTATGATCTAAAAGATTCTTAAATTTGCAACAACATCTGTCCAGATTATAGTTTTCTAAAATTTAACCAGGATAACTATTTTTAGCAAACAACCGTTTTTCAACAAAAATTAGGCTCCTGTTCAGCCAAGATGGAGTGGTTCATCGGGATGAAACTTCACAACTAAGTTTTTTTCAAAAATTGGGATATTCCAGTGAATTTTCGAAATCGGTTTACCGGAACTGACAGATTGCATAGGAGATTTATCGGTTTTCCACCAGAAGTGACAGCTTCAATGGGAGCTTTTTTGCATGTATTTTGCATGTATTTTTTACGAAAAAATCTTTTGTAAACTATGTTACAGGCTGGCTGCTGCCAACCTGCAGATTTTCACTAAGCACCTGCAGAGGCCTCCACGGTGATGTTTTGCCGGCTACGTTCTCAGCGGAGAAGTGCGAAGGTCGTGGGGTTTGAGGCATGCAGGGCTCCTGGCCTACACCGTGATTAAATACAGAAAATTATAAAAAAATGGGAAAACGCAAATAATAAAAACCGATGTTCCGCCGAAACTCGTCGGCCGGAACCTGAGGAACGAACAACTCAAAAATAAAAAATGAAAAAAAAATAAAATAATCATAATGGTAGAGCGGGGCCCTGGTGCGCGCATCCGCCCGAACCCGTACGGTGGTAACCACCGGTTCCGAATCCGGATACGGGCACCAAGGAACCGCTTACCCTACGCCGACACAGGATGGGAAATCCCCCTCATCACACCCAACCGAGAAAATTCAATAATTCATTCTTTTTTTCTTTTTAATTTTTATTTAATTCAACACAAAAATGAAACCCAACTTCCCACGAGAAACGAGAGAGAGAGAGAAAACGAGAGAGAAAGAACAATGCGCATCGAGCGTGCACCCGCTGTGCGGCGCTCGATCACAAAAATTTTGAAAATTATATATATATATATGTGAATATAATAAAAAAAATATATAAAAAAATAAAATGGAAAAAATCAAAATAAAAATAAAAAAATAAAAAAAATTGTACCTCAATTATTATTTAAAAGATTACTGGTGCGGCCTTGAGCGGCCGTCATGCCACAGGTGCCCCCACCCGGACCGTTGCGGCTTGAGGTGCCGTTACCCCACCGGTGTCGGTGCGACCTTGAGCGGTCGTTCGTTGCGGAGCCTCTCTCCGATACCAAAACCGCCTTTGCGCTCGAGCGCGTGCCTGGTTGGGCACAATGTTGCGGGGCCTTTCCCCTTTACCACAAAAATTGGCTCGCAATCGAATGCAATAAATGTTACACCACACTTGTCTCCCAAAAAACAACCACCGTTTCTCGTAATAATCCCAAATCACCGTTTTCCGTACGAATTATTTTCAATAATAATAATGAACAGTTGATTTCCAAAACTTTCTATTCTCGAAATTTTCTTTACATTGGTATCCCGTTTTTAACTTACAACTTGTAATTAATATGATATTCGCTTATTTTATATGCATTAAAATCGCGTTATCACTTCATCATGGTGGTTTTATTTATATGTAGATGTGTGCTCTCCGCTCAAAAATTATTTTTTTTTGATGCGTGACAAAAAAAACAAAAGAGAAACCAGCGCCTACCCGTCTCCTCCTCTATTTAATAAACACCACCATTTAACCTTTTTTATGCCGAATATCACTTTTTCTTAAACAATTTATATTCTGAATTTTTATTTTTTTATTTCAACAATACATATATAGTCTTATAAATATTTTCGCTTTTTTTATAATCAAAAAAAAACTATTTTAACTCAAGCGAAACCGACTAGAAATTATTTAACATTCCTTATTTTCACTAAACCTAGTATTTTTATTTAATTTTATTTGTTTTAGGTACATATGTCTTTTTACTTTAATTTTCACCACAAAAATCAAAAACTCGAATTCTATTTCAAATTCCAAACTAGACTGACTTAATAAAAAAAACTCTCACGCCGAATAACGCGCAAAACATTCCAGAAAAATTGTCTTTCTTCTCTGTTTCTCGTTTACATCAATTCGCATTGATGTAAACGAGAGGCACAGATTCTAGTTTAATTTTATAACAATACCGGTCCGATCAGTTTTTTAAAATTTAAGCGGAAACGACGATCAGGATGAAACTTCATACTTAAAGTTTTTCCAAATATTGGAAGATCTCAGTGATTTTTGGGCAAGATCGGTACTTCGGAAGTGACAACTTCCATATGAGATTTTTCGCGTCTTGCAAATATTTTGAAAAGTATCTCAATTACGAGGAGATCGATTGTAAACTAAAAGATTCTAAATTAATTTGCAAACACTACGGTTTAAATCCACTTTCCAAAATTTAAGCGGAAACATCGATTTTTGACAAAAAGCAGTTTTTTGTATCGTGACAATTGCCGTCCTCGTGATTTTTCACCGTAGTCAAAAGTGTTTTTAAGGAAATCTCTGTATCTGTGTGTGCAGACTAAATGTATGTATCCTCTCTACAGCCCAGTCCCTCCACAACCCGTTTTAAAAAATTGGGAGATTCCAATGATTTGTGGCCAAAATTGATCCACCGGAAGTGGCAGCTTCCATAGGAGCTGTTTCGTCTCGTCCAGATCAGTGATCTTCTAGATAAGTTTTCCGAAATTTAAGCGAAAATGACGATTTTTGACAAAAAACTGTTTTCAACAAAAATTCGGCCTTTGTTCAGCAAAGATTGATTAATTGATCGGAATGAATCTTTATACTTATGCTTCTTCCACTTCTTCCACGATTTTGAAATCGGTCCACCGGAAGTGGCAGTCCATATGAACTTTTTTGTGTTTTGCTAATATTTTGTATATAGCATTTACGAAGCAACGATTAAAAATAAAAATATTTTAAATAAAATTACAACAAAATAAGTTCAGATCATTTATTAAGTTTTACCGTAAATGACGAGTTAACGAGTTAAAATACTTGATTTCATTAAATTATGGCATCTCTATAATCCAGGTGGATTAACTATACGGAAGGAAACTTTATACTTAAACTTTTCCATTAATTGGAAGATTGCGAAATTTGCTGAAAACCTGGGAACCGGAAGTGGCAGCTTCAATGGGAGCTTTTTATATTTTTGTAATGTCGTTGAAAAGTTTAGCATTTACAGAGAGTTAAAAGATTTAAATAAATTTAAAGATTAAATTTTCAGCCAATAAGGGTTGACCTTGTTGATTTTCTGAATCTTAAGCAGGGAAGTTTAATTTTTCGCTTTATAAATCAAGTGTGGTGTATTCGAAATCTATGTACATACTCGTGGTAAAAGAAAGTCGGGTGTTGAATAGGGTGTTGTCAGGAATGGGAGGGAAGGGGTCAGGAAGGTTCAATTAGATTTTAGAACTCATGATGATACACTCTAAAATTTGGTTGTTACTCACAAAAGATGGAAGAGTGAATATGTTTTATTCACTCTTCCATTTTTTGTGAGTAGTAACCAAATTTTAGAGTGTATCAATAGTTCTAAGAACTAATTGAGCCTTTGATATTCTTGAGAAATTTCTTTAGGAAAAGGTTACTGGACTACCAACTGGTCGTTGTGGAGTCAGTAAATTTGCAAATTATGGGAATTAAATTTTACGTTTAATTTTTTTTTTACATTTTTCCTAAGTCCTATAATTTTTAATAAATTGGAAAGTTTACTACACAATACTAAAAATAAATAAGCCACCATTTTAGTTTATTTTATTAAATTGGCTGAATTTCTAATTAAACTGAGTTATATGGAACAAGCACCCCCAAATTGCATTAATACATCTAAATTGATACTATACAAACTGAAACAATTTTTATTTTTGCGGCATAAATCAGTTTCAATGACATATAAAAGGGTCCGAGCTAAATACGTCTCCGTAGTATTCGTATGAGTATCTGGTGCTGTTCATAATGTGTGATGACATTTATGAGAGAGTTAAAAAATTTGGATTGTCCAGTTAATCAACTACGGTAATTAAGAGATGCTCAAAAGGTTCAATGTTGGGTCCACACATCTGGAGTTTTTAATTTAACAACATTGATATCTATAAGGGTAGCATTCGTGAGCCAAAAATAACGCTGTTCGACAGATATTTAGAAAAAGAGGAAAACTTCATACACAAATGGTACCATATTAACAAAATGGGGCTTGTCCCCTCCAAAGCCATCATGACCTAACTTAAAAGATCCCCCAAGTTTAGTGAAGATCACAGTGCAATTGTTAAATTGGTTAGAATCTATGATTTTGATGAAAGGACTGGTGTAACCGAATAGCGTAACTTAATTTTTCAAGAAAGATGTTTACCTACTTCGATGTTATTCGCTGGACAAGTTCAGATTTTTAAATCGAATTTTGTGTTTTAGGAGTAATCTTATAATTTGTGTAACATTTTTTTTATTATAGTTCTGCCCCATATACATCTATAAAAATAGTTTCTATTCAGTAATGCTCTCACATATCAACCATATTAGATACAGTGCACAATTTAATTGTGAATAATTATATGCCTTATGTGTAATTGATATAACATGCAATTAATTAGCAAGTCGCGTTATTCAATTTTTTATTTTTCGTCTCTAAGCATTTTATTCTAAATTATTTTGTGATCTCAACTGTGAAGGGTATCAAAGCAGTGGCGTTTCCTGGTTGTGCTCTCAAGGTGTTCTGCTTCGGATTTTGAACACCCAAAATAATTAAAATAATAGTAATTAATTAAGAAAATAATATTAGAAAAACTATAATTTAAAATAAAAAATTTTAAAAATAAAATTTTCTGTAATAAAAATAAAATTTTTAGAATTCGAATAAAAATCAAAAACTGTTTAGTCGTTCGGCGAACGAGCAGAACATCACTAGAAAACGCCGCTGATGTCCAGTTAGCTTAATATAATATATCTTATATCATAAACAAATAAAAATTATCCCCATTTTAATTCGATGAGGTAGACCTATTTGTTATTGACCCCGAAGTTGTTCAATCTTTGCAAATGGAATTTACACATTCACTGCATCGAGGATTGGCCAGTACCGAGAGATTTGAAACTGACATGACATATAGGTATAGCAGTGGCGTATCCTGGTTGTGCTCTCAAGGTGTTCTGCTTCGAATTTTGATCACCCAAAATTATTAAAATAATAGTAATTAATTAAGAAAATAATATTAGAAATTTATAATAAAAATAAAATTTTCTGTAATAAAAATAAAACTTTTAGAATTAGAATAAAAATCAAAAATTCTTTAGTCGTTCGGCGAACGTGTAGAACATCAGTAGAAAACGCCGCTGTATCAAAGCTGAAATTTGTATTTGTGACGTAAGCGATGGAATTACGTGACTTTGTGCATTACCGAGTACTTATATAACAGCGCGAGCGATTCTAAAAAACAGCTGGAATAAATGAAGGCAATAAATAAAAATTTTCCAACTCATCACATATTTTTATAAAATTTATAAATTTTGCTTCTAATTACTTTTAAGGGTTATTTGATATTTTATAATATTTCAAGTAGCATATAACAACAACTACTACTTACTATATATACACTTAAATATAAATTGCAATAATTCACTTTGCTGCTGCTTGGTTGTGTAGACTGTAGAGTATAGAACTACATTGAAATTGAAACGACAATATAAACCATCTGTTGAATGAATTGAACTGATTTTGTAGTTTGTCGTATTATCTACCATACTGTACTGCACCTAATATAGTTGTATATAGAGCTGTTAATATGAGGATACATAATAGTTGGTAGGTAACTAAAAATTTATGTGCTGTCATTTCCATTCCACCAGCACATAAAATACTCGTAATGTTATTTGGTGCGGGACACAGGTAATTAAATGTACGCTTCTTAGTACTAATTTAGTTTCAATTACGTTCGTATTGTTGCTGCCAGTGCTTGTTCGTTAAGTATATGTTGTATTGAAATGTCATCACATGTGGGGGAATACACCGGGACTTGTTGAAATTGATATATTTGATATTTTTATATATAGGGGTAAGCTTACTAATCAATAACCTTAAATAGTGTGATGATACTACTTATATGGTTTTTCGTTCTTCCAGGTGATTAAGTAATTTAGGTTTAATAAGGTTAAGTTATTAATGTGGTGTGGTAATTTGATCTGTATTGACGATGTGGAAAGATGTATAGTGAAAACGATGTTTTTCTAAACTGATTTGTTAAATTGCATTAGACTCAATTAGTATATAGAAGGGTGCAGCTTAAATTATTCAAAGTTGTAACCTTCTACAGTTTCAGAATTTTCTGATTAAGAAACATTTATTGGTCCGGTGACATTCAGAGGAGTTTGTTGGGCGAGAACTTGCTATGCTGCTGATGGTGTAAAGGAAGTTCGTGTAATTCCTCACATAACATATAGCAAGAGGCTTATCCGGCCGGAAAACACTATGATTTAAAAAGAACTAGACTTTTTATATAGGGTGGTAATGACTATTATTTGTCTTCGGTAATCCTCTAAGAGCAAAATAGAAAAAATCCGTGCTACATGATCCTATTGATGTGAATCTTTTTTATGAAAGCACACTTGACTGGCTCCAATAGTGGTCTTTCGAGAATTGTGTAAAGAGACTGTCTGTATAGGAATCCACAAACCTGTTAAACTGTTAGAAGAATATTAGTATTTTTTTACCCAAATTTTATTTAATAAAAGATAAAAGTCGCAAGAGTCCAAATCTTGAGAATCGGGTGGATGAGAGAACAGTTCTTATCACAATTTATACTCACACATGGTTTTACCGGTCGACACAATGCTATTTGCTTTTTCACAGGTCATTCGCTTGAAAAATCCTTTTTGGACTGCTGCTTCTTTTCTAGAGAGTAATAAAGGATATCGCCTTGAAAAACTGTTGCCTTGTACAACATGTAAAAACTTGTTTAGAAACTTTGCACGATTCCGTTTTAGTTGTTTGTGAGCAACCCCATCATCGGTCTTGCCGTCAGCTTATTTCCAGTACCCACAAAAAATTGAAAGAACTACTTGTGAACCATTCCATGCGACGGGACAAGGTGCCCTATAAAATGTTTAACTTTTCGTTTCACTAATCTAATTTTGCGAAATAAAAAACAAGTGTTTAATAAAATGTGTTTATTAAGTATCAGAACTTCTTATAAAAATTTTTTCAGAATTTATTTTCTATCCGCCATATACCAATTTGGAGAGCTACAATTTTAAAACAAACAACTCAACATGGTGCAACAGTAAGTAACATTGTGCAAATCAAGCCACATATTACGATATGGCACAACACACTGCAATATCATGCAACATGGTGTTACCTGCACTTGCTGGTACTCGAAAAAACAACCTTACCAATTTTTATCGTACGAGCACAAAAAAGGAATCCAGGTTCCATCGGAGGACCTCTTAAAGGAATTTTCCTAAAATTTGAACTTGTAATCGATTCTAGTCACAAGAAAATGCCTTCAAATCAATTGTTATCAAGTCGTTTGAGCAGAATTTGAAAAAAAACGTGGTACACCCCCTAATGAATTTTCCCGAAATTAGGGTTTATCGCAATCGATTCCTGTAGCTCACACCTGCGACCTCCTTTCAAAATTTCTTTGCCTCTAAACGACTTTTCCCGAAATTAGAAACAATCGTAATCGGTTCTTGAACCGTTTCCGAAACCCTGGATATAAATAATAGGGACTCTTTCAATAGGGACGCTTGTTAAAGCAACTTCTACCAAATTTGTTGTGAACTGGCCTCCGAGATCCTGCGATTTAACGACTTAGGCTTCTTCGTTTGGAGCTATCTTAATTCACAGGTATGCGAATAATCCACAAACAATTGATGCCCTCAAACTCAGCATAGCGAACGCCATATACGAATTTTGTTCGTAAAGTGCGACTTGAGAGTTGGAAATTTTTCTGTTGTTTCATCAGCACACTAAATGTAAATATAAAATTTAATTATTATTTGCATAAATATTATTTTTTTAATTAGGTTAGTGAAACAGCAGCAAAACTCCCAACTCTCAAGTCTCAGCTTACGAATCTGTGCTCAGGATATTTATTTATCGGATTACATAATATCATTCAACTGATATTCCGCAGATACTTTTCTCTTTTTAGATTCGTCGTTGTTCCTCCATATTCTATATTTCTACGCACTTCGACCCTCATTTCATCCCTTTCATCATAATACACGTTAATTCGTTTGCATTTTAACCCTGAGTACCCCGTCACAATTTTGGAATCATTACAGGTCGTTTATAGATTTAATCCACTTCTCCGGAGCAGTGCACAGTGTACGTTTGATATGATTTATCTCGCAGTCTGTCGTCAAATTCCTTGGAAGTAAGAGCAGGTTTTCTGTTTGATACAGGAAGACAAATATATTTATACCCTATATTAGCGCAGGGAAAAGGCCTCAAATCATGTAATATAGCTAACGGATACACGCTTTTTGGCAGGAGGTTTAAGAAAAGGAATTGGCCCGATCCACCTCTTGCCTTCGTTGTTTCTTTGCCGTAAGTATACATTCAATACAGTTTGACCGTATATCTTCGCACTTCTCTTTAAGTTTTGGTATTTAATATTATCTTTCTACAAGGCCCATCATCTTCTGGACTGCGAAGTTCGTATCAGCCTCAGGTATAAAGATCTTCAACACAAGCTCCGATGTTAATAATAGCTTTAATTGATTCATTGCATTTCTGTGAAACATTGCAAAGTTTAAATTTGATATATTAAGAAGGTCGGTTAAAGGTCATAATATTAAAGAATGGTTACGTAGAAATTGGCGAAAATACCCAGTGAGGCTCAGAAAAGAACTGCAACTCTTTATCGACAATTTTAAACCGTAAAGGTTTGTAAACTGTAAACTAAACCAATGTTCCAATGACGCCAATTTTTTTTCCTTTTAGGTCCGCCCATGTTTTACCAAGTTGTTTTGCTTTAGCTAACACCGTTCTCTTCCACATCGTTACTATGGTTTTCCTACTGTCCCATTTCTTACATTTATTATTACGTCTGTGGGCCCTTTCCTCAATGTGTGTCCTAGCCATCTCCACAACTCCACGTTCGTTTCTTAATGTCACGCGCAATTTCGATCTATTTTATTTGCCGCCGAAGTTCTTCGTTAGTAATCTTGTTACCAGAAACATCTTATCGGTTGCCTTAAATTCTGTGGATTAAAAAAATGTATAAGAAATATAAAAACTGTAGAACAGAGATGTTTTACAAATTCATCCTTAACTTTATAGAATTACTAATATCGATCGTTCCGCAATTCGATTTGGTTAACGGGAAACCGACGATGCAAGATCTACTGGGCTGAAGCAACGCAACGACCACTGAAATCCTCATTTCCCTCAACCAATTCGTCTATGAAATTATACACGATTGATATTAAAGAATTTATATGCACATTGTACATATGTGAAATTTTCATGGATCGCACATACAAAAACGAAGTCATTTAAATATGCTGTACATAGTTTATCGAACATGTTTAATTATTTTAATATTATGCAGATAGATAAATTATATTAGAGTCGCTCGTTCTTTAAAAATACAGAAACGGCACCCTCCACCATCAAAATTTGCTTTCACCATAAATATTGTAGCATTTTGGTGTTTTCTGTTTGCGAATTTTGTTGTTGGTACTCTTACATGACTGTATTCATGCAGTAAATTTTCTTATGTATCCATCGTGTCGTGTGTCTGTTTTACCCTCTTGGGAACATTCAATATTTTCGTTAGTTTCATTGCTGTTTTTGCTCTTTTTTGTGTTTCTGTTTCAAATGTCCTAATTGATATTCTGTTTTTGTGTT
Source organism: Nephrotoma flavescens (assembly GCA_932526605.1). Lineage (NCBI taxonomy): Eukaryota > Metazoa > Arthropoda > Insecta > Diptera > Tipulidae > Nephrotoma > Nephrotoma flavescens. The sequence goes on along the minus strand of OW052222.1, from coordinate 262,669,166 downwards.
ATCTGGATATTTTTTTTTTTAATTTTAACCATCACGTCACCCAAAAATACAATTTAATTTTTATTGTTTAGTTTTATATTTTTAGGTTGTTGAATTACAGATACCGAAGGCAAAAAGGGGTGAATGAGCTGCAATTTAATTTGGCTGTCATGTTTTTTTATGTGTTGGACTTTATGGCTCGTTGCATCCTGCATCCTAATTTTTAGAGTTTGAGAGCAAAGACCGTTGTCATCTCTAATTATAATTTTTACGACCGTTTGGATGGAGGGATGGTCATTTGTCAGTCTCACCTGAAATATTAGTTAAATGGCTTGCTCTTTAATGCCAACAAAGCAGATGGATCTGACGATATACACCAAACTATTCTCAAACATTGCTGTGAGTCGTTGACTAATACTTTATATGTTTTGTTGTATCGATCTGTAACAGAAACCGCGTTTCTCTTCCATCAGATAAGTTATTACAATTTTTCTAGAATCCCATAAATATAGTAAGACTGATCATTTACACTATGGGCCTATGATCTCTCTCCTCTTCAAGGAACTACAGTTCATAATCAACTGTAACATACTTTGATATTATGAGGTACCTCGAAGATCACAAATTGATTTTTGATCTTGACATCTAATAGAATAGATGTGTTTATCATTCTAACATGTCCCAGTAAACTCAACTTTTGAAAGTGAAGTGGTTCCATGCGAGAAGTTTATGTGAATCTGATGGAAAATATGGACTTGGTTTTGAAGAAAGGGTAATTTGCAAATCTTATAAAAACATAGTGTTTTATTAAAAGGATTCTTGTGGAATTTAGATGCTCAATCATTGGCATATACCTGCCAGACGAATTTATGTTAATTCGTCACTTGGCCAATAACCTTTTAGGCTATAAATAATAGCAACAATTAATCACTATTCGCAACCATCAAAAACGAATAACTCATAATTTTCCATACCAATGAGTCATAAGTAAATTTCGAAAATAACAAATAAAGAAAACCCATAATCAATTTTCTTCAAACAATTTGCCTCAACTTACATCCAAAGCCGCACATATATACACAGACGTACACGAATAGTAAATCAATGAAAAAGACCGAGAGCAACAAATTGCATGGAAAATTTATTAACAGTAAAAAAAAAAAATGTACTAAAAATAAACTGTATCGTGGAAAATTATGCAAGGTATAACCATTCAATGCGCATGTCCATTTATATACACTGTGGTGGCCTATTTGCTTGCGTGCGTGTGTTTCGTATTTTAAGGGTGCCAATCATCCAAAATTTTCTTTTGTACAATTTTTCGGGTACGTTTGTCATCCGTACGAGAGCATATTATAATTTGGGATGAAATTTGTTCTCACATCCATATGTATCGTTCTACGCACACACGCTCATAAATAAATGAGAACGTATATATCATGTCGGGATATGGCTGGCATCACGAATAAGGAAATCGATGATGAATATTAAGATTTTTTGATCCAAATAATTTTCCAATGTCGTTTTCACTTAATACAAACACAAATATAAGAAAATTGTTTTTCAATATACATACATACTCTTACACAGTGTTGAGAATAAATTGTATATTTTTCGAAACAAGGAAAATACTTCTATTTCCATTTTCCATTTATAGAATGTGAAAATTAATGAAAATAGTACGCATAAGAAGAAGAATAATCTTATTCAGGTAATCGAGAAAACCTTCAACATTAAATTTTTATTTTTTCATTTGTTTTTCACCAAGATTCCCGTTCGGCGCACAGTGGCTGAGCAAATTGAAAACCAAATATGTAAAATTTTTGTATTTTGGAAAATTATTTCGAATTGTGCCTCTGGAATTCGCACAAACGTTTTGTGTCCGGCATGAAATGTATTTTTTTTTTTTGGTTGTGCGCGCAATAAAAAAATAGGAAATTATTTTTCTGATAACAACAGCAACATGAAAAAATTTGTAATAAAAATGAATGGCGCGTAAAAAAACGGAAAAAGGTGTCGGAAAAATTATACGGCAACAACAGCACTTTTAGGATGTATGAGTTGTTTATTAAGATCATCATCATAATCACCAACCGAAAAATATACGAAAATACACTGAGTGTACTGAAAACGGAATAAAGGAACCCAGCAGGCGAAAAGGATTATCCATTATCCATCTACCACGTATAATATTGCATATTGTATATGTTGTTTATAGGTTGTAATCCGACACAAGTAGATATTTAGGTCTTTCTCGTTTATGTGCTTCCTATTTTGGAAAATGGAAAATATATCCCTTCGTATACAAAACATGTCCTTCATAATTTTTTTTATTATTAAATAAATAATTACTTAATTTGGTTCTGTTGTATCCACTGTAAATGATACACGCATAATATTAACAGAAAAATGAGAGATTTTTCTCACATTTAACTGCTGTATGTACTCGTATACCCTTTTTTTGTTGTTGTATATCACTGGCATTGATTTCAACTATATTACGTATAGTATATAATATATGTGATACTAACCCGCTCTCGAGTTTACACACAAAATTCATAATAATGAAAATAATAAAAGGAATCTGCGAAAAGGGTACAGCAGAGGCAGGCAGAGAATTCTATTTTGCTTTTCTGCTGGTTGGGAAATTTTAAATGAAAATTCAATAAATAAGTTGTGTGAAATGAGGAAAATGATTGAGTTGGATATTTTGTTGGTGTGGATGGAAATTTTTGTTTTATTTTTTCTTATATAGGGTTTTGGGTTTTTGTTTTGGAACAATGTTGATGGCGGTGGGAGTGTGTGCGATATAGGATACGGATTTTTGAGGTTATGTTTATTTATCTAAATCGGAAAATAAATTTCACGTATATTTAGTGTGATTTGAAAATGTGAATTTTTTGTGTAATCAGTTGTTGTTTTGAACGGTTTGAAAGATATATTCCCGAATTTCCAAACTACGTTTTATACGAAATATGCCACGTTTATCATGCTGATTCGTTATAGGTAAACCGAGTTAGAATTATCCGATAATTTTGAAAATCCGGTTCCTTCGTTTTATAAAAATTATGTAGTAGTATAGAGAAAAAATCTAAAATTATGCATCACACCTAAAATTGGTCTAGGTTCAAAATGGATTTTGTAAAATTCGACTCTTAGTCATCTCTTGTCAAATATACATATATGGATCATAATCAACTCCTACGAACATTTATTGAAGCCATATTCAATGCAAAATCACTCGTTGAGCCAATTTTACAAAAACACCTGGGTATGAAGGCCTACAAAACCCAATTTGTTTAAGAATTGAAGCCATCCGCTCCATTTTCACTTCGCTGAAAGGATCAATTCTCGGTTGGAAGAAGCGAGCGTCCCAAAAAATCTTCTTTTCCGACGAAACTCATTTTCACCTCGGCGAAGGTTTTCGTGACAATTGAGTACCCAATACACCCAAAACGTGTGACTATTTGGTGTGGAATATGGTCCAAAGGCAGCATAGGGCAATTTTTCTTAGAAAATGAGCAAGGAACCGCACTAACAGTGATGGCGACGGTTATCGAGCCTTGTTAACTAAATTTTTATTCGCTACGATTGAAGAGGAATACTCAACCGATATTTGTTTTCAACAGGACGGCGCCACTATCGTGGCGTTTTGCGCCGTATCTTTGAAAATGGAATTATTAGGTGAAATGGCGATGTCAACTGGCCGCCTAGGAGTTGCAATCTGACTACGTTGAACTATTATTTGTGAAGAGCCGTAAGAAAAAATGTTATGCTATTCATCCAGAGACGATTGAGGCTTTGAAAGACTCAATTAAAGTGGCTATTGCTGAAATAGAGGCTCAAAGATTTAAAATGAACTGTAAAATTGGGTAGGCAGTAAGTATTTCATTATTAATCGGAGTAGTATTCCATTCCATTATTAATCGAAAGGTGTATTCTCGAAATTAAAACCAACTAAAAATTGCTGCACCCTGTAGTCAATCAGTTATTAGTAATTTTAGATTTGATGTTTTGGAATTCTGCCCTACTTAACAAAAATAGTTGTTAGTCCAGGAGCCGAGAAAACCGGAAAATTTCAAATTTCATCTGGAAGACCATAAAAATAGAGCCTTATTTCTAGATAAAAGCAAAAATCGTGTAAACCCAAATTCAACATTTCTTAAACGCAGTTAATTTGAGAAAATTTGTGCTTATAATAGAAATCTAATTTTCATAAATTTTCATTAGAAAATTGAGTAAAAAGTAATAAGAACCTAAAAGATATTGTACCCGTTTAATAATATTTTTGCTATAAAGTGTTCCAGAAATCAAAGAGCTTGGTACTTCTGATTACATATTTCTAATAGGTATGTGGCTGAATTTGTACTAATCCAGAATTGGCTCAATTCCATTGAGCAGCAAAGAGAGTTGAATGAACGATTTACAACGTCCTTTCTTGTGCAATGATATAGGGCCAACTCTATGCTAACACAAATTCGGATGGCTATGAACATACCTTTAGGAATATTTCATCAGAAGTTTGTTGTTTGTTGTTTTTTTAGAAAGTCAAGTTTTATTTTTGAAGCTTTTAGCCAAAATTTGAAATTTTCATTTCCCGTTTTCTCGGCTGCTGGACTAGCACTAATATTTTCTCATGAGCATAAATTGGCGCAAATTAAGCCTAGGGTGTTCCGTACGTAACCATTTTCAGCTTGTATACATGCTAATTGTGCCTATGTCGATTGCTTTGCAAATTATGCTTCCTCTAGCGTAACAATATCTCTAGGAGAGTTTGCTGTTATATGGAGTACATAGGTCATTTAATGATATTCAATTTGAACTTTTCGGCGAAGTGATCGAACTAAAAACTACGGCATTCCCAATCGAGCATCTTTTATTTTGGATGCGTGGTGTAGCAGCTCTATTTAGTTTTTATCTGTTGTGAGAGCTGTCTAAACTATGGGCATTGGTCTAGTGTATGGCTCATCTGACAATAGACGCAAAGATCTATCGAGATATTGCTTAGAGTTGTTGCCGCAAACGTTTGTTTCTTTGGTTGATGCGAATGATATTTAGTGCTATAAGAGGCTTCTAAGGATTTGGAGCGTTATTCAAGAAACTTCAGGAATTCTGCTGGGTTCTGGACCGAACTTTCATATATTCGTCGTGTTTCATTGTCTAATTTCTCCGATAAACTGAAAATTAGAAATGAATTCTACGATTCGACGTTTATTCAATGCTTTTGATTGCGTATAAGTATGTACTCCTTTATTGATTTTGTGTTAGTTGATGGTTGGTTAAGAGTAAGTATTTAGGTAGTTTGAAAATACGCCATGCCGTGTTATTATTATCAGCAGTTGATTCCAAGTGTCGAATCAGTTTGGCTGAAAATGTGGTTTTATCAATAGGTTTTAGTTTCATTTCTGATGTTAATATCCGTTTTTTTGTAGTACAATAAACTTAACTCTTCATGAAAAATTTTAACGTCGTGATTTTTGCAAATTTACCATTCGCTAAATCGGCCATTCCCACAAATTGTCAGATCCCAGCGAATTCTGGTCGAAATCGGTCCACCGGAAGTGACAGCTTGCGTACGAGATTTTTCGTTTTGAAAAAAACTTCGGAATAAAACTTCATACTTAAGCTTTTTTTCACAAATTGTGTGTTGAATCCTAGTGATTTTTGGCCGAAATCTGCCCACTAGCTTTTCTGTTTTTTTGTATATACATATTTGGTGGCATTTACGAAAAAAACGATTAAAATAAAAAAATTGTAGAAAAAAAGTTTCAAACAAAATAAATTCGGATTACTTTTTTAAATTTTACCGCGGAAATGATGAGTTTTGATCAAACAAACTTTATTTCTCCAAAATTCGGTTTTGAGGGTTTTTAAGGTTTTGTGGTGCTGGTGGACATCTGTGTAGCGGAAGTGGCAGCTTTCTTAGGAACTTTTGAATTTTTGCAGTGAATATTGAATTTTTAACAAGGGTTGAACTTGTTGGTTTTCTGAAATTTATGCCGGAATAATAATTTTATATTATAAAAGACAGTTTTTATACAAAACCGGTAGGTTTACGCCACAAATAGTTAAGCAATGGCTTAGTTCTAGTCAATTTAAGGAACCCACGGTTTTGTTTCAATTAAATTGGATATTTTCGTAGTAACCATGCTTCATACTATTCGGTTTGGAAGGGTCTTTGTTCCATTCAATTTGCTTCTTTTTCGAAATCGCACGCAGAACTAATTTTGGTATTCTATCCATATATACAAAAAGTGTATTCCAATCGGTTAAGAAATGGCTTAGATTAATTTAATTTGTCATGTCCACCATTTATATTACATTCCCATTTTCATTATTAAGCTGAGTTCCATCATCCCACAATATGATGCAACATTCTGCAATATGACGCAAAATAGCGATATATATCACACAACATCTCTCAACAAGATACGAGCAACGTAGTGAAACATTGCGCAACATGGTGCAATATGACGCAGTGAGGCCACATCCCATAACATATTACCAAATCATGCAAAATCACGCAACATAGTGCCACATGACAACCCATGTGAAGGATTCCTAAATGGATTATTCAGAAACCGGAACTCCTATAACCACTACATTTCGTTGCATTCGAAAACCCTGTCCCGCCAAATTTTATCAATATCGTTCTCAACAAGATGCAATATCAAGCAAAATCACGCAACATGGTGCAATATGACGGCACGATGCAACATCCCATAACATAGTGCAGCATCCCACAACAAGATCCTAGATCATGTAGCATGACACTCGAAAACCCCCCGATATTTATCAAAATCCTTCAAGCTAGTTTTTATTTTTAAAAACTGATCCGGTTCTCACCAAAGTGCATTGCCATGTTTATCAAGTTCGATCGAGCCGAAAAAACATTAATAAAGGGTCCGAGCCCCACCCTTAAAAATTTTCCCAGAAATTAGAACCCATCGAAATAGATTCCTGGCATTTGAAATCCCCCTTCTCTAATTTTTATCCAAACCGTGCGAATCCCCAAAAAATTAAATAATGGAACCTGGCCTTCTTACGCTGACCTTCCAAATGCATTTTACCGAAATCAGAACTCGAAAACTCTTCCCCGGTAATTTTTGTAAAAATATTGCGAGCCGCAACTAAAATAAAAGCAAGGGATCTGGGCCCCACCAGGCGACCCTCTGAACGGATTTCCCCGAAATTAGCGTTCATCGTAATAAACTCCTGAAAACCTTCCCACACCAATTTTTATAGAAATCGTGCGAGCCAAAAAAAATAAAGAAGGGGTCACGAGCCTCACCGGTTTACCCTCTGAACGAATTTTAACGAACTCTGGCACAATTGCGATCGATTCCTGGTAATTGAAAACCCCCATTCACTAATTTTTATCAAAATCATTCGAGTCAAAAAAATAATTAAAAAACAGGATCCGGGCCCCATCGGATGAGGTTCTAAACGATTTTTTTCGAATTCAGGACCCATCGTAATGATTCCTGATATTCGAACCCAATATTCATCAAAATATTTTGAACTGAAAAAAATGATAAATGAACCCGAACCCCACTGGAGGACCCCCTAAATGAATTTTTCTGTAACCAAGACCCATCGCAATCGTTTTCTGGTACTCGGAAACCCTGTTTTAGCTATTTTCATCAGAAGCATTCGAGCGTCTGTGGCCTCGACACAAAGTTCTTCATGACTATCAATTATTTAAGTCATGGCGAAAAGCATAGCTTGCTTACTTTATTTTCTTTCAAACTTTAGCCGTAGCTATTTCCTTGTTTAATCTCCTCATTTTAAATTCTTGTCTTCATATAGCAGTTGGTATTTTCGTTTTATTAGACTAGTCTGTCTCTGGTGGTATGAAATCCTGGCTGCGCTTTGGTGGCGAAGTCAATTGTGACCCATTATTTAACTGCTGGCGTATTCCCTCCTTAAGTTTTTTGTAGGTTGATGCTACCGTGGCTTTTTGGTTCCATTATTTTTATCTGTTTGGAAACTTTGCTAGTTGTTGCTTAAATTTATTTTCGATATGTTTGGTAGTTACGGGACCCAACGGAGATTTGATTTATTGTTTGGCCGATTGTTCTTCGGCTTTGAAGATTTTTTTTAAAATTATTTTTATCGCTGGTTGTTTTTTATTTCGAACTAGCAATGTTTTCTTAGAGATTAGTGCTCCCTCGGCCCCTCCCATTTACAATAGCAATATACATGTAAAATTTATGTAAAATAAATTTATAGACCAACGGTAGCCACGGGGTCACTTCACAAAACTCGATTTAGTTCAAGTTTTTTTGGTCCTAAACTTGACTGCGGAGTTTGAATCATAAATTTCCTTCTATTATACACAGTTACATAAAATACCATTTTCATTCAACCCAACGTTGGTGGAAATTATAAATGTGTTATGTGTGGTGTGTATAGAACTAACAAAAACAAAATATAGAATATAACCGTTGGCTATGGAATTGTTTTAAAATAATTATGAATTTTCTTTTTGTTTTGATGTTTTCAATTTTCCATGATAAATTTTCTTCTTCTGTGCGGTACGGTACGCAAACACTGTACACGTACACAGTAGATATTGTAACCTCGTTTTTCGTTGGTTTTCAATTTTTAATTTATTTTTTTTCTCGGTCGATAACAACACATGCATCATAAAATAAATACAAAAATATTAACCCTTTCGAGCGAAGAGTATGAGCTTGATCATGAATTTTTTAAAATTGACATTTTAAAATTTATGCCTTAATTGAAAATTATTAGTGGTACATTTGTTTTATTGTTTAGATATAAATAAGTAATTATATTGGGGCTACGTATTAGATACGAGATATAGGTACTCGGATGTGTTATGCTATTTTCCTAATGAATTTTTCTATTTTCATTCTCTGTGTAGGTACAAAATATACAAAAATTGATTGATGATACAACAAATAATTGATGAGTGTTGTCTAGTTGTATAGAGAATATTTTATTGATTATTTTATGTTTGTGATTTAATTTAGAAAATCATAATAGAATTAAATTGTTTTCGGGTGGATTTGGGTAGACGGCACAGGAGACTGGTTTAGTGATAATTGGATAATTGATTTAGATTTTAGAACCATGTTTGTTTTAAAATCATTTGCATATTCACATATATATATGTATATTTTATATGAATAAAATTCAAACAAAAAAATTGTGTATACTCTTCAAAAAAATACTCTTACTATAGAAATTTTCGAACCAAATTTGGGTCATCAAAATTTATCATCGTCATAAAACACGAAGAAGAAAAAAGTCAAAACCAAACACCAGCAGCAGTAAAAAATCATAAAATTCAACTTCAAAACTAAACAACATCAATTTAAATTTTAAAAAGCATAAAATTAAGCTTCTAAGCAAATATACAACAAATGTACCCATCCACCAGATTTTATTTTAGTACGTGGACCATTCGTCACCGACACGAGCATAAGAAAAATGTTCAGCCATTACTCGTAACTTTCGCATATGTGAGAGACAAAATTCTTCACTTTAATAGCTTTTGGAGATTTTTTACGACCTTGTTGCAATATCGCATATAATATAAGGACTCAATGTCTTATCGTTTGCGAAACATAAAATATGACAAAGATCGTAAAACAAAAAAAAAAAAAAATTTAAAATCAGCATTCGGAATGAATTATTAGATACTAAATATTTATGAATTAAATTGCACATGGCACCTCGGGGATACGATGATATTGATGGAAAATGATTTATATTTAACACTGTATATCGAAGGCGGATTTTAAATCGGAAATGTACATCATCAAATCCGCAATTCATTAAAACAAATTTTATTTTATCAACTTGCTGCACACAATTTTAACAATACTATATACAAAATACACACACAAACGCAAAACCTAATAAATTTCCATCATAAATTACCACCAGCCAAAAAACAAAGAAAAAAACTATTTGTGTTATACGAGTATCAAACTGTTAAGACATAAGACGTTCTTTATACGCTACATAATAAGACTGTGATATGGATAAACTTAAGAACCAAAACAAAATTCAAACAAAAATGAAAAATAAGAACAGATTTTAGTTTTGCTACATGTTCTTGTCTGTTTATGTATATCTCGTCTTAAGACTTCTGACGATGATACATTACGATAATATTTATACCAAATAGTGTAAGTGCTCGGTGATAGTTTGTTGTAATTTTAAGTACTTATGGGAGCAGTGTCATGTGCAATATACGTGTTTTAAAGATTTGGACACACCGATTTTATTTCGACTGTCTTTGCGGATTATAACGTTTGATTTTAATGGTGCTCATCACTGCATATAACTAAGAATTTTATTTAAATTGTCAAGAATGGGATCCGCTCGAAACGCTGAAACAAACGCCATATTTCGAAACGAGATATAACGAAATGTGCATTGCGAAGCAACGGGAAAGACCCGCCTGATATATAACCCGGTCCTATACTCTCGCTTCTATCGATTTTTAAATTCCTATAAACTGAAATTAAATTTCTTCTTCACCCGCTTGATAAATATAACCCGATAACAAATATCTCGTTTTGATAGTTCGCGTTTTAAAATATCGCGTTTCAAATGGGACCCGTCAAGAATTAATTTTTTTTTTTTTATAAAAGACGGGAATACATTTTTTAAACTAATATTTTGTTACGAATTTGCTTATTCCTGGATTGTGAATATCATAAAAAATTTGGCGGTTTACAATAACAACTATTACATTTCTACTTTATACCACAATTGAAATATCTTCAGGTTTCAAAGGCTTTTTGGTATTAAAATAGCAAAAATGTTAAATTTTATTTTTCAAAAATTAAAATTTTATTATTTTTCAATAAAATTCAAATAGTTTCATATGGAATAAATAAATAAGGATTGAAATAAACAAATTAAAACAAAATAGACTACTATTTTAACTGTTACTATAATATTCGAATTTTTCCATATTCGAACCTGTTTTGTGCGGTCTTTTTTTGTGCGATTTTTTTTGTCGATCCCTTACCACACAAAAACAGGTTTGACTGTATATCCCTCTTCAACCAAAAAAAAGTGGCTGAATTTAAATCCAAACCACACAAATGTGTGATTAAAAAATCATAGTATGTAATGGCGGTTTTGATAAAAAATTTCGCTTTGTTTCAGGTACAACCTACACAATTGTGTGTATAGTTATAATGTTTTTTTCGAACGAAATAATTTTGAAAGGAAAACACAAATGTATAAGTTGGTTTGAAACACATACAAAAATAAATTTTTGACATGGTACTTTTGCCGTACCCACACAATTGTGTTAGTGAGCAGCAAAAGTAATATGCATTTATTTGTGAAATTAACCGGCAGATTCCAGTTTCTGGTACGATGTAATATTTGTTGACGAGAGCAAATATAACGTATTTGGATCAGATAGACGGAAAATGGTGTGGCGCAGGTGTAATGAGGAGTTCAAACCATCTAATATTACTGCAACTGTAAAACATGGTGGTAGACATGTAGTAGTGTGCGGATGTATATCAGCTAATGGGGTTGGGGAATTAAGCTTTATAAATGGAAATATGAATAAAGAAAAATTTTTAGACATTCTAAAAAAAATTAAAGAAAGCGCTGAAAATCGCTGAAGGAATATTGTCCACTTTTAAATTTTATCAAGACAATGATCCTAAACATACGTCATATTTGGTTCGAGAATGGCTACAATTATAGTCCAAAAGTGTTAGAAATCCCTCCCCAATAACCTGACTTGAATCCCATCGAAAATATATGGGACGCTCTAGACCGGCGAATTCGAAAGCCTTCGATAACTTCGGTAGGTGATTTAAAAAAGAGACTGGTTCAGGAGTAGACTGAAATCAGGCAAGATTATTGCAAAAAAATTGTTGAGAATATGCCAAAACACTTACATCACGTTTTAAAGCAGAAGGGAAATCCCAAAAAATACTGATTTAAAAAATTTTACTTTTAAAACACATTTTTTGATTTTGATCGAATATTAAAGTTACGATGAAATAGTATAGTATTTTTTCTGTTCTTTGGTATTTTAATACCAAAGAGCCTTTGAAACCTGAACATTATAGAAAAACCGAATATTAAAGTTACTCACTGTATTTCCGAAAATACCAGAAATATTATCGCAATAATTTTCATAATAACCACTAATCACTAAAACATAATTTCACTTTAAAACCCGCTAATACTTTACCCGCTATTCACTTTCACTTTTAAACTATCGCATCTACCGCGTAGAATATTGCAGATGCCACATTCGTAACGGGTTTGTTCTAGACTAATCTGCTCCCGAACGATTTCTAATGCTGAAATCCAGATGTCACAATTTTGTAAATACCATTAAATATCTATCCCTTAACTGACCAATTCACGTTGAACTAAAGCCCAGCCCACATGACTTAGAAGCCTGTTCGTCGCCATCCAACTGAAATTCTCTATTTTTTTAGCCTCTTGACGCCATCCAATATCGCAGTCTCGATCTATGGTAGATTATATTTCAGTTTCATACTCGAAAACAATCCGCTCAATCGCTGCTGGCAAATCAACAGCACCACGCGTTTCGTCCACACACTGTCCACATACCGCTATCGCCGAAAACAGCCAATGCCCCTATTGTTTGAACTCTCGAATTTCAGCGATATACTGTTTAGCTGGTTCCATTGAACATCACTGTTGCTCATCCAAAGGCCGTCCATCATGCAGATCGATTATCTTTAGGGGATCCCCTCTCTCCCGCCTGCCACTTCTGCGCAGGTCTCACTTTCAGTTTCGAGCTGTTGTATTAATCACACCATTTCCGCTCGATAACGGCCCTGTGAATTGCCAATTACTGCTTCCGATTTCTTTTGCTTCCCTAGCAGATTAGTGAACCATTCGCAATCTCCACTCGCCTTCACTAGTATCTGATCCAAATACATTTTAATGACCCATTCGATGCACTCCCATCCGATCGTAAGTGGACTACTCCAACAATCTTAATTCGATCTGGCCAGCGCTCGTTCTTGTGACGTCTCCACATTTTAATTGAACAAAGCTGGCATAATTGCTGTCTGACATCGTCCGAAAACCACGCCACACCTGCAGCAAGTTTCTCATTTCTCTTTATAAGTCATACTTACTTCCATTTCTCCGTTACCTCACCACCTCTACCATCATCATTATCACATAAATAATCCTTGCACCAGTTGATCCGTTGTCATACTCATTCATCACGAATACCGCCTCTTCCGACTCCCTCTGATCAACAAATGGCTAGCTATGAGGCGTCGGTTCTGCATATGGTTGGGCATCTAAAATCCCATACAGTTTGTCTCCCTCTTCTTGAACTATGCCCAATGGTTCCCCTCGCCTAATCGCACCCATTCCATAATCGCTGATTAATTTGTTCTGTAAAATAATTACTTCGTTAACGACATGTTTGATTCATTTGTTGCATTTCTTTACTAAGGCTGTGTGCCATACTTAAGGTATGTACTTAAGGTACAATTATATAGTTCGGGTATATCCGATAAATATTACATTTTATTTTATTCGCCTCATTGTCTGTCTGACGTTTTTTAATGTGTTTGAGTACAAGACAATAATAAATCGGTATCATGATTGTTGTATTATGATCGTAACAATATTGATCGTCATGGTATTTAAACGGGTACGCTAAACTAAATAAAGTTGGCTGAAAATCAAATTGCCGTTGATGCAGCTAAAATATATATTCATCTGCAGATAATTGTAAATTAATACCCGAGGTGTAAAAAGTTTAGGCTTTCTAGGTTTATTTCAACCCAGAAATTATGTAAGACTAATTCAAATCAACTCTTTAATTTTAAATTGTCATTATCGCCTTCTGCATTACCCAAATCACCATAAATTTACTTTATGGACGTAGTACTTAGGTTACCTAGCTACATTATCGATATATTAGATTAAGTCGAATATTTAATGGTATTTACTTCATCGATGCTAACGGATCCCTTGTCTGCATTATCGACTTACATTTACTTTTCTGTTTTATCGACATTACGTATCTACTTGGATGTGATTCAAATTTTTGGAAAAATTTGAAAGTGGTGTAAATGGATTGCTCGGGGTCGACAACAATGAATTGGAGCGATGTGTAAAAACTTTTTAGTATTTAAAAAATTTTGATAGAAGGACTCTAGGATTAATATAAATTTTTGTTGAAGTTATTATTTTTAGCCAATAATTCTTACGTAAGAATGGGAGAGTTAGTTTGATTCCTCCATTTTTGTATATGCGTAGTTGATTATTCTGCTCTGGCTTAAGCAGGCGATGTTTTACTAATTGAACAACCCGGGAAGCATGGTCATTAAATTCCCCATAGCGTGTGGTAGGCTCTCAAACAGTTTAATCACTTTATCTGACACTCGAACTTAAATAACACTTGCTGATAAGCCGTGCGCCTCTGTACAGTCGTTATTTTACTCAAGCCAGATAAGTTACGTTTTCTTAATCGTTTTTGTCAGGTTCAATCGCTTTTCAAACCAACAAAGCCTAGTAAACCTGCATGTACCATTTCATGGGGTCTATGGATGACTATACCTCCAGTCCATTACCCTCAGTTATTTACCACCGGTCATTACTCCCCTAGTCATTTCCCCTGCCCGGACATTATCCCCACCATTACCTCCTGATTATTTCCCCTCCGTTATACCCCGATGGTTTTTAAAAAATACTGTAATTATTTTGGGTGAACTACCCAAATCTGCGTGGTGTGGATTTAATATCCTTTTAAGGTCAATTAATACTCCCCTTTTCATTCCTGCACACACCCACCCATTCACCTATTGACACAATTACAGTATACCACCTGCACGTTGCAAGCTCCATGTCAACCTGCACACTGACATGAACGGTGGGTCGGCGCTGAATTCTGCACTCCAACAGAGGGTCTAAGTTGTGTTTATTACCATCACCGATCGTAATCGATGAAGAAAATTCTCTTTACATCCTGTCTCTGGTGGGATTCGAACCCAGTACCTCCCGGTCCAAATGCCGAAGCTTTAACCACTGCGTGACATATATTTTAAATTTACAGAGATTTAACATAGGCTTACAATTTTTTACTACATATAATATGTTATAGTCTTACATAGATTCAGTTTTTAGAGAATTGCTTCAAGCTGAACTCGAATCCGTCATAATAAAAATTTTGCTAAATCAAAATTTAGCTAATTGATTGAGACACCAAAACTCAACTAATCACGGAAATAAATTTGTTTAATAATTTTTCCCGAAGGAATGGTATCAGACGATACCTTAATCATCTAATTTTTTTCAATATCATTCGTGTTTTTTTATTATTTGGTACTTAGGACCAGCCACTTGGATGAATTAATCATCTCATGACAATAAGCAGCTTATTCGTATAATCTTCATATGAATTCTCTTTGAGAACCCAAAATGTACGAAAACGAATAAACGAATTGTGCTACGCTACCATTAACGAAAATTATGCATAATGGCGAGGAAGGTGGGTGGGGGTGGGCAGTAACGGTGGGGAAATGATCGAAGGGTCAATGATCGGAGGGGTACAAATCGGGGGAAATTGCCATAGGGGTAATGAGCGTAATGACCGATGGGTAATTACTGGTGGTAATGGCGGGGGTATTATGCGAGGGGGGGAGGGGGCACGTACATCGGGAGTTAGTTCGGAAAAAATACCATGGTATCACACAAAATGTAATAAAACAACAACAAAGTTGAAAAATATTTCAACTCGGAAGCGATTGTTGATTCACCATACCATGGTACTCCTTGTATTGATATAACTATTCTTTGAAAAATTGTGTTGTCCAGAATTATTTCATAATTGGTCACAGAGAGGTTCTCAAATTTAGGTTATATTTAGTTAACCCGCGTGAGTTTTCTTGATTCTTTATAATTTAAATCGTAGAAAATAATTTGATCATTACGATTCTAATAAATTAAAATTAGCTTTACAGTTAAATTTGTATAAAATTAGATAATACAATTCTTAGAATTCGAATAAACTAAGCTATTTAAACCATAATGTATACCAATTTAAAATCTGAAATAGATCTACAATTCTAAATCTAATTATCAAAATACTGAATTGAATAGAGCCAATTAAATTTATATTTATTTTATCTATTTCCAGGTAAGATTTGATTTGCTTTATAATCATCCACCTACACTCAACTGAATTTTCTCGTTAAGAGTTTTGTAAGTACCGCATACAGTATACAATTTAGCATATAAAAAGACTTTAAGTGGCCGAATCGAAAACCACATAAATTTATGCGACATATTTTCAATGAATATGTACAATAGATATGATTGATAAGATAACAACAACGATATATACATAAATATTTTTTCACATTTGATTTAGTTTCGTGTCGCGTTATCAATTATTGAACGAATGAATACCAAAAAATATTGCGATAAACATCTATAATGGTGATGAATCGATTTATGTGCTGTGTATATACTGCCTAGTTATATATTATGTATATAGGCATGTACATAATTTGCCAGTATTATGTACATATGAATCACGTAAATTTAACCGCTTCGATACACGTTTTTTGTCGTAGGTACATAAAGTTTTGTTTTAATGAATGACTACGTCACTAACGATATTCTGTTTTTTAATTTTTATTAATTTGAAACTCGCGAGAATTAATTTAATTTTTGTGTACTGTACTCTAATGTATATATGTAGATTATGTATGTTTATTGATCAAAATTGAGGTCGATGCTGGTTTGCTGTATTATGATAAAGTGTAATATGTATTATGTTTATATAGAGTTGAACTACTAAAAGCTAAAAAATATTTAGAAACCTAAAAATTTGTCGTATTATGTATGTGTGCGTAAACTATATGGAATGTAGAATGTACTTGAGCATTATGTGGTGCGACCCTCCTAGAAATTTTGGTTAGTACATAGCCTTACCTCATTGTGCCCGTATGATTAACTAAATAATTTTAATTTTATTTTTCATTTTGATTTGAAAGTCTATAAACAAATTTGTCAGTTTTGGGTTTGACGATGTGCAATTTTAATCGCTCTGTTAATTCATTATTGAAATAAAATTGTGTTGTAGTGAACTTGAAGAACTTGAACCGCTGCATTTAGCCAAGTTTTGATTCAGCTTGCTATACTTACTTCATTCGTGCTATAGCCAACATGATATTTTGAGTATGCAGTTTCTGGACACTTTAAATTATTGGACACTTCACTCCTGGACACATTGCTAAAATATTGGACACTTTTAAAATTTTGAACAGAAATTTATGCGAGTGTCTAATTTTTTGAACAATATTTAGATTTTAGATGGACATTGTAAAATGTGTAAATTTAAAAACCAATTCTGTTTGTAAAAGAGATAAGATTTTTGTATTTCACAATCTTGGTTTTATAAATAATTTTAATCATTAGGATGTCGTTAAACGTTAGAAAGGGCTTACATTGTGGAATAAAAATCGTCTAAGGCGGTTCGAAATAAACCGTAGGGCACTCGCACAGAATTTTTGAACATTAATGCTATCTGCGGCATTAGGTGATTTTAATTCCAAAGTATATGCCCTTTCTAACCTATATAGCCACTATGGGAGTCAATGTCTTAGATTCTAAAAAAAAATTCTGTTTGTTAACTGTCATTATTCTGTTAAATCTGTCTGTTTAAAAGGAAGGATAGAAAATGTATTTTATTTTTTTCGAAAATAGACGGAGCGACAAGTCAATACACGAAAATATATAATGTGGGTGGAAAAATCCCCAACGCTCGAAAATTCATAATGTGCATTGTTCACATCTACTGAACCAATATTCCCAGCAGAACCAATATCCCCAATAAAACCAGCTGCTACACTATTAATTAATCTTAAAAAAATTATCACAAAAATTTGAGCTTCATTTTGAAATAAAATTGATTATTTTAATATTAATTAATAATTTCATGTCGATTACTGCCTCTAAAAGAGATCTTAGATCAGTTAAATTATAGTTATAAGTTAAATAATTTTTCCATTAAACCAAAATACATTTTCTCACTCCTTTCGACCAAAAGCAACATTTGCTTTCGATTTTTGAACTAGTGAGGTAGTTCAAAAATCGAAAGCAAAATGCATCAGGACAGCCCAGCACAAACGCAATCTACAACAATGTATTCCATTCCCTAGAGACCAAACCAGACTGACTACTAGAAATCCAACTACAAAAATCGAAAAACTTTAATTTACAAAATTGTCCCTTGAAAACGAATTCTCAATGAAAACTCGGCTGCAATACAAAACCCTCTCCGGGCGGGAACATGTACGAAGAAAAATTCGTAAGAAAAAATGAATCCACTATAAGCCACTTGACAGAAATATTCCGTTTTCACTAAAACAAAAGATGGTTGGCCTTCGGCCTCGGGTGCCAACTTCTTCACCCGAGTGAAAACACAATCTCCTACCTCCCCTCCCTGATGCCACAATGCAGTTGTGGTTATTATTTTTTAAAGTTTAGTAAAAAAAACGTAGCAATTTATTAAACTAGGGCCTTAAAGCAGAAAACAGATGTGCAGATTTTATGCATGCAGCAACGCATGCAGATTTGCATGTAGAATACATAGCATAATTTTTTGACACTTACGTGCGACATTTTTTATTTAGAGTTTAAGCACGCTATCAACTTTTTGTCACACAGATAAATATTTTTGCAATTGAAATATCTTGTATCGTATAAAAATTGGAAATTCTGTAATTTTCTCCTCCATCTTGACAAAATTTAGTGTCAAAAGTGGAAAATATCAAACAATGTCACATGAAGTTACCGACGATTTTTAATTTGATATTTTTTCATGTTGTCAATACCGAGGGAGGCGCAGTCAAATTAGAAATAGAGACGACGTGCGGAATTCTGCATGGCATGCGTCGTACATGTATTTTAACCCAGATACACTAGTGTATTTTAATTTTGATGCATGCAGAATTCTGCACATGTGTTTCCAGCATAATCGTGGCCTCAAATTTCATTTATAATGGCTTTTGTTAGCGGAACAGTTCTTTGAAACCTTCAAAAGACGATATCGTAAAATTTATCAATATTTGCGTCGATATTGTCAGATTATTGTCAGGTTATTACTTCTTGCGCCAATTGAGGCTTTAACATAAAATAAAAATAAAATATTTATGGAGAAAAGCCGCCAACTATGGCTTGTGATATATAGACAATTCACCACCAGGAATCAAACCCGGCCCGAATTACAGAGCAAGCGCGTTCAACTTACTTTGCTATCGAGAAAACCAGATCAAGTTCAATATATTGATTGGATTCGTCGGCATTTAGCTTTCTGAAGTCATAGATCACATTGTTTTGTATGGCAATTGTTATTCTGTGTTAGCTCCTGGATTTTTTTTCATTTTATTTAAATTATTACGACTGAATACAATTCATCTAGTAATTTTTCTTTCTTAATCTAGTCACTTGTAAATGAGAAGAGGCCCATAGACCAGCTCCATCTCCTTAATCCATTAAATCAATTGGTTTCGTTCTCTGCAATTGCCTTACTGCGCATGTGAAGTGTCCAACATACCACGAAGCTCTTCATTTACGTGTTGATAAATACGTTGTCCATGAATTATACGAAATAAAAAGAATATGCTTTTATTTCTTCTTGAATCGTCCGAATATTTAGGTCTCTATGAAGGTCATCATTCCTAATGTACCACGGAGCGTTAACTATATCACGTAGCACTTTGTTTTGAAGAGTTTGTATTATTTTGGTGTTGGTTTTCTTTGTACAGCCCCTTCCGTAAGTCCATACAGGCTTTAGCACCTGTTGATAGCAATTTATTTTCGGTTGACAATTCCGAATTTTTCCCGAGTAGCCAATACATTTTTCGGCATTTGATGTTAAGTTCATCTTTTTTCTTTTTAACGTGCTCTTTCCATCTGAGCCTGGTATCCTAAGGTCATCCCTAGATATTTAGTCTTATTTGGATACTCAATCTGCTGACCTTTAATGATTACAGGTTTGTAACTGACTTTTAGGTCAGTAAAATTCACATGGGTGGATTCCGATCCATTGAGCCCGGTAACATCGTTTAATTGAGGTAAATCTGAGCAGGTAAATAATAGGTCCCAAAACACTACCCTTCGGAACCCTTGCCGAAATCCTTTTTAGCCCGAAAGTGGCGATTCTCTATGTATGATTTTCAAAATATATAATATTGTTTTTATAAATCTCTATGTAGTTTGAAGAGTAATGCTTTGTTCATAACATCGGGAAAATAGCATGGTATTTGTACCATGGTATTGAAGTAAGAAATATTTCAACTCGAGTATGAAAAAAGTAGGCGGAGTTTTTATATTTTGAAGCGATTTCATTGGTGAAGATCATCGTTATCAATACCATGGTAATTTTCCCCGATGTTATGAACAAAGCATAAACCTCTGTGCCATACCCTATTGAAGGCCTGCGTCACATCCAAGAAGATACTAGAACACACCTTTTTCCTCTCTAATGTATTCTCAATGATATCTGTAACCCTATGAACATGCTCAATATAGTTGGGTGTTTCTCTCTGAAATCAAACTGATATTCTGGGATAAGATTTCTTTATTATATGGTTCTTTTTTAGTTCTTTTAATGTTACAGGCTTAATATCTCCGAAATCAGATATTCTGGGCGTATCAGCAGTGTTTTCGTAACTGGTCTGCCGACCTAGAGGTTGAAATGTTTCTTCAAGAAGGTCAGCTTTATCTTTCGCACTTCTAGCCCATTTCCCATCGTTTGTTTTAATTGGGGAGTTCTGCGTTTTTGGTCGTTTTAATCCTTTTGTTGATTTCCAGAGGAAATAGTCGGTATCTTTCATTGGAGCTAGAGAACAAAGATATTTTCCAATTGTTTCATTTTTCACTGCTTTTAAAGCTTTAAGTTTGATGCACAAGTTGTTTAACGTTTAAAGCTCCTGAATGTCGAATAGAATTTCCACTGGTTTATGGTATACATAATTTAAGACAAATGCTCTAAAGATTGAGATATATTAAAGTGTTTAGTTTATAAGTGAATATTAAATCCAAAATTCATTTTGGATTTAACACACATTTTGTTTACAGTTCGCTTCCAGAATGAGGAGGAATGGAAGATATGTAAATGTAGATACATATTTTTCCCACGAAATTTTTTACACATAATTGCTCAATTGAAGATGGAGTTAGTTCAAATTCAGCATTGCCGAGCCGAAGTCCAGCTTCATGAATAATTGACTAAAATAACTCTTCTTCCAAATTTCTTTGTGCTGGTCGCGGCTGAGCGATCGCATCTATATACTATACACAATCGTTTGGGAAGAACTCAGATCTATGTATTACTGGACTGAAAGATGTTTCGCAAATTGCATAGATGAGATTATTTGGTACTAAGACCAGGTTGTTAAATATTCCTGATTTAGAAGACATTTTGTTCACGTGTTGGAAGTAAATTGAGCAGTTTTTTTATTTGTTGGAACTTACTTGTTATTTTGTGAGGTGATTACAGGAACTGTGCGGAGAATGGGAGTTTTGTAAAATTCAGATTCTTTGAGCAGGATACCTTTAGGCCATGCACTGGATGACATACCACAATAAAAGATATCATCTGGAACGGTTATTCTGAATGACTGTTGACACCATTTATTGATTTTGGTGTTAGACTTTTAAAATTAAATTGTATATTCGAATTTATGACTTATAAATGGCAAATGAGTAAGCACTGTGGCTGTCAATTTACAGATCCTCGAGCAAGTCATATTTCAAAATTGTAAAAACGATTTATCAAATAAAATAAACTTAAGAGAAATGAAGTTCGATATCCAAAAGTTGATTGCCAATTGAAATATGTCATAGGTACCATCATTTCAAATTTAAAATTTCGTGTATCACACGCAGATGGTTTGACATGACAAACAACAAAATATACTCAAAACATCAAGTTGCGAGAAACTTGATACTTGCAGTTACAGTTTCAATCGACAACCATCATTATTCATCAGTCATCACCACTCCATGCAGGAATATACTATTGGGTTAAGTCTCCACCGTTTTTATCAAAAAAGTGTCATGTATTGTGAAAGAACGGTAGGTTATGTTTTATTCTAAGAATTCCTAGTTATAACTTTTTCTCATCTTTCTGGCAGCATACGAATACCACGTCGGAAGAACAATTCATCTTTTGAGGCTATCCAAGAAAATAACCCAATTTTTGGCAACATGCGGACGAGTGCACGGCTCAATCTCATCAATTGTGTTCGGTAGAGAGCCCCAGTAAAGGTTTCGTTGGGATTTATCGACTTTTACAAGACGTCAAGATGATCCCACCAAATACAGAAGATGGCCAGGTGGTCCCCATGATTTCTTTGTTTTTGGGTTAACGTAGTGGATTCATTTTACATCACCAGTGTCTATGCGATGCAAAAAACTCTTTCGTTTATGCCTATTCACATGGTGAATAATCGGCATTTAACATGTCTCGGCATCTATTCATATGGTACCCGATTTCTTTGCTTTTGTATTATTCCCGCTTCCTTGTAAGTGCAAGTTTGCATTTAAAACGTATCTTCAGCCAATATTGCTTCCAATTCCGCGTCTTCGTGCACTTTTGGCTTAGCGCTACGTTCTTAATCTTCGACATTAAATAAAACTAAAAATCAAAAATGACTAATATTTTAAGGTTATGTTGTCGACGAACGGCGGATACTTATTTGTATACTCAATAACTATTTCGTTTTGAAGCCTTTTCGTTATTACAAAGCGATAAAAGATTAGTCAGAACATTTCAGCAGAATCGATTGGGGCCGATGAATTAACTTTTACTTAATGATATAATGCTGTGCTTTGTTTCCAAAGATTCGTGACCACTAAAAGGTGGATATCCCATTCTCGATCAAGACGTGGGACATTATATCCAGTGTATTTGAAAATAATGAGTAAGGTAAAAGTTTTATTCTGCACAGAAGGAGTGATTATAATTACTGTGTAAACCTTATATAGGATTGGAGTCAGGTTGACAGGTTGAACTCTAATGATAAGTGGGCAAAGGAAGGAAAATGTCCAGTTATTTTGTAACTTTGGTTTGAAAGTAGAAGGAATACCATCCAATTACGCTTAGTTGTACTCTGCAAAGCTCGGATTAGGTTAGTTCCTTAAAAATTAATAATTTAAAGAAGAGTTGAATTCCGGTTTGTTTCTCATACAGAAAAAAAAACAAATTTGTTCATTAACCAATTAGTTAGAAGAAATGTGTGCACATCCACTCAAAGAATTTCCAAATGAACTCCTCCTCAGCCATTTAGAACCGATTTTAATGAAAATTTGTGTATGTGTTTGAGTGGGTTCCGGGATGGTCTAGATTCACAATTCGACCCGGTAGGTGGCACTGCAATCGGGTTCTAAGAATTTTTTTTGTTTTTTGACGAAATTTCTTTTTTATTTTCTTTGACGATCAATTTGGACAAATCTTGGAAAAACTGATTGCTTTAAAGTGCAGAAAATTTGGGCTGACTATTAAACTGCTCCTGCGAGCCCTAAAGATCAAACTGGTATGCCTATATTTGTCATTTATAAATGCATAGTATATTTAAATGGAGAACAACGTCCTCATAAAATGGAAAGTAAATAAAATAATAAATGATTTTTAAAATATTGTTTAACATTTAATAATGTTTTATTTCTTTTTGAATTTTTTAACTCTGTTATTGGCTTTCGAATATAATTGATAGCTCCTATTGGAAGCCGAATTCCAAAATTCCACGTATCTATTCAGTTGGTTTTGGTGGTTTTGGTGAAGGAAAGTTTTATCAAGCAAATTCATTAATATTTGATAAAAAAAAAATTACGAAATATTCCATACAACAAATTAAAAAAAATATATTGCCAAAAACGAAAAGTAACCTGAATAATAAAGGAATAAAGGAGCAGTTTTACTAGTTTTATTCTAAGTGAATGATTCGAATTCAAAACTAATTTTTTAAAGAATACGGTCGATAGGGATGGATCATTTCTTAACTGATTATGTTAAAACTCTACAAGTAAAGTCTAAATAAGATTCTAAAATGATTTTTTGCTAAAGCTCTAGGATATGGCCATTAGCGACATAATTTGGCTATTTATTGATAGATAATGACAAAATTCGACATATGTGATGTAAATAAGATTCTAAAAGGATTTTTTGACTAAGTTCTGAAATATATCGCCCTTTTTGTCTCCATTTAGATCGTGTCAAATTTAAACATAATCGGTTAACAAATGGCCAAATTCCATCTCTATTGACCATATTACACAGCTTTATCAATAAATCATTTAATAATTCCATTTCCATCGCACGTGACGAATTTCAACATAATCGATTAGAAAATGGCCTACTTCCATCCCTATAATGACAATATTGCAGAACTTTATCAAACATCATTTTAAAATCCCATTTAGATCCCACCACATGTCGATTTTCGACATAATCGATTAAGAAATGGGTAGGTTTCAGCCCTATTCGCCTTATTCCAGAACTTTATCAATAACGTATTTTTTGAATCCCATTTAGGACACACAGTTCGAATTTCAATTAAATCAATTAAAAATGGCCTAGTTCAATATAGCGATGGCCATATTTCAGAACTTTATCATAAAATCATTTTTAAATTATCTCTTTCTCTCTAGTTATCACATTCCATATATGAAGAAATTTTGGCCCCCCACAGTGGTCCTCCATTGATTTCGATTTATCGCTCGCGCCTTCCAATTTAAACAGCCTATTAAACGTAAGTCTTATTTAACGAGGACCAGTCAGCACAGTTGACGTCTTCCTCTACGACGTACCCGCATGTTTGTTGCTAGTTGGTTCATACAAATCTGATATTCGTTTTTCCCAACTTTAATTGGACCAAAGATTGAAGGAATGTCTATCCGTTTACCATAAAAATAGAGAAAATATATCACTTTCGATAGCCAGTACAGGTTTTATGAGTGTTTTGTAAAGTGCGAGCTTACACGTTCTTACTCGTTCTATACACAGCATATTGATCAACAATGCTTCAGGTGATTGTGCGATATGCTAATAATAAAACCATAATTAATTTAAATCTAATTTTAATTTTTCATTATACTTAATCTCCTATCAATTATTTGGTACGAGCCACCCGTTATCTCTGAAAAGCTTTGTTTATACGACTTCTTATTATTTTATTAAAATACATCCGAAGCTTGCTACTACGAGGCTGCGGTTTAGGGACCAACCACACCGTGGTAATTTACAATTTACAATTAAAATTCTCATCAGTTAATACTATTTTGATTATGATGACAAATCCATCAGAAACAAACGTCAACAGGAAACTGCTCCAACCTGCCCACCTGTTGATGGTTAGCATAAACATTGTTAATATTACCAAGCAATCTATATAACTCTATATTAAATTAGCTATAAATAATTACAAAGTTTGTAAATTGCAATAAACAACAACCAGCAATTCAATTTCAGTTAATTTCCGGTACTGCCGAAAGAGTTAAAAAAAAATTCTGTATTCAACGTACGAGTACATGCATATATGAACTACATATAATCAACATCCGTTTTCTACTTTTCTACTCAATAAAATTGAAAACTATAGAAAAGTAATATGTATTTGTAGTATGTAGAAGTAGTAGCAGCGGCAACAACAAGAGCATATCTGCGTTTTTCATTTCAAAGTTGACGGGAGAGTTAATATGAATTGAATAAATTTCTTTGTGCAAATGTAACGTTAAATAGAGTATGGCACAGCACACAAAGTTGAATACGGAAATTGAGGTTTTTATTGATTAAAAACTTCACAAAAAAACTATAAGTTGATTGTTGCTTAAATGATGAACAACTACTAGTATATACGTTCGTAGTGTATAGAATACTACTCGTATAACATAGCGAGACTTGCAACTTAGTTAATTTTGATATTTAGGTATACCGGAAGTCACCACTCTGTCACTATATATATATACATATCGCTAATCCAAAATTGAATCAGTATTCATTGTAAATCCGCAAATGATAAGTAATCTCGTATTGTGTATCAGGATATTCGAGTACGTGTACACCACAAATATTTACTTTAATTATCTATTTAAATTACCTACGCTGTTTATTTCATCAATATTCAGAAATAACTCGCGATTTTATTAATGGCTAATTGTACAATGTACAGTACAGTAATCGTACACGAAACACAACAAATAATAAAATTGGGAGGAAGGGAGGTGTATATACTCACATAGATAGTGTACAAAAACAACGAAATGATATAAACCGAAACTATTTCGAGGGTGTAATCAATATTAGTCAGTTAGTGTATACAATGCTGTCTTGTGGATTCAAACAGGGCTGTAAGGTGTCCATAACCCCCCTTTAACAATTTAACCCACACCCGGATCGTGTATACTGAATAATTAAAACAAAACTATCATCGCTTCTCGTTAATTCAATCATCTTCTATTCGTTTCGTCTTACATGTACGATAGTACAAATATATGTAGTGTTTTAACCTTAATTGATCTTTATCAGAAAAGCAAAAACTAAAAAAAACTTAATTTAATTTGGACGCGATGAGATATGAGACGAAGTGAAGAAGACATTAGAATAAATTTGCGATTAAAAATGTTAGTCGCGATAAAACGGAATAACAGCAACAACACAAGCGTATGTACCCCGTATGGAAATCAAAAAAATGTTTTACAGAAGAAGTTCAAAGAGCGCGATTTTAATTGGAGATTTTTGTTGTTGTTAAGTCAAGAGTTCAATTTTTAAAAGAGGTCATCGTTTCCCATAAGTGCTCTTGGGGATGTAATTTTTAAAAGAAAATATCATTGTCATGAAATGGGTTCCTAGGAATTTTGTTTACTGTAAAGCAGACAATCAGCAACAGAAAATTCTAAATATTTGAAATTGTATGTACTTGAAATAAATTGTATTTAGGTATAGCGTTAACTTGAGCTTGCGGCCGGTAATTAAATAAAGAACAACACGTAAATCTTTTGGTTTTAACAGAAGCTAAACTACCTAACTTAAACCGATAACAAAAAAAAAAAAAATCGGCGTTGGGTGCGCTACGATAAAAAATATGAAATTATTCAAATGACTAATTTGCACCCCAAAGTAGAGTTTCATGTAACTGGGCGGAAAGTTTTGTAAAATATCACGTAAAAACGTGAACTAATCCAAATGAACTCCCAGTTATTTTATGGAAATAGTAATGCCTGCCAAATACGTAACAACGCACAAATAAAAAAATTTCCCAATAAGCAATGCCGACGAAATTACATTTAAATTCACGTGCAAGAACCACACTCTTTCTATGGAACGAACCAAACCACGTGGAAATCTATACTACTCGCCAAGTGTCACAAAAATTCCTGTGTGGATGTGAATCGCAACAAAAATGAGAAAAAATTGGAAACTCGGATTATTCCATATGCACTTCCATACCCCATGTGAATTGAGCAGTTTTCCATCGTAATTTTGACATGGAATTATTAGTAATTTTTCTTTGAAATTAAAATAATTTTGTCGCAGTTTTTTCTAAAATGTATTAATGTTTTAAATTAGACAGATTGGCTGATAAATTTCTACAATCCGTTTCTGTAATTTATTTAAAAAAAAAGGGAAATTAGAAGAAATTAGACCAACAAAGGTTAGTTCTAATTTGCCACCGAAAAATAGGGTCCAGACTAGATCAGTTAGACAAGAACTTTCAAAAAATAGTTACTGGTTTATTATCACCATTAAATTTGTCTTTTTTCTTTTTGTAAATTTTTAAAATTATTTCATGAATTCATCCGAATTGGGGGGCGGTGGGAGGAAAAGAGGAGATTATTATGGCTTTTCCTAAGTTAAACATCGCACAGTTCTCTTTCCAAAATTTTAATAGAATTAAAAAAAAACTATAGAAGAATCACTTAGCTTAGGTTAGGGTGATTGTCCTAAAGGGCTGGCATAGACACAATCAGGTCCGAAGCCGTGCCACAATGTTTTCCTCCTCACCAACTCATCGAACCATCTTGTTGAGCACGAAGCGTAGGTTATCATTAACTTCAATTTATTAAGTCATTTCGAAGGCAGCAACTACGACAGTAATCATGTGATTTGAATCAACATTATCCTCGCCTGATTACGTATGAGACCTTGTCCCGTAATAACACCCATCACCATAGTGACGTACCGCCTCCTGAGCGATACCAGATGCCTGGATCTTGGCAAGTCTAATTTTGTCCACATCTGCCTAGTTAATGTGCATGAGTTACTACTGGACCATTTACCGTTCGTTGTCCTTCTTCCTTTCTCTTGAAAAAATAAGGCAGATTGTGT
This sequence comes from Nephrotoma flavescens, assembly GCA_932526605.1. Classification (NCBI taxonomy): domain Eukaryota; kingdom Metazoa; phylum Arthropoda; class Insecta; order Diptera; family Tipulidae; genus Nephrotoma; species Nephrotoma flavescens. The sequence goes on along the minus strand of OW052222.1, from coordinate 262,640,833 downwards.
GTTGCAGAGTTAGTTCATCCGCCTTTTCATTCCCCGTAATATGAAATGCCCTGGCTCCCACATCAAGTGGTTGTTGAACTAATCTGCCATCTCGTTAAGAGATGAGAGAGAATTCTGGGCTACTTTCGACGTAAGGAAATATGGTTTGAGATATTACTTTATACCAGTCCACTACTTACAGCAAGGAGAATTTTTTTGGAGAGCATGGCCAAACCTTGTGGTTTGTCTGTACTCACAAATCTGCTATCCAAACAGGCTTGCCGTCATTACCCTGTTTTTGTCATTTGATCTGCCGAGGCCCTAAGTGACTATTCCACGCATAGAGAAGAGAGTGTCTGCGTGATCGCCTCTTACCTGACGTGTTTAAAGGGCCCTTTCATAACCAGAATCGTTATCATGGAGTATTTCTTATCTTCAAGGTATTTCTCCTTGGTAGTGGAGAGTATTTTCCACAGATTTTCCCTTGTAGTATGCGTGTTGGAATTTCTATACCCTGATTCTGATATTTGACTCATTCGAACTCCTAATATGTGCTTCTATTTCTAAAATTTTTAGTCGAGAAGACACTAAACTTATAGGTCTGAGGTAAAAGTATTACAATTAATTCAGTTCATTTACTAAAAATTTGGCAGAGTTCTAGGCTGACCTTGAAGGTACCTTCCAGCTACAGTAAAGCTAAGTCAATCATTTGTTGGATAGAATTCCGCTGGTATAGCATCATCGGGTTTTGCCGCCCTAAAAGGCTTAACACTATTTAAATACCACAGAATTTTTCTCCTATAATCCGGCTTACAATGCCTGCTTCTCTGTTATCCTTAGGTACTGTTATTAGTTCTAAAAATATCCCAGTCGATTTTTCTCCTGTTTATATACATATCTAGGATTTTTGGTGGGTTTTGTCTCCAATCCATATTGAAAATAACAATGATCAGAAAAGGAATGATGCCCCGACACCTTCCAATTCACTAAACTATCGATAATGGGATCTGAGACACGTGTAATGTCCAGTACTTTTTGTCTATTTGTAGTTATAAACGTTGGTTTACAGCGAGTATTTTATAGAAATAAGTTAGTACTAATAATAAATTCAAGGAGTAACTCACTTCGTTCATTCAGGTGGAATATCTTCACCATCATGTGGAAGGATGATGTGGTAGAGGTTTTGGTCATCCAGAGTAACTTTCCCGATAGTAAATAGAAGAATAGTAAAAACAATTTTAGAAAAAAATAAATTATTTTTTTCAGTTGTAAAATAAAAATTGTACTGGTTTTAAAAAATATTCTCTCGTATCAATTTTTAAAAAGTATTTCGAGCTGGAACAAATTGTACAAAGTAGGTCAAACCTAATTGATGGGTACCTAAACGAATTTTCCCAAAGTATTAATCAATCGTTGTTTGATTGTCAAGAAACTACTAGTTTTTATCAAAATCATTCGAAGCGAATAAAATTATAAAAAGGAACCGGGCGCCCACCGATCGATCCCTTAAACGATTTTTGCCGAACTTCTCTGAACGAATTATTCCAAAAGCAGGGCTTATTGCAATTCATCATATCATGATATTTGAAAACTCCCTGTAACCAATTTGTATGAAAATGGTTTGAGCCTAAAAAGCTCAAAATAGCTGGCCTCATCGGATGATCTATATACTAATTTTCTGAGAGCAGGCGGACCTTCGAATTAATTTTCCCGAATTTAGGACTAATCGCAACCTGATTCTCGAAAATCTGTTTTAACACATTTTTAAATTTTAAAACGAGATGCTTCAGCCTTGGCGTTTACAATCTCCCTCTCACCAATTTGTATCAAAATCGTTCAAGCTGATACGTGTTTTAAAAGTCTGATTTTTTCTGAAACCAGGACGCATTTTAATCGCTTGTCTGCGGTAACCTACTCTCATCAATTTTATTCAAAATTGTCCGAACCAAAAAAATAATAAAATAAACTTTTCCGAAATCAGAATTTATCGCAAACGCTTCCTGCCACTGGGAGCCTCCTCCTCAATCGTCCGAGCCGAGAAAGTTTAAAAAGTAATCCGGGTTGTCTAACGGCAGGGCTAAAGCTAGCTGATAGATTCCCAAAAGCGCTGATAAATATATTAAACTCTTTGAAGATGGTTAAATACGCAATTATCAAACTGGAGTGTCGCGCAAAATACGTTTGGCTGCGGGTTTTGCTGCTATCTGGAAAATGACTCTCGAAATATAGTTCCAGTTAGTAATGAGTTTATCAGCAACAGAGTGCAGAGAAAATGATTAGATGATGATAGTGGGCAGATACCGATCATTAAGATCAATTTGGGAAAGCGTATAGGAGCTACAAAGAAGAAACGTTATGAGATTTTATAAAAACGTCGAAAACCTTAAATCAAAATTTTGCATCGGCCAAGTCGGCGGCTAAAAAGTCCTTTGAATAATATTTTAATATATTAGTGAGATCTCGTACATAATAAGTTGTGTATGTATCGCAAGGAGATTGAAAAACGCAGGCCATGCATGGAACAGGAACAGTCCCTTACTGGCAACAAGGACCATAACTCAAATTGAAACAGGTAACATAGTTCAATATGCAGTTACCTCGCGGGAGACTGAAAATAACATATAAGTTTCTGATTTAATGATCGGAGCTCCCCACGAATATGATTTTGGTAAATTAAAATAAGATAAGGAAACGATATACGATAGTTGCAGAATAATCTATACTGAAAGTGCTCGGCTTGCTTGAGATCCACAGTATAATAGTTTCACCTTTGAAATCCGACTCGATCAAGATTTACGATGATAAAGGATTTTAATTTTACGATTCATAAGTCAAACGACTTTAAGATAGCAGTGTTTCATTCAGCAGTAAGTCGTATTTAACACCAGTTTAATGTTTAACAATTCCTTCAGAGTAAATCTATTTATGGATAATCATCACATTAATCGATTTGCCCGCAGTTGTAGGATTCAGCTTGAGAGGCAGTAACATCAACAAAACAAGCTGGGCCTGACTATTCGAAATACTAAATTGTCAACTTTTCGTGGCTAAAGGAAATACTAAATTAAATTAAAATAATGGAAGAAGATAATTATTTGCAAATATTATTTTAAACTACGAAATGTTTATAGATAAAAAGTGCCATGTAAAAATTTGTACTAGTCCACAATAACGCATTTGCATTAAATACCAAATAATGACATTTGACAACTAACATGAAAAGTTACCTCGCGAGGAGACTTTTGGTTTGTAAGCTGGCGGCGACTAGCGTAAGGTCACCTCGAAAAGTTTAGTTCATAATTTAGCCGAAAAAATCGACCTGAGGCACACTGCATTAGAAGAAATAGCTAAGTGGCTTTCAAGAAGTTGGACTTATACGGAATACAATTGTGGGGGCTCAGCCTGTGCCTCAAATTGGAAAAAAAATTGCAACGTGTACACGTGTAAAATACTACGAGGGATGGTAAACTTACCTTGGTACATACGACACAAACATATACACTGTGATCTCAACATCGAAACAGTGGCAGATACAATACAGCAGCCCAGCAGAAAATACCAAACTAAATTAAATGAATATCCCAACACATTAGCTCGGGAAATATTAAGAAGGCCTAAATATCGGCACCTTAAAAGAAAAGATCACTTTGATCTAGCTAACTAATTCAAATAGACAACAAACCAATAAGTGCATATTAATATTAAGAATTAACCAGGTTAATTCTTAAAAATTCTTTGTTTGGCTAATTAGCTTGTAAGGTTTCAAAACAACTTGTAAGTTTCCCAAGATAGGGAAGATTCAATAATAAAGCCAAAGGCAGTTCTATAATAAATTCCATATACCTTTAATTTGTGAAACGTAATCGTATTCCGATATCGAGATCCATTTACAGTAGTAGCAATTCCACCATCGTTTTCCGCGTTGTCTAATCGTAAATCTCTCCACTTTTAATAATCGGGATGTTTCTGTCAAACAACATAAGGCACTCTAGTACAAAAAATATAAATGGCGGCAAATTAGTAAATTAGAAAAAGTCTTTACATATTTTCGTGCACTGCACCCAATGTCTAATTTGTTTTAGAGGTTTAAGGAGATTTTAAATTAAATATTTTTTTGAAAAATTGATGGTTTAATACCCTTATACGTCAATTTGTAAAGAGTGTGGTATAAACAGTTTCTCAAAAGTTTTCAGTAAATCAAATTAGTTACATGTTACATCAAGACATTCCACTTATCTCCTTATGTTTGTTATATATTAAGGATAGATTTTACAATAATGTAATAAATATCAAATTATGCTCAATCCCGGTCGAAAATTTTTCAAATCTCGAAATTGATAACTAAATTTAAATAGTTACCTGAAATATATATTAAATACAAAGTTGGTAATTCTTTCGGGATTTGAATTTTTATTTTCTTCGTACTAACTCTCATTAGAGATTCTCGTAGCTTTTTAAGACTGTAACAATATGATACGCCTTATGTCATAATAATGGTTAGATCTTGATAGCAGCAATATGTCAGCTAAATTCTATTAAAATCTTCGTACTATACGACGATTACACAAATCCCTCTCAACTGGTACATTATGTTTTATTCTACTTTTCCAATGCTTTACGTTACTCAAATCGTCTAAAATCATTGTAAAATGTCACCTCTAAGCTCTAAGCAAAAAGAACAAAAATCATTTATTCAGCTCATTCAATGCAAGAAGCAACACAAAATATCAACTCAACAATTTTTATATCATCCACCATACATACACACACACACACACGCACATACATAATTTTATACCATTTTCCATTTATATAAAAATGGTGTTATCCATTTTAATTCTGTTCCATACCAAATTGTAAAATCATATGCGCACGCATACATTTCCAAAACAACCAGCAATGTTCGGTTCATCGCGATTTTCTTTTCCATTTTATAAGTTTTCTAGTATACGAACCGGCCGAGCGAACCGAACCCGAATAGATTGCACTCCAACTATTCCCCCGGTTTATCGAATCGAAAATATAAAAAAGAAGTAAAAAAGAAAAATTAATCTCATGAATTTACTGCTGAAAAATTTCAGTTTTTCCATTGAGCTTTTTTAGGGCGGCTCCTAAGAAGAAAAATTGGGAAAAATAATTTTTTTTATTAATTTTAATTTAATTCTGAACACACAAAAATAAAAAAAATCCACCAAAAAATTATTTAATTTAAATGTTTGGATAAAATTTCGGAAAAGTGTTTTTTTATTTAGTTGGTTTTAATTTAGTTTTTCCGAGTGAATAAGCTTTTTTGTGAACGGAAAAGTTTAATTAAAAGAACAAAAAAAATGTTGTGTTGGAAAATTGTAAAGTGAATTTTTTTTATGTATATTGTAGTGTGTAGTAGATGTGAATACAGTTAATCATATTGGGCGCTGTACATGGAAAATTGCGTGAAAATTTTATAGATTTTTCTCTATAGTGTTTGTGTACCAAAGAAAATAAAACCAAAAAAAAAAAAATATAATATAAGAGAGGAAGTGTGTTTGATATACAAACAAAAAAAAAATAAAGAAAATTTTTGTGTGTAATGGCGGAAAATTTGTTGTGATAATAATTTTCTATTAAATTTTCATACGATTAGAGACATGAAAATTATTTGATAAGAAAATAAAAAGTTAAAAATAAGATCCGCCGCAAGATTTTTTTTTATTGTTCTGTATTTGTGGACCCGATTCGTTTTTGGAAAAATCGCGGAAATTTTTTTTTATTTTTTTTTTTTAGTTTTGTTGTGCGTAATTTATTCACATATAAAGTGATTTTTGTATAATAATTAAAAAAATTAAGTGTTTCGTGTTAATTTTTCCAGAATTCGAGATGAAAAATTAATTTTGAAACAAAGAATTTTTTTAATATTCTTTTTTTTTGAAAGTTTTTCCTATATTTTTCCTTCTAAAAATAGAAATCGATTTTATTGAGTTTATGTGTATGTGTGTGTATTTGAATATACAACATAATTTTCTAAATTACTTTTACCGCAGAGACGTGACACATACATGTATAATATGCGAGGATTTTTTTTATTATCATGCAACAGGGTTTTCCATATAATATAAAATATCCATTTTGGAAAAACTTTTTAAAGGAAATTCAACAAATTGTCGTGCGACATTAGTTTTTCACTTTGACATCGAAATTTGTTTTTTTTCTACTTTTTGTAAATCGAAAAATGGAATTGGGAAAACATGAAATTAGCATTTTTAAAAAATTTTCTCACTTAAGATGGAAAATTAAAAATGGCGGATCATTGACTTATTGACATTTTATTTTATATTTCTGTTCTAAAATTATTTATCGTTTCTAGTAATAGATAATAATATAATAATGATACTCTGCAATGTGACCTCCGCCGTCACTATACATGTTACATGTATACACCTATACATTACAATTAACCTGTGGGTGGAACTAGTGCTTTATATACGTATATTTATTAGTTCAGGTTAGGTCTGGAAAATAAAGAGTTCATTTTTTCTACTACAAAATAATTATGTTTTGAAATTAGGTGTTGTGGGAAATTTATGGGATTGGATATTATTTAAATACGTTTTAATTTAGTTTTCCAGTTGGGAAATATTTTGTGTGAAATTTTCTTTTTGATTTTTTTTTGATACAATTTATGTAAAAATATGTACCATATGGTGGAATTTGTTCTAAGTACAAGGTCATACGTGTATAGCGGAATTTTTTTGGATAATATGCGATTTCTAAATTTTATTGATTTTGTCTCTTTTTATTTGCTATATTCTCTCCTCTATTATGAAAATGTTTCCTAGCAAATGAATAGGCAACAGTTGTTTTTTATGTTTGTTACAATAATTTTAGGGAAACCACCGCCCCAATATAGAAAAACGAAGATTATTAATCAACTATCCTAGTGTTCAGTCGGGCAAAAATGAAAAAAAAATATCACGATATTTTTTATCAGCTTTCGCCATAAAACGCACTCATTTATCATAAAAAAAAATAAGTATATTTTTGATTCTGGCTGTCAAAATTTGAATACATTTTATCAAATTTGCGCTATGATTTTGCATGGACAGCTGACTCAACTTACAATTACTTGGTTATTATTATTATTAGAAAATATGTAAATTGATCGTTCACTCGGGTTTGACATATAATTATACGGAGTGAGTTGGTCACAAAAAATATCATGATATTTTTTATCATTTTGGTCAGATTGAACGCCGTATGTAAATGAGTTTTGTTTTCTCGTTCAATATAAATATTTTATAGACAATTTATTTGCAACGAATTCTGAAATTTTCAGATCTCTTGACAGGCACTTTTTTAATCATAAACCTCAGTTTAACTGAAAATCTAAACTCCACCCATTCCTGAAAGACGATGGTACAAAATACACGAGCTGCTTTAAATGTAACAATTAGAATTTAAGGCATCATCCATTTTTGACAAACTATGCCTTTGTTTAGAATTGGCGTAAATTCTACTGGCAAACGGCTGTTACACAGTTACAACGGCATTTATACAGGTATATGTTTTTATAAGTGTAAACTTATATGTTATACACTGTTTCTAGAAAACTAGACTGCGTCCGAAACCAGGAGTAATTATTTTCTTGTAGTAATTTTTGACATTTGCTTGAAAATACCGTACGCATCCTATTTACTACAATCATTTCTTGATACAATTATTATTGACAGATACAGCAAACTACATATATGTAACTAAATAAATAAAAAATTAGCACGAGAAAGAAATTGTCGGAGAAATACGTAAACAAAATTACGACGGCTTTTGAGCAGCAAAATGTTAAAAATATCATGTTGGGGAAATTTCAGGTTTCGGACACAAGTAGATGTCTCTGAAGTATAATATTTATTTTGTCACCTAGTATGTTAAATTTTAAAATTGTCATTTTGACGATGTGTTAGCCACATCACCACTCCCTATAACTGACTCTTCGGGAACCAACATTGTGTTCTGGTTGAATTTTGGTGACCGTCCCCGAATTGCTCTGCTTGTTTTCTCTAGATAACAAGGTTATCTATATAGTTACATGTGAGGAGTTCTATAAATATCTTGCAGATGTCTAGATGGTGGAGGACCATTTCTGGCTGATTTGGCTCCACTTTTGTTTCTTTGAGTAGCTTGCTAGGAATCCCAATCTGTTCTCCGAAAATAAGTTCCGCAGATGTGATTTTAAAATTCCCGCGATATGTTGTGGGGAAACCCAGGAGTAATGACGGAAGAATATGTGTTCATTGTTTGTCTTGGTGACATAATTTCTGATTTGAGTGCGCGGCGCTGTATTATGATTAACTTTGACTTGTTGGCATGCCAGTCAATATTTGGCCATTTTTTAACTTTTGCGGAGGTTTGAATACCTATTTGTGATATGTTATATACAGATACAAATGCCAACGTGCGAAAATTCGGTGGTTATCGGTTTTTCCTAGTTGAAATGTCGCAATAGATACTCAAATCTGAATTAAAAGATAATGGAATTATCATAAATTTTAAGATTTCGTTGGTCCGAAAGCCCGAAGCTTTTATAGTTAATATAGGTAAAATTGTAGCGGGTCCCAGATGTTGTTAATTTTTTGTTGGATGATTCCAATGGCTCGGTCGGATAAACCCACCATAACTGCAAGCTCGGATTTGAGTGACAAGTGTGCCAAAGTAGTGACCTCATCGATAACTATAGGGAATCCTTTTTCCCATTTCCTTTTAGTAATCTTAGAGGATTGCTTGGTTACCACCAACATTCGATATGAAAGTGCGTAAATCATTAATGCACTTGGTGGATAGTTTGATTCCTTTTGTATCGATTTCATGTTTCGATAATTTAAGTTGATCTTTTGCGAAATTGTTTTTTTGGACGTTGATCACTAAACTTTCGTTGGTTAAAGATTCGACAACAATTTCTAGATGTTCTAAGCGATGGGTAATTGAGTGTGAAGCAAATTATTAGGTCGTCCATATAGGAAAAACAGAAATTTAGGCTAGAATAAATCGAGTAAATTCGTATAGTTCGATCGGTATTGATAATGCGATTTTGTAGTATCTGCTTCTTCAAGCGAAATTTGGTGGTAGTCCCACATCAAGTCTGTAGTTGAAAACTCTGTAGATCCCTGTAACTGATTAGTAAAATCATCTTGGGAAGGAATAGTGTATGTATCAGGCACGGTTCTGTTGCTAAGAATCCAGTAATCGGCGCATGGTTTCGCCATCCTTCTCGCCACCACGTGCAATGGACTTTAGACCAAGGACTTTTAGACGGTATAAACGTCTAGTTTTGCCTCTGTATAGTACTAGTGTTGATCACCTTTAACGTGTATGTAGTGGGGTTAGTGGGTCGAGTAATCGACTAACAAATCTAAGTATTTGAGGAAATCTGTCCACGTGAAATATCTTCTAAGGCTGAGATTCAAATCTAATCGCCGGGAACCAAAAGTTCTGATGACAACGGAACAGTTGTGATCTTTGTGATTAGCAGGAATTACGGAAATATAAGCGCCGGTGTCAATAAAGAAAATGGTTTTTGATGTAGGATCAAAAATTTGGAGACGACAATTCGACAGTTTGTTTGCCTTCACAAGCCGCCTTTGGGAGGGTTTTTGCTTTAAATTCATTTCATTAGGAGCGAGTTAGTTAGAAGCATTTGAAGTAGCGGAATATATGCTGGATCGCTTTTGTGACCTATCAACTAAATACATTGGCCAAGAACTTGTGGTCAGTATTAAGCAAACCTCCTTCGCGATAGTTGTTGCAATTCAGTTGTTCGTCTCTGATTTCCTCTTTGAGCCTAATTGATAAAATCAGCTCATAAGATGGAGTGGATTCCACGAGGAGGTGGTGTGATCACTTGATCGCATAGAGGGGTGGCACGGGAGATGAGTCCTGCCGCAATCCGCCTGTCTGCAGTTCAACCTGACAACATTTTTAAAAAAGGGATAAAAATGAAGCAAATTTGGAAGATCTTTTTTCTATAGTATGTATTTGAAATTTTATTATGTGCCTCTAAATATTGGAAAAGTAGGTTTGGGCGTTAGTTAGTTTAAAGTACGGATTGTTACTATAATAATTTGATGCTGAACATTAAGATGTTTAACAATCTAGGGAAGACCAAACAATTGTTGGTTGGTATTTGGTCCGCATTTCTTCGTTCTGAGACCTAAAGTTTGCTTTTCAATTTAGCTCTTCCGTTGCCCATTTGTCTCATCTCCGACTGTGTTGTATTCTTTCAATTTTGAATCCTTATTCAAGTATATTAGTGTTTGTCTTGTGGTTTCCTCCAACGTCTTTCTTCACATTGTACTTTTAAAATAATTTTAATTATTAAATATAAAATCCCCTTATAAAATCAGTCTGTGCTGTGACGCAGAAATTGATACAAATATGCAATTTATTCAAAAACGTATTTATACAAAAATTCATTTGAAATGTAATATTATTCATTCACATATCCAAAAAAATTTGGTTTTACGACCGTCGATATGTACTTTTTATGGTTATACGGAAACGGGCTTTGCGGTCTTGTTTTTTTAAAAATAAAAGATGTAAAATCTTCTTTGTTACCCCGACATGTTTCGGCGTTAATGCGCCATTTTCAAAGGGGGGGTGTAGTTTATTTAAATTATTCACAGTACTGCGCCATCATCACAAGAAAATAATAAAAATACTAAAAGAGTATTTAAAAAACTACCGACCGGTAATTGATCGGGTGTCAATAAACAAACTCCAGTTTGTTTATTGACACCCGATCAATTACCGGTCGGTAGTTTTTTAAATACTCTTTTAGTATTTTTATTATTTTCTTGTGATGATGGCGCAGTACTGTGAATAATTTAAATAAACTACACCCCCCCTTTGAAAATGGCGCATTAACGCCGAAACATGTCGGGGTAACAAAGAAGATTTTACATCTTTTATTTTTAAAAAAACAAGACCGCAAAGCCCGTTTCCGTATAACCATAAAAATTATTCATTCACATTCAATAGATTGAATCATACAAACTCATTTTTAATTTTAAGTTTTTTTAATGAATTTGTGTGGTAAACAGATTTCTGTCGTAAAATAGTTGTTTATGTTTGAATTTTTGTTGTAAGTTTTGTTGACTCGTGTTCCCAAATCAAAATGTTTCTTTTCTTCCTAATTTCAATTACGACAATATTTAGCTCTAAAATACCAAAATAATGTACTATGGGATTGAAACCTCACGATGTAATCAGAACTTTGGTTCGATCCACCCAACTTGAAATATTCAAAACTGCAAAACTTAAAAGAAGTAAAATATAGATTTTGAAGAAGAAGCTAGATAGTTGCAGAGTTAATTATAGATAGCAATACATAGATTTTGTAAAAAAAATAATTTTCAATCATCAGAGATTTTTGAGGTATTTTCAGGGATGGCGTTAAATATTCAGGGATTTTGTTAGAATAGTCTTAGAAAATTTTTCTTCATCTGGAATGGTGGCTTCTTTGTTCATAAACCTAACCTGCTGATAATAAATATGTGGCTTGGTTCGAAATCTTTCAAACGAAATGTCACATAATAATATCGAAATAACATGATCCGTCTTCAGCGCTATAATATTTTTGAGTACTAAGGTGGTTCAGTTAGGTTTTAACATTCTTCTTCAAACTTGCTTGCTTTGTCGAAATCCTTTCAATCGATGTGCCACATGATTATGAAGGAATAAAAAATATACCGGCCTCCAACTCCAGAGCAGTAATTTTGAGTACTAATGTGCTTCAGTGAATTTCATGGTATTCTTAAAGTGTCAGTTTCAAAATTGTTGGTGTTTTTTTAGGGTGATTTCGTTTGACACCAAAATGTTCTCAGCTATTCGAATTAAATAAAAATAAAACAAAATGGGCAAAAACAAATTTTTCAAATCCCTCCAGTCATTCTCGAGATTGACGGACAAATTTTTGTTGCTGGTTCCAGAGGGAACCGTCAAAACGTATAGAAAAATGATTTTGGAGCTAGATTATTTTTGTCAGGACTTTGACCTGCGGACGGAAATTAAATGAAAATCCGTTGAAATTTATTCAACAAAGCTAGTCAATTGTTTTTTGCCGTCCTTTCCAAACGTTCACTGTGAAAGAGTAACGTTTGGCCTTAGAAACCATTAGAAAATGACAGAAACGTACTTTTATTTTTTGCCACATATAATCTATAATTATCTTCTCGGCATCTTGAACATTTTTAGATATTTGCAGATTTTTAAAATCCATAGCGGATATCTTAATTTTGGCCTGAAGATTTCCATTCACCTCTATATACGGTTTCTCGCTTATTCAAACTGATAAAAAGTGCCTAACATATATTCGAAATCTAGATCTGCATTTGATAGTGATGCTTTTGTCTCGCTAAGAAATAGTTTAGACTTTTGTATATACTATTTTAAAATTAACTATACTTTCTACACTGACAGATGGGTGGATTTAAAAAAAACTCAAACGATCGTTACACCACAACGTGGTAGCACGATAATTCGATAGTTGCGTAATAGTAGTAATCAATTTTTTGTTTGTTGTCGAAAACGCATCACAATTTTTGATCAAAATCGAAGATGAACTTTTTCACGAAAAGTGTAGCCACACAATTTAACGAGAAATGTAATTGCTTAAAATGTGTAGCATTGAAAAATGTAAATAATATATATTCTGTAAAAATATTTTATGAACAATTTAAATTTTAAATTAGGTGTAGTTAAAATATTAAGGCTTAGCTAGCAATATTTCAATATTTCGGAAAGCATTCAAAATAGTGGCAGCAGATGTTATCAAGTGGGTAGAAATGTCTTCTCAAAGCGGACAGATAAATCTACTCAATCGCATTAAAATGGGTATATTTACGCTTTTTGATTACTACCCTTTTTGTAATACTTACACTTTTAAAAAATTTGTGTAGCTACATTTTTCGTTAAAAAATTAATTTCCATTAGAGTAGTGAACAAGAAGTCTCGGCAATTTCCTAATTAGAAAAATAATTTTCCTATGAACATACTAATATTAGACTTGCTAAACAAATGGATTAACAGAAAATGAAGCGGTATGGTTTCATCGTAACTGTGAAAATACGCAGTAAAGTGTAACGATCAAGATACTTACATTTTTTTTGCTAATCAACAAATTCGTCTATTTTGTCATATGTGCTGACTAACACATCAAATTTATTTTCTTAAATTTTAAATCAGCATTAAATCTTGCACCCTTCGGGAATAAAATTAAACATTTTTTAAACAAAGTAACATTTTTGTCGTCTTCACGACTTCCCAAAGTGTCATTTTAGCAACGAACTTTTTTTTCTAATCAATACACACAAACAAAAACTCACAAAAAACTAATTTAAGGTTCATAACAAATTTAAGTCACGTAATATGACGTTTAATTGTCTTAGACAGAATGTCAAAAAATTATTATTATTATTTTTTTGAATATAATAAATTTATTTAAATTAAATTTAGTTGAAATTTGTTTTTGGAAGGAAGGAAAAACATTTCCATAAATTAAATTATTTACCTTTACTACCCATTGTCTTTGTTTAATTAAATTAAATTAATTATGTTATATATTTATTATCAATATAATAGAGAAGTGTTAGTGTATACCTATGTGTGATTAAAACTTAAGTATTACAAATTTTTATTAATTGTTCGGACCGTTATAATAAATAAAAATATTTATTATATAAAGTATAACAGTGTTTTGAAAATTGGTAACTCGGCTGAATAACCCCCTCCGTGCAGATTTTTTAATAAAATCTATCAAAACGTTTTGTATAGAAGCAATACGTACAATGGGCTGCGCACAGTCAGCCGAAGAGCGTGCTGCAGCCGCACGAAGCAGACTAATTGAACGTAATTTAAAAGAGGATGGAATACAAGCAGCTAAGGATATTAAATTATTACTTCTTGGTAAGCACCGTTATCTATATATACATAAAAAGTAACTGATTGATTAATTATAGGATGACTTTGAACAAACAAAAAAAAAAAAAAAATAGAAAATTCCCCACTATTGCTAAAAATAAAAGAACTAATTTAGTTTTTTTGACGTTTCATGTTATCTATTTTCCCAATTGTTTTTTTTTGTTTTCCATTCATAATATAAATTTTTACACATGCCACGCCCAATCTTTTTATGTTTCTATTCCTTTTCTCTCTTTCTCATTATCTTTTGTTTTCGGTTTTCGGTTTGATTAAATTATTACGAAGCGACATTATCTCTATGAATAAATCAATCATAACTTATTATTTTTTCTCCGGTGGTTGATCTATCCAACTATAAATTATCTGTGGTTTATCTAAAACAAAGTAGGGTGAAATTTGAATTATAGTGTGAGAAAAATATTTCCTACATTAAATTGGTGTTGTTCCGTAGAACACCGTATAAGATGAACGGCTTACGTACTAAACAGAGATTTGGAAAAAAAAATAAATTCAAAATGATAGTTTATAAGTAAAATTTTATTTTTAGAAAAATACAAAAATTTGTTAACACATTCGTCTCGACGAAATTAGATGTTCGTCCCAGTCAATTCGGTATCGGAGCACTTAACGTGTTCAAACTTTGAAAATTGATATGAATACAATACATACGGATGATTATTATGATAATGATCAACGTGATGTGTAATAATATTTACATTGGAGAAGTTCAAAAATTGAGTTTTTGTATTATTTTCATTAAATTTTTAGGTTTGTTTCTGCGTCTTATTCTTCTTACCTACACCTATAGCGCTTTTTATCTTTTGGAATAATTTGTATGGATTTGTAATTCTATTAGGTAGTAAAGGAGTAAGGAGGTGAGGACGGGGATTGTACGCTGCTTCTTGTGTAATGATATTTTACGTGAGCCTTTTGTTAAAATATGAATGAAGTTGTTGAGATGGTTTAGATTTTATGGGAAAGATGCTGGTGTGTAATTAAAATTTAATTGCAATTAATGCCTAGCTGGTTTTTATACCACATCAAAAGCCAAACGACAATCAGAATTATGTTTTTCATTTTACACATTTTGTTCAACAAACCAAAATTTTAAGCTATTTTGTGTGAAAAACTAACACTGTCTTGAATTAACTAACAAGTTATGGTGGATACCATGATTCATATTGTTTTCTTATCAGGTTTCGTTCAATTTTTATAAAATGTCTAACGTGACACGGCCTTGTGGTCACATGTTAATAGATGCCCATTAGTCGCCACCACCAGCCTTTGTTCGGGTTATCAGACAGACTGACGTGGGATTATGATGGTGGCCTTTCCTGGTCGTTTCACTGCTCTAGAAAAAATGTCATTTCATTGCAGATTTTCACCCAACCCAACGGTCTTCATCATATCCCAAATGCCTTAAGAATTGAAACGTATTAAATTTGTTGAATAACAGTATTCATATATAGGAATTTAAAGTCAACATATCAGTGAGAAAACAAAAAAATAATATATAAATCGCGAATACTTCACCAAAATTAAACGAGTACTCGAACGCACGTATCTAACCACCTGAAAATAACTTCGAGCTCGCTGTAAATAAAGAGCAAATAAAGAAGAAATATAAATGGAAAACCGTCTATGTGATAGGTGCTGGATAATGCAGCGATACGCTGAAATAAGTGATTACGCTACTCGCCACAAGTGGCAGCACTATCACAAAAGAGAAGTTCTGCTAAATGACATTTTTTATTAATTTTTATATCTCTTTTTCTCACAAAAGTAAACATTGACAAATTGATTGAACTCCGAAGTAAATAAACTTGGTATATGGAAATTTATTTCATCAATAAATATTGATATTCCTGATTGTATTTAAGTATTGTCTAGTCTACGTGATTATTTATGATAGTATTGACAGTATTTGTTAGTGTTGATTGTATTCACAGTGTCGATAGTATTGATAATATTGATAGTATTGATTGTATTGATAGTATTGGAGAGTAATAACGGCATTGGTAGAATTGATATAATTAATACGAGTAGTATTGATGGTGTTGATCATATTGATGGTAGTATTGCTGTATCGGTAGTATTGCTAATATTGCTAGATTTCATAGTTTTCGCAATAAGTGTTGATGGTAGAACTACAACTGAGTCGTAACCACATGTTCGTCATGACTAGATTACATTATTAATTTAAAATTAATAAACAAAATTGTGTTCAACCCTATCAACTACTATTATCCCTATAAAAGATAATAGTAGTTGATTCTGCTCTTGAACTGATATTTTTGCGTTTCTAAATAACTCCCCGATCTTGAAAACACTAAGTTTCAGGCTTTTACTTATTTCGGTGAATTAATTTTACGTCTCAGCTGCGATACACAACAAGATCCAGAACACACAATGAAGAGTGATTCTCTTCGCAAATTCAAATTTCTTCACATAACTTTTTTACTACTTGTTTTCTAAAATAATTTAATTGAAATGCTAAATTTATTATTGTTACACTTAATAAGGTGACCAGATTTTTTAATATAAAGTAAGAAGTACCTACATAAAGAAATCAGTATTTTCAGAAAATGGCCTATAAAATTAAAATGCTCCACCACGTTTGCATAAAAGTTGGTTTCGAACCTCGGTCGAAATTTTCGATCACATTTCTACATAATTGGGGCTCACTGAATCTATTAGAACTTATATTCGGACGAAAGCCAATAAAGAACTGTTTTTACTATTAAGTATGTCGATTCCCTTTCGAAATTTTTTGTTATCTAAAAAATCCAATTAGGTTTTGTAATAGGCATACATGATACTTCCATAGATGACATAGGAGATCCACAAATAAAACGTGAATGTATTGCGCGTCACCTGTGGCCGAATTTCTAAAAATTTTGTTTACCTAAGAATAGAATAGAATGGAATAGTCTTATAGATATAGAAGTGGTGTAGTCATGGATGGCCGTAGAAACATTTCGTTTAAAGTCTTCTGAAAAAGTTCCGTTTAAAGTCTGAAAATCGATATTTCAATTTTTCTGTCATCTCGTCGTTTTAATCTCCTGTGCAAGAAGAAGTGCGATGTCAACTGGATGAAGGGGGAATAAGAAGGCAAAGTATTTCAGAATACGCATGATGTCTCATTGAATAAAAGCGATAGACGAAAGGACCTTTCTTGACTACCAGAGACTGAATAGAGAGATGGTAAAATATAGTGTAAAAGAAATAACATCGAACAAAAAAGGTTATACCGGTTACCAAAGAAATACAGAAGGATATAGTGGCAATATTTTGTGCCAAATAACAGATACAAAATAGTCAAAGAAGAAAATTCTGTTCCAGTTACAATTTCGACGGCTGCAGATTTCATGAATACTTAGGTTCATAACGAGTTTAACATCCAGAGTAACGATGAGTCGTATGAAATAAACAAAGGCGATTTATGACCAATAATAAAAAATCATGAAACTTATCCACTTCACTGGTGACAATTACCCATACGGCAACTCTACACGAAACAGATCGAATTATTTCTACACCACCTTCGACTTTTTATGGCGCTTGGGAAAAATCAGGCCGGTCAGGGTTTTCGTTTTTTGACACATACTCGCCAAAACTCCGTTATCTGAAAAGAAAACAGGAAATTGTTCAAGCTCTACAAAACATGGGTCAACCCGCGCCAAAAAATTATTTTACTTAAAAAAGTTATGACTTTATTACTTTTTAATGATTCATTTTATTTATCTATTATTTGGTGATAAAATGAAGCATCTATAGAAACCATTTATTGACCATGCATCTGTAGAGATTAATTACAAAGAAGCAACATCAACCTTAATAGTTTGATTTGAAAGAAAAATTACATGTTGGTCCAATCATAGATGCTGTTGTACGCCTCTTGAAAGCCTATTCACGAAGCAGGATATATGATCGTCGCTATTATTTAACATATCACTGCAAATTCCAACATCGGAGCCTTATGAATTTTAATGTGCAATATAATCATATCGTCATATCATTGGAAAAGTGGTTGTTGTCACCAACGTTGATATCGGTTGGTTGAAAGAGTATCAGTTATGCGTTACAAGACGGTGTACTCGGAATTAAAACAAATAAAAAATAATTCAACCATTCTAAAGTTCAATTTTGGTGTTCAGCTGTAATTATCCGGATTGTGACGTGTTATTATGTCGATAAAGGTGTACAGAGTAGTAGTTAAATTTTGTCTAATTAGTCAATATGAGGTTATGATGGTTTTCGGCTTAATGGAATCACTGATGTGTCCGTTACGCCCGTCCTTAAGATACGATTGTCTTGAACTTGATAAATGAATGATTCGGGGTTCCAACCCTGGGATGTTGGAAATCAAAATATAAATGCTGCTGCTACCAGGCAACGTCTCGTCTGTCTTGGTGCATGTAAATAAGGCTTTAAATGTCAGTCCTTATCTACCGAGACTCGTTCACTAAAATATTTTTAAGCTTTCTAAAATAACATTTGGAATATACAGTACGATATTAACTGTTCGGATAGTTTCGCGATGTGTCCATCGATAAGGGTAAAAAATAAATCAAGAAGGAATCAAAAGTCATAATCTCGTTTTCCTTTTTGAGTTTTTTTTGAGCCGCTGTTTTGTAGAAAAATTCCTAATTTATGCAAATAAAATTAGTCGTAGTCCCATAAAAAAATAAAGTGAAGCAATAAAAAATGTTGGATTGGATTTCCGTGTTTCGTGATATGACGCTTTTTATAATTGAATTCTTGTTTCTTGCGTTAAAATACTCAGAGGACATTTTCACCAAGCTTCATAAAAGCGAAGGGGTGTGTAATTGTGAATGATTATCCTCGGCAAACCATTGGCGATCTGAAATAATTTTACCGTAAATGTTTGCATTGTCATTTCACAACACACCATGCCAACGGCGGGAACGGTGACTTTCTATAAAATGCCTAATACTCGGTTTGTTCATATTCGGTAATTTGGCATAAACCGATATACATTTACCTTGAGAAATTATCCATAAATACGTACTAAATTTTTCATTTTTGTTATTTAGATTAGATTTTCTTCGATCTCTTATAAATTAAACATCAAAATACATTAAACACCAATTCGTATTCGAACTGAAAGAATTACTAATTCAAAATTATAACGCGCGCCTCAAAATGTTTATTTGAAATAAGTGAAAAATGAAACGAAAATAATAAGATCATTTCTAACAGATCTTAATAATACTTACATGTACATAAGTGTTGTTGGAAACCAGACATGCATTATTTATAATATGAAAATATTTAGTTCATTGTGTGTATATCGTGCAGAGAAAATCCGGGTATGAGTTTCCTTATATTGTTTATGTGGAAATATGGGAAGTGACTATTTACTGTTTGCGCAGTATATCGATCTATCTTAAATATTTTCTGTCAACCACAGTTTGTGTATAGTGCACTATGGATTTCAGACACATGGCATTTATACATCATTCAATCTGCATGGTGACGTCATAAGACACGAGTTATATACAAAAAACAGATTCTCGATTTTTTATGTATTTATTTGTTTTACGAGGAAAATCCAATAAAAACAAAAACAGGTTTGGAAATTTTTTTGAAAGATTTTCTTAACCGAGATATTTGTTTTGCTACACAAAGCAAATCACTTGTATATATAGAGTGGCGAGTACATAAAACTTCTAAAATCTAAGCATGGACATGTCGAAAAGCGGAAGTTATTCAAAATTTCGCGTGCAACGTTATTAATTATACCTACATAGACTGAATTTAGCATATGGGTAGAACGAAAGAGAATGAGAAGAAAAAGTTAAGAAGGTAGCTGTTTACCAAAAAGTTCATCGAACGTACGCGGCTAGCATAAATTATGTATATATATATATAAACATATTCCAACCCTGCATTGTGCATAACCGTTATGTATTTTTTCTGGGTGGCATCGAAGATTGTGGGACGCGAAAATATCACATACGCATATTCGTACACAAAATATTGTTGGTTAATTAGATTTCTCGAGTGTGTGTGACACATAAAATCGAAATGTTACAAATTGGGAAGTATAAAGCGATTAAACTATTTTTGTTCAAAATTAAATTTCTTATTGATAAAATGTGAACAGAATTGTAATTATTTGTGAGTATTTTATTAGACAAGACGTACAATAGATAAACATATGTACTTAGCCGTGTATCGTGACAATATGTTAGGCCGTGACCTTATATAAAATATAGTGTCTTGATTATTTACTCGATACAATTTTTATTAATTAAAATTTTTGGTTATTTTAAATTTGGAATGATAGTTTTCAATTATGTTTTTTTTTTGTTTTACAGGCGCCGGAGAATCAGGGAAAAGCACAATTGTAAAACAGATGAAGTAAGTAATTTATTGATAATTGTAATAAATGATTTAGCTGACCTTACTTAAAAGTTTATATGTTGTCAGTGAGAGTAAAGTGTTTGAAAATTTAATGAGCGTTCATCCATCTTTAGCTTAAACTATCTCTGAGATTGGTTAAGCTCTGTAAAAATGCTGCTTGTCTTCTCTGAAAAATAATTTCTCTGGCAAAATTGCGTTTATAGAAGAATATTAAATTACACACAATAAATATTTTACTCATCACAACTTATTATTTTTTTAATTTATCGTAATATCGTAGCACGGTAATTCATCGCAATTGACAGTTTACCGAAAAGCAATTCCTTGAAAACTACAAGTCACGAAACGCTACAATTCGCCGAAAATTATACGAAAACCATAATTTCCAGAAAATTAGAATTCACTGAAAGCGTAAATTAACCGAAAATAACAGTTCTTCGAAAACGACTATTGAACGAAAATATCGTTCACCAATGATCACAAGAGAGAGAAGGTAAGATGGTGAGACATAAATGTCAACTTGATTTCAAAAGTAGCTGCATGTCTACGCTATCATTTTTTTTAAATAAAATCTAACTAAATGTTTACATAACCTTTGATTAATTTGATGATGCGAGCAGAATCATTAAAAATTAAGTTCATGAAGTAGTACTAAGTTTGATTCTCCGTGTTGTTAATAAAGATAGTAAACCCTCTATCCCCTCCCGGTTCGAGTGAAGAACTCTGCGCGACCTTTTAGCACCACCCATTCTCGTGAATACGGAGTTAATTAATGAAAAAAGAATTAATAATTGGTGCGGTTGAAATTTATTCTTCAAAATTCATGGGTATAAAGGTTTCTCGCAGAACCTACATTAACCCATCGAGTTGCTTACCAGTGCCCATCTATTATGATGTATACTCTGAAGCTCGCAAATAGTGATTGCCCTGAAACGGTTTATATACCTTAAAAGTCCTTTCGAGCTCTTGGCCATTCGATTTTTTTCAAAGGCCCAGTTCAAAGTCTAGTTTATTGTGTTTATCGCCATGATTGGTACTTGTAAAACCACCTTCTGAGACCAATTTTTGGTCCCATTAACGAATTTTTCAAATTAAGGCCGTCAGCGCATGAAATTTAGTATTATTCTGAGTGATATTCAATGTTTCATTAGGTCTCTTCGGCCCAATGAAACATTGACTTCTTTAAATTAAAAAAAATCGGTCATCTGATCAGTACTCACGGCATTTATGAATGTAGATCATGTTAAAGATGTACAAAACACCATACACTATAACAGTACCAATAAATATGAGCAACGAGGATGAAATACCCAATGACTACCACCAATTCAAAATCTCGACTAAAAAAACTTAAACTACCTCAGAAAAACATAAGCCTTGAACTATTGAAAGACGAAAGTCATTCAGGGAGCTCTCCCTTGACTGTTTATAATTAAAAAAAACTTTAGAGAAATTTTTAACAATGTTTCGAGTGTTTCATTTGCTTTTATTAAAAGTAAAACCAAAACCGTTATCATTTGCTTCGAACAACCAAATTCAGGAAATCTAATAAATTCTACATGCTCAAATTTTTCAAGATTTATTTGACCCTTTATTTCTTTAATCAATCAACTTTAGAGTAACACTAGACACAGAGGGATTAGCTAACGTTAATAACTGTTCAATCAGGCAACAGTGTTACAAATTTCCTCTGTCAAATCCAGTTCGTATCATTGGATTATGAATACCATTATAGAACTTTAAGGTTACAACACCAATTCTCGTAATTCACACCGTTTCCGAAATATTCACGAAAGTACTGGAAATAAGTTTTCACGCATTTATACCACTTACACTGAAACACCACAACAAATAATTTTCGCAATTATTTATTAATTCACTTAATACACTATTTACAATTTTTAATTACACCACTATTTTCACGTAAACCACTTAATATTTTTCCTCTACTTACTTTCTCCTTACCGGACAAGTGGTGCAGTGGTTAAAGCTTCGGCACTTGGACCGGGAGTTACTGGGTTCGAATTCCATCAGAGGCTAGATGCAAATCGAATTTTCATCATCGATTACAATCGGTGATGTTAATAAACACAACTAAGACCCTCTGATGGAGTGCATAATTCAGCGCTGACCCACCGTCCGTGCCAAAATACAGGTTAACATGGAGCTTGCAATGTGCAGGTGGTATACTGTAGTTGTGTGAGTAGGTGAATAGGTGAATGGGTTAATGATGTATCGTGAATGCGTGGTATCACAATGGGCCAAAAATGGCCTAAGTGTCAACCACTGAAACCTAAAACCTACTTTCTCTTTTAATCGCTGTGCTCGATGCACTCGTATTTATACACTGATCAAACATTCTAGACTCGCCTGTATTTATACAGAAATAATATTCTCGATGGTTTTGTTCTAGACTACTGCAATATCACAAAACTGTCACAGAGCTTTCTATAATGCTGCTACTTAAACCTAGATGTCACTAACCTCACAAACATGTTAATAATTTTCTAAACCTGAAAAGAGGAATTTTTGTTGAAATAATGTCTCGCACATGCTGAATTAATTGGCCATTAAAACCATAAGCGAGATCGTAACGTATTTTCCTATTGGCGGTATTCTCCTTAATTTAAAAGCAATGTTGATCCTTCATTAAGAATGTGCTGGATCCCTTTCCAATGTTTACAACTTCTGCACAAATCTTTCTTCCGGCCATTGTAATACAAAAACTGTCCCGCTCGATACTCGTCCAGATGATCTGCGGTCTACCCCATTCAATATGAACACCAACTGTCCTGTTTTTTGTTAATTAATAAATGGCTCACACGTCGTTTGGTTTGTCAAATATTATATCTCTCTTGATTTCGTTCAATCCTTGTGTTAAATCTAGTAGCATTTGTTCATCAAGGTTTTGGTTTTATTGATCAAGTTTTTCATTCATTGTTTGCGTTGTCTTATTGTTGTTTACTTAGTTGAGTTTTAGCAGTCAATAGTTGCATCATATCGGAAATTCTGACGTCATTTCGGAAGTTAGTATTTCGCTGTAGTAATTCAAAAAATTGATAAACGGTAATGATAATCTTCTGGGCCATGTTTGCCCATTCCAGAAGTACAACAAAAATGTGAAAACCACCATGATCCTAGCCATCTGGTAGATCTAACATAATAACATAATAGTGAGATCGCGAGGATCATCTTGTAAAATTTCGACTTGTATTCCATTGAAATTACAAAAATTAATTAAACTGTAATGATAAGCTTCTGGGCCATGTTTGGTCATTCCAGAACTATGACAAAATTCTGAAAACCCCCATTGACAGAGCGAGAAAGTAAATTATTTTTATCGCATACGAATTCAATCTTTGGGTATTTTGACTGGTAAGATATATTATTTATAAATGCATATTTAACTTACCAAATATTTTTTTTGGAATCCGCTCGAAACGCGATATTTCAAAACGAGATATGGTACAGAATATGCGTTGCAAAGCGACGGGGCGCAGTGACTCACCTGATACCGATCCTATGTACTATCGTTCCTATCGACTTTTAAATTCCTATAAACTGAAATTAAATTTCCCCTTCACCCGCCTGATATACCCCAATCTTAAACTCCCGTTTTGTACCATATCGCGTTTCGAAATATCGCATTTTGAAATATCGCGTTGTGTACCATATCGCATTTTGTACAATATCGCGTTTTGAAATATCGCGTTTTGATAATTCGTGTTTTAAAATTTCGCGTTTCAAATGGGACCCATTTTTTTTTGTTGGATGAAATTTTTTGAACTCGCGTAGTATATCAAATAAAGTTTCGCCAAACACAATTTTTGTTCAGGGTTTGTTTAGGAACAATTTCATTTTAATAAATTTTAAGCCCTCAGATTTCGCTGGGATTTCACCAACTCCTTATTTTGTCTAATCACTCAAAATTAGAGTAATACTTATGATAATTCCACAGGGTTTTCTCAACGGTTTCCTTGATAGTCAAATTTTATTTTGGAAATAGCAATCCATCAAACTGATTTATGAAAATGTAACGCATTCTACGTTATATCATAGACACACTATTGGTTTCGTAACTATGATTAACGCGAAATAATGGTTTCGTACAAGTGTGTCATGCCATCGAGCAATAAATATATAAGAGAAATCAAGTAGTGCAAATTTTATAAGCAGCTTTTTCCGAGGTTAATCTTATTTTATAGTTTTAATATAATTATATACACAAATTTAAATTTTTTCTATATTTAATCCATATCTACGTATCGTAAAAACATATCGACATAGTTATTTTATAGTTTATTGTTCTTGTTAGGCTTATACAGGTTGCTAAAAGTAAGATAGATTAACCTCGGAAAGTCTACATGAGTCCTCTTATATATATTTTGCTTTATGGTCATGCTTAACCATAGTTTCAAACCAAATTTGAACTCAGTTTCGAAATGAGATATTTTGTCTCATTTCGATGCATTTTAGTGCTCACAACCTCGAATGCATCAAAAATGGAGATTTCGGACACTAATAGTTTACCCAAGCAAATCTAGTTTCCTTTGATTTTTCTATTTGTCATTGAGATATTTGGTTGGCGGGAACAAATTTTTTTCTGTTCTGTCAATATAAAAGTCATTTCTGACAATTTAAATGTCAATTAAATGTTAACCTTGATATTTTTGTCAATGCCTACTCCATTGCTGCTTAAAACTAAACGAGAAGACAAAAGAAATTATAGTGTGTCTTGAGTTCTCATTTAAGAAATCACGATCTCGTAATTATAGTTATGAAACCAGTAGTCTGTCTATGGCATTAACTGAACTATTTAATTATTCAATCCAGGCCATATTTTTCCAAATTTCAATACTTTGCTGAAAACGCCTAAATGTTTTCATTTTACACATTAATACAAAATTTTGTTTTTGTAGGACTCGGATAAATTTAGTAGAAACTTCAATAAAATCACGACGAACAACTGACACTTAGATTGGTTTTTGATAGTTGTGATCTAGGGCTATCAAGCAGGTTAAGGTTTCCAATTAGGAAAATTTATTGTTCATCAATGAGCTTCTTCACATTTTGATTCTTTCGTCGTGATTCCATTTTTTTTTTTTTTTTTTTTTTTTTTTTTATTAATAAAATTTTATTTATTTATTTATATTACGACTGAGTCTTGCACCCATTTAGTAATTTACATTGCATAATAAAGTATTTTGATTAGTCGGCGTAATCAAGTGATTATCCCCAGTTTCATGTAACTCCTCAGATTTTTCGCCACAGTAAGTCTACTGACCTCCTGGTCGCGATAAGTCCAGTGGTTTGGTTCTTTGCAGTCTTCTTGTTGTTGTAGTAGTCAGCATATAGCGTATGTCCAGATTTTCATGCTGGTGCAGACGTTGTAGGTGTTTTGTTGCATGATGCTTAATTTCATCCGCGACAAGCTCGATCTTTAGATCTCGATGGAGGTTGTCGTTTCGAATGTACCACGGTGCATTAACTATACATCGCAGGATTTTATTTTGAACTGTTTGTATGATTTTGATATTTGTTTTCTTGGCACAACCCCAGAGTTGGCTACCATATGTCCATACAGGTTTCAGGATTTGTTTGTACAGCAGCAGTTTGTTATGGATCGCAAGTTCAGATTGTCTCCCTAAGAGCCAATGCATTTTTCTAAATTTTATGTTTAGTTCTTCTCTCTTCTTTTTTATGTGTTCCTTCCATCTAAGTTTAGCATCTAAGGTCATGCCGAGATATTTAGCAGTGTTTGCATGCGGTACTACTATCGAGTTTATCATTATTGGTATATGATCAACTTTTAGATTTGTAAAGTTGACTTGAATTGATTTTGCTTCATTTAATTTGATTCGCCATTTCTTTGTCCAATTACATATTTGGTTAGTAGCTTTCTGTAATTTACTAGTGGAGTCATGGATGTTCTTTGCTGTTGCAAGTATTGCGGTGTCATCGGCAAAAGTCGCCATTGTTGCTTCTGTAGTTGGTATATCTCTAGTATATAGGAGATAGAGGATTGGCCCAAGAACACTTCCTTGTGGTACTCCTGCTGTTATTCTTTTTAGTTGGGAGTATTCATTCTCATACTTTACTCGAAAGTGCCTCTCTGATATGTATGATTTTAAAATTTGAAAAAATTGCTCCGGAAGATCTCGATGAAGTTTGAATTCTAACCCCAGGTGCCATACTTTGTCGAATGCTTGCGCTACGTCAAGGAATATGGTTGAGCATATTTGTTTGCTTTCTAGTGATTTCTCGATTACATCAGTAATTCGATGTACTTGTTCTATCGTAGAATGGTTTTCCCTAAATCCAAACTGATGTGAGGGGATAAGTTTCCTTTCTTCGATAATTGGTTTTAGTCTTTTAAGAAGAACCTTTTCAAATAGTTTCGATAATGTTGGTAGCAGCGAAATTGGCCTATATCCCTTTCGTGTTTTACTAACACAATTGTGCGAGTAGGGCAAAAGTACCATGTCAAAAATGTAACGCCATTACATACTATGATTTTTTACTCACACAATTGTGTGGTTTGGATTTCAATTGAGCCATTTTTTTTTATTTTTTGGTTGAGAAAGGGATATGAAGCTTTATCATTCGGAGGTTTGTTCGGTTTAAGTATCATAATTACTTCTGCAACTTTCCATTGTCTTGGTACATACATTAGTCGAAATGCTGCATTAATTATATGCACTAGCTTCCTCAACGCTTTATCAGGTAACACTTTTATTATCTGGCCCGTTATAAGATCATATCCTGGAGCCTTATATGCATTCAGATTATTCTTGATTTCCCATTTTAGTTCTTGCAACGTTACAGGTGTAATTTTTAGTTCATCCTGTTTATTTATCGGGATGATATTTTCCTCTTCCGTTTGTTTGGGGTAAGGTTGGAATGTTTCTTCAAGGTGATTTGCAAACAAATCTGCTTTCTGTTTAGCATTTCGGGCCCAATTTTCTTTATTTTTAATTGGAGGAACCTGAAGTTTGGGTCTTTTAAGATTCTTAGTTGCTTTCCATAATGAATAATCAGTATCTTTTAGCCCAGTTAGAGTGCTGAGGTATTTATTAACTGATTGATTTTTAATGCCTTTTATGAGGTATTTTAGTTGGTTACACAAATGGTTAAATACCCTCTTATTTTCCGAATTTCGATTTTTTTGCCAATTCTTCCGTGCTTTTCTTTTATTTTTAAGAAGTTCTCTCACTTCCTCTGGATAGCTGATATTGCGCTTCATTTTTTTACTATTATTTGGAGTGCTTTCCCACGCAGCACTTTGGATATTATGGATGAGTTTATCTAGTTCGTCTTCTATTTGGGCTGGTCCCTGTATTGGGTTTTGCAGACTAATTCTTTCTGTTAATTGTGTTTTGAAGAGATCCCAATTGGTTTTGAAGCTCGTTAATTTCGGGTTGCTTTCTTTCATAATTATTGTTTGGCTAAGTATCATAATAACTGGTGAATGATCTGATGATAGACTTTCACTGCTCTCTATATGTATATAATTATCTGAAATCCCTCTTGTAATAAAGAAGTCTATAAGATCTGGAGTCTTACTGATATCCGTAGGCCAATAGGTTGGTGTACCGCCTGAGTGAAATTCGCATTTTAGTTGTTTTCCTGCTGCGAACAGTTCTTTTCCCTTAGCAGTCGTTAACCGTGATCCCCAATAGGTGTTTTTTGCATTATAGTCCCCTCCAATTAAAAAGACACTTCCTAGTGTTTTTAGAAGATTAGTATAATCTACTTGTTTGAGATTGTATCTAGGAGGGCAGTATATTGCTGATATACTACAAGTTTTACTATTGTTTAATTGTATTTTGATTGTTGTGACTTGCATGGAAAGTTTCTCGACTTTAAGTTCTTCGTTATGTTTTATATAATCTTTTATGATGATAGCTGATCCACCTCTAGCTTTGTTCTCTGGATGTAATGCATGGTAGCAATTATATCCTTTTATTTTACAGAATGAAGTTTTGGTGAAATGGGTTTCTGATATGAGACATATATCTATATTATGCATGTTTAAAAATATATCTAGTTCTTGAATGTGGTGCAATAGCCCATTCGCATTCCAGGTTACGATTCGCAATGTTTTATTCATTTCTTTGGTTTATAATTCGATTTTATATAATTTATATTTTGATACACTCGATCAAGGTTTTCCTCTACTTTTTTATTGAAACTTGTTTGTGATTTCATTTCTTCTAGTGTGTTCTGCAGACTCATTTCCTGTGAAATGAGTCTTTTGTTGAGGTTCTCTAGATTTTTCAGTATGTCCTGTAAAACGAGATCCACTTTTAACTGTTTCTGCTCTGATTGCCGAACTATTTGTGCATAAGTAACGTTTTCATTTACTCGCTCTCTTTGTATGTTAAAATTAGGAGTTGACGATTTAAGCTCCGTGGTTTTTTTTATAGATTGTACATTTCTTGGTGTATCTGGTTTGCGTGATTTATCTCTCATTTTTTGTAGCTCTACTGCTACTTCACATCCTCTGTAGTTGGCTGGATGCTGGCCATTACAGTTGATACACTTCGGTGTTGTAATTCGGGGAACTGTGCAGTCGTTTCCTGCGTGTTTTCCTGCACATTTAACACATCTTGCTTCACGATGGCAGTACTTTTGTGTATGATTATAATCTTGACAGTTTTTACATTGCGGTATTAGTCGAGTGACCTTTCTCGGTGTTTCTATTTTAACTCTGAGGTTGAGGATAGCCTTAATATTATAGATATTTTCGATTTTTTCTTGGTTGTTGAAGGTTAGCATGAATAGTGGGAGACCTCTTCTCATGATTTCAACATTTCCCTCTCTGTTTTCTCGTCTCTCTTTTCTGATGATGTTGACTGCATCGATTATTTTCAGACCTTTGTTTTGCAGGTCCTCAATAATTTCATCTTTTGAACAAGTTGGATGAAGACCTCTTGCCATTACTTTAATTGGTCGATCATTTTTATCCTCGTAGGTATACCACTGGTGACCATGAGAATTTAATTTGTTAGCTAGAGCTTTATAATCTTCAGGCTCTGTTGTATTTATTTTCCAAGTATTACTACTGAGCGATATTATCTTGTAGTCATTACGTACTACTTCTTTCATCAGTTTCTGAATACTACCGTGGTTTGTAATTCCTAGAATATTGATCGGGGGTGGGGCCTGTTTCTTCTTTTCTGGCTCGTGTACTTTTAATGCATTAGTTGCAATGACAGTTTTAGTGTGAGTTTGAATTGGCTCAACTTCTGGTGATGATTCAGCTTTCCTCTTGCTTAGGTTGGTTTCTTTTCTTGGTTTCTTATTTGCTCTCTTGGATTTCTGTAGTATCCAATTGGTTTCCCTTTCAAGCTCATCTTCATCAGTGTGATACTCGACTTGATCTGTGAGTACTTGAAATTGGTTGTTCATTATTGCTAAGTTTCCCGCGTTGTTATTTTTATTTACAGTTTCCTTTAGCATAAGGTTTTCTTTTTTTAGCACGGCAACTTCATTATTCAGCTGCGCAATTAATTTCTCCATTTTTTCAAACTTATTTATTAACTCCGCGTTATTTATTATAACTGATTTTGCACTGGGCATGGCTTCAGAAGCTTGTTTGATAGCTATTGGGTTATGCTTCATAGTAGAGGTATTTTCCTTCTCATTGTTAAGTTCACCCAGTGTGGTGATCTCTGGCGGTGGAGTGGTTGGTGGTGTTCTAGGAAGTGCCGTACTTCTTTTACCAAAGGGCCATTCATTTGTCGCTTGTTCTGTGCTTCCAGTAGTACTAGGAAAAGGATCAGCATGGTTGCCTACCGATAATTTCCTTTGCAATGTCGTGTTGCTCCCTCCAGAATCCGTGGAGCAGCCCGATAGATCGGGGTGGGATTTAGAATCTAAGTTCTGACCCACCTGGAGTATGTTATTGTTTATACCCGACATCTCATCTTTTTGTTGACTATCTGCTATACTGTTTCTCTACTACGTAGGGATTGGATACCACAACCGTTCGATCTACAGTACATTGCCCAGGATGCGCCACATGGAGGCTGTCAACTAGCACCCCGTGATTCCATGACTTCAAAAATTCAATCGACGTCCACATTTTATTTCTTTGCGCGTTTCTTTGATTATGTATGTGTTTAAAATTATTTGTTTTTTTATGTATTCTTATAAATAGTAAAAAATAATAATTTTTGTTTGTGTAAATATTTTAAATAAACAAAATGGCCTTGAAATATTTTATCTTTGTATTATTGCGAGAATCAGTAGAATTAAAAAAAATTGTTGAAAAAAGAATTACAAATTTCTCCGCCCCAAAATTAGTTTGTATGTGAAGGGGAAGGAAACGAGGAAAGAATCACGACGAAAGAATCAAAGTGTGGAACGGCAGAATAACATTGGGCGCTTTCAGGTCACCCAACAGTTGGGGACATTGAGTAAAATCGAAGCCAACGTTACGAAAATGTTTAGCACTATGAAATTTTCAAATCAAATTGGCGATGATTTCACTAATCATGATAGGGTACCTGAAAGCGCCCATTGTGTCTAACTCGCACAGTGTAACACAAACATTATAAAATATTTATGCCAACGTTGACCATATTTCGGAATAATTTTTTTGTTCTTGGAAATATTTTGGACCAAATAATTTTTTGTTCGTTCGTCAATAATTTTTTGATAGATAAATAGTTGTAAATATTTTAAATTTTCAAAAAACTAGCGACCCTTGAGAAAAAGACTATTGAAACCGTGAACTTTAATAGCTTATGTAGTTATTTCCGGCTACTACCAAACTTTTATTTAAAACTTTCCACTTTAATAAATTTCCCGGATATTTTTTATTTAATCAAAAATAGTTGTCTACTGAATACTTTCCATTGGTTCCAACAAGCTATTTTCAATAGCCTCACTGAAAATAGCTGCACACATAAGTTAGGGCGCCTTTTGTGAACCTTTCTAACAAATTTAATCTTAAGCACCTTTTGCAAACTCGATGTATGGTTAAACATTTTTATATATTTACTGTATTTACGCCCACGAAGTATTTACATTAAATACTTTTCGTTACCCTCATAATACATAAACTTATCCTGAATATAACAAACGTCGAGTCTTCAAATTCCGTATAAATGATTCATATTTTAAAAATAAACACGACAAAGTTAGACCATTAAAAGACACAAAAGTAGCACAGCAACAAGAAAAGTTTTGTCATTATCATGAAAACACGAAAAACTTGGAAGTCTAAAAAATTATCTAGAGATAAAAAAAAAATTCTCATCCGTATATTAATAATTTGAACGCTCCGAACCAACATTGAAAGCATCGTGGTGTACGTAGACAACATTGTTTTATGATAAATACTTGTGCGACCGCACATAAAAAAACTCGGTAATAAAATAATTAACTATAATTACGCTACATATCTATACAACATTACAATCGGCGTGTATATAATAAAATAATAGTGCAAAACTGAATAATTAATGAGTTAATTAATTAATTAGTTGGATTGTGAATAATTCGAGTCGCACGGTGTAACCAGGTAGCAATTATAATTATCGTAATTAATTTAGTTGTATGCATGTACAGAATGGCGAGTAACAAATTTAAATATTTCGGCGCCATCTATAAATAATAGACTACGTTTAAAATGCGCCATCTATTACTTAGTATCCTCTGCGCGTACTAATTCGAACGCAAAAAAAAAATTTCTAATCAATAATTGATGATAAATTTTCCCAACTTTTTCCATTAAAAATTGAAAACGAATACAAAATAAAAAGAAATGTAAATTAATCGATTTTGACAGTTTTATTTGGCAATTTATTTTTATGTATAAGTGCGCGTATGTATAAGAATGAAATAAAATTTATTAAGAGGGTGTACCAGTATATAGATGACGATGTATAATAATATTTGAATTTCTTTTAGGGTTTGATGGGAGAAATGAACTATTTATTGGTTCTTTTATTTGAAGTGATCGCACTTCACGTCAATCGTTTAGTATTATCGTAATCCAATAATTCCATGACTGGCAAAAATATATTTTCCATCTCAATATGGATCAGCAATTTTCAAACAAAATATAAGTGAAACGAAATCGTTTTAATTTTCCTCTCAACTTAATTATAGTTAAATTAATTAATTCTACATAATCGCTTTCGGTAAATATTCGCCGTGCGCTCAACAGATCACAACCCAACGATGACAGGAGAGGACTAATTTATGTACTATTATTAGCGCACTGCCTTGTTAACTAACTAACTACAATTTGTGACTTTTTAATGATATATGTTGTCACGTTGTTGTCAAAACATACAACCAAATTATTTATGGTATTTTGTCTAACTTTCGTTTTATGTATATTTGTATGTATTTATTTATGTATACGGGTAAGTTTGATTTTAGACCAGATATCGGAAAACTATTATTGATGCTTGAGTTTGTTGATCGTCTGTACAATTTATATAATAGGATTGTCGAATGATTACGACGTGTGATTGATGAGGTGTGCGAACGGGACCAGGTTTGTAACTTTTGTACATAGGTACGTAGAATCAGAGATTTTAATTGTAACCGAAGTCGTAAAACGGTTTTCTACTTGTATAATGATTATGCTAATATTTATGGGAATTTTTTTCTGTTTTAATTTTAATTCATAAGATTCAAGTGCATTGTACGAGTGTTATAAAGTTAATGACAACGCATACACGAGAGACCGTTACCTCCTTATGTCTACATGCGAGCAATTGAAAACATTTTGTATGAAAATGTTATATGCAATTAGTTTAAAATTTTCCAATCGTTTAAAAAACATTAGAAATGTTCGGGTCCTGTAATGATAGCAGTCATTAATAATTCTTGTTTTCCGTATAATGGACTCAATTTTTCAAACAAATAGTTATCGTTTTAACCATAATTATGCAGCTTTGGCACTCATCCAAATAAATTTGTATTTGTGAAATAAATAAGGGAAGTATTTGAAAGCATAAATAAATCCAAACCCCTAACCCGACATTTTATGATTTTAAAATTCGAGACACTGACTTTTTTTTCTCAGAGGTCTCGGGTTTTGTGATCATTTATGTTTTTAAATGCTATACTCTTATTAATTCACACAACTAGATTTCCTACCTAATTTTGTTAAAATATGGTTTGTAGTACTGGATAGGGATTCTAGACTGAATTTTGGACAAAATTCTTAAATCTGACCATGTCGGACGCAACTCAGCTTTTTATTAGGCTGGGATCTTTCTTCATGAAATGCAGCAAATGAAAAATGTTTAATACAAATGTTTAATAGCCGCATGAGCTCAAAAATTTGTGGGGCGATTTCGAAACATTAGATCTCCCTCAAATAATCCAAATTTGAATATTACTTTCAAAAATTTGACAGGTATTTGAATTGCCAATTATAATCATAATTGATTGACAATTGGCAAAGTTTCTTTCACAATGGCCAGATACTAAAAGTTACTCCAAAAAAAAACATATATTGTGCACTATATGCTTTTTCAGCCGAAACCTTATAATTCCAGCCGGAACCTTATAATTCCGGCCGGAACCTGATAAAGTCAGCCAGAAACATACATACTTCAACCAAACCAACTATGGCACTAATAGCACGATGCATTGTGCATCATTGTGCACTATTTAATTTTTTACCTGGAACCTTATAAATCTATAAATATACGATTTTTCGGAAGAAAGACTTACAATTTCACCGAAACCTACAGCCAAACTAACTATAGTACAAGTAGAGCATACCGTTTTGATCGTTCCGAAAAAATTATATGTTGCACTGTCATCCAAATTGCACTGCGACCATTGTGCA
This sequence comes from Nephrotoma flavescens, assembly GCA_932526605.1. Lineage (NCBI taxonomy): Eukaryota > Metazoa > Arthropoda > Insecta > Diptera > Tipulidae > Nephrotoma > Nephrotoma flavescens. The sequence continues at coordinate 262,606,695 of OW052222.1, read as the reverse complement.
AGCGTCAACATTATTTATGGAAACATTTTGTTTCGACTGGATTTGTATGGTTCTGGATGGCATTATAGTTTGGCTGCAGAAACATATAGTGTACAACCCATTGTCCTACTTGTGCCATAGTTAGTTTGGCTGAAGAGGATATGGTTCTGGCTGGCTTTATTAGACTCATGAGGATGGATTTATAAGTTTCCGGCTGAAAAAACAATTAGTGCACAATACATCGTGCCTCTTATGCCCTAGTTGGTTTTCCAGTAGTGTGGTTCTGGGTCGCTTTAATAGGTTCCAGATGGAATTATAAGGTTCCGGCTGAAAAATAATAACAATCCATTGTGCTTCTTGTTTCATAGTTAGTTTGGCTGTATATAAGGTTTCTACCGAAAAATCGTGTAGTGCTGGATTTATAAGGTTCTGTCTGAAAAATTATATAGTACACAATGATGATGATGCATCGTGCTTCTTGTGTCATAGTTAGTTTGGCTGCAAAAAGTATGGTTCCGGCTGAATTTGTAAGGCTTTTTCTCCAAAAAATAGTGTATTACTGGATTTATGAGGTTCCGGCTGAAAATTATATAGTGCACAACGCGCACAATGCTTCGTGCCCCTTCTGCCATAATCAGTTTGACAGTATGTTCTATGTTCCGGCTGAAATTGTAATGTTTTTTCCCCGAAAAATTGTATATTTATTATAACGGATTCATATCTCTCTCTCTCTCTCTCTCTCTGCACTATATCCCATCAAGGGATTTGGCCGCCTCAAACGAGGTTTCATAATCATAATTTCATTTCGGATAATGAGTGATTAATTCATTGATCCTAAACCAGCCGTGAAATTTTTTCCTTGTCACCACCGGGAATCGAACCCGGGACCTCCGGTCGCTGGAGCAAGCATGCTAACCACTTTGCCACCGGGGCGGATTCATATCGTTCTAGCCGAAAAAATAAATATTGCTCAATGATGCACAATGTATCGTGCTACTTGTACCATAGTTTGCTTAGGCTGTAATAGGGTTTTGGCTCGCTTTATCAGGTTTTGGCCGGAATTGTAAGGTTGCAGCTGAAAAATTATATAGTACACAATGATACACATTGCATCGTTCTACTTGTGCCATACTTAGTTTGGCTGTAGAGGATATGGTTCAGGGTGAATTTGTAAGGTTTTTTCTGAAAAATCGTATATTTCTAGATTTATGAGTGAACAATGATGCACAATGCATCGCGCTACTTGTGCCATAGTTGGTTTGTCTATACTATGGTTATGGCTGGCTTTATTAGGTTCCGGTTGGAAGTATAAGGTTCCAGCTGAAAAAGTATATAGTGCAAATGATACACAATCCATTGTGCTACTTGTGATATAGTTAGTTTGGTTGTATATAGCCATACCATTGTTTCCGGCTGGATTTATAACCTTCCACCGAGAAATCATATTGCTAGATTTATAAGGTTCCGGCTGTAAAATCCCCTCGGACGCCAACCAATGTGACAATTTAAAGTGGAGACAAATGGAGGGGTGTAATTGTTGTGGCCAACACTCACCTTTCTTTTATGGCAAATGTACATAGATCTCGGATAGACCACACTTAATTTCTAAAGCGAAAATTGTGTAATCAAAAATCATTTTATTCGCGATGCTTTAATCTCAAAAAACCAAAAAAGTCAAGCTTTGTTGAAAATTTAATCTCATTGCATAAACTAAAAAAGCTTCTACTGGGATCCCCCAATTTATGGAACAAACTTAAGTATAAAGTTCCAATCCGATCAATTAAAATCCGTATAGGATGTACAGAGACCAAATTTTATCTGAAAAACGATTTTTTGATAAAAATCGCCATTTTCGCTTAGATTTTGGAAAATTTATCTGGGCCGCTACTGTTGCAAAATTAATTTAGATTATGTTAGTTCAAACCCGTTTTACTCGTAAATGATATACTTTTAAAGTTATTTACCAACGAAAATGCTTAATAGGGGCTGTCACTCCCAGGTGAAAAACGAAGAAGCTCATTTGAAAGCTGTCACTTCCGGTAGTTTCGTCGATTTCGGGTAAAATACACAGGATCTTTCGATTTGTGGAAAACCCTTACATATGCAGTTTCATCCCGACCAATCTAGGGCTGTACAAGGTCCGAATTTTCGTTGAAAGCCGGCGTTTTTACCAAAAATCGTCATTTCCGCTTAAATCTTTGGCAGCTTTTAATTGCAAAACGCTCAATTGTACCGCTGTTTGAGGCCAATACAACTGAACTTTGAACTGTTTTAGGCAAGCAGTCAACAATCTCATTTTCAGTGACATTTTGAGCGTGAACCCACAACCTCAACTCTATATGGCTGTAACCAAGTAACCAATCCTTGAACAGAGTTCGAAACTGATTCTTGTGATTCCTATGGATTTTCCCTCTATTAGTCAAAAATTCAAAAATAACCAGGAGCCAAAGAGGAAAGCACACCCTCTGCGATGGATCACATTGGCAAACTGAAAGACTATTCAGCTCGACCTCGACAACAGGAGACCTGAACTGGCTCGATCCAAGATCGATAGTTAGATCAATGTAAAACCGAGTACAGGCTTCGGCAATTGTTAAAAACGAGATAACGAGATACTGTCAAAAGCACCAGCAATGTCCAGCAAAGTGTTCGCAAAAAACTTTTTACTATTAATTGACCTTTCCTAATAGCAACTTCATGTATTTTCAGAAAATTTAAGAACTCTGTAAGCAACCTGCATTTTACTGAGTAAAGTACTGGATAAGCAATTATCTCTAATAAATCTATCTAAGATTGTATCTAACACTTTATTAAATATATAAGACATGATGTTCTGTTCAGGATAACCAGCTTTGTAAGGTACAAAAAAACACCAAATCAGAACAACGAGAGTATTATTGTAAGAGCTAAATTCCAATCGGGAAGTCCAATATTAATGATCGTGGTCTGGATAACGACACTGTTAGAGTTCGTAATGTCACATCCGGTAACGAGAGCAGAAAGTAAGAGTTCATCCACATCGTTGTTGTGTGTTGGTGGTTAGACTGCCATAGTTAGTTGTCCGTTAGGGGTTTCTTTGGTTTAGCGATGGCACACAGGTGACATCAATAATTTCCTTAGATCCCCACAAAAGTTAATCCAACAAGTTCTGTGTGTGGTTCTTAAATTCTTCTCATTCGAGGGTTGGCTTTTATATTTCGGGATTGGAGAACAAAAAGTGGCTTTCAAAATTATTCTCCGTGAAAGAGATCAACACACTTTTGCATACATTTGAACCAATTTTCGAAAGACTTTTTCCACTCCGATTGAGATACCTCTAATGCATTTTGAACATATCAAGCGTGGTGTGGAAACACAACTTCAGGTGTGAAAAAACGTTGACCTCGCTCGCATTTTATTTTTGATTGGCGGGAATAAAAAGAAATAATTGGATGCCAAATCAGGACTATACGGCGGATGACCCAGGTGGGCCGATGTATGAGCGCTCGCATTGTCGTGGTGGGGAATGAATGATCCGTCGTCAGCAGTTGGTTTTCCTTATTTCGTCGAAGGCTTCTGGCAAGCAAATGGTCGTGTACCATTCAAAATTGACCGTTTTTCAATTTTTCCGGAAAATATTCGACAAGCATATTTTTAGGAAAAAATGGAAATGTCGCACCCGTACTATTGATGCAACGTAAAACGGTCAGTGCTTCGAAAGTGCTTCGTGCTCGAACAAATTTTGTTGAATTTGGCTCATATTGGAACACCCATACCGTCGACTGCTGTTTTGTTTCAGGCTCCTATGCATTGATCGAAGTCACGCGGTTAAATACCAACACCAATAAACATTTTTAACGGCCAAATGTTCATGCAATATTGAATGTATGCTGGTCCCACTAATTTCCAAGGATGCCTCAATCTCACGATAAGTCACATGGCAATCTTGCAGTTTCAGTTCAGGCACAGCAGCATCAATGTTTTTCGGAACAAGAACCGATTTTGAACGACCTTCACTGAAACGAAATTTTGGAATCACTATAAGAAAAAAAATCGCCGGTATAAAAAAAACGTTCTGAGTAAATATACCGTCTAAAATGTCAAGCTTATACGATATAGTCGAATGGCAGTACTAAGTTTGCCCAACGCCGATTTATAAAATGCAACTCTCGTATTATTTTTGTTTCATCAAACAACCCAATCAGACTGAAGATTGGACCTTTTAGCCTTATTTTCGGATCGTCTGGATTATTCGAACGCACTACATAGTACTTTAGATAAAGATCAAAGCTCGCTGTTCACGGTCCCCAACGAATTATATTTCTACTATGAAGTCGATCTAGTTGGGTAACTTTTAAGGTTGACGTTAAAACTGATGAAAGTGCGGTCAGAGCTAAGAATGTCATCTGTATCTCTACAATTTAAAATCAATTCATGATATAAACATCGATCATATACTGATGTCAACCGCCTTACTGAATTAACAAAAGTTGGATCAGAGGCAACATTAAAATTTCAAGCTCTGATGGAGCAACAAATGATGAGCATTAGCTTCACAACCAACCACCAAAAGGAAATTTCTATTCGTTTCCCTCTGTACTCGTACTAATTTCGAAATCGTCTCGAAATGTCCACGGTTTTAGGATTAGACAAATATTTGAGTGCGGTGCGGTAAGCAAACAGCATCCGTAATTGGAAGGAAGTTAATCTTCTTACTTCATGTATGGAAAGCGTGTTACATGTTGTAGGGAGCTACCAGTAATGAGATGAAAGGACTTCTGGCCAAACTAACCCACAATCGATTGGGGTATTCCTTTTTGTTTGTAACGGCAACTTTCCATCCCTTGGCGAGATATTTGAATGCATAAGACTGATATTAGTGGTGAGATAACCCAGAAATTCAAGTGTGGATTATTAGGGGTTCCGAACGTAAACAACCTTCCTTGATATCTTTGATGTGACCAACTTGCTCACAAAACCACGTAAATATTTCCTCATTTCTGCATCTGCACATGAAAGAAGGCGTTTTCATGTTTCAAGTGGTGGTGACAATTTAGCAATTTCGCTATATAAAATTACATTTATATACATGGTTACCAAACGACTAAATGTGCTAACCTATCAGCTAACGATTATCTAACGAAATTTGATTAAAGCGGTATGATTTTCTTTCAATGAGGTATTTTACCGTCGCTTTCTTATGGCCTAAATTAAATTGAATACAATTCGGCCAGATCTCATCCTTAATGGTTTTTAAAAGTTAACAGAACCTATCACGCGCAGGCTTTACTACTCAAACCAGTTTGTACCAGCAATTCATCCGTATACATGAATTGAGAAAGGTGTTTAATCGCTATTTTGAACATTGTACCTCTGTTTCAATCGGCAACTACTACTTACTAATGGTTATATTTTATCCCAATTTTCACTTTTCAACGTTTCACCATTTCCAGTTATGCAAATCCTTTAACTGGCCACAAATTCGCATTTCAACATTTCTTGTTTGTAAATTCCTTCTAAATATAATAAATTCCGAACAACCTACGAATTAAAAATTTTACGATTATTAAGCCAATTTACGAGACTCGTACACCAGATTCAGTTAAAACTACCCCCCACGCATCATTCATAAAAATTTTAATTACCTTAAAACCAAATCTAAAATGCCCGCACACACACATACAAAACACAACAGACACAATGCCAGGGTTAGAGGTAGACACACATCAATATTTTTATCATTTCTAAGTCGGTTACTATAAAATGGCAATCCAAATCGTATTCCACCCGTATGTTTCATTTTCGTAAAACACCCACTCGCATATAATTACTCGAAATAGAAAATCGATAAATTTTCATTTTGCCTGTTTTCTGTTGTGCGTTTGTTTTACGACGTACAAAACTTAAGTTGATTTGTAATAAAAAAAAAAGTACTAAGTGTTTGTGGTGAGGGACGGAGTTGACGCAACGCGTTTAAAATTTGCAATGCAGTTCAATAAAAATTCAGCTACTGACTGATTCATAATATTTTATGGACATATAAATACATAAAATATAATTTGTAGGTTGAGTTCTTATATTCGATTTTAAATCTAAATAGGTAATAACAGTTATATTTGTAAAATATAAATTGCAATAATATATATAATTGCAGAAAAATTGTCAACCAAATAGAAAATGTGTTATTTTCATTTTCTATTTATGTTCGAGACATGCAAATTGTATGTACACTACACAATATATAAATAATAACGATTTATTACCAATTTGCGGAATTTCGATAGACAGTAATGTCTAGAAAACTAAAATGTTGTGAATTAGTTTTGTATAAACATATATACTACTCAATATTACCCACTTTTCCCATAACATTATTGTACGTGTATATCATTTTGCATAAATTAAGGTGTATTTTATTTTATTGTGTTGTCATTTTTTTACGCAGTCATTAATAAAACACTTTTTTGTTGTTGTTTCATTACAGAATTATTCACGAAAGTGGTTTCACATCTGAAGATTTTAAACAATATCGACCGGTTGTCTATAGCAACACAATACAATCATTAGTTGCAATATTAAGGGCAATGCCAAATTTAAATATACAATTTGGCAATAATGAGCGGGAGGTAAGTCATAAAGATGTGCGTACAATTTCTTACTAAACTGTTACTAATTACTAATTTAAGTTTTATTTATTAAAAATTAATGATGTCACGTTTTGATTAATTGGAATTACATAAATGAACATTAAAAAAAATTAAATTGATTTTATGCTTTTTAGTTTGGCGACATAAAACCATACTCTATTTATAGGTTTTTGATTATATTCGCGAGAAGTAACCGCGACTTCAACTTGTTACAAACAAACATATGGTTTCGATTTAGTGAGGGATGACATATTTTAATTTGTGGGAAAATTTTATGGGAGCTGTGATTTAATGGAAAGTAGGAGTAATTAATTTGTGTATATGAATGATGGCATCTGTATATTAGATTGACCTTCATCTTGATCAATGTTTTATGTTCAACCTCATTTTGCGAAGTACCGATTTCAAATAATTTTTAATGATTGAATCCTATTTTAATGGATTCTAATATTTATTACCATTTTGACATTTTTTCTTTAATTTTTGTTGAATTTTGTAGACGTACACAGTGCGCCTATTTTTTAATTTAACCTGAGCAAGCATGGCGGTGTTAAAAAATTTGATGGGGGAGGGGGGGGGGGGAGGAGGGACCCGGTTTAGCTATGATTAAATTAATGCTGCTTAACCAAATTATCATAATTTCCAACTTAATCGATGGCTTTAATTCTTTTTTTGACTTTCCTTACTTGGGGTTCTAAAATATTTATTTATTTATTTATTACCAACTTTATACTTATATACAATCTGGTTACAATTTCTATAATAAATTAATATATACTAAGAATTTAATAAAAAAAAAAAAAAGTAAAATTAAACTAACATGAAAAATTACCAATAATTTAAAAGAACTTTAGACATTTTAAATTCTTAAATGCATTCCTAGATAGATTAAAGTCGAAAGCCGATCGAACTTTATTAAAAAAAAACAGTAGATTGATAAACAGGTTCATATTTACCGTAGTTACCCTAATATAAGGCAGCTTAATTTGGAAATCTCTAACCTACATATATGGTGGTGTAATTTGACAAGGTTTCGATAGTTCAATTTCTTGCAAATTCCTTAGATGCATGCTCTTGTTTAAAATAAATCCGCATTCAGCGCCATCATTCATTGGCCTTAATGCTAATTCAATGAAATAATTGTGCAAAGCGATCAGGATAAGTTTATTATTTATCAGAACCCAACGCCATATTTTAACTTCAGAAAGGCATAGGGGCCTAACTATTGAATTCGACGTTCATTTTCGATTTCTATCGTTTTCCTATATAGCAAGCGTAAACAAAAGAGAAGAGAATAGTAAAAATTTCGGAATGGGTACAAAGGGCCGAATGTCGAAGGGCCGAATGTGTCGAAGGGCCGAATGTCAAAGGGTCGAAGGGCCGAATGTCAAAGGGTCGAAGGGCCGATTTTTTTTTTGTTTTTAGAAATATAATTTTTTAAATTTGTTGTTTTATTGAATATTTTGTAAATTTTTTTTTATTTTTTTCCCCAAACCCCCGATATTCAAGAATTTATACAATTCTTCAAGTGCCAAATTTTATTTATAATTTTAAACTAAGTAAAAAAAATAATAAAATTTTCCACTTGAAAAATTGCAAAATTTTCCCGGAAAAATTACTTGTACTGTCGAAAAACTGTTAAAATACAATAATAATATTTAAAAAAATTACACATTTGTACTATTTTGAATAAAATAATACGCAATTTGTCACCAAAAAAAATGAAAAGGTCACAATTTTCCCGGAAAATGTGATAAATTTCTGAAACTTTTGGCACTTACACTTCCTAAAAACGATAGATGCACAATCCTACAAAGAAAATTTTTTAAAAAATTTTGATCTTACCCGATTTCCGCGATGTAAACATCATCCATTACATACTATGATTTTTTACATACACATTTGTGTGGTTTGGACTTAATTAGTGCCAACATTTTCTTTTTGGTTGAAAAAGGGATATGTACAAAAAATAAAAAAATAATTAAATTAAATAAAAAAATAAAAAAAATATATTTCTAAAAACAAAAAAAAATCGACCCATTCGGCCCTTCGACACATTCCGCCTTCGACATTCGGCCCTTCGACACCATCGGCCCTTTGAAATTCGGCCCTTCGACATTCGGCCTTTCGACATTCGGCCCTTCATACAAAAATTTCATACATTTTTCTTTTTTCTTCTTTTGTCTGCTATAGGAACACGATAGCGTAGGAAAATGAACGTCGAATTCAAAAGTTAGGCCCCAGCCAAAAACAACTTTGTGCTGAAAACATGTGCAGATTTTTTGCATGCAGCACCGCATGCAGATCTAAACGTAAAATACATGAGCATAATTTTTTGACACTAGTTGTGCAACATTTCTTATTTAGAGTCAAACTATCAAGTTTTTGTCACACAGATAAATATTTTTGCAATTGAAATGTCTTGTAAATATAAAAATTGGAAATTCTGTAATTTTCTCCTCCATCTTGGAAAAATTTAGTGTCAAAAGTGGAAAATATCAAACAATGTCGCATGAAGTTGCCGAAGATTTTTAGTTTTATATATTTTTCATGTTGTCAACACCGACGGATGCTCAGTCAAATTAGAAATAGAGATGACTTGCGGAATCCTGCATGGCATGCGTCGTACATGTTTTTTAACCCTATATACACTAGTGTATTCTAATTTTGAAGCATGCAGAATTCTGCACATGTGTTTCCGGCCTAAAGCTGTACTGTGAGCAGATAAACTAATGGAAGTTTTTGGCCAAAGACTGAAAATAACTTATATGGCCGCAGAAAATCAAAAAATTCTAGTGAAAATTTCAGTTCATGAATTTTCTCCAAATTTCCCATGTAGTCTCTGTATGACCTAAGCTATTAGAAAATCAACCGAAAATATTGGTTACTAGTGGAAGAAATGCCGGAAAGACGGAATATTGTTAAATTTCAACATTTCATATACAACCGAGTTCCTTTACTTCGGAGATCAATCAATTTGCCATTTTAAGGATCACTTTTAATATTTTATTCCGCTGAGATGTTTTATTTAGTGAAAAAATATATACATTAAATGAATAAAAAATTTCCAACAAAATTAATTCTCTTTAGTGATAGTGCTGCTACTTGCGGCGAGTAGCGTAATCTCTTATTTTCCGCTGTCAAAATTCTGCTGTCTTATAAAGCATGTCTTTCTGCCATTTCTTAACGAATAACGATGAAATTTGGATAGTAGTATTGATAAGGGATTTTAAAGTATGTTTTGGACAAAATCCTAGGATCTGTTCGTGCTGGACTAAACTGGCCATTTCTTAACCAGTCCTTTTGAAAAATGGTATCTGTACATTTTACACGACATAAATAAATTTTAAACTAAAGGAAACTCTGCTATTTCTTAATTAAATTTTGTAAAATTTGCATCGCATAGAGGGACAATTTAGAAAAATTTATGAATTACAATTTTAAGGTTATGCCAAGGAAATCGTATGCGGCTTGCTTTCTTTGCTGTCTTAACGAAGATGATCATCGCATTTACTTTGTTTGTAGTGTTGTCCGGTTTTTTAAATAGATAGATCTTTTTCTCGATCCTCTATCCTCCCCGTTAGTTGTCCCCTTTGCCTTGGTTTAAAAGAATTTCACAAGGGGCCCAATATAACATTGACTGCGAGATTTTTCAGGTTCCATTCTGTTTTAATTATTAAAATAACCTTCAAAATATCGAGAAATTCGGGATGGACACAAACATTTTTCCTAATTATTTCAAAAATGTAAGTCTCGCGAACCGAAACAAAACAAATCTACCACATAAATGCATTTCGGATTTAAACCGTGACAGTTTCGGATTTAAACCCAAGCTAGAGCCTCCTGAAAAGTAAGTTGCTAATTTCGAATCGACTTGTTGATTATAAACATTATAATTGTCTAGCCGCAACCTTATAAAAAGGCATTTTGCGTTTTGTTTAACCAACCGTCTTTTATCTTTTCAATTGGTTTATTCTAGGTTTAATAATGTTTTCTCTATCCTTCGGACGGGTTCTTCTTACAGACAGAAGAATTCGAATAAGTTGCTTATAGTTTCACATCACTCGCCCCTGTGGGAGGTTGTATGACGGCTCTGTAAGGTAGACTTTAGATCGTTTATATGGCGCAGACTAAAAAGACTAATAATACGAATCCAATATTGTGTCTCCGCATCGAGAAAGCATGTATATTATCACAAGCGGCATTGTAATCCAAAAACTATTAACTTGCGGCTCATTTTCATTTTTAACTTTTTTAATCATTCTGTCAAAATTGTAATTTACAGCCTACCTTAAATAAAAAATTTACATAAATTAAACCAATTTCACCTTATGTTTTATTGATCGATTGGTTAAAGATTTGAAAAATCGGGGAAAGTTAAATTTGATTAAGAGTAGACTTGTCTTGCTATATTCCGCAATTGAGACGTGACATCATAAAATTCGATTTTTTTCTATAAATAAATCAAATTGAATAAAATATATAAATATTTTTTCTTAAATTTTTCTAGAGTGACGCAAAAATGGTGTTCGATGTGGTACAAAGGATGCATGACACAGAACCATTTTCTGAAGATTTATTAGCAGCTATGAAACGTTTATGGCAAGATTCTGGTGTACAAGAATGTTTCAGCCGTAGTAATGAATATCAATTAAATGATTCAGCTAAATAGTGAGTAACAATCTTTATTAAAAATACATTTATTTCATTTTCTTATATATACATACATATATACATCGCTTAATTATAATTAAATTTAAAATTATTATTTTAATACCACTACCGCCCCTCGTGCGAACTTTGTAACTAATATTTACGCAAGCACGTATATGTTTGGAATACATACAAAACTTACATTATTCCGCCCGTTCTCGTAATTTAAATTTTAATGGTTGCTCCGGAATATACGTTGGATTTACACGATACGTTAGTTTACCGTAATTATAGGACACTTCATATTTCCGAAACATTTTCGATAGGATTATTAACATTTCAGCTTCGGCGAATCGTTTGCCTAAACACGTTCGTCGTCCATATCCGAACGGGAGGCTGACGAATGGATGAATTTTTTGTCCAACATGTGGACATTCTGACATATTTTTAATTTCGCCACGTTTTAACCAACGTTCCGGGTAGAATTTATCGGGTTCGGGAAAATATTCTTCTTCGTTTGATACAACGTAATGGGGGAATATGACGTGTGTGCCTTTTGGGATCGTATAACCGGAAACGACGGCATCAGATTGCAGACACCGTCCATTTCCGATTACAACTGGATACATTCGTAACGTTTCTTTAATGCAGGCACGCAAATAAGGTAGTTGATCTAGTGTATTTACTTCAACTGGGGAATCTTTTTCGGGTAGCGCTTGCTTTAGCTCCCTAAGCAGAATATTTTGTCTTTCGGGATTTTGACTAAGTTGGTAAATAGTTGAGGTAACTGCCACAGATGTCTAAATATATATAAAAAAATTAGAATTTGTCAACGCATTTTAGCCGCAAACTTACCGTATCTACACCGACGAAGAATAAATCTAGCGCCATAACCGCCGCAATTTTAGGATTACCGGTTTTTTGAATAATTCGTTCTAGGATGGACATATCGTCATCTGATTTATTCATAATGTCTTCCATTGTTTGTTTCTCCATTGCAATGTTTATGTGTTTCATGCAGAGATCTTTAAAACTGTCTAGCGCGGCAATATATTTTATGTAGGCTTTCGTTTTATATATCCGCCATATCGGCATCCGCAGCTCGACTTCCGCAATGGACCAGAAAAATGTGTTAATTGCATCAATAATTTTTTCGGACTCTGGTTCACCGGTGATACACCCAAGACGCGTATCAAGGGAGACGCGCCCGATAGCTTAAAATTATATTAATTTTGCATTAAAATATTATTTGGTGTAAATCAATAAGGTATACTTACATTCTAGCGCCCATTTATATAATTCTTTTAGAAAATCGTCTGGTAATTCATCATTTTGATCTCGGATGGTGTGTACTCGGCTCATAAAATCGGTAGCAATCTCATTCAATGGATTAACATATTTTCGCGCTGTTGCCGGTTGCAGCATCACATGCTGTACTTGAGCACGGAAGCGATCCCATCGTTCGCCATGTACTCCAATCACTCCGGCTGTATCACCGAAGAAATCTTTTTGTAAATTTGATTTGTAATGATGCAGCGACGGCATAGAAGGTCGATGTGGAAGTACTTCCTCTTTTTTGAATACGTTACGAATTTCATCTCCATCGAAAACGAACAGCAAATCTGGATGTCCAATGATACCGCCAACCTTGACTATTTTACCAAAATGTATTCGCAGATCCCACATCATTTTGTCAAGCTCGTCGATTTTATATTGACCTACGAAGAAACGCAACATAAATCATTGAACTCAAATTTTGCAATTTACTTTTATGTTACGGTTATGGACTACTTTTGAATGCTGAAATTGAAAGTTTTCTTTTGTTTTCGTTTAAATTAAGTAACCGAATGGAATTAGTGACGCGCGCATGACTCGCGTACTGAATATTTAATTAAAAATTACAAGTCCAAGGTTTTTATAGGCTTTTGTTTAGTTGATCGCGATATGTAGATCACAATAGTTTATGAACTTTCGCAATGTCGGTGTATATAAAATTATTTTGGCCTCATTATTTTTTAGACATATTCGGGTGTGGTAAATTTTAATTAGAAATTGAAAGTGATTTGCATACGGAATGATATCATAATGTACCTGATCAGATTGCGATCATTTGTAATAATATTTAAAAATCTGGTCTTAACTTTCTCGCCTCTTGTCTATATACCAAAACCTTATACACGATCGTCTTTGTACACAATCAAAGTGAAATTAAAATATACGTATACGATCGCGATCGTACAAACAATGCTTATACATATTTAGAAACAACAATACAAGTCTTTTTAATAAAACTAACAAAATCACGATTTTCGCTTATAATTTTCTACTCCAGCAACCGTAACAGTATATTATAAAACCGCGATCACCATTGCATGCATGCAATTAAATATTTCCGATTGATCATGACACAAACAAAAACGTTTTAAGATCATATTGTACATCGTTTAAGAATCATGTTTACCTAATGAAGTAATAGTAGATGATCGGCTTACGTTATGTAACGATCGTAAGTAAGCGTACTCACTGCTCAATCATATTTGTATTTCGTTGTCTTGGCGACTAGAATTTGATCGTGTTTGATCACTTATTGATTTTTATCTTCATTTACACTTATGTATATATAACATATATACGTTTTAGTATGTCAATAGAAATTGATATCGAATAATATATAAAATAATCAGAAAAAGTGAAATTATATGTGAAGGTCGCGTCCGAGTAACTTACCAATCAGTGGTGCAAATCTCCATGAATTTCCCAATAGTGGTAATCCTTTTGGTCCAGGTACCGCTGAATAAGGTTTTGAAGTGCCTTGACACGATGCATCATTTTTGATGCGTTTATCGAAAATTTGTGTTGGTACAGCTGTGACTTCGTTGGGGAGAACATTGATCGCGGATGAAAATGTGCTACGCTTAACGATCGAGTTGGCTACTTTGCGGGCGGCAGACATTCTGGAAATAAAAAAATAAAATTTTGTTCCAATCATATATGTACATATATACTTTCTCGTAATGCATTCATGGTTTTTGTGCGTGTGCAATGCAATGCGGTTGCAAAAATGTTTAATGTTGTAATAAACTTGTTTTGCTTAGAAAAAAAAAATGAAAACAAGGCCGATGAATTTTCTTTTAACGAGATAAATAACATAACTTCAATAATTTACATTCCGCGTATTGCCCAATCGATTTATACATATTTACTCATGCTATAAACATACCGAGGGTATGGACATTAGCATATTATTAATGGCATTGAATTATGATTATAGTTTTATTTGCTTGAAGATGTTTACTTTAAAAAATTTCATGCGTTCGTTAGTTAGATTCCAAATATTCAAATAGTGTTCGATGTAGTACACAATAAGTGGTTTCTGTTTGATTTATTTATGCTGATGGTGTTGATTCAATCCAATATTAGGTGATTGCACTTTGCTTGGCCGGCGCTCATTATTAATTACGATACCGGTATGCGAATTTGCCGGTGAACGCGGAAATATTTTAATATGAATGAATGAATGAATAACCTTGCCCAAACAAATTCGTTATGTCTTGATTAGTGTACGGTATGAAACTTGCAAAAACATATTTCCTACTTTTCAAAAAATCTTTAGTATTTAACCTTCAGTGTATGGCGAGCCTAACAAATACGTCATTTTTGGACCGGAAATTACCGTACGTGTGTAATTTCACTTAAAACATTTTCATTCATGGTCACGGTAGACTTCTTCATAATATCCATAAATAAGAGAAGAACAAATATATTTAAATATAAATATCATTGGTTTCTTTTATTAAATGGTTAACAGTTATGTCCTACACATTACTCCAACGTCCAACACAGTCAGTTTTCTAAATGTCTGCGAAAAAAACGAAAATTAAAATTACCAAATTGCTGCATTTCAAATAGTTTGAATTACTTAACGCGGCGTGTTAACCAAAAGTACTTTATTTAACATATTTAATCGATTTAGGTGAACAATTAAAATTAAATAATCGAATTGTTAAATAATTTTATTTGTAATTCGTTTCAAATTTTTGGTCAGAAATTGGTAAATAACACACGTTATGTTATGCTGCTCTCACTAAAATTTGTTCGAGTAACGTCCTTTGTACGTTTTACTGATTTGATCATACCTGTTTAAATTAGGATATCACACGTTTTTTCAGGTTATCACACGAGCAACCTTGATCGTAAAAAAAGAACCTCTAATGAATTGTTCACACTCCTCACTTGGCATTGATACACCTTTCTTAACAATATTGACTTGCTAACGTCAGTTAAATTATTCATATTTGGATGCATAAATCGCATTTTACGGCTGTTAATCACTAAAACCAATTTGATATTTTATAGATCCTAATTTATTATATAAACAAAATAATCATTTAAATCAATATTATAATATCATTACTTTAATGTTGCCGAAATTTCGAAATACGGAAACCAAAAGTGCAAATTTGTGTTAAATATTAATAAAATAAATAAAATTCTTTTTGGGATAACTTCTAAACTCTATTCAAACAGATGGATGCATCCGAGGCTTGTCATAATTGTGACATTCATCACAAGGCGTGATATTTACATTTTGGTGTTGTCTTACTCGATTGAACTGATGTTTATCGTTTAGTGTGATAATTATCGCTTAGTTTCATATTATCCTGGGCTGGGATGTTCTAACATCACCATTTTCCGATATTTTATCGAAGTATACGTCTCTTTCATCTAGAATTAATTTGACTTTTGTTTCGTTTATCAATTATTTCTTCTCTATTGCTGTCACAACCTACTAGAATATATTTGAACAATATCTATTTCACTTATTTTCGTTCTACAATCGAAAACAATTTGGTGATAGAAACACAGTAGAAACATCACAATATTGCAATCTAGTAGGCTGGTAAATAATATAAAATTTGAAACAGAGATAAATTTTATTCTACAGAAACGAGAAATAAACTTCGATAAATTATCGAAACATGGTGATGTTAGAACATCCCAGCCCTGGGCTGTCTGTATCCAATAAACGTTAAAAGAATTTAACGTCATGCATTTCTTTGTCTCAGTTTCGAGGTTGGGGATCATTTTAAGATTTAATTAGAGTTACCGTTTTACAAGTATTCGTGGTAAACTGCTTTTATGTAAACTTAACGTTATACAATTTTTTATGTCACAATTTATCACCAAATATCGTTGGTTTTGGGTGAATTACGTTCGTTGATCTTGTCTTCCAAATGTATTCACTGTATCATAGCGGGGCAAAAACTATTATGCAAATATAATAATAATGCATAACGTACGTTATGTCATGCTATAGTTTTACCAAAATTTGTTAGAGTAACGACCTTTGCACATTTTTTTAAACATACTTGAGATGTTTGATTGCGCCTTGATCTTGAAAATCTCACGCATAATTTCTGGTTTTATTTTATCATAATTATTCAGAGGTCTGCGGTCGCTACTTTGCATAAAAAGTCAATTAATTAGATGGTATTATTATTATGCGTGAGTTTGTCTAGACAGCATTAAAAAAGTTACGTGGATTAAATAATTTGAACTGGTTATATCAGGACATTGAATTATATACTGTAGAATGGGTGTCAAGGAAATAAATGGGTGTATAGCCAGAAAATAAACTTTTATTCTCCGAGGGCCTATGAATATGTTCGGAAACAATTTAAAAATTGCTTACCTCACTCTCGTACACTTGCTAACTGGTATAAAGTAGTAAATGGGCATCCAGGTTTTACTTCAGAATCTTTTCGTACTCTAGAGTTGCTGGTCCGATCAAAACAAGAAACAGATGATTTCGTTATTGGAAATGTATGCTTGGAAGAAATGTACATTAATCCAAAGCTTGAGTACGATTTTCACACCTAAAAATCATGGAGTCATGTCGAGTTCGGAGTTAGTGACCCAACTGATAATAGTTTAGCTACCCAAGTAACTGTTTTTATGTTTGTCAGTTGTATATACTGCTCGTTGGAAAATTCCTCTTGGATATTTCCCAACTAGTAGCTTAACATCTATACAAAAGAAAAATATGATTGAGTTGTGGTTACGTTTATTACACGATGTTGGGGTTGTAACATATGGAGTAACTTTTGATGAATTTCCAACAAATTTTAGTGTAACTCGAGCACTAGGTTGTAACGTTAAAGTTCCTAATATAAATCCCGCTTTCAAAGTGGCTGATATACCTTAAAAATATTTAATTTTTTTTGATCCATGTTACATCTGTTCAAACTGGGGGAAAAAATTGGGCAAATATATTTTATTGCAAATTGGAGTCTTTTTTTGCTAAAATTAAAAAACTTTTGAAAGCAATTGGCTTATTGTTTCATTTTAAATACATGTATGACGTAATTTTATGAAAAAAAAAAAGATTTACCTACAATTTAGGGGCAAAACCCCTAAAAATTCCAAAATATTCAAAATACGTTGATTGGAGTTAAAGTAATGGAATAAATTAAACACTTATTTTTTAATTTTTTTTTGTTTTTTATAGATTTAGAGAAGTTCTGTCTTTAATATTAATATTTTGTTGAACCGCCTTTTGTTTTTATTACACCGGTAGAACCCCGCAATGTTGATTATTGTGTATTATAAGTTGATTTTTGCGCGAGATAATTTAACCACGTGTGAAATAGCAGAAAGATGAAACATTCCTAAAGTAAGTGGAATATTAAAATATGCGAGAGAGTAGCAGTACACAAAGAAAGGAAGGCTCTGGAAGGTCCAGAAGATAACGCTATTGGGAGATCGTCCCATAATATTACAATGTCGTCGGAACCGTTTTAAAAATTCATCGGACATAAGACGGGATGTTGAGTGAGCAACGGGGAAACAAATTTCAGCCAGCTTAGTGAGAAAAATACTTGTTAAAGCTGGTTTGAGAACACTTAAACCAGTCCAGAAGCCTGAGTTCACATTACGAGTAAAAAAAACGTTTGCTATGGGTCCAGGAGCACGTTTCTTGGACTCCAGAGATGTGGAATGATGTGATTTTCTCCGATGAATCAAAATTAAAGCTGCATGTTGGAGACGGAAGAATTCTCGTAAGAAGAAAACCGGGCAAGAGGCTCAGCAACGAATGTCTTGTATGACTTCCACCGAAAAATGAACGAGTTATGGTCTGGGTATGCTTTTCTGGAAATGAAACCGGTCGACTGTGCTTTACAACAGCTGTTTATCTGCAGGTCCTGCACAACGAATTTGAGCCTTCTGTGTTAAAGCTTTTTGGCGAGACTTGCAAATTTATTTTTCAACAGGATAACGCTCCGCGCCATACCGCCAAAGTTGTGAGTTATTAATTTTGAATTGTAGATAGAAAAATTGGCTTTCAGATAAACATAAATAATTTGTTAAAAATTTGTTTTTTTTCTAATCTCTTCATTTAAAGGTAAAAAAGTACTTCGTATATAGTCCAGACTTAAATCCCATTGAAAATATTTTGTCTATAATGAAGCTAGAAGTAGCAAGAAAGCGCCCAGAATCGATTCAAGCTTTAAAACGTTTGTTGATGACGATTTGGGAATCCATACCTCCTACGACTTTGAAAAATTTATCAAATTCAATCGCTGTTTTTATCGCTGTGTATCGCTGTAATAAAAGCAAATGGCGGTCCAACAAAATATTAATATTAAAGATAGAACTTCTATAAATCAATATAAAACAAAAAAAAATTAAAAAATAAGTGTATAATTTATTCCATTACTTTAACTCCAATCAACGTATTTTGAATATTTTGGCATTTTTAGGGGGTTTGCCCCTAAATTGCAGGTAATATTTTTTTCAAAAAATTACGTCATACATGTATTTAAAATGAAACAATAAGCCAATTGCTTTCAAAAGTTTTTTAATTTTAGCAAAAAAACAATTCAATTTGCAATAAAATATGTTTGCCCAATTTTTTTCCCCCAGCACTGTATATTTTAAGTACCAAAAAATGAAAGTTAATTTAGCAGTTCAGACATTAAGTAATTCCGTAGGAAGTGCATTAGAATTTTGTGATGGTGTTTTAGAATTGCCACAGTTTGAAGGATGTAGCGGAACAATAAAATTTATTAGAGTCTTTAATAATTCATTTGATATTTTAAACAGCAACAAATTTCAAGATTATGGTTTATCCAATATCCCAAAATAATTTTAATTTGGTTCAAAATTACGCTAAATTTTCAATTGAATATATATCTAAATTAAAATTTCTATTCGATGGTATTAAAGTTATTGATTCTAAAAGCAAGTTATTGATTCTAAACACACACCTATTTAAATATATTTCATTCTATAAATTAAGTCAAGACCACATTGAACTATTTTTTCAGTTGTTCGCTCAAGATTGGGAAGAAATTCGAATCCAACTCTAAAACAATTCATCACTTCATACAAGCGTATTTTAACACACTTTAAAATTAAGTGACGCCTCGTTAGGCAATTATATTCCTCAAACATTTAGAAAATCGAATTGTGAGTAATTCTTATAAATAATTAAATAATAGGGGTGGTCATTTAACTCCTTCGCCGTCAGTATTAAAAATTTGTAAATACTCCGAAGCAGTATTTAAACGGAGGACTACAAAAACAAAAACAACCTAATTAGTGTAAATATTTTTAATGACGTAGATTAATATAGTCACTCCCAAGAACACGTTAATTTTTTAGCTTTTTCTATCATAGAAAAATACTACGACATCCGGTTAAATTATTTTTGTAACCGCAAAGATCCTGTACATGTACATAATGTTCTTATATTATAAGAATAAAAATGTAATAAAATTTAAATGATTTTTTAATTGTAACTTCATTGCATTCGGTCGAAAAAAATACTAAATACGGCCCTCTTGATTTATTTGCTTTCTCTTTTACCCTCCGAATTTGTGACACTTGACAGTTGCTTACACTCGTTCTATATAATTTAATTCTATGAATCAGGATATCACAAGTTTTTTGAGCAACCGTGACGATTAAATAAAGAACTTCTAATGAATTGTTCACACTCATTACTTAATATTGCTACACCTTACTTAACAATATTTACTTACTTACGTCAGTTAAATTATTCAAATTCGGATGCATAATATGCAGAAGCCAAAAGTGCAAATTTTTGTTAAATTAATAAAATAAATAGAAATTAGTTTTAAATCACTTTCAAAGTTTATACATTCAGATGGATGCACCCGAGGCTTCTCATAATTGTGACATCTATCAAAGATGTGATATTAACATTTTGGTGTTGCCTTATTCGATTAGACCGGGAGGTACTGGGTTCGAATTCCACCAGAGGCTAGATGCAAATTGAATTTTCATCATCGATTACAATCGGTGATATTAATAAACACAACTAAGACTCTCTGATGGAGTGCAGAATTCAGCGCCGATCCACATTCCATGTCAATGTACAGGTGTCATGGAGCTTGCAATGTGCAGGGAGTATACTGTAGATATGTGAGTAGGTGAATGGGTTAATGATGTGGCATGAATGCGTGGTATCACAATGGGCCAATAATGACCTAAGTGTCAACCACTGAAACCTAACCTAACCTAATAAACGTTAAATGTAGAAAAATTATCATGATGTCGATCTTTAAGTCCGTTTTGAGGTTAGGTATCATTTTAAGACATAGTTGGAGTTATAATTCGTGCTTCATTACTTCTTTGTAAACTGAACATTTATACAATTATTTATGTTACAATTTACCACCAAACATCATCGTTTTTGCGTAAATTATGTGCTTCGCTCTTGTCTTCAAGATGTCTCGACTTAAAGGATATGCACGATTCCAAATATTAAACAAGCTGTTTTAGAATGGGATCTATATCCCTGGTAACACAAAAAGTAAGAATCCTAGCCTTGCTCAAATTTGTTCGAATACCGCCCTTTTATTAACGCGTTTTATTAATATACTTGAGATGTTTGATTTTGCCTTGATCTTGAAAATTGCACGCATAGTTTTTTTACTTTATTTCATCATAACTACTCAGAGATCTGCGGTTGCTACTTTGCATAAAAAGTCAATTAATTAGATGGTATTACAGTAAATTAATTAGATGGGATTAATTATATGCGTGAGTCTAGACAACATTAAAAAAACGCACGTGGTAGCTTTGGAATTGCCGAAAGATTCAAAATGTTTTGTTGAAATAAATTGAACTGATAAATCAGGATATCAAACGTTTTTCACACGGACAACCGTGACCGTTAATAAAGAACTACTAATGAATTGTCCACACTCATAACTTGAAATTGCTACACCTTACTTAACAATATTTACTTACTTACGTCAGATAAACTATTCAAAATCGGATGTGTAAATTGCAACAAAATAACTACTTAAGTCAATACTATAATATGCAGAAGCTCAAAGTGCAAATTTTAATTAATATTAATAAAATAGATAGAAATTTCTTTGGGATAACATCTAAAATCATTTTATCGTTTTTATTAAACCTACTTTCAAACATTATAAATGATTAACTTACGATAAAATTAGTCTGAAATACGGGTAAAAAGCGACAAAAAACTAAAAATTACAAAAAATTGTATTATTTAAAGATCGCAGTCTGTATTTTGCCGTAAATGCAGTCTCTAATTCGCTTTATAAATTATAGATAGAGACTATACGTGCCATCGCGCGGCGCGGTCTCAATTATCGCTTTCATCGACTCTAATTACGAAAAAAATTCGAGTTACTTTTAAACCAAGTTGAGTCAATATAATATACAAGTTATTTCATAACCCCTCAACATGTTATAAAGCTTTTATTAAATTATCACCATACGACAATTTGAATAAAAATTGAGAAATTACATTTTTGTCATAATTTAATGAACTTGAAAAAATAAATTTTCGTTTCTTATAAAACTTTCATAATGTGTAGAATTGAAAAATTATATTTTGACGATCATTTGAAAAAAGACGCAACAAAAAACATTTTTAATATGGTATATTCAATATTAGTGTAAAGTTAAGTAGCTTCACCTTGCAATACTATGAGTTGTAAAATTTCGTATTATTAAACGAATAAGGAGATCCGAAGAGCACTTCTTACGTACTTACGTTAAAGAGAAATTCACAATGCCATTCTCACTATAACAAATTGTAGCCAAACTTCGTGACACTTATTTTATTCTTTGTGAATCTGTTTTGCAACGTGAAAATCAAGTTACAGTATTTGGGCTACAAAAATTTTTGTTTGTCCTTTCGCTGATCTATTACACTTGTTCAGTGTCCGTCCTTTCAATAGAAATAAGTAAAAAAACTCGCAGGGTTCCAGCAGAGTTTTTTTAAGAGAACATTCACACCCGGAAAATTATGGAAAATTGTTGAGACATGAATACGGCTATATTGCAAACGTTCGTTGACTTTTCGGCCAGGTTGAAGCTTTAGTCATTCCGAAACTGAGATTGTAATTGGTGATTTAATGAATGTGAATGTGCAGCAGCAATTATTTTGTATTAAATATAAGTTTTGGAAAAAAAAAACAAAACTTTAAGCCGAACCAACCGGGTGAAGTGTTTTTAATTCAGTATCTTGAAATTTGGTGATCTCTATTTTTTCAACAATTTCAAAATTGGGTTAATCTAAACATTGGTTGCCATTTGAGTAGTCTAGAAGGATGCGAACGATTAAAACTAAGAGGCAAGCTGCTTTCAATTTGGAGGTAAAATATTAGATCCTTGAAGTAATCTTCAATAAAGAGTGTTGAACTGCTTGTGAAACTGACTTATTTTCACCTTATTTTGTATTTTACTGCCCTCTTAAATAAGTCAGTAAACCACCAGTATTGGTTTCACTAACTTATTCTCTGTCACTCGCCAAAACAATAAAAAATATGTAGCTTCTTTGCACATACAACAATGAGAAGATTTTCTGTGAAAACTAACTTTTTCAAACATGCCAGAGCATCGCAAAATAAACAAGCTAAGATTCTTTTTTTAACATTTGTTTTATTATTTAAGAATTATTTTTCATATTTAGTATAAAGTTTGTACTGTAGAGTAATAATTAACAGTCTTTTCACTTGAAAAACACGATTTCAGTTGGTTAAAGTCATATGTGGAACGTATTGACTGTGTTTTACAGATAACTTCATTGCAGTGTATTATTTGTAATTTTCTGGATTTATAACTTAAAAATAGTTTGTTTTATAACAATTTTGAGTTAATTCTATAAAATGTAACATTTTATTACGTTTTATTTAACCTGTTGCGCTATTTTGACGTGCAATGTACGTCCCTGGTAATTTTTTCTATACTGAAAATGACGTACTTAGCGTACGTCTACGAGCGGATTTGACTTTGTTATGTACGATTTACATGTTCCAAATTTTTCCCTAACAAATTTTTTACTGAAAAATAGAGCTGCACGCAAATAACAAAAAGTTACTAGTTAAAAAGAGTCAGCCATATGTAAACAACATTTGCTCAAATTAAAAAGAAAAAAATCCAATTTTATTTTACTGGAATTTGTTTCGTGCTCCTCTCGCAAACGAAAATCGTAATATAAATTGGATAACCTGCTTAACCCTTCATTTTTTACTGGAAAAAAATTGGAACATGTAAATCGTGCATTATTTTTACATTTCCAAAAGAAAGAATTTATATTTTAACTTTTGCTTTCGTTTCTCACCGAATAGAAATAAAAAAAATATCCGTGGATAGAGAGGAGAAAAATAGTAAACCATAAAATATAAAATATAAACAACTTTGGAAGAGAGTCGAAAAAATATAAATAATCGTTTATTTATATTAAATAAATTTTAAATTTGAACACACGTACAAAATATATATATAATATAATATATAGTTTGGGGGTTATATGTTCGGTTATGTCAAACATCTAAAAAAAAACAAAACAAAAAATCCTAGAACCCGATTGTATCTAAACCAACTAGGAACCCACTCGAACACACACACGGTCCAGCCATTTAGGAGGAGTTCATTCGGAATTCCTTTGAGTGGATGGGCACACATTTCTTCTAACTAATTGATAGCGCAAGAGGTTAACTCGCTTTCTTATTTGTTTGTTTGTCGCGATATTTTGCAATCGAATTTTCACCAACTTGTCAAGCGCTCAAACTTACAGAACAGCTTAGTGCACGATAACAATGCAATATTTAATCAAATATAGCACGCTGTGAGCAGTGACTTCGTTTTGAATGAATTTGTTTTCCGTTTTGTAATATTAGGTTCGTCGCTTTTTCATTTTATGTGTAGGTATTGATGTCTTTCGTTTTTCAAATCGTTTAATGTTCCGGACATTTAGTGGTTATTGGTTTTACTTAACCACATTTACATAGACACGAAATTGTTTATTTTGACCGCTTTTCAACTAGCTTTCAGGATAGCCGTTTAAGTCTTAGGTCGTTGTAAACCATTCAATTATTTAATTTGTTTAAAATGAATTTAGTTAAATAAAATGATAAATAACGAATTTTCATTTTTGCACTGCAAAGTCAACGGAACCGGTACACAAATTTTGTAGCGTTTTTTGACGTGACATTTTATCGTGGCTTATAGAATTTACGATGCAGTTGCGTCATACACGTATTGACAAAAAAAATCTTATTATAATTCTAATCTGCAGGTTAACACATCGCATGTGACAAAGATTAGTGACACAACTCAAAAATTTAAATTATTCAGCCAAAAACAAAAAATAGAAATTACGTTCAAAAATCATAAAACGAAGAACAACACTCGTTGAAACGGTGAAAGGAAAAGAAAAATGTGTTTATTGCACGATATGAAATCTAACATTGCTCATCTTTCTAGCGAATGAAACCAAATAAAATTCAACGAAAAAATATCCATATTTCGTTTTTCGGTTATTTTTCTAGATAAATTTTTTCCGATAATTTGAAATTGTCGAGCGATATCGAAACTATAGTTTCATTTTGACGTTTTCGCAAAACGTTAATTAACTCAAACTTGAGGTTTGCATTTCGGAACATACTTTGACTCTGTTTTTTCTCAGCCTTATTTTTTCAGAACCTTAAGTTTCGGATGTGGTTTTGCAAAATGGAAAATTTGAATCAAAGTGGTTAATTTTTCAACACATTGTGATCGAGCTAGGTTTGTGTATGTCGTATCACAATCTACCGACAACGACTGTTCACCGATACTGACAAATCACCAAAAAATTAAAAAAATATTTTCGAGAATTTACTATTCTGAAATTAAAAATACTTAATACCAAAATCCTTAAAAAATTCGCTGTCCTTCCTCCTCTATTATTAGGGGTTTTGTATTTCCATATCGTGAGCATAGGCTTGGGAATCTATAGACATAAGGTTCATACAGAACTGACGCTGTTGCTAGAGAAGCTCAAAAGAAGAGCGCGCTAAATTGAATTATGGTTATATCGAAAATGAATGAGCTGTTGTAAAGGAATTTAAGTTTTTTAAATTTCAAATTTTTGTTTTCAGTATATTTTTATTTCAAAATTTTGCAAAATATTTTTTCATGATTAGTTTTCTCGGTTTTCGAGATTTTTTTTTTGATTATTCTGGGTCCAACCAACCACAGCCTCGATGCTTTTGGACAATATTTTGCTGAAATGACACCATAACTCGGCGAGAACATTATGAACTAGAATCGTATTGAAACAACTGAAAATAAAAATTTCGAATATAAAATACGTAAATTCCGTTACAACAGCTCATTTCATTTCTTAATAGAATCATAATTAAATTGACTGAATTCTTCCAATTAGTTAATTTGGTGTCGCTCATGAAATTGGCAACAGTGCCAGTTCTATATTCCTGTCATGTTTATAATCTCGTTCATCCTCCGAAATTGAAATAAAGCCTCTTTGACGATTAAGGGAGGGAGTGCGGCGACCACAATTCTATTTAGTTTAAACGAACTGCAATTTAAAGAACTATGTCAAATTTCCGGCTTATTAAACGGGTGGGTGCGTTGATTTACTGGAATAAAAAATCCCGAAAATTCTGGAAAAAATTCCCGAAATTTACAAATCCTGAAATTAAAAATACTTAAAAATTTTGAAAATCTGAAATATACTCGTAAGATATTGTAATTGTAAAATATTACGAGAAATGGGTATGATAAGGTTACTGCATAACATAACTTTTGTTTAATGTTAAAAATATCAACCGGAACAAATTTGGTATATAGTTTTATGTTTCGGTATTTTTCAAAATATTTTTAGTTTTTATGTGTATGTTATGGCAACCTCTGTTTTCCTAACCATCTTTGTAACCTTTTTCAATTATAATATCTTACGAATAGTTTGCAGTTTTTCGAAATGTTTAAAGGTTTTGTCAGTATATCAATACCAACCGATTCAACATGGAACAATGAATTATATTTAATTTGGAAAAAATTTCAATGAAAATGTATTATTTCAGCTAAAATTCAGTATTGCCTGTTTTAGGATTTTGGTGTTCAACAATTCTGTGTTTAAATTTTCTATTTTTCAGTATTTCATGGATTTAATGTTCGGGAGTTCATGATTTTTTTTTAATTTCGGGATTTTGGGTTTGAGACTTTAAACGGAATCCCATACAAGGGCTGGTGTTGCTAGCTGAAAACATGAAATCTCGAAATCGAAACATGAAAATAAAATCCCACAAATGAAATCCTGGAACATAAAATCCAGAACAAACTATATCCTGAAACTTGAAATCCCCCAAAAACACCGGAAGTGTTCAAAATGGTTCATTTCAAATAATGGTTCATATAATTGATAAGCAATTGTGTGCCTGGCATATTCGCATTCATTAAATAATTTTGGATTAATGTCGAATAAACATATAGTGCAAATCCCAACATATTACTGGCCTCCAAATTGTTGACTCAGTTGGTAGACATTAGGTCAAGTCATAAGAAATTTCGTCAAAGGCAACTCTAATTAGTTATTTCGTTCAAATTAAATTGACCATCATAAAATGAACATTAATAAATAGAAAGAAAGCTTTGCATTTTAAATATGATAAATATGAATTGAAATTTATAAAAAAAAAAATGTAACCAAAGTTTAAGATGAATAGTTTTACTAATAAGACTCAATCCAAACCAATTCTTGAAATCATTAAAAAATTTCCGTTATAAATAAACAATGAAAAACAAGGTGCTATATTGGTCAAGTGATAACGTAACATTATTGTATTTAACATTATACCCAACTCGTACTATACACAAATCACTCTAGAAACTTGATTAAAATATTAAATTTAAATTGCAATTTAATGCAATTTGCATTGGTTAAATAATAATAATTTATTTTACAAAATCGAACACACGATTATTGGATAAAAACTATAATATGTATTAAATTAGTTGTGGCTTTATACTTGACTTTGAACTTGAAATGTTGTAAAACTTGAATTTTTGTAATATATTTTCAATTCCTTTTAATTACTTATGTTCTTAAATTTTTAAACTGTCTTCGATCACAGGTGATTAGTTCAATAGTGATAAGAGTGGAAGTTTACCAAACATCGTAAACATGAGCTCTATTACGTCTAGTCGTAATTATACACGCCACTTTCCAACTTCGTACACCAATATTTATATTATGGTGAAAACCACTGTAACAAAATATCTTCAAAACCAAACAATTTCATTCCGTCATTCTAATATAAAATTTATATAGATTTAATAGAAATGTACATACTTTCAAAAGTAAGTTGCTTAAATTCACTACACTTTTTAATTTAGGCACAAAAACTTTTGAACAAAGCGAAAGTTTTGTATCTTACGTACTTTTATACGAGTATAAATATTTCTAATGTAACAAGTAGTTTTCTTTATATTGCGCCTCAATCAACTTTTTAATTAATATATTTTATCACACGTCGCGCACTTATCACTTATCACTTTCTTAGATTATATATATGCATAACGAGATTGCAGTAGCCGGATTTATTTCACTTAATCCATTCTCGTCTTACGGTATACACCTCGTCGTCTTCAACGGTTAACGACTGATTGATATAAACTGATTTTTTTTTTTACAAAATTGAATTTTTTTAAAGTCAAGTCAACAGTTTATGCAAGAAAACGAAAATAAATTTCCCCCATAATTTTTATTTTTAATTTTATTTCGCTTAAAAGCTTTGCGAGTATAAGAAATTCCGTGGTGGGCAAATTTTAAAAATATATTTTGCACTTTTTATGTCAACATTGAGATTTGGTGTTATCTTAAATAATTTTGTTGGTTTAATGAGACCGGCTTTTTGCTCGGTACTTTAAGGTAGCTCCAAGTTATATGGCAGATTAACGTACTACGGTTTAATGTACTAACAATCAAAATCTAACAACATTATGCTATATATATGTAACAGAACAAAATTATGTTCCACTAAGATGAACTCAGGTACGATATATGTATTCAAAACATGCGCTGAAATAGTTTTGTTTTATTTTTGATAAGTGAAAGTATAAGACATATGTAAGTCTACAACAATTATACGTTGGACAAAAATATGCTTTTTTGTATAATAAAAATTTTTAAGAAGAAACAGTTGTAATTTTGATTTGTACCAAAAGCATAACACACATTGTTTCATACATAAATTATATTGTTTAAGATTTCTTTTGATTGCGCTCGCCGAAGTAGAACATTGCAGCGCGTATTGCACCGTGTCGCAGTAATAAATAATGTTTTGTGGATTAGGTAAGCGCGCTTTGCTTACATTGCGGTGAAATTTTTGTGGTACACGGTTTACAAAATGATAAATATTGAAAATAATGACCGATTTATGACTAATAAAATTTGATTGCATTTTTCAATCGAGCGTGTCGATAAGAAATCTCTACTCATACATCCAAGGTGCATAAGGTTAATCTAATCGGTTTATACATTTTAATACGATTCACTGGTCAAAGATTAGTCAGCTTCTGGTGTACAAGAAAAATAAACATTAAGACATATATTAATGATTAGCAGGAATATTTACAGGTCAACCAGAACTTATAAAGTTAGTGTGATTTATCTTTTTGATAATTTTCCGAAGCAGATTGAATTTTTGAACCAGGATATAATGTTTCATTTTCTGTTAGCATTTTGATTTCATTGGTTTTTGGTCGCGGAAATAAAACGAAGGACGAAACAAAACAAAAACTTTAAAAGTTTAAATACGTGACATGAGTTAATCACATTAATTAATTGATAACATTTAAATTAAACCTTACGAGGGAAATGTGTAAATCAGTGATTTTTACAAGAGATGCGGTCATATCCCCTAATAATTTTATTTCTGACATTTGACATTTTTTTAAAGTTTCAAGCAGATGTGGCGAATATAAAATTTTTAAAGCGTTTTAAAGAGAACTCCGGGAATATTTTAAAGTGCATACGTTTGTGTTGTTTTGCTAGGGTGAGGAAATTGGGAACTCTGTTCACAAGTAATTTACTGAATTACGTTTTGGTTGCATACAAGCAAGTCATAATTGAAAAAAACAGCATCTTGTTCTTGAATATTTTGGGATGAAGAAGCTAGTTGATGGGTGTCATTAGAGAACATTAGAGAAGATTTTGATAAATTCATTACAAATACTTCTGGTTACCAACTAAAGGTCGGTATCAAGCTCGCGCTAGGATAAATTTTACATACAAATTTGACGTAAAATTTAGCTAGCGAAATAACAAAAAAATATTTAGCTCACGATTTCGCAGATGCGGTACCCAGCTGAGCTGACGTGAAAAATTTGTAGTTATCTCATTCACATGGAACACATAGAACAAGCCAATTTAGAAAAATTTTGACAGCAAAACGTGATTTTTTTGTTTATTCAAAATGGATGAACAAAAAAGTTTTGAACTATATTTTTCTTGGTTGTATGACAAATAAAACAAACGTCAATATTGACCTCTACATAAACTTTTTAGCTTGCATATTTATCTGAAATTTAGTGGAGACTTGTGGAGACCTCATTAAAAATTACATTAGCGCGAGCTGGATACTTAGGCTACGGTCTAATTCGTAACTTATTTGGTGGAGACTGGCATATTTACAAGTCTTGCAGTTGCTTTTAATAGTTCATAATTCACTGTACAAATTTTCATGACCACCACATCTTACTGAAATGAATGGAATCTATGGTCAAATCCTGTATTGTTGAACTGGTTAATTTGTGTCAAAGCACTACAAATTACTGCCTGTCGACCTGACATAAAATACTCTCATCACAATAACATGCCATTAACCGTATCTTGGGCTCATTTTTACCATATTTCAGCGATTCTTTCTCATCCATAGAAAAAATTTGATCCACCACAGATATTCGCAAGAATCAGTTTGAGCCGATAGTAACTTTCTCAGAAGACGCGTAATCCAAAGTCAATATTAGTATTTACTGTGCTGTCCACCATAGTTTTCAAGGAAACATTATTGTGTTTCCTCATTGTGCGTTTGAAGCTTTCAGTTTTGATGAAGTGAAATATTATTATGTGCGCAAACATCAAGGCTCTGCTGAATTCGCTAAAACCACTATAAGTTGTTGATTCATTCATAAAATATTGCCTACAGCGTCAGTTCTATATTCCCAATATGCTTTTATATCCCCACTCCTACGCCTTTCGGAAGAATAAAAAGTTCCTCCGATGATTAAATGATCAGGAGGAGAGGAGCGATGACCTAGCGTTAGTCATAAGAGCTAGCCCAGTAGAACGTTGAAGTACCCCAACCGGTGTGGATTGTAGGATATATTTTGAAACAGTTTCCTGAAACGACATGGATATCTATGTATACTTGAAAAATGTTGTTGCTTCGCGAATTTGAAGAAAGGTTATATTGCGCTTGGCCTCATAACTATTGGCACAAATTCGACGTATTTGCTGCTTGGCTGGTTATCACACAATGGCTATTATGGCTGGTGCAATTCAGAGCAACCGCAAACTTTTGAAGACGACAGTGAATGGAGCTATGAGTTACATCGAACAAACTTTTGGAGAAACCTATGAACTGCTCCCTCGTTATGAATGAGCTTTGATGCTCAAAATGGGGTGTGCGGTTTTACAAAATTGTAAATTGTATAAAAATAAATAAATA
The DNA here is from genome assembly GCA_932526605.1 of Nephrotoma flavescens. NCBI lineage: Eukaryota > Metazoa > Arthropoda > Insecta > Diptera > Tipulidae > Nephrotoma > Nephrotoma flavescens. The sequence continues at coordinate 262,575,416 of OW052222.1, read as the reverse complement.
AATAAATTATCTAGGCCGTTAACATAAATTTTAGTTGAAGTTGTGCTTCGATGGTTGAAAGCCGATGGAACTTACCGATTTTAGGCAAACTTTGATTCAGTTATGTGAATGAGACTAAATTCTGAAATGTTGCCTTGCTAAATGCCTTGAAAACGATTTTAGTCAAATCTTGTTTGAAGGATGTTATTTCGATATTAACACTAATTTTTGTCAAACGAATTTAAATATGAGTTGAGTGGAATTTAACTATTTCTTAACCAAGTATGGGTCAATTTTGGTATTTAGAACAACTCTCTTACGTGGCAGGTCGTTAGCCGATAAGATCTTTCGTGAATTTGAGGCCAAGAGCTTTGGCAGTCCATAAAGTCTATAGTAGCACGCCGAGGGGAGGGGCACAGTTTCATTTCGTTTCGTTTGTTAGAATCTATTTCAGTGTTCCCATACGGAAAACCAAAATAGTAATATTCCAACCCCTGTTTACTTCACATTTGTGATAAAATAGGGTTCATTTTTTATTTTCTTGCTATACAAAGAATGCTTTAGGAAACTAATCAGCACTGCCACTTTATCGATTTTAATATGACGAAACGCACGTTGAAAAAACTTTTTTATTTTTCTTGACTATAGTTGGATATTTTATTTAACTTATTTGTTTTTCTTTTGTCTCATTTAATTTTGTTTTACTTTATCTCCTTTAACTATTTTAATTTTATTTAATCTGTTTGTATTAAGCAGACTCGACTTTCGTTTTACTTCCTTCTGCGACGGGTACCGTCTTGCTTAGCTATTCACTTAGTTCGCCTAATTATAATCACATGTGATTTTTACTAATACATACATATTTTGCTATTTTAGCTTCCTCCAAATTTTCAATTTCACTGGTTAAGCAGTTTGTTATCCTTGTTTATAATTCTCTTGAATTATACTCAAAATTATAATAATAATAATACAAATAGAGGGTAATAGGTCGTTGGGGATTATTATTATTATTATTTACACACCTCCAGCCATTTCTTAACCAATTAAATTAATATTTTTGTTTTTAAATTCTCAATTTAAATTTTGCGTCTAGATGTGTTTGTCTGTTTGTTTGTGGCGACACAATCTACTTGCCATCAATTTATCAGCAACTTCCCACAACCTTATTTTACTAAATTTAGCATATATCTACACTTTCTATTAAAATTTGGTAGTCACCGGACCTCCAGGGTTGAGGGATTGCCATATATCGGCTGGGAAAGTGATGGCAACTGTTTTCTGGGACAGTTATGTGTAAAGGTTGTGCCTTTTTGAAGATAATCCTAATCGATTATCTTCAAAACGGCAAAACCATTACAGGAGCATACGACGCATCATTACTTGACAACTTGAAGGCAGAAATTGCGGCAAAACGGAAATAAAAAAATCTTGCTCCAGCTCCACCAAGACTTTTTTTTTTACTAAGCTTAAAATTGCGCTCGGAGGACGTAGATTTTCGTCGAATGAGGAGGCCATCACCTTCGTAAACAACTATTTTTCAGAGAAAGACGCCGAGTACTATTTGGATGAGTTGAAGAGATAGGAGCCTCACTGGGAGAAGTGTGTAGACTGACAACGAGACTATGTAGAGAAACAAAAATAAATTTGAAGAAAAATGTCTTGTATCTTTGTTAGGTCGGAAACTTTTTAGACAACATTTACGATCCTCTGCACAACCGGTATCACAAGTAATACAACAACAACGTAACAAACACAACGTGGATCTACTTTCCTATTGCGCGCGGAGTAACTCCATGAAAACCCCTCGCAACGAAAATTGCAAAGTATGCATAAATACATAGACATGCATTTATGAACACCTTGCATATCAAATGTCAACGCGATAGATTAGTTGTGCGCCAGTTAAATGTTTTATATGAAATCTGTTTTCGCAATCAGAGTGTCGATTTTGTACCAAGAATTAGAGCGCGAGCTGGCGAGGTGAACAATAATTTTGAGTACATATACAATGTATAAGATGCATTTTTATATTTGTATTGTATTTTCCTCTCATTTGTCTGTGCATTTTGTTCGTCAATTTTACAAAGGCAAGTAAAAAAATAAAAAGTTTCGGTTGAACCGGTTGAATGTTAATGATTATAACGTATACGAGTACCTCACCTTTTCTATTCGCTTGCTTTTGAGCACTGGGACCGATTGTTTGCTATGTGATTTGATTTTTCATTTTAAAATATTTGAACAACACGAAACCGCATTTGTGACACATCAATAAAAAAAAAATATATAAACAAAACATATAAACAAAATTTTTGGTACAAAATCGACACTCTAAAAAAATCAACGCAAACTTGATTAAATATACATATTTAATTCCATGGAAATATTTATCGACTAGTTAAAAAGTTATTCAATCAAAATTGGCTATTTAAATGTTTATATGCAAATTTGCGTTGACTTTTTTCTGATTGCGAAAACTGATTTCATATAAAAAATTTAACTAGCGCACAACTAACCGGTCTTTAGTCATTTTTCTGTGCAACCGGGCATAAGTAAATTAATGTACATGTGTTAGTTGTTAAGCTATGGGAGTATACTTAGACTGTTGTATTTTTTTGCAGAAAAACACGTTTATTTCTAAGAAATAGTAAATTTTATTTTAATCAAAATATTTTCTATCGTTAATTTATGGATTCCATCGAAAAAAAACATTGTTTTTCTTTTGATGCGATCCATTCGTCGAGCCATTTTTTGATTTCTTCGTGGGTTCTGAAGTGCTGGTGTTGAAGATCACTTTGCATTGATCGGGTCAAATAGTAATCTGATGGGGCACAATGTGGTGGATAGGGAGCATGCAGTAGAATTTCCCATTTAAGTACTTCCAGCGCATTTTTTACTTGTGTTGCGACATGTGGTCGAACTTTACACTATTTGTTGGCTGGAATCGGATGGGTTTCGTTCAATGCATGGTTCAAATCTATCAATTGTTGTTGGTAATGTTCACCAGTAGAAGTTTCGTTCGGTTTTAGCAGCTCATATAGCACACCACTCCTTTCTGATTCCACCAAATGCACAACATAACCTTACTTCCATGAATGTTTCGTTTTGCTGTTGGATGTGGGTGGTTCGCCTAGATGAACGCATGATTTTTTGCGTTTCTTGTAAGCTTATAGCTGCTTGAGTGCCATTTACCTGTTCTGTAAGTTCTTTTTCTGTTTGAGCTAAGTTTTCCTTCAATAATGATTCCAATTCTTCATCTTCGAATTTTTTTGGTTGACCAGAACGTTCTTTGTCACTGAGATCAAAAGACCACTTTTGAATTATTTAAACCAGTTTTCGCAAGTTTGTTGAGTTGATGCATGTTCACCATAAGTTTGTTGAAGCAATAGAAAACTTTCAGCAGCTTTTTTCTTTTGATTAAAACAAAAAAGTAATGCTTCCCGCAAATACTGTTTTTGTTGGCACGAAATTCGACATGTTTACACGGGATTAAAAAATATATTGTTTACGCATTCACGAATAATGACAAACTAAATTTTAATGTGGAATGTCAACACTTTAGAAAGCCGTAGGTGTCATTGTTTTTTAGTACTACAGTCACTCCATCTCTTAGAAAACCCAAAAAACTAAGTTATACACCCAATATAACCATTAAAAATAAATTGTTGAATAATAAATTAAATTAAATAAATAAATAAAAGTTATAAGTTATATAAAATTTATAGTTTTTTTTTATATTAAAATTGAAGTGAATAACATAAGTCAACCATCCCAAATAATAAAAGATGGTATTATAAATTGCAATGAAAAGTGCCGCGTTTATTTACCGAATAAATCTGCACAAAAAGTGAAAATTAAACGGATTCGCGATATAATATTTTAAAAGAGCCGAAATTAATATTCCGGAAATTCTCAAGAAGGTCGAATGAGAAAATTTTATCCTTTCCGATAAAAGTTTCAATAATCAAAGAATTATTATTTTGAGTACAATTTAAAATTTAAAATTATTATCTGAAGCAGAATGCTGGCTGATGGATGAAATTTTTAAAGTAGTCCCCACTCTATTTCACCAACTTTTCACAATCCACGGCAAAATTAATGAAGAAATTGGGCCGCCTCATGACGGGTAAAACAACTGAAATATACAGTGAGCTTTTTTATGAAGTACTTCGGCTCGCTTATGATAACGGCATACATTTAATTCCATTGCGCATTATATCAGATTTTGAAAAGGCAAGCGTTAAGGCCGTTAAAATGTTTTTCCCTGACGCTGCCTATAAGGGATGTCGATTCTATTTGAGACAGATCTTACGGAGGCGGATCAAAAAAGAAAAATTAGCCACTAAATATGGCAACAACGATAAATTTAACATAAATATGCGAATGGTTTTAAGTCTAGCATTTGTTCCACAACAAGACATACAACCGTATTGCAGCAGTTAGTACAGTGTTTTGGTTTCGAGAGAATTATATTACCATCCGGACCGTAGAGGCTTCGCATAGACGCCTTCAAATTGTGCTTGGAAGGTTAAATGTTGGAGTATATAAAATAATCCAAGAATGAGCTAAAGAACATATAATAGTAAAATCACGTATAGCAAAGATGAAAGCATGTGAACGGCCAATTCGTAAGAAAATATACGTCGATTCCACAGTATGAAGCATAGGTGGTGGCCCGTGATAATAAAAAATGTGGTTCATTCTACGACAATATGGTAATTTATCATAATATATGCGAAAGGCAGTGCTCCAAGGACTCTATCTGTTGATTTGAGGGTAACCAATATATTTAAGTATTGACCAATTAAAAACATTTATCAAGGCTACATGATTTAGTTTAGTTTTAGTGAAGTTTCAAAATCACCATGATCTGAAAGCGCCCTATTGTATTTTAAATAACTATTTTATGTTAGTCACTTACCCGCATCCATGTCAGTACCATCACAGTTTAAATTTCCAAATATGTCAAATCTATCAACATAAAAATATTTACATATGTATAAGCTGTACAATCGGTCGTCTTTTATTCAAACTAGCTAATTAGTTAACAATGCCATTGACTTCAAATATTTTTTAAGTCAACAAACCGTTTAACATATGCGAGACAAATTGCAAATATGTTGCAGAAGAAAGTGTTTTTTTATCTTCAAAAATTTTAAAAAAAATCTCACAATGGAGATATTTCAAGGTACATTTTTTTAAACCAGTAACCGATAATTATTTTTGGCCAATTAATTAAATAGCGACACTCTTTTAGATAAAGCATTATGCACACCAAAACAATCGTTTGTACATTAAACAAAGCAATTCAAATAGAAAGTCAATAGTATTTTGGAAAGGTACATGATTATAGATCGTTTTGACTACGTAGTTTCGGATACACACAGACACCATCTAATTGATAGATTGACTACAAATTTGTTAACGCTGTTGTATTAAACATAGTTATGTCATAGAACTAAACACGAATTACTACTTATATAGGAATTGTATAACGCCCCTCTTCATTATAGGTATAAAGGAGGTTAAAATTCAATTAACTTACTGCTTCAAGACAAATCAATTTTTTTGCTATTTCTTGCCGGTTAACAACATTATTGATTATTAATGACGCGAGCTATTTTAATCATAGACACCTTGAAAGAAATATTATGCAGATTTTGCGATATTTACCGGGAAATTGCAATCTTATCGCACGTCAACAATAACACTTGTAAGATTTTGTTTTGTAAATATTGAACATAAGTGTCAAAGTCATGAGAATACGTCAATATATACCATATATGTAAATATAGGGTTGGGTCTATTTAATTATAAAAAAAACGAATGTGTGCCAAATATCTATAGCGGACTGATGTAACACAAAATCTAGAAATTACCTAAAGTTCGTTGATCTTAGCAAGTAACAGCCTATTACATATTACCTGAATATTCAATCAAAATATTTGAAAGTACATTCAAATAATAAAAGCTCTAATTATTTTGAAGTTATATACCACAAACTAATAGCGCGGCATATTAGTTTCTTACCGTCTCTGCATACCATGCCCCAATTACAACAATTTCATTATATCATCATTCGAATTTTTCATTTCACTTTCTTGTTCTTTTTTATTTAACGTACACGAAAATTTATAAATTTCTTATCTTACATAATTCTGCAAAATTTCTTATTATCATTCTATGGTCATATTATATACGGACTTGAATAACTTTCGTTCTTATAAAATGTTTACATTGTCGTAATCGTGGTTGTAAATATTGTAGGTTGAACTTGCATATGCCATCATAACCCTTTTTATTGAAATTTATCGGCATAGTTCACTCTTAGTGGTAAACTATGTTTGTAAATGACCTTATAGCTCGCGGGTCGATAATTAACGGGACCTTCAACATATATTATTCGGTTAAAATACGCGATCACGTACATTTCACGCATATTCTTGTGTTGAAACTGGATAAAACATTAATATTTTGAACTCATCAAAGGGTGTGTCACCATTTTTACTTTTTTTACATTTGGTTTATGCAAAGGAAATAATTTACATAAAATTACTATTACCATTTTGAAGATAACATGCATAAATTTGTTTTACAATTGCATGACCATAGAATTTTACCTACCGAATATAGTAAAGTAAGTCTTTTGGGATTTATAAAGTAGATTCATTTTTTTCTGTTATTTGTGTGGAACACGCAAAATGCTCGCAGCCATATAATTACAAAATAAATTTTCCGTCGTCAATTGTTGTTGTGAAAACTCTAATTACATGTAAAGTGAATTGTTGTATTGTTGTTGGTGCGCCGCTCATAATCAATATCGCGCACATACTTCACATATCCGATATATCATAATGCATATTTGTTTCCCTTGGTATATGTCATCACGCACACACCGGATGAACTTTAAGTACAATAAAACTAAAAGAGTTATCTTCGTGCGTTTGTTTGATATTGTGTTGCATAATTTTTTTTTAACGTTAATTTTTTAAACGACTAAAATTATTATCTTTTCGTTCGTAAGAAGTTTATGAAATTTTATAGTTTAAACAAATCGGTATTTAGTCATGGTTTATTCCGGTCCAGTCGGAAGTTTCATTTGTTTAAACTATTTTTTGCGGAAATGGTTTCTTAAAATCTTTGCGTTTATTTAAAGATTTGATCAAATTTGTGGTGTGTGAGCAAGTAAATGAAGATGCCTGGACAAAAATAATTGTGAAATACCAGAAATTTAATATTATCGTCATTGGTTCTGCTGGATCAATGGAAGTTCGATAAATTTCAGATTTTGTGACAAATTCGTTGTTTAAGTCGATAATACAGAGGTTAATGTAAACCACGCCCGTGACGTACGTCGATAAAGTAGATTTTCGATGTTTAACTGACACCTACCTTCAACTGTTTAATATAAAAAATAACTGTATGTCGCTAATGGATCTACATATTTTTAAATTCAACCCGAGCATGCAGGCTTACCCCAGTTATTGTACATCGAGCTAACGTTGAACAGTGCCAAAAAATGCGGTGTGCATAGCGTAATAAATTCTTTTCTAATTTGCACACTCTTTGTACAATGACATTCATTTCAGAGTAAAAATTTAATAATCGAGTATAGACCTATAAGTGGATCTGACGGCAAAAAAATTAAACTTGTTGGGTATATTTTTGTATGTTAATTTTTATTTTCATAAAGTATGCCTTGCTAAAATTTCATGGAAAAAGCATTCCCAACTTTAACAGTCTTCAATACACAATGTAAGCTCAGTTCAAATAAAAATGTACTGTGCAGAGTAAAATTACGCAGCTTGGGTAAAGAAGCAAAGAGCAGTGCTTGCTCGAGTCAAATTAAAAAATTGACCCAATAAAATATCGATGTGAAATTTAATTTTCGTGAAATAGATATAATACTGCAAACACATTATTAGTTACCACCGATTTATATAACTCATGGATAAGGTACTAAACTAAATTACCATAGAAAACAACAACAAAATGTAGTACAACTTTTTTTTATATTCCACTCGCTGGTATTATATACACCTCTCACTCTAAAATCGTATTACCGAAAATGTAAAGTAAGAGCCACACTGGAACCAAGCCAATTCCGAAAATTATTTGAAATCGTTTTGCTTTTCCTAATAAACATAGGATAGACAGAAAAATATACAAAATTGTTACTTTTTTAATAATTTAGTAAATAAAACACTCCTGCCTAATTTCAAAAAACATTTAAATATTTTTTTCATATTTTTCCCTTGAAATATGAAGTACTTATCTGTAATGAACAACATACAAAAGCCAAAAACAAATGAAAATTTATATTCATGTTATCAAGTGCATGTAAACTGTTTTTCTGTAGTCTAACTGACACTAATTTGAATTTGATTTCCGAAAATTCGAACAGTTTTAGTATCGCATCGCAATTTTTTGACAGTAAAACGACGGTGGTGCCACTCTGAACAACATCGGATTTTTTTTAGAACTAAAACAAAAAGTGTCTGTGCTTAACATTTTCGGTATGTCAAACTAGTGCCATCTATTGAAATATAAATGAACTAAAATTTAAAATTTTGTACGTTAATCGGTGGTAAAATAATTTTTAATCGAATTACGTATTTGATTTGAATTTGTGTATATGCTTCGTGAACCTTGCAGAAACAGATCAAATGGATAGTATCGCTCGTATCACTCCTTCTGGTTGTTGTACCACATACCAAACGCATTATTAAAATTTATTTTATTTATAAATGAAATTTACAAACATTTTTTATTTTGTTTTAAATTAAGCATTTTAAATTATTTATGTTTCGTTAAATATTTAACGTTAAACATTATTATTTTTGTATTAAAATATATTTTATTTATAAAAATATCTCTAAGATGGCGTTCTTTTATCAAATTAAATCAACAATATTTTAGTTCTCAAATGACAACGCGAGACACACTACAATTTCTTTTGTCTTCATTTTTAGTTTTAAAATAGTAATGGAGTAGGCGTTCACAAAAATGCCAATTTTTCTAGTGACAAGACCCAAAATAATTTGTTCCCTCCAATTGTGTAATAGAAAACGCATAGAAAACTAGATTTTTTAATATCATATTAGTATCCGCAATCTCCATTGTTGATATGTTCGGTGTTATTAGCACTAAAATGCATAGAAATGAGAAAAAATATCTCATTTCGAAACTGAGTTCAAATTTAGTTTGAAAATATGGTTAAATATGACACACTAGTTCGAAATCATGATTTCGAGTTAATCATATAATCACGAAACTAACAGTGTGTCAATGACATAAGACAGTATCGCAGCCTACTAATATCTAGAATGCATATAGGCACATTGATTGAAGTTACTGTGTTCGGGAAGTAAATCCGCCATTATTTGAGTAATGCAGTGGCCTAAAAATTATAAATTTCTCTATAAAAAATAAAAGGCTAAACCCGAGAAGTAATAAACCGTGGCAAATGTGTTTAATGTACTAAAGCCATAAAATGTCTTGTTATGAAAATAATTTGGTTACTTATGTGTTAACCCATGTTTTGTAGAGCTTCAAAATTTTCTCTCATCTGTGTCTTCTTTTAGGGTAGGACTGTTTTTATGATTGGTTTTTGTTTCTAGTTTTAAAATAATAAGAGCACGAAATTTTCAAAACATCATATGTTTTGAAAAAAAAAAGAGGGTTTCTTCGGTTTTTTACATGATTATATCGATATCCTTCTCCAGCACCATAGCGAGGGTCTTGAGAACTAAGGTACTTCAACAACAGTTCTGACATTTTCCAAAAACTTTTCAATCATAATGTGATACGTATATACATATTTTATAATATGCTAATAATTTGGCAACAACGCTGGAACACTGGTTAAGCGAACTGAAGTGTTACTATCAAAAGACGATGTTATTCAATAACGAGGTCCTACGAAACGAATTTAATAATCCGAAAATTCGAAATTAAACACCTCCTCAGATTTACCTCAACCATACTATACGAAATTATGCCTTAATCATTCACTTTTTTATTTCGGCTGAATATAAAACAGTCAAGACACAATCTGTATTACCGTCTCTTTGATTGATACTGTCCGGTTTATTTTAACTATGGGTACAATATTAGGTACAACGAAAATTTAAATGGATTGTAATTTTAACATGGTGCTTAAATACTGTGTACAATATTTAAAATCGGTGTTCGGATTTTTTTTTTGATTAAAATTCCATTTAAATAAATTTATAGTTAGTTCATACCAGTCGTTCATAGATGGCACAAAAAGAAACCATGTGTCTGGTATTTTATTAAAATTTGTAAAATAAATTAAGATTTATCAATCTCTACTATCTTTATAATCGGTGATTAAAAACGATCGCCGAGCTGAACGATGTTTGTAGTTTATAATTAAAAATCAAACAAATTTTGGTTTGTGACCGTTAGAAATACACTTGATTTGACGCACTTCCAATTTTACTTTTAAATGTAAATTTTATTGTAATTTCTCGCGGAACCAAGAATATATTTGTATTGAAAAGAGAGAGAAATTAATACTCAGTAAAACAGTAATGAATAAAAGTTTAAACATAGCAATCTAACTGCACTTTTGTTTGTTTTTTGGAATATAGTTTATATTAAATTCATGTTATCGGTTTACTTGAATACATTCATTGTAAAATTTAAGTAGCTGATCAAGAATTAAAATGGGTAGAAAAATATTTTTAATACTGCGGAAAGAGCAAAATTTGATTCTCGTAAAATCGAGCGTATAGTGAACATGCTGTGCGAAATTATTTAAAAGACGGTGCATTGACGACGCAGCAAGATACAAGAAAAATGTATAGGCTAGTGTCCAGTACAGTCCTTTCCACCAACAAAATCAGTACGGCAGTTGGGTTTAATCCCAGCAAATCTACAGTTTGTAGCAATTTTAAGTGCTTCATTTTTAAAATTAAAATAGTTAAAAAAACACTACTAAACCATGTATACAAACAACAAAAATTGGAATTCGCCAAGCAGCACATGTTTAATGCCAGAAAAGAAAGAGTAATGGTATGGGGTGCAATTTCATATTGGGGCGCTATTAAATTGAATTTGGTTTGAAGTTTTTCCAGAAATTTAGGAGCTATTTGGGCCTGTTCAGTTCACTTTCCAACAGGATAATGCGCCCATGCATAATGCCCGTGCTGTAAAGTCTTGGATTGCGAGTCAAAACGTTGAGTTATTACCATTTCAATATCAGCGAAAACGTTTGACTCTCAAAATTTTTGAAGGAGGCAAACTTAGAAATTTCGTTGGACTTTATATGATTTTGAATTTTGATTTATAGATGGAAAATGTGTAAGAATATAGAGCAATACCATGTAGTTGTACTACTAGCGAATTACTGCGTAGCGTACGAAATTCGATTTTTTTTACATTTATCATCTATATTCTATTTTTGCAACTAACTTTTCGTGTTTTTACGAGTTTTATTATATATTTTATTTTAGGTTTTCGGTATAAAATATAACGAATATTCTATATACTCTACGAATTGTCGACATTGTTTACGCCAAAAATGAATTATCTACGCTATTTTCAACACCAACTTGTCTAAAATTTCAGATTACAAGTAGAGTCTTGGGTTGTTCACTTAGAGTGTCCCTCATACTGCGATTTTGCTAATGGAATCAAACTTATGCTTTATAAAATGCAAGGAGAGTCGATGTAGTGATGTCTATTGGTTGGATTGTCCAATAATGATGATACGGATTTCAATCTCTTCATTTGATTTGATTTGAATAACTACTTCGGCCAGGTAGATTCCTCTCTAGTTCTTGTATGCTCTTAGATCGGCTTAAACCCCACTCCATGCCGTTCCCTTAATTGAATTTTCCAAAGAACTTTTAAGAAATCTTCATTAAAATTCAAACCGATTATCATTTAGGCAAACTTTACTTTACGAATATTGTAAAAAACAAATTAAATTAAAATCGATTTCTAAATTACGCCCATTTACATGACATGTCATAAAAAGATAATCACCTCGAATGAATGACACTAACAAGAAAAAACTCATCATTCTGATCACCCTCGGTTCGAAAATACATTTTTATAGCATTTTACAACATTGGAGTAGTGTTTATACAAAATATTACAAAACAGTAGTAATATACCCAAAGTTTGTTCTATTATAGAATAAAACTTATACCAAGAAGTAATAGACACTCGCACCATCCCTCCCCTTCACTTGTGAATTTTATAAAAAGTTGTGGTGATGGAGTCCTGCTATCTGCTAGCGTTATGTATATATATATGTACGAGTACACCTCACAGTACATATAGATTAAATCGGTTACATTTTGTTGTTTTGAGAGAGCGTTTTCGGAAAATGTTCGACACAACAAACTTTTCTAATTTAATTTTTTGTTTAACTTAAAACTAAATTACATGCTATAGTAGAATAATATCTCTAAAAACTTTTTATTTTACGACATAATAACATTTATTATTTACTTATGTCGGTACATAGAGATGTACATACATTATATACACAATTTTGTCATCTTGCTGTTAATTTAAAGTTTAGTTTACGACGACATTGTAAGCCAATTTCTCCTCACTTTCCTTAATAATATAAATGTTTACGTTTCGATATAAAAATTATTTAATTTTTAGTTTTACATAAAGCATATATAATAATGTATGTATAAGGCATTTAAATGAACGCGATTATATTATATAACCCGGCAACCGTATCTCTATACTCTCGCGTTTTATGATAATTCGCGAAATTATACTTTGAAATGCCGCAATCGCTGATTTTGTTTATGCTTTTTGTTCGTATGTTGTCTGTCTGCTTTATACGTTTCGCGATTTGTTTTTTATGTTCCACTGACATACATTTGACGGATCGCTTGGTGGATACGGAATACACTATAGCTATACATTGTATATGCCGCAACTAATCTGTTGTTGTCATAACATAATAATAAAAATTGAACGAAAATAAAACATTTCCGTTTCAAAACCTCCCACTAAGTACATTATTTTCATTTAATTTCCATTACACAAACTACTCATCATCTCTCTATTAAAATGTATCTCACCAGTTAGTTTAGTTTAGAGATCGTTCTTGATGAAATTGCATGCATGCTGCTGTATAAAATCGGTTTCAATGCTATTAGGAGTATAAAATAGTTTTTATAGAACTGTTGATGGGGTTTATTTTTGTACATTTGATTGTTTTTAAGTACACTTCCGGGAAATTCAATATTTTTTTCTTGTTTTCATCTCATCTATGAATACGGTTTGTGTGTGCGTGTGTAGCTAAATCAAATCTAATCAAATTTAGCTCTTCAGAATTATTATGTTTTTTTATGGCATTCGAATGGGATGGAGAAAATTAAGATAAAATATGTGAAAATGGATTTTTTGTTTTTGCTTTTGGAAATTTGCCTAATTGCAGAAATCGAAATTAGTTTTTATTGACCGTGAATTAGTGCACGGTCAAACATATATACGTTAATGTTATTTTGAATAAATTATTTAGTTATATAAATACAAAAGAGTTAATGAGACATGTTTTGCATTTCGTATGGTTCGTTTGAACTCGTTTTGATGTTACATTGGGTACACTATTTATGGCAGGGTTATGTGTAAATCTTCAGGGCGCGGTTGCCTCAGTCTATATAATTCAATATCATATTTTGAACTTAATTTTACTGAGTCTAACTCGTCGGTCAATAAGTCTCGAGGCTAACTAACGACTTGCTTTTTTATCGTAGAACGATTTATCTTTGGTCTCAAAATATACATTTGTTTCGGCAAAATATTTTTTTCTGGACCATATTTTTTAGGTCTGCGAACAAGTAATAGGCGCCGAACCAATTCGAATTTCAGTTCATGCAATTTTGCTGTCGTAGCCAACGGCTTGTGACACGGTGGATTACGGGTGTTGGTGAAAAAACACTTTTGCTTTTTACGCTATTTGCCGTAGGCACTTGGCGAAACACACTTGTAATTGATAAACACATTTTTATTAATCACTTGTTTTTTGTTTCGCAGAATATTTTGAATATTTTTCAAAAAGTTTAAAAAATCACTCGATCGATTTCGACTTGTTAGGCCATGATCAGGAGTATCTACTGATTTGTATTAGTAAAAATTTTGTTATATAGTAGAAAAAATAAAAGAAGGAGGGGGAAAAAAATAAGCAATAAAAATTAATCTACGGATCGCGCAGGTAGGCGATATGTTGAGTAACAAAAATTCAAGGTATATTATCGCGTACGTGAGAATAGAAAAGGGCGGGGTCTGTAATTGGTGAGAACCGGATTTCTCTCTGTTCGTTAAGGATATTATGGTTAAGAAATATTGATTTTCGTAAGATTCTAAGGTATCTAAACGTCTGCCTTTGGGTTGTATATGTAAAATGTCTAAATTGTTCTCCTCCTGACTTGTTAGGTCATCAAGTCGAAATCGATCGAGTGATTTTTTAAACTTTTTGAAAAATATTCAAAATATTCTGCGAAACAAAAAACAAGTGATTAATAAAAATGTGTTTATTAAGTACTTTTTTTCTGCATTTGGGCCTTTTTTCGCAACTCCTCCTTCAAACGCACCCATAACGCTCTCTCACTCTCCCTCGCCCTCTCTTTCTCTCTCTCTTTCTCACTAAGAAAGAAATGAAGTATTCTGGTATCTTGAAATCTGTCCTTCTAGTACCAAACTAGAATGCTACCAGTTATCTTTATGGTGGAGTGCCTGACGCACTCGGACTTATGCGTGTATTTTTTAAATAGTTAAAGGGCCTACGGAATATCTTCTTTTTTTTTTTGAAAATACATAATAGTTAAGATGTTGCTGATGGACAATTTTTTTCGCTGCATTAATTACAATACAAGCTAGAAATCTCACTCTAGTTTTAACCACTCTTGAAAAACCGTATACAAGGCAGCAAACGGTCTGCTCATTAGTACATCCAATTATCTATTTTCTTATTAAAATATCGATAAATACCTGAAATGATAACTTTCAGGAGCTAACAACGAGCATCCGCTCAAACACTCACTGATAGAGAAGATAGCAAATCGTTCTGTAACCGGTCATTAGAAGCAAACCCTTACTGGCGAGCGAACGCCAGGAATAAAACGGGTTTACCGGAAGGCAGGTTTTTAAAATCTCGGTTTTCGAAATCCCGGTTTTCAAAATCCCGATTTTCTTTTCTTCTAGTTCTAAAGTCTTGATTTTGAAAAAGATATTTTTTATTAATTCGGGCCGGCCAGACTAATAATATTTTAAAATAAAAATAAGATATCCTGCCCAAAAGTTTACTAAAAAAACCAAGGCTGCAACATTTTGAAATGCAATAATTGTAGATTCTGACAGCTTCGATAACTCTCACAGCCCTCCGAGGGGCTTTAGATTTGAATTTCGGGGGACGTATCATCCGGGATCAGCAAACATGTCGCACTGCGTGCCGCACATAGGAACGGATTATATAGAATCTATTAATCCCACTACTAAAAAGAAAAATAATTGCACCATTTCCACCCCACGTGTAGAATTTCAACAAAATCGGTTTAGAAACGACCGCTATTGACCGCTTTATCGAAAAATCATTTTAGAATCCCATTTCCATCGCACGTATCGAATTTCAACAAAGTCTGCTAAGAAATGGTCAAATTCCATTCCTATTAGCCATTTTCTAGAACTTTATACCCAATTGAACTTTATCCTAAATTAATCCTAAACCAACAAAAAAAATAATGAGAGTGTATTGATTAAAAGCAGTCATTTAGGCGAAGCAGAATATTTCTATATAAATAATTATTTAACAATTTATTTATTTATTTGAACAATCAAATTTAATTGAACAAAAGCATGCCAAACTAATATTTTACTAGAGCCATATGTATACTACACGAGAAGCAACAACTCGATGAAAAATGTTCATTCTAATAGAGCTCGCATTTCTAAAACGACATTCAATTGAAGAACCGAATTTCTTAGTAAATTTGATTCTAAGAAAATTCATATCTCAAGATTTTCATCGATCGGCAAACTTGCCACTATAATATTTTGGTAGACCTATATGTGCATTCTACTTGGGCCAACATGTTTAAAATTCGGGGGGAAAATGGGAAAAATATCATATCCTTGAAAGAAGCAAACTAAACTTGTTATGGATACTCTAGGCATCGAACCCTGCAGCGCTTCGTCCAATTGTAGATCAAATTAGACGAGAATCAAAATCTGAAGAAGCTTTTTTGTAAATTCAAATAGATGAAAGTATTTACTTCAATATGCAGTACCATAATAATTCGATAGTGGTTGATGCTTTAATGTAAAAATCTACAGGTATCAGTCATTTATTAAGCCTATATTACAAAATATCTTTTGGGGACCTTCTAATCCCTCTGCTGGGCACCACGTTATGTTTGAGGTAGTTGTCCCACCTAATAAACACTTCCGACAACCGGCACTGATTACATTTTAAAATTCAATCTTTTGGAATCGTTAACGTTCGGTAACGCTCAACTGAGAGAAAAAACCAGTAAAAATAAAAAAGTATACATATATTTTAAAAACTCACGTTTTTGAAATCGAAAGGATAATGTTTTTATTTTTAAAATAAATTTTTTCGCCAAATTTGTTTATAAAAATAAAAAAATTGTGTTTATTTTAAAAAATAGTTTCCTTACTTCTGTCAAATTTTCTCTCTCTCTCTCTGGCACTATATCCCATCAAGGGATTTGGCCGCCTCAAATGAGGTTTCATAATCATATTTTCATTTCGGATAATGAGTGATTAGTTCATTGATCCTAAACCAGCCTTGAAATATTTTCATTGTCACCACCGGGAATCGAACCCGGGACCTCCGGTCGCTGGAGCAAGAATGCTGACCACTTTGCCACCGAGGCGGCATTAAAAGCCAATAGTTTTTTATAACATTGTTTTTTAAGAATAAAAAAACTATTGGCTTTTAAAAGATTTATTTTTAAATAATAAGTTTTAAATAAATATTTTTTCACAAATGTCACACAATTTTATTAAATCAAAGTAATCCGTAATACACTTTACAAATACCAGACATTCTCTCACAATGTTTGCGACTGTTCAAGTCAGCAAAAACAAAGAGGTCATTTACTCAGTCATAACATAATATATCTACCACAAAAAACTGAAAATTAACCCCTCCTCCCCAATTTTTAATCCGCCAGGGCCATTATGTCAAAATACACACAACCCTTAAAAAAATGTTGTGAGAACCTCCTCAAGTTCTTTCAGTATGGCAGTTTGGTTTCGTACTGATAAAAGTTGGTCTACAGGTTGCAACGACCACACTGCAAAAAAACAAATCTTGCTTCATACCTTTAGCATAACACAAGAACATATCGATTTGGCGAATATCGAATTATATCACCAAATTAAAACTTCTGGAAAAGTGAATGTCATTGATATTTTGAGAACAATAAATATAAACATTTTCATAAGTTGTCATTATTACCAAAAAAAATCCTTTAAAATGATAGAACTCTTCTTTTGAAATAAATAATTCTGTTTAAATAAATAAAATTTTTAAATTTAACAAGTATTTTATAAATCATTTTACAAAATATGTTATTAAAATAAAAAAAAAAAACTATTTATTAGTTTGTAAAAAACATATTTAATTTCAACAAAATACTTTTTAAATCCAAAAAAATTTATAACTTTTAGAAATTAAAAACTTCGTTTTTTAATTTTACAATTTGGCTGGATCAAATGATGTCTGTGCTACACGAGAAATAATGGAAAAATCGATACGTCCACAGAAAGTGATGGTTGGTCTAGTGTGGTTTTTGGGCTGGTGGAGAATAAATGTGAGAATGTCATCGAAAATTTTGATATAGGTAGCTTGCCATAGCAGAGCAGGAGGTCACTTACAAAACAATATTTTCCTTATAACTTACTTGACCAAAATCGGTTGGTTTTCGTATTTTTAAAGAGTATCTTTCCTAAATATTTATGAAGGCTTGCAAAATTTAATTAGGAAAAATTATACAATTCCAGTATCTTACTCCATAAACGACTATGCTGGAACAAATTTGATAAGTTTAGGTGCATATATCACCTATGACCTGCTATACATTCGCACTGCTGTTTGATAATAAAGTAACTGCTAACCTAGAGTAAAGCGATTAGAGACAAAAAATTGATGTTGCTTATTTCCTCATATATTGTGAATATAAGTAGCACTTACGCATTTTGTGACTTGGGCGATGTTTGATTTCAACTATTATATAATTTTTCAAATGTTTGTTTAAAAATTAAATTCTTATTGTCAACCAGAACTTTATGTTCTGATTTCTGATTTATCACAATATTTTACTGTAGCGATTATATGTATAAGGAGTACCATTAGAACCTTGTTTGAACTTTAAGCCTATACATGTTTTTTATAATATTTATTTTTCGATTACCGACTTAACAAATTAACTTAATATAAATGTATGAGGTTTGTTTAGAATCGATGTACGATATTTATTTAATATATCAGATATTCACATTTTATATTCTTCTGAAATCGGATAAACAAATATTTAAACATTCGTTTAGAAAATACATACTTCCAGGTTTAGATTAAATTATTTATTACTGAATTCCTTAAAGTCCACCCTAATCCGTAATTGAAAAATTAAACCATTTAAAAGTTATAATAACTGGAGCACCACACGCATGCCGAGTATTCATAAACAGATTGGAAATGAATAATTTTCCATTAATGCTAACTCGGTGGATTTTTAAAATGACTTTTAATAAAATTCTGTCTTAAGTCCAAGACCTTTGAAGCGATATGGCACACGATTATATAGGAACGCAGAACAAATGTAATGTAACTGCTGCCAGCGCTACGGTGGTAAACGCTGTTAATAAAATTGTTAATTTTTCCAACATTAAACGATATGCAACTTGAGTATATAATAGTAGCAAGATAAAATGGGATTGCTTCCAGCGCCACAATTAATGGTGTAGCAATATATACATAAACAAACACTCTTGAATGCATCCAGTCAAGTTATGGGCGTTTATGCAGCGTACATACCATTGGAAATAAATATCATCATACTTGCTCCCGAACCCAAACCCAATCAAATTCCGTGAAATTTTTTATGCCCCTCCTACTAATTCCATACTTGAGTTGAAATATTTTTTACTGTGCATTGAGCAAAAGCAATAGTAACTAACGTCAGTACGATACTATGGTCTTTTTTCCGAACTAACTCCCAATGTCATGGTACGCACCATTAACAAATGGTCTTACCTTTTCAACAAATTATTTACGTTGCGCCAGGCATTCTATAAATCTTTATCGAAGACACGCTACGCTACCTAAGTAAATTCTGGTCTTATCAGCGCATTGCAGGTACTTAATTTTGCTTTGCACGATTTGGTGTGGAATTCACGGGGTAACTGGGTTTTGTACATTTACCATCGATCCTGCAAATTTAAACTGATTTATCTTTTGTGTGTCGCCTGTTAGAAATTCTTCACATGCTTGCCTTCTTGATAGCCATGTATTTGGGCTTCGGTTTGTTGAAAAGAAGGATACTGTTTTAGAGATATAGTGTTATGACCCAGTATGTATATGTCGACCGCGTATGCTAAGAGTTGACTTGATTTAAAATATAAGCTATGTTGAGCAGACTTCATGATATATTCTAACGATAGGTTGACTCCTAACTGAACTTCAAGCTCTTGTTGTGTTTGCGTTGAGTCTTCATCCAGTAGAGCTTGCAATTCCGTATCTTCAAACTTTCGAGGCTGTCCAGGGCGCGGCTGGTCACTAAGATCGAATTTACCACTACTGAAACGTTTGTATTAATAATTACATGTTTCATAAAACACAACATCGGCAACAAGAACACTACAAATATTGGAATTCATATTCATAATGCAGTAAATATTTCTATTTTAAATATAATTTTAAGCTTGATGAAAAAATTGTAAATTTAAGTCATACACCTAATATTTGAACAATATCTTTTTCACTAATTTCGTTTTAATATCAAAAATAAATTATTAGGCGACAGAAATGGAGTAGAAACATTCCCATAATTCAATCTCAGGCTGGTAAATGGTGTGGGTAACTGCAGCAGGGAAAGTTTCGAATTCGAAAATGAAACTTTGCATACCGATTAAGCCCAATTTGTGCTAATTAGTGCTGACGGGAAAAAATTGGTGCTAGTCCAGGAGTCAAGAAAACGGAAAAAGAAAATTCCAAATTTCGCCTGAAAGACGAAACAAATAATAAACGATTTCTAGAAAAAAAATTAAATAATTTAAACCTAATTTTAAAACTTTCCAAAGGCGGCTACACTTATGCTTATATTTATGCTTATCATAGAAATAGCAATATGATTTTCATAAATTTTCATTCATAAATTGAGGAAAGCAAACTAGCCCCTAAATGATACTATAATAAACAACAAAGTACAGAGGCATACCGTTCAATAATATTTTTGTTGCACAATAAATTAAAAAATAGGAATAAAATATTATAAAATCCAAAAAAAGCAATTCAAGTCACAGTATTCCTGTCAGGCATGTTTGCTAATCCAGAAATGGCCCAATCCCTTTGAAAATGAACATGTTTGTTTATTATAGTATCATTTAGGGGCAATTTATGAATGAAAATTTATGAATATCATAGAAATATATGATAAGCACAAATTTGGTCAGTGTATTCGTTTTTGGAAAGTTTTGAAATTAGGCTTAATTTTTTTCTGGTTTTTTCTAGAAATCGTGTTTTATTTGTTTCGACTTTCAGGCGAAATTTGAAATTTTCTTTTCTCAAGCCGACAATTCTGAACTAGCACTAATTTTTCCCGTGATCACTAATTAGCAAAAATTTACCATACTGGTAAATGATATAAAATTTGAAACAAAGATAAGTTTCATTCTACAGGAACGAGACATAAATTTCGATAAATTATCGTAAAAGATGATGTTAGAACATCCCTGCACAGGGTTAAAAATATTGCTACTTAGTTTTTGAAAATAACTTTTAATTTGGCGAAGTTTAAATTTGATTTGCCGTAGTATTGCCATGTGTTCATACTTCAAAATGGCCAACATTACGGCAAATTGAATTTAAACGTAATTTTATCTATCATTTTCACTACTACTTTCAAACATATGTATTTAGAATTTAGAAAAAGCTTCATATTGCTACATAGAGATGTAAAGTTTTTCCTAAAATTGTCTTAAATATTTGTTGTTGTATTTTAGGACAGATTGGGATATAATTCACGTAATTTTTTGTCGAACATTAAAAACAAAATTTGAAAAATATTCACATGCAAATTAACATCATCAATAATCAACACAATGTACCAAGTAGTGAGCACCATTAGTAATGTGGCATAGCGAGACACGCGAACACAAATTAAGATAATTTTAATTTTCATACAAAAAATTTATTTTGTTTTATGTTAAGTTAGTTATGATAATTGAAATTGAAGCAACGTCTCGCCACCAATTCAGAATTTTTTTAAATCGCCAGAACCGATGGATCTTAACCCATCAGCTCAAACGCGGCAAGTAAATTATATCATCCCTCCCACTCCTCAAGATCATCCAGTAGTAAAATGGGAACATTCTCACTTCCACGAGCCAAGGAAGCAACAACGATTCAACCACTTGGAAAAGCAAATGGAGGAGGACTATTACAACCAATTTGCATACGACAACTTCGAAAACGAGCATGGATATAGAAAATAACTCGGAGGTAAATTTTATGATGAAAGCCTACCTAGCGTACCATATCTAGAGTACCGGCTTAACACGGAAATATACTAAAGTTCCTCATCGAAACCGAAGCCAATAAGAACTTTATAAAACCAACTGGCCAAAAGCATTTGCATCGACAATACTTTCGATTTTTTCATTCTACTAGGATTTACATCGTTGATGGCATTTTAAGATATGACACATTGAAGGATTTCCGTTCACTTATTGATCCAAGGGAATATAATTACGAGCTTATTTGCAGACCTGGCTGTACTAATAAAGTAGCTGACGCTCTGTTAAAATTGGAACTTGAAGCGTACACATTGTTCACCAGTTGAACAATTCACACTGCGGAAGAGGATTCTACAAACTTAATTCGATACTGCGAAGCAATCGAAAGCACTGTGATGCACTGTAATTTATGCCTTGTTTGCCGAATATAAACCTATGCAAGGTTCTAAAGTAGCAATTACATCCAACCATCTCATCAACGAAATTAACATCCCGGAGGAGTATATTCAGCTTCTACAGGAAAACTATTTTCCTATTATTTTAATTATTTTCAAGGATGAAAATCTGCGATACCTGCAACACAAATACATACGATCGTCATCCTCATCGTGTTGCTCTCCATGAAATGCCTATTCTAACTTACCCGGCGGAAATTTTTTATTTGGACATAATGGAAGAAAAATGTATATCCTGTGTGGATAAATTTATAAAGTTCGTAAAGGTTATAGTTCGACGCCTCCAGTACAAGGAATTGACTACAAAAGAACTCATCAGCATATCTGTGGACTATATACACTCTGTCATTCAACGGAAACCTAATGACATCTTTTTCGGAAGAACACAGAGAACCGCAATTACCAAAAATTTTCAGATTTGAAGACAAAAGTTCACGAGGATCTGATCGAGAAGCTTCGCGAAAATCAAGATTCGACCATTACAAGATAAAATAGTAGGATAGTTGGCCCGAAGTCCAACAAGAAACATTGCCACATGTCACTGTAGCAACTACTTCTGGGACACGCATCCATAAAACCAAAATCAAAAACCTACAACACTAATTTTCTCCTCTTTTCTAGTTCCTGGCTTTGGCGTAACAATAAAACAAAGAAATGGACGAATAATCCAATTTCAATTTTATATTTGGTGCAATATGCTGACGAGCCGCTCCAAATCAACAATTCCACGTTCGTAAGTAATGTAGTGAAGACTTTTCAAGCTTTACCCTCTGTATTACGCACGAACATCACAGAAAAGGGCTGCAAAATCGATTTCGGATAGTTACACAATCTGTATCTTGTAAAATTGCACAAAAACAGGAGCTATTCAACGAACACAATGAAACAGTCACCGACCAAATGGCACAGTGGTTAAAGCTTTGGCATTTGGATCGGGAGGTACCGGGTACGAATCCCGATAGGATGCAAAAGTGGAATTTTATAACAGATTACGATCTGGGATGAAATGTAACACATCTATGACTCCCTGTCGGAGTGCAAAACTCATGGGCCGACCCATCTTCCACGTCAGTATAGGCTGGCATGGAGCTTTCAATGTGCAGATGGTCTTAAAATCGGCCCTATAGCCGTACGTCTTCGATTTGGCAGTTGATGCGAAAAGTAAGTCGGAAAAAATAAACCGCGAAAGAGCAGGGAGTGCTTCGGCCCCAAAACAGATGGCATGGATAAAAAAAAAAAAAAAAAAAAAAAAAAACAGTCGCTAATGACAGTGGGATCATGCCCAGTATTTCTGGTTTGAGCTTTTTTTTGTGGTGACACAAAAGAGTCTCGCTCTATACTCGCGTTATAAGGGGGCTGCTGTTTTCCCAAAAACCACTGTCCAAGAGGAGTTTCTCACTCATAAACCTGGAATTCAACCCATCCAGTTAAATTTTTGATCCTCGGGACTTGGATACAAAATGAATTGTCTCTAAGACTACTAAGAATATGTGATCAGAATTGCGAAGTTGGAAATGGCGAAGTTGGCCGTGTGCCAAACTTAGGTAAAAGTCAATTTTTCGGTAAATTCAATTATTTTTCAAAAATTCTTTGGCAAACTGATCGAAAATTTTGTCCTAAACCCGGTTTTTACCGTAGTAAACGATTTACTTTAAGTTTGGCACACAGTCTAAATATTTAATTTGTTGTTCAAAAAAAATATTATTGAAGAATATTGGTGTTTCGTTTTTAATATAGTATCTTTTAGGGGCTTGTTTGTTTCTCCTCAATTTATGAATGAAAATTTATGGAAATCATATTTTTATGATAACCACAAGTCTTGTTAGTTTAGACTTTTTAGACATTTCGCAAATGTGAAAGTTGGGCTTAAATCATTTCTGGTTTACTCTAGAGAATCCGTTTTATTTTTATCGTCATTAAGGCGAAATTTGAAATTATGTTTTACCGTTTTCTAGACTCCTGAACTAGCATTAATTTCTCCCGATATAGCCACAAATTCGTGTAAATTGGGCCTAATCGGTATGTATACAGTTTAGCCACGCGAGTTGGATCGATGTTAAATTCCGCACTTCACTATACTGTGCAAACCGTGTTCCTTATTGGATTCGTGACCAGTATACATCCCGCCCCAGATTTCACTAATTTAATCACCGCGCTACTTGTTGGTCGTTGATTATGGTTTGAATATGCAATTTTCGTTTTCCGTCATTTTCATTCGTATAATGATGAACCTCCTCTTTCTAGTTTATCTCGTTATTATGAGCATAAAAAAGTAGTTGATATTAAAACAACCGGTCAACTATAAATAATTTTAATCTTCCACCGTGAAAAAAATAACAATAAACCAAATATTTTTTGTGCTGCTGTAAAATTTTTCGCGTAACCGCAACAAAAACATGCTCTAATTAAATGTCATGCAACATAAACATAAAAGACCAAACATAAAATTACAAAATAGCACCGCGACGGAGCACACACAACAAACAAAACCGCTCTATTATTTAAAAAATAAAAATATTATGTGTGAAAAGGGTATACATAAATTGTGCATAAGAGTCGTTCGTGTGACGAAACGTATTCGAATTTTCTTTGTTCCGGATTATTGTATGGCGTACCCCAAACAAGACGGAAAGTGAAAAATGTTTTTACGTAGAGAAACGAGTACAATACACAAAAAAATCGGTTCTCACAATTGGTTCGAATTGCATAATCGATGACTTCTTACTATAAGCAGCAGTGTATAACACAACGTCGTACAATACAAAATGTCAAGATGGATTTTGTTGATATTTTTATAAGCACTTGAAAGAGAATATAAAGTAGTTTCTTTATGTCTTAACAATTTGTTTGTGTCTTATGCTTACATGCGGTAAAACAAAGATGCATATTGAAAATATGTGACACAGTGAAAGATAATAGTTTCATTAGTTTTAAAAAGAATAGTTAATTGTTTTAAGCAGTCAACTCAGGAACCAACATAGGTTTGACAAGAAAGGAAATATATATAATGATAGCGCGTTTGCCGAAAAGCGAAATTTATCAAGAATACAAAAGGCGGGGATCCAAATTACCTACACCCAGTGAAAGTGTGAGAAATGTGATATTTAGGGCTTATGTTGGTAACAACACATACTTCCGATGAATTGTGTCGACTTTGAACAAGCAGACCGATCTCCGGATATTGGCAAAGAGAAATAACCTTCCCAGAAATCAAAGTTCGCAAAACACATAAATTCGATGCACCCCTTCCAAAAATCTTCACTCAAATTTAAATGAATAAATTTCAGCAAATGACTCTTTACATTATGATATGCAAACGACAACGATAATAACTTTTTATTAAAAATTATCGATATGTACACAACAATTTTTTTATTTTCCAATTTTTCCACCCAAAACCTCCCCAAAAACAATTTTTTCCAGTTTTCCCAAATTTTTATTATCAAAATATTTAAATTTTTCTTTTTCACAATCGCTTATCATTTTGTCGATTTATTTTTTTGCTATAATATGTTTTGTATGCGCGATAGATCCATACCACAATAAGTATTGAGAAATGATACTTGATGAACTCATTACGGAAAATCATTCAAATCTAATTTTAAAATTATCTTATTTTTTTTCTTTCTAGGTAAGTACATACTTTCGAATCTTGTATGCGAAACTTGGTTGAGACGTGATTCACAAATAAACTGTAAGTAGTTTTGATTTTGATTAATAAACTACTGTGATTGAGGAATGAGGACAAATCGATGTGCAATCGCATTTAGCCGATATATAAACGAATTATGATTATTATCACCTTAAACGAGATGTAAAAATGCTGGTTACATAAGCGTCTCAAGAGTTTTTTTATTTCCTATGTTTTGAAATATATATCATTACTGTTTAGGTAAAGGCAGTTTGAACTTGTTCGTGCGAAATTTTTATACTCGTATGTTGCTCCATAGTTAATTTTTAATTGAAAATTATTCACGCGACTTAAACATCTTTCTAATTTTGTTAAAAATGTGTGGAAAGTATTTCAATTTGTTGAAATTGAATTGGTGTGTGTGTGTGAAGTTCGAATTGAAATTTTGAAATGAAATTAAATAACCAAACATTGCAAATTAATATATTTATATTATGCAACAAAATACATTTGAACTTTTTTTAAAGTGGTTCTCATCTTGTGGGATTAGACTCAAGATAGAGGTTAGGTTAAGTCTGTTTGTTTTTCTTGTTTTCCCAAACCAAAAAACGGCGGCTTACACAAAACCAGTGGCATGTATGTATATGAACGATTAATAGAATCTGAACTGAATATGAATTGAATATGAATTGAACATGAATTGAATATGAATTGAATATGAATTGAATATGAATTGAATATGAATTGAATATGAATTGAACATGAATTGAATATGAATTGAATATGAACTGAATATGAATTGAATATGAATTGAATATGTATTGAATATGAGCTGAATATGAATTGAATATGAATTGAATATGAATTGAATATGAACTGAATATGAATTGAACACGAATTGAGTATGAATTGAATATGAATTGAATATGAATTGAATATGAATTGAATATGAATTGAATATGAATTGAATATGAATTGAATATGAATTGAATATGTATTGAAAATGAATTGAATATGAATTGAACATGAATTGAATATGAATTGAATATGAATTGAATATGAATTGAATATGAATTGAACATGAATTGAATATGAATTGAATATGAACTGAATATGAATTGAATATGAATTGAATATGTATTGAATATGAGCTGAATATGAATTGAATATGAATTGAATATGAATTGAATATGAACTGAATATGAATTGAACACGAATTGAGTATGAATTGAATATGAATTGAATATGAATTGAATATGAATTGAATATGAATTGAATATGAATTGAATATGAATTGAATATGAATTGAATATGTATTGAAAATGAATTGAATATGAATTGAATATGTATTGAAAATGAATTGAATATGAATTGAATATGAATGAATTGAATATGAATTGAATATGAATTGAATATGAATTGAATATGAATTGAATATGTGTTGAATATGAATTGGATATGAATTGATTACGAATTGAATATGAATTGAATTTAAAATGAATATGAATTTTGGGTTATCTCAAAGTACATGTTTGATGCCATTAATATCTCTAGGTTTGGCGGTAAAAAAAAATTTATATACCAGTGGCACTATTCTGGCAATTCCCTGGGAATAGAGAAGTGGGGAAAGATTTTATATGTAATTTCAGTTCAAATATTTTTTTTCCGGCCTACTGAGGAGAAAATTTTGATGTAAATATTCATAAATTGGGAATAATTTTTCCATATCTAAATTGGTAGGGAAAATTATTCCCAATTTTATTTTGTTTTCAAAAAAATTACCACTAGCTTTTTACTGCAGTATGCCAGATTAAATATTTTTAAATAGATTTAAACATTATGTAATTCACATATAAAATCTTTCCTCAATTCCCTATTCCCAGGGAATTACCAGAATAGTGCCACAGGTGTATAAATATGAAACCGGAATTTTTTTAGTAAACAGTACACTTTCCTCGTATGATAATGATTAGGGTATTTAATTCAACGTATTGCCCGTTATTAGTTCTACATTTTGCCCATCTTTCTAGCAATTTCTAGTTTTTCTTTTGGAGTAACCCAGTTATCGAGTCATTTTCGTAGAAAGTGAAGTGCTCCTCAGCAAACCCATGCCCCATCAGTGCAAATAAGTGATACTCGAACGGAGCCAAGTCTGGCAAGTAAGCCACATGTGATAGCATTCCCCAATTAAGTGCTTTCAACATTTCCATGACCGGTTTTGCTTTGTGAGATGGTGTATTATCATGAAGCAAAATCACTTTGTGTTGCATTTTACCATATTCTGGTCGTTTTTCGCGCAAAGCTCGATTAAAATTGATTATTTGTTGTTGGTAGCGTTCACTATTTACGGTTTCACCAGGTGTTAGTAGCTCTCAATTAATCACACTCTTTTGATCCCACCATATACAGAGCATCCGTCCGAAGCGATTTGGCCTTGCAGCCGATGTCGATAGTGGTCCTGGATCAACCTAAGACATTTTGTGTTTTGGATTCTAAAAATAGATCCATTTTTCATCGCCAGTCACAATTCGATGGAGAAATGACTTTCTTTTGTATCTGGCGAGCAACATTTCGCAAGTGGTTTTTCTATTCTCCTGTTGCATTTCATTCTCTTTATGCGAAACCCATTTTCCCAGCTTTTGGATCTTTCCCATTGCTTTTAAACGAATGGAGGCGGCTTCTCGTGACACATTTAATTAATCCGCTAGTTGTTTTAGTGTTTAAGCGTCATCCTCATCCAACAATGCTTGCAATTCAGTGTCTTCAAACTATCTCGACATTTTTTTTTATTGGTAAATTCCAGTTTCTTATTTACACACCTGTGGCCCTATTCTGGTAATTCCCGGAGAATGGGAATTTTAAATCTTGTAGCAGTTTTATTCCCTTTTCCCCAAAAGTGTATTTTGGCGTTTAGGGAAAAAATATTTTTGGAAAAAATTATTTCCCATTATAGCAGTTTTGACGTTTATTATTCCATATCTATTTTAGGAAAGAATTAACTGGGAATAGAAGTTAACGGAAATTTATTGTATTTTGTACTTATAGCAATATTATGACTGTAAATTTATACTGAAAACTGGTAATATTTATTGGAAATATTAATAGCCAATGTTTTACTTTAATAAACAAAATTATTTTTTCGATTGAAATATCAATAAAAAACAATTAAATGTACTAAACTACTTTTAGGCTTTTGTTTTCTTGTTTTATTGCGATCACTCCTCAACTAGACCACAGATCACTAGACCGCGAATAATTAAATTATTTTCCCGTAAATTTATTCCCCAATCGCCAGAATTAACTTTTGGAAAACGGGGAATTGGGAAAAATATCTGAGGAATAACTGCTACAAAAATAAATTATTCCCTATTCCCGGGGAATTACCAGAATAGGACCACTGGTAGATAAAAAATCAATGGATAATATGTTGTGGCCACACAGTTCATTTTTTGCAAAATTTGAAAATCTCTTACAGCAGCTCGTACTTCAAGTACACATATTTCCACCACATTTTGCAAAGATCTTCAATAGAAGCAATTATCAATTAATCAATCCGCCTGGACTGTAGAAATGCCAATTTGTGGGAAATGAAATTTCTTTACTTTTCAAAATATTTGCAAACAATGAAAAGGTTCCTATGGAAGCTGTCATTTCCAGTGAACCTATTTCGGCCTAACATCACTGGGATCTCCCAATTTATAGAAAAGTTTAAGTTAATAATATTCAATTGGAAAAATAATAAATTTAACAGTGTAATTGTTTAATAATTATGTTAGCACATCTTATTCCATTAGGTTTTTCGGGTTGGTATAAAATAGAAATATTAGAATACTTCTCTTCATCTGCATAAAAAAATTTCAGAAAATCTTAATTATGCATTTAGACCGTTGTAGGGATGATTTTATTTTTTCTCATGGCCAGTCTCATATTTGAAGTTAAATATAGTGGTCCATTGAATCCTAGCCAGATTCCCGGGCAGTTAAAAGTGGCATACTACTACTGAATGAGGAATACTGGTATGTCGGTGAGGGAAGATATCATTTTTCCCCAAATTTATACTAAGGCAAACAACGATTGCTTGACGTTAATGGTGTATAGTTGTTATCGAGTTATATATCTCAATAAGTTTTTACTATGATACGACTACTGGATTAATAATTTGCCATAAGCGCCAAACGGTTAATTTACGAGCCGTAATCTAACTTTATGATTATACCGAAATGTGGGAAATCCTTTCTCTTTCCACCATCATAGCGGTAGTTTTGAGTACTAAGATGCTTCAGATTATTTATGATAATCCTAAAAACATTTTTAATTATATGCGAGAAGCAGATATTTCAAAATACACGTTTAATTTGCCACTGGCACCAGATATGCTATATTGCTCACATTAGAAAATCTTATAATATACTAGAACACTGCTCTAGAAAATATTTGGAGTTACTTTGGGATGTAACTAAGGCCCATCAAAAGATCATATTTTTAAATCTACCCATAGGGACACTCGTTTCGGTCTAAGCGGTCCACCAATATCAGTGAAGGTCACGAAATGCAAACTAAATGCGTATCTCAGTTGCCAGTTTCAGAGAACATTGTAATTCTTAAAAATTAAAATATTTCACACTCTTAGAAATTCCACAATATAAATTCGCCTGAATGTATACCTTTACCACTCCTAATACAATAAGTTTGTTGTGTATTTTTTGATAATAGTTGCTTTCCAATCGACCACCGCAAGTACTTGTAAGTGCGATAAATGTGTGTTGGCTAAAGTGTCGATTGGAAAACACAAAAAATGACAAAAGCAAAACATAACCTACAAATGTGTAGTTTATTTGTGATAATTTTTAAATAAAAAAATTAGCGCTTCACATACGACATTCAATTATATTGTTGACAGAAAAATACTACACACAATCACCTAGTGGGCAAATTTATCGTAACTGCTTTCAACTACTCATAATTAAAACGTAGAACAGTTGTGAGTAGATAATTTAGCAAAGACAAAAACCTTAAGTGCTTATAAGTACTTGCGGTGGTCGATTGGAAAGCAATTAATGCCACATGATTACGAGTACATATTGAAATGAGAAAACAATTATTTTCCACCAGCGCTACAGCGATAATTTTTAGTACTAAGGTACGAATAATAACGAATAATAAATAGGTATCAATGTATGTGCGGTAGATTTGTGAAATCAAATGATACCAAAATGTTGCGCCACATCGTAGATTTCAGTATTAAGATGTTTCGGATAAATTTGTGGTATTCTTCGAGACTTTTTCAATGATATATTACGTCTATTTATTCTATTTTAAACGAGTAATTCGACACCAGCACCATAGCGTTGGATTTGAACTAAAGTCACCTTCGTCGCCCCAGCTGCCTTCTAAGACCATTAAATCGTCAAGAAAAGTGATTTTGGACACATAAGTAATTTTTGGTACTTTTGCCAGGGTTTCAACAACTTGGTCATTTGAACCAAACTTTATAATGTCTATACCACAAATACTGGAAACATTTGGTAGTAAAGTGAAATAATCGTGTTTCAATCAAAATTTTTTAGTTGGGATGTCCCTTTTTGTATGAAACTGAATCAGGTAAATTTCGGGTGAAATCACCATTACAGCTGATTCATAAATTTTATAATTGGCATTATTAGAATCTCGAAGAGCTTCATTTACTATATTTTTCAATTAGGATCAATTTTAGAAAGGTGTTCGCAAGTATCTTTATAACATCGGCAGTAGTTAAAAAACTAAACCTGGATAAGTGAAGACAGCATTTCACAAGTGAAGACAACATGCCTAATTTTAATTTTAATGTCTGGCATGACAGTTATATCGGAAATAGTTTTTCAGACATATGCGTCTCGTTTTAATATTTATTTAACTTTTAATAGTCACTTTTGGAAAAAATTACTTCATAAATATATTTGCTATTTTCCCAAATAAACACAGAAAAATATTAAAATTCATTTGGGAAACTGTTTACGTATAAAAACGAAAGTAGGATGTATAAAATTCGGACGATAATGAGGCAGTGCAGCGCAGTTTAACATCTTTCAATGTGCAGGCCACCTTTCTCCGAAAAACATTTCGTGGGGAAAACAGGATTGAAGGATGTATAGACGGCACAAAAAAAAACACACACACACACAAAACTTTATGAAAACAATTTTTTCGGCCTTGAGCACTTGCATACATTTTTCAAACACTTTGCCGGCATTTCAATAGCTTAGTTTTCTTCATTCGATCGCATTCTATTTCATATTTCCTCCGATTCCCATATTTTATCAACAAAATGACGTACATTACTTGTTGAATGACATTGCAACCATAAAATATTGTCATGCCGCAATATTAAATTGTGTGTTGTTTTGATAAACGAAAAATTTAAAATTCAGCAGTGGCTATAAAATTTATTGCAGATGGAAAAACGGAAAACCAAACATAAAATAAAAAACCATTGCCGCAAATCGAGGAAATGTGGATTTTATATTTCGCGTGTAGCAGATAATACGATTAGACATCCAAACAATTTTCAGATACACGAGCAAATAATACAGAGAAAATTTACGCCGCTTCTAATCAAGTTAGGCAAAAAAAAATGTCCTTATCATCGAAATATCGTGTACTGTATATTTATTGTACGTAAGGCGATGTGAGAGTACCATAGAATATAATATTTGTGTTGATTATTGATTTTTACGTCAGAACCACGCCTAAAGTATGTTTCCATTTTTATGAATGTATTTTCCACATTTTGTCGTTTTTCTTTTTATACTCTCTCGCCCTATACAAGCATAGTAGTGTATGTGTGTTAGACAATTTTCATGCCTAAGTATGTTATACTTTTCCTAGTTGCTTGTCTTGGATCAATTGTTGGATGTGTACAACTGTATATACGAGATGAGGGAAATGATTTCCTTTTTTCTTATTTTCATTCGTCTATTGTTACTGATTTTAATTTAAAGGATAACAAAAAATAATGGTCAATTGAAAATCTTTTGTTTTCGGGGAAAAATCATTTATTGTGTTTTCTTCTTCTTATGTATGCTGGGTACGTAATCCTTTTGTTGTAGATACGAGATAAGTTGTGTGCGGTGTAAATGAAAATTTTTCTTGTTCGTTCCGTTTTTAATAGGCCACCACTACACAATTATGAAATCCAGAACAAAATATTTTTTTTTTTTTGATACGTTATGATCCATATTGCATGTTTCTTGTCTTGAGATAGATATATAAACTGTGACGATTACCAACAATAAAATCCATTAAATTCTATCAGATATTGACTCAAACTTTTTATGAGCCCCATCTTAAGTTAATGACGATTTTCACATAACAAAAAGGATTTATATAACCATTTTCATTCCATTTCGGATAAATTAAACACAGAACCAAATAATTTTTGATTACATATTACGAAATGGCATTATACCAACCGTGCACTCCCCCTTCTTACCCCATCATAATTTGTTACATTTTGTCTTGGAATTTATTTGTTTTTCTTTTGTTTTTCGATTCGGGTGGATAACTCATTCATTGTTGTGCTATTAAATGGATTGTGTATGTCATTTGCATCGAATTCCAGTTTACCCCCACCGTCCGGATCAATAAGCTACCAAAAAGCTATTAAACTTTATTTTTTTGTTCGAGGGTATTACGTTCGTTTATTATCATGGTTATAATAAGCGTTTAGTGCTCTTGGTGGCTTTTCATAAATTTTACTTTCTTCTTTCCAGAATTGGTAATGAAATTGTTTTTGTGTTAAACTTGAATTTTCTTATGGGGAGAACTAAAATATGTTTTTAATTACACCTTGAACGATTACAAGAATAAGAAAGATAATGAAAGTGTATTTGCATGTGACGTAAATATTATGACGTTAATGGAAAAAATATTTGTGTTTTTTGTATTTATTTCTATATTTTGGAAATTTAATACTATTTTTGATTTTAATATTGTGGCAACAGCCGGAAGCACATGTAAATGAAGTGGTGTTGGTGGTTCTTAAATTTACATAACTTCTAAGTCAAATATAGTCCAAGCATTTCGATAGATAATCCTGGATCTCGAATTCACCTCAGTTAATTTCTAAAGCAAAATATTGAACCTACCGGATTTGTGATAAAAATTGTTTTGTATAATCAGAAATTATTATTCTTGCTTAAATTACAGAAAACCAACAAGATTTCGAAAACCAACCCATGTTAACAATTTAATCTTCATTGCAAACATTGAATACCTCCTACGGAAACTACCACTTCCGGTCACAGATTTCAACCATATTTTGCAAGTATCTCCCAACTTTTTTATGGATCTCGAAAATAATCATTCCGCAAGGACTGTAGAGATGCTTTTGGTGAAATAATTTTTTTTTAGCAAAACTCGTCATTTCCGGTAAAATTTAAAATATGATCTGAAATAATTTTGTTAGAAATTTAATTTACAATTTTTCTATTTTCATCGTTTTTTCATAAATCCTATACAGGGTGTCCCAAAGTTCGCAGATCAAACGAAGCAGAGTGATAGGGGAGCTCATTTCCAATAAAAACAGCCAAGTAAAGTTTTTTCGAATTGTTGATGGTGCAAAAGTTATTCCACTTTTAGTGTTTTTTAGTGAAATCGCATGTGGACTCACCAAAAAATTAATTTAAAAGGAACCGAGAGTTCTTTTGTTTAACTTTCTTTTTATATACAATCCAAAAGAGTGACGCCAGCGGGAAAAGAATGTACCACAGAAAGTTGACCTACTATCAGAAAAATATGCTACACTAATGCAGATTTTAAAATGGTATCACACATCGGGCTATTCACAATAGAATGTTTTTTATCATTTTTATTTCACAAAGTAAGTCGTGCTTATTAAAAAACGCACTTAACAAAATTTCGAGTTCTAAAATAAATGCTTTGTCAGAAATAAAACAAAATGAATAAA
This sequence comes from Nephrotoma flavescens, assembly GCA_932526605.1. Lineage (NCBI taxonomy): Eukaryota > Metazoa > Arthropoda > Insecta > Diptera > Tipulidae > Nephrotoma > Nephrotoma flavescens. The sequence goes on along the minus strand of OW052222.1, from coordinate 262,540,651 downwards.
ATAATTTTTTTTTAATTATTTTAAATATTATTATGCGGATTTCCCTCGAATTTTCCAGATTTCCCTGACTTTCACCTGATTCCCCCGGATTTGGATTTCCACCGGGTGTCCTCGGATTCCGGGAAATCTGGAAGAAAACCAGGAAATCCTCAACAATCCGATGGAAATCCGTAAGAAACCCGTAAAACCGGGGGAAGTCCTGAGAAATTCGGAAAATCCGGAGTAAATGTGGCCAAAATCCGGGAAATTCGGAATAATCCGGGAAATTCGAAGGGAATCCGTATAATCAACTTTTGTGTGAATTCCGGCACAGTCCACGCCATACACCGCGCTTAACCGTATATCGAAAATTTGCGTTTTCCATGGCAGTTCCTTTTTTACGCCAAACTTTTGCCAGCTCATCGACACCATCATGTCCAAAAATGTTGTATTTACTTTTATATGTAAATACTACTCCGTTCCAGAATGAAATGTCCTTTTTCATTTGTAAATTTGCAAATTCCAGACGTTTCTTCCTATTTACATCACTGATAAGTGGTCTTCTTCTGGGTGTTCTGAAGAAAAATCCGTCCCGGTTTAAAGTTTTTTGAACTGTACGCGAACACACATTTGCTCCATCATCTTATTAGTATTGCATCGATTGAATTTTTGTGCTAGACGGTCTGGGTTGTTCCTTTATAGTTTGCACTACCATTCTTTCTTCATTCTCACTAAGAACACGTGGGCGGCCAATTCTTTTTAAATGTTTAACACTCCTTGTATTTTTAAAAGTTTGCACAATGTACTAAATAGTAGATTTTGGTTTTTTCGTAGTTTTCGCAATATCAAATAGCATTTGACCCTCTAAATGCATGTTTTTACAACTTCGCGGAAGTCAGCGCGGGTTTCTCTTCATGAAGACATTACGATAAGTAAAACTCAATTAATTAATCAATCTAACAGCTTTGATGACAAAGGAGATACTGAACTAAATTTTCATACTACCCTTGGAAAAAACAAATGTTGCACCAATATTCGCTACAATAACTGTACGATGAATTTGTTCGTAAACAATTGCATACAAACAAATTGTAATTTTTATTATTTTTTAGATTAAAACCGGTTTTAATAAAATGGAGTAATTTATATTTTGGTTTTATTTTTTGTTTTTTTTTAATTTACAGCACACTATGATTTCGTTTAGTTCAAAGGACAATTAGCAAATTTGTTTTTTAAAGCGTACGAAGAATTAATTCGTAGAGTATACGTTCGACAAAGTTTGCAAGGAATAGTGTGACAGCCTTCGCTAGAGACATTTGCCAACAAACATTAGCTCTGTGTGCGCGGCCAGTGTTCTCCTTTGCGTCTCGCTGGATTTACTACTACTCGAATACGACACCTAACCTGGCATATATGAATTCGGCCAACAACCGCCTCGGTACTTCGTGATCTTACAGTGTGTTAATTAATAAACTTGGTAATATTTTTGTAACTTTTATAGAAGTGTGCAAGATGTTTGCAAGTGGTCCTATGCAACCATTCTCCGGTTCTCTCATATTTTTGGAAAATTTTACCATACATCATATGTGTCAAAAAGGAATAGAAAATTTGGAAACCTTGTCCTTTTTGGTCGAAACTTCCCGTACACCTTTCATTGGCTTGAGAATGTCCTACATAAACGTCGATTTTAAAGCATCAACTATTCTCCTTGTTTCATGATAGGATTATAATTTGCCTCTTTGTAAACCCCTACCAGTTCATCTCTCTGCGTACCCATATGCAACTTTGTAGGCAGGCCTTTGTAGGTCTCTCGTCTGGAAATTATCATCAGTACGGAACTGCTACTTCTAAACTTTTTTTTTGTCAAACAGAAGCTACAGGTCCATCCTGTTCATCCTATGGTTTATTTCTAACCGTTGGTTCGCTGGAAGATCCAATGTTTAATAATTTATTCGTTTGTATAAATCATCGTGGCTATAATATCATGAAAAATGAATGGCATTATGATAGAATTTTTGAATATAAATCATCATCGCAAATTGAGTTGAAATGTGCGATTTTTAGCAACATCAGCAAATACCAAATCAATCTAAAAAAAAAATTGTGATAAAAAGAGACATAAAAATTTGTCCTTTTTATATTAATAACTGCCAACCGAAGCACAAATCAACAATATTTCTATACAGCATAGTGAGTCGTACCGAAAATGCATAAAACCTAGTAAATCCATAAAACGTACATTATTGTTGTACATAGTTTGGATCGAATATCAAACATAAAAAAGGCAAAAAACTATAAATCCATAAATTCTAATGGTTTTAAGTACAAATACACAATTTCTTGAGATAAGACGACAACGAACGAGCGCAATCATCTCAATATTTAACAGAGGGCGCACATACAAACATAATTTAATCTCGCATACAAAGCATATCATCAGCAGTTTATGGGTATATTCAACGGATTGGAATACAATCGATAATTATTTCGATAAAAATTCCAGTCACGCCTTAAATAATCAATTACGATGATAATGTTTTTGTTTCGCTTTTGCTTGCATTTGATTAGCACCATATTAATGAACCTTTCATACATTTTAACGACATTGCCGGTGCTGTATGTGCAGTAATGAAATTTACATATATCCATATATTTATACGTGATTTAATGAGATGTTTGTTATGACACTTAATGGGATTTAGCATGTAATTGATAGATCATAAATCGCGGTGCTAAATAAATGATTTGTGTAGTTTACATTGCAGTACATACTCAGGTTGTTAACCTTATTTAGAATTTAACAATGTTATGACTGTTTGAATTTATTTATAAGATCCGTATAGAACTGGCAAAACTAATCGATTTGATTGGTCAAACAACAAGTAATGTTTCTTTTACTCGTCAACGTTCTGCTGAATTAGATCTAGCTAATCAATCATATAGATAGTAAACATGAGTTTGTAATTGGTAAAACGTGAACGCTCACAGTAAATCAACTATGAACTTGACATAAATTAAATGCACATGCAAATTAAAAATGATAGAGACTGAAACAGTACGAGCAAATAAAAAGATATTAAAAAGAAATGACACAAATTCCGTTAGCTTCGAAACGGTGGATATGTGAATTAAAATGTTGATAGCAGCATTTTTGTCTCGTACAAACCTTTCAAATGATATGCCACATGATTATATTGGAATGAGAAAAAATCTATACGCGTCCAGCTCGATAGCAGTAGTTTTGTTGTGGGTGATTTTCTAGGTACCCGACATCCTGACTGTACAGGAACCAACAGTGTCCAATTCTCGGCATTCTTGAGATATCATCGGTACAAACACACCCAGTCAGAAGGACATTTTTTTTGCTTGGGCTTGAAATCGAAGCCAATTTTAAAAAATCAGAATCCTGAAATTAAATTATCCGATACAGTTGAACCTATTTTTATTCTTTAGTATATTGGAACCACGTAAAACAGGATTATTCTGAATTTTAACTCACTCAATATATCTTGAAATACGCTATAACTAATTTTGCTTAGTCGCTTACAAATTTCATCGTTTCGAAATAAATGATGAGAAGTTTCCTGCAGATTTATATGCATTACCTTTTTCTGGTACCACAAAGAAGAATACACAAATTGTTCGAGTGTGTAACGAAATCTTGGTTTTCAAATCCCGGTTTGTCAAAATCTCAGTTTTTTCGGTTATCGAAGCCGTTAGCAACTATACAAAATGTTGCAAGTACCAAATCTTGCAACTAAAAAAGAACAAAAACCGGGATTTCGAAAACCGAGATTTCGTAGTACACTCAAAATCGTTCATTGGAAACATTTTTATGGCCAAACAGCTCTAAACTATTTAATTGTACATATATGCTATTTGACATCGAGGTGAGGTTACCAAGACGTTGGAAGTTTGGTTTCGAACTAATGAAACATTGAATTTTTTAAATTAAAAGATCCGGTCGTCTCATCGGTCGACTGCAGTGACCAAACTACAAAAATATTGCAAATACTTTGAACTTTCATACAAATTATAATTCCTTTCAAAGCATGCCATACGTATAAGTACAATACCTTACTAGCGGTCTTCACATAGCAAAATTGCTGATATTTACTTTCATGATATTTTATGTTTGCATGTGTTTTTTCAAAGTATTGGAAAATATTCGTCGACGAAATATCCTATCTGGAGGGATATTACTATCATGATAATTATTACTATTATGATAATCGTTACATGATTTTATCAAATCATTAGTTTGGCGTACGTACGAAATTCAAATAAAAAAAAACGAAAAACATAACCTATAAAATATGACATTTCGTAATAATTATCATGATAATTTTTGAGAAAATATCAGGCTGATAATTTACTGCTACATAGTAAAAAAAATTGTATAGTATACTCACACATACATGAATAAAATTACTAGCACGATAGTAAATATCAGCAATTTTGCATAGTGGAGAACGCGGGTTAGCGAACTATTAGTCTAACTTCACTTCAAACTGCAGCAAATTTTCTTGCAAAAAATTTTGCTACAAATTCAAATAAATTCAACTTAAGGGGTTGAGAATCGCGTAGCGAATCATCATAGTTCGCTAAGACATTGTGATTGCACTTTTATGAAAGTTCAAAGTATTTTCAATATTTTTGTAGTTTGGTCACTGCAGTCGACCGATGAGACGACTAATTTTTTAATTTAAAAAATTCAATGTTTCATTACTTTGAAACCAAACTCCCAACTTCATCTCGATGTAAAAATAAGATCTGGTTATCACCCAGAATAACCCATGTTATTTTAGTGCCATCTGTGTTTTAGACTAGATAAAAGAAACAGCAAATAAAACACAAGTTTAAATTACCTTTTTAAAATACCTTTTTCGTTTTTAAGTTTAAATATTTTAAGTTTGGAATTTAGTTACAAACCTGAAACTTAAGGTGGATTTACATATCCGACGATTTTTCTGCGAACATCACGTGACACATTCAACCAATCAGAAAGGATTTCTTCGCCGAATTTTCGACACGGTGAAGACATGAACAAAATTTATCTTTTCGGCGCGTCGACACAGCATACATAGCATAGAATAATTTTTTTTAACATCTGTTTTTTTAAATTATGTGTCAAAATATTGTTTAAAATATTGTTTAAAATATTGTATGTATGTATGTGTGAAAAACTGGGCCGAAAAATTGTCGAATATGTAAATCATCGATAATACAGCGTTCGCCGAATTTCCTGCGACAGGCAGCCTCGCTGAAAACCCCTCGGATATGTAGATCCGCACCTTTATGTTTAGCCTTCATTAGTCTTTCCTTTAACAGAATTTATCTTTTTTGGAAATTTTGTGAAAGAAAAATAAGAAGAAACAACGGTGAAATCAATACCTCTTAAAGGTACATTTGTACCTACAATGTTATATGTGAAATAATTTTATATAACGGGAAAAATATCATAAAGCAGCCAAAGCGAAACAAATTCATTTTTTTATTTCAAACACATTTATTATTTCAAATTTGAAGTTTATATACATGTATGTGAGTGTGCATTTTGAGCGGTTGGTGTAGCTGCTTGATCGACATCACACATCGTTTCTTGTTAAGGTGGTGATACATGTACAGATTTTGCCTTTAAGGCAAAAAAATTTGCTTTATACAAAATTGAGAAATGCTCATTTTAAAATTTTTCCCTATAAGGCAATTCAAGATTGGCGACTTTTAACCAATCAGCGCGCATAATTGTTATGCCTTAAAGGCAAAATCTGTACATGTATCACCGCCTTTTTTACGTTTTTGTTTGAATAAAATTCGATTTCGAATTCAAAGTCGTTCGATTGATCGAATTCGATTTCCCAAATAGGCCCCTGAGAAGCGACATCGATAATATTATAAAACATGGCCTGTGGCCACCGTAGCGTATTTTTCTTTGTTGTGAAATGTGTTTCCATTTTTTTCATATTGTATACACCGCCTTTGGTCTCATTATAGTAATAAATTATTTCTAATTTGTTCCTGATACCACCGACCATGTTATTAATTGTGTGCGTGAACAAATTCTCACTTTTCCATCACCATACTGAATCTGAACATGCTGAGACATCCGAATTGCGTTAACAACCGTTAACAACCGTTAACATTAACGAATTATCGGATGTTACTGTTGTCAAATCGAAAGAATCTGCATAAAGTATGCGAAATCTGTTATTTGACATGGTTGCTATATATAAAGAGGATACGAATCTGACTGCCATAATACGCTGTGAGGCTCATAATTAGAGCGATGTACTCAGGGCAGGGCCCCTATTTGGGTACTCGATATCGAACGACGTTATCGAACAATCGGTATTTGTGAAATCAATACATATTCGATCAATCAGAGGGCCTATTATGATTTTTTGGATAGTGTTTTTTCGAAAGTATCGAAAATGACCACGATAAAGACCGATAAACAAGATCTTTAACCTCAATACCACTAAGCATGAATTTAAACAAAAGTCTGAGTAGTCGAAGGCAGAAATTTAAAAAAAAATTATTTTTTTAGTGATAAAATGGTTCTGTGCTCAAAATTTTACCGCAGTTAAGTTAAATCTTATTACGATTATTGTGAGTGGTCTGAAATGTTTGAGGGGGTTTATTTTCAAATTTTCTCATTTGTATTCATAAAATGGCCGTTCATTTAAGATTTTACCAGTTAGGGTCACTCAACGCTCTCACATTGGGCTATCATAGACATCGATCTGATTTTTATTTTTTACACCAAATTTGTTTAAATCGAAGTCGAATTTTGGAAAGGGTCGTACTTTAAGGATTAAAGACTTCTGCATTAAAGAGCCCGCATATAAAATTTTATTAAAGTTTAACCGTTTTTTATTTTGTGCGCTACAATTTGATACCCACTTCAATATGTGTCATAGTACGTTAAATAAAATGAAATATTGAAAGGGTCAAACTCCGAGCTCAAATAAACAAATACAAAATTCTATGTAAAACTCTCTCACTCTAACTAAAACAATCGTAAATTTTGAAGGGGGTTACATTTCGAAATAATCCTCAACAAATGTTTTTTAACAATTAACAGTTGCGATAAATTCGGTACACTTACATTAGAACAAAGTCAAATTTGGGTCCGATTCAAAATTGCACGCGAATCTATACTACTGAAGTTAGCCGAAAATTTCACCCGAAAATTACATGTTATTGAAGTTATAGCAGTAAATTTTCGCCGAAAAAAAAAATTGAAAAATCAATATCACAAAATTCGAATATTTAGTGCGTGTTTCAATTGGTTTAAATTCCGCATAAAAAGTTTAAAAGTTAAAAATTGTGGTGAATATAAATGTCAAACTTTTTATCTGCTTCAAGAGCTGATACAAATTTTATGTCGAAAACATTTGGCTGACAAAAATATTTGGTTGTAAACAGAAAATTGTCATGTACAAATTTTGAGAAAAATCGTAATGATTTAGATGTAACCTGGCCATAATTAACTAATATACATTTAAATAGTATTTATTTTACATATTTTCATATTTAAATTTGCTATATACGTTCCTAATACACATAAAATAAGCAACAATTTTAATGTCAACATTTAAACCAATTAAAACAGATAAAAAGTTAAAAAAAATTTACCACGAATTTTTTTTTAACTTTTTAACTTTTTATGCAGCATTTAAACCAATTGAAACACGCACTTAGGCTGCGGGACAATAGTCGGGTAAAAGTTAATTTTAAGTAAATTTTTCGGTAAATTCAATTATTTTTCAAAATTTCTATGGCAAACTGATCGAATAATCTGTTCTAAATCCGATTTTTACCATAGTAAATTATTTACCCGACTATTGGTCCGCAGCCTTAAAGGTAATATGAACTGAGTAAAGTTAGACCACTTCGTAAACATTTTCGATAGAATAACGGTATTTTGGAAGTAAAGATATTTTTTCTTTCATGTAAATTTTAAAATTTTCATCAAAGTAGCAGGGGTTTTCGTCGAAGCGAAAATAGTGATAGTTACAACACGTCAGCCCTGAATCCTGCATTTATAATTTGTCGTTATAGGGGGCTATGATTTTGAGTTGTGGCACTAACAGTGAACACCTGTGCCGCAAAATATGTGTGATGATGAAGATATGACGGAATTTTTGAGAGTTTTGTCCCAATCCGAATCGTTATCGAGCAACTGTAAGAGTTGACACTCGTCACGGTAAGTGGCACACGGATGCCCATTAACAGTTGAACATGGAAGATGGGTCGACCCATGAGTTTTTCACGCCGATAGGGGGTCGTAGTTGTGTTCCTTTTAATCACAGATCGTATTCTGTTGATGAAAATTTCCTTTTGTATCCTGCCCTTATCGGGGTTCAAACCCAGTACCTCCCGATCCAAACGCCAAAGCTTTAACCACTGTGCCATTTGGTCGGTATAGTTCTTAGTTATTGAAAGGACGTCGGACCACGAACATTCACCAACAACAATCGAAGATAGTAACATAAATCGTTATTTGGATGTACAGTGTAGATGCGACCAATCTTACCCTTCACAACTGTAGATCACCCATTGTCTGCTACTGATCGCATACGATACAATGAGTTATTGCATGTGACAGGGTCAGAAATCAGATCTCTCGGATGTCGCTTAAAACACTTGCCATCGACCATACAGGGTGAGTCGTTATTGAAAACTACGCAAGGTCCATGGATCATATTCTTAGACACCACTACATCCAATTTCGAATCAACAGCTTCATGCGAGATTTCAGTTACAATGATGGAATCAATTTCACCCGATCTGATTTTTTTGAGGGACCAAACCAAAATGTGCGCATGAAGCATACCAAATTTCTGCCGTTTAACGGAGTACATCCAAAAGTGATCTTGGCCATACAAACGCTATTCATCTGCATTAACTTTTAACTTCGGGCAGTCCAAACTAGCACTAAATATGCGTCCAGCTTTTAATTTATTTCACTAACATGCTACATAAAATATGGCCTGATTTTTTTGGCACAGGTATTCACTGTTAGTGCCACAACTCAAACTCATTGCCCTCTAATACGACAAATTATAAATATTTTATCCAGCAGTTTACGAATTGGGTCTTACTTCACCCAGTTCATATTACCTTTAATGCTGTGTGTCTTACGTCGATTTTTTGTTCTAAATTTCCAACTAACTAAATTGATGGTTAGTTTATACCAATCGTTCAAAGATGGCACAAAACACACCGTATCTGATGTTTAATTAAAATCTGCTATATAAACTTAAATTTAACATTTTACAAAACATTTCTAATCAGTAATTGATAAATCGAAACAAAATTTGCAATTTAGAACTAAATATCGTGTAGATTTTGGTTTATAAATATTAGAGACATCTAACAATACCTGGGTGAACTAACGATCAATATAGTTAGTCGGCAATTTAGACAAAAAAATCGGCGTCAGGCACACAGCATAAATATTCGAATTATGTCATATTTATTTTTCAAATTTTTTTTCGGCGAAAATTTACTGCTATAATTTTGTACTACCACCTGATACAAAATTTGTCGATAATGCAGATTTTCGGCTGAAATTGTCGGCTAACTTCAGTGGCATCGCGAATCTGGTAGTTTTAGTTTTACATTACAGATATTGGTACACTTTTTTATGGGAAGCTATTTTAGAACGAGATTTAGTTTTGAAAGGTGTTTGATTCCGGGTTCTATGCCTTTTACAAAATAATTTCTCAAAAAATTACAATTCCGAAATTAACAAAGTCCGAAATTACACCTCCTCAAGCTTCTCAGACTAGTAGCCCCATCGTTACTATGAAATTTTGCATTAATCTTCGAATAGTCATAGTGAGAACGAAAAACATCAAATTTTCTATTATTACGACTTTATGAATAAAATTTGCAATATTATCGACTGTTTGATTTTTGTTTTACGTTTCTCGGCTCTGCTAGTATGAGGTTACGATGATCAGCTTTGACTGCGGATTACTGATTGATCAGTCCATTAAATGCGAGCCACCTCTCAGATCGGCTTGCAGAGAGAGAGAGGTATACTGGCCTGCCGGTGATGGGGTGTGGAGGTAGAAGTTTCAATTTTTCCATTCCATCCCCTCCCAAATTTTTGGTGTTATTTTAAATATGCATCATCGACATTTTTTGGCTGATTATACTTGCAGCTAACAACCGATATTGCATAATTGAAGTTCGACTTTACCAGCAGTTTCGGCTACTATACTTATAATGATAATAATTTGAATCTGCATTGCCGACATTGTTTGACTGGAGTACTTTGCCTAACATTAACAGTATCTAAAATAAGTTATTTTATAAATAGAATTTTTAGACAAATAATAATCCTAACGAATACAAATTCCATCGTACTGTCGACTTTATCGACATCGCGCTCCCGACTGATTTGTAGTCCGCATTTTCGACGTCACGATTTGTGGTTTCCGGGAATATTTATGGACATCATTTTCGAGCATAATATTGTTAGAAGACACTTTCGGAAAATATTGTTTATGATTTTCTGAAGATGATGTTGATCAACGATTCCGCTAAATATAAAAAGCTAATTTAAAGATGTTTGACATTATTGTTATCTCGATAAATAAATCGACTTTCTTACCTAGAATTCTTACAAACATTTCGTATAGTGTAGGAACGCTTTTAATTACTAAATATAAAATGTAACTTTTAATATTCACAATAAAAATATTTTCACTGGTAATTGAAAATTCCCAACCAAACAACAGAATTCATGACCCGTGGTGAAAAATAAATTTTTTATTGTACAGCTCCGTAAGCAACCCACAAAAAAGAGGTTGCTAAACCCATTTTTCGCTCAGACCCTTTTAAATTCGACAACAATTTGAAGGTGGAAGATTAAAAGAAAATCTAAGAAATTTTGTACTCCTACTCAAATAAGTGGAATTGCCCTTTAGCATGTACGTTAATTGTTACATTTTCGTTTAACGATGATCTGCTGCTATATACAAAATGCAAAAAGTACTAAATTGCAACAACAAATACGCTAATAATATTTATGTAATCTTTAAGATGTTGTTATTATTTGTTTAAGTCATTGACACAGTAAAATAGGTAAAACACACCCGGTATAAAAATCTCGCTATTTTATTATGCATTGAAAATAATTTTCTGATTTACTCTGGGTAACAATGTATCTCGTATCCTTACTTATCATCATCATTCATCCTTTTCACAGAATAATAATGAAAAAAAAAATTGTATCCGTTTATTCTCATTAAAAGAATTTTATATTTGAGATGCTTTTATGCTTCTTTGTGTTCTTTTTCTTATATCGTATATAGGTACGTGAAACGGAGATTTTTCTTCCAGCATTCCTTATATACGAGTATGTACATATATGGCGCACGGCGGAGCATTGAATGTATGAAATAAAAAGGATTCGAGAACTTGAAGCAGCAGCCATTAAACAAGTAGTTTTTTTATTGTTGTTGCTGTTATATTCGTTGGTATCCTTTTTGTGCTTTGAAATTTTAATGGTCCATTTAAAATGGAGAATGTGAAGGTTTCTTTTTTATTTTATTTTTAATGGGATCGGTATACATGAGTACGTTTGCGTACATACGAATATGGGATTGAATTTTAATGTTGTACGTATACGACTTATTGATTTTAGTAACGTAACGCAGGCACTCACTAATCAATTTTCGTGCGGCATCACCAGTAATAAAAGTGTATTGACGTAAGTTTTTTGATTTTTTTCTGACGTACCGTAAACCTATAAAAAAAATTGTTGTCTGAAAATTTCAAAATAAATTCGATTGAAATGAAAAAAAAAATGATTGCGTAAAGGTAATTTGTTCTTGAAAATTTACGTATATTGAGATTTTGATTTTGAAATAATTTTTTTATAAAAATTAGATAATTTTGGTACCTCAAACCGAAAGTATTCGTCTTACTATCTAGTTTTATCGGGGTAGACTTTTCTGTTATCGTTGTTTTACCTAGAACTAGATGAACCTAGATGAACTCCTTTGTTAAAAAACATAAGAAGCATTTTGAATTGCTATTAGCAGTTAGAGTATTTATTTATATCAGAGTGGACACAAAATGAAATATCGAAGCGGAATGAAATATTAAAAGTGATGTCAGTACTGCAAAATCGCTTCACGTGACAAAGCCGCCTACTTTTTCCTTACTCTCTTTCAATTTTTTTCAACTTTTATGAAATTAGATTACGGAGATCGAGTGATATGGTACTCATTACCGCTGATATGAACGCTGCCTGATAATTTGATAATATACGCATCCGAGGGCTCTCCATGTCGAATTGCAACATAGTTGTAGTAAATTCAATAGACCACGGGAGGGAGACCATATGTATGGAGGGATTCGCATATATTTTTTTTTTGAAGCGGGAATGTGTCCCGAAACATTGTTGTAGGGGTGCGGATTGTGGTGCACTGCTTGAAATTGCGAGATATCAATATTCAAACGGAATACCCTCCTCATCTACATGGTGAGTCCAAGGAAGATACTCAACGGAAGCATTCCAACTAGCCTTCTAATTTTACGTAATATAATAATTTTCGGGTGTGCAACGAATTCTCTGTTTCAAAATCTCGGTTTGTCAAAATCTCGGTGTTTTTCTAAATCTCAGTTTTCAAAATCTCGGTTTTCAAAATCTCGGTTTTCAAAATCCCGGTTTTCAAAATCTCGGTTTTCAAAATCCCGGTTTCCAAATCCCGGTTTTGTATAAAAAAAACCCCGATCTTTAGAAAATCTTGGTTTGAATTTTTAAAATTTGGCATGTGGTAAAATGGGACTCTTAAATGATTTTTTGACAAAATTCAAACAAAAAAAATGAGTTTGCGATAACCTTTAGAAAATGGCTACTAGGGATGGAACTTTTATGGAGGGCTAAGTGCCCGTGAGAGTTATCGAAATTATTGCATTTATACAATTATTGCATTTCAAAATATTGCTTTTTTTATTAGTCTTGAAACTACAAAATGTTGCAATTACTAAATGTTGCAAGTACCAAATCTTGCAATTAAACAACTTTATTAATTATTTTGTGAAAACCGAGATTTTGAAAACCGGGATTTTGAAAATCGAGATTTCATAGTATACCCTAATTTTTTACTAACACGAGAATATAGAAAGATGATGGTGTACTTGTGAGGAGAAACTCCGATCTGTAATGTGGAAAAACGACAGTCCGCTCAACCCACCCATAAGTTAGAATATAATGTATTTAACACAGCCAAATCCTGTAGTATTAGACACCCCCGCAGAAGCAGGATTCCTACTCAGTTCGGACACCGAAGCGTGTCTTATATGTAGCAGATTTCTTCGAATAATTAGGTGATAACAACATTGTAGCTTTCCCAACGTATGAAAATATGATTCGCACCTTACGCAACAATATAAATTCTACATCTAGAGTTTACGCGAGATTGAAAGACTATGTTCAGTGTGTGCAATTTATCCAGCTACTCGGAAAATTTAAAGTAAAAACTGAGCAACTTTACAAATCTGTGTAATTCTTCGCAAACACAATTTTATCGACTTTTCGTCTCATGTTTATTATGAGTTCTACTTGGTTAATCGTTCCCACTTGGCTCCATTTAACTTCATTATATGTAGACGGCAGGATTGTGACGGTAACCTTGATTTGTAACCTTGAGGACTGTACTAATGGAACACGGTTTCATAGAAGTAAAAATATGTGTGATTTGAGCACCTTGATGTGAAAATTGATTTTAGAAATCACCTTGACCATTAAATTAATAAAGAAAATACATCTCTAGGTCTTTTTAAGAGTGTTCCTTACTAAAATAAGGGTAAGTTGTGCAGGTTATAATATTTTCGAATTGTTTCGAAATATTTTGAAATTTTCTTTTAATATTTTGTTATTAGCCCTCAAACTTACAGAAGTTTTGCAACCCTGATCGGAATAAACAACAACAAAAAACTCAAATTTTTATCGCAATAATAAAGTTAAATTTAAAATGTCGTGCTTAGTTTTGTTTGTTTTTAAATATTAATATCATATTATAGGAAAAATTTATATAAAAACAGACTACCTTGCAGACTAATTTGCAAAAACTTTTATAAAAACTAGCTTATAAAATAGCTGATAGAGGGCCAGGGATTGTTTGGTACGCATATACGGAGTTTTTTTATTATGTAGGTTCAAATGGTAAAGAACAAAATGTATAAAGTCACATTGAAATTTAATTTTTAGGTTAGGTTCAACAACAAATTTAATTTAGTAAAGAACACTTTAAGGGCCGGAAAGAGTTTCGTGATTTATATTTATACAAGTTGTTGTTCGTCGTACCCTCGGGCATAGGTGCACCTCAGGCGTGGACTTCTTTTAATGTTGTACATAATAACCAGATTTATTATACTGTATTATTCCCACATCTTCTTGGTTTGTAATTACCGTACTAAAAATTTCGAAAAGTGCTACATTTAAATTTATCTTCCACTCAAAATAAAACATTAGCCAACTGCCAAAACTCTATTTTGTGTTTAAGGATAAATTAGCTTAAACAATAGTTTCTTCATAGTTGAAACATAATACTGCTGGTGCTGTTGACCTTGCTTCTTTTTGACATCAATTTACATACATCGTTTTGCCTTTAGTTCCCGATTTGTCAAAATCGTATTTAGTAAATCGCATTATTAATATGATACAATTGAAAAATTATGCTTTTAAGTCTACATTCCTATGATAAAAAACTGTAAATCTGTAAACTCACAATAATAATATTCCAAAAAGGAATCGAATTGGATTTGCAGCCAATGATAGATAGAACATAATTCTTTGTTATGTAGGATGCACCTATATCATTCCTGCATTTATTCTCAGTAGAAATGTCCACCAAGAACATTTAAGTTTGCTTTGCTTAGAGTAGTAAGAGGCAAACGGGATTTCCAAATTTTTAGAATTAGCTATTTCCTTCGACCAATCAGAATAAACTGTTATACATAACAATGTAGGTAGCTACAATGAAAACTAACCGAATTGAAATCTATATGCAATCTGCATTGGCAAATGTTCTGACGCAAATGAAAATAAAATAAAAGTTTGTTTATAAAAAAAACAAAAAAAAAATTTAATTGTCCCATATAGTTATTTCGCGCAGTGTATATATGAATTTGGAATGGCATAATACTTTTTAGGTTATATTTAACTTTGAATTTAATTAATGCCTTACATCAGGGGATTCTGGCCCAATCTCCTAGAAATTTAAGCAATTGAAACCCTTTGTGCTGCGTGCAATTTATGTTAACAAATATTAAAAAGAATTAATTGCAAAATATGTGACCACAAGTTCATGATTCGTTGATGGGATTCTGTTAATTTTAATTTCATGTAAAACGGTAGCACCTTGTTTCTTCAACTAAAAAAAACAGCGCACAACACATATACAGACAATGTCTGTCTTCTTTTCTTGAAAGTCGATCTAACGAGAGCTTACCATCTCATTCCAGTTGCACCGAACGATATTCAAAGATCCGAATTTATCACATCTTTTGGCTTATTCGAATTCACGAGAATGCCATTAGGTCTCAGAAATGCGACACAAATCGTTTCATCAACGAAATTGTGAGAGATCTAGATTTCGTTTTTGCATATATTGACGACGTTCTCGTAGCATCTAGAGACGAGAAGCAACACTTACTGCATTTGGAACAACTCTACCAAAAATTATCAAATTATGGCGTCAATATTAACACATCTAAATATATGTTTAGTACTAGAAATCTTGATTTTCTCCTTCACAAAACTATACCTATAATGGCATTCGGCCGTCCGAAGGCCGAATTAATACAATTATAGAATTCTCTATGACAAAAACGTTTTTTTGATATTTTACTAACCAACTGTACTACTTTTTGTTTCGTAAGAATTGTACCAGAGCCATCTATGATTTTAAAGAGCCGTAATATTAAAATGAGAGCTTTTATTGAGTTACTTTAAGAAACCGTGGTAATTGGAAAATTTTTGAAACTAAAGTTATAAATAAAAAATTTAACAAATCATGTCTCTCTCTATAATAAATTTACTTAAAATTACAGAAGAGTAAAATAATTAAACAACTATTTACGACAATAAACCATTAATAAGTTAAGCACGAAATCTTTAATATAATAATGTAACATAATTAATAAAACTCAAAACAATTATAATTTTTATTTATAATACGGTTGGCGGAAATACAACTTTTTGTCGCAAAATATTCACCATCATAGTTGCTGCGCGCTGTAAAACAATAATAGAAAAATGTCACAATTTTTGCAATTTTTTGTTTTTTTTCAATCCAATTCGCTCGTGTTTCGTTATTCTCAGTCTCCTCAATCTATTGAACCAGGCAGTATATCCTTTTTGCTGCCCGGTAACACAATTGTGTGGGTACGGCAAAAGTACCATGTCAAAAATTTATTTTTGTATGTGTTTTGATCCAACTAACACATCTCTGCATCCCTTTTAAACTTATTTTCGTCCGAAAAAAAACACTCAAATCAAACGAAATTTTTTTTATCATAAACTCCATTACATACTATGATTTTTTACTCACACATTTGTGCGGTTTGGGCTTAAATTAAGCCATTTTTATTTTGGTTGAAAAAGGGATATACATATAATTTTTTTTTTTATTTTATTTAAATCTTATCACATGATAATTTATTACTAATGATGATAACGCACTTATTTGAAATTAATAAGTGGAGCGAGTGTGGGTTTACAAGCAATCAATATTCTGCTCCCAATAATGAATCTTTATTTATTAGATGACCAGCTCATGCGGTTTAATTCTTTTAAGGCGTCTCAGTTCTTGTGTTGCAGGTAGCATTCGTTATTGCTCATAAAAATTTGTTTTGGCAACGTTGAATAATTAAACGATTTGATTGTTTAGTACAGCCCCAGAGTTGGATACCATACGTCCAAATTGGTTTAATTATCGATTCGTAGATCAGGCGTTTACAGTACAGGCTAAGCTTAGAATGTCTTCCTATTAGCCAGTACATCTCACGTTGTTTTATTTTCATTTGATCTGCTTTTTGTCTAACGTGATATTTCCAGTTCTCAGCTTCACGCATGGAGTTAATAAAACATTTAGTTTGTAATTCAAGTTCTTCTTTAGTTTTAAGACTAACTTTTAACTTAATTAGATTGTCCTGTTTCTCTCTAAATAATTCCCAATCAGTAAATTTATTAGTAAGGCTAAATTTGGTTTTCTTTTTTATGACTAATGTACGCAGAGTCATTAAGACCGGTGTGTGATCGGAAGTAAGGTCGTCAATGCCTTCGACTTCAATGTAATTTGAGGCTATTCCTTTCGAGATATAAAAGTCAATCAAATCAGGAACTTTGTTGATGTCTTCAGGCCAATAGGTAGGTTTACGCGATGAGTGATATTCACAACCCGACATTTCTATTGCACTTAGGAGTCCTTTTCCTTTTCCTGGTGTTATGAGTCGAGATCTCCACGCAGTATATTTGACGTTGTAGTCACCTCCTATGATAAACCTCTTACGATATTATGTCTTGGTGGACAGTAGATCGCCCCTAAACTTAGTTCAGCACCACCATGGTTAATCGTTATTACAGTAGCTTGCATAAATGGCTCCTTAATTTTTTCTTGATGGAAATGTAGGATATTTTGTTTGATTGAGATTGATGTCCCTCCTCGAGCACGATCACTCGGATGCAATGTTCAATAGGCTCTATATCCTGTAATCTTGATAAAGTTTTTCTCCGTAAAGTGTTATTGGTTCTTAGAAATACTTCTAGTTCTTGAGCTCTTGCATTAAGCCCGTTAGCATTCCAGGCAATTATACGTAGGAACGTTATAGTCATTTACTTTTTATGTTTTAGCGGTTTATTTGGTCGCTTGGAATTATCTTCCAGTTTATCCACCCTGGTAGTAAGCTGGCTTAAATTTTGTCTCTGTTCTGCCTGAAATTCGGTGAGCATTTTCATTATATTACTAATGGTTGGCTCGTTGGGCACAGGTTTCTGCCTGCTTTCTTGATTTAGATTGTTATTTGAGGTTTTGGTCACCTGGACGTAGGAAACCCCCTCTCTAATAGTATCATATTGTTGGTTAGGCTTTTACTGTAGTCGCTCTGCTACTGTTATTTTTCTCGGTAGTTGAGCATTTAGTTTTTTCTGATACACCAGGCATCCTTTGTAGCTAACCGGATGACCTTTTTCGCCGCACAGTGAACAAGTTGGTATAACATTTCGCGGCTTTTGACATTGTTTTGTTTGATGTCTCTCTGCGCATTTGACACATTTGGCTTGCCAATTGCAGAAGTTCTTCGTGTGTCCTAACTGTTGGCAATTTGTACACTGATGTATACCTATTACGTTTTTAGGTGGTTCAATAAACACCTTGCAATATAGCAGGTTCTTAATTTCGTATAGGTTAGGTTTAGGTTTCAGTGGTTTACACTTAGGCCATTTTTTGGCCCATTGTGATACCACGCATGCATGCTACATCATTAATCCATTCACCTATTCACCTACTCACACAACTACAGTATACCACGTGCACATTGCAAGCTCCATGTCAACCTGTACATTGACATGGACGGTGGGTCGGTACTGAATTCTGTAGGTTTCTCTGTTACTGACAATACTCGAGCTCTGAGTATATTAAAATTCCTAACATTGCTGATATTGGTTGGTGGTGGTAAGGATTCCTTTTGGTGTGCATGTTGTGATTGTTTTGGTATTTCGTTATCTTGCGGTAGAGATACCCTTGGTGAAAGCCTTTTGGAGAGTCTGCTCTTTTTATTTATACATTTACTTTATTTTGTCTAGGTTGGGTTTCTTTCTCAAGTTCCTCTTCATCCGTAAAGTATTCGTTGTCGAGACTTTGTAGGCTCTCACTTCTACCATTAGCAGACGTAGAAGATTTATTTTGCCTCTCTAGTGTTTCGATTCTGTTTTGTAAGTTAACCAAAATATCTTGGTATTTATTACATTGTAACTCATGTTGCTGGCATTTTGTCATTAGTTCATTATTCTGGCGCTCAAGCGAGGTTAATTTTGATGTCATTTCATTGCCGTCTTGAAGCATACGGTGTCTTTTCGTTAATGTTGGAGAATGCATGAATTCTATTGGAGGTAGGGGCTTATACTTCTATCTGCTCTAGTAGCTAAGGTTGCCACTACGAAAGCATTGCGGTCGTTTGATAACGACGACTGGAAGCCCGCTTGCTCACTTTCCGAAGTCACCGGTACTGGGCATCCTAATCCCTGCACCGTAACATTATTCTTATGCTGATCTGCCATGGTTGGTTTATTGTTCGGGGTTCCTTCCCCTAGCCAGATTTGGTTCGCGGATGGTATTTTATTTCCAACCTACAATCCGGCAAGCCGGTTAAAGAGCATTCTCCTACGCGCCACCTGGGGACGCGCCACGATGGAAGTTTGGCATCTCCACACGGGATACATTTATAATGGATTGTTAAATTTTCTAAACCAACATTTTGGTTTTAGAATATTCAATTTTTTGTCGCTTTTGTTTTCCAAATGTATACTTAGCGACATCTTTTGATTGGTTTAGCAATTGCGCAAAGCTTTATACAATATAGCCCTTTTTGTTTTATGAAGCTCTGTTTTGATTATACTACAGGATGAAACAATATAGCTTGCGAATTTGTTGCGACGAAAATCAAATTTTTAACAAGTAGTAACGAAAAAACAGTTTTCGCAGTTTGTTCATCAACAATGTTGAAATAGAATCAAAAACGCAATAACCCCCATATTTATTACATTGCTACTCCAAAAGCATTTTTTAACGAACGTTTGTTTTGGAAAAATAATGCTGAAAGTTTTGGTCGAACACTCTATACCAATTTCTTAATTTCTTTATTTTAGATCGGCACTTTACAAAAAAAAAATCGACATAATATGACTCAACGAAATTCAAATTGAAAATTCAAAACAAGCATTTATGTTTTTATATAGAAAAAAACTTCTAAAAAATATGAAAATACACTGAGAACAAAAAGCTTCCGCTCTATGGAAAGCTCATGAAAAAAATGGCGGAATCTTACGGCTCTTATATTTAGGAGGCTCTGATTGTACAAATAAAAATTGTAATTTGAATGGCATCACTGTTAGGCAGTCCGCCACAATTTCTGTTGACTTAATCGCCAACACACTACTCACACTACATGATCTGGAATTCCACACGATAATTTATAATTTTTAATCTTAACAAAAACTTTACGAATACGCCGCGCCGTAGATACACAGATAGCTTAGACAAATTATTAAATAGATAGACAAGACGGATTAAGAGCTAACAAAATAAACAGTTTAGGTTTAGTTTTGTATCTTTTGAATAATGGCCGAGTAACACTTTACTGCGTACACATTGATACTGTCTTTTACAAAATCTTGACCTTTGTCAATATCAACATAATACAGACGATAAAGACAAGGCCCTTACTGATAATTAAGATTGGAGAAATTTATAACTTTCAGCATTTAGCGTATTATGACTTAATTTATTACTTAATATTGTTATACCATCGCGGCTCCACATCGTAAAAATGCACGACAAGCAAGCACACTTGTCGCACTATGTACATGATTCATATATGTTGCGTATAAGCATACAACTATGTAAATATTCGTGGTTTTATTTAATTAACAGTTTTATAAAATTATGTTGTGTAACTTGAAAATATTAAATTTATGTAATTCACCAAACCAAGCGGCACATCGCCACATGTAATCGCATAAATTTATATTCACGACGCCGGCGATATTCGTTGAGTGAAATATGGCATCGCATGTCGAATTAGCATATCGCTAGAATATTATTGCGTTAATGATGTATATCATTCTATATATGTAGGTAGTTATTAACACCAATCTCACGAATCGGCAAATTGGTTATAAGGTTGATTTGCATGCATTTCAACAATTTGGCGTTTCTCGCTAATTGTAAAATTATAGTGTGATCACGGCTCACCTTCAGGTTTTCTAACAATATTTTGATTAATATACGGATTTACTAATTTATTGTTTTTTTTCTAGTTTCCTTGATGATTTAGATCGGCTAGGAGCAAAAGATTATCAACCAACAGAGCAAGATATATTACGAACACGTGTCAAAACGACCGGCATCGTTGAAGTACATTTTTCATTTAAAAATCTTAACTTCAAGTGAGTATAACAATGTTTGGCATGCGTTACATATGTAATTTTACGATTCGATGAAAGGTGTCATTCAAATCTTAAACCAACAACAATTTCTTTATTTTTAGATTATTCGATGTTGGTGGGCAAAGATCCGAACGGAAAAAATGGATTCACTGTTTTGAAGATGTAACCGCAATTATATTCTGTGTTGCAATGTCAGAATACGATCAAGTATTGCATGAAGATGAAACTACGGTAAGTTATTAGACCTAATTTATTATGTAAGTATGTACATTCAACTCGTTTGATCGATAAATCACGTGAGAATTTTGTACTTTCACTCAAAATTTGACTTAAAGGCAAATTAATGTATACATCATCGAAAATATCAATTACTTCTGACGTAATTAAAGACATTCTAATTATAAATAATTAGAATTTTATCCCAGGCGATTTTTTGTTTTCCCACACAAATTACGATTACATACGAGTACCTTACAAGTGGCCTCTTAACTGTTTTAAGTTAATATTTTAGTTTCACTGTCCCGCAGCGGTAATATTTACTTTAGTATTAAATAAATGTACTTACGAATTATGTAAGTAGCTAACATTAAAAGCTAAATTTTACCTAACCAGTTTAAATTTTTTATTATCTCACAATTTCGGTATATGCAACGTGAAACCGCTTCAATTAGTCATAACATAATAGAAATTTACATGATTACAATTTAACCATTGATAGTCCCTACTCTTCGTACTCTTATCTTGAGTTTCTCAATCCATCGCTCTCGTCCTTCAGTGTCGACATCCAAATATGCTAGGTCTGTTCGACGTCTTCACGCCAGCGCAGTCGGGGTCTTCCTCTAAGACGCACACCGGCTGGTTGTTGGCGGAACACTTCATTGACCATCCGTAGTTGTGGAGACCTTGCAATCGAATCTGATGATATCGCTCTCCGAAAAGTTGCTTTATATCGTTGTTCATATTCGTTGTTCGCAAGTTTAATTGGACCAAATAATGAACGGGTAACCTTCCTTTAGAAGGTAGAGGCCATTTTTCACGAAGCCTTCCTTTATTTTTAACGGCCAGGCGGCATTGATCATTGAATACCGATTGCATTTTGCGCTGCAGTAGTTATGGCTGACTGTATAGCTGATTGGTAACTCTGCAGTGACGCTTAGTTTTTTAAAGCATCGACATTCCATCGAACGGTTTTTTGTGCTTCTCTATTGAACGTAGAAGACAGTATACAATTAGGCTAAGCACGTTCCATGTTCCCATTTGTATAGCCTTGTTCGTGTACAATTTCCGAGGTCGAGTTTATGATGAATCCGATATGGAATGCGAACAAACAACCAGAAACAATAGCTTATAGTTGTGGATGATATGGAAATCAAAAACAGAGATATAAATAAAGTTTTATATGCGCATTCCGTCCTAACTGTTCACGCATGAAATAGACGATTTTATATGGAGAAAAAGGGCTCCCTGAGTAATGTAATATTTTTGTATGAAGAAATGGGACCTTTTTTAAGTCATACTTTTAACAAATTTTCCGACTTAACAAAGCTGTTTTACAAAAACAAATTTAATTTCAAAATGACACAAGAAAGGCATATTTTATTTCACATTATACACATGAAATTTGCATTTGTTTTTAATACACATAGAAATGCATGCGTAATTTCACGTTTTTAAGAAACCGGTTTCTTGTTTTTCTTGTTACAGTTTTTTGTTGTATTGTAGAGAAAGCTAGAAAACGAAGAAATGCATTTTCATAAATTTCAATTATGAATTATTATTTGTGTATTAGTTCTGAATTAAAATATGCATTTTTTAATTCATTTTGAAATTTGCAATTTGAATGGCTTTAATTTGCATATTACAGTAAACGCTCGATTATCCGGCATCCAATTAACCGGAACACTCAGTTAACCGGAATTTTGCTTTTTGTCGTTCTTTCATTTCATATGCATTTTTTAATTTGTTTTGAAATTTGCAATTGTTTCTTAAACATTTTCATTAATGAAAGCATTATGCCTGCCTGGATTCCACAGTGAAACAATTTTTTTCAGTAAAAAATACTGGGAAACCGAAAAGAGGAGAGTATACATATTAAAATTACGTTAAAGTGATAAAGACAAACAAATGTTGCCATAAAAAGTATTGAGTTTCATACGTTGTATGGCAACATTTTCCCCGCGTACTGTGAGTAAATCTTACTGAAAAAAAATGTTTCACTGTGGAATTCAAGCTTTAGTTGAAATTTTGGAATGGCTTTAATTTTCATATTACAGGAAAAGCCCGTTTAAACGGCATCCAATTAACCGGAACACGGAGTTAATCGGAATTTTAATTTTTAGGAATATTTTTTGCTTTTTCCTCTTTCTTTGGTGGAGAATTGGGTTTTTACTGTAATATGAAAATTAAAGCCATTCCAAATTTTCAACTAATGCTTTCATTAATGAAAAAGTGCAAAACACAACTGCAAATTTCAAAACGCATATGAAAGAGAAAAAAGCAAAAAAAAAAATCATAAAAATCAATATTCCGGTTAACTTAGTGTTCCGGTTAATTGAATGCCGGATAATCGAGCGTTTACTGTAAATGCAAATTAAGGCCATTTAAAATTTTCCACTAATGCTTTCATTAATGAAAATGTGGAAAAAACAATTGAAAATTTCAAAATGAATTAAAAAATGCATATAAAAGAGAAAAGAAAAAGAAAAAATCCAAAAAATTAAAATTACGGTTAACTGTGTGTTCCGGTTTATTGGATGCCGGAGTGGCTTTTACTGTTATATATTTTTACGTTTTACTTCGATCTTAAACATTTTCACATTTTATTTCATTTTCTAAAATCAATTTCAAAATGACTTATGATATGCATAAAGTCAGCTTTTTTTATTTCATTTTCATTACAGATTTTAAGTCAATTTTAAAATGAAATAAAAACGCTGGTTTTAAGTCCGAAAAAACGCCATTTTTAAGTCAGCCTTTTTTAATTCAGGGAGCCGAGTAAAAGCACATTACCGGTATATGTAACACCTGGGCTGAAAAGTCCCGGGCCTAACAAAGAAAACACGTTTTTTTTTGTTCAAAATTGGCTTTATTCATCAACATAATCTCCATCAAGAACAAGACAATCATTCCAGCGCCGCTCTAACATTTCAATACCACTTTTGTAGAACGATTTATCTGTTGCCTCAAAATAGGCCTGAGTTTCAGCGATACCCTTTTCATTCGAGCAAAATTTCTTACCGGAGAGCTTTTTTTGAGGTTTGCGAACAGCCAGTAGTCGCTGGGAGCAAAATCTGGCGAATACGGTGGATGTGGGAGCAATTCGAAGTTCAATTCATGTAGTTTTGCCATTGTTTTGATTGACTTGTGACTCGGTGCGTGCGGTAAAACTAACAAAAGTCGCGCCACTCTTAGCACAATAACTCACAAAATAATAAAATAGAATATAATGAAATTTTGACAGCTAGGTCTTTTTAAGGCTATTACCAACTGATCGAAAATAAATAGTTTTATACTCCATACACGCTTCCGAACTCAAAACTAATCAAATTACGTGAAATGCTTTATACTACGCCTACTAGTTCTGAACTCGAGTTGAAATTGTTTTAACTTTGTTGTTGTTTTAATACATTTTGTTTGATTCTATGATATTTTTTCCTATCTAACTTCCGATGGCATGAACGCACTAGAAAAATCATTTTTCTATGATATTATGTCTATGGAAATTGGCGTACTTCGCTTGGTGGCCATTTTTTTTTTGACATTTTGACGTTTGGTATTAAATGGGTGCGAACCGTATTTTAAGTGCGTGTTTCAATTGGTTTAAATGCCGCATAAAAAGTTAAAAAGTTAAAAAAAAATGCTTGGTAAATTTTTTTTAACTTTTTAACTTTTTATCTGTTTCAATTGGTTTAAATTTTGACATTAACATTGTTGCTTATTTTATGTGTTATTATTAACGTATATAGCAAATTTAAATATGAAAATATGTAAAATAAATATTATTTAAATGTATATTAGTTAATTATGGCCAGTTTACATCTAAATCATTAAGATTTTTCTCAAAATTTGTACATGACAAATTTCTGTTTACAAACAAATATTTTTGACAGCCAAATTTTTTCCACATAAAAATTTTATCAGCTCTTGAAGCAGATAAAAAGCTTGACATTTTTATTCACCACAATTTTTAACTTTTAAACTTTTTATGCGGCATTTAAACCAATTGAAACACGCACTAAGTGATGCTATTCGCCTTTTAACGCAAGGTGGCTGACATCTGACGGAATATGTTAGAACTAGATCGAAAGGTGCATCTTCTTAGAAAACTAGTACATAATATAAACTTTATAGATGACTATAATTCAACTGGATATTATGTAAAATGTTCAATTAGTTTACAATTACCGTAACAAATGATGAAATAATAATACAATGGAATGAGGCTTTTTCTCGTATAAACAAATATCATCTTTCGCTTGCATAGGAAGTGGCGCTAACTAGGCGGTAATTAAAAGACCAATAAGAGGTGTGGATCCCGGTACAGTCAACATTAAAGTGGAGAGAGCTCTGATAGGCAAAACCTTCAATAGCTCGGGAAGATTTTTTATTATTGCGGTTCTAACCGAGTTTCTGGTTTCTTGATCGTTCAAATTCTCCAAAACAGGTTCGAGATTGGTGACGAGATTATTCGTGTTATTTTAATAGTCAGGTGCGTGCACAGCGAATTTGTGACCCAATGAAAGTGCGAACGAAGTCAGTTTGTCCACGCTCGTCTTTATTAGATTTACTACGAACTCGTGATTTACTACGAATTCGTTAGTGGGAAATTCGGGTTGAGATGGTTCCGTTTTGGTTTGTTGGATATGGATGGGATTCTAACATTATTTTCGGAAGATGTTTTGTTAAATAGCTTCGTGGATTGGAACTCGACCAGTTCTAACCGGTTTATGATGGGTTTGAATGGAAATGGACTGTTTTTGGAAGAAGTTTTGGAATATGGCCACTTGGGATGGAACTCTCCTCCGTTTTTCCTAACTGATTATGATAGGATTTGAATTTTTGAATGAAAATGGGATTCTTAAATGATTTTTGAAAGAAGTTCTGGATTATGGCAGGCAAGGACGGCACTCAGCCATTTCTTCGGCCTAACTGATTATGATATAATTGGGTGTTTTGGATGCAAATTGGAATAAAAAATGATTTTTGGAAGATAAAAACCGAGTTCCGTCTCAGACGGTCATATTACAGAACAATATGGCCACCTGGGACGGATCTGGGCTATTCCTTAACCAATTAGGATGAACTTAGGCATATATGGAAATATGGAAATTGAATTATAACCTGATTTTTGGAGTAGTTTATGGCCACCTGGGAACAATCTCTTAACCAATTATGATGAGATTGAGATTGTTAGATGATGGTAATGCAGATAGCGTATTTGCTATGCCAGCCAAAAAACAAATTATAGCCGAAAGATACATTATTTGATATACCTAGTTCTATATTATTTATAATATGTTTATTGGTTAGGTCATAATCCTAATCCCAAAAATTTAGGGCAAGTCTGAAGGGGATAGGGAAGGGGTGTAATTTGGTATAGTGTACCAGAAAGTTCGAAATTCCAAATTTCGCGTGGGTTTACCTAGTCGTATGACTTTTCTAAAAAACATAGTGTGATCGATGGTAAAGTGGGTTACTCAAAAGATACAGAACATTTCATTAATTTAGTTTCGAAAATTTCGAACTTACTGATACATTACACAAAATTACACTCCCCCTCCCCCTCCTGTCCCCTTCAAACTTGCCCCAAATTTCGGGGATTAGGATTATGACCTAACCAATAAACACAGTATAAATAATATAGACCTAGGTATATCGAGGAATGTACCTTTCGGCTATAATTTATTTTTTCGATTGGGATAGCAAAAATAATACCTACATTACCATCTTTCGGCTAAGATAGCAAAGTCACTATCTGCATTATCTTTCGGCTGGAAACTTTCGGCTAACTTTAAGATGTTTTGGTAAATCAATAACTCTTAGATCGGAACTCGATCATTTCTTACCCGTTTATGATGGGATTGAGTATTTTAAATGGGAACGGGATTCTAAAAGAATTTGTGGAAGAAGTACTGGAATATGCCCACTAAGGACGAAACTCGCTCATTTCTTAAAAAGTTATGATGTAATTGGGTGTTTTGGATTCAAATTGGAACACAAAATGATTTTCGAAAGAAGTTCTGGAGTATGACGATCTTGGATGGAACTCGGTTATTTCTTAAACGATTATGATGGTAGTCGGAATGTTAACTGAAATGTAACTTTAAAATGAATTTTTCAAGAAATTCTGGAAAATAGTTTTTGGGACGGTACTCTGCCATTTCTTAAATGATCATGTTGGGATTAGGCACGTAAAATTATGATAATTGTGCTGCTGTATCAAGTTCTTCCCTCGCAATTGTTACTTGTTTCAATCACACAGATGATACCTGCTTTATTAGCTAATTGTACTGCATTTATAAAATTTCAATTTTCTATAAAACTTTAAGTAGTGCTGGGTGCAAAAACAATCCCACCATCCTAATTTGTTGAGAAGTGGTCGAGTTCCGAATCAGGTGGCCGTATGCCAGAGCTGCTTCCAAAAATTATTATAAAATTCATTTTCCAACAACACGTCTACCATCATGATTGATTAAGAAATGACCGAGTTTCATATTCCAGAACTCCTTCTAAAAATCAGTTTTGAATACCATTTCCGCCCAGCACAGCCTAATCACCCTATTTAACGATAGGGTAATTAGGCCGAAATGGTATTTAACTTTAAATTCAATACACTAAATCTATTATACGATAAACTGCCCAGACGTTAAACTGTTTTACTGATATTTAGTAGCTTACAGCTCGTTAGAATTGTATTCTATGTAATACAATAATACGATTTGTTTGTATTTTGTGAGTCTTTGGATAATTGATCCAATAGCCTTTTCTTTGGTCGGTCTAAAATTCTGTGGAAGAATCTCATTTCTCATCCTCTGCAATTATTTAACTATTCTGCTACCTCTGTAGTGGAGCTTTTTGTTAGTTTGATGAGAATCCAGAGAGACAAATGGTGGTGTGTTGGTTTCCACTATTTAATTTTTTTCGTCTCTTGAAACTCATACTGTCTAGGTTACACCGTCCGCGGACAAAATTTTATTGTGTACTCGGCTCAACTGATACAAATAAATTCTAAAAGCATTCCAACCGTCACAATAATTTTGATTAATCGTCTTTTCTTTTTTTTTTCATTATAGAATCGTATGCAAGAATCCTTAAAATTATTTGACTCAATTTGCAATAATAAATGGTTCACCGACACTTCGATTATTTTATTTTTAAACAAAAAAGATTTATTTGAAGAAAAAATTCGTAAAAGCCCATTGACAATCTGTTTCCCTGAATATACAGGTAAGTCACCATTGTCATGAATGAACCGACTAGATTTCGAAAACTTATTTTAAAATTTTTTTTCTAGGTGGCCAAGAATATGGTGAAGCCGCTGCCTATATCCAAGCCCAATTCGAAGCAAAAAATAAATCCACATCAAAAGAAATTTATTGCCATATGACCTGTGCCACAGACACAAATAATATTCAATTTGTATTTGATGCGGTCACTGACGTAATCATAGCGAACAATTTACGAGGATGCGGTCTCTACTAAGCGCGTGCACGCACAATACACTATATAAACAAAGCAGAACCATACACACAAACACATAAATCTATTTATATTAAATTTAATAAGAAAGGAGAAAAGAAGCACACCCCAGACCAACAAACGTTATATATATTTAAATTCAGCAGTTACAGTGGATTTATTAACTAACTACAATTTGTCTAAAATAAAAAATGAACACACAAACTACTATTAACTACTACTATTATTACTATATATAAAGTAATACATACATGGAATTTGTATCTCTAAATATATGACCGCGAGCGGTACGCAGAACTCACAAAAAAATGTCGCTATTCATACACCATACACACAAATACAATCTTCTATACACTAAAAAATATATCTCTTTATATGTCTCTCTCTCTCTCTAAAACTATATATTTTCTATAATTTTTTTATTAATTTTTATTTTTATAAAATGTAAATATTTAATAAAAAAAATTATATATTTATTATTATTATTATTGTGATATTTTGAGTTTGGAATTTAATTTTTAAAAATTTTTATTTAACACAGATTTTCTCTTAACATTCCTTGCAATAATTTTGTTTTTTTTTTCAATTTTATAATTTTATTTTTATGTATTTTTATAGTTTAGAGATACAAATTCTCTTTATTTCATAATATTAATTTATTTTTATTTATTTCTTATTAAATAAAACAAAAATCATAAAATGTAAATACATTTTTTTTAATTTTAATTTTTCTTTGGATGATTTGAATAAAACAAATTTATTATATAAACAAAATTAATTAAAATATAATCTCAGTGAAAAAATCTACATTCTAATAATAAAATAAAATAATAAATGCTATAATTTTATTTTTTCTATAAAAAAAAAATAATAAAATAATAAATAAATTTATATAATAAAAATAAATATTGCATTTTATCTTTTTTATATTACATTTTTAATTATTATTATTATTATTTATTTGCACAAATATTTATTTATTTATTTTATTAAGTTTTATAATTTTTTTAATCAAATCATCTCACAATTTTTAGAAGTAATTTTTATTTATAAATAAATAAAATAAAAATTTTAACACACACTGCCGTGGTATTTAAAACATTTTAAATAAGAATAAACAAAAAAATGTTGATTTAAATTATTATGTTTATTTAATATATTTTGTGATTACAAAACATAAAATGCATAAAAATTACTTCTAAAATTCATATACAAAATAATATTTGGCAAATTAATTAATTTTGTGCCAACTCGCAAGCAAAAAAATTATTTTTATAATTTATTTAAGTATTAAAAAATTTATATGCACTCAAATCCCTAATTATTTTGATTAAATCCAATCCTAAGGGAATTAATTAATTTAATTAGTAGACACCCGCGATATAACTTCCTTAATATTTAAATAATTGTTTTTATTAAAAATAATTTTTTTACCCAAACAAAATTTACAAATTTCTTAAAATAAATAAATAAATAAATATGTTTATAAACAATTTTTAAACGCACACACATTTTTATTTTATATATGTTTTTGTTAAATTTTTGTTTAAAAATTACTAGTCATTTAAATAAACAAAAGAAGAAAATGAATAAATAAATAATCATCTATTAATTTTTATTTTCTTATTTAAATAAAAGAAGCACAAAATATAAATTTATTTTATAAAAATTTTATTTTTTTTCCGCACCTCGAATAATTTTTATAACAAATTATTTATAAAAATGAAACGAATAATTTTTAAATAGGTCGCCCTTTTTTTATATATAAAAATAAAAAAATAAATAAATAAATATAAAAATTATGGTGTTTTATTTTTTTAAATACTGCATAATATAATTCGATATGAGAAATAAAATAGAATTTTTAAAAACATAAATTTATAATATTAAATATATAAATTATTTATTTATTTTTAACAATATTTCTTATTTTATTAACTATTATTATTTTTTATAAATAAATATATATATATATATATATATATATATATATATATATTTAAAAATAAATAAATAAATAAAACTAATTAAAAATCATATTTGTACAATATATTATTGAGCACACATTTTTTGACCATTAATTAATAAAAGAAACAAACCAAAATAAATAAAACAATTAATTAATTTAAAAACATGAAAAAAATTAAAAAAATAATTTATTCATCGAAATCTTTTATTTATAAAATATTTATAATATATAATTTAAATTATATATCCATCAAATTAAAATAAATAAATTAAAGAAAAACAAATATTTTAAGAACTAACACACAAAATTAATTAATTACAAATTAATAAACAAAAAATTCGTAAAATTATCAATTTTACAATTAAAATACATACATAAATTAAATAAAAAAAATAAATTTTAATGTGTCATTTAATGTGTGATGTAAAAATAAAAAAAAAATGAAAAAAGTAAATGAAAAAATTAAAAAATTAATTTAATTAAAATTTAAAACAAAAAAACAAAAAAAAATTTAATTAAAAACTATAAATTAATTTAATTTAATAAAAATAAAATGAACAAAAACAAAAAATCATGAAAAACCAAAAAAAAAATTACAAAATGAAAAATTAATGAAAAGAAAACCAAACAAAAAAAAAATAATAAAAATCGGAAAATAAAAATGCGTTTTAGCCACTTAAGATTTTTGATGTGTGTTTTATTTATACCAAGTCGCGGCCGCATACGGTAATAGGCTCCATTTGGCTACAACTACACTCGCGATCAATTAAATCGACTCAAACCTCCGCGCGTACATAAAGGCGTATTTTTTAAATAAATAGCTTAGTATTTTATCTTTCCAAGGACACCTTTAACATTAAAATATATACAGTACTTTTCTAATGAAAGCAATCGTAGCAAGATGCGTTGTTTCGGTGAAAAAAATTGGCGTGCCGCAATCTCTTGTATAATACGACGTTGATCGATATTTGCCACCGATCATTTATCAGACGTTGACCTGCGAACAAATATCTACTAGGGGGGGCCTATTATGAATTTTTTTCGATTTCGTAAAATTCGAAAATCGTAAAATCCGCCCTATTATGAACCAAAAAAAAAAAAACGAAAATCAAATGTCAAAATTCGACTGCTTTATAGGTGACGAATATCGTATTTACGAAAACAATAATGCAGACTTACTTTTTTTTTATTAAAATAAAATACTTTAATTACTTTTTAAAATGTAAGTTACTCAATTATTTTATAATAATTGACTAGTTTAATTTATTATAGTTAATTTGAAACTTTTTTATTATTTAACTAAACCAACATAAAATAGCATACCACATGGTCTTAAATTTTACGACCAAAAAAAGTTTCATGTAGGAGTTGTCGTGGCGGATCGAATTTACGATTTCGTATTTTACGAAATCGAAAAAAAATTCATAATAGCCCCCCAGTTTCAATCGTTGTTTCCTCAAAATGATAGATCCTCCTCCAGAAAAAGCCGCACAAGATATTGCTTTATTGCAAGAAGGGCGCAAATACGAAGAAATCGCTATAAACCCGTTTCCC
Source organism: Nephrotoma flavescens (assembly GCA_932526605.1). Lineage (NCBI taxonomy): Eukaryota > Metazoa > Arthropoda > Insecta > Diptera > Tipulidae > Nephrotoma > Nephrotoma flavescens. The sequence continues at coordinate 262,508,258 of OW052222.1, read as the reverse complement.
GCAAGTACTGTCCAACGATCAATTTCACTCCTCGAAAAGCACAGTAGCGACACTAGCCTCAAGTGAGCGCTAAACGTAATGCACGTATGACACAAACTGGCATCGATCGCTATATTACTGTGAAACGGAAAAGGGATGCGGCCGCTTGAAGCAATGGTCAAAATTAAACTGGATCCATTCGAAGGCGTTTTGAAAAAGAGAGAAATTCATCCAATATATAAACTAAAGTACTTACCTCATACACAGACGCATAACTGTTGAAGGAAAGGGCGGGACCACTAGTGTTTAAACTGCCAAGTTGATTTTAGTGTGAGCCGAACGCGATGTCTAAATACAATTTGCCCAAGAACTTTTTATTTTTTTATTCACTCATCCAATGAATTTAATGTCCTTTTAAGGTCAAATAATACTCCCCTTTTCATTCACGCACACACTCAATTACCTACTCACACAATTAATTACAGTATACCTACCACCTGCACGTGGTAACCTCTATGTCAACCTGCACACTGACATGAACGGTGGTCTGCGCTGAATTCTGCACTCCAACAGAGGGTCTAAGTTGTGTTTATTATCATCACCGATCGTAATCGATGAAGAAAATTCGCTTTACATCCTGCCTCTGGTGGGATTCGAACTCAGTATCTCCCGGTCCAAGTGCGGAAGCTTTAACCACTGCGCCACTTGTACGCCGTGTATTTGTTGATTGAGCTCTGGAGCAAATGAAAGTTGATCCACATTTCGCCAAAAAATCATCTTTAGTGATGAGGCCCATTTTTGGATGAATGGATATGGAAACAAGCAAAATTGTCGAATTTGGAGCGATACTCAGGATGATAAGGATACCGACGACAAGTGGTTCGACAGGACGACCTTACACCGCAGGCCACGATGGGCATTCTGCACGAGTGATTAGAGAGAGGGCATGGTTATCTCACGGATCAGTGACGTGAACTGGCCACTGAGAACTTTTGATTTAACGCCTTTAGACTTCTTCCTTTGGGGCTAAGCCATTCACTAAAAAATTGAACTTTCAGAACAATATTTGAAAATGTTTTATAAACACAGATATTTAAACACTATTAAACAGAAAAAAATTAATTTTTGAAAATAGTTTTGAGTGGCATATAAAGTGATTTTTTTTAAAAACAAAACACTACAAATCGCACAGAGGAGGTTCTGAATCAGTAATTGATGTACGAAACAAATCTTAGCTCGGAAAGCTCTGGGGCGGTATGTTGTACCATCACTTCGAATCGAAATCGAAAAAAATCGAATCGAAAAAGTGAAAGTTGTATTATTTTTGCTTTTCGAAAATGATACAACATACCGCCATTCGACTTTTTTCGAATTTCGATTCGAAGTGATGGTACAACATACCGCCCCTGATTTTATTTTCGTTATTCGAACGTTTCTTCGTTGGTTTGTTTTCCTGCTTTCGTCTTAAGTTCGCAATTTTTGAAAATAAGGATTTGGTATGATCACTTGTTGCCTAAATTTTTACTTTACTGTTCGTCAATATTTGACATACCTACAACTGTTAGTTTGATTTCGTAAAGTAGTTTTTCATATCGCAATATCAGTACTGCAACATCCCTCCCTAGAATGGAATAATCTTGATTGCTTTATTTTGCGCAGTTTAACTTTGTTACAATTTTTAGATTTCACGTTCGTTTTATTTTGATCAGTGGATAATTTGTAGTGAGTTTTGCTTTCCAGCATGAGAACAAACGTACTGAGTATGCTCGTAGATCCCTAAATTAATCTTAAATGAAATAAAACTTATAAGTGTTTATAATTAAATTATATAATTTGTTATTTTATTATTCTCTCATTTGTTTGTTTTTTTTATATTTTTTCTTATATTTTTTACAAAAATAACTATAATTAATAGTAATAATAATAATTAATCGATTAAATAAAAAATATTTAATAATATTTTATCATAATAATAGGTATTGTAATAATATTCATTGAAATCGTTCACACCTGTGTTATTCACGGCCTCATCAGTGCGTTTCATTGCAAGCCGAACCCAAAATACGACAAAATTATAGTTCAATTCGAACGAAAATCAATAATTTCTTATAATTGAATTTGTTATAAATAAATTTCAATTTTTTTTATTTACAAAGTAATTGTTAAATTTAAATTTAATTAACATATGTTTGTTGTGTTTGTTTGTTCGTGAATATTACATATTTTTTTATTTAATACATAAGTAGTTGTGTGTGTGTGTGTTGATTGCACGAGCGGGTTTAATTAATTATAAATAGCGTTTGCATCTAGAATTAAGAAGAAGCGAATTAGTGTTACACCATCTTCAGGTATTGTTAATTAAATCCAACCTTTAAATCTAATCATTATTTCGGGCTAGAGGATCATCACGATCCATTGGCGGTGGTGATGTTAATACTTCTGTATTTTTACTAGGACCCTGTGTTAAATATCCGGCCACTGGATTAACCCCTGTCAAATAGCCTCGTACATTCGAATCCATTATAAACAAATCATGTTTCTGATCTTTGAATTCGCTCCATATTGGGTTGCAGTTTAGTATATGTGATACACGATCTCCATAATTCAAATTATTTAGCATAGTCTTAAGCGCCGATACAATTTGGGCCTTGACCATTGCAGCATTATCGATATGATCCATTCGACTTTCGAGTAGTCCTAGCAGATACAGTATTAAATTGCATTCTAAGCTTTGTCTTATTAGCGAGTCCTATAAGAAACAAAACAAAAAAAAATCAATTTATCATACAACAAAACATTTATAGGGTTTCTTACGTATTGGCATTTAAATAATCGGCTGAGTGTTTCACAGGCGGTTGCGATCAATTCTTTATTATTCTCCATACATTTTTTCAAGGAACTTATACACTCGGTTTGTGCGATCGCGGCTACACATATCTCGCTGCTCGATAATTGATGTAATACAGTAAGTGCACTCTTTGGTTGGACCGTCAGCTGGCGGAAAAATTTTGGGATATGACCGAGCACCGGTATTGAATCCGCGAGACTTGGTTGGGTATTTAATAATGCGACTAACGAATTTGTAGAAAGTTCAAGAAGTTCCTTTTCTACGCCAGTGCGTGAGATATTGTCGACAACAAAATCGAGTAAATCTGATAGAAACTGTTTTGGCTTGCGCAGGGTCCACCCCGGATTAGAGACATATAGTCGAAGGTATACACCTGAAACAACAATTTCACTTGTTGTTATATCTTGAAGCATTTCCGGATCTTTCCACAATAGTTTTGGATTTTCTTTCTGCAATGCGTAGAAATTTTCGGTCAGTGTGTGTACCGTATCTGAAACGCTCGTCCGTATCTTTTCGTTCCAAATTAATTCGGGGTGTTCGTGCTGTGATTCATACATCTGAACCGAAATTTGTGGATTATCAATCATCGCATCCAGAAATACACCAGGCAGGAATTTCGAAACAGTAATCCTAACTTTTGGCCCGCTCAATTTGTCTGAAGTCATTTTAGCAAGCAGCTCTGCACACGTTTCTCGAATTTGCGGATTATTAGAATTACAGTACAGGTCGAGTAGATAAATAACCGCTCCCTTAGAATGAGCCTCCTTGACCATACGTTGAATATTGATTAATCCTGATAAAGTTTCCAGTACACGAAGTTTTAAATCGGCCAAATCTCTATCTTTAAGTGCAACGAGGTAATATCCGAGTAGCTCACAACCCGCAATTTCATTAACGCACTCCTTATTTCGCGATATAAGCGAAACGATATCAAGCGCAATTTTCTTGATCACAGCATCCTGTTCGTATAAATTCGTCGATAAAAATCCGAATAACATTTCAAAGTGTCCGATACACTGAATTTCAACGTTCGGATTACATTTAATCACGGATTCAAGTGCTTTCAGGGCCATAATGATATTTAATATTGATTGGCTCGATTCATCGAAGTGATAAACTCGGGCCTCAACGACCCCCGTCTCTAATTGTGTTTTTAATTTGGCCCGATTGTATTCGGCCAGCACGCCATCCGAACTATTGGTATTCGACTGCCGTCTTGCCAAACTATTTCCATTACTATTCGGCATTAAAATTTTCATATTTCGATTCTGATGTAGCCTTTTCCGGATTAGAAAAGAATAGCCCTGCTTCAAATATTCTAGCAAATCGATGATGAAGCCTTTCGGATTGAGTATCGGGAACGTTGGCATCTCATTATAAATTCTTATAAATATTCCACCAATTTGGAGTTCGTTTTTATGCGCATCAAATACAAATTCGTTTAGGAATTCGAGTATGTCGGTAACATCATGAAACTGTTCGCGATTCGAAGTCCTTTGGTACTCGAGGAAATCGATCAGCTGGACTCGTGTACTATTATCCCATATCAGGTACGGATTTCGAGTGTTCGATGTAAGTGTCTTGAGCACTTCTTTATCACAATCGGAGACTAATTTATTCGAAACAAACGGAGTGAGTAGCGTATCTAGAATATGCTTAATCACCACGTTTTTCGGTGGTCCCGTTATTTCATATTTTGGTGGCTCGTTTACTTTACTAGTATCACTGGATTCATTATCACTAGTATCACTGGTGACTAAACCGGTTTTTACAATGGCTGGGCTTTTCTCCGCCACTGGTGTTGTGGTACTTGCCTGTACTAGATTTCGGGCAACTAAATTTGTACCACCAGTACTTGGTGAATTTTTTAAGCTCTGTGTTGGCGTTGGTTTACGTTCGACAGGTGGTGCGATTAATCTTTCTTTTGGATCATTTAATAATTTTAGAGAGTAGCCAGAAAGCGCGACTAATGCCAAAATTGATAATTTTGCCAAATTATTTGCGACCTGTTGATTATTCGATTTCTCACTGATTTGTACACCACTCTCGTCCAGCGTGTAGTCATACTCGAATAAAAACAAAATGAGCGACCAGAGTACTCCATTCCGTACCAAATTATTTTGCAGGTCAATATTATTTGCAGCTAAATTTGTCACCAAGCTAACCGACAGCGTATGCTTAAAGTATACCACACGACACACATCGACGATAAGTTGTGGAAGTTCCAAAATTTTTCGTTTACAATTCTCAAAGTTGCATGCAACCTCGAAACATTTGGTTATGTTTGATATGACTTGATAGTGAAGCGTTTCTGGATTTGAGTCAGCGTTCAAAATTGAAACACATCGAGAATAAGCCTCAAGCAGAGCCTCTATGCCTTCCTCACGACGAAGCTCCTCGGCATTAAGTGCGCTACAATGAACTGTGTGGTAACATAATTCGCAAGCAGCGGAGAGCAGTGGTACCTGTTTCGAGAAAAGTTGTTCGTCCCCGGTTTCAAGTCGAATGGTTTTGATAAGTTGTGGATATCCAGCATACTTATACGGTCGTAATTCTGTTGAATATCGATCAAATAAAATGCTCTGTGTTCGTAATATCAACACGATATTAATCGGATTCGGTCCATCACAACTCCAAGTTGTTCGCGAACATAAAAACTCGTATGCACTGTTAACCTTAACAAAAGTATCTCGTCCTTTAGGATTTTTATCGGGATGGTAGATTTGCGCCAATTTATAGTAACTTTTCCGGATTAGCGACTCATCCGGGTTCGGATGCTTCACCAAATCAATGCCTAAATCTTCATACGCTTGCTGTACTGTCATCTGAGGCGGTTTTTTCTCAACTTCTTTTCGCCAAGCCTCGAGTGTATGTTTTAGAAGAGCCACTGGATCCGGAATCGGCCAATGCGGAAACTTTTGGATATCACATAAATGCCGTAAATAAAAAATATGGCAAAATAGCTCGTTTTCTAATTGTGGATACGAAATCACAGGAATTGCTAAATAAGGGTACCGAGCCATGGTGTGGCCTTTGAGTCGTGGTGTGAAGTCTGCAATGTGAGCTGAAATTTTTTCTATCAACATACGCCTCATTTCTGAACTCCATATGACTTCAGGCGTATCAAATTCGCCTAAAAATATTTCTGCAAATTTTTCAGCGCTATGATTCTCGAGAAAGCACACCATTGCTTCTGGCAGCAACTGGCCTAATATACTTCGTTGCATAATACCAGACTGTGTCGTCTCCTCGTTTCTGAATGCTTGTTTCATGTGTGTCATTTTTAAAAATTTAGCGATCGGGAGAATATTACTTCCAGTATACATAAGCATGAAATAGAAAACCCCCGTTAAATACACTTTGGGCATTTCCGGATTATCCTCCATGATTTGACATAGCAGAGACGCGACTCGCTCGAGTAGCCCCGGATCGTGTGTTAAACAGACTTGAACGATATGAGGGAGGCATATAAATTCCGATAATTTTCGTGATAGTCGCGGACCAGGAATTAAGACGGCTGCACCATCTCGTGCCCGACTCGGGAAAAAACTGGTTGTTTTTATTAGAATATCTAGAACATGCGAGGCCAATTCAGTTTCGTTGTAAAGAGATCCACCTTTCGCCATCAGACACCATTTTAGTTGCGGTATCTGTTGCAATGACCGCCACCCATCCATCCCGATGGCCCAGCATCGAGTTCTTGCCGTTAAAACGCCCTTTGACCAAAGTTCCTTAAGTTCTGAAAATGTTACGGGCCCACATCGCTCCGGTTTATCATTCTCCTTCTCAATATTATAATACCAATCCTTTTCCTCCGTGAGCTTCATATTAGGCCCAGCTTCGATCACATTCGTTTTTGTGTTGGGAACTGCCCGTCCTTTATGCAAATGTGCCAGCGTAATCAAATCCACTAGACACGTTACATGATCGGTCAGAGGGCGGCAATTTGCTTTGTTTAAAACTAGATTTTTGATTAACGTTAAAAGGGCGTCTCTTAGCGATGGTGATAAGCACTGCAAATATAACAACAATTAGTCTTGATCGTGGGACATACTTATATCCAGGTCATACTTACTCTATCTAACATTTGTAATATATAAGGCATATCGCTAAAGAATCCAATTTCTTCGTTATACCGTTTGTATACTTTGGCCAAAGCTTGAAGTGCATTAACCGTTAATTGATCATCGTTTACTCGATTGCGGCACAAAACGCGTCGATATAATGCATTAAACAGCTCAATTGGATCTTTCACCAAATTTTGGGGCCAATCATCCCGTTCCAACAGCAACCGAATGTAATAATCGCCAATTTTAATTTCGTCCGCCAAACACTGGTACTGAACCTCGAACTCGTCATAATTCCAAGCCACAATCATATTCCCAGATAGTTCTTTATCTGCAGTGAATTGGCGTAATTCATTTTCGAGACAAGTTCGTAATTCCTCTCTCGTTTTATGATTCCATATTAAATTCGGTATACTATGGTTCTGATTGAATTGATAGAAAAAATATTGCAAATTCATAATCGAATCATTTTTCTTCTTCTTTTGACGCCGATTTCGCAACACAATCGGCCGATTTTTAAGCGCCTCCTTCACTTTTTCCTGCCGATCGACCAAATTCAAACCCCAATGCTTGATACCGTCCAGATGTTTCTCGAATAAATTCTTCCGACTACTATTGGAATGTTGTATAGCAAGCTTTAAATTATCTCGGAAATTCAATTTGTCCGACTCAAGGTCCGTCTTTGGTACTTCGTCGTCACTTTCGAGGAACATTAGTAACCCGGCTGGAAAAATTCGTTTTAATAAATTCACCGCGTCATCATTATCGGTAATCCAAAGTCCGACTAAATGTCGCGAGAGTTGTCTGTGTGTTGCCATCGTGCTATCATTGCTCGGTGTAAACAATGCAACAAGTAAATGTCGGCAAAGTGCTGCTTCATCGAGTGCTAACGACTGCATTTGTGTGGCTACGGTTATATCACCTTCTTCGATTAGTGCGCGCATTACTAACCCAGCCCCTTTAACAATCGCTAGGGATGGATGTTGGAAAAGTTTAAAGAGAGATCGACCTCGTGCCGCCACCATCTCGAGCAACACATCAAATTGTTTTCCATCTGTTGTTTCACTGTATGGGACACAAAGCGCGAACGTTAAAAAATCCAGCATTGCTGAAAGTACAAGTGCCCCACTTCCCAGTGTAACATGATTAGTCCACATATCTAATAAGCTCTCTAAAAACTGTTTCGACGACAGCAGTGAGGATTTATTAACCTGTTCTTGTTTTAGGTCATAGTCCGCCTGAATCGAATGCATCAGTGAGTTCACCATATCGATTGCGGCATATGTAACTGCCAAATCATTCCGTCGTAATGATGAAACAACTTTGGTGCCAATAGCCTCGCGGAAACCTTGTAAATTAGTAAATGCTGCGAACCCAACTTTACTAGCCAATAACCGACGCAAAGCGTGAAATATAAGTTCCAGCTCGGAATTCGTCAATTGTGTACCGCCATCGTCTTTATTAATTAATGCCTGCAGTGCTGCCGTAATCAGTCGCTCTTTATTCGCCGCAAACAAACTGTCCTGAGTCACACTATAATTTAGTCCACTGTATGGAATGTTTGCATTGAAACGCTCGAGAACTTCGACCCGTTTCACAGGATACTGGAAATTCCCTATTAAATATCGTAATAAATTTGATTCAGTCTCTTCGTCCACCGACTGATTCAGCGGACAAACCCGTTTCCCCCGTGGAGTCTTTGTTATGCGTACGTGCACATCTTGATTTCCACACGATCGTACCGAATCTAATAGTGTCGCTAGAAGCGAATCGCGATCATGTGTTATATATGTTCGTATTTGTCCATTTTTATATTCAACATAAAACATTTGAATGTTATCGACGTCTCGTACCAGCGCGTAAATATCGACCAACGGACGTAAAGTACATATACTGTAGGTTTGAGGATCCCGCTCCAAAATCGTGGCATCGGTTAGACACAATATTCGCTTCGTTGGTTCTGAATGTCTTGGGGTTATTTTTTGTACAATAAACTCAGACATTGAGGTAAGAAATTGGTCACCACTGTATTTACCAAATCGTTCCTTATCGAACTGATCCAGAGTGATTTGGCTTTTTAATACTTTTATGTCTATGCACAGAAATTGCTGGGCACTTTGTACTATGTTCTGTACAATTTCGTGATGATTAAGTGCCTTGAATAAATGTAGGCGGGTAAAACCGCCATACGCCAGCACAATTCCGCCTTTGTAGTCATGAATTCCTGGAAGCAATGGAAAATAAAATGAAATTGTAACGAGTTTGGGGAATCAGTGTACGTGTGTAATGTGTTCGCCAGACTACACTTAAAACACAGAAACACCACAAAAGCTTGTAAAAGGAACACAAATAAAAAGAAAGTTTAAAGGAACTCACCCCCATCGCCGCCCGAATACTCACCAATAAGTCCATCAACATCTTTAAAATTATAACTTGCCAGTAATAAATTCGTTGCCGGATCTAATTGATCCAATGAACATGGTGTTATCTCCAATACTATTGGCAGGCTAACGCCGGACCAATGGTGTTTGTATGCTTGATATTTTTGTGATTTGATTTTTTCAGCAAATTCTTTGTGATACTTGAGGATCGATGTAATTATATCGTTACGATATTCTGATGACAATTTTATCGTATCGATTTTTTTATCTTTTCTTATCGTTAAGACAAATTCATGTGGTGCCTATGTAGAAAATATACAAAAAATTTGTTTACATTGAATTATACCGGTGTAGATCAGTCATGTGTGTCAAAATAGGTTTATGATGAACATGATTCATTGTATCGCACTAAGAGAAACAATGAAAACACTTTATGTGGTTAGATTTAATCATTTGGAAATAATTAAACTAACTGTTGGACAAGCATCATAATTTTATAAATCGACAATGATAAGGAGATTAATTTTATTGAATAATACGACGTCCGAACGTGATTCACACTAAATTATCGTGACCTTGACTTTACGGTCAAGCGTTTACTAAACGTGAGTGAAATTGGCAGAACGTCATATGTCATTTGAGGATAACGACCGAAAACACTCAACAAAAACAATTCACATCGTGACCATCAATTTCAATGATATATTCGCACCTTGATTTAGAACGACTTTATAACGACAAATAAGAAATAGAAAACGTCTAATTGAAATCATAGCACGATAGAGATACTAAAATAAAGACGTTAAGGGTGTGTGCGCTTTTAGCTAAAAATAATTACGCGTAAATCGATAATAATCGATTTGGTTCTTCTTTACTTTCAGGATTTTTATGTTCTTGCGTCGAATAGTTTTTATGTTTTCACTCAACCATACACATTTTAGTAAAGCCCTCGTGTGATAATTAAATTACATTATTTTATGAAAGAAAACGCAAAGAAATTTGTAAGAATTCTGTCTGAAATCTCTGAATACACATCATATATTTATTGTGTATGCGTTTTAAATCAAAATATATCAACTATTGACCCTCAACCAACCAATCTGATTAATAAAATCGGTTCGATAAAATAATTTATAAAATTGTCTTAAACGAAAACAAATTATTTACTTACATTAGGTGCTCGATTAGGCAGTACACTAACAATGTCGGAATACACCCAACGATTTGTTAAATCAAATTTATCCGGATTATATGTCGATATCCCAGCATTTCCGATCGACAGTATTCGTTTATATTTCCCCTTCCACGAATGTTTTGTTAACAGATAGCATTCAAAGTCGATGTTATCTTTTAGCGGTACCATTTTGTGGTTGTGGTGTTTGGCGGCCAATTTTTCGTTGTGCCAACACCACAATTAGATTCGCGGGACACGCTATAAAATTCACTTTAGTAGTAATAATGCTGGGAATGATTTTTTTATTAATTATTTTATGCTTTTAACTGTTACCTGGAAATATATAAAAAAAGTTATATACGATTAGTATGTTCGTATATCAATCCAATATGTTGGTGCTTCGACTGTATTTGGTTGTTACACATGAAACAAAAATGATAAGTTTCTCAGTTTCGTTTATAAATACATATTCTAATTGATAGAATATCAAATTACAAAATTTTTGATGCAGTCGGCTTAATATAATTTTAGAAAGATGTGGATTTACAGAGTGTGCCCGATTTACAGAGGTTGAATTCGAAATATTGAAATAAATTTTAATCCACTGATAGTGTTGAATCAAAAATTATTTTAAAAAGCTTCATACGTCGTTCGTTAGGCTAAAAACAATCAAGTCATCTCAATAATCAAAGCTTGATTTCCATAATTGAACGTTAAGGTTTTTCCGCCAAGCGAACAAACATTAAATAAGAGATTGGGATTAACAAGTTAATGATGTAGTACGAAAATAAAAGCAATTAAAAAATAAATGAAGCAGTCGAAAGACTATGGTAACAGAACAACGAAGGAAAGTAGTAGTATGTGGAGTAGTTACTCATACATCGATACATAAAGCAGCATATCATTGACTCCAGGCAAATCATTAAGGAGAACTGAAAGATGCCATTAATAAAATTCCAAACGACGATATAAAAATCGAGATATATGATTTTAATTAATGCTGAAACTCAGTACGCAGCTCCAGCCCAGTTAAATTTTAGGGTGCTTCTTCGCGAAAAATATAAAAACTCAGTGTGCGGATTGTCATGTAGATGGCTTCAGCGTAGTCTCCAGTGTTTTTCGCGACGCTATGCGGTACATTAAATTGCAGATAATTTTTGATTTATTTATTATAAATTTTGTGTTTGTGATTTGTCGCCCTCGATAGCACAGTAAGTAGAGTGCTTGCTATGTAATTCGGGGGTCCCGGATTCGATTCCTGGTGGTGACAAAATGTTAGGACTGGGCGTTTTTAATGTGTTATGTTATCGGGTTTTCTCCATAAAATATTTTTTTTTTTTTTGATAAAATAATTCTTAAATAATTAATTTCGATATTGATTATTTGATGAAGGAAAATTATAATTTTCCAAGCAATAACGATTTGGCTGTGGCTGAAGAAATAGAAAGAGCTCAAATACAAAGCAAAACCCGGACAAAATGAGAACCAAAGGAAAATAATAATATGCCGAGTAAGCAGCTGAAGTGAAATGGAATTTTACATATAAAAATGGTAATAGGCTTTGACTTTTGTGTCGAGTGGCCTCGTTTTTTTTTTAAATCTAAATTTTTTTTTTATTACCTTTTAGCTTTACCTAGTTTTAAAAAATGAAAGGAATATTTACAACAGGCGGATCATATAATTCCAAAGGACTATTTTCGGGATTAAATACACCGAACAGTAAACCTAGCTATTCAAGTTTTAAATCGGAAAAACTGCGGCTCTGGACACCAATGATTGGAATTTGAATGGGCTACACATCATATTATAAATAAGCTTGCTAGCTTAAAATTTGATGTAAGCTCAAATCTAAATTGAATTGTAGCTAAATAAATAAATAAATAAAGCAAAAACTAAAATAAAAATTTCACCGCTGATTTTTAATTTGCGGTACTTGAGCTAGTGAAATTGACGTTTTTCGTATTATCATATAGACGTCTCTGTTTAACTCTATTTCATCAAATATATATTTGTATTTTGATATGAAGTTATCAAAAAATAATAATTCAACGTGAAGTTATCAGAGTTAAAAAGCAAAAATAAATGTGGTTTTGTCTGATGAAAAACAAAAAATGGCTAACACGGTCAGAGATAAAAATTGTTTTGCATAATCAAAAATCATTGTGTTTGCTTAATTTTCAGAAAACCAACAAAATCAACACTTGTTGATAATTTAATCTTCATCGCAAAAGTTGAAAACCTCCTAAGGAAGCTGTCACGTACACATATGTCCACCATATTTCGGATGGATATCCCAATTTATGGAGAAAGCTTTAGTTTAAAGTTTTATTTCAAATAGTTAATCCGCCTGAACTGTAGAGATGCCGAATTTTGATGAAATAAATTTTTAGTTATCTAAACTCGCCATTTGCGGTAAAATTTAAAAAAAGGAACAAATTTTGTTTGAAACTTTATCTACAATCTTTTTGTTTTCAATGGTTTTTTTCGAAAATGCTATATACTTTTAAAAATATTTTCAAAAATCGAAAACCCTATGGAAGCTCCAACTTCCGGTGAACCGATTTCGGCCAAAAATCACTCGGATCCCCAACATTTATGACAATTATGAAGTTCCATCCCGTACGTGCAGGGCCCGAAGAGACGTTGGGATTATCGTGAAGGTCCGTACAGAGATTTTTGGCCACATTAAGAATGTTCCCGCATATAATATTCAGTTTGTGTAAAATTTAAAACCGACAGATTGTCAAAAATAGCTTGAATTTTGTAAAGCAATTTCAATTGACCGCCGCGTAATCGCTTCCGACTGTTTTGTTGGGCTTATTTGAAAGAAAGAGTGTACGTCAATAAACCAACGACCATACCAGAATTAAAAAACAACATTCGAAATGGAATCCTGTAGCTCGATTCTGGTTTTTCCTATAGGAAAAGGAATTAGGAAAAATATTTTCATAGTATTTTGGTCACATAATTCTTTTTCTGACATACTATGGTAAATAGATAGTGTACATTTTTTCAAAAACAAAATTAAATTGGGAATATTTTTCCTATCCAATTTCGATACGGAAAAAATAATTCCTAAATTATAAAATTTTGGATCAAACATGATTTCTCAGTAGGCCAGAAAATGATATTTTTGACAAAAATACTATGAAAATATTTTTCCTAATTCCTTTTCCTATAGGAAAAACCAGAATCGACCTGCTGGCCATAACACTTGAATCTTGAAAAAAATTTGGCAAATGTCTTAGAAAGAGCACGAATGTGTGAAGCAGAAAATAGCCATCACTTGCAAGATATAATTTTTCAGATTTAAGCTAAATAAATTTCCATTAAAGGTAATATTCGCTGTAATGATATTTCTTTTCTCAAGATAGTCGGCGATGTTACGGATAGCCGATGTTATGAAGGGCCAAGGGGAAATTTTATATAAATACAATATTAATAGAAGGTATGTATATTTAAAAATTATATAAAATATGATTTGAATTTATAAAATAAAAAAATGCAAATATTTTTTAAATTAAAATAACAATAAGGGAAACAAAAACAAATTATTAAATTTCCGATATAAGCATAATCATTATTAATATTTATAGAATTAGTACTAGATTTAATGTACAGCATTTCCAAAATTGACCTCTTTCTAAAATTTCGTTCTTTATCAAGTATCTTGACATTATCTAAATTAATGACACATGACTTCTATTTTTCAGATGTGTTGTAAGTGCACTCGTACTTTGTTCGTCATCGTTCTTTACGCCGTTTTTATGTTGATACATTCGGTTTTCTAAAAAATTGTTTGGTTTGACCAATATAAACAACATTACAATCCAATTTAACTTGTAAAACTAAATTGGACTGTTTTTTTAACGGTATTGGATCTTTGAGTTTCGAAAAAATGGAATCTTTTAACTCTTATGTGAGTGAAGAAAAAATATTTTAATTTGAGCGATTAACTTATTTTTTCCACGTTCGTCCAAATTGTAACATTTATCATTTTTAAGTATGATCGTAATCTATAGCAATTGAACTAGAAGTTCTTATAAAATTTAAAGTTTTTATTGGAAGTAAAACATACAAAAATAGACGTCTAAAAGGACAAAAGGTACCTGGGTACCCACGTCACTCACATTAGGGTTAAACTAATTGATGAGTTGTTGGTAAATTTTGAAATTATAATTTTTCAACAGAAGTTTTATTTTTTCATACAAATGTTTAATATATGGAATAGATAAATAATTTTGATCAGTACTAAGCCGAATATTAGAATTACTAACAAAATGTTTTTGTTTCCAAAAACTGTTATTAATTAATTTGGCCGGATAATGGAATGGTTATGTAAAAGTGTTTCTTTCAAAAAAATTTTATTATGGAATTTTTTGCCTGAAAGTTTTAAGATTTTTTGGGCCAAAATATTTACTGTGTTAATTTTATATGAAGTAGGAAGCCAAGAATGAAAATTTAGATATCTGCCAGATCAACTATCTTTATTATACCAATCGAAAGAAATTTTGCCATAAGGTTCGTGAATCAAAAGTAAATCTAAAAATGCAATTTTGTTATTAACTTCCTTTTCTAAAATAAATTTTAATCGACTATTTATTTTATTAAAACTATCTAAAAATATATCAATTTTATTTTCTGGTACAGCACTAATAATATCATCCACATAACGATAATAAAATAAAGGTTGAATATCTAACAAACTCTCTAAATTTTTCATATGTGCCATATACCAATAAATTTACTATTATTTTCAAATACTATTTATTACGGTTAAACAGCTCCAAACAGCGCTCTGAATCACCAACGCGTTGCTGTTCTTGATCTAATGTGACGGTTTTGAGCATTTTTTTTTATCTTTTCTGCGATAAAATTTCAGTTTTCATTTTTTTCCAGCATCATCGGACTCGACGGTTGTTTTGAAGGACCTGAGAGTCCTTATAACAATTATCAAGTCATTACTTTACTTCAACGGTATTTTTTCTCCATCAAATATTAATATTTTAAAATTTGATTTAAAGTTTTTTTTTTTTGAATAAAGTATTAATTGTCCAATGGATTTAATGTCCTTTTAAGGTCAATTAATATCCTCATTTTCATTCACGCACACACCCTCACACAATTACACCACCTGCACATTGCAAGCTCCGTATCAACAGTGACATGGACGGTGGGCCGGCGCTCAATTCTGCACTCCAAACAGAGGTTCATAGTTGTGTTTATTAACATCCCCGATCGTAATCGAGGACTAAAATTCGCTTTGCATTTGATACCTCTGGTGGGAATCGAACCCAGTACCTCCCGGTCCAAGTGCCGAAGCTTAAACCACTGCGCCACTTGCCCGGTAATTGTTATGTCAATCAATAAATAAATAAATCAAAAAACAGTGTTTAATCAACACACGAAATTATTTTTTTTTTCATTGTTTTAAAAATAACAAAATCTGAAACGCTATACATGTAACTAGCAAGCTAATAATCAGATTTCCTTAAACAAAAATTCGTTGACATACACACCAAGCAAGTTGACATGGGTAAAATTTTTAAACGCGCACATCGATTTTATCATATTAAAACGAATTCCGTCTTCCGAACGCCCCCAGTGGCTCTATTCTGGTAATTCCCCGGGACTAGGGAACTGTAGGTCAATTCTGGCTTCCCTATAGGAATAAGGAATTAGGAAAAATATTTACCGAAATTTCGTTACACATCCTTAAAAACTTCGTAATTCTTAGAACAGGCCCCGAAAATGGATTAATATCGTTAACTCAAACATTAAGGATTTTAAAGGATCGAAACATCAAGTCCGACCATTCTAGAGCATCCAATAATCTGGACTTTTGAACTATTCGTGTATTAAATATTGACAAATCGAAGTATTCGAAGAAATTATCTAACAAAACGAAAATAGTGTTTCTATTTGTATTTTTTTTTATTTATATTGAACCAGCCGTCGAAAATATACGATAAGAAGTGGCAGATGTTGATGTTATCGTTACAGAAGCGTTAAACATATCCGAACCCAGAAGTTTATAAAATTCGAACTTTAAATTATTTCTTCATATTGCATATTCGAATGCAATTCGAACCAATTTACATTTTTTTTACCAAAGAACATTCAAGACACTCACAAATTTTCACTCCTTTCAAGTATTTAAGTGTTATTTTTACTTTTTATCGAACAATACATTTTTAACAAAGATCAGAAAAAAAGTTAAGTAAATCGAAATTTTTCGACAATTCAAATTTTAATACACCTTTGTAAACATTTTAATCAATTATTATAAAGAAATGAATTCATCTGGATAAATTAATAAACGATAGAGCGCCCCATTCTGATTAATTTAAGAACTAAAAAGTCAGTTTTGTTTCATAATGGAAGAAAATATGGCCTTGGCCTTAACAACGAGGTAATCAACAGCAGTTGTGTTGCATATTGTAATGATCCTATAAAGGATTTCAAAACAATTTCTTTTTCACTACATAGCATTCTGGGATTTGGCTGCCTCATATGAGGTTCCGATGATCAGTTTTTTCTATGTTTTAATAATTAATCAGTCCATTGCACCGAAGGTAGCTCCCAGATTTGCTGGATGAGGCAAACTGGCATACCGGGGTAGGTGTTTCCTTCGGTGTTCATTCCGTTTTTGCGCCTTGGTCTTTGTGTTTCCATATGGTACCCAAAATTGATTAACCATTGGTTGGATTCCATGAAGAAAACGAAGATGATTTTATTTATATCACATCGTAAGTGGACGCCCCTCTCCCTCACAAATTATACGCGTTTATAAAAAGGGCATCAATCGAAGTACCCTGTGCTGAACAAATTGTTGTACCTTTTAAACCATTGATTAGAATTTTAAAGAATTTTTAAAAATTAGAAAATTCACGTTTTTTTAACAAAAATTTTTCGTTTCGCAAGCGTTAACATTTCTCTACGGCTTTATTTTTTAAATATAAATGAAGCCCTATGTACCGTTAGGAACGAGTTTTTGTGGTTTCATTTGTTTTATTGAGTTTCTCAGGTAATTTGGAACCAAAAAAATTCAAGCGAAAAAAAGAAGTTTCATGCGATCAACGATATATGAAAGTGTTAAAACAGATTGTGAAGATTTAACATGATTTCACCACTAAGCAGACCCAGGTCAGCTCCAAAGAAACTAGGATCTGTTTGACCCAATTTCTTTATGGAATGTAGCACGAACAGTATTTATTTATTTATTCATTGCCATTAAAAATTTTGGTAAAGGAAAAGCACATATGGAAGCAATATAAATGAACAACAAAAAAAAATACTTCCATTAGGCATAAAAACCTCAGATTTATTCAAAAAGCACGAAAATATTAAAGAAGACTTTGGAACTTTATCATTAACTGCTAGGAACTCGAAACTAACACTACTTAAAGTGTTGTGATTGTTGTGAAGTGTGAAAAATTTAACGAATTTGGCTGGTTAATTTTGCTACATGCATTTACTTTACACATTTGCTACGATCCTCGGCCAAGGGCATATTATTTTAATCATATCAAAATAAACTTGTTTTACTTTTGCATTTAAATATGAAAATCCTATTTGAACCCTATGGATGTGCAACTCCAAACCATAACGCTTTAGTTTTGAAAATGGATTTGCTTTGCTAACCTACACAATGGTCAGGTTTTAGCAGACAACCAGATCGCTTCCAAAATAAAACGGAGCATAAAAGAAGAGCTAAATGAGAAACAATCGAGTAAATTTACGAATCTATTACAGCCCGGTTAGTTTAGTTGTATAGCTTGTTTCAATTTATTAATTGTACGATGAAACCGTAAACGTCTTCCTTGTCCAAATTGGACATTTCTAGACATTGCGAAATTATTTGTTTGTTAAATTATCGACAATTACTTAACCAAAATTATACTTAGGTAAGAGTGCTCCTAAGCCCTTGAAAATGATGTGTAACAGCTACAGGTTACATAAGAACCCTAAACGAGTTTTGTAATCCTAAAGAGAATTGATATTCAAATTCAAGGTAAGAGGAAATCCATATTATTTATTAAAGGAAAATGTAGGTCGCCTTGGCACTGGAAAAATTAAAGTCGCTACTTGTTCGATAGTTCAATATCAGAATAATTAAGTTACGTTTATGTTGTTTCGCGAATCCACGTGCATTAGTCATCACCGTTACCGAAATTACTGCATACTTTCTCCACTATAATTTGCAAATGACCGCAAATCATTGCAAGCAAATTTTAAGCAAGATAATGGCACTCACACTGTAAACACAAAACCAATACAATCAATACACAATAATTTTACAGTTCGTTTTAATTTGGAACTATAATAGCACACACGATACATTGGGTGACCCGCAAAATGTTTATTCACATCAATAAAATTTACTGGATAAAACCCCGCATTAATCAAAAATTGCACACAAAACACGAACCTCGTCCCACATTCATCACATCATCATAACTCAAAACACCATCGCTATCTCATCATCACCGTATTAATGAAACAGAAAAAGGGGTGGATGAATTATTTATACACACAATTTGTTCATATTAAAAACATTTGCAATATCTATACATAAACAAATCACAATGGCAGAATGCAAAACTTTTCCAAAATGAAAAATTAATCGCGGAAAACAACAAAAACACAAACGCGCTGTCAAATAAAATTATTCGACCGACACCACAAAAAACCTATACATGAGAACGCAACACACAAAAAAAAAATCTCGATTTGCTAATCAGTTTCACCAAACTTACATTTAGAAAAACTATATATTTATTATTAACTATTAGATAATATAATTATCGGTTAATTAATAGTTTTATGTATGCACTTTAATTAGAAAATTAAAACTCAAAAAAATAACAAAAAATTAAATGAAAATACACGTATAAACTCTTCGGAGTTGTACAAAAAAGTGATTTTTCGTTTGGTGTGGTTGTCACTACTGAAAATCACGATATTTTCTCATCTCGAATGTCAAAAACGAGATAAATTTTAATACGAATGCCCTTCCGAAATCGATAAGTTTGTTTGTTTACATTTCGATTTTAATAGACCAGTGTTGTAAAAGCTTGTCAATTAAGTCTATAAACCAACAAAATTTTGTTGAAAGAGATTAATTATTCGGAAATTGTGTACCTACATAATTATATCGATAAATTAATTACGTTCGTATAATGTTAAATCACATGATACAATTTTGACAG
This sequence comes from Nephrotoma flavescens, assembly GCA_932526605.1. Taxonomy (NCBI): domain Eukaryota; kingdom Metazoa; phylum Arthropoda; class Insecta; order Diptera; family Tipulidae; genus Nephrotoma; species Nephrotoma flavescens. The sequence goes on along the minus strand of OW052222.1, from coordinate 262,488,597 downwards.
TTCTCTCCTTGTGTCAAATTCTCCGGACCAAAACAAACATTTGCAAAATTTTTTCATTTTATACATTTTTATTACAAAGAACTAAGCGCAAAATGCAAAAGTATGAAAAATTAGAAAAAATCGGTGAAGGTACCTATGGTACCGTATTCAAAGGTAAAAATCGCGATACTTTAGAGATTGTGGCATTAAAGCGTGTGCGTCTGGATGAAGACGATGAGGGGGTACCGAGTTCAGCATTGCGGGAAATATGTCTACTTAAAGTAGGTACATCTAAGGTGGTCTAAAGAGTTAATTAATACAATGGTTTTTATATTTCCAGGAACTTAAACATAAAAATATCGTTCGATTGTACGACGTGCTACATTCCGACAAAAAGTTAACCCTAGTCTTTGAACACTGCGATCAGGATCTTAAAAAGTACTTTGATAGCCTGAATGGTGAAATTGATTTAGATGTCGTCAAAAGTTTTATGTACCAGCTACTTCGTGGCCTTGCATTTTGTCACAGTCATAACGTATTGCATCGTGATTTAAAACCACAAAATTTGCTAATTAATAAAAATGGTGAGCTAAAGCTGGCTGATTTTGGGCTGGCTCGTGCTTTTGGAATACCGGTGAAATGTTATTCAGCTGAGGTGGTCACCCTATGGTATCGTCCACCCGATGTACTCTTTGGTGCTAAATTGTATACAACAAGTATTGATATGTGGTCGGCCGGATGTATATTCGCCGAATTAGCTAACGCTGGACGCCCGTTATTTCCTGGTTCTGATGTCGACGACCAATTAAAACGAATATTTAAATTACTTGGTACCCCGACCGAAGAAACATGGCCTGGTGTTACACAACTAGCTGATTACAAACCGTTTCCGCTGTACCATCCAACAACAGCATGGAGCCAAGTGGTGCCTCGATTGAATTCGAAAGGCCGGGATTTACTTCAAAAACTATTGGTGTGTCGACCAACACACCGAATAAGTGCCGATCAAGCAATGCAGCATCCATATTTTACTGAGAATTAACGGACTTTTCTTTTATGTGCAATGCAGCGTGGCCCGCCTAACTGATCCAATCCGATGAGATCCAATCTAACCTGATTTATTTATTGACTCCGTATATGATTGTATATTAAGGCAGTATTTTAAAGAATTTAATTTTAAAATTTAAATAAAGACTTATCAAGAATAATGGGTTTTTTAATGAATTATACAAAACAAACGCCGGGTGTTCAATATTGCAGCTGCGCTTGCATTTTGAAGAACTAAAGGTTTTTATACAATTTAAAATCATGCTTTCAAATTTAGCATGTAGGTCTTAATAAATTGTAAAATTAGTATACTCTAATAAGGAGGTTCGAAAATTTCGTAAATATATAGGTAAGTTAATTTCTTCCCCTAATCTCTATATATAGTAAAATGATCGTTTGTTGAAAGGTGTACTGTTATGATTTTTTGGCTGCATTGGATAAATAGCACCGTTTAGACCTACTTGGACATTGGCATTGGCCAAAATAAAAAATAATATTTGTAAATTCGAAAAATTGCTCTAAACAAGATTTAATTTCCTCTACTTCGAAAAAATTGAAAAATTTGCAATGGTAGACCAGTTCGACTTTGGTCAAATTCCAGAAGTTGCTTGAGGGGAGTAGAAAAATTTCTATTTAATTTCTCTATTCCCGGCTTATTGGGAAAAAATCCTTAACGGTAGGCCCATTTTTACCTTTATAGTATGCATTCCATAACTGGGAAAAATCGCACCATAAAATCTTCGAAAAAATACGTTTCCTAATGATAGGGCAATGCGACCTTTAGATGGTAAGGACAATATTTCTTCTGATCGACACATCAAAATTAAATATCGTTTGGGAGGATGAGACCTGCCGTACATTGAAAGGTGCGAGATCTTACGCTATCATACATAAGGGTAGTATATTTCGATAGACTCGAAACCGGTATCCAGACTGACATCCACTACTTGAGTGATTTGCCCGAGCGTGACTCGGGTACTTAGGTTTTAGGTTTCAGTGGTTGACACTTAGGCCATTTTTGGCCCATTGTGATACCACGCATTCACGCCACATCATTAACCCATTCACCTACTCACACAATTAATTACAGTATACCACCTGCACATTGCAAGCTCCATGTCAACCTGTACATTGACATGGACGGTGGGTCGGCGTTCAATTCTGCACTCCATCAGAGGGTCTAAGTGGTGTTTATTAACATCGCCGATTGTAATCGATGATGAAAATTCGATTTGCATCCTGCCTCTGATGGGATTCGAACCCAGTACCTTCCGGTCCAAGTGCCAAAGCTTTAACCACTGCACCACTTGTCCGGTACTCGGGCACTTAGTTCGATCGTTTTTTGATTTGCCCGAGTCTTTCTCGGGCAAAGCTTGTTTTGTGACTTCTTTGTCGGTAATTCCTCCGAGCAAAATATATTCATGTCTATTATATATCGTTTTAAGAAATATTATACAACAAAAAATTATTGAATAAACTTAAAAATTGAAAAAAAAAACATTGAAAAAAGCCATCACTTAAGTGATTAATATATTTGTACATGGTGATAGCACTACCAATGACCTCAGAAGCATTTTTTTTTATTTATTTTTATTTACAGATATATTAAAAAAAATATTGAAAATAGTTTTACCAAAGGCCTTTCCCTCAGATCACAAAAACCGATTGCACTGCTTCAAGAAAAATCATGAATGGTCGTAGACTGTAGTCGCTCGCTCAATTGTCACTTTCATCACAGGAGAAATCGGCGGACTGTAAATTAATTACGTCCTTAGAAATCTCCAAAGTATCAGATCACATCTATCATTCTGGAAAAATACTGGGTCGCTCTATCAGATCCAATATACTCGAATTATATCTCTTGAACCCCAGTCAACATGCGCATATCAGACTAAAAAATCGATAGAGTAATAAATAAAAACTTTAAAAATGTCTGGCTAACGATACCAACCTTCACAGAGTCTACTGCAAAATGTGTCTCCAACTCCCATATACAAAAATATTCAATTCATTCTGTATTATTTTTATTAACACATAACGGCCTTAGGGTAATGTAAAGTAATTTTATTAAAAACAATTTTTTAGAAAATTTAATTTAAAATTTAAGTTACAATAAAACTATTTACAAAAGTTTTATAAATTTAATATTGGTAAAAACACTACCTATTCGAGAGTGGAGATACACCATCGTCGTGTGGTATGATCCTTACATCGTCTCCTTTTGAATTATTATATTTTATACAAAATTAATTAAAACATTTTAAAAATTTGTCTGCGTTCTAAAATGAAATAGGAATTTATATTTTGTAGCCGATCTCAAAAATTTAGTTCCAGATATTCTGCAAAGCCGCCATCGTTCCATCGAGTATCTTAAACAGCGCGTCTTCTATCTTTTGTTAAGGCAAATAATTGTGACGTTTTCATTCTTTTACATATGTACATACGTATAGATTAAGTTCGTATACTTTGCTGTATATAAAATATGTGGGAGTTTATAGTTTTGTGCCATCAGATTATAATTGTGGTTCTGAAGCACAAAACTTTGTATATTATATAGGTTTTAAGTATGAATCCGATGAAGATTTTGATGAACGGGACCTGCAATGATACAAAGTAAGAGGATTTAGTTAAATTAAAAAGTATTGTAAAAATATTTTTACATCATACAAAACACTGACCAACCAAATGGCATAGTGGTTAAAACTTTGGCGTTTGGATCTGGAGGTACCGGGTTCGAAGCTCGATAGATGATGCAAAGGGAATTTTCATCTACAGAGTACGATTTTTAATGATGAAATGGAACATCTATTAAGCACCTATGACGGCCCCCCTGTCAGAGTGCAAAACTCATGGGCAGGACCAATCTTTCATGCCAGTATAGCTGGCATGGAGCTATATGCAATGTGCAGACAAAAATCGAAGCTATAGCCGTACGTCCTCGAATTGACTGACGACGGCGTAAAAGTATGGACGGAAAAAGCAAACCGCGATAGAGTTGGAAGAGCCTTGGTCCCAGAACAGATTGCAGTGATAATACAAAACACTTTTACAAAATATACAAAACATTTTTTAGACTATACTTGCTAACTACACTAAGTAGTTTGTAGAAAGTTTGAATAAATGAAATGTAGATGGCACCATTAGAATATTAAGCGCACTTGTAATTATATTGCGTTATCTGCCATCTACTGCTAGAAACTAATATGAAATTAAGTTAGTAATTAAAAAGCTCAGACACACAGCTACTGACTTCACTCGTAAAAACGCTTTTGCTTTTGCATTAAGGTGATTACAAAAAAATTAAGCGTTTGAAAAAAAGTGAAGAACAACAAATAAAACGTGTTCTTTGAAAAAATGTATCGTAAAATAAATCTGGTGACTCTTGTGTTATGTATAATTGCTTCAATATTTGTTTGGCGAAAGTAGGTTGACTAAATTAATCAATCTCGAATTTTTGTCAAAATGGTGAACGGCAATTATTTCCCAGAGATTTAGATCAGATTCCGACAGCACTTGAAATAGATTGTTACATTGCTCATTCAGCCAGCCTAAATTAACTTTCTAACCAGGACAATAAATTTGTTGCGAATTTTTAAATTTCAATTTTGAGTGAAAAATGCCAACGGCCATTAATACGCCTTCCCAGAGATTTGGACTCAGGTTCCGATAGCACCTACAATAGTGGGGCCAATTGGCCATCCAACTAGCCTAATTATAACTTCTTAATCAGGACAGTAAATTTGTTGCAAATTTTTGTAATTTAATTTTGAATTTGAGTGAAAATTGTCAACGGCCAAAAACACGACGCCGTCCAAGAGATTTGGACTCAGTTTCCGATTAGCACCTAAAACAGGGTTTTAAATTTTTTAAATCATCCAACTAGCCTAATTAGAAATTCCTAACCAGGACAATAAATTTGTTGCAAATTTTTGAATTTCAATTTTGCGTTTGAGTGAAAATTGTCAACGGCCCGATAGGTTCCGATAGCACCTAAAATAGGGAGGTAAATTGTTCATACAACTAGCCTAATTAGAACTTCCTAACCAGGACAGTAAATTTGTTGTGAATTTTTGAATTTCAATTTTGAGTTTGAGTGAAAATTGCCAACGGCCATTAACACACCTTCCCAGAGATTTGGACTCAGGTTCCGATAGCACCTAAAAAGGGAGTTAAATTGCTCATACAACTAGCCTAGTTAGAACTTCCTAACCAGGACAGTAAATTTGTTGCGAATTTTTGTAATTCAATTTTGAGTTCGAGTGGAAATTGTAAATCTCCATTAACTTGCCATACACCAGAGATTTATACTCAGGTTTCATTAACATCTGAAATTAGTCGTATTTCTCATCCAAACAGCCTAATTGGATCTTCCTCACTAGGACAACAAATCTGTTACCAATTTTTGTATTTTAATTTTAAATTTGAGGTTATAACATTCTTTCCCAGCGATTTGGACTCAGGTTCCGATAACACCTGAATTAGGTTATTAAATTTCTCATTCATCCAGTGTTAATCAAAATATCTTTCTTACTTACTGCTGACGCTACATTCCATGCAGGAATTTGCTCGCCTCAACGATATTTCTCCAGTTATTGCGGTTTGCAACAACGTGTCCCAGTATAAGAGGACCCACTTTTGTTTGTGGCGCCTCGAGGGTTTGCTTAGTGGTCCAGTTTTGTGTTATTAAAATATGTCCTATCCAATTATATCTATTTTTTCGAGATAATTTTGTATCTCACGATTCATTCGCAATTTGTATAGTCACCGCATTCTTTTACTGGTCCGACGAGCATCATACGAATTATTTTACGTTCGAATAAAGCACGTTTCTGCGATGGTCTGACCACTGGTCTAATAGCACCTTGTAGATGTTAACTTTTGTTTGAACCGAAATGCTGCGAGACTATAAGATTTTAATGTTTGCGTAAAATGCTCGTTCTCCAGTTTTGGTTCTTGATGTTATATCTACAGAAACTGAATTTAGCTCCGCTTCAACCGATCGCAAATATTTAAACTCTTTCACTTATTCGTATTGCGTGTCTCCCGAAAAAAATCACCTCGTATTTGCCTTCTTGCGGTAACCATATATTTGATTTTCGCTTTGTTGATTTCAAGAACAATTTGATGAGCGGTTGTCTATATAATGATAGGAGGACTACTTTTAGGGAGACGAAATTGCGGCTCAAAATTCATATTACATCAGCGTATACTAATAGCCGTCTTGATTTAACATACGAGAATATGCTGCTACGTTAGCCCGTCATAAATATGCGCATAGGTGTCAGTTTCGATAGGATACCTAAATAGGACGGAGCGTCCCACAACGTATTCCTCTGTATGATGTCATAAGCTTGTTAAATTTCTACAAAGATAATGGGAAGATAATGGGAATCCTCAAAGTGAAGATCTGATCGGTCGCCCAAGATGCACTCACTATATATCGATTAATTTGCTGCCACTATGATGACAAAAACTTTATAACCAGGGTTTAGCAAGGCAATTTGATAGATCTCCTTTTTTATCTTGTGGGAAAATCACGCCCATTTTCACTGTTCTGGGATTTCCATAGTAGACCATACAGTTAGTACAAGTTACCTGTATTTCACATGAAATCCCATCTTCATCAGAAGCCTTGTTGCTTTTCATTTTTAACATCACGTTACATACTTCATCGTACGATGGTGGAGGTGGTGGAGTAATTTCAGTGTTGATGTCCGACTTGTGCAAGGGATATAATTGTTCGCCAGCAAATGGTGGTACTGGTCGATTTAAAAGCGAGGTAAAATAATTCCACTGAACGATTCACACTCGAAGGACATTGTTGGCGCTCATTACTAATTCTCCAGATTCGTTGCGAATAGTGCTGTGATGAGGTTGGACAATTATATCTATCTTTTTTATGTTGTGTAATTTGCAACTATACAAGAAAGTGATCGGAATCGATGTTAGCTCCACTGGAGATGATGTTTGCGTTCCTGTACCTTTATTCCGTTTGATTTCCATGTACCTTTATGTCAGCGTTTCCGTGAGAAGTATGTGCTGGCGACTACCAAATTATCTAAAGATAATTCGGTAGTGCTTTCACAAAGCGAGAATAAAAGGCGATTGTAATCAACGATGTTATTGCCGAGTCGTGTGTTTTTATAGTGCTAAGATGTGTAACGTCGCGCCTACGCCGTCACTAGTGTTTAGCCCTGATTGCAAATCTCGTTTAATTTTATTGAGCTGTAATTGAATTTGATTTTTATTTTTGACTTCCGGTTTTGATTTATTTGTTTCTTTTTTCCTCGTACTTTTACGATCAATCAAAAAAGGTCTTGTTTGGGACCGAAAAAAAAAAAACGATAGCCAGTTGAGAAAGTGTAATTAAATGATTCACATCAATTTTTCAATATTGAATTTCCGATTTTTTTTTTTTGGGTTCAAGTAATTAGTAAGTAATGTTAAGAGACTGAGTGCTAATTAAATTAAATATAAAAGTATGATAGTTCAACAAAAAAAAAAAAAAAATAAAATAAAATAAAAAATAAATAAAGAAAGAAAATATAAGGTCCATAAAATTAATGTTACATACTAGTTTAAAATCATATCTAATATTGAGAAACAATTACATCGTATGTTATAGTGGAAGAAAAATGGACGTTAAATTTGGTGTAAAAAGTGATAAAAACCATGTGTTTCCATGCAGTGCTTATGAACAAGATTCATTCAAACAAATTCAATCTCATTTTATATGATTGAATTAAATAATAAAACATCATAAAAATAATTATTATTTATAAACTAATGAAATAAATACAAAAAAATTATAAAATAATAAGTATAAAATAATTTATAAAAATCTCATTGAAACGAAAAATTAAATTAAAATCCATGTGATTGTGAATAATAAGTGCAACCATTATGCTGTTACTACTATGCTGTTACTGTTATAAGTTAACAAATTAATTGAGAAACTCAAATTAACAGTTATTAAGCCAACAAAAGTCAAATCAATCAAATTGTTGAATGTTGTGATTCATTGTCCGCAAATCATAACAACGATTATACCACAGAATACAAATAAGTATGAAAATTATACGAACGCAGACAAATATAAATTCACTCGAGTGATAAACCCTTCGGTCAACGTCACATCATCGCTAATGGGAAAATGGATACCCATAACGAGCCTTAAACAATCTGCAAGTTTTTTTTTGTAATTTAATATTATAATTTTCTTTAAATATTTTTTTTTTCTATTTAATATTACATATTTAAATTTTTATAGGTTTAAGTTTAATCTTAGGTATTAGTCACAAGTAATAATTGTTAAGTTTCGTGCTTTGAAAATTTACTACGCAAATTTTCATTGATGTTTTGTTCGGATGAATTCCGTTTTTTTTCTTTATTAATTATTACTTCTGGCTCTGACGTCAAATTAAATGATAAGTAATTATTTTTTTTCAAATATTATTTACTTGAATTCAAATTTTTTTTTATGGTCATTAATTATTATAATGTATTTTTTTTATATTTTTTACTGGCTTTCGGTATAAAATTAATTAAATGCTACTAGTTTGGTGGTATCAAATTTTATTTATTTCAATATTTTCTTTCTCTTCATATTGTTATTTTCCGCGTTGTATTTAAATTTTTTCAGGATGAGATAAAGCAACAAAATTGGCAATCATGTAAGTGGAAGTAGGTAATCACATTCACATTACATCCCGTTCCCCATTTCCTATTATCATGTAAATTTTACCTGTCAATAAATTTTGTTTTTTTTTTGTATCGGTCCGGTCAGGTTCAAATGTAAACCACTAAGACAAGTTGAGTCCATTTAATTATCTATTATACATTTTGTTTTTTTTTATGTACAAAAGCGGTCTAGCAAGATTGAGAATACACTTTGAAATCCCCACCCCATCACTCATGAGTATTAGCCGCGCATGATTACGACCGCTCAAAGTGTATCTCAATAATACTAAATTTCTGATGACGAAAAGGACGTACGTGAAACCTAAACATTTTAATAAATATTAGGGAACATCAACGATCCCCGAAACATTTCGTTACAGTGGCGCCCAAGCTTCGAAACGGTTCTTGCTTAAGTAAATAATATAGATTAGTAGATATTATTTAACACCTGACTTTGAACCAACTTGTCCATTATTTTAATTTATTGGTTGTTGTTGCAGTTGTCTACGATTCCACTTTGCTATAGTGGTGATAACTGTCTACCTCGGGCCTGACCGCTCTTCGATAATTATGAAAAATTTAATTTTTGATGACTCGCATTTAGTTCTAATGCCTGTAAGTATTGTGATCGAATGTCTGGTTAAATTGTCAAAAATTATATTTTCTGTTGTTATTTCTTTGTTCACGCGCTGTGTATCCTAAACATTCTTAGTAGCAGCCAGTGTCAGCATTGAACTTATTCCAATTATTTTATTAATTTTTTTTTGTTAATACCGCAAACACAACTATTTATGATATTGATTTGTTTGTTAGTGTTATTAAGCTTCCTCTACGGTTTATTCGCAAAGTTCCCATAATACCATATGTCGAAACCTTGTCCGATAATTGATAGATCGTCACCTTCCTAATTTTCTTCACACCCCCCCCCCCCTCCCCTCCCCCCCAAAGTAATGTGAAAGTGTGTACATTTACCTGCAGAAGCTTACATGTCTGCTCTTATAATAAATTTAGTTTCTTTAATATTCACTAGTCGACGTTAATTTGAATTAACTATAAAAAGTAAAAATTTAGATATTTTTTTTTTTTTTTTTTTTTGTCATAATTATTTTTCTTCTAGTACCAAAATGGCAGAATTAAATATGCAATCGGAAAATTTAGATAACGATGAATTTATCATCGAGTGTGAAATTCGCCAAATAATTGGTACGGTCCCAGAGAAGTTTAAAGCTTTGGATGAACAATTTGAAATTGAAAACAAAAATCCAACATTGATTCCTATGAAACCTCACGCGAGTGGTGTTTGTATGCCACAGGCCGAATTGTCAATTTGTGTATTAAAACTGAAGAATTTACAATCCAATTTATTAGCATATGTTCGTTCAGGCAGTGTGAAAACCGACGATTTGAATGTCATTATCACACGTCTTTTACATATATTAGGACGTGCTCATAGGATTTCTTTCATTGAGGTTGTTAAAGAAAACGCAACAAAAATTTCGGATATAATCAATGCTTTACTAGAAATATGTCGTAAAATTATTAATAACGCACAATCCCTGGATGATACCTTGAATGAGTTGACCACAATTGAAATTGAACCATCTAAATTTCTCATTCATCTTTCTAGTTTACCAATTATGTTCTCTAATACGGATAAACCCTACGTAACTGAACCCCCGAACGTTCCAACACAACCATTTATCTCAGTTCGTGATTGTAATTCGCCAACTATCGAGTCAGTCACATCTGAAAATTCAGAAGACAATCGGTTTGTTAACAGTACTTCATTAGGAAATGGTATTCGTCGGGCAAACACGCATGTGACAATTGGAGGAACGGTACAAGTTGATAATTCACATCAACAGCAACATACCTTGGGTATAGGTTATTCACAGGCATCTTCATCAATTAGACCCAACATCTCACAGGTGCAGTACTACGATGCTTGTTATACTCGACCGAACGTTAATTCGCAGTTCTCAGGGAACCAAACCAATATCAATTGGAAAGGCGAGCCTTCGGGTATGATCAGCAATTCGGTTCGCGCTACTGCTGCTCCTCATTTACCGATTCATAGAAGTACAGCTCCGTCAAACTATTATTACAACCCACGAAACAATTTCATACCACAGATTAATGCTCCTTATATGTCGAATCCTCCACATGCAGTACCTCCACAGTGGCCTCCATTGTCGAATCCACCTGGTCTTCAAACAAAAATGGATAAGTGGAAACTGACTTTTAATGGGACAGATGTAACTACTTCGGTTGAAAAATTTATTTTTCAAGTCGAGCACCTAGCTTCTACTAATAATATTCCCGAGAGCCAGTTGGTTAGTGGTATTCACATTTTTCTAAAAGGTATGGCCTGGCAGCATTACTGGAATATTCTTCAAATGAACCCAAGATGTACGTGGGCGGAGTTTAAAAGTTCCCTACTCCATCGGTTTAAAATTCGACGTTCTGAAATTGAAATACGGCAAAGTATTGACAATCGAAAACAGACGCTTAACGAATCGTTTATCGAATTTTATTATGCAATTCACGAGTTAGCCCAGCCCCTGCTCGCTCCATTATCTGAATGGGAATTGCTGGAAGTACTTAAGAAAAATATGCGAAGATCACTTAAACTACAGTTAGCTGGTCGTTTCGTAAACTCGCTTTCAGAATTGGTTAGTGTTTGTACCAATATTGAAGATGTATGGAGAAATGCTAATTACACCCCTGAACAACCATCTTATCGGCAGCCACGGCTTAATTCATTCTCTATCGAACCAAACTCTTACGATCATCAACATTCTTATTTGAATCAACAGGATTCGCAAGGATGTGATATCGCAGCCATTCAATTTCAGACTTCACAACAGCCAGGAGCTGTACCATTTCAATCGAAATATATCGTATGCTGGAATTGTAGAAGCATCGGGCACGCGTTTACTGACTGTGATCTTCCATCTAAAATATTCTGTTACGGGTGTGGAACGCCTGGTGTCTTAAAACCACATTGCCATTCTTGCCAGAGATCGGGAAACAGACAAACAGGGATGAAGAACGCGGGGCATCTTCATTCCCAAAATCAGAACCCTACGAAAATTCTAAACAGCACAATGGTGAAATCTGTTCCTTCCGAACAGAAGCAACAAACTCAACCATAAATCTACCAAATTCAGCAACTTGCAAAACGCCTGCACCAGTAAATAATTCTATGTTCAAATATACAGCTAAACAGCAGCACAAGTATCGGTCAATAAAGTTTTTCCGAAATCGACGAAAACTTTCCAAACAAATATCGGAATCGATTTTTAGTGACGAAACATCGGATGAGTTGCAGGATAATCGGCCCTATGCTAATATCTATATTAACAACACGCGTATTAAGGGCCTTCTCGATAGTGGAGCAAATATCAGTGCTCTAGGAAGAGGTTCTGATGATCTTATAAGGAAATTGAAACTTCATGTGCATCCAACAACTGCTTTTTGTCAGACAGCAAATGGTTCTAGGCCTCGAATCCTTGGGTATGTTCATGTTGACGTTACTTTCAACCACATCACATCGAAACCGATGAAAATTTTTATTATACCGGATTTAAAACAACGCCTTTATTTAGGTTGTGACTTCTGGGAAACCTTTAATCTCCGACCAGCTATAATAGGTGAAATCGATATTAATATGCCTTCATCTTCACCTACTCTAGATCCATTTCCAAAGCATATTCTGACGGCTGAACAACAAAAACGGTTGCAGCCAATTGTTGATTCTTTCCCTAATTTCGAAAAGCTCGGTTTGGGCCGCACTTCACTCCTAGTTCATTCCATTGATACCGGCGACGCTGCTCCGGTCAAGCAAAGATATTATGCAGTTTCTCCTGCAGTGCAGAAAGAAATGTACTCCGAGCTTGATCGGATGCTTGCTCTCGGAGTGATTGAAGAGAGCTCAAGTGCTTGGAGTTCTCCCATGACTCTGGTACGCAAAAGTAACGGTAAAGTACGTCTCTGTCTAGACGCGAGAAAATTAAACAATTTTACCAAAAAGGACGCCTTTCCCCTTCCATTGGTGGATGGGTTGTTGAGTCGACTTGACAGAACGACGTACATATCGAAACTGGATCTAAAGGATGCCTTCTGGCAAATTCCTTTAGATCCAGATTCGAAGGAGAAAACGGCATTTACCATTCCGGGGCGACCGCTATATCACTTTGTGGTAATGCCATTCGGTCTCTGTAATGCTCCGCAAACCATGTCTAGATTAATGAGCAGAGTGATTCCCCATCACATGCAAGACAAGGTATTCGTCTACTTGGATGACCTATTGGTTACGGGTTCCACATTCGATGAGCATCTCTCGCTGTTAGCAGATGTTTCCGAGCGTCTGGCTCGAGCAGGGTTGACTATCAATGTGGAGAAAAGTCAGTTTTTGCTCCGTAGGACCGAATACCTTGGCTTTGTCGTGGGTGAGGGAGGACTGCAAACTAATCCAGATAAGGTGCGGAGTATTACCGAGTATTCAAAGCCCAAAACAGTGCGTCAAGTGAGACGCTTTCTGGGAACCGCGGGATGGTATCGGCGTTTCATCCGCAATTACGCCGAACTCTCGAGTCCCTTAACTGACTTACTTAAAAAGGGAAAGCGATTCATCTGGACCGAGGCGGCACAAAAAGCTTTCGACGTTTTAAAAGAAGCATTAGTTTCAGCTCCGGTACTGGTTCCACCAAACTTTTCACAGCACTTTTATATCCAGTGTGATGCCAGTTCAACTGGCATTGGTGCAGTGTTATTCCAGAAGGACGGTGGGGGTGCAGACCGACCCATAGCGTATATGTCGCAAAAATTAACCGGTGCACAACGAAATTATAGCGTTACGGAACAAGAATGCTTAGCTGCCGTTTTAGCGATAAAAAAGTTCCGCGCTTATGTGGAGGGTCTGCCCTTCACCATCATTACGGACCATGCCAGTTTGACATGGCTCATGTCTCTTCGTGATCTATCTGGCAGATTAGCTCGTTGGAGCTTAAAGCTACAACAGTTTAATTTCAATATTGAGTACCGCAAGGGCTGTGAAAACGCTGTGCCAGACGCACTTTCCAGAATGTATATGGATTCAATTAATGTTGTGTCATCACCATTAAATATTGACCTGAACTCTACTCACTTTTCTTCCGTTGAATATTCATCTTTATTGCAAACTGTGCAAAATCTTCATAATGAATGCAATTTACGAATTGTCGATGGAAAAATATATATAAATCTTACACCCAATTTCTCTGTGCTGCATGCGACGGATAATCCTACGTGGAAATTGATCATTCCCGAACAATTGCGTCATTCGTTGATCGAGTCCGCTCATAGCGCTCCAATCGGTGGTCATCCAGGAATTGCTAAAACGACCGACTTACTCAAAAGATATTTTTATTGGCCATCCTTGAATAAGGATGTTATCGAATTTATTCAGAATTGTGATAATTGCAAATGCAATAAAGCCATCAATTATACAGCTCGTCCTCCTCTATCATCGCTCCCAATCACTTCACGACCTTTCCAGAGGATTTATCTGGACTTTTTAGGACCTTATCCACGCACCAGAGCTGGAAATACTTGCATTTTGATTCTGGTGGATCATTTCTCGAAATTCGTGCTGACTAAAGCTCTGGTAAACGCAACTTCCATTGAAGTGGTAAGGTTCTTGGAAGGCCAGATATTTCTGATGTATGGAGTCCCGGAGGTGATTGTGACCGACAATGGGAAACAGTTTATTTCTAACAATTTGAGTACGCTATGTGGAAAATATGGCGTAAAACATATTTTCGCTCCTAAGTATTCCCCTCAAATTAATGCCAGCGAAAGAGTGAATCGAACGCTGTTAGCTTCACTTAGGTCGTACATCGCTGAAGATCAAAGATCGTGGGACGTTCATCTTGATAGTGTAACATTTGCATTACGTAACTCTGTTCATGATAGTATCGGATATTCTCCTCACTTTGTTGTGTTTGGGCAGCATCCCATACAACATGGATCTATGTACAAGTTGTTATCTCAAACGTCATCGATTGCTGGAAATGAATTTTTCCCTATAGCTAAACCGGAATATCTGAATAAGATTTATGAACGAGTACAACACAATTTGATCAAAGCCGCGCAGAAAAGTCACGCTTATTACAACATGAGGAGTCGGCAACCCAATATCATCGTCGGTCAAGAAATATTTGTTAGGAACTTTGCTCAAAGTAAAGCGGTAGACCATTTTTCAGCGAAACTGGCACCAAAATATGTAAAAGCCAGAGTGGCAAAATTGATTGGAAAAGTTTCATGTGAATTGGTCGATCAAGATGGGAAACCACTGGGTACTTTTCATATGAAGGATATTAAAATATGACAACATATAATTTATTGACGTATCCATTGGTCATGAACTTACACACGACATACACCTACCTTAAGATTGGATTTTATTTTCTTCGTTTGTGTTTAATCAAATATTTCATTAAAGCTTTGAATTTGCCCGGCTTTGAGACTTGTCTCAGGTGAGGGTCGTCCCCACGAGTGTAACGTCGCGCCTACGCCGTCACTAGTGTTTAGCCCTGATTGCAAATCTCGTTTAATTTTATTGAGCTGTAATTGAATTTGATTTTTATTTTTGACTTCCGGTTTTGATTTATTTGTTTCTTTTTTCCTCGTACTTTTACGATCAATCAAAAAAGGTCTTGTTTGGGACCGAAAAAAAAAAAAACGATAGCCAGTTGAGAAAGTGTAATTAAATGATTCACATCAATTTTTCAATATTGAATTTCCGATTTTTTTTTTTTGGGTTCAAGTAATTAGTAAGTAATGTTAAGAGACTGAGTGCTAATTAAATTAAATATAAAAGTATGATAGTTCAACAAAAAAAAAAAAAAAATAAAATAAAATAAAAAATAAATAAAGAAAGAAAATATAAGGTCCATAAAATTAATGTTACATACTAGTTTAAAATCATATCTAATATTGAGAAACAATTACATCGTATGTTATAGTGGAAGAAAAATGGACGTTAAATTTGGTGTAAAAAGTGATAAAAACCATGTGTTTCCATGCAGTGCTTATGAACAAGATTCATTCAAACAAATTCAATCTCATTTTATATGATTGAATTAAATAATAAAACATTATAAAAATAATTATTATTTATAAACTAATGAAATAAATACAAAAAAATTATAAAATAATAAGTATAAAATAATTTATAAAAATCTCATTGAAACGAAAAATTAAATTAAAATCCATGTGATTGTGAATAATAAGTGCAACCATTATGCTGTTACTACTATGCTGTTACTGTTATAAGTTAACAAATTAATTGAGAAACTCAAATTAACAGTTATTAAGCCAACAAAAGTCAAATCAATCAAATTGTTGAATGTTGTGATTCATTGTCCGCAAATCATAACAACGATTATACCACAGAATACAAATAAGTATGAAAATTATACGAACGCAGACAAATATAAATTCACTCGAGTGATAAACCCTTCGGTCAACGTCACATCATCGCTAATGGGAAAATGGATACCCATAACGAGCCTTAAACAATCTGCAAGTTTTTTTTTGTAATTTAATATTATAATTTTCTTTAAATATTTTTTTTTTCTATTTAATATTACATATTTAAATTTTTATAGGTTTAAGTTTAATCTTAGGTATTAGTCACAAGTAATAATTGTTAAGTTTCGTGCTTTGAAAATTTACTACGCAAATTTTCATTGATGTTTTGTTCGGATGAATTCCGTTTTTTTTCTTTATTAATTATTACTTCTGGCTCTGACGTCAAATTAAATGATAAGTAATTATTTTTTTTCAAATATTATTTACTTGAATTCAAATTTTTTTTTATGGTCATTAATTATTATAATGTATTTTTTTTATATTTTTTACTGGCTTTCGGTATAAAATTAATTAAATGCTACTAGTTTGGTGGTATCAAATTTTATTTATTTCAATATTTTCTTTCTCTTCATATTGTTATTTTCCGCGTTGTATTTAAATTTTTTCAGGATGAGATAAAGCAACAAAATTGGCAATCATGTAAGTGGAAGTAGGTAATCACATTCACATTACATCCCGTTCCCCATTTCCTATTATCATGTAAATTTTACCTGTCAATAAATTTTGTTTTTTTTTTGTATCGGTCCGGTCAGGTTCAAATGTAAACCACTAAGACAAGTTGAGTCCATTTAATTATCTATTATACATTTTGTTTTTTTTTATGTACAAAAGCGGTCTAGCAAGATTGAGAATACACTTTGAAATCCCCACCCCATCACTCATGAGTATTAGCCGCGCATGATTACGACCGCTCAAAGTGTATCTCAATAATACTAAATTTCTGATGACGAAAAGGACGTACGTGAAACCTAAACATTTTAATAAATATTAGGGAACATCAACGATCCCCGAAACATTTCGTTACAGATGTTATTACATTTCGCACTCGTGTACACTCGCACTTTACAAAGTATTAGTAAGAACTGCGCTAATTTTCAGATGTGAGGGTTGAATCTTGAATTCGAAAGAATCACAATAACGTACAGTCTGTGTACGTCGTACGGGAATACCTACACTACGCTGGTGCAATGACGTCTAACAATATCTTCGAATAATAGAAAGTCGAAACTGAGAGGGAGCGTGTGATTGACTAGGATAGTTGGAGGGCGACGAAACACATTCATGGGATGTGAAAGCAAGAGAGCGAGAGAGACCTATAACCTTGCAAGACCACTGATATTGCATGTATTAACGGAGCGTTCGGGTTTCGTTACAAACTGTCATGCCAACTAATTTTATTATAGATTTAATAATACATAATGTTTTTAGTCACAATTCGTTTTTCTTAAATCCATATGAAGTCGGATGCTTCCTGTGAATCGATTTCCATCAAAAATTACTGTATCTCTAAATGTATGGTAAAACTCAATACAAACATTTGAACTCTTCTCATTTGCATAAATTAAAATTTTTTTACATTCGTCTGTTCTGGTTGATGAATGACTCGTCCTCTTGTTTAAAATTACAGAAAATTTCAATAGTTATAATGCCAGAAGAAATATTTTTACCGAGAATTGAAATGAAATTTCCCAATCCAGATTTTCGTACATGGTTACTAATACAAAAACATTAAAAATGTATTTACTTTGTAATAAGAGCATTATGTAAATAATGTATATAGGTAGAAATCAGATTATTTATTTGCATAATGCATTGGAATTGGAAAAATTGGTTTCAATATGATTGATATTCAGCCCACTCAATATAAATCTTCTTACTGCCGTTTCTCTTATTTGATTATGTATATTACTAACTATCTGCATGAAATAATGTCCTAAACCATTAAATAAAATTGTAATCAAGCCTTTCTACACATAACATACAAAATGAAGGAATATTTTCCTAAATATGGTTATTTCTAACACCATCAATAACGATTCAAAATGTGTAAAACTTTGTAATATCGAATAAATTGAATAACTAACTATTAATTTAATTTTCACGATATTTCTAAGCGGCTCAGATCTTAGCGGACATATTTTTTTTCAATTTCTTCGAAAGTAGGTTCACTGGTAGGTAGTAGGACTAAGGTTGAGCAGATAACCACGATATGATATGCAGTTTTGCAATGTATTGGATATTACAAAATTTTACATATACAAACAGACACTAAGAATATATCCTAGCCGTGGATAATATTATAATCAATATAATTTACCTTTGCTTTTCTGCTGATAACTCTAAATTGACAAAATCCCAATTTTGTTGTTCTAATTTGTCGATAATTTCGCTAAAGGTAGGCCGCGACTGAGGATTTGCATTCCAGCAGGAATACATTAAGTTATATCTGAAACGAGATACAAATTTACCATTAGCTTGTCAATATTGTCAAAATAATATTCGCGCACTTACATCTCTTGACTACAATTCGCTGGTTTTTTCATCCGGTATCCCGCTTTCAGTAATTTCAACAACCGATTTGTTTGTATTGAAGGGTATGGATTTCCACCTAACGTGACTATTTCATATAATAATATTCCGTATGACCATCTAAAAGTTTGATAAAATTGTCATTAATTTTTATTTTCTAGTGTCGGCCGGAAATTATTTTCCAAAAATCTACTTACACATCACTTTGACTCGTATAAATTTGGTGCGTCATCGATTCGAGTGCCAACCATTTAATCGGTAATTTTCCATTACCTGTCTTCTTATATATATTATCCTGATAAATGTCACGGCTTAATCTGAGAATGGAAAATAAAATTAATTAGCTTTTTTTTTATATATATATATATGTAGTAAATCGTTTAATTATACAGCAGGTCAAGGCTATTTGTTGTGCAATCTATATAAAAAATTACCATGAGATTGGATTAAGTTTACTAACATAATTTATGCAAATAACTGTTCAAGAATCAAAAATTAATCTCAGGGGATATTTTATTCTTTCATTCATGCTATTTTCGGTTTTAATTTAACAGAGCAAAACAAACAAGATAAATTGTGGAAAATTTTTCTCATACATACACACAGAGTTTAAGATAAACCAAATTTTCAATATGCGAGTAGCTGAAGGAAATTGAAATCTTGAAAAATAATATTATGTCTCAATAGAATATATTTAAATGTTCATTTTAATCATTGAATTTTGTATATTATCGAAGGACAAGGTTACAATTTGGTAGGTTGGGTATCCTTGGTTAAACATTTTTATCGAATTTTAAACGTGTGATTAAGGTAGTCGAGCGGCGTGTTTCTTCCACCCACTACAAGAAACTTCGCATAATTTGATTATTCCTCAACGGATATATTTCCTTATCAACGGACTATTCTCCATAATTTCAAACATTTTAAAACAACAACAACAATTTGTACGAACTCAAAATTTGTGCGAGCAAAATATATTCGGCAGAAATAAAATACAACAACAACTTATACACACATAACTGCCACACTGGTACAAGAATTGAAGAATTATGTTTTGGTATTTTTGCTTTTCTTTCTATTTAATTTTGGATTTTGGAGTGGCAAAATGAGCCAACCATAACAGCATACAAAGTTATTTTTATAAAAAAACGTTTAATTTGTATAAAATTACTTAAATTTTTTATTATTATTTTCACATTTATCGTGGAAATACAATTCTGAGACCATATCTGGTGACCTCAGGCGATGGTTTTTAATCCGATAAAAACCGTCGTCCGGGGTCACCAGATATGATCCATTTGTATTCCCTGCTATGGCAGGTTTGTGTAGATTTTTATTTTATAAATTTAAAGCTCAAATTAAATAAAACAGTTTTAAAATGAAAATATAGTGCATGAAAGACGTTTCATAATTTTAATTAAATATTTAAAATTAAAGACAAGCTTTGAGAAATAGTGGTCGAGCTCCACCAGCGGTAAGCGCCTTATTTTTTCAAATTGTCAATAATCCCTCGTCCCTGGTCGTGACTCCAATTCTAACTATCCGTAACGTGCAGGGGAGTACTATAAAACCGTTACATAAATTCGACTGGAATGAGACGAGTGGCAACTATGAAATTGGATACGTCCTGAAGAAATTAATAGTAACATACTCCCGCTAGGAATTGGGTAGGTACTTACGTTGTAAGTATAACACCTGCAAAGGAAATCGTTCCGAACGCGGTATATGATAAAGTTACCCCGAGCAGTACATATAATTTTAAGAGGCTTATTATTGTGGGTATATCTGGGTTAGTAAAAAGAAAACCGATGCTAAGTTATATGGTTGTTACCTATTTATGTAGGAATTTTTATTTAAGGACTAAATTAACCATGTCTCAATAAATAATGAGAACACCACAATTAGATCAACACAATTTAATATTAATGCCAAATTAATACTTTTCGAGACGGAATCTTTAACAACACTAATCATTTATCAAAAATATTATCGTACGACAATTTTCCGCATTACAAAGAATTACAGTAATTGATGGAACTTATGATCAAAAAATGAGCACAATAACAATATTACTTTACAGTAGACTTTGGATTAAAATACAAATTCTGATATTTCTTAGCAGGGTGATCCCACACGGCCATCCTACAAATCATCAATCAAGACATCGTAATAAATTTCTAAATGCTCTGTCGAAGTTGAAGTTAGTAGTGGCCCTTCTGTCTGTCCAATCTTTCGAACGTCATATCTTTCGTGATCTTTTACTTCAACAATTTCGTGCGGTCCCAAAAGTTTTGATTATGGCTTTCCACCATGGTTAAACAGCGTGGGTTTGGTCCGTGCCTTTTTTCGTTTTTTTTATTAAATGTTCGTCGATTCTCTTGTTGTACTTTACTAATTTGTAATTTGGCTGCATCCCTAAGATTAGTAATTTCCTCGACTACTTTTTTAACGTGTAACACTTCCGGACAACGTATCTTCACACCAATTAACAATTCGAATGGACACATTCCAATGCTCCTCTGGAATGGATTGTTTAGGAACCTTTGGAATTTATCAACGTGTTTAAACCCGGCTTAAGACGAGACAGTTTAATCAATTCTGGTATGATTATTTTGTTAAGCCGCTCCGCTTGGCCATTGCCGGTTGGCACACCAGTCGTATTCATATGATGCTCGATATTCTCTGATTCACAGTAGTCTCTAAAATCACTGGAAACAAATGCCGCACCTCTATCACTGGTTATATGCGTCTTGGATTACTAAAAACTATATTTTGTTGTTTTAACTTCACTGCGGAACCAGTCTTCCGAGTGGGATAGAGCCACACAAATTTTGAAAAACTGTCGATAACACATAAAATATAACGATAGCTTTTCTTCGTTGCAACTAAATGTCCTAAATGATCCAAATGGTAAGTGTCCAGGAGAATGTCACCTTTGGAAATGACATTCAGCAGGCCATCGCGTTTTCCGACTTACGGTCCGCTAGTATACATGAAATACAGTTGTTTAAGCAGCTGGCAATGTTCTCACTTAGCTTTGGAATGTAAAATTCACGTTGGATACGATCTTCCATTTTATGTTTCGCAAAATGTCCTTGTTTGCACGTTACGAATTATTTCAATTTGCATAGCGTCAGGAACAACCATTTTTGAATCACTATCTACCGCCTTAAATAAAAGACCGCCATTAGAATGAAACCTTTTTGTAAAAGCTTCATAATTGTTTGAACTGAATGGTCATCTCTCTGACTCTCTTTAATCTGGTAACAGCTCAATGATCATCAAAACGGGAAATCGTCTTAACGCGTCTACATGATGCATTCTATATGATGTTTAATGTTCTAAAACATAACTATAAATTCTTGCAGCTGCAATGCCCAACCTGCGATCGTGGACGTCAGCTCGTTACATTGTCGCATTAAAAGCGGAAGAATCCATCACAATATGGAACGGTTAACCGAGTAGATAGACCCTAAACATTTTTAGTGCTGCAACTATAGCCAGAACCTCCAATTCATAACTGCAATATCTTTCTTCTGCAGGTGACGTTTTTTTACTAAAGTAGTAAACCGGATGAAATTATAGGTCTTCTGAATATTTCTGCAGTATCCGAACATTTGAACGGTATTCGCACTTATAGAATACATATATCTTAAGTACAGGCTCTTTGATAAGAACTTCTTTCAATTTAAAAAACGCAGGCTTCTCATCAAAACCAAAATGAAATTTTATATCGTTTCGTAAAAGATTAGACAGAGGTCCCGCTATTAGGACATAGTTTTTTAGAAACTAACGAAGATAACTAGTAAGTCCAAGGAACCGTTGGACATCTTTTATATTTTTAGGCTCGCTAAATCTTTCAATTGCAACACTCTTTTGTGATGAAGGCTTGATAGTCCCACCTTTGATTTCATAACCCAAATATTCTATTTTAGACCATAACCTTTTGAAATCAGGCCAGTGCCTCTTCTTCAGTGACAGCGGGAATTACTATGTCATCCATATAGACACACACTACTTTCTCTCGATAAAGCTCCTGAAAAATTCGATTTGCACAGCCCAAATGGTATGCGTAGGAATTCGAACTGTCCAAATGGTACTATAAATGAAGTACATATATTTAATCGACTCAAGTGACGCAGGAACATGGAAAAATCCATTGCAAAGACCTAGGGTGGTTAAAATTCGTGCAGCTTCTAACCTCTCAATATGCTCTTCAATACAAGGTAACGGATGCCCTATTCTTCACAATCTGTTGATTCAGTTTCCTATAATCGACGCACAGCCTTTTTGTTCCGTCCTTTTTATTTGCCAGCACTATTGGACTAGGCTGAAAAATTTTGCCCTCTAACCATTTATAAATCTGTTTATGAACTACTTCAGTTTCCAATGGATAAAGTCGCCGAGGCCTTTGGTAAACTGGAACTTGATCACGGTTTGATCAGTCGTGCCACTTCGGTTTTTGTTTTAAATCTACCCAAGTGATTGAGTACATCTATCAGTTCATCATTATCATCGACAGCAATGTTAAAAATTTCGGGGATAATTTTCTTAATGAAAATATTATCGGGCGTCAAAACGGTTACAGTGTTTTTCGAAAACTCTTTACCCAAAATTACCTCATACGGAAGGCAACTGTAGAACACCGTATAATAATTGTCGTCATCAACACTAATATTTGTGTTAAAACGAATAAGTGTTGTAATATTTATAGTACAGTATTTATAGTAGTGACTTCCACAAAATCAGGTTCATCTATTTTCTTATACTTACTCACTGACAAAAAATTTAAATCGCTTCCGTTATCAATGAAGGCTTGTAGTTCTCTATTCTTAATAATGCTCCGCTTGTAATCTCTAGCTATATAATCTATTCTGTTCATCGCGGCACACGATTTTGGATTATTGTTTTCAGTTACTGTGACTGATTTAGTGCAATTTGGAGACAAATGGGCTGAAATTCCTGACACCTATAACATTTAACTCCCTTGTCTTTATTTCAGCAGTGTTTGCCCATGTAACCTCGTTGTCCACAATTATATCATCTGACTTCTCGATTTTTGGTTTGTAATTCTTTAGGGTTTGAAGTCGATTGCATTGACGCCTTCTTAAGTTTAGCCTTTCGTCCGTCATATATTTGAACTTTGACCTTGAATTATTTCATATCCGCTGCTCCATAAAATATAGCTTTTTTAAACTCATCTTCCGCAATTCTATTTATACAAAGTTGAATAAGTACCATTTCCTCAACTGCACCTAAGGCTGCAATTTCTGCAAGAGCGTATAAATAACTTTTGCAAGTTTCTAATGGTAGCTTCTTCCGGTTGTTATCTTTTCATGGATTACAAATCAAATTCTGCTATAGGAAAAACTGTTTAAGCTTGCCTCGGGTGTTTATTTGTGAAATGATTTAAGGTTAAATTTTGCTGTTCCAAATATCATACCAAGGCTGTTTTCGAAACGAGTACTTATTTCAAACTTATTTACTTATTTGCCGCCATCTTAAATAAGTAAGCAAAGCCGTTCGAAATGAGTTTGCTTACTTATTTTGACAGCAACATGAAAACGCATTACTGTTTTCAATGAAAAAATCTCAACCAATATTTTATTCGATATTTTTATTAATTTAATGTATACAATTAAATAAAATAACGAATATAAATAATATTTATACCAATTAAAATGCTTAGCGGCTATTTAGAATCATAAAAAAGAAATATTCTTTAAATATTTATTTTGATGTGAATTTTGGTTGATCTCAGATTTTTATTACATATTTAAAATTGTACAAAGCGACCAAGAAAGATCTAGTTGGGTTCTTAATTAATAGCGGAATAAATAATAATTTTATTTGTAATCAGTTTTTAAACTCCGTACCGTCTGTTTACATTATCTACCTTAGAAATCTAGCCCCTACCCGAGAATTGTGTGTGTAAATTAAAACATTGTAATTTACGAAATATATAATTGGGTTCTTATACATCTTTATTTTAATCGTTTTATATATTTTGCTATCCACAAAGACCCATTTGTTTTCTAGATATATCATCCTAAATCTAAAATAATAAAATATTGACATGTAAATATCAACAAAAATGACAATTAAATTAGATTTTTATGGAAGAAAGAGACAGAAAATAAGTCACCTCGCCAGCTTACTTATTTGAATAAGTTAGGTTCCACAAATAAGTATTCGTTTCGAAAACAGCCCAAGTCGTTTTCCAAATATCATCTTTTGTACGTCGGTCTACCCGGCAACATGAGCGACCTCTTCCACATCCTTAATCCACTATGTAACGGGAAAGTTATGTCATCGCCGCTAAAATACTGCAGAGATTCTTCAACACCCTTGAACAAAAAGGTCCACCAACCCCCTCTATAGTTTCAGTATTTGATGCAGCTTCGAGATCTTTAAGATGATGATCATGCTTCAACAGCTCTATTTCTTTATCTTTAAGGGCCAATTCTAGTTTAAGAATATTTTCTTCGATTGACACTACTTGACCGTCACTTGCAGCTCCAGTAACTGGAGTATTAATTGTAGAACTATTGCAGAAGCCTATTCCATTTATTCTAGAGCAAAAACTTTGAACATGTTATTATAATAATCATTGTTACTTTTTACTGTTCTCCGGTTTGCAGTTTTCTTCCACCTTCCAGTTGAAATGGTATTTCCTTGATTAGACTTACATGACATTTCGAATTTTACGAGACAAACAAACTTAAAAACAGCCACATAAAACTGGTCTGCTAATCACGTGACCTCTTTTCATTCACTATACGGAAATCAATTGTTCACCCGTTATTTTTGACCGAAATTTGTAAAAGTGATTAAAATTAATGGTGACACAAATAACGCTTACCATAATATGGTTAATGGGAAAGTTTTTTCATGATTCACTTATTTCTTGTTCTCACAAATAATTAGAATCTCTATTCGTTAATAACCAGCAAACACATACACAATTAACTTTATTTATTTTACACCTCGGCTAATGAAGCAGCTGCTTAAGTACTGTTCTAAAACACTACACTGCTTGACCTTTGTCACACACGTTTTTTTTAAATTTTTGGTCCTAGCACTTTAAGTTGGGTATTTTCTTGCTTTGAAAGTTTTGAAAGTTTGAAAGTTTTGAAAATTTTACGAAATTTTACACCACAGAATGAAATTCGTTCCTTCAAAACTTCTTCAACAGAAACAATTAGACCCGTTTATAATTTATGTGAGGCAGCAATGATCCTGGCTGAGCCCCCATGTAGGAATTTTTATTTAAGGGGCTAGTTAACCATGTCTAAATAAATAATTAGAACACCACCAAATTAAATATAAATAATAAGAACACTTCACCTACAACTGTTGTTAGTTTGTTGGTGAAGGACAAGGAAACGAGGAAAGAATCACAACGAAAGAATCAAAGTGTGGAATCGAAACAATCGCGAATGAAAATATGGTCCGATGGGTTTAATAAAAACCACAAGGTTCTTTTCTTTTTTGGAAAAAGAAGAAATATAAAAGTCGGAAGGCAGAAGAGAAGAGAGTATTATACATGTTTTGTTTTTGATGGTGAAATGATTTTTTGATTTTTTTTGCGGACCACAATTTTTTGAAAAGGAAGTATATTAAGACGGCCGCGTGTTGGATGTGGATTTTGTGTGAAAAATCATAGCCGGTTGCGATTAGTTAGATGGCCGCGTGTTGATTTGGGTTCTGTGCGTCCGGAAAAGGAAAATTAGACGGCCGCCATCAAAGAAAGTGTTTATTAATATGGCCGCGTGTTGGATTTCTAGTTATGTGTAAGAAGTAATAGCCAGCAGCAATTGGTTGGTTCAAATTTTATTGAACCAGCCACATGGATAAGGAGTTCTTGCAGACGACTGTTTGTTAATTTGTATTTTTTTTATGTAAAGCGAAAAACGCGGCTGTGAATAAAGCTGTCTCTATTCACATTTAAAAGGTTCACATGTTGAATCTATTGTATTTGGTGTATGCATCGAGAGTAGCTGGACGCTATTAATTTTTAAAGAGATTGGTGAATAATAAAACGGTCGTGAATAACAGTGGCCTACCGAAAAGTCAGCTTTACAAGTGAACGCTGCTCGATACGGAAATAAAGGATTGCGTTAATAAGGGCTGTATTATAAGTGGGTGAGCGAAGCAGAGAAGGTAAAACCAACCCAACCAGAACGAGCCCTAAAACAGAGTGTAGGCAGGTGAAGCACGCCAAATTCAACCCTGCAAAAGTGTTTTTATATTTACTTGTAATGAAGTGGACAAGAAGCGCCTATCATTGACTGTTTTCAGAACCTTTTTTAAAATACACAATACGTAAAATTACAATATAGACCTGCGATGCAAATGCAGAAGTTCATCTTAAGTTTACATTTCAATCCAAAATCAATCGAGAAACCAAATTTCATAAGAATTGGTTTTGAAATGGCCAGGCTTACTCTAAGCATGAACAGATACTAGTAGAATTTTTTTAAAACTCACCTCAGAATCTCTAACCAATTCTCACTCTTTTAAGACTTTATTCCGCTGCAGTTATTGAAAAGAAAGGTACAAAATGAATAAAAAGTTCCGCTGGTTAAAAAACTACTATAGAAATTCTCTTTTGTGAAAGTGTTGTCACTTGTGGCGGGTAATATAATCTGTTATTTTCCGTTGGCAATTTTCCGCTGTCTTACACATCATCCCACGGCTGAGAAGTCTTTGGGGCTCACATTCTTGTACTTTCACATCAAATGCATGGTCAGTTCAGGAGTCACCAAACCAAAAATATTAAATAAAATAAAATAAAAAAGCAACAGGTCATATCAGTGTCGGATCAAACTAAATATGGCAAATTAAATTATTCCTTCATCACAGTACATGATAAAATCAACAAGTTTTACATTCTAAGGCATTCTAAGAAACAAGGTAATAGAACTCTTTGCAAGAGAATTGTATATATATAGCACCTTCAGTTGCCGGAACTCATCGAAGGAAGTTGGAAAATATGGCTGTAGGGATAAGTCCAACTTTTCAATTACAGCATCGGACATGAAAACAAGGTATACTCAAGGTGGGCCGAAAGTAGTATGTTAAAATATTAATTTTACTCAAAGCCTAAACTAATAATGGCCTCACACACCAAATTCAATATTTTGTCCGAAATAGTGGTATTTATCAAGATATTTACGTGGTACGCTCACTGGGATACATAACAGATCTAACGGTCGCAGTGCACACGACTCTCCTCTAACTCCACCCTCATATTAAAAAACCCTCACAATGCACGAAATATTTTCAATAAAGTTTTATTCTAGATTTGCCAGCGCACTTAAAAATGGAAGTTTATTCTGTATTCTCATACTACAAAATATAAATGTTGCTTTAATTCCCAGCAACCGGTGGTGCCTTGACCAAAAATTGGTTAAATTTGTATGTATTTAGTATTGGTTCCTTAAATAGTTCTCGATTAAATGCTACTTGCTTAACTTCATTCACGACAAGCGAAGTATTAAAAATAATCTCATAGCTTTAGGGAAAGCTAAAAATTGACGAAATTTTGCTTAAATTATTGATATACGAAGAAAATAGTTACTTTTAAACGATAAATTTATCACCAAGGCATTTCAATGAAAATAATTTACTGAAAGTAAATTTGAAATGAGTGAATAATTGTCTCACAGTGATTTTACCTTTTCCATCTTTACAAATAAAAATTATTTATAAAAATCAAGTATCGGGAAATTGGTGGCTGGGAGAAAATATCTATTGAGGATATTACCGTGATTTACCGTTCTTTTTAGTAGTATAGCAATCAAATATGATTTTTATAAACACCCGTATTCTTCTACACAGAACACACGAGTACGCTTTCTTTTTGACGACCGAATTTTTAGAATTTAATTTCCAATTATTTTTTATTGCTCTGCCTAAAAGAAATCAGTAAACCGTGTATGTATTTGATCTAATCAAATTTATGCAATTAACGTTCTAATTAAGTACGAGTTCATTAAATTTTATTGAATCTACTGTATATATGTATATACAGCATGTGATGAAAATACACATTTTCAAAGTTTGAGTGGCATAAAAATAATTTGATTGAAAGAATCGAGAATTTTTAAAATGGTAAAATTTCTAAATCCCAATTCAAAAGCTCTTTAGGTCAATAAATACATATGTATATAGGAAGTGTGCAGAATACTAAAATTACACAGAATATTGCCTGTTGGTAAGCGAAGAAGGATATTTTATAAAAAAAAAACATAAAAAATTGATATCACATAGGCACATAAATGTTGAACAACCGCACACAAATATGAAATCAAAATTACGATTTTCAAAAATAAAATTTATGGTTCAAATCGATAAAAAAATATTTACCCAATATAGCATGGCAGAAAGAGAACATGTTTGCTACTTCAATCACAAAATAGCTTTAGACGGTATAAGACCTAGATTATAATACTTTAGGTTATTACACTTCACACCATTAAACATCGAGTAGCATTATTAGTGTCAAATTTTTTATGATATGCAAGTGCTTTACGCAACCCACTACACAAAGCGAGTAACGATATTTTTAATCCTAATTTTATTATAAATAATTTAGTTACACACAATTTATATATGAATGGTGGGGTTTAGTGGGTCGAATGATCCAAACTAATTAAAAATTTATAAAATCAAAAAACGTTTCGGCGAACGACGAGCGAGATACCAATTTGTGGTCATGATGATAAATAAAATAAAATTAACAAATTCTTGCTGAATCTTGTTTACCCCGCAAGTTCCGTTTTACAATGAGTTGCGTTAAAAAAATTGAAAGGGAGAGTTGAGTTGGGAATTTCCTACTTGATCCCTTTTCAAATCAAAATAAAATAACTACTATAAATGTCATGCATATGTAAGGAACCAAAAATCACGATGATGATTATATCGTGATGATGATTTTTAAATTCAAGCTGTGAGATATTTTGGTTTAGTTATAAGCTTGACTTATTTTATGTATGTGTTTGTATATTATGTAAATAAGTTTTAATTTAATTTTAGGAACAGTTAGATGGACCATGTCATGCTATATAGAATATTTGTTTGGTTCAGACAATATTATAATTTAAATTTATTGCTAAACCCAAATGTGGCTTTGTTAAGCACAAATTCCTTTCCATATATTTTTCGGTCGTACCACTTTAATTTAAACACGTAAAATAATAATAATGATAAAAATTTATGTGAAGTGGGTTGCTCTCCCAAATTTAAAAGAATACTGAACATTATATGTATTACTCGGGTATAGGGCCAGGCGGGCATAGATGTATGGTAAGTATAAAGTTAGTAAAATTTTTCATGGGAACCTAACTTCAAATTACTTTTACAATTCAGAGAATAATGTAGGAAAACATAATTTTTCTATTGAGGTTGACAGCGTGTGTAAAAATGTTTTACGCACCAGGCCAAGCAAGAGTTGTCAATGTCGAGTATCGATTACCTGGGTATTTTGATAGAGTACTTGGGTAACGATAATTTTCAGTTTCAATTTTCGTGATGGTAAAATATGGAGGAATCATTACCATGCCACGCATTTGGTCTTAAAGCACGGCTATAAAAATTCAAATATCGGATTATAGAAATCGTCTCGTTACTCCTTTTCCTTCATGAAGGACACTACTCGAATTCAAACGACTATCTTTCCTATTATTTAAAAACTATTATCAATCAAAAGTCCAAATCATTATGTTCTCATTCGTTTCTTCTTCTTCTAAGCTCCAGACGAACCCGGGGCCACCATTAATAGTCATCAGATGAAGTAGAATCGAACGGTACCCTCATAATGATGAATTACAAATATCTCTTGAATCCCTCACTAAAAAGAACTTAGTAAAAGAACTAAACGGATGGAACAACTGTACCAGTTATTACTAACAATCCGTCACATTTCCTGTGACAGGTAATACAATTACTAATCGAAGTAGCCGTTTAAATACCAGCACTCTGAAAATGCGTGTATATTTTAAATACACATATAAAAAAAAGTCGAGTATACCCGTTTAATGCCAAACTGATTACTCATCTATCTGGGTAGCAAGAATAACAGAGTTGAGTATTTTGGAAACTCGAACCAAGGGACGAATTTTGGTCAAAAAATCGGAATACAAATTATGATACTGTTAAAGTTAGCCGAAAGTTTCCAGCCGAAAGATAATGCAGATAGTGTCTTGAATACAGCAAAAATCAGTCAGGAACTCAAATTTATTAGAATTTAGGATCGGGTTACATCATTCGGGTGAAGGAGAAATTATTTCAGTTTATAGGAATTTAAAAATCGATAGGAGCGAGAATATAAAGAGAGTTTAAAAATAGTCAAGACACTATCTGCATTATCTTTCGGCTGGCAACTTTCGGCTAACTTTAACAAGGTCAAATTATGAGAATTACAGTTGTTTTACTTACCTACAATAGACCTAAAACACTAGGCTGTGGGCCAATTCTCAAGTAAATTTAGGGTAAATGCCGTTCTAACAGTGTATGCGGTAAATTGAAATACTGTACTAAAAAGCAGGGTCGTTTTACAGACACAAATGGTAAATAGTAGTGGTTTTTGTTTTTGCTACTCGAATCATGAATATATTCCCATGAAATGAAAATGTGCTTGTATATTTATGAACACAGTTTTATTTGTTAAAACTGTTATTTATTTTTCCAATAAGTTTATTGTGTATATTACGCAACAAATTTGAGTAAATATACAATTTAATTTTATTCGTATAAACAATACGAATAATTGGAACAACAACAAGAAAAATTATGACATTAGTTCGTGTGCCTACATACCAATTTTTGTATATTCCTAGAAACCATGTGTCCCTTTAAGCCGTATTTACCTAATTTTATTTACTAGAGAATTGGTACGATTTGAAAAGTAATTTGTACTAAAATTTTAATTTACTGTACTAATCAATTTACCTTAGAATTGGCCCACAGCCTAAACCATGTAATTGTTTGACACAAAAAGCGGAAAAATTTAATATTTACGTCTAGTACGTACATATGTGAAACAAAGGTAACACTCATAAATTTTTTTAGCGTTTTTCGACCAAAATTGGGTCCCAGGTGCGAAACGTAAACAGCATACTCGATCGAAAATAAATAAAATTTGAAACTAAAATGATTTTTAACATAAAATGTAAAGCAAATTTTTCCTTTTATCACAGAATGGGAGTAGGCGAGTAGTAGGAAAAATCTTGTGTGCGTTCCGTGCTTGAAATGCTTTTTGCATTTGAACTATTTTTTATGTTCTCGTCGTTTGGTAAACTTTCATTTTCCTATGATTTTTTTAAACATTTTGTTTCCCTTGGGTTTCCCGAACGAAAGCTCGATAAATTCCGTCCAGCTTAATTTTGAAGAACAGAATGAGATTGGCGAAAATATGATCTTTTAACCCCAGGTAGTCAAATCTGTTTTACAAAATTGTTGGTGCAACCGAAGATGAAATCAGAAAGTCAAAATTTAATTTTCTTGATGACCTAGAGATAGTGGAAACACTTATTTATATGAAACACGGATTCGCCAATTTAGAGCAAGAAAGCATTTAGTTTTGGCTACGGCACCAATTGGAGTAGCTGCGAATTTATTAATTAATAAACGAGCATATACAAATCGATGAAACATCCGTCTCAAGATTTAGGATGGGAAGTGATGATGCAGAAGATATTCGTCGTGTAAAATTGATTATTATAAAAGTGTGCACTACTGCATTCTGCAATGCTATTCCTTGACAAGTTGCTGAAGGAAGCTTTGTAAAGAAACGTTCCTTTTGTTAAATGGAGGGAATTTCCGGCAATGTTTAGCTATTGTTTGTTACACATGCAATGTGGTGTACTGTGTTTTAATCAAGCTTAAAGTATTCGTAAAACTGGCATAGTTTTGAAGAACTGAGTTTAGTAGAATAAATAAAATGCGTTGATCAAGTCGAGTGTATTTAAGTACAGATTAAGTCGATACAAAAGATGAATGTGAGTGCCTTAAATTTCCACTAGAATATTTGAATTAGGATTAGGTTGCCTTAACATATTCTGAATCTTAAAGTTGGAACTATAGTAACGTGATTGAGGAGGAAGTGGTCACTGGATCCCATAAGTTTAAATTTATATTAACTTCAACGATCGATTTTCCAAGTTCCAACCTGGAGCTACCTGTTAAACTTAAACGACGACAATTTAATATTAAGGAAGGATTTGCAATGACCATTGACAAGGCTCAATGTCAAACAATGAACAAAGTTGGGATATATCAGTCAAAGCCTGCATTTGTGCATGAATAATTTTATGTTTCATTCTCAAGGGTGCGTCAGTCCTAGGACGTCAAAGTTAAGATTTGTCTCCTCCGCCCCAGGGACAGCTGAGTCAAAGAAGTACTAAAGATTCGCACCTTCTTGCTTTTCAGCTGTTGGAATGTTTTGAGTAATCTGGGTAATATTTGGTTAAATGCAAAATAATAAAAACAATACAAAATTATGAGAAGCAACTAGAAGAATGAAAGGGACATCAATTGTGAGAAATTGTAAGCAGACAAACACCTATACATGGCACATATATAAAAAGGCGAACAACCGGATTTTTTTTTTGGGTTGTCGTGCATTGGTTTCACAGTATGGTGTTGTGTTTTAAGTGCATTAAGGGGAAAGTGCATAAAAAAATATTTTTTGCTTAGTTCGTTGGTTTTGTAAAAATAATGTTCTCTTTCTTTGGGTCATTGATATTTTCAGGAACTACCTGGTCAACATGGGGCCCAACCGGGATTGGCTTAGTTGTTGTGTTGACGGTTAGATTGCTTTAAAACAAGTGACCGCGTGTTATAAAAAAGAGAAAAAAGAAAAAATCACTATGTTGGAACAGTGTTGACATTTATGATTTGAGATAACGGGAAGTTGATTAGCGGTTATTAGTATTGAATTTTAGAAAATTTTTGGATCTTTAAAATGTGTGTTACTATATCGTGTCTTGCAGTTGCAAACGTGTCAAGGTAAAATAATTTGGTGTACATTATTTTTGGATCAGGACAAATTATCGAGTTGTGATTTGTATTTTGGACATTGGCGAAGAGATTTGTGGGTTGGTTGGAGGCAATTGATGAAGCCATGGAAATTGATCTAAAATTTTATTTTTATCGGAGTACTATTGCAGTACCTGGGTGTGTTAGATGATTTTTTTCATAATTACTTTAATTGATTAGTACGTATAATGTGGATAGTAATTGAAGAGAACTTTCCGCATTAGTGAATTCTCAATACATTGGCT
The DNA here is from genome assembly GCA_932526605.1 of Nephrotoma flavescens. NCBI lineage: Eukaryota > Metazoa > Arthropoda > Insecta > Diptera > Tipulidae > Nephrotoma > Nephrotoma flavescens. The sequence continues at coordinate 262,454,659 of OW052222.1, read as the reverse complement.
TTTAATTTTGTTTGCGATATTTTGAAAGCGATATCACGTTTTCGATTGGATGTAGTTTAGTAGATGCTGTTTGGATTCCTAGTGTATTGTTACGATGACCCTAACCGAATGGAAGAAGAACGTTTCGGAGCCTGAGCATCTGGAAGAGGATGATCTTAGTGTAAGGAATATAGTTCCAAGAAACTGCGGAGAAGAGAGAGGGCAAGACGATGATTATGATTTTTTCATTTTACGGATCCCCAGATACGTCAACAATATAATTTAATTATTATTTATTTTGTCAACCATATAAGTTCGCGGTGTTGAAAAAATGAAAGATGCTTGCAAAATTACACCATAGAGATACCATAGAGGATCCCAGAACAGCTTCAACACAACATCGGGGAAGTCTCCTGGCCAAGAGTGCGACAAAAGACGAAAGCTGTAGATCCAGGGCAGAGTGGTTTTCAAGGATAAAATGTGAGTCAGTAATAAAATGTGTCCAGTCGGCCGGGGAAGGAGAAACCGCTCTGGTGGAAAGAATGACTTTATTGAATTTGAACCTCTTTCGATAGCGAAGGTGGAACGTCACGTACGAATTTTGTTATACACCTAATCCTATTTTTACACGGTAGATACGTTCCAAACTTCAAGTGTAATTGAAAATCGTGTAAAAAAACATTAAGTCTATGATACTGTTAAAGTTAGCCGAAAGTTTCCAGCCGAAAGATAATGCAGATAGTGTCTTGAATACATCAAAAATCAGTCATGAACTCGAATTTAGGAGAATTTAGGATCGAATTACATCATTCGGGTGAAGGAGAAATTATTTCAGTTTATAGAAATTTAAAAATCGATAGGAGCGAGAGTATAAAGAGAGTTTAAAAATAGTCAAGACACTATCTGCATTATCTTTCGGCTGGAATCTTTCGGCTAACTTTAACAAGGTAAGTCTATGGTAAAATAATAAATATTATGTTCCAGAATGCGTTTTTCTTTAAAAATGAAAATATTTTGGTAAATGATATTTTCGACGGAAAGATTTTTTTCTTGAAAAAATTGCGAGACAAAAAACGGATATAAAACTTTTTATTATTTTATGTTCGCATTCCTGGTTACGTTGATACAAAATAGTTTTGTCTAACAAAATTTGAACTTTCGCTTCTTGTTGTTCTCTTTTTTTATAAGTACAATTTTCGATGAATGTGTTCGGCTTATCTTAACCGTTCAAATGGAATGTTGTGAAATTGCCCTTGTATCGAGCTCTTGAGAAGATTGTACTACACGTTCAATGGATAGTTTTACAATAAATGATATTTCCAATTGGTTGGTAATTTCAAAGCCATCTAGACTAAAATAAAATATTAAAGGCCGTTGTGAGTAAGGTTTGGCACGATTTTATTTCAGATACGAATTAAAATGACTGGCGATTGTAAGAGCTTCTAAAGATTGTTAGAAACAAGTGTTTGTTCTAGAAAAGACAAGATTTATTTGCATTATTTTATCATTTGTATCGTAGCCGATTATTTTAGCCAGCTCCGCCGAATACTCTCTGGTTCCGCATCACCTAGTACTACTTCAGGTTTGATATAGAAATACATATCGTCGGTTTAGTGCAACAGTGATACAACTCAAAATTTTTAATTTTTCAGTAGAGCGATTTGAAAAATTACTCAAAATTGTTTGAACAAATAGCGTTTTTCAAAAGTAAATAAAAATAAATTCTGATTAGTAAAAAAAAATTTTTTCTATTTCTACATGTTCAATCGGATCTTAATTTTTATAGTTCTTTAATATTTTGCAAATTTTCGTAGGATAGTTTCCAATATCTTAAAATGTTAATTTCTTTCGCGAATTGAGTGATTTTTTTACATGGAATTTTACCTTATTTGCTAGAAATAACTTCTAAGGCTGTGTGCCAAACTTAAGGTAAAAGTCAATTTTAAGTAAATTTTTCGGTAAATTCAATTATTTTTCAAAAACTCTATGGCAAACTGATCGAAAAATCTCCGGTTTTTAGCGTAGTAAACGATTTACCTTCAGTTTGGCACACAGCCAAAGAGAGTAAGTTTTGATGATACAAAATAATAAAAATATGAATTACTGGGTATCCTTTGATTCGAATATCTTAGAAATGAGTGAAATTTGAGTTGTGTCACTTTTGAATCAAACCGACGATATACTTCTCTAAAAATGGCATAACCAGCCGCTGTTTGCAGTGAATTTAATTTTCGTTCATTATCTGGTTGCCCAGACTTCCTGGTACTAATCCTTTTGCTTGTTTAAACAGTTTTAACGCTTTTGGCTTGATAGTATTATCATTTTCTCAAGAAGCACTTTAGCATCAAATGCGGTTGATCATCGAAATTAAATGATTTTAGAACTGATGACGAACTCTCACGACACGATCTTAAATTTTTATGGGGGTTTCTAAGAAATCAATCTTCGCTTTCTTAATTGCCAGATGATTTAAATTTATGGTCACGAAGTATTTGAAAATCATTCTCTCTCTCTCTATCTCTCTCTCTCTCTCGTGATCGCTCTCTTCCCCTTCCCTCTCGCAGTTGTGGAGACCTAACGTGAATGGGTATCTAATTCGGTTGGATTTAATGAATACCGCTTGATCTGATGGTTGAATTACCTCATCTTTAATTGAATCAAAGATGGAATTGTCAAACGTATAGGTGATATCCTAAAGTCGTTAGAGGTCAGGTTCAGCTCTCGCTTCCGAAACCTATAGCGGAGGTCTTATGAGTGATTTAGAAAGTGTGAGCTAGTATCCTTGATTGATATCCGTATATTTTAAATTTTCAAGGCCAGACTTGAAAAAAATATTTGATTAAATACGGCTATAACGAGTGTATAATGTTAGGCACCTAATTTTTAATTTTATACTGTTCACAACAATAAACATCTTTAATGCCTTTTGATATATACAACTATTCTGGAGCTTGAGATATTATACCAAGATTAACAAAATAATTTTGTATTCCTTAAAACAGTATATATTCAGAACGTGACATACAATCTGATGATAAAATTCTCAAGAGCTTTAATTAGTTCAAAATATAATTAAATTCTAATCTCGATTAAATAAGTTTAGAGTTTATAGGTCATTCCAAGAATGGGTCGCCCACTCACATCTGACCTATTCATTTCACATAGAACTATACGAGTACTACCACACATCTAAGATTATTCTGAACCAATGTTATAGTAAATGCAAGTATACAAGGATATTTATGATGGGAAGAAAAGCATTTGTTTACCATATTCGAACCAAATCTACAAAATGGAAAAAATAGAAATTTCTCTTGTAACATTTTTGTTCCCAGATATAAATATTCTTCACATCATTTCATTTTCGTTTCTGCCTCAAAGCATACATACGTATATTGTTGTACGAAACAAGCCTTCGAGACGGAATTTTATTATTCAAAAGCTATACATTGAACCGAACGATATAATCGATTGAAATTTTTGTGTAAATTGAATTTTATACCTACACAAAATGAAAATTTCTATCTCCGTATAATAAAATGTGAAATACTCCACTTGTTCCGAATTGTTATCCGTCTGAACAATGCCCGAGATAACCTGTTTCAAAGATTATTGTTCTTCTCTTAAATTTAGATTACAACAGAAAAGCTCAGAATACAGATTTTCATCTAGTTTCGACTTATCCCATTTAAAGACTTATGTCGAATGTCGTCTTTTGTGTAGATTATATGTGTAGGAGGTATAATGTAATGGTACATATGTAAGTCGTTGTCGTTCGTCGCTAAAGATGATATTACAAAAAAATGTTAAATTTAATTGAAGTAGGTAAAGTCTTGCGAATCTGAATATTAAGGTGATTTAAGGTATTTGTATCTATGTAGTTTTGGAATTTTCAAGACAAATCTAATTTTTCTTGTGCGAGCATGTATGTATGTGTGTAACAAAGTTATACATTTTTTCTATTCTACTCGTTATCGTTATTTTATGGCGTTGATTAGATTTTGGTAAACACATGGATGTATTTATACCCTAATGATGCAATCTAAATGTTAATGGGGCTAATTTATTTAGATCTATGGGTAAATTGTATTACTTTTCTAACATATCGCATTTATGAAAAGCTTGTGTATTGGCTCTTTGTGCTTTTTGTTATTATCTATAGTTGACATCAGTACTGAGAATAATTTCTAAATAACCATCAGCCTGATTATCTATTTTTCGAATTTCAATTTATCGTAATTGAAGTTGGCCTTACTGGAATTTTCTGTTTATTTCCTTACAATGCTACTAATTATATGAGCAGTACATAACTCAAATATGTAATCTCCATAATTCAAAACCTAATTTTCATCACGTTTTAGCCATATAAACCTCATCTCAGTCCCTCGAATAACAGTGAACCATTTTAAATGAGGCCTAACAAGTTGCTAATTTATTTTTTCTATTATAATTAAGGGAATTGGCTAGACGCTGGTTTTCGCATGTCTGCATGAATTTAAAAAAAATTTGACATTGAAAGAAACTATTACACGAATATAATATTTGTTAATGTTTGGTAAATAGTCTCGTGTCTATCTAATAAGATGTTGAAAATACTCAGTCGTCTCATCAACATTATCCAAACTATATGAGTGTTATGATATCGTTTGTTATAATGGTTTTTGATTATGCCAATTCGATAGCCTGTCACCTCAGCTCTAGGTAGAATTTGATACAGGTTTGGGTGGGTTTAATGAGGTTATGTGGAATGAAATGAAATCTTGCTTGTTCAGGTGTTTTGTCGATAAATTAGATTGTTTGCCGTTCGAGTGTTGGCCAGATAGATAAAACAGAAAAAATGACTACCCATTTCTCCTATCCCTGACAGGGGTTAACCAGTGGGTAGAAACTGTTTTCTTCGTTCGAATATGGGAGAACGGTAAGTTTTATAAAAATATTTTCAAACGAAAATTGTAGCTTATAGAAATACAATTTGCTATGAATTCTTTATATAACTAAAATTTTTCGCTGGCTACTTTAATCATTTTTTCAAATTTGTATGCAAGTGTTTCTATTATTATTTATTACGGAATTATTCGCTTAGTAGGTATACTAAGCGAATAATTCCGTATCGATTTACCCAGTCGAAATTTTTGCCTTAGTAGGGGAAAAAATTATGTTTCTTAATTTAAAAAAGATAAGAAATTTAAAAAAATGATTAAAGTAGCCGGTGAAAATTTTTCGTAATATAAAGAACTAGCGACCCGTGCGACCCATGCGACCCATGCAAGCATGTGTCGGAATTTATGATTTGATTAGAAATAAAAGATGAATTAAAAAAAAAAAATATGCGAGATAAAGGAATTAATATACCTCTAAACATTGTAATAAGTAGTATTTTTATGTTGCAAAATTTAAATGGCAAGTTTCTGAAACTTTGATCTGCTACAGCTCAGCCCAGAAATAACCTATATCGGTGTAATTCCAACGGCTATGAACTTTTCTCACCGAACTCTAAAAGTATGCCAAATATCAACTTTCGACCTATTAACCTTCTCAAGTTGAAAAAAGCTACGGACAAAAAAAGCTACGGACATTTGTGCATTATTAATAAGATTGTATAGCAAATTGTATTGACCGGACAAGTGGTGCAGTGGTTAAACCTTCGGCACTTGAACTGGAGTGTACTGAGTTCGAACCCCATCAGAGGCTAGATTAGATGCAAATGGAATTTTCATCATCAATTAAAATCGCCAATCGGTGATGTTAATAAACACAACTAAGACTAAGACCCTCTGGCCACGTCAATGTGTACAGGTTGACATGGAGCTTGCAATGTGCAGGTTATACTGTAATTGTATATGTAATGTTCAACGTGAAGCTAAAACCGGTGGATGAAAATTATAGATGAAACTAACGATGGTTACTGATGGGAAACTTAACTGGTGTAGATGGCCGGTTGATGGATTATAGAAACAAAAACATTGTGACCACGGATTGAATTTTGTATTTTATTAGTTTTAATGAACTTAAGAATATGAACTTTACACTTTGTAGATTTATTTTACTATTTCATTGGCCAGTCTTTACTGTTCGCTAGATTTGAAGAGAATAGAATTGAATTTAACAATTTTACCAATTATACGTTAACCATACTGTCATGTTTGAAATTTGATAATTAACGTAGTTTGTAGCAAACTTAAATGTATAAAGCTTCTATCAATAATATAAAATAAAGTACTAATTCGATGTAGCTAATTACAATATTAAACGCACTCATCGTAATATATACTACTCTAGTACAACTTTTAATAATGGAAATTATGACAGCTTCAATAACAAGTTTTGTCTTTACAAAATGCATCGCACACGCACAGTTATACAAAAAGATACGTACATACAGTATGTTCAACAAGAGCGCGTACGGCATAACTGTATGTATGTACTTAAAACAATAGGAACAAATATGGGCGGGGCTAACATTTTTTTTATTGTTTCGTCTTGGACGCTCTATAACGAACATTAGTTTAACTGTAACTGTTTAGCGGATAACATATATGAAAGAAACGAGGGCGATTTATAAAAAACGATTTGAAGCTGTGTTTTTTAAGCTCACATCCGAAAGGACCAAAAATGTCGGTTGCAAGTGTAGCAAATTATATAAAAAAGTCGAACACATTTATATAGAAGAGGATTATTATTCAATGTATAAAAATGTTGACGATTTGCCAGATAGAGGTAAAATCCGAACCACTACAAAAAAGGAAAATGAGGCCATCATACAGTTATTTGATGAAAATTCTTCGCTTACGCTGAATGCAGCTGTAGCAAAATTGGCGAAAAAGAATACTATTATACCAAAAACAACCATATACGAAATAGAATTATGGAAGATGGCTACGCATATGGAAATACTTTGGTCAAACCACTGGTAACAAAAAAATAAATAGAAAAGCGACTACAGTGGGCGCATGAACATAAAAACAAAGATTGGACAAATATTGTGTTTACCGATGGGTCATCCTTTTGGGATTTTAATGTTAAAATTCGTGTTTGGGAAACTAAGCAAAAAAAAAGGATTTTCCGAATTGTGAAGCATTCGCCCTAGCTCCATGTACGGAGATGCTTCACCAAGCAAGGTTTTGGTAAATTAATCGTTTCCACAAGGAATCAAAGCGAGGAACTCTAATTGGATCTTGCAATAAGAGAACGATCCAAAACACCATAGCATACTCCGTTCGAAATTTAAACTCAAAAAGAGCATCACAACATTGGATCGGCCATCTCAGACACCTAATTCCAATCCGACCAAAATTTATGAGCACCCACGAAGAATAAGTTGAAAATGTACCATATAAAAAATTTGTGCGCGCTTGCGCGAGTTGTCGGGAAGATATGGAAAAATTTATCACCACAATATGCAGAAAATTTAGTAGGTAGTATGGACAAAAGGAGCCAGGCAATTATTAACAGTAATGGTGACCTTACTATGTATTAGTTGATAGCGCCCTAGAAAATACAACAAACTTTCATAATAAAGACAAAAACAAATTTTAGTTTTAATTTTACTTAGTTTTTTGCCGTACACGCTCTTGTTGCACATAAATTAATATTAATTAGAATTTAATTTGAATTATAGATGGAAGATCTGCAAGTATCGCACCAATCAGTTTCGAACTTAATGAGATTATTGATTTGAACAAATCAGTCATCTCATCAGGCCGCGGCGACTGACGATGATATTTTTACATAGGAATATTGTCTATTTATATAGAACAATACCATGACGTAGTTGTACTACTAGCGAATTACTGCATAGCGTACGAAATTCGATTCTTTCATATTCTCCATCTATACTTAATTTTTACCAATTAACTTTTCGTTTTGTACGAATTACTTTTATATTTTACGTTGTTTTATTGTAATGGTTTTGTTGTGATTGTTCCGTACATTGGTCTAATTCGAGATATACTGAAATAGACCAATGTACGGAACAATCACAACAAAACCATTACAATAAAACAACGTAAAAAATAAAAAAAAAAAAAAAATAAAAATAAAAAATAAAAAATAAAAAAAAAATAATAATAATAATATTAATTACATAAAATTATTAATTAAATTCTTAATTTCAGGTAATCACTAACAAACTTAACTTTACAATGGCTGGTAAGTCTACTGCCATACTTTCTTGTGTTAAATTAATTTTCTTCACTTTTAGGCAATATCAAATTTTAGTAATTGATTTGTCATCAAAAAGTTTAAAAATAAATAGTGAATTAAATATAAAATTAATGTTGTTAGTTCTCCAAACAAGTTGTGTGAGTAGGTGAATAGATGAATGGGTTACCACAACGGTCCAAAATTGACCTAAGTGTCAACCGATTTCAAAAATAGGGCCCATGGGGCGTATTCTTGAAATCGGTGGAAATTACCCCAATCGGAATACAATTTGCTTTGAAATTCACTATATTATGGGAAGGGAGACAAAATTGGTAAACTTGGAAACAAATTTGAAAAAATGATTAAAGTAGCCGGGAAAAAATTCGAATATTATGCGTGAATTCCACAGTGAAACATTTTTTTCAGTAAAATTAACACGGGATAAAAATATAGTTCCATTACTTGTTAGAGAGAAACAAAAAATGTTTCAGTAAAATTTACTGGCAAAATAATACTCGTACAGTAAGTGGGGAAAATGTTGCGTCAAAAAGTATGAAACTCAATACTTTTTATGGGAACATTTTTAACACACCTTCAAAAAATAGTATGCGATGAGAAATATTTCTCGCACACTACGACAATTTTATGGTTGAAAAAATATTATAGTCAAATGACAAGAGAAAAATGAGACGCTGGATATTTTTTTTGTGCCACTATAGTGTTGTATGTAAAAAAATATTCTTTGTAGGATAAAATAAAATTTATAAATTTTTTGTTTCGTTAAAATCGTTTATTTTCAAATTGTTTAGGTTATGTTGCCTCCAATCCGTCACTATTTTGATTATAAATTTTGTTATAAAAAGAAACAAACAAAAATTGCTGTCTTTGTCGCACCAACGTAACTTAAATATACTCTTCTCTTTTCGGTTTCCCAGTATTTTTACTGAAAACATTTGTTTCACTCTGAAATCCACGCATATAGAGAATTTCAAAGAAATTTTTTATTCCGATTGGGAAAATTTCCAACGATTTCAAGAATCGGCGCATATTCTTGAAATTCAATCGAATAAAATCGTCGACGACTTGTCTACCAAAAAACGTCATCCCGATTAAAAAGTAGACGCAAATTTTCTATGGTATAAAACCGAATAACAAAAAAAAAAAAAAAGATTATGGCGTCATATCTCTAAACAACAAAAAGAAGCCCTAATTTAATAAACTTTATAGAGGCAAATCAGGCTTTAATAATATATGACAATACAATTAACATCAACAAATATCAAATTTTTTGACATAACTATAATCACCATACGACGAGAAGCTGACTTCGTTGAGAGTGGTGTAAAAAAGCTTCGATTAATTTCAAAAATTCGGCAAAATGTAGTTTCGAATTTTTGATAGAGTTTTAAAAATCGAAGACAATTTTATTCGATTGAATTTCAAGAATATGCGCCCTGAACAACCTTAAGTGCTCTTAATTCCGTAATACGGGATAGTAGTGTGTAAATTAAAAGTCATGAAATTCATGTCATGAAAATTATCCTCCGTTTTGATGGCCGCAATGGAGGGTGTTACCATTGGTGGTATTATGGATTCCTCTCTCACACCATCTACGCTCTAGTGCAGGTACGTCCAATGAGTAAGTTTTTACCTCGTTCGAAAGGTTCTGGAGATTTTCAGGTTTTAAAATGCCTAGCACGTTCTGTGTTCCCATTTTTATAGCGTTGTCCGTGTACATTGATGTTTTTTTGTCAGAGTAGGTAGTTGGCCCACCGCCCAGTTGGCAACCCACTTATTAAGTGTGTGGGTAAGGTTCTGGAAAGAAATCTTAATTGATCCTGCCTACCTAAAACATGTTTAATTTAAATTTATATTTATTATTATTTATGCATATATTTAGCCTGGAGGTGAACATTTGAACTACACGAAGGATTGAGTTATTCCTAAACCTACCGGATTGAAATTTTTCATTTCGAATTGAAATTATATGGCATTGTTGTTGTACAATTACGAAAGTAAAAATGATTTTATTAATTATAATTTTAGATTGTACTGTGGATAATTTAACAGTGTAATGAAACTTTCTCAAATTATCCCACTAAGAATTTAATATTGAGTGCTACTAACACATTTGGATTTTTTGTTATTTTATGTTAGAAAATTTATTTTGTGATTGAGCCAGGTGTTATCCTGTCAATTTTAGTATTTCACAGCCACCTCAGCTCCAAGTTAAATATCTTCAAGGGACAGTGAGAACGAGGAAAGACTTAACCTATTCAATCAGTATTCATTCCAGATGTAATATAAAACTGTCAATAACCTGTTAAACCATTACGAAACATTAATGTGTATTTATCATGAACATCAACTCTTTAACGACACTACAATAAAGTGATTATGTGTACACATAATTAGTAAGAGGATTTATGAGTTGTATGTTCAAAAATTCGTGACAAACACAATGCCACATAAAAAACCAAATAAATACTTTCTCAAACATCGTACAGAACTTAATCCCTATAATACATGTAACATGGTGACATAAAGGGAAAACTTAATAGACAAAAGAATTTGTGTCGTATGTTCCTTCTTATGTACGTACAACATCCCAAAGATTATCAGAAAACTCTAAAACTTTACGTTATTATGTTTATGTCGAGTTCGTTATCACGAACATTACACATCCAATCGAATTTTGGGAAAACATAAAAAATATTAATTTTTATGGTTTTATGTTATAAGAATGTTTCATGTTCATACTTATGTACTAGACGAAACTTTATAAGAAGCTTTTAAAAAAATGAAAAGAAAAGCAGTTATGCTAGCTACTTACCCAAAATCAGCTATTTTAACCGTTTTGTCCGCAGCAACAAGTACATTCCTTGCGGCCAGATCACGATGAACAACTTTATTTTTCGATAGAAATTCCTGCAAACGAAAAAAAAGTAAAATGTTAAAGCTGACGTATTTGAAAAAACTGTTGCATGGGCGCTAACTAAAACACTAATTTTTCTATCTAGGTTATGATTCTTTGTAATTTTTTTTTTTTGTTAAGATGTTTTTGATGAGTTTGGATGTTTTTGATATTGAAAAACAATATGATTTGCTTTGTTTGTATGTGAAAATTGTAAATGATGTTGGACGTATACTCTTTTCTGTTTAGGAATTATCGTTTTATAGATAGGTAGGAAAATCGTCTTATATAGGTAGAAAGACGATTCAATTTCGAGAGATATACCCAGGTAGATGAAATAATCTTATAAATCATTAAAATTTGTTTCGACATAAGCACATTAATTTTGCTTGACCTTTGCGATAAAGAAAAGTTATGCAAATCATTTATTTTGAACCTTTTCCAGGTGAGGAAGGCTTTAGATGGACAACAACAAAATGAAACAGCTACTCACCATACCAGAACAAATTTGCTTTGCAAACGATAATAAATCCTCGCTCGTTACAAAATCACATGACTCATTCCACTTGTTGTTCATCATTTCAAACCGTTCAGCTAGATAATTTGAGATTCGCTCCTCATGACTATTATTGTTGTTGTTATTATTTATATTATTGTTACTATAAAATATTTGATTTCCATTGCTATTATTACTATCACTATTATTACTGCTACCGTTGCTATTATCACACAGCAATTGGGATTTGCTGTCACTATTCGTCGTTGTCGTTTTATCACAAGAATTTTTTAACATTTTGTTAAATTGTTTGTTATTATGATCCAAATTATTACTACTATTTAAACTATTATTATTATTAACAATATTACTATTATTACAACTATTCATATAACATTCACAATCTTTTATTTTAATTTTATTCTTTTTCGTATCGGCCGGTTGTGAACATGTTTGGTCGATTGTTGAATAATTTAATTTTAAATTCATGGCGCACAAATCACTTCCATTATTATTATTATTATTACTTGTAACTGTATTATTATTATTATTGCTGTAAATTTCTACGTTACACTTACATGAATTTGTACATTTTGTATTGTCAATTGTGTACTCGTCGTATAATTTGTTTATAATTAGATTGGTCGTGTTAAATTCAATGTTATTCGCCTGATTATGGGCACAATTTAAATAGTTTAGTTCGCATGCAATAGATGACTCTGATCCTTCGTGTTTTTCTTCATTTGGTACCGCAGTTGTTAGATCATGATCATCGGTATCGTTTAAATCAATCGGTGTATCGTCGGTTACGTTTTTATATTTGAATGATTTGTCCACGAATGATGTGTCAAAATTAAATACACTCTCGGGGGTCTTCTGGGACGCCAATGATGGTGTGTGACAGTCAGAGTCACTGATTGTATTTTTATTGTGTTCTTGGTCGCTGTTTTGATTGTAAAGCGCTTGCATAAGTTCATTCCGAGATTTTGATGAGTTGGAACTTTTTTGGAAGAGTCTCTGCCACTCTAATCGCAGGAAGTTGAGTAAGTTACCTGAAATATTTGTTAACAAAAGTTGTTGTTAATATTGTGGATACATTAGTAAAATGTACAATAAAAACACTACAAATGAGATACTATTAAAATTAATCAAAACCTAAAAATAACGATAATGCAGATTCAGTTGTACCATGGTTGGCAGCATAAAATGTTGGTAATACAGATTCAATAACATCAACGAGGAATGGTGGCTGGTAAATGCCGGTAGTGCAGATTCACAGAAATAGTCATCAAAAAAACAATTCAAATGTTAAAAAATAATTTTCTTAATTCAAAAATGTTTATTTTATTCCATTCTGTAAACATTTCCAGGAAAAGAATGATTATGCAGAGAGTGTCTTTTCTATCCCAGCTAAAAAAATATTTTATAGCCGAAAGATATATTACTCGAAATAAGTAGTTCTAATATCACCTACAGAAATTCGAAATTAGAATTTAGCCCGGGTTTACCTAGGATTATGAACTATTTAATGGCCATAGTAGGATCGATGGGATAGTGGGCTTTAAACTAGTAAAATAAACGTTGAACTTGAATAAAATAATAATACAATAAATTTAAATTTAATTTTACATTTTATTTGAAATTTAGCAGCCCATTCCCTAATTTTGAAGAATAGATTTTTAAATTATTTGATAGTTGTTTAATTTTAAACTTTGCTTCGGCGCAAGGCGGGGGTAAAGTTTAAATATCTTAATATTCTTATGGTGTCATCTAGGTTTAGACATAAATTGACGCCATGAAAAAAAATGAAAGTAGTGAGAGGTGATGATACGGAGAGCATTGAAAAAATGCAACACAAACATCCCCACTCCAAAATTAGTTTATTTGCAAAGAGGTAACGGACGAAGAAATGATGCGATGTAGTATCAGGCCGAATAATTGTATTTGCACTGTTTAGATTTTAATCAAGATTTTCTAAAGTACTTATAATATAACTTTAAAATAAACTATTATTAAAAAAAAGAAGCCGAAATGTTATACCTTTTCGCTTGGACTTTTGGTAGAGGTTGCTCCAAACTGTGGAAGCGACAAAATAACGAAATTGTCTTTGTAAGTTTGAGGACGCAAATTATGATTTAAGAGAAAATGTAACATTGAACGAAAACGGAAAAGTTATCGAAGTGACAGTGATAGCAACTCACATCTTCGTGAAGGGGCTTTATTCAGAGCATGTCACCACTTGTGGTGTACGATTTAATTACACCGTTATTGTCATATCAAATATTTTGTAAAGAAAATAATCGTTGGCGTTGGTTAGTGTTATCATTTTTCTTCACTGAACATTCACGCTAACCGATATGTAACTAGTGCTGTTTATGTTTTTTGGTGGGTATATTGAAACAATTACATACTAGAATGATTAATATGACCAGTATATCGATTTTGTCTCGTGAGACACAGTGTATAATACACAATTATGTCTTTGTATTTTTCTTTTGTTCATATTTGTGTCATTTTTATGATGAACAGTACCAAAATACCACGATGCGGGCGAATCGGTTTAATTGTTATGGTGCTTATTGCCTTTTCTCAACACATTACGTCTGCTCTCGAGCTGTGGTGTGTCATTATTTAACATGCTAATATATTTTATATTTAACATTTTATTTTATTGTATCATTAATTAATTTTAGATGTGTTAATAAAATTTAATAAGTAAAAAACAAAATAAATCGACATAAACTATTTAAAAAGTAACACTATGTGAACAACACAAAAATATGGCGTTCACTATGGATAATAGAAAAAACAAAAGCAATGATACGTCACATGCATGTGCAGTAAAGTAAAACAAACATACGCGTGTCAACAACACAAACACAAATACAACTACTAATCTTTCCGGTTACACTCATTTCGTTTCACACATTTTGGGACAAAATTGGTATACACAAGTCATGGCCGCCTCAATTCGCGTTCCGTGAAATAATGAAAATGAAAAGTTGTTTTCATTGGCAATCTAGTAGTTTGAATTATTTGCATGTAATTTTAAATTTTACTATGTGAAATCTCATGGGGAATGCAAACTTACTCGATTGCTAATGAAAAGAACATTTCATTTTTATTATTTCATACGGAACGCGAATTGGCTTCCAAAAGTGGAAATAATGAAAAGTAGAAGACAAAAATATAATGGTAACTTTAAATTATATTTTACTTACCCTTACAACAATACTCGGTCAATAGCATCATCTCACTTTTATTTCTGGTACAGTGACCTATGATTCCAACGATATTAGGATGTTTCCCCACCGACTTCATCACTTCAATCTCCCGTCTAAATTCCATATAATCATCTGTCGATGGTTTATCCTTTAACATTTTAACAGCAACTTCCCTTTCTTTTCCTTGTTCTTGCAATAATATTCCTTTTTTGACCAAGCCAAATGCCCCTTCCCCCAATATTCCCAATATTTTAATATTGCCCCGTGGCACCTCCATATTATCATTATCGTTAATAAAAATTGAACAATCGATGATATCATTCTGCAGCACCGTTTCCAACTGACTCAAATCGATGATATTTTTGGCCTTTAAATTGAACGTGGAATTTGGATCGATTGGCGCTTTTTGCTCCAACTCTTCAAAATACCGACATCGTTCCTCGTATCTTTTTAATTTGGCACGTCGATGGCAAATCAAAATGATGATTAGGAATATCATAGCCAGCAGGAATAGAGGCGCAATCACAGCAAGAATTATTTTTAGTATTCGTCGTTTGTCTGAAAATGTACAAAAAAAAGAGAATGTTTACTAAATCTGTATTTACTCGTATGATGTACGTGCTTGAAACTTTATGGTGCAAATTTAATTTATACAATTAATGGTGGCTGACTAAAATAAAACCCTCAAAATATACCATCCTTTAGGTTTTTTAATGAAACCTTGCAACTTGTTGGTAAATTAATATTTATTTATTTCCTTATGGGGATTCTCCAATTAAGATTGTTGCAAGATTTTATCTCGCTTGTGTCAATTTGAAATCTAGCTGCAATCTAATTAGAATGTGAAATAAATTCATATAAAAAAGGAAGGATCATATAAAAAACAGAAATTATCGTTATTCGATAAACTCCCACTCTGTTTGTGTTTCCCTAAACACAAACTTCTTAATTTATTTTCTGATTTCTACGATTTCCGAGACATTTTATCGCAGCTAACGATTTTGCAGAAAAAGAAATGAGATAAAAAAGGAAATATACTGTTTTTGGAATTTTTATTATTTCCAACGCTTGTTCGTTATTGTGGGTGGTGTTTGAATTTGATGGTTATGGCGGTTAGATATGTGCGGTGTAATTGAAATTTTTTATTAAAATATAGTAAAAAATGTAGAATGAAATTTTTATCGTTGTATTGTCACGATACTGTGCTCTATTGATTATCAGGATGATTAGATATCAATCGTATGCATAACTTTAAGTTAGCATCTATATACCTTGTACAAATTTAGGGATGTATTGGTTGTGGGTAACAGCGATTTTATTTTATGATTAATCTACTTAAATCGGGGTAAACAGAACATATACCGGCATACAGGCACAAGCATAGAGTTCAGAAACAAGTGTTAAGAAATCTTGAGGGCGAGAAGAGACTACGGTACTCCCATTTAAGTACGAGCAAAATAAGAAAAACGTCGTCTGCATCAACTATTAATATAATTCGAAATTCACAGATTTCTTAAACATTTATGGAATCAACAAGTGGAAAATAAAAACTTTATAATAAGCCCTACTGTTCAATTGAAATTGAATGAGTTTGAATTTGTTTAATCATCTCATCGCTTATCATCATATCAAAATCATCATTTTATTTAGTTTGAAAATATTCGTTATGTGGAAATGATATTCGCGTTTCATTAAAAATTTTAATTTATTTTGCTTGTTTGGTTCGAGTTAGTTGGTGTATTGAACAGAAAACACAATATAGATTGAAGGATTGAAATAATTATTTATTCTGTAATCGTTTTGCATGAGAAATTACAGCGCCCCTCATCGGCAGAAACGCGCTTTTAAAGTTGTACTGTTGTAAGCTGATTACCGTGGAAATATTATTTTTATTTTTCAATAGGGCAGGTCTAACAACATTTTATCGTACCTAATTTGGCAAAATTCGTTAACTTTTCAAGACTGTCTTCTTACGTTTGGCTTCTCCAACGTTTATTTGATGTTATTTCTAATCAAACACGCTTATTGATATTAAACAATCATTAACCCAATATGTAATGCCAATTGAATTCCGCTTACATTCGCGTGCAAAATCCACACTCTTTCTATGGAAAGAACCATGCAAAGTACATGTATATTCATACTACTCGCCAAAGAAAAGTGTCACAAAAATTCCAGTGTGAGTGTGGATCCCGTCTAAAAAGAGAAAAAATCAAAGTGGAAATAAGGTGGAAATTCGTTGGAAACTCGGGTGTATTCCATATACATTTCCCTACTAATTTAACACACTTTATAGCAGGCAAATATAGAACAGCTTTCCATAGCACTTTTACATGGGATTAATAATAATTTTCTATTGAAATTAAAAAGAACTATTTGTTGTAATTTTTATATTTTTCAGATATTCAAAACATATTTCTTTTAAAAATAAAAGTATGTAAATAAATAAATAAATTTTAAAAATCCGCTTATAGGTTATTGATTGACGCAGGGTATTAATTGACATGTTCACGTGCCATCCGCCTGTTAGATTTTCACACAGCATCTTAAAAAAATAAAACAAAAACGTTTTTTATTATCTCTTTAGAACAATCCGATGGCGACCAGTTTATAATTAAACTATTATTTTATAATTAAACTAACTAAAATTAATGATTAAACAAAAATACACGCATACACAATCGTGTGCATATTCACTCGTCGACCTGTCACATGAAACTGAGAAGGAGAAAATAAAAGATTCAATAATCAATATACAAACAAAACACAAAAAAATAAATAATATAACCGCGAAACAAAGGGAGAAAGACAATTATTTTTCTCCAAAATCGATATTTTTGTGTCTTTGATAGTTTAGTTTTACAACAGTTTTACATACCAGATATAGTAGTCTGGAACAGAACCGTCGAGAATTTACTTCTGTATAAATCCAGGCGAGTCTAGAATATTCGTCGGTACATAATACAATAAAAACGAACGCAATGAGTGAGTCATTCAGGAGATACAATACGCGAAAGATTAAAAGCCAACGAGAACGGAGCGAAAATTTATTAGTGGTTATCGCAATTCATCCGGATTTGACAGGGCAAATTTGTAACAATTGGTAACAGCGTTGGGATTGTGAATATTAGAAGATAGATAGAAGCCTTGTAATTTACCGATGTGTGGTTGCAAAATGAATTAATATTGCGACTGCGTAAGGCTTATTCGGGTAATTATGAGTTTGAAGGTGTAACAGAGGAAAACTAGATGATAATAACAAAACCAAATGTTTGATCAACAAATTAAAGAGAAACAACAAACAATAAAAGATTTGAATCGAGAAATGACACAAGAAATTAATAAAATCAAAATAGGTAACGAAAGATTCGAGAAGAAAATAGAAAATTTCTAGATGTACGCGTCGAAGTAGAGAAGTTGTAATTTAAAGGTTCAACGTGTCGAAAAAATTCTTCTTTGCCTGAAATTAAATGTAATAATATTGCAGGTAGTCCAGGCGGTACACACTCAAATAAACTCAAGTCACAGATATTCATTAATAAAATTTCATTTCGAATTTTCAAATTACAATTTAAAATGGCCGCAAATAGAATTTCTTGGGATGAAGCTAGTCATGTCGCAGAATAAATAGTAGCTCTTAAGAGAGGAGCAACCGAATAAATTAATATCGAATTCGTCTTTTTGACTAAGTCAAAAACAATTAAGTTAATACAATAGTGAAAGATTTCACTTAGGAGCAGAAAATGAAGCGCCACGATTACTAGAACGATACATGTCTAAAATCTGTATTACACAAGAAAATAATGGAAGGACCACTATGGTAACACACAGAATTGTACTGTGTGGAACAGAGACACCGATTCGCTAAGTTCCTAGAATATTACCTTCGGTAATACGAGAAGAAGTGGATCAAATGACTAAGACATGCGAGTGGTAGAAGTTATCGAGTCATCGAGCAGTCTTTTCGATAACTCAAATCAATGACACATTTAACACATTATTGGGCCCTGCCAAATGCAAGAGGAAAATCACCGCAATGGATTATGGTAATTTAATGTAATGCCATTTGGATTTTGTAATGTCCTAATGAATTTTGAACGATTAATGAAACTCGTACTAAAAGTATTACTTTGGAGACGGTGTCTTGTATATTCAGATGATATTATTGCCATGTTTTTGTAGTGGATGTGAGGAACCTAGCTGAAGTATTCGGTCGAATATAATCCACCGGGTTAAAGTTGACACCTAAGAAATGTTCACTAATCAGAACAGAGGTAAAGTATTTCGGTCACTAAGTAACCGATGCAATCATGCCATTGGCTGATACAACCATTACACCATGTTAGATCAGAGGAGAGCCAAGCCGAAGCGACATTCCCGGGTCAATACACTAAAACCTATCGTCGCATATTGCAAATGATTTATGTACCACACAACGCTTACATCCAACAACACAGGTGCACCGTCGAATAGAGAACGGGATTTCTATAAAGAAATTCACTGCCTCAAACCCTCAAGGAAATTAAGCAAACTAGCACTCTTTTCTCTGAATCCGGTAGATAACAAAGCTAAGAGTGAATGGTCGGCTAAAATATTCGAATCTGAAGCACACAATCTCCACGTTGCACGGTGGCATTCAATTGTCCTTAGAACATTTGAGGAACGACCACTGGATTATTGATTGTAAGTGGGCTACCAGAGTAAAACCCAGGAACGCATTTGCCAAAAAAGCAATCGACTATGCCGGTCCTATCCGATACAAGACCCACAAAGGTTATAGAGCTTTGAAAACACAACCACATAGACAAGGGACGTTGCAGGAACCTGCCCGGTTTAAATTGTTATTGCATTCTACAACAATTTTTATGGCAATACAATTATTTAATATCAGACAAAGAGCTATTATGAAAGCAGCAAACGAATGAAGCGAGGTTTAGAGCCCCAGTGGTCCTTGGGTTAGCGGACATGTTCAGAGTCCTCACTCAACGAGAGGCTGACAAATATATTGACAATATAATAACTATCAATTTAGTAAAATATAACAAAAATTATCACATCGATAAACAACTTGATCAAGGATCAATATCGTATACACGGCGGTTATCGCTTCTTCTGATAGTGCCACAAATTTTTTTAATCAACTTTTGTAAATATAAATTTTTTTTTAATGTAATTTTAATTCGTTGTATACTTTAGGGGATGAGAGCTGCCGCCCAAAGGGCTTTTCCAGAATTTATACAATTCTTCAAGTGTTAAATTTTATTCATAATTTTAAACTAAGTGAAGCAAAATGAACAAATTTCAAAATTTTCCTGGAAAAATTGCAAAATTTTCCCGGAAAAATTACTTGTACTGTCGAAAAACTGTTAAGATAAATCCTAATATCAAAATTTGTATAAAAATTACACATTTGTACGAATTTTGAATAAAATAATACGCAATTTTTTTTTTAGTGAACATTTTCCCGGGAAATGGGGTGTTTTTCTAAAAAAATTTAGCTTTCTCTCCTAAAAACTCTTGATCCTGCATTTAAAAGTTTTAAAAATTTATACTCTTTACCTGATTTTCTCGATGTATACATAAAGCAAACTTTAGCCAAGTTTTTGTTATGCTCAGGGTAGAGCTCGGGAAAAGCAACAGTATGATAAGCACAACAGGCTCAAAAACACATATTGAAAATGCAAATTGCAAAATAATCAGTCTAAAATATTTTCAGAAACCTAACACCGATGCAGTAAAAAGTGTTAACTCAAATAATCAGTACTAAACAAACTCAGAGCAGAGGTCTAATTTTTTAATCTGTTATTAAAATTTGAAACACTAGTGGATGTCTAAAGTACTGCGTCCTTACGTAGGGGTCATACTAAGTGACATTACAGTCATCAATTTGGTTACATCTTACAATCAATTTTATATTTGGTTCGGGTTTCATATCCTTGTGCCTTGCTTCAAATTAAGAATAAAATCATGTACCATAAACCATGGAAACAATTTATCATTTTTATGTGCGTGTAGATACGGTACGTTTCCAATTCCCAGTGATAAGGACGAAATGCTATAAGAAAAATATTTGACATCACTACTATCTTTAAATCGAAAGAATATTATTATGTTTGCGTTGTTTATCTCGTCTCAAATATATTACTTCCCAATAATTTTTGTTGAGTCATATTATTGTTCCTTTAATTGCACATAAATTAAATTATTGGTTCAATTTTTAGGGTTAAGGTTAATAAAGAAAAGAATAAGAATAAATAAATAAAATAAATCAAAATTTAATGATAATGAATCTAGAATCATGGCCATAGTATGGAACGTCGCGCATGGTCAAAACAAATTATAGTGTAAACAAGCATATAACGTGAACATCTCTGCAGGAAGCCTAAAAAATGGAAACATTATCAAATCTGTCTAAGCAGAATCGAAAATTTCGTTGTGCATACGTCCCATAGGGTATATATCCTCATACACGTTGCTTTCTAAGGACCAGACTCTATTAATAGTATTATATTAGATTTTCAAATCGCTTTAATATTTAATCTGCTAACTTTGCTTTTTCGATTTATCGTCCGATTAATTTTTATTTTTTTATATATCGTTAGACTTCCGTATAAACCTTAATTATACGGTACTTGGATGTTTGGATCGTTATATAAACCTAAATCAATTTATCTTCCGGTAAGTATCAGATATAACCAACCTTAAAATTGAAATTTTAAATGTTCATAAAAAATATACGCGAATTTCTGATTCACTGATAGTGCGAATGTCAAGTATTTTTCTCATTTCATTGTTATCGGCTTTAAACGCGTCATTACACAGGAAAAAAAACTAATATAAATCGTTAGCTTATTTTACAATTTATACAAGTGTTCTATATGCCAAGGCGACGACGACACAAAAATATGTCATCCATATATTATCCACCAAACTCAGAAATAATCTATATTTTGGTAACAATTTATTATTCAGGTACATGATGTACAATGTTGCTTGTAATAATCCTTGTGCTTCAGATATTTGGCTTAGTCATTCTAATTCTGTTTTGTGTTGTTAAGACTACGTGATATCGATACTTAACCATGTACTTGTACATATTTCATTCTAAAATAATATATGTACGGAACAAAAATTTAGCTCAGAGCTGTTTAACCAATGCACCGTGAGTCGTCGATTTTTCTTGGATTGTGATCATGTGTGACTGACGTTCATTGGTCGCGTTTCTTGTCATTGCCAATCTACATCAATTCATACAGTCAAATTGTTTACAAATCCTATTTAAATAAAAATTATTTTCTATATACGCCTGAATGTCTGCTATAAGTAATACAAATTTTGAGCTTACGGCAAAAAATTAGTGCTTATCGATGAACCGAGAAGATGAGAAAATACAATTAATATTTCGCCTTAAAGACGAAGCAAATAAAACAGGAATAATTCTAAAAAAAATCAGCTATAATTTTAGCCGAATTTCATCATTATCCAAAGGCGGCTCAACGAACAAAACAGGCGCTTAAAATAAAAAAAATCGCCCCAGAAAGATACTATATTAAAAATATAAATTGTGTATTGAGGTTCAATTCAAAAATCCAAAAATAAACAATGAGATAGCATATTCCTAGTAGGCATGTTCATTGCCGTCCGAAAATATAGTGGCCGAATTTGTGCTAATCCAGAATTGGACTAATTCCATTGAACAACAACGACCGTTGAATAAACATTTTTCTGAAATAGAATGTTCTAGAAACCAATAAGGTCCTTATGTTCATTTCCATCCGAAAAGTATAGTGGATTTGTGTTATTCTATAATTGGCCGAATTCCATTCGACAGCCAAGACCGTTGAATTAGCGAATGACTGACATAAAGTTTTCTAGAAACCAATAAACTTGGCACTTCCGATTGCATATTCCTATCAGGTATGTACATTTCCATCCTAATTTGTGCTAATCCAGAACACCTACCGTATCAACTCTACTCGGGACCTTCTGACGGAATTCCAGACACAAAAAACGAGGCATACACACGATTAAGGAGGGATATAGACACGATTAAAGCTGGTTCCTGTGAATAATATTACCATATCAGGAAAATGTCCTATAATACTTATTAAATTTATACAAACGGGGGTACGCGTGTATGAATAAAACCAATAAAACACAACACAACCTTATTGTAATAGTATTTTGGTTAAAGTAAACATTCAGGCGAATGTATATAGTATAACTTCTACGTGGTGTTTTATTAGGCAATTACATGATTTTCTAATGGGTATTACAAGAGGCTCATGCGATTAAAAACATTTTTTAAAGGGCCTTAGGTACATTCCAAGTGTATCAAAGAATTTTCACTAAAATATGTGGGAAGGATGTACATAATATGCATTCATAATTCACAAGCGGTTCCCGATTAAAAAATTATATTTTTTAATATCATTGGACTTTCTGCCAGACTCATTAAAAATTATATAATTGCCCACGAACGCTGCTTTGGGTCCAAGCATTCGGTAATATCACTCAATTTGATGCTAAATACCTATAAAATATACTTAATAATCTACTTAGATTGTAAGTCATGGAAGTTTCAACATGAGCACTCGTATAAACATTTTACAATATAACTTCGCCTAAATGTTTACTTTTACCAAACTATTTTAAAACTTAATAAGCACCTTTTACTAAACTTAATGATGGAATATGTCACCGATGAAATACAGCAAGGAGTTAGTTACAGCGATTATCTCGGCGATTATCTGAAAATGAAGTTATACGTCGTATATTGAGCACTACTAATGCATAGTGAGAAGTTTCCAAAGGGAGAAACCGCGGGAGCTGAACAGTTATAAAAAAAATACAAACCCAATAATTTGTATTGTTCAATTTTTGGTTGGTTTTATTCTGTGATTGTCCTCTTTATTTAGTTGTATGATCTGGCAACCCTAAACATGTCACCACTGATGATGCCACAATTTTCAATGTTCACATCTGAGTCAAGTTTTGAATTTGCGCTTTAACATTTTAAAAACCAAGCAAAATGTGGTTTATTTAACGCGTGATAGAGAGTATTTGAAACTTTATTTATTAATAAAATATTTCAATTTTTAATTATGTACAGAGTGTGTTAATTATCGCCAACCAAAAATATTGACATACTGAATGAAGAACATTTACCGTGAAATACTTTTTATTGTGCGTTATTGGCTGCCAATCAACCATGAGACATTATTTGCAAATCAAACAACGAATCGGACGCTAATACACTTCCATACAAAACCAGTTTTGTTGGTTTGAGTTAGTTCTTACACTTGAGTGCCTTTACAAATAGTTGAAAAACACTGCCATATATGACATTGGGATCTTTATGTACTCGCACACCAGTCACCAGTGAGACATAAATTTCAATTATTCATATTCAAATGTATAGGATTTTATTTTGTTGTACATATACTTACGGTAACATTGTCGTTGTGCTTTTTGTGTATGTACTGATAAAAAAACTTATGTGAATATGATTTATCGACTGCCGTGAATAATTTATGCGTGCTTTCAAACGAAGGAAATTTTTAATTTTATATGCGAATTTATTAAAGCTATGTGACTTGTGACTAGACGAATCCCATTTACTGACTATATAGGGTGTTCGACGTACGGGCAACGACTTTCGAAGCTTCGCGAAAACTGAAGTTTCTCGAAATATATATGTATGTATATGTGCGGTTCAGATATTTATTATTCTAGATAATGCCGTTGGTAATGCCGACCAGACTACTCTGTGGTCACAAATAAACCAAAGCACGTAAGCGACGTACAATTCAAAATCCACCCAATATTCATACCTTTAGGTCGATACATTTAAAAAGTTTGACTTAGACTAGTATTCAAATCTTCCACTTGTTGAATCTGAAAGGTAAAATGGGAAAATCAAGTTTTATTAGAAAATCTCTATATGTGTGGAAAATTCTTTTCATCTCAATCTAGTTGTACCACACAAACGATTTACATGCAATAAATACTTTGTCTGGCTCAAAAGAATCTAAATTTATCTTCTTTCCAAGCAATAAATTAAAAATTTCTAAGACAAACATTTTAATTTGTAAATTATTGTGATTTTGGTGGTTTTTCTTACTAGATTCAGCTAACTGCTTATTACATTTTGCGTCGACTGTTCAAAACTATGTGGAGAAGAAACATAGAAAATATTTATAACACAACGGATGGGATGGTGGAGTCTAGAAGAGATGGTATTCACCTGCAATCAAAACATTTGTTAAAACATCCCAAAGCTTCAGTGGCAACTATCAACCGTTGTCACTGTAATACGTAAGTATCTGGTAAAGAGTCTACCTTTGCTAGCAGTAGCGAAGTGAGGAGTAAATTGCGGCAAATAATAAACCTATGGCATGGTATCCTCTTTGAATAACAAGAACTAAGAAGTTGCCTCGCATCATCTACGACGTAGGTAGAGATGTTTCCATCGACGACCTGAATGCGGCGATTGTCAATCAGAATAGAATAATTTAATAAAAAACCGCAGAATATAATATATTGGTTGGTCCTCTTGCATAGGGTGCAAGAATTTATTAGGGCCAAAATGTCCTTCAAATGTCATGCATTTCGGCTATTTGCAAAATATTGCAAAGAGAAAGAACAAATATGTGGACACTGCTGTGTTTCTGGGCATGACCAGAAGGTCTATCCAAAGAAGACAGAGTCACCAAAGTGTGTCTGCTGCAAAAATGCTAATAGTGCATTTACTCTCTAAAGTAGGAGTAAAGTGTAGACCGCATATAAATTGGTATTGAACCTAATGATGAGAAAGACAGTTTAAGGCAATTTTCTGATCAAGCGTCGAAAACATGATAGAACAAAAATGCCGTGGTGGTCAAACGATCTTACCATCAAACGTACTACAGTTCATAAACACAGTTCATAAAACTGTCGTGCCATAATCATATATGCCGTGCACAACGCAATCTAACACCAAACATGAAGCGGGAGGAACACTTTAAGAAGTGAAGTTTTTTCTTTAAGTGAAAAAGCCACGATTGCCATCAAGACCATTCAAACAATAGCTCCAGGCCTAAACAACATCGAGGTCGAGGTACTACAAAGATCATGGCCAATAATAGGAACATTACTAGCTTTCTGAATGCTTGCCTGGATAAAAAATACCCGCCTTTTTTGCCAGGCCCGGCCCTCTCGGATTATCACTTGTTCCAGTCGATGACGCATGAGTTGGCGGGGCTACA
Organism: Nephrotoma flavescens; assembly: GCA_932526605.1. Classification (NCBI taxonomy): domain Eukaryota; kingdom Metazoa; phylum Arthropoda; class Insecta; order Diptera; family Tipulidae; genus Nephrotoma; species Nephrotoma flavescens. The sequence goes on along the minus strand of OW052222.1, from coordinate 262,428,658 downwards.
CTTGGCCAGTTTCGAAGAAGTGCAAGATTGGTTGGATGACGGGCTTCGGTCCAAAGACGCGTCGTTTTATAGTCGTAGTATTCATGTATTGCCAGAGAGATGGCAAAAAAGTGTAGATAGCGAAGGACAATACTTTGAATAAACCATTTGTTACATTTCTATTGAAATTTTCCATTTTTCATTTTTCAAAAAAAAAATCAGGAAATTTGTTGCGCACCTAACACTAGAGAAATTGATTACTGGCAGATTGTTGAATTTATTTCAGAGTAGGGGAAAATACACCGATAATCAGTTGACTTCAGAGAAAATAAGTCCACAGAGTACGCTATGGTCAACATAGTAAAGGAGTCATAGCAAAAGTATTTCTTAGGAGTTCCATTCCCAGATGCATCTGGAGGTTTTGATAATCGGTGGTCTTATAATGAAAAAGTTGAGAAGAATGGACAGTACATTTAATATTTTTTCGATCATTAACAACTACTTCTTAGACAGATCAGCTACCGTCAAACCACTGAACGCTTTCCAAAAGTGTAAATATAGATTATCCACAAGGCTCAACCTTGAACACGCACCTCGGAAATATAGTTTTCAACAGTAGTATGCAAGATGATATCCAATAAACAGCATTTGCAGACGACAAGTTCATATTCTCTCTGCCGGTAATTCAATACGGATAATTCAGGAGAAGGTACAGAATGTTATAGAGAGGATGGTAGTTCGGGCAATGGTAATAAAACTGTGCTGTTCTCCTCCAAAACCGTAAAGACAACTCAAAGGTTTACTTGACGTTAGAAGACCGTCTTGGTGTCTCTTGATGGTGGGAGAATACGGGTGGTGTAATGGAGTGATGGTTAGGAGTTCATGAAAGACTCAGTGTAACCTCGCACGTCATAAGAGTTGCAAAGAGTATAGTAAACAAATAAAGAAAGGTGGGGTTTGAAAAAAATACTTTGTACGCCCATGACTTATAGCCCATGCAGCGCGGGCAGATAGAATAAACTGCCACCATCGAAGAACACTAATGACTGCACAAAGGGCAACAAGGACTATCTCAACCGAAGTGATTGCTGTCTTAACTGGAGTCATTCCAATCGATATAATGTTGAATGAACGATTGGCTAGTTACAAAATAAGGCAACGGTAAGATGTTAGTTATGGAAAAGTTCAAATTTTGAGCAATCAAATAAGGCCGAATATCGTGAGTAAGCTCAAAAAGAATATTCGAAAAGAACTAATCGAGTAACGGCAGAACTAGCAGAATGTCTTGAGAATAAAGTTTCCTTTCAACATGGATTGATTTGACTTAACTGATAAAAACATTTTCGAATATGGTAATACATAGCTCGGAAATGGCCGTTACATATCATTTATATAGAGAAACACATTTAGCCTGGCAAGCTGGTACTCATGTTGCCCATTTACGTCAGTGTGTTCACAAAATTTTGTGATAATATCTTAAGCATGAGACTTATAATTCCAGGTTTATAACCAACAGAGGTTTTAGTCCATTTTAAATATTTTAACATTTTAAAATTTGACGGAAGGAGTTTATCCTACGCATTTTAATGAGACTAGAAGAGTGAAAATCCCAACTTGGAACAATTAAGAAGGAAGTAGAACATGCGACAGGGTTGGGAACAGGATTTAACCGAAAACAAAGATGGGTGCTAGCCGCAACATACACGCCTCTAAAATTTTCTCTAAAAATACTCTCGGTACAGTTTTAAAAGTCTATTACCTTTAAGAAATTAGAAGTTAAACTTAAAGAAGGCTGATATAATCCTATTTCATATAAATGTTAAACACAAATATGAAAGACAATTTTTAATTTAATTGACGTGAGTGATGATGTGAGATGAACTTTAGATTGAATTAGATTAGGTTTCGAAATATTTATTAAGTTTTGGGTTTTAAAAGTTCATCTACATGAAATATATAACGCCCATACCATACAAGTGATGTGCAAATTATAAACACATAGTAAGGATCAAAGTTCGGATAATGCCATTAAATAACTGCTCATGCTGCCAAGTTTATCAAATTATTGAAAATTATTTTGATTTATGAAGTAAAAACTGAAAATATTTAATGACACAATGAGTTGAAATACGAAGTGTCGTGTTAGTTTTTAAATTTTAAAGAAGTTTTGGAAAAGTCGTCTGTCCTCTCCAATAAATAACGAGTGATTTATGCGTTCTAAGCCTATCCTAACTTCAACAAAATAGGAAAGGGTTAAGAAACATTTTACACTCTGGTATACAGCCATGTAGTCTTCATAAAAAAGAAGGCAAGAAGGTAGCATTATCGACAGTTGGGGACGTTTGAAAGGAAGAACGAAGTGAAATATAATAGTATTAAATCCCAACGTCCAATTACCCCTTCCTGATCAGACGTGGAGATTCTCCAACTATATTTTTTTTTTTTAATATAATCAGTAGGACTGTAGACAAGGATACCAAACTGCTGAACTAAAAAAGAAATGAGAACCCCAAAAAATTAATTGAATTTAAAATTAAGAGAGAGAAAAACAAGGTTATACGAAATGTTTGTTCACCTTCCCTCTACATCTCTGTAGTTTCACATATTTCCCATCAGCCCGTGAGAGTTAGTGTAGCTGTTACTCACGACTATTCCAAATTCCAATTTGCACTAATATCATAAAAAATACTCCGTAGTAGTTAGTTGTTTCCAACTTTTATTTGGACATTTACTGATTTCAACATCACTCTTGATTTTTAAAGCGAAAAATTAGACTTACCGAACTATTGTACAAATGCAATCAAAAGATATCCAAGCTTTAATTTCAGAAAAGCAACAAAGCAAATCCTTGTTGGCTGAAAATTTAATTTTTGTCGGATTTCTCATAAATGATATACTTGTCAAAATATTTGCAAAAAATCCGAAAAAACTCCTCTAATGACTATACCACTATACCACGGCTGTATACCTAGTTGGCAGGAAGTATACAATGTTAGGCGTGGCACCCCGAAAAATAAACCAGTACAACCAAAGAGAGGTTAGTTTCGGTGCAGGGAGTAGGAAACCCAGAACCGGTTAAAGGGCAGGCTCCCAATAGTCGAAATTTAGCAACTGTAATTTAAATAACGGTGGTGAACTTGACCATTGTGAGCGATATGTCTACAAGCGAAAAAAAGGAAGCGGAAAATATGCGCATTGCCAGAACATTTCGTAGATGTTTTTCATTGCCTTTTCTGGGAGGTAACATGATGGAAAGCAAAGAAACAATTCTAACCAGGCTTGAAAGGAAATTCAACTGATCGAGTTTGTCAAGTCGAGAAATAATGTGCATACGAAATCAAGTAGATGACAAAAACCATTGCCTCATTATGTGGTTCAGCTATTAGTAAGATGAACGTATCGGAAAAGGAGTGCCAAAATTCATCTATCAACAATGAATTGCATGGAAATTTAGTTTGCCTACGAATTCTAAACAAGAAACAGAAATCGGAGAAACTGACGAAAATGCACCACTAGGAGAATCCAGCAAAAAAAAAAACTGCCCACACCACCAATGAAGAGTGAATAGTTTCCAAAATGACCTGAAGCACTTCGAATGACAGACACACTTATAAACAATGAGCACTGAAACCAGGAAAAAATGGAAGATAGTAGAATCCAAGAAACGCACTGCTCAGAAACGCACTGCTCTGAAATATAAGAGATATACTCGTTCAGATGTGCTACGGATTAGCGGGACAAAGGATAATTCATATGCGGACATATTGCGAAAAATTAAACTATGGTCCCTAATCTTAATTGTCCTGGGAGAAATGTAAAACACATTCGCAAAACCACAAAGAGAAACTTTTTATTAGAGCTGCGAAATACCGGCAACCAAAAAGTCACCCTAATGTTAAATTTAAATTGTCAATTTTTCAAATCTTCATTTGGAACTCCTATTTTCATTGCACAAACAAACTGATTTTCACCCCGCAATCGGCTATAAAATCGAACTATCTAAAACCAATATCGAAATTAATCCACGATCTTGATTTCCGGGATTTTTAAATCCTGAGATTTTGACAATCCGAGATTCTGATTTCCGGGATTTCAAGCATCCCCCCACTACTATTATCATAAACAATATTAACTTACTTGTAACGAATAAATTCCTATCGATATGCCGGGTGAGAGTAACAGTTGAATTACCACCATTTGAAAATGCGGTCACTATGACGTGATACTGTAAACCATTTAGTTCGGCATTGCTAAATCGTGCCTCCGTGGCATTCTAAAATATTATAAAATAAAACAAATAATTTTCTACAAATCACAATAATATTGCAGTATTGAACTCACCCCTGATACATTTTTAGTTTCGCTAAACGGTTCTTGGTATAACCCGGGCGGGCTCATATCAAAAATGATTATCGAATAATAATTTGGCGTCAATTGTGGTTTATCCCATGATATATTTACATCGTAATTATTTTCCGACGCATATGTTTCGACTGCGTAAATTTTATTGGGTGGCGGGGGAGCTGTAAAAAATTAAATAAAAGAAAAAAATTAAATATTTTATTTGTTATACAAAATTCAATGACTTGAAAATTATCAGATTAATTAAATATATTTTAACGATAGAGATTTACTCGTATTTGTTGCTTCAGATCTAGTGAAGTGGATAATTAGGATAAGATTGCGTATTCGTCGGATTTGATTATTTTTTACTGTATTGTCTATTGGGTTATTGTAATCTAAATGCAAAAATGATTTACTTTAAATGTATTCGTTTGCTTTTGTGTCTGTAAAGTTTATTGTGACTCAGTTTTTAAAGGCGTGTCACTTTAATGAGTTTGGAAATAATGGAAGTTATATCTTATATCCCATAAATGAATCTAGAAATAAATAATGAAGGTAAATCTATTTTATTCTTATCGCTTTGTTGGCAAACACGGACAATTATAGAGACAGTTAGTTCCGATTTCCGGAAAATTATTTTAGTCGCCCAGATAAACCGTCATGTTGCACCATGTTGCACCATGTTGCACTTTGTTGCATCATATATGTAGCACGATATTGCACCCGGTTATGTTATGTTACATGATGTGGCGTCATATATGGTTGCACCATGTTGCGCGATTTTGTACGATGTTTCGTTATGTTACTTCGTGTTATGTTGCACCACGTTGTTCTGGTGTTAAACGCATTGTTGTTATTGGTAACAATATTGATTTGTAGCATTTGTTTTCTAATTAATGTTTTGATCTTGGTCCTCTTTCTAAATATTCTTCCGCCTCAAACGATTTTTATGTCGTCTGGTCTCAAAATTGTTGAGGGGGTATTTTTGAGTACCAATCAAACACTGATTCGGTACATTGGCTTCATGAAAAGTACTTCGATACTTTTGAAAGAAGAAATTACAGTAGCAATTTAAGAAGAAAAAATAGCTATAATAAAATCCATTGGATGACTGTTGGATGATTCAAGCTAGGAGTATTAATCGGTTTAAATGAAATATAAAATAACATAGCTTTTTTCAATGATGGATCTAAAATTTAGACTAGTTCTGTTAAAATTGTTCTTGTCAGGATACAAAATCTGGGATTCCAAAAATCTGGTCTGGGCAAAATTTCATGTATCAGAAGTTAAATATGTTAACCCCGCTTAAAGACTACAAAAGGCCTATACTGTTCTACACCAATTGCAGTTCTTAGTGGTAACTCCGCAAAATTGGGCACTGGCCCAGATACCATATATGCATACAACTCGCATTTGGATCAAAATTAGTTTTCAATTTGGTTTTGAAATGGTCACGCGCATGCCTTAACTTTTAGGGAAATAAGAAAAAAAAACGTTCAGTGACATCTTTGCGAAATTGGACCCTAACCCAGATTCGAATCTCATACAGCTTGTATTTGAACTAAAACTACATTTAAATTTGGCACGTTAAAAGTATAAATTTGTCGGATTAAGGCTAAATGGTCTTAAAATGGTCACACTCATCTTAGCTTAAGAAAATTAGAGAAAAATTGTTATGTTCCATCTTTGCGAAATTTGGCCCTGGGCCAGATATATCTTACAACTCGCATTTGAACTAGAAATATATTTAAATTTGGCACGTTGAAATTTTTAGTTTATTAGATTAAAGCAATTTGGTTTTGAGCGGATCACACGTCTGTCTTACTTTAAGGTAAATTAGAAAAAATCGTTCAGTGGCAACTTTGCAAAATTGGGCCATGAGCCAGATATGTAAATTTATACAGCTTGAATTTGAACTAAAACTGCATTAAAATTTGGCATCTTAAAAGTATAAATTTGGAATAAGGCTATGTGGTCATACTCATGCGTCATGTTTAGTAAAATTAAATAAAAATCGTTTTGTTGCCACTTAGCGAAACTGGGCCTTCTTTAAACACGACTTGTAAGGATATTTATGGCCAAGGGCCCAGTTTTGAACGTGAAACGATTTTTCTCTAATTTTTCTAAAAGTAAGACAGAAGTGTATAAGAATCTTAAATTTACATTGCCTTAATCCGACAAATTTATACTTTTACCGTGTCAAATTTTAATGTAATTCTAGTTCAAATAAGAGTTCTATAGGTCTGGTTGCATGTGTAAATTCGCAAAATTTCAAAGATGCGAATTTAATTTAGTTGTCTAACTCGAAAATTTCAATTTATTTAGAATCAATTTGTTTATTCTGGCTGAGCTAACTTCTTATAAGAGCAAATGGCGTTTTTTAATGATTGGTGTTGCTTGATGACAGTTTTTTATTTTCTAGGATACAATCGTGGGATAATTTCATATACGTGATTTCTACAGCTTGTTCAGGATTATATTCATTCCATTTTATGTAATTTGTTGACACTTTTATCACAATCACAATAAACATTGTTTATCATTGAAAATAAATAAATACATAATATTTATTTATTTTCAATTGTATACAATTTTTGTACGTACATAAATTTTAATAGTTCAGGATTAGTTAATAAAATAAGTAATGTGCTCAGTTAATCCGTGGGACTTCGAAATACATATATGATATAGACAAAACTACGAGATATCGAAAAATTTGCTTAATTACAGTTGTGCCACACTTGACCGAATTATTTTAGTAATCGAAGATAGGACTTTCTAAGTATGTGATTACTGTACTTGTAATTTGTAAAGTGGGAACAGTTCAATACAATATACATTGTTTAAACACTTACAGAATAATGCAAATATTAATCTAAACCTGGGAGCCATCGAGCACCTAATAGCTTAAGTACTAAACTCTTTCATCTTTTTGTAACTGGTTTGACTCAATTTAGAGAACTTTAAGTTCATTCTAAACGGGAAGCTACGAAGCTTGATTGTGGTTGATTATAATATTAACCGAAGTTGTGCAAATCTTGCACAACTTAGGCTTTTACAAGTTATCGCTATATCATTATAAATCTTGGATTAAAATATACGATTATAAAGTCAACGGTCTGAATTAAAATCATGGTTAATCGCGAATATTCCCGTTCGCATTAAGCTTTTTTACGGGCGAGTTTAAAGCCATCCACAAATGATGGTAATTAGGATTTAACTAAATTCAAGTGATGGGGTATTTTTCCTTCATGTAACTATAACGAAATTATTACTCTGCACTGCTTTCAGTCCCATAGGATTACCATTACCAATTTAGTTAAGGGAGGGAGATAAAATTCTTGACGATAATCATTACGGTGGTTATGACACGTACAAATTCGTCTAAGATAACGATTGCAAAAAACTTATTGAGTCTACCGTTACTTTGCGATAGAGCAGTAAATCAAAACTTATCTACAGTTATAAGAGACTGAAGATCTTCTTGACATAAGACGCGTTGGATAAAGATTAAATTCTTGCCTAATTTCTGCAGTGCAAGTAGATTAATTAAAATTGCACAATTAGGTTGGTGAAAAAAACTTGTGACCATCGCTTACATAAGGAAATGGTTAGGAAAGAGAAAAGCTCACAAAATACTCCGAAATTCATAGTCTGCAATCAAACAGCAGTATACTCAATCTGGGTCGAAAGTGAGGAAATCTGCGTTCATAAGAATATTTCACATTTTGAATTTGTAGCGTCCGTTAAGAAGATAGCTAATAACTGGACAAAGCAAGGGACATAGTAATTACCCCCTCCCCTTAATGAGGCTGTAGAACTACAATCAGTTCTAAGATGTTTAGAAATAAAACCAGCCTCCTTAGTATTTATTCTCTTTCTTAAACTACATTCTAAATGCACTAGAAAAAATATCGTTAATTTGAGAACAGTGAACTATAAGGTTTGTCTGTGTCTAAAGCAATCTCTTTAAGTTTTTTTTAAGTTGTGTTCTCTTATTACCAAATAAGAAGCAAGGAACAAAGGTTTTTGAGGGTTCTGGAAAATAAAAATTTATTAAATACCGCTAATTAAATCATGCGAAATGAAGGAGCTTCTGCAACTTGTTCACTTTTCGGATGTCACAATCCAATTTTTGGATTCTCTTCTTGTCACTCTGCGCTCCCTAATAGTTATTAATGATGGTTCTTTCGATTGAGTTTGTTCTCAGAGAGTAACTAATATTCTGGGTTGTAGTGTGTTTTCCATTGCACCTTACAAGGCGTTTGGATTAGTTTTATTTCACTATTCCAAAAGCGTATTAGTTTTGCGGTTGGAGTAAAAGCAGCAAAACATTAGATTGAAAGCTGAGTATTTGGTTAGATTTATTACAGATATTTGCTTATATATCATCCCATCGTAGCATCCAGGATGCTTAACCTTGAAAACTTTTAATTTGTCTTGTTTTTTCTGGTTTTTATTTCTTTTTTTTTCTTGGCCACATTCAATTAATAGTGGATGCGATGCAACTTTGCTTTACCATTTAATTGACGAGGATACCATCTTTGTTATATTAACAATACTAGTTAGATCTTTTTGTAATTGCAAACCATCATTAGCCGTGTTTTTTTATTAGCGCCCGATAGATGTATCCGGAGCACCCAATTTTCTATGTCAAAACTTATAAATTAGCGCACTAGTTTTCCATAAAATTATTTTATTTAACTCAAAACTAATATTTTTCATTCAACTTTTTAGTTAAAAATCGACATAAAAATATTCTGCTCTACCTATTTATCGGGAGCCGCTATTGGGAGTGCTATCCATTTCAATAAGAAATTTGGAAAGGCCTTTATTTTATAAACCCCCGAAACCATTAGAAAATTAATCTTACAATAAAAATTTAAAACGCAGCAAGATGAATTCTTCTTTGTAACGTCATGTCAAAATAAAGTCAATTAGTATATTTCAGTAATAAATGTTTGTTTAATGGATGTGGATGCATTTATTTTTCATGTTTATGTCCACCTGTGGCACTATTCTGGCTTTCCCTGGGAATAGGGAATTGGGAAAAATATTTTACTAGCATTTTTGTTCAATTTGTATTTTTCTCAGTAGGTCAGAAAAATAAGTTTGGTGTAAGGAATAAGTTTGGTGTAAATATTTTCGAAACAAAGTTAAATGTGAAAAAAATTTTGTGGAACAAAAGTTTCCCTATTAACTTTGTGTTAAAATTGTTTGCACTAAACTTATTCCTTCAATGGCACTATTCTGATAATTCCCTGGGAATAGGGAATTGGGGAAGATTTTTTATATAATTTCTATTTAAAATTTTTTGTTCTGGCATACTGAAGTAAAAAACTAGTGGTAATTTTTTTGAAAACAAAATAAAATTGGGAGTAAGTTCCCTACCAATTTAGATATGGAAAATTATTCCCAATTTATAAATATTTACATCAAACTTTCTCCTCAGTAGGCCGGAAAAAAAATATTTGAACTGAAATTACATATAAAATCTTTCCCCAATTACCTATTCCCAGGGAATTACCAGAATAGTGCCACAGAAGGCCAAAAAAATACAAATTGAATAAAAATGTTATGAAAATATTTTCCCCAATTCCCTATTTCCATGGAAAACAATTCCATCTTGCTTGATAGAAATGGGAGTCTTAAACCATTTTCGGAAGAAGTTCTGGAAAATGGCCAACTCGGATGGAACGCCGCCATATCTTAATTGATTATAGTGGGATTTTCTATGTTGGATGGAAATGGGTTTTTAAAATAGTTTTTGGAAACAATTATGGAACATGGCCATTTGAGACGCTGTCGTACAATCGGTTACAAAATTTTATCGCGGTCAAGTAGTCTTGGTGAAGTTGTTTTGTATTTTGAGATGGATTCCGCTGACGTGAATAGTTTTTACCTCAAAACGCTTGGGTATAAATTCTTTATCCATCTAGTTATTTTTTATTTGTGCGGTTTTAAATGTTATACAAATTTTTCACTGATCCTGGACAAACTCAAGAAATAGAGCTGTATTAGTATTATGGAAACGTTTGAAGTTAAAATAAGCAACATTATTTTGACGTCGTCTTGTAGTATTTTGCTCAAGACGATACCGTGTTGTTGTCGACAAACGTAATGTCAAAGTGTCGTCCAAATACGGTGGTTTATGTGTGAAGTTAGACACGAATCATGATGCTATTACCCGATGCTATTTTCAATTAACATTGTTTCCTGTAGTGCTTAAATATCTAGTTTGTATTAAAATGCTTCTTCAAAGATTTGGTGAATGCTTTCCGCGCCATTTAAGTTGAGTAGAGAGAGAGAGAGAGAGTAATATTAGGTTTTCGTTTCGATTGCTTCATTTTAAAATGTTCCTCTTTAATTCATTTTTCACTTATTCTCAAGTATACAGTATTCTGGCCGCCCAGGTGGCAAAGTGGTCAGCATGCTAGCTCCAGCGACCGAAGGTCCCGGGTTCGATTCCCGGTGGTGACAAGGAACAAATTTCACGGCTGGTTTAGGATCAATTAATTAATCACTAATTATTCGAACTGAAAATATGATTATGAAACCTCATTTGAGGCGGCAAAATCCCTTGATGTGATATAGTGCAAGAAAGAGAGAGAGAGAGAAATATAGTATTCTGTCCAATAAACTTACTAAACTTTTAATTCGTTACTAAGTTCTCGTACTTTATTAAAAATGACAATATTTTGACATTTCACAAATTCCATTTTTTTTGTAAAATTGTAAGTTTTCACTCCAATATTATCAATCTTTTTATGTTCTACAGTCTTGGCCAAAAGTATTGAGCACCCATGATATCTTACAATTTTTTTGGGAGTATGAATTTTAAATAAATTGAAACTATTTTTATAGGTTCACATTACTATTTATTTATATAAAATTATTATTTTGTGGGTGCACCCTTTGCCTTAATTACGGCAGAAATTCTTTTGGGTCTCTACCTTACAAGTTTTTTACCTTCTGCAGGACGTATGGCGCTCCATTCTTGGTGCAGACAGCCTTTTAGGTTTTCTTTGTTATTTATTGTGTAGCGCCTGAGTCTACGATTTAATAAACTCCATAAATATTCTATGGGGTTCAGGTCCGGGGACTGGGCAGGCCACTCCAGAACCTCAATGCCATTTTCTCGAAACTTTGCCATTGTGCGGGCAGATTTATGCCATGGCACATTATTCTGCTGGAATTTAACGCTATCCATGTTTGTATCACCAAAAAGTGTTAAAAATAAGGGCAGCAACGCAGATTCTAGTACGATTATGTATTTTGAAGAGTTCCTGTGGCCCTCACACAAGAACATTTCACCAACTCCAGAACCCGGCACAAGAGGCAAACTAGGTGCACCAAAAATCTGGAATAAAGAGAATGTAGAGACTTCGGAAAACTAAAATATTTGTATCGATGAATTTTATTTTAAATTCATATTATTTAATATTATTAGGGCATAGAATTGTCAACCTACTTCAAAGCTTGGTTCGTCCGACCGCACTATATTTGACCATTCTTTTTCGGTGAAACTTTGGTATTTTAAGGCCCATTTATACCGAGCCTTCTAGTTTTTTTCGGAGAGCCAGGGTTTCTTCATGGATTTAAAGCCTTTCAAACCAGCTTCTTGAAGCCTTCTGAGAGTGGTGTGAGCAGAGATTGGGTTCTTAACTTCTACTCGCAACTCAGCAGCGAGGTTTGAAGAAGTTTTTTTTTCCTATTTTTTAAGGCTTCTCTCACTAACTTTCGGTCGTCACGGTATGTGGTGATGCGTTTGCGTCCAATTCTGTACCTATTACTGTGTGATCCACTAGCAATGAATCGCTCAATATTATATTGCACAGATCGGCGTGAACATTTTACAGTTTTAGAAATCTCTACTTGTGATTTCCCTTGCTCATGCAGAAGCTGCGCACGTTGTTCTAAAGTTAATTCTTTTTGTTTCGGCATATTGCAATAATATTACTAAATTTAACAAATCAAAACACCAAAAGCGGTCTAGATCACTGGATGTGTACACAATGAGCAAAAGTAGCGAACTGACGAATAAATACAAAATGGAAAAATAACAAATTTTATTGCACCAGATGGTTTATTGCCACACCTGCGGTGTGAGTCACTGTTTTTAATCCTTTTTAGATGTCGAAAAAATAATAAACAAACAAAAGAGGTTGTTTTCTGTTATACTTATCGTGTACGCCCCAAATTTATAGGGTGCTCAATACTTTATGGCCATTGACACTATACATATCAGGGCGAGTTAAGACACCACATCAGCGTCTGTTTTCCAGGCTAGGGGCGGCGGAAGTAGTTTGTTTTGTAGCAAGTAGCTTACTATGTACATGTATATCAAAAGAACGTAACCTACACACATGTCAACCCAATAAATGGATTGAGCAGCAGGCCAGCTACTTGCTCTCACAAAATCTACATTTATCGTTTAAATATAATTATAAATTTATTAAATTAATTATAAATTTATCGTTTTGATAATAACAGCCCCGGAAAATGTACACGAGAATATGGAACATGCTAAGCCTTTTAAGACCTGAGATCTCCAGAACTTTTTGAACCAAGCATAAATTTTTAAGCATATCTCTCTGGACGAGAGCTTAGATGGACTGGGAGTTGGATACATAATTCCACTACTGGTTACACTTTTTACTAGAGCGAACATGGAAAAGACAAAAAATTGAATTTAGCTTTCTCATCGAATGATGAGTACAGCAATTTATCATCGAGTCTCGTTCAATCAAGATGCGGCTAAACAATGACCGGATTCCGTTCCATGTAGCCACTTTTCAGAGCTCCTTCCTCCATAACTCATTAAAGATTCCCAAATCACATCATAATAGTTAAGAATTGGCTAAATTATGTCGCAGGAGACAATATTTCAGAGCTACTTCCAAAAATTAGATAAGGATCCAATTTCAATTTCATCCTAATCGATTAAAAAATGTCTGAGTTCCGTCCTAGATGGCCATATACCAGAACGTCTTCCAAAAATAATTTAAGAATCCATCCATTTCCATCCAACATATATAGTCTGATCTTAATCGATTATTAAACGGGCGAATTCAATAAAATTTTATAGAACGAAGTCACTTTATTTTTTTATTTATACATCATTTTTTATACGGTCAATTTTACAAACTACGATAATCTGGCATTCGATAAATTGTCCACACGATAAATGGTGTACACGGTAAATTTTGTCAAAGATAATCTGTTCTACGGTTAAATGTTCACGTTAAATTGAAACACTATAAATTGTTTACGATAAAGCGACTGTCACCGATCTTACACCGCATGGTAGTGTAAGTGTAACAGTTTTTGGTCAAAAAATGAGTATGGTGACCAGATTGAGAATAGATTGAGAGGAATAAAAAACAAAAAAATAAAAAAAAAAATTATTTACAATGCATCTAGTTTTTATTTTTTTGTTTTTTATTCTTCTCAATCTGTTCTATAGGGCCGAGGCACTCCCAACTCTTTCTCGGTTCGATTTTCTCGTTCTACCTTGCGCAGTTGCCGACCAAATCGAGGACGTACGGCTATAAGTCAGATTTACGTAGAACCATTTGCACATAACATTTTAGCAGACTTCTGGTGATATTTGAGAAAGTATTATGTCTTTAAGCATCGACGTTGTAGTTCGTTTACTGGTGTACAGCTTTCTCTTCAAGTACCGAGAGGGGTCAAATCAAGGGATCATGGGGGCCAGTCGATATCACCATTTTTTGACATTATTCGACTGGAATTTTTTTTCTAAAAAATTGCATCGTAGGGCGAGCTGTGTGTGATGGGACACCTTTTTGTTGAAACCACATGCTCTGTAGGCCAAATTGATCCAATTCGAGCACAAGAAAATTTTCCAACATGTCCCGGTAGTGGTCACTATTGTTACAGCAATGACTCTAGCATCCTCAAAGATGATACTGTTGGCTCAAATAGCGCACCATATACTTACTCTACGAGGGTGTAGTGGTCTTTGGTGTATTAATTGAAGGTTTTCATTGTCACAATAGCGGCTATTCCGTTTGTTAACAAAGCCAACCCATTCGAAATGTGGTTCGTCACTCATAATGATTTTTTGCCAAACATGGTCTTTTGCCAAAAATAAAATGTTTTAATAATTTCAACTGTCAAATGCGAATTGACAAATATCATCATAAGCAAAATGGCGGCCAAACAGAATCGAAGTGGAACAAAAAAGCACCCTGTAGATTAAGCACAAAGAAAGTTTCAATTTAAATCTCTTTTGTTATTTTATTAAAAGCATTATTAATGTGAAAAGATTTATCTGAAAATCATAAAATACCCTGTTGTATTTATTATTAACTTCACAAAAATTTTCCTATGTACAGTGTAGCGTACCTACCTTTCTTGCAATTGCAAAGTAGAAATTTCCGACAAACAATTTTTATTGTTATGTTAAACTTTTATGAAATTTTCCAGGTATTTTTATTAATGTTGATTTCCAAAGATGTTTTCCATTATAATTTTTTTTGGCATATTATTATTTAAATTGTGATATCATGAAATGTATTCTGGAAAATAATCATATTTGGATAACTCCTAGTTACCAAAACATATAATAATGATTTATGAGAAAAGTTGAAGCGGTTTAGGTCAATTCGTATCAATATTTGCTGTCAAATTATTTTTAAGATAACGAACGTATAGCTTTAAAATATGATTTTATGTAAAACTTGATAAAAACGCCGCAGGATTGAAATTGGAGTTGAAAACCAATAATTTTTAGAAAATATTTTCCTTTTGGGTTGCACGGACTTTTTATCATTTTCGGTTGTTTCCAAAATATAGACCGTCTTTAAAAAAAAAGATACGATACCAAAGAATGGTATTTGAGAATTTAGTCGTAGACACTATAGGGTGTGTTGTAGCGATGTCGTCGAGCAATAATGGTTCAATATTCATTATGCGATGTCATATAATCGGCCTAAATATTTTAGATACGACATTCAAAAAATTCTAACTTTTTATGTTACGGACAAGTTTAAAGTTAAAAAAAACTTAAAGAGTAAATATAAATTGAAATAGGTATCTTAAATGATGCGTACTTACCGCAAATATTTAAGTCATTATTATACCAATCCAGACATGTAGGAGTTCTTATCGGATACCAATTTTCTATACTCTCTATTCCAGGATTCTTTGTATTCTTGCCTCTTATCGATATCGAATATGATGAACCAAAATTTAAATCTTTAATGGTGTACCGGTATAAATCTTCGGGCTGAAATAAAATAAATAAAAAGTGGATATAAATATTCGTATATACGTGGGTCCAACATCATTGAATTGATAAAGCTAAACGACAACATTTATTTATGGCTGAATAAATATTAAATTTTCAGAGGCTATCTTCTATACATTTTATGTGTACGGCTACCATATGTAAGATATTATGCGTGCTGTTACTTGTGGTTTTTTGCGAGATTTTCTCTTGATTTGAAAATTAATATACCCATTACCCATAATGGAAAATGTTGTGGACATCAACTGGGTATATAATACGATTAAATATTTGAAAGTTTGTAAATTTGAATTTATAAATAGAATTTTATTGTTCAGTCACAATATGGGAAATAAGATTTTATGTATATTTAACCCAGGCTATAAGAATTTGTTGAATCTGTACGAAACGGAAAACGAAAAAATATCAAAATATGTATTGCTTTAATTTTCCATGTGGATATAGGTTGAAATTGGGCCAATGGAAATTTAGGTTCATCATAAATTCAATATATAACTCCTATTTCCTCCTCCAAGAACTCCTGAATAACTGAAAACTTTAGAAAAGTGTTAGAAACAAGGAGTCGGGAGCGCTTCGGCCCCAGAACAGATTGCAAAGATGAAAATATTAGAGAAATACATGATACCGTAAAGAACTGTATATAGAAGATTTAAGAAACAAAGCACAACGAGGAATCCCTTTATGGTATAGTCGTGACTTTCCAACAATGGAACGATTTTTACATCTCTCAATGGGGAGAATGAATGAGCTTGGAGCTACTCCTCATTGTAAGCGCCACCTCAAGAAAACAATTCAAAGTTGATTCACATATAGAAAACCTTTGGTTAGTCAAGGAAGCCAGCAAATTACAGTGGTGAATTCTGTAATATTGTTAGAGGCAATACAAAAAACACCTGTAGCTCTATAATTCAACAGAAAATTCAACCACATTTTCGATTGGAGTTTAAGCTACAGATAGAGGCATATGTTTTGTGGAAAATAACATGAAATACGCCAGAATATCAAGGAAGAATTTGCACAAGTTCAAGAGTTTCACAAGTTTTGGGAGTTAAAGAAGAGATACCGGTTGAATTTATACCGACAAAATCTGATGTGAGAATCAATTTACCGCCAAATGATTACGCAGCATTCAAATTCAAGTGAACGGCACGAGATTAACTTACCGTTCAAAGAAAATTATACCAGCATCATTGGTGCTTCAGAACCACGCAACGGTTCTTGCAAATTGAAAAAATGTTCCAAAATAATGAACGACTACGGCACCTGTATCTAGGATTCATGAAAGAGAGTATCTTCAAATGAGACATATGACATGACACCATCAGCCAATTGCAAGGGACAATTTTACATTCCACATCATGCAATTTTAAAAGAAAATTCAAGTGAAACAAAATTTTGTGTCAAAATTTGACGCCTCTCCACGTTGGAGAAAACACAGAATAGTATTCGGAGCTGATATAATCAAAATGTATTAACAAATTGAAGTAACAAAGGAACATCAAGATTATCAAAGAATACTATAGGGGAACACCCCAAAAAAACCATTACGGGAATACAACTTGGCTACTGTTCCATATGGCATATCAGGAGCTCCGTTCTTGGCAATAAAAACCATACATCAGCTAACAAGATGAAAATAAACATATGGCTCTAACTGGTGCTGATAACCTACAAGATCCACAACTTATACAAGAACATTATTTCAAAAAAAACAATTTCAACAGAGCAAGTAGTCGCGCAGACACCCAAAATTATTGTTGTTACAAGGGTCAAACAAATTAATTGGAAACTTGAAGTTGACAAAAGATGAAACTATTAAAATTTTTGGAATTCATTAGAATCCGAACTCCGACTGCTTTAGATTCAAAGTAAACCAATGAGCATATCCACACTAGGGTAACTTTTATCTGGTAACTTTTTCGTTTCTTTCCCCTTTACCAATAAAATCGGTTTTATCTGCATCTGAGATCAGCCAAAATCATCAGTAACTGAACTTAGAAAGAGCGAACTAGCTCATCTTCGATATCACTGTAGTTGTTTATATATTCCCCGCAGGGGGAATTTTCTTCTTCTTCTTGTTCTAGATGGAAAAATGTTTGTTGCTTATGTTGATTCGGCCTCTTTTGTACAGACGAACACACTTGCAATTTTTTATTGTACCGTTGCTGAGAAAGTACACACATGGTGAGAGAACGTACAACACTACACGTTGAGCCAATCTACACACAATTTTAGCTTCTGATTCCAAACTAAGTCGCAATAGATTTTTATTGTTAAATTAAACCCTTATTTTATATTAAAACACCAAATTTTTTTTATTGGTTTATTCTGTTCTCTCGAAAATACAATTTGAACAAAAATCTACATTTCAAAAATTTAATTTTTTTATTTTAATTTCTATTTTTTCATTTCCGATGTCACAAAAACCATAAATTATACCAAATTGTATGTACATTTTCCCGTCGATAAATATAAACACGTTTATAAGATGTTGGAGAAATGTAAAAAAAATAATGCGGAATTCCAAACTATGGCTTTTTGTGCAGAAAACTAAATGCGAATTTATTTAAATAAAAATGTGTGTTGTTTGGTTGGTTGACATACTTATACATACAAAAATAAAATTATGCCGATTAATTAGTATAGTAGGTATTTTATATGTGTGTATGGTATGATTCTCTTGTTCACTACTGAACTTTTGTCACTTTAAAATTTAGTAAAGTGAAGTTCTTTGGAAAAAAAAATATTTGATGTAAATCAAAAATATTTGATCGAAATCAGTTTTTTACGTTTTATACGACACAAAAATGACAGATAGATTTGATTTAAATCAAATTGATATTTTTTGAAAGATTTGATATTTTTTCGATTTGATCGACACTACCACCACTAAACATTATTGTCAATTTTTGACAAGTAACAAGACACGAAAGTGCGCCATTTTTATACTTTGTTATTTATGTATTTTTTTTTGCTGTGTCTAAATGTGTTTTGTGTAAATTAATATATTAAACAAATTAATAACCATATTTAGTATTATTTATTATATATAAACTTGTTTATGCCATGTTTTTAACAAACACTTTGCCTGTGTTGCACAAATGTATTTAAACAAAATATATTTCTTCGCGTTGAGAATTCTCATAACTTGATCTATGCAAATAAAAACAAACAATAAAAGATGGTCGCTTACGCGCTATTACCTACACACTGATAACAAAAACAACAAAAAAAAAAAATACGTTCTTTGGCCACTGGGAAAATTTAATTTATTTTTTGGTTCGATAGAACTCGCCATAACTAATTAAAATAATTTGTAATTTATTCCTTATAGTAACAATATTTGTTAATTTTACTTTGAAAATCGATTTGGCGTAAGTGTAGATGACGTATGCATCTCCAAAATCGCCAACAATTTCGGAAAAATCACATTTTCCCAGTTTTTCCAGAAATTGTTTTGTTTTTGTTTCAAAAATTAAAACGGTTTTTTTATTAAATCTTAATTTTACTTATAAAAAATCGAATTACACTGTTATGAACCAGGTGATTTTCCGGAAAATTTTTCACTTTTTTTTATTTTTTTTAATTTTATTTATTTTTATTAGTAATAATTGCCAGGTTGACTTGCAGACACAGATCAAAAAGTTTTTATCGTTCTTATCGCTTCTTCTGATAGAGACATAAATGTTAAAAAAATCAACTTTTGTAAATACACATTTTTTAATGTAATTTTAACTCGTTGTATACCTTAGCTATTGTATCAGGACTTCTACCTCGTTCGGGATTTGGGTTGTAATAATTCGGTTTTGGCCGATTGATGCAATTTATTTTTTTAGTTTTTAAACGTTTATCTCATGGGTGTTGATGGCTTTGGTTGGTGTGGTCTCGGTGGACCTTAAACCCTAGGTTTGGCTGCTGATGCTATTGATACTGTTGAAATTGTTAGGCAATTGTTCTGTTCTGTTGCAACGATAATCTAGCAAGCGGCTTTGGTGCGCTTTGGTTAACTTGATTTGCAACAATTTTATTCACATAAACAGCCACGGCTTTTATTATGTGTCGACAGACTTCTAAGGATAAAATTTTGAATTCAAAGATGAATATGCGCTTCCGGTAAGATGGTTTGATTTCGAAATGTTATAAAACTCGTTACGAACGTTATGAATGCTGAGTCCTCTTTCTCTTATTTTTTGTAGGTTTTACTTTTGCACAGGAGGCAAGATTGGATCTCATCCATCGAAATTTGCACAAAAACATAATTCACTGTAAAATTCAATTTGAATAAATTCCCAGAAAGATTTTCAATCGAACCGAAAAAAATTAAATTTGAGATACGCATATCACACGATGTACATATATGTTTATAAATGGGGGACATATGTATATACAGAAATGTAAACATATAAATTCCAGACTTTTCCACTTTATAGCACTCACATAACCATACATGTTATAATAAAGCAACTTGTTTTTAAATGTGATACGGATCTCTATTACTGGAAATGACATTTTGATAGAAAATCCAATCAATGTCTATTACACGCTGTTCATACCTACTTAACATATTCATTTAAGAAATTATTTGAACTTCGTAAAGAGCACAAGCATTGCAAAGTGTTATCCTCTCGTTTTTTCATAAATATGTTATTTTAATGACACATTCATCTATATATAATATGCCCTTCCTAATTCCGTTCTCCACACAGGCTGTCCTTGCACGATTACATATTTAATCGTCCAATTATTTAACCCTTTCGAATCGAAGAAGAAGAAGAAAATATTTCTGGAGGTGAGTCTGGAGATGATGCACTTGATAATCAACATGGAAATACCGTTTTACGTATCGAATTGAGATTTTTTACACCTCAGGTATTACCTGTAATACCAGAAAATTTAATTTCTGAAACAATGAATGTAAAAGCGCCGATGGAATAATTTATTCGACAATTTTTCGAACAATATTTTATCGATGTAGCACAAGATACAAATATATACCATTTGCGAAAGTAGGGTAACGTGAAAAAAACATCAGCTGTCGAAATTAAAAAGCTATATGGGATTCTTTTAACAATGTGGTGCATTACTTATTCTAGACTAAAATATACTGGAGAACTGGGTTGAAATGCCAAATGATTTTATCTGGGTTGAAATACCAAATGATTTTACGTTTATGTTATCGAAACCACAACTGACCCGTCTAATTTACTTTGGAAAATTAATCCACTTATCAATGCTGCAAAAAAAAATAAGAAAATATTCCATTGATGAGGAGATGATCCTTTGATCATAAGATTCCATAATGTAATGTACGCAGTAGTCGACACCTACATTACATAACGATTTTCTGGGTCCCTGACGTCGACAATGTAAACAACGTCAACAACCTAAGAATTGATAGTAAATCGTCTTATTATCCAAGAGGGAAAATAGGTTTATATTTTGATACTAAAACAGGTAAATTATTAGTTAGTATATAATAAAATAATACGTTGGTGACGTTAGTATAATTCGTTAGTACCGACTCATTAATAAATCACCTTAATATTTGTAATTGGAGGCTGAAAAATCTGAAGGAATTTTTGCAGTTTATAACTGAATATCAAGCATAGTTTGATTTGAACATAATTTAATTTGAATATTAGGGACATCTATCAACCACTACCATGAACTGACCACTAATTTAGTTAGTCATAAATTTTAGCCGCGTTGTTTTGAAAACAGTTGTTCGGGATCGCGATAGCTTAAGTCAAAGTTTGCCAAATTAAAAATTAAATATGATTTTTTTTTAAATTAAACATCTTAGATGAAATTGTCCTCTGTGCGTAACACAAAAAATCCATTGAAAAAGTCCGCCAGTTGTGTTGTAACATCGTTGTTCTCATATGTAAAATAACAGAACTGTATAGAATTATACGAGTATAATGAATATTTTTTGTGATACTTAGAGGACTGTCTACATACCGATATCTACCTACGCCTTAAAAAGTGTTATCTACATTTGATTTTATATTAACTAAAATTTGATAAAAGCTATCGCCAACCCAAAATGACCAAAAAACCACACATAATAAAAACCCTAATACTTTGTGTTTGCTCCCAATTTATTCGACTCTGCCTGAATTCGAAACAAATTTTAACAAAACATCAGACGTGCTTAATGCTTTCTTTGAACGACTATAGTAAGAATTAACCATCAATTTAGGTATGCTGTGTGTCTCAGGTTGATTTTTTTGGCTAAATTATGAACTAAACTTTTTGATGTGACCTTACGCTATTCGCCGCCAAGTTACAAACGAAAAGTCTCCTCGCGAGGTAACTTATCAATTAGTTGTCAAGTGTCATTATTTGGTATTTAATACAAAATGCAAATGCGTTCTTGGGTACAAATACGTACAAATTTTTACGTGAATTTTTTTTTGCAAATAATACAACTTCCATATCTTCTTCCATTATTTTAATTTAATTTAATATTTCCACGAAAAGTCGACATATTAGTCTTTCGAATAGTCAGGCACAGTTCTATGTACATTGGCACACCTAACTCCATATGCCGAGTTAGGGGGTCATCTCTGCGTTCGCCACAAGGAAATTTGGTAATGAACATATTTTCAACTGAAGAATGTATAGAAAGTCGTTTTCGTGATAATCAATATTCAACATTAACCCTCGTTATTTTCGAAAGGGCGCCTGAGTATAAGTTCTATGCACATTGACACACCTTACTTTATATGCCGAGGCAGGGGGTCATCTCTGTGTTCGCCACAAGGAAATTTGATAATAAACATAATTTCTTTCATTTAATAGAAAGTGATGGATAGAAAGTGATTTTCTAGATGATCTTTAAAATAGTTTTAATTTATTAATAGATTGTGCAGCTTTTTTTACTGCAAACAGTAATAAAATTTTATAATTTTTTCGGGCTGTTCATTTTTTTCTTTAATTAAACAATAAAATTTTCGGGATGGCATTATTTTTATGTGATTTAGCAAAGATACGCACTTTACGAAAAAAAAACCTTTTCGGGATGGACATTTCGGGCCAACTTCTTATACATAGGCACAGCTTGTTTTGTTGATGTTACTACCACCTATAAATGTGATCTGTAATAAATGAATAGGTTTGTTTGTTTTCTCTTGCAATTTTTATTTTAATTTTAATTTATTTTAATGAAACTCCACCATACTTCACCAAAAACACTGGACTAAAAAATTCATGTATATCCCTTTTTCAACCAAAAAAATAAAAAAAATGGATTAACTAAAGTCCAAACCACACAAATATGTGAGTAAAAAATCATAGTATGTAATGGCGTTTTTGATAAAAAATTTCGCTTGATTTGAAGTACAACCTACACAATTGTATGTATAGTTATAGTGTTTTTTTTTCGGACGAAATAAGTTTGAAAGGAATGCGCAAATGTGTAAGTTGGTTCAAAACACATACAAAAATAAATTGTTGACATGGTACTTTTGCCGTACTCGTACAATTGTGTTAGTAAATCACAAAAAGGATATAAAAAAAATACTAAAAATGTAAAGGTATTTACTAACAATTTCATTGCAATGTACTCCATCTCTTTGACATGGTACGTCCTAATATAAATAAATGCACTGAACATTCAATTATCATTTGGTATTTTGGGTTTCAACATTAAACCCAATAAGGAAATAATTATTAATTCAAACGAAAAAACAACCTGAGGCACACCGCATTAGTCGAAAATTTAGATAAAAGGTCGTCGCTCGTCGTCATTATAGTTTATACCAGTTATCGCAATAGATGGCGTAAAACATAATGCACTGATATTTTATTCTAATTCGGTTTGTGTTTTATCCATTGTAGAAGTATTTATTATCGATGGTAGACAATTAACAATTTAATACTCAAGTACGCTTCATGGATACAGTAACAACTAGGAATGAGGTTCCGAATTAAAAAAGGCTGAATTAAAAAAGTTCTTTAAAAATGAATTAAAAGAGTTGATTTTTGTATGAACATCTGCTACTTATTTTAATTCATATTTTTAACTTAAAATTATGAATTTGAAAAAGCCATTTAGAAAAATGAAAAAACTGAAAAATGAATTAACAAAGGCTTACACTATTTCATTTTTAAAACACCTACCTTAATTCATTTTCAAAATGAATTGAAAAAGGCACATTTTATTTCATTTTATAAATTAAAAAATTTTAATTCGACTTTTAACAAATATTCAGAAATGTGCATTATTTTGGGCTAAAGTTTACTTTACGTATACATCGTGAAAATCAGGTAAGGAGTATACATTTTTAAAATTTTTAAATGCAGGATTGTTTATCAACAGTTTTTAGGAGGTAGGGGGGGGGGGGAGCTAAATTGTTCCGGAAAATTGTCCCATTTTCCGGGAAAATTTTCACCTCAAAAAAAATTGTGTATTATTCTATTCAAAATACGTACAAATGTGTAATCTTTATAAAAATTTGGATATTAGGATTGTATCTTATAGTCCGGTCAATCTAGACATAAAAATGAGAGCGAAAGTACATAAATTCGCATCAAGCTGAAAATTGGTAGAATCGTTAAAAATGTGATTATAAATAAAACTTAAAAGTTCCCCATCATTCCCGTGTATGGAAAATATTTTACTCGAGATCAAAGGTCAAAAAAATAAGTTTTTCGCGATTTTCAGCGAAACGGTAAGTCTTATCATAAAATTATATTAGACAAAAATTGTAGGTCATCATATTATCTATCAAAAATGTATCAGTGCTTTTTTTTCTACGAGCCACCCTTTCTGAGATATAACGATTCAAAAAGTTGTTCAAGTTGTTATGGGCATAATATGCATGAGTGCGCCACGTACATCTCTTATCTAGAGTTGTTATATATGTTGAAATATTTTTCTATCGGTGATTGTAACTTATACTTAAAATATAAAATATACATAACCATTAAAATATCAGGTCAAATGAAACCCAGTCCCTTACTTCATACGCCAGTGTAACTTCGAGGACAACATCTGTCTCTTGTTCTATTCTATACTGTGGCTAGGGTCTTACACCTGCTAGTGAAATCACGTGTTTATCCTAACCTATATCGTGCTGTTTTGACTTTTATAACAAAAATGTCTGAATATTGTTTTATTTGTGCTAAACTTTTAACTGAAAGTGAAGTTGTTACTGTTGAACGTAGTATGAAGTCATTAATTAATGCAAGTATCGAAAGAGCAGATGAATTTTCAGAATTTCTCAAAGATCAGAAATCTGTGATAATACATGAAAATTGTCGTAAAAATTATACTCGAAAGTCTTCTATTGCTGCAGCTAATAAAAGACAACGTGAAGAACAAGAAGCCAGTACATCCACAGTAAGTCCTCCTCGTACTAGATCACGTGTCAGGGAATCAGCTTTTTGTTTTAAAGAACTATGCTTATTTTGTGGCCAGAAATTGAATGAAGAGTATGAAAGAAGAAAATCCTCAGATTTTCGCCGTCGAATCAGCCAAGTAAGTACACTTCAAATTAAAGATTCAATTCTGGAAGTAGCTCGGACTCGTGACGATGCTATAGCAAAAGCTGTTCTTGCTCGAGTCGCATTTGAATATGATTTAGTTGCTGCTGAAGCTAAGTATCATTGTGATTGCTATAATTCTTTCGTAAAACTTTCCACTGGAACTAAAGTCGGTCGCCCTAAAGACGAAGCTGCGAATCTGGCAATGGAGGAATTATTCACTTACATAGAAAATAGCGATGACTGTCAGTTCACTTTGAACACATTAAAAAACTACGACATTAGATTACAGAACGATTAAGCTACGACTCAAACTAAAGTATGGTGAAAAACTTATTATCACTGAGAAATCGGGAGCATCAACATTCATATGCTTAGTGGATAATCATCATGATATTTTGAATCAAGCCTGGTACGAAAGAGTGGCTTGTATAAAAAAAGCACTGATACATTTTTGATAGATAATATGATGACCTACAATTTTTGTCTAATATATTTTGATGATAAGACTTACCGTTTCGCTGAAAATCGCGAAAAACTCATTTTTTTGACCTTTAAGTTTT
Organism: Nephrotoma flavescens; assembly: GCA_932526605.1. NCBI lineage: Eukaryota > Metazoa > Arthropoda > Insecta > Diptera > Tipulidae > Nephrotoma > Nephrotoma flavescens. The sequence goes on along the minus strand of OW052222.1, from coordinate 262,403,008 downwards.
ATTTATAATCACATTTTTAACAATTCTACCAATTTTCAGCTTGATGCGAATTTATGTACCTTCGAATGTCTATATTGACCGGACTATTAACAGTTTTTCAACAGTACAAATAATATTTCCGAGAAAATTTTGAAATTTTTCCAGGAGAATTTTGAAATTTTTTTCAATTTTTTTTTACTTAGTTTGACACTTAAAGAATTGTACAAATTGTGGAAAAGCGGGGGTTTGGGGTATAATCGAATTAAAATTACATTTAAAAAAATTTATATACTTATACGAAAGTTGATTCTTTTAACATTTGTGGCACTATCAGAAGAAGCGATAAGAGCGAGAAAAACTCTTTGATCTGTGTCTGCAAGGTTGATGAAGCAATTATTATTAATAAAAATATAAAATAATATTGAAAAAATAAAAAATGTAAAATATTTTCCGGAAAATCAAAAAATTTTCCGGAAAAATGAAGCTACCTACCCCCCTCCCCCCCTAAACAATCCTGCATTTAAAAATTTCAAAAATTTATATATTATATTCCTTACCTGATTTTTCCTATGTATACGTAAAGTAAAATTACCCCTTATTTTGCATTGCCAAATTTTTACGTGCCATATTCAAATTTAAATTCCAAAAAATTTTCATTAATGAAAATAACATTTTTTTTATTTTATAAAAAGGCTTATATTATTTCATTTTAAAACTGAATTAAGAAATGCCTTTTTAAATTCATTTTATCGAACTTTTTTATTTCATTTTCAACTCTGATTTTAATTCATTTTTAAAATGAATTAAAAACACGTATTTTAATTCAGAAAAAAAAACTTTTTTAATTCAAACTTTTTTAATTCATGTAGCCACTAGAAATAACTAGTAACGAGTATTTAGTTTAGTAAGTCATTTAGACTGTGTGTGTCTCGCCGTGCGCCTGACACCGTTAAATATCATGAATATTTTGGTTTAAAAGCATTAGAGACATTTATCTATTATGAACTCACATTCATTTTACTTAGTTGGACATTTAAACAAAAAATCCAACTTAGTTGGGCATTTAAACAGGCACATAACAACGGGTTTTTTGTGATGTACACGGTGTGTTACTTGGAAATAAATTGTATAGTTAATAAAATTGATTTATCGCCCATCTCCGCCAGTTGTTCTCAAAAATTTCACACCTGCATGCGTGGTAATGGATTTTGAAATCTACCAGTATTACAAAACCAATCTGGATGATTGAAGTTTGCGATTAGGACCAGCATTAGTATTGTGATTAATTGAGAACATACCCAAAGGCAGCTATTTGTATTTTGATCGGTACTTTACTACGGTATATCTCTTTTAAAACAACTTTTGGACCTGGAATACAAAGCAAGTGGTAAATTTCTTGGAATATACGTAAACTGAGTTGCTAATTAAATATTTTAATTTTACCATTTTAGATACTACGATGGGTAACCGACTACATAAGGTACAATTTAAAAGTGACCGACAACTAAAAAGAGTGTAAGTTAAGTACAAATAGTATATCACTCCGGAACGCATTAAAATCCCAAACTTTGACACCCTGTAATTGAAAAATATAACACATATTCATTTTTAGGGTTCTTGCATTTCCATGAAAATTAATTAAAATAAAAAAAAAGTTCCCTCCTCAACTCTACACCTCGAGTATTTGCGTTCTTTCCTATATGTGTAAAATGTAGCAAAAAAGCATAAAACCGTAATTGAATTAAGATAAGGAAAAATATGTTTTCATTTGATTGTAGATACAAATCATTATAAAGATACGAAACCATAAATTTAACAGTTATACGGATCTTGATATCGTAAAAAATACTCGTATTCTGTTTCCTTAGAAGCCATTACGTATATTTTTAAATTTATTAAGCGTTGCATGATACGTAAAATTTGTTATTATGGAATGTTATTCGATACTATTGTGTTCAAAATTAGTGAAGCGTAAAATACCATTGTCAATTATCTTGCAAGCGTAAAACTATACGTTTTGTAATTTACTTTGAATGTGATAGAATGTGGTGGAATGTGAAACATCAAAGATGCAGAAAAACACTAGAAAATATAAATTCAACTAAAATCTTCTTCTACAGAAGCGATTCAACTAGTATGAATTTCAATATTCTTCTTAAATTACATACTAAGAAATTCAGTAAAAAAATTATACCGTCGATAGTACACTGGTACTGTCAAATAAAGACACTGGTTTTGTGAAGTCTTTCTGTTTCCCAAAAATTTTATTTGATTGCGACGCTGACAGAAAAACAATATTCTACTAAAAGTTGACCAGCTATCAAAAAAATATGCGACGCGTTTTATCAATTTTTTTTTTCAAAGTATCCATTATTGGAAATATTGCTACCAACATTTGACGGTGAAACTTATAAATTATATTACTTAAAATTGGAAGATCCAAAAAGTTGGCATTGGTGAATAATTTCTTATTTCGTTATTCCTATAGAAACTCGAATCGAGTTATTAGAAATGATTGAGAACAAGCAGGCTAAACCCAAGGGAAAATGAGCTGTCTACAACATTAATAAGGACAAATATTTCCCGAAAAATTTGTGATTTACTCACCCCAGTACAATTCAAGAGTACTGTACATATTGTAATGTTAACATTTACACCAACTGCACCAATTTTAAAAATCTTAGTTCAAAATGGTGATGATTTGTGATTACAAAATACTATCTAATAGTGTAACGGTATGAACCGATCTTTTTTTTAATGGATCCCATTTGAGAAACATCTAAACTAATTTTCACGAATTTAGAACTCATTATCTCACTCATTTTAATTAAAAGTCGTTCGACCCGAAAAGCCTTTAATCAATTTTCACAAAAATGGGACTCATCGCAATTATTATCTAAATCGTTCGAGTCAAACATTTTTTAAAAAACCCTAACCTCCACCGAAGGACCTCTTATTTTTCCGTAATTATCACCCATTCCTGGCATTTGATCTTTACTAATTTTATCAAAATCGTGCTAGTCGAAAAAAATGAATAAAGAGAACATGGCCGCATCAGGCGAAATCAAAATTGTTTGAGGCAGAATAAAATGTGAAAGGGCCAAAGGTCGAAATATTAATTAGATATAGCGAATGCTACAAATTAATATTGTTACAACATTTTCAAGAAGACGTGATTATTGATCTAATGTCACCGTAACACAACCAACATAATATGGTGGAATATTCCACAATATTATGTTTAAGCATATTACGCCAAATATCGATTCAATATGGTGCAATTTCATGCAACATCATGTAACGTAGCACAAGCCGGGTTTCACTGGATGGCCCTCTGAAATGATTTCCCCGAAATAATTATAAATCGCAATCAACTCCTGTAACTTGTGAACTCTCCACCAATTTTTACAAAATTCGAGCGAGTCAAATAAAAACTAAAGAAAAGAACCCGGTCCACCGTTCGACCTCCTGAACAAATTTTGCCAAACTCAGGACCTATCGATTCCTGGCAAATGAAAACACCTCTTCACCAGTTTTTAATAAAATCGTGTGAACTAAAACAAACTAAAAAACGGGGCTCGTACCCCCTACCGAATGAGCCCCTAAACAAATTCCTACAAAATCCGGGCTCATATCAAACGATGACTGGTACTCGAAACCCCCTTTCCTCTAAAGGAAACCAAGATCCATCGCAATCAATCTCTGAAACTCTCAAACCATCTTATAGTAATTTCAATGGAGCCATTAAATCAAACCGTTTGATAGTAATCCATCGCTCATCGAAGAGCCGCTATCCGAACAGCTGAGAATGAGAGCAAATTCGCAAAGAAATTATTTTGGTAAAATATATCTATAAAAATATTCGTTCTGCAATTTACCTTAAGAATAAAATATGTTTAAATTACATACAATAGTTATGCTTTTTCGGCGGCCGGTATGGTGTTCGAACGATGTTACAGAATTAAGTATATATTGTCTATGAAAAATCTATAGGTTTAATTAAACGGCCAAATTTTTTAAAGGAAACATCCGCTATGGTTTTTTATTCGCTATCCGAAGTGCGCTTTTGGGAGCTGAATGGGAAATTACCTATCCGAAATTCCGCTACCGTCGATGTTCACATAATTTTAAGGGTTTTCTGGAATGATATTTTGAATTAAAAGTTTGAATTTTTCTCCATTTTTCTGTAGAAAAATATTACGAAACCTCATGTTTTAAATTGACTTAAATTAACAAATAAAATTGGCCGTTTTTTCATTATTTTCAATGGGACATAAAAATTTGAAAACGAAATATTTTAAGTTTAGTGAAAATAAGGTTTACTAGGAAGGCTCAATAAATCTAGATGGCTGCGATAACTACAACGCTATCACAAATTTTAATGAAACATACACATGCCCAGAAAATGTGGAGTACCTAATTTTAAAATGGAAAAACATAAAATTGTGAAATGTGTCAATAAAAATTTATTTTATTGCTATGACGATCAAAAATTGAATAAAAGTCTTAAAATAATCGACATGGTTCAGTATCACGTAGCAAATAAAAGTACAAAATGTGAAAGTTAATTGTTTTGTTACAACTTTTATCTTTTTTTTATTTGTTTCGAAATTAACGGATATTTCATTTTTAGAACGTCACTGTATAAATCCCGTGTCACACTGTTCATAAGTACTTTAGCATTTATAAAATATTACACATAAAAATTCCGAATTAAAAATAAAAAATTATTTCCAGCAGCCTAACTATTTATACCAACAATAAACTATTTTATAACTTTTTCAAATGCAGCACTTATAACGCAATCTTTATAAAGGCAACCCACAAGTCGTTTTACTTTTCTAAAAATGGTACTGCTTTTATATGAACACGTATGAAGTTTCATGTAGATCTGTCAATTCATTCGTATGTTAACAGCTGTTCAAAGTTGACGTGTCACGGTATTTTTTTACAATGGCAAAAATTGAATATCGTGCAATGTTAAAATTCTACTTTTCTAATTGAAGATGAAGAGTCTTTGTACACTTTTAATAATCGTTCCGAGAATTTTGTTGGTAAAAGTTTTATCCCCATTTCGTAAAAATAAGTCAAAATAATAAAGTTTATTTATTTTGACGAATATTTTTGGTATGCTGTTTGCGCTTTTATAAATAATCCTTTTATGACTAATTAGAATGTACAACGTTAATGTCATGATAAGTGATAAATTTGGCATCAGGATAAACAACGCTATTTCGTAGAAATTTCGATAACGATATTAATCTTTAACGAAATTGACCCACAAATTATCTTGACGATTCGCATTAATCTAAAAATAACGGAAATACGTCCCGTGATTAAAAAAAACTCGTTTGGTATACAAATAATAAAGATCTAAATGGCATTCCCTGGAAATGTTTTATTTATAAATCAAGAAACGCTACGGTATAATTGTTTTTATTTAAAGCGGAATTGAGAGTGTAGGCAACACGCTAAATTTGAATAAGGGATACGCGTTTGTCGACATTTATTGCGAGAATTATGAATTTGGCATTACACGATATAAACCTCACATTTGAATCATAAAGCAAATATAAATCCAAATTGGCGTACCCAAAATGTTATTCATTTAGAATTTCTTTGAAATAATTATTTTTAGTGCTAGAGGCGGTAATAAATAATAATAAATTCAATTATAAAAATATATTAGCGAAGGTTTATGTATATACAGGCAATTTAGATTTTAGTAGCATAACCTTAATTTAGAATACATCTACTCAAATTACGTTTATTAAAAGATTTGCCTTTGATTATCGGAAGATTTATGAGCTGTTAACAATAACGACTGTAAAATTGGTAGCGTTTTTATTAACCATTAGGGAGAGAATCAAAGAAAAATTATTGTTGCCTTTCAATTCTCCAATTGGTATAGGGTATAGATGAGAGACTTATTTAACCAAAAAGGAGCTTCTTCTCTGAACACACTATTTCGGTATAAAAACATGTTTTCCTCATCATGTTCTAAGGTTCACTCACCAAAACTTCGACTTTGCGGCGAGATGAAATGGCAATGCTATATGAAAACAATTTACATTGGCCATAACGAAAAAAGCACTATTTAGTATTTCGTATACAACCATAACTCGAATAATGCGAATAGTTACCGTAAACACAAATATTTACTGAAAAATTGCAGTGCTCGGAGTTTTTTTGACGAACAGTGTATAGTTTAAAAGTGTATTTAAAAATGTATTTAAAAGTGTGTTTAAAAGTGTGGTCAAAAGTGTGTTTAAATGTGTATTTAAAAGTGTGTTTAAAAGTGAGTTAAAAATTGTGTTTAAAAATGTGCTTAAAAGTGTGTTTAAAAATGTGTTTAAAAGTGTGTTTAAAAATGTGTTTAAAAGTGTATTCAAAAGCGTGTTTAAAGTGTCTTTAGAAGTGTTTGTTTAAAAGTGTTTAGAAGTTTAAAACTGTGTTTAAAAGTGTGTTTGAAATTGTGGATTAAAATTAGTTTAAAGGTGTGTTAAAAAGTGTTTTTAAGAATATGTTTAGAAATGTGTTAAGAAGTGACTAAAAGTGTGTTTTAAAGTGTGTTTGAAAATGTGTTTAAACATTTGTTTAAAAGGTGTTTAAAACCCAGATAATATTCCGTACAACACTTTAAAGGTGTTTTAAAAGATTTCATAAAAATGTTCAAGTTCAAACCACAAAAAATTTTTTTTTGTATCGCTGGACTGCGTCAAACTATTTTGGGTGTAACAGAAATGGCAAAAGAACTATATAAATCAGAGTATGGAGGTATCATTTATTTTGACATCAACGGATGCGTTAGAATATTTATTTTCGCAAGTACTTGATCTTACTTAGGAGGAAATAATTTCAATCCATCAGTTTATGAGTTTAATTTTATTATAGCAAAAATCATATCAAATATATTTTTGTTTTGCATACTTCGAATGTGAATTATAAACCAGACAACTGCTCATTCGTCTTGAGCTCGTCGGGCATGTTGAAAGCGATCAATAACAGCAGTGCGCGAGTCAATCTGTTGAAGAAAATGATAATCAATGTTTAAAAGAACCAACTTATGATAAGAAAGATTTTTGAGACTTGGACTTAAAATAAATTGCGTTTGTTGACAGTTTTATCAACCAACAAATTAATTTACCATTTTTGCGATATTTTCTTTGGTATGTCACTTTCAAATCACTTTAAAAATCAACTTGCGATTCATCTAACAAGATAATGACAAACCGGTAATGACAGTCTATGCTCTCGAAAGAATTATATTTACAGAACCCTAATAATTTTTTTTGAATTGTCGTATATTGAAGTTGAAATATTTGAAATGCAGTTTGTTTCGAAAATGCATAAAAAGAAAATTTGTTTAATTTGTACCGAAATCAGGAGAGATCGGTGACGACATTTTAGGTTCCTAGGGACCATATATTTAAATACGAATTTAATTCATACAGAAGATTCGCCCATTTACAAATATTGGCCAATAGCGCCAATTTTAACATACGGTTGGTCTTGGGTTTTTTTTCATGGATATAGTAAACTTCGACCTTTCTATCGATACTAAATAAAATTGTTCACGACACTTTAGGTCCGATAGAACCATTCATTTAAATCTGAAATATACAGTTTAAATTAAAAGGTCCATTCCAGGGTCCTATAGAGCCAATCATACGTTTGGAGCATACGGATGGAGTATAATTTTTTTTTGGTATTGGACATGCCGTATAGAAATCAGAAAAGAATAGTGGCGTCACGTAGGTGTATTATTAAAAAAGTTTTCTTACTAGAAGTTAGTAAAATCATTACACAATCTTGGAGGTAAATTTAAATAACCCTCAGTTTTGTTTCAATTAATTTGGATATTTTTATAGGACTAACCGGGTTTCATACTATTCGTTTGAGTAAGGTCTTTGTTCTATCCGATTTACCCGTTTTCAAAATAACATCTGGAATTCATTTTGGAATCCTTTGTTTAACATGAAAAGAGAGTTTAACATAAAATAACAATTTTCCACAGACTTGGCCAAAATTTATATTACATTCCTTTTTTCCACCATGTAATCTAAGTTCCACCTTCTTCAATTGATCAATGATTTACTTCTACTGTGAAACAAGACGCGCCATAACGACTAAACCGGAGCACCCCTAATCAATTTTTCCGATATCATGAACCATTGCAGTCGTTTCCTGATACTCGAAAATCCCTTCTGTAATTTTTTTTATCATTCGAGCCATTTTTTTAAATGGGGACTCGAATTAAATCTGAGAATCTTCTAAAGAAATTTTCCCGAATTTAAAACTCAGGACAATCTGGCATTATAAAAGTCTTATCTGCGCAAGTTTTATGAGAATCGTTTTATGAGTTTTATGAGAATCGTAGAAAAACATTTAAATAATGGCTCAAAGATGACGTCTAAATGAATTTCCAGAATTCAGAATCTATCGCAATCGGTGCCTTAAAGAATTAAAATTAAAGAAAAGAATCCGGGGTCACTAGACGACATTAAAATCCTTTGAGGCGGAACAAAATGTGGAAAAGGACCGTAACTTTAATTAGACAGTGAATGCTGCAAATCAATATTGTTTTGTTACTCATAACAACGAATATTTTTAAAAGACGCGATTAAAAAAAAACGTACAACACGGCACGGTATTGCTACCAACACAACATGGCGCAACATTCCGCAATGTGATGGAACATAACGCCACACATCCAATTAACGCAAAACACAAGACCTATCGCAAAGCAACATACGCAACATCTAACAATATCACGCAGCATATGCAACAACTCACAAAACGATGCAACATTCTACCACATTGTGCAACAGGACGCACCATAGTGAAACGTCACACAACATTCCTAAACAAGATCCACGTAATGCAACATGACACAACATCTTGCAGCAAGGTGCAATATGGTTTCTTTTTTGTCTTTTTGTAATTTCTAATTTCCAAAATATTTTGTATTTGTGTATTTTTAATGATATTCTTGACGTAAACGTGATTCATGGTCGTCATGGACTATTTTGAACTAGCTGCTGTATAACCGGAGATATCTTTCGATTGATGTATGGGACCAGACAACCAGAGATAGAAAGCATTAAGGAGTAATACGTTGTCGAGTATATTCAACATTAAAAGTAAAAAAAAAAGAATATATGAGACTACAAGTCTAGAAGAACACGAAAATGAAAAAATAGCAAGACAAAAGTCAAATCTTTGGATTTTGACAGAAACTGCACAACTCATTGTAACATAAATGAGCCAAGAAGCTGAAAATTTGATGTGCGGTTGTTAAAGTTATTGTAGCCAAAATAAATAAATAAATAAAACCTGAAACAACATGACGCAACATGGTGCAACATCTCGCAATATAGTGCACCATGACGACCTTTTCGGAGGAGTCTTAATTGGATTTTCCGGAAAACAGAATCCTTGTAATCGTTTTGAAAACCCTGTCTGGCCAAATTATATTAAAATCGTTCAAGCCAAATAAAATGTTTAAAAGGAGGCCCAAGCCCAATCAACCCGTTAGAATTGATTTTTGGTTCTCTAAAACCCCTCATAATTAAACTTAACTCACAAGTTAAAAAAAATCGGACCCATCGAATGACCCAAAAGACGAATATTCCTGAAACTACCACAAATCAAAATCAGGCATTTGAAATTCCCTCTTCACCAATTTTTATCAAAATAATGGAGCCGACCAAAAAATAATAGAACCCGGGCTCCCACCTTAAATGAATTTTTCCCAATAAAAAGATCCATCTCAATTGGTTGCTGGTACTGGTACTCGAAAAAGCCCTCTTAACAATTTTTATAAAAGTCGTGCCACCTAAAAAAAAATTAAAAAAAAGAAATCCGTGCGAGCCAGAAAAAATAATAAAAGAGATCAAGGGTACAGTGGCCATTGTTTTTGCCCTGAAACCAGGATCAATCGACAGTATTCTACGCATTTGAATACTTTTTGTGCATCAGAATCAGTCAAATGAAATCGGTTGTATTGTTTCTATAGAAACTTTTAGCCATTTTTAGCATAACGTCAACTTTTCCAAATTCACTTTTTTATGCACAACCTTTTCCGTGCAAAACACATGATTTTACGGACCGTAATTTATTTTCTGCCCAAGATACCGTGACGATGAAATGTTGTCTTACGTCTTTAGTAAAATTTTTGAGTCAAACTTTTTGTTTGTGTTCGGAGATTTTATTTTGTGATTCCTCTAGCAATAACTAAACATAACTCAATTTTTTGAAAAATTGTTGTTTCTAAATGTCATTTTGTTTGCAATTTTAAATTAAATTCAGAAGTTTAATAAAGCACGTTGCTATTAACCACTGAAACATTGCTATTAAAGTAAAATTAGGAATAAGGGCGCATTTATGGTTGATGTTCGTTCGTTCGTTTGTTCTGACAATTTTTCGACCAATCATATTGCTCAAAAATGACGATTTTTTTCTTCTGGATTTTTCCACAAGAGTTGATGGTCGAAAAAATTGCCGAACGAACGAACGCAACCATAAAGGCGCCTTAAGGGCAAGTTTATGGTTCGTTTGTTCACACGATTTGTTTTGACCAATCATAAAACGTTTATGCTCTTGTCGTTTGCTTTGGAAATTGAATGAAAAAATTTTATTATTCCGGAAATGAAATATTTTTTTGGATATCTACCTACAGAGGTATGTATTCGAGCGATAATAAATAATACTCGTATCATCCGTATTATTGTCAATATTATTTAAAATAATTCAAAATTTTATAAAACAATCGAACTCACAACAATGCACGTTTCTTGGAAATTTTTGTAATTATCTGAAATGCCTGTTTTATAAATAAAAAAAATTCTTGGGAAATAACATCGGCTAACAGGTGTAAAGGTTCGGAAAAATTTGTTATTATTGAATATTATTTTATCAATTGACGGATAAGCTGCTTAACTTAATTAAAATTATTTTTTTTTGATTTATTTTTAAAATATGGGTTGTAGTAGATGGAACACAGCTAAAAATGGTTTTATTCTAAGCATTCTATTAATACGGGGAATAATAATAATTTCCGAGTATCAGAAATTGTTTGAGGTGGGTCTTGGTTTCAGGAAATTTCGTTTAGGCGGTCTTCCGGTGGGGCCCGCGTTCCTTTTTCATTATTTTCTTTTAGCTAGAACGACTTTGATGAAAATTGCTGAGGTGTGAAAATTGTGGCGACGACACACCTTGTATCGAAATTCATCATATAAATTAATAATAAATTGAGTAGCACCTGAATGGTTAGTTGGGTATAAACCTTATTTTTAAATTATTCGTACTACACGTCGGGTTTTAAAAATTTCATAACAAGCTATGAAAAAAACAAGTTAAGTTTTTTTTTCCTAGAATGAAAAACAATTAAAAATACGTTGTGGTATATTATATTAAAAAGCTTGGTGGAGCATAAAACCACTAAAACTGCTGGCCTCGACGTGATAGGCGAACATATTATTACGACCGCTTACAAAGCATCAACAATAAGATTACGGCCACTCTCAATTACGGGCGCTCGTAATTACGGTCGCTTTTAATTACGGCCGCTTACAAATACGACCGATTTGAACGAAGCTGAATAATCTGATGCATGGCTTGACACTTGGGGACAAGAAGCCATCCCAGTTGTTGAGTATCATGAAATTGAACGCTGGTGACAATTTTAACGAAGCGACACTTCGTCAATTTTGGATGAAGAGGTTGCACCAGACAGTTAAATGGTGCTTACACCATTCGAAAACGACGTCTCCCTGTCAGTCCTTGCAGAACGGGCTGACAACGTACATCAAACTATGACTCAGGTGCAAATAAGTTCCATTGAGACTTTTGCATCTTGTTCTTCTAGTCCAAATTTAGCTTTTTCAATTGTTCAAAAGTTTTCAGAAATTTTTACCCAAAATTCAAGATCGCGATTTAAGTCAAATTCACGCGGGCGTAACAATTCGCGATCGAATTCGAGAAATAATTATATGTACACGGAAAAACTCACCAAATTTCCAAAATTCATACAATCCTTTTTATGGCGATCCTTCAGCTGAAAATAATTTTACTTGCTTTTATCATCTCATTTCGGTCCAAAGGCGTTAAAATGTAAACCAAATTGTAAATTCGAATTAAACAACTCCGATAACAATATTTTAAAAAATAAATAGCCATTCACAATTGGCAGATTCTAAAACTAGGCGCCTTTTAATTTACGACATTTTTCTCCAGACTCATTTTTTAATTGGTTAACAGGTGCAGATGTCTCAGTCTTGCCAGTTCGGAATCCAAGTCTCGATCCATCTAAATTTTTAAGACTTGACATCGGACTGCGCCGATTTTTTGCAGAACACTATGGGTTGTTGGTGGAGGGAGATATAGAGACAGAGGCTCATAGATCCGTTACCCTCTCTGTATTCAAATGGAACTCGTTCCTCTTATGATGTTACTACTGTATCTAGAATCGACAAGTCAAACAATGGATCCAGGAGTTTTCAACGTTATATCAAAATTTTTAACAGTCATTCACGGTAACATTAATATTGCCAATACTAAACATAACGTGACTCACAAAATTGAAATGAACGGACCACCGGTTGCATGCAAACCACGACGACTAGCATCGACAAATTCATCATCGCGAAGACAGAATTCGAAAAAATGATGAAACTCGGGATCTGCCGACATTTAGTACCCAAATAGAATGGAACTTGGAGACCGTGTGGAGACTTTCGTGCGTTAAATAAAGTCAGAATTCCGCACAGGTATCCGATTCTACATATTCAAGACTTTACACAACCACTTGTGTTCTGCACTAGATTCACAACGATAGACCTAGTCCAACCCTACCATCAAATTCCTATTGAACCGACGGACATTCCAAAAATAGCCATTTCGACAGTCGTTCCAACGTCTTATGCATTCAACATTACGCGGACTCGACTTCTCTTTTGTGTATTTGAACGACGTGCTCATTTCCTCTCGCAATTATGACGAACATCTCGATCAAATTAAAATTATTTTTACTAAATTAGAAAAACATGGACTGGTTGTAAATGTTGACAAATGCGTTTTCGCAAAAACCGAAATTATCTTTTTAGGCTATTTGGTAAATGGACATTTCATATTACCGTCGCATGAACGGGTTCAAGTCATCAAGAATTTCAAACGACCACAGACTGTTAAACAACTGAACCCCCTTTTTAGGCATGATCAACTTTTATCGACGCTTCATTCCGGATGCTGCTGCTGACCGGGAATTATTGAACGAATACTTAAAAGATTACACTAAGAGAACAGTCGAGTTCCAATACAATGGTCAACGGTGGCTATCGAAGCGTTTGATAATTGTAAAAATAAACTTACAGACGATACTTTAATTATTCATCTATCATCATCAGCACCTCTGGCCATCATGGTCGACGCTTCTGACACGGCGATCGGAGTAGTGGTTCAGCAGTTTATGTATCAAACACTTGGCAACCACTCGGTTTCTTTTCAGTACGTCTCAATGATACGCAGAAAAGATACAGTGCTTATGATCGTGAACTTAATGTGGTTTATTTGGCGATTAAACATTCACAGATTTTAAGCCACTTGTCTACGTTTTTCATCGGAAACCTGAAAAGCTTCTACTCGTCAATTTCGACACTTGGATTTCATTAGTCATTTCACGAACGATATTCAGCACATCTCTATTGATTATGCTATCATCGCAGATGCTCATTGCTCGGATCAATGACGAAGAACTTCAAGAAATTTTAAGGAGTAACTCTGTTCTCAAATTTGAGAAATTTACTGTTTCTTTCAATTCAAAAAAATTAATTTATTGCGATATTGTTAGTTCTACACCTAGGCCATTCATTCTCCTTAATTTCCGAAAACAAGTTTTCCAGGCTTTTCGTAACCTTTCCCATCGTCAAACTTTTGAGCTTCCATCAAACTTTTGACTCAGAATGTCATCTGGTCATCGATTAAAAAAGACGTTGAGAAAATGGCTCAAAGTTGTGTAGGCTAAAATCTCTCGACATAAAAAATCTCCACTTGGCAACTATAAATTAACTTCTAATTATATCTCCTGGTCTTCCTAACGACCATCCTTACGGAAACTTGTTTTGGGTTAGTCACGATCTATACTCTAACAGAAAATAAGTCATTTCTAAAAGTATCTATGGCCCGAGGCACTTATGATTGACGATTTTTGAATATTCTATAGAGAAATATCGTAAATTCAGATTCCCTGAGATCTTCTGGTTTTCTTAAACACCGGCCATCCTAACGGAAACTTGTTTTGGGTTAGTCACGATCTACTCTAACAGAAAATAAGTCTATTTAAAAAAAAATCTATGGCCCGAGGCACTTAAGATTGACGATTTTTGAATAAGTTTAACGATTAAAATAACTCGTATAACGAGTTTAAAAATGACTTCATAAGTGACTTGATAAGTATCTCCGAATGTCTTCTCTGAAGTTAGGCTAGACGGTAAAATTCGGTGGTATATGGCAACAGAAGGATCGTCGCCGGTTCAAGTTTGCGTAAGCACCTAGTGTAATTTAACCTAACTGCAAGTCCGAGAACACTCGTGGAGTCGACCCCCACAAGAACAATAGATATGTACCTGTACCACTAAAACTAACATATTTCTCGTCAATGGCAACTCGCACTATGCAAATATAATACAACGGATTCAAAAATCCGGTCAGACGGTGAAACAACCCGACGACTTCATCTATATGATAGTATTAACAATCTCACAGTTTTCATGATTAAGAGATTTAACTTTTCGGTGCTCACTGTGAGGAGCTTTACGTCAATATTTTCCTATTTGAATTCTACCGATCACATCTGAAAGTAAAAACCATTATAGTTGAGAAGTTACAATCGTCTTGAAGAAATCAAGCAACGAATAAAAAAGAACTTAATAGAGTAGTAAACTCTCAAACTACCGCATACGTTTTTTAATGATAATCCTCTTGAACTTGAAAAAATCTATATAAAGTGACTCGCTGATTACGTATATACACACTTTGTAGTCTCATCGAAACGTATAACATTGTATCGAACTTTTACCGTTGCAAATATATTTTATTGAAGATTTATTGGCGATTATTGAAAACTGAAATATTTCTACTTTAAGAAACGTGATTTATTGACCCTTGTTAAAAACGTGTTGCAAGCGCTATACAAAATATATTTTTATAATTCAACTGTTAAATACGTGCCGTTTCCCGATCAGACAATTTTTTGTAGTTTGCTAGACAATAAAAACTATAAAATTTAAGTGATTCTGTTTTAAAAATATATTTGTACAAATACTTAATAGCAATTTACGAGTTCTGCATGTCCGTATTTCTTCGTCATTTCTTTAATGATACCACGCACATAGATTTATTAAAATAAGATCCTACCGCAGAGCGATACCATTTCCCAGAAAAAAATCTAACAACTTTTTGTATAGCGTACATTTGCCATGCAAATTCATGAACATGTGCGCCGCTTTTATGTTTAACTAATATTGCCCCTCGAGAAAATTTACTCGAACCAGAAATATTTGCCAAATTGATTAAACAAAGTAACATCTCTATATACCATTTTGGTCTATTTAATGTTTTCCCATTCCGCATATTTCCCGTGTATTGTACACGCACACACACCCTACATAATCTCATTTTCCATGAACATTTTCCGTTTCTGCAACCTCACTACACACACAAATGTATTACGTGTTTTTTGAAAGACAACGAATTTTTGTGTTCGATAACATGTCAAAAGGAAAACACTTTGAAGATATATTTACTATAATCTTTCAATTTTCGGTGTAAACATACATTTGAACGATTTGCTTTCAGGTATCTGGAGTGGTATCATGGGGTGGTTTAAAGCATGTGAAAAATAAATCATAACTACAGATAAATTAGAGTGGCATATTATATTATGAAAAGTTCAAATCCCTTTCTCATTGCCAATTAATATTCCGGCAAAATACAAAGCAAAAAACCTGTCCGTTGTTTTACCACATTATAAATTGTAAATCTAAAGCTTGTAAAATTAAAAGGACACAGCGTAGCCTAGCGACAAATGCGATAAAATTCTAAATAAAAATTCTCCGAACCGATTTAATGTTATTTAAAATTCTGTTTGGAACAGAAGCAACAATCTTATCAATATATTAGTATAATCCTGATTCTTCTGAAAACACAAAATCAAATTATAATCATTATAGACACGTGTGGTAGCCAACGAACGATTATAGCACTAGTGTTCACTCCCACCTCAAAACAAAGTGGAACTGAGACACACACCTTTGTCCAACTTTTTTAATTTTGTAATTTTGATTGGGGTGGCATAAAATTACGGTAAGGTTAATCAACAGCATTATGCATACCATTATAAAATATGTAAATATGTGTGAAGTTATGGTGGGAAAGAGCATCATATGGAGTAAAAGCAATTATCAACAAGCAGGTGCTTTTTCTCAATTAATTATCTCAATTAAATAACAGTTAAGGTAAAATATAAATAAATTTTCTCAATTAAAATTTTTAATTATTGATGACTGCTGACTTGAAAAACACTAAGAAATCGAATAAAAATTAATAAACTGTAAACCATGGAAAATGGGAAAATCTCGGTTTACCGTAAAAAACAACAACTAACATTTCTAAAAAAAATGTTAACCATTCTTTATGAGTAGCAATGCCCTGATAAATTTATCGATTCTAAGAATCCCGAAAATAATTATCGGTTTCGTAATAAAGGAAGCTTAATGAGA
The DNA here is from genome assembly GCA_932526605.1 of Nephrotoma flavescens. Taxonomy (NCBI): domain Eukaryota; kingdom Metazoa; phylum Arthropoda; class Insecta; order Diptera; family Tipulidae; genus Nephrotoma; species Nephrotoma flavescens. The sequence continues at coordinate 262,386,251 of OW052222.1, read as the reverse complement.
CGTACATAACACATAAAAATAAAATTTCCTAGAAAGAATTTGAGAACAACCTTTAAATAATACAGACGAGAGACGATAAATAATCAAACTGAGTAAACAATATTAGCATTTCAAACGATAAAAGGTATACATACCGTTACGCATTATTTCAGTTTCGATATAATTTAATTAAAAAAAAAGTTATTTTCCGATCTTTTGTGTCACGATTTTTCTGGAAATATCCTTTACAGAATATTTCAAGAAAATTTTATTAGTAAATCGCACAATTAATAAATTATCAAAAACTTTACATTTCGTTTAAGCTGCTACGAGAGTTGTCACTTCCGGTATACTGATTTTCATCTTTTAATATTTTCTGAACAAATTTTAGATCGGTCAACTCGTCTGGGGCTGTTAAGTTTACTCAAATATTTAACCCGTTTGGCAATATAGACACTAAGGGTTCCTCGTGTGGTTCTAGAACATGGCTTATTTGAAACAATGTAAATCATTTCTCAACCGAGAACTCTGTTTGTAGGTTCATCGTCAGGATATTTCCCTAAACATTGCTAATTTAATTGTAACTGGTGATGGTGCGACTTATATAACTCCAAACACCCCCAAAATATAAGGGAAAGAATTTTGCATTTTTAGGTTTGTTGTATTAACACAATTTGCTATTTTTGAATGTCGTAGCATTTGCCAGGTCACCACATTAATAATACCCATGGACCTTTCTTCCTTCATATAATATTCCACGACATTGTGAAACATCCCACAACATGTTGCATCATGATGGTCTCTCTGGAAGACCCCTAAATTAATTTTTCGGAAATCAGTACTCCTTGAAATCGTTTCCTTGCGCAATCTAAACAAATTTTATCAAAATCGTTCAAGTCAAATAAAATGTTAATAGAAGCCACCGACGAACCTCCACGAATAAGAACTCATCGGAAACAATTAAAACCCCTTCCTCACCAATTTTTATCAAAATCCGTCGAGCTAAATTTTTTTTTTCTAAAAGAATGGGACCTAAAAACTTCCTAAGCATATTTTGCCGCAATTATGACTCGTCACAATTTATTCCTTTCATTAGAAAACCCTTATCAAGGCAATTTTTAATAAAACTGTCCGGCTTGATTTCTTTTTTAAACGAACCTGATTCCCGCCGAAGGACTCCCTAAAGAGTTTTCCCGAAATTAGCACCCATCGAAATTCATTAATGATATTTTAATTTTTTATTTAAAATAATTCAAAAATGGGGCAGGGACACTTCGATGATAAACTTCTGTTAGCCCTTACCGTAGAGGAAAAATCGCGAACCTCGGAAGAAGCGAAATCAGGAACCATCGCCATTGATTATTGGCACTTGAAAACGCCTCCTCAGCAATTTATATAAAAATGGTACGAGCCGAAAAGAAATTCAAAAAAGGGCACAAGTCCTACTGAACGACCTGACCCTTTCATCGGATTATCTCGAAATAAGCACCCATCACAATCGACTCTTGTCTCGCAAAAAGCCCCTAAACTCATCAATTTTTATAAAAATCTTGAGAGTAGGAATAATATTAAAGAAAGAATCCCGGAGCCCACCGGCCGATCCTCTGAACAATTTTTCCTAAAATCACCAATTGTAATCGATTTCTGGCATTCGAAAACCCCTTTTCACTAATTTTTATCAAAATCGTGCGAACAAAAAGTGATTTTCATGAAAATCGTACGAGCCGTTTCAGAAACCCTAAATATATACAAATACAGTTGCGTATTCTACTCCACAGATATAGCACTTGGTAGTCGAGAGGTTAAAGCACATCATCAAGTGTAATCATCCCAACGGATTCCAGGCGGAGTCCATAATTTTATTGAGCGGTTATTACTTTTTACATGCATCGATCGCCGCATCGAATACGCAACAAATATTTCTTCTAGTACAGTTACCTACTCTTGAACAACAGGACCCATCATTTGATATAGTATATATTATGGATAGATGATGGAAGTTATCTTGTTTTAATAAAGTGCGAAAATAGAAAAGCAAGGCGACAAGCAAAGCGCCCAATTGACAGAACTACGAGAGATGCAAGATAGTTAAATAATTTGCTGAGCTACGTCAAAATTGCAGCACAGAACAGAAGGAGAAGGCAATGCGCTAATTATTTTGCCTCTTCGAGGGAAGCTGCAGTTGTCTTGCAATATGTTAACGCAACGGAACCGAATTATGAGAGTATGACTGAGTTGGAACTAAGGTATGGGAGCCAACGGCAGAGAATTACGCAAGATGCCACTCCAAAACAAGCAAAAAAATACATGAGGAGAGACTAGGTAAGACCTAAAATGTGAGATATCGAAATTTGCTCGTCAAACTTAATGCACCTGCAGATGTGTTGACCGGACTAACAGATGTGCTAACGGACTAACAAGGACATGTTAAAGGTAAAACTTTGGATGACGCATTGGCTCTGGCTTTAGAATATGAGGCAGCCATAGCAAGTTTAGCTATTAATGCAATAGAATTGCGTAAGCTCTATTTCGCGAATATTATAGGGAGATAAATGCAATAAAAGTATAAGGAGATGCTTCAAGTGCGGGAAGTTGGATCACTATGTTCGAGATTTATGGCAACGATGGAATAATGCTTTTTCGAAGCAGTTGAATTCCATGAAACTGCATGAAATTATGAGGTTTTAAATTAAAGATTGCCAAAAGACACATGCTTTGGGAAGTGTTGCTGTGAATGATGTAAAGGTTGGGGACCGCTTAATTTGATTTGTCAATTTTCTCTAATTTACAGACCCTAAATACTCCATTAAGCCACGTGAAAATCTATTGCCAGGTTCAAAAAATATTTCAACATGCTTGCTTTGTATCATGCGTAGGGAATCTTAAGAAACTAACCCATGACTTTACGAAAAAATTAACATAAATGGGAAATGCGTCGTCGGGCTTTTGAAAAGTGAAGCCATTATTAGTGAAGAACATTGAAGTATTTCTACAGTCGTTCAAACTTAAGGTAAAAAACTTCAACGATACCATTCAAACTATATATTAAGTTCTCCATATAGTACCTTCTCTGCAAGCCGAAGTGTATCGTGGTATTGATTTATAAGTATGTATAAGTAAGATGCTTTGCTACCTTGAGCACGTAAACACTTTGGTACGAACCGTTGGACATTCCAACAGGGCTCGGCACCGTCACACAAAGCTCGAGCGACACAGCAATTTTTACAAAATTGCGTTCCGCGGCTGATTTCGTCGAAAGAACGGCCACCATATTCATCAGACTTGAATCCCATGGATTTCTCCATATGGTCCATTTTGGAGAGTAAGGTGTCCACTAAAAAATACGAAAGTGTTGATGCATTGAAGTCAGCTCTTGTTCGAGAATAGAATAAAATTCCGCAAGCCCACGTTCGGTCAGCATGCAATGCTTTCTATGGAAGACTGAATCAAATAATCAGAGCCAAAGGAGTATAATAAATCAATAATCAGCAGCCAGCGGTAAAACTGCGAATTTATCAACTAAAACGTTAATCACTAATGTGCTTTTTCAAAGATCCTTCAAATAATATGCCACATGTTTCTATGAGAATGAGAAAACAGAAAAATTGTGACTACCTCCAGTGCCACAACGGTATTTCTGAGTACTAATGTGCTTCAGCAAAATGCGGCATTCTTCAGGACATTTCAAAGAAGTACGACAAATATATGTATATTCAATAATAAAAGAAAACTTAGCTACCAGCGTCAAAACGGTGAACTTAAGAAATAGAAGCTTTTAATTTCTCCGTATTAAAACTAAAAGAAGACTAGTGATAAAAGGTCGAATCTCATAAGCTGTTCTTGAGATATCTTCGGTACAAACATCCAGATATCCAGATGGATAGAGTTTTTTTTCATTTTCGGAATCAGGGACTTTCAAAACGTCGACGAGAATAATGGTTTTAGACCAAGGTTTCTCCACGTTTATCAGAATTCACGTTTATCAGAATTTCATTAACTTGGTCTGACAAATCGAAGTTGGTTACTGCGTTCACTGTTCCAGGCCGTCTCCTCTACAGGTTTCGCGCCATGCCATTTGAGTTATGTTTGCGCTTCCCTTACCATGGACAGACTGATGAATCGAGTCATACCGAATTGGTTTTGTAAAAACATCTTCGTATATTTAGAAGATCCCATAATTGTCGGCCTTGATTAAGGAGCACATGAAACTTTTGAAAAACACGAAAGAATTATTGTCAAGGACCTAACTTTTAGTATTGAGTCTAAAAGCAACTTTTTACTGAAAAAGACACGATATACCTACTTAGTTGGAAAAGAAGGATTATCAACAGACCATAAAATTGTGAAACAAACGTGATGATTTCTTGGTATATGACAGGCTGGTATCGTCGTTTCATATTAAACTATATGGACGTGGCCATCGCCTTAAACCAGACACGCCGCTGATTATGGAGGGACTCAAGAGAATCAAGAAACCGTACCTGAACGCCACAATGCTGTTGATACCATCAAACTTTCCATGAAAAATCTCGTAAATGCCGTTGTTTTAAACGTTACGTATACTTCTGCAACTTGTGGTTCGGTAGCCGGCAAACTGCAGATATGCCATTTTAGGCCTAACATTTGCGCAATCCTCTTTGATAGTGAGGCCAGTATCTCAGTTTTGTCACCGGGACAAAGATAACTAAGACCAGAAACGATCAAACTGTAACAACACTTGTTACTCTGAAATTTTAGTTATTTTATAAGATTTATTAATTCCATTCATAATATAATTACACTGTTAATAATTGAACGCACACTTTTGTAAATTTTAAATTTGTTAGAAAAATTAACAATTGTGCTAAAAACTTAGGTAACATTGGTTAATTTTAACCGAATTCGTTTACTTAATACAAATGAAAACCAAAGGAAACTCCAAACTTTCATCAATGTTAAATCAATTCTTTTAGCTTTTCTAGTTGTTAAAGCAGATCTATAATGGCTTCATTCTTATCGATGCATCAGACGTATAGTCGATATTCGGTGTGATAAAAATAAAAGAAAAAGTAGTTTTCAAAGTGTCAAATCATATTTTTGCTATGCCAATGAACTTTATCCTAAATTAATCCTAAATTGTAAAAATGGCGGTTAGTACTATTTTAGGAAAAACTTCAAACTTCTACTGAGAAGTATGAAGTTTATACTATAATTAAAAAAAGAAACAAAATGTGAAGATATATTAGTGATTTGCAAACATTTAGGCGATTTTACAAAACTGTTACTTTAACAAATAATTTAAATTCATAATGTTTATTTCGGTTCAATTTGATTAAAATTCATTATTCTAATAACAGCAAAATTGTGAAGAAATTATGTTACGCAGAAATAACTAAACATCGTTCAAAGATTTCAGTAAAAAAAAAAACGATTAAAAATAGTATTACGCATTTTATTAATTCAAAGTACTCAAAATTAAAAAAAGATAGATGATTTAAATTCCTGTACATGTACTCTACTTGTGCCAACCCGTTTGTGTAAGTACCTATAACGACAGTCTTGTGGAACCCGCCATTTATAAGAAATCTTGATTCTTAGAAATTTAATTTCTCATAATTTTCGGAAATTTACAAACTTACTATAATATTTTGGTATACCTATATGTGCACTCTACTTGTGCCAACCCGATTAAAATTCTAATGGGACTCGCATATCTAAAATAACATTCAATTGATGAACGGAATTTCTTAGTAAATTTAATGTCGTTTTAGATATGCAAACACTATTAGAATTTTAAACGGTTTGGCACAAGTATAGTGCACATATAGGTCTACCAAAATATTATAGTGGCAAGTTTGCCGATCGGTGAAAATTTTGAGATATGAATTTTCTTAGAATCAAATTTACTAAGAGATACCGTTCTTCAATTGAATGTCGTTTTAGATATGCTACCTCCATAAGAATGAATAATTTTAATCGGGTTGTTACTTGTCGTGTATATAATACATATGGCTCTATTAAAATATGTATTATATTGTCATGTTTTTTGCTCAAATAATTTTATTGTTTAAATAAATAAATAAATTTTTAAATATGTAATTATAATAGAAATATTCGGCTTCGCCTAAATGACTGCTTTAAGCCAATACACTCTCATTAGTTTTTGTTTTTGTTGGTTTAGGATTAATTTAGTATAAACTTCAATTGGGTATTTTTGCTTCGAAATTTCACATTTCGACATTTTAATTTTCTACTTTACTGTAACTATACTTTTGCTGCAGAGTAACAAATAAAGGAACGGATACTTCGAATTATCATAATAAAAATTTCTCAACTATACCGAACATCAAAATTTAATCTACTGCTTAAAAAATATGTACTTGGGTACAAATTTTGATAGAGGTTGAATGGAAAGGATTAATTTGTATTATTTTATAGCCTACGGCGTAAACGAACCCAAAACAGTTATACCAACAATATCCTGGTTATCCTAAATATAGATTGCTTGCGTATAGTTGTAAAGCAAAAACGATGACGATAAACGTAAATATTTGCACCTTTTCTTAAACAGTTTCCATGAAATTAAATGATACCAATTAAGAAGGAAACCGCAAAATCCACAACAAGTGAGTATTCCTCCTTTACGGATATGATGGCAATTATCATTTACGAGATAGTTAAATATTTTAATTAGAAAATTTAATTTTGAATTTGTTTTTGAGGATGAGGAGGAACATGATCTTCTTCCTTATATACCATGCGGCATTGCGTGGTTATCATGTGATTAATAATTGTGTCTTATACAATTGATAACAAAATTATATGTTGATATTAATGGCGATTATTTATATTGCTAATCTTTATATACAGAAGATACATCACATCACATACAGCTCAGAAAATATTTAATCGAATAAAATGTATATCGTTTTCGCTTCACTTATTAGATTACTACAATGCTTATAGAGATTAGATTGCTTTCGTTATTCGAATATCCAATAACAACAACACTACAAAATAATAATATAGTATCTTATCTTTTTATCCACATCTAAGATATCGATTTACCAAAATTTTATTTCAATTTCAAAAATGCTGAGTACTCACCTTACGTATTTCGACCGGGTTCCCATCAAAATCATTAATTAAATCAGGCGAGTAATATAAAATGTTATAGTGACACGTCATATCTACAGATTCAAATATATATTTATAAAAATTAGTACGGCCAAAAAAATTAAATTCCAAGATTTGTTCACTTACCTTCCGCCGGTGCCCAAACTATATGCACATTTAAATGCTTCTTGTTATATTTGTTAAGTTCAAACCGTTCCACTGACAAGTTTTTGATCTCGGCCGGTGTGTAATTTTGTTTTAGTGTAAAATACTGTAACTGTTCATTGGCATAAGCATATTCGTAATTCGAGGTGGCTACAGTTACTGTAACATTGTATTTTCTGCTTGGTAACAGATTGTCGATGCGAAATATTGATGAGTTTGTCTGCAAAAAGCGGAAATTGTTTTGTTAATGCAAATCGTGCAGTGATATTTTGAATTCATAAAATGAAAAAATCTGCTTGAGCAAAAAAAAAATCCCTGAAACGATTTTACGGGTCATGACATATTTTAAATCAATACAGTTTTACTTGTATACTAATAAAATATTAAAATTAAAACATAATTTAAAGGTCGTCCCAGGGAAAAAATCCTAGATTTCTGAGAATAATATAAATAAATACCAAAACAGTTCGAAATAATTTTAATAGAAATGTTCATGCCTTGTAATTTAACGGACCTTTTTAAAAAAAATTAATAAAGTTATAATATTAATTTTTGAATCAATAAAGAATCCGTCCCTGGGCATTCTGTTGCAAGCAATGGAACATAAATAATTGAATAAATTATACAAAGAAAGTAATGGGGATTGGACAACTGTCCTCTATCTTGACTAGAAGTTTGAGCGCGATCTGTGATTTAGTTTGTTTACAGTGCTCTATTTTTTCAGTTCATGTCAAGTGTGTTTCCCGATTTTTATAATGAATAAAAATATCGAATAAAGAATTTGTCTCAAGTTTTGTATTGCAATTTGCAAATGGAATTTTGTGTGCCGAATCGTTCAAAAAAATATTACAGAAGGCTTTCGACGAATCGACTTTATCAAAAATACGTGCATATGAGTGGTACAGTGCATTCAAAACGGTCGTGATGTGGTGGAAGAATTGCCTCGCTCTGGTCGGCCTCAACTGAAATTAACATCAATAAAATGAAGGAAATGGTGACGGAGTCAATTCCGACCCCACATTCATAAAATGCATTATAACTGCGCGGTGATGAGACATGAGTTTATGAGTTTGACATGCAAACAGTCACCATCTTTGGGATGGCGCCTTCCAACTGTGCCGAAACTGAAAAAACCAAGTCAAAGTCGATCAAAAGTCAAGGTAATGTTCACTGTTTTCTTTGATTATCGCGGTGTTCTGTACTCGGAATTCTTGCCAGATGGTCTGACAGTAAATAAAGAAAATTATCTAGGCGTTCATCAAGGCCAGGTTTGGGGAAAGAAAACTCTTAGTTTTTGTATGACGGACCATCCCACAAGGCCTCCATTGTGAACGAATTTCTGGCCAAAAAAGTATCAAATAGCTGACATGGCTCTGGCTGACTTTTTTCCTTTTTCTTTTTGTCTTTTCTTTGTTCGATATTTTTATTAATGAGCCATACTACACACGTTTCATAAGACCGGCTTCACCTTCCTTTTCTTTCCCCTTTTAAATACAAAATCCGTTTTAACTGCGACATTATATTTTTCGGTGAATCCGAAATGAAAAAATAGAAATAAAAAAATAAATAAATTTAATGCCATTTTTCAGATGTAGAGTTTAGGTTAAAGTCGCGTACATGACATCGAAAATAAATAGTTCCATACTCGCTTCCGAACTCAAAACCAATCAAATTACGTGGAATGCTTTATACCACGCCTACTAGTACCGAACTCGAGTTGTAATTGTTTTAAATTTGTTGTTGTTTTAACACATTTTGTTAAAACAATACAAAAAAAATTGGTGTTTTAATATTATAATATAAGGGTTTAAATTAACAATAAAAATCTATTACGACTTAGTTTGAAACCAGAAGCTGAATTCGCGTGTAGCTTGGCTGAATAATAAAAATCGGAAAACACACTTGAGATGAACTGACAAAATAGAGCATTGTAAACAAACTAAATGACAAATCGTGCTCAAATTTCACGTTAAACAAACAAATTTTTACAATCCCTTTAAGTGTTTTAACCGGTCATTTACCAATTTCCGTTGCTTTCTTGACATACTGTATAATATTAAGCTGGATTGTAGTTCACAGATTTCTACGAAAAACTCTATAACAGCACACATACAAATAACAGCTTGAACAGTGGTACAACATGATCGTGACAATTACCTCCGGTTATTATGCAAAAGGAGTTGGGTTGACAATGGGGATCGGTTCGAAAGCCCGAATTAGTAAAATCCCTACTTTTTAAAATCCTGTTCAAAAATTCTCATTTCAACAAATCTAACTCGATTTTTTCAAGAATTTTTGTTGAGTTTGGCCATGTGCAATGAAACTTCGCCATTCCTTAACTACCTACTAGTTATCAAATTTTGTAGAGATAATTGGATTTGGATTCTAACTTGAGTTTCGAGCGAAGCTCCGGAATTTGGTCATGCTGAATGTAACTAGGCCACTTAACAAAATATGTTCAAATTTGGTCTATACAACTGGATTGGGATTTTAACGTGGATTTAACGTGAAGCTCTGGAAATAGACCGTTTCTTAACCTATCATGGCAAATTTAAGTTGTAGAGCTGGACATCCACTTTGGCTGAAGGTTTAGATTTTGGATTGACAATGTACTGAGAAAAATTATTTCGAAATTTGTACTGAGAAAAAGATTATCAAAAGGCAGCATTTTTGAGTTTTTTTATGAATTCGAGCGCTCGAATTCATGACTTTTGACACTCGGGGTTTTGAAAAGCGTTATTTTGATATCACGATTTTAATTTCGGGATTTTGAAACGAACCATTGACATTTTAAGGCCCATGATCAAAATCACATGTGTCGACGACTGTGAAGTTTTCGACAAAATTAAAAAATAACAAAACATGGCGGACTACAAGATTTGTTGAAATAACAAAAATGCACATGTATTAGTAAAACAGTTGACAAAAGCAATGTTAGGGTTATTTAAAATTTTGTTATAAAACGCAATGGCTTTCCCCGGGAATAGGGAATTGGAAAAAAAAACTAGAATTTAATTTGAATTATAGATCGCAAGAATCGCAACAATCAGTTTCGAACTTAATGAGATTATTGATTTGAAAAAATCAGTCATCTCATCAGGCCGCGGCGACTGACGTTGATAATTTTACATAGGAATATTGTCTATATACAGAACAATACCATGTAGTTGTACTACTAGCGAATTACTGCATAGCGTACGAAATTCGATTCTTTCATATTCTCCATCTATACTTCATTTTTACCAATTAACTTTTCGTTGTGTACGAATTACTTTTATATTTTACGTTGTTGTCGTTTTATTGTAATGGTTTTGTGTACGGAACAATCACAACAAAACCATTACAATAAAACGACAACAACGTAAAATGGAAAAAAAACCATAGCATTTTTGTGTAAATTATATTTTTTTGGCCTACTATTGGAATTAGTTTGGTGTAAATATTTTCGAAACAAAGTTGATTGGGACACTTTTGTTCCACAAATTTTTTATAGGGAAAAATAATTCCCAATATATGTTTGATTCAAAAATATTTACACCGAACTAATTCCAATAGTAGGCCAAAAAAATATAATTTACACAAAAATGCTATGGTTTTTTTTCCATTTTACGTTGTTGTCGTTTTATTGTAATGGTTTTGTTGTGATTGTTCCGTACACAAAACCATTACAATAAAACGACAACAACGTAAAATGGAAAAAAAACCATAGCATTTTTGTGTAAATTATATTTTTTTGGCCTACTATTGGAATTAGTTTGGTGTAAATATTTTCGAAACAAAGTTGATTGGGACACTTTTGTTCCACAAATTTTTTATAGGGAAAAATAATTCCCAATATATGTTTGATTCAAAAATATTTACACCGAACTAATTAAAATAGTAGGCCAGAAAAATAAAATTTAGACAAAAATGGTATGAAAATATTTTTCCCAATTCCCCATTTCCCAGGGAAATCCATGATAGTGCCATCGTTGTTACGCAATTAGTAAACTAGTGACTCAGGCAATTTTGTTTTTATTTATAATTTATATTACAACTGATTTACAAATCATTTAGTAACTTATCTTTCTTAAATAAATATTCACATTTGACGGGCAGTAACCCAATGGTTACTCCCGTTTGAATTTACATTGTTTATTATATTTCTCTGTCCTAATTAAAATGAACTGTCCAGTTCTAAAAGTTTCTGCCTTTGAAGTTTTCTTACTGCATTGGTGGTGTCCAAAAAACTTCGTATGTCTGCATTTTGGTGCCGAGATATCCGCTGAATGTGTTTCTTTGCATGATTTTTTATTTCTTCACTGACATATTCCATGTTTAAGTCCCTATGTAGGTTATCATTTCTGATGTACAATGGTGCGTTGACAATGCCACGCAGCACTTTGTTTTGAAAACATTGTATCATTTGTGTATTTGTTTTCTTGGCACAACCCCAAAGTTGAATACCATAGGTACTGGTTTAAGTATTTGCCGATATAATAGCAATTTATTGTGTATTGTAAGCTCAGAATTTCTTCCTATTAGCCAATACATTTTCCTATATTTAACGTTCAATTCTTCTTGAGGAGAGGAGATTTTCATCCGATAATAAAATTATAGTCTCCAACACATTAGTCTCCTGTACACATTAACCACCCGACCACCAATTGGTATACCTGTATAGAGTAGAATTCATAACACTACCTTAAATCTGTTCGTCTCGAACAGACACATCCAATGTCATATCGCTTCAATTTATGAAGCTGCCCAACTTTTCGTCCACCCTCCAAAGCGTTCTTTTATCCAAATCGACAAATCTCACACGCTGGTCGTATTGCCCTTCTGATTGATTTCTGGCATTCATAGCAAAGGCTTCAGTGACCTAATTTTCCGCATCTGAAGAATCTTCTTTACCTTTTCATGTCATTTGGCTAAATACTTGACTGATGAAATTTATCGTGTCAGGAGCTAAACTGGCTCTAGCAGCCTCATATTCTCGTCGTCCTTGACAGCACTGATAAACAAGTCTACCGTTAGTTCGTTCAATGAGGGCATTGAGCAGCTCTCCAGTACTTTAAAAATTGTGCTGCGCATTGTTTCTAGAAATCGCCTCTAGCAACTGGTTCGGTCGAAAACGTTTTATTTAGCTGGCCATCTTGAACAACCTGCGATGCACATGTTTCGAGGCGGGCCTCCATGCTTAATTTTATTTTCAAACATCTTGAGCTGGTCGTCGACTTTCATCTCTAGAGACTTTGTTTCCTCTTAGCTCTTTAATTTAAAGATCTTGGGTACGCTGGATTTGGTTGAGCTTCTGTCTAATTCGGCAAACCACCCACCTTGTCCTGCTGGTAGTTCTGCAAATTGTGCGTTTTGTTCTATCGCTGCGGTTTATAAATTTTTCTTCGCAATGATGGGTTTTCTGCTCATCGTTTGTGGTAGCTGGCGTAATCCCGGATGGTCTTGGCGTCGGGGTGACTGTCTTTTGAAGCATCATTGAAGCCGTGAATCTCAATTTGTGATTCGGCGGTGGTATTTCTCCATCTCAAAGTTTTCAGGATGCTGAGAATTTTTAACTTATCTTTGAAGCTTACCCAATGTTGAGCTATTGCATCGGGAACTGGTCCATCTTAGCTTAGACTCATGACCCATATCTTCTGCACCATTATCTTTGGTGTTATTATTACTGGTGCTAGCCATCCCAGAGGACCAAATAGCTTAGCAATCGTGGAGACGACAAATCGCTTCGTCGGCAGGCCACTGAGCATTGATAGGTCTATAATTAACTCAAATTCATCTGCATGAGGCTTCCAAAAAAGTTGAAAAGCTTACAGTTTGGTCAATTTCGATTTTATATGATTTTTCAAATTCTGTTTGTTTGCTTGCCCAGCTTCTTCAATTGAAGTTTCCACTTTGGAGCAGTTCAGTTTGTTGGATGGAATGGTTATCGCTTCTTTGATTGTATCGCAGAATGTCATGAGGTCATTGACGTAAAAGTCTGGTTGTAGCACAAAATGTCTCTTTTTCGTCTTCTGCAAGCTGGTGTATGGTTTTTACTGCAAGATAATGGACAGAAGTTGTTCCGTAAGTTACTTTTTTTATTTGACACTCTTGAATTTTGTTCGAAGGCGAGTTCCGTCATAAAATTCGTTGGAAGTCTCTATATCTTTCCTGTTTATCCAGATCTGTCAAAACATTTTTTTCTCTGTGTCAGCCGTAACGAGGCACTTATGTTTTCGCCATCTTATTACGAGATGCCAAAGATTTGTTGTATATCTGGATCAACATACATTTTGCTTGATGATAGCGTGATGAGGCTTGCAAACTTTCCCATCTTTTAACTTTGTTGGGTGAATCTTCTTCGTGTGTCCAAAACTTTCATAGTACGTCATAAGTTCTTTATATTATTTGCCCAGTTCATCGTTTTTCGTAAGTTATTTTTCTAGTTGCAAAAATTTGCAGTTGCCATCTTTATAGAATTCCCTTGTGCGACTCTGAAAATGTTTTCACACTCTTCTTCGTCAGAATTGTGTTTTTTTGGTGGATGTACATAGTTCCTCTGTTTCTCAGAACTTCTTAAAATTTTTTTCAATTTCCTCTATTGCATTTCCTTGGTTGTGACTGCGATCGTTTTTGTCAATGGGCGGGTTGTTTTGTTTGTTGAGTGTGACTTATTAGATCTTCCTAAAATTATCCAACCTAACTTTGTGTGTCGAGTAATTGTGGTTATTAAATTTTTACTTTTATTACATCCGGCAACACGATATTGGCATAATCTGCACCGAGAAGCAAGTCAATCAAAGTGAAGATAAGCCATAATTGGTCCAGATTATCCTAACTCTGGATTATTATTGTTTTTCATGGTTAGTTCTCGGTTTAATGTCTTGCTGCTTCAGCATTTGACTGAATGATGCAATTTAATCTCTGGCAAATTCTGTTGTGATTCAGGTTTATCGTTTCCCGATATTGTTGGTGTGGATGGTAGGTCGCTATCGAGAGGTTTGCGCATTTCATCTATAAGCTGTTGTAGGTATCCACCTTTTTTTCATAATGGAAATACATCTAAAAAAAATTTGGAATGTTTTTAAATTTTGGCGACATTTTTCAATGGGTCATTTTTAGCGGAGCCATAAAGTTAAATGCAAACGCTAAATCCAACACAAATTCTATAAAAAAATTTAACACACAATTGCTCATGTCATAAAAATCTCAGAATTGTATACACCTCTTTACTAAGAGAGAAGACAACACTGAACTCTGTCGAAGGGAAGAAAACTCTGAAATTTTTGTGATATGAACAATTGTGCACTTTAAATGAGACCTTTGCACACGTAACACTTTTATCGTTCAGATTTTCAAATGTTTCTACGTATATTTGACTGTTTACACGTTGCAGTTTTTTGAAATAAGGCCTATTCCGGGAAATACTTTAAATGCTTTGTTTTTGCAACGTTTTAAAGTTTGCACATGTATTGCATTGTGTATGGACGAATTTAAACTTTCAAAATTTTCTTAACCTCCAACATGAAATTTTTCTCGACATCGAAACATGAAACTGTATTTGGAAAACTTTCGAGCGATGACCATCGAGGAATCGTTTCAAATGAGACTTGTTCCAGACAAAGCTCTTTAAACGTTCATTTTTAATAATTTTTTAAAGTTAGCATGTGTATTTGAATCCCTCTACTTTTTCCAACCTGTGGCACTATTCTCGCTTTCCACAGAAAAAATTAATTAGGAAAAATATTTTAACAGCATTTATGTCAAAATTTTCATTTTCTGACCTACTGAGAAATCACGTTTGAAGTTCGAAATTGGAAAGGAAAATTATTCTCAAATTAATTTTGTTTTTGAAAAAATGTACACCTACTGTTAACGATAGTATACCAGAAAAAAAATATTTTGAATAACATGTTAAGTAAATATTTTTCCTAATTAATTTTGCCTATAGAAAGCCAGAATAGTGCAACTGGCAACACACGACCATCAACGAACCATTTCAAATTAAACCTTTTGCAGACGTCCAATTATTACGAATTTTTAAGTTTGCACGTTTTCATATTGTCAGAATGTATAAATAGACCAATATTGTGGAAAGGAAAGTCCTCATATTTGTCCTTGCAAAATGCTTGGTGGAATATTTAAATTTACTTACCAAATAAATCATCTTCTCATCCATGGGATCCTTAATACCTTGCACCTTAATCAAATAAATAAATACCCGCTTTTCCTCATTTTCAAACACCTCGTTCATAATTTTTCGATCATTTTCATTTTCGTAGTAACCGACCGCACCGGACCTCTTAAACATTTTCTTGTGCTGCCCAGCACCATGTTCAACGAGTGACGAATCATTAACGCCTGCCATTTCTGTCACGTTCTCCAGTAAATTTTCAATTTTAATCACCAAACTTGTATCGTCACGACATATAAGTCGAACGAAAACGTTCGCTTTCGTAATATTTTCTAGCTTTTGGGCAAAAGATATTTTCTCATTACATGTGCGGAAGCACGTCTCAAATTCCTGAAAATAAACAAAAAATAATAATCTTGTTTAATAAACATCCTTTTTTATTCTATATATACGAGTATATGTCTAAAAAATATATTTTGTCGAAATAAAGGCAACATCATGAGCACAGACTATATCACACTAACAAAGTAGGGTAACATATCGATGAGAAACAGAGCCACACGCCACATAAAGTACGCACAATACAACATCCTTTTTTACAAAATTTAATCTGCTGATACATTTCGTATTGTATTGATTGTCGGCATGTACATACATACATAGGCGCAGACAGACACATTTCGATAAACAAAATTATTTAGATTTTGATTTGACAACACCCACATTCATCAATGGCGAAAGAAAATCAGTTACTGGGAAATGTATTGCTTGTACTAATGTTTTGTTTCCAAGGCTGGAAAAGTATGGGAATTTTTTTCTTCACCATCACCGTCGTCGTAATATTTAATGATATTAACATCAAGTGTTTTATAGACTTAAAAATAACAAAGTTTTTGTTATGATTTTTCCGTTTATTTTCCGAAATAAAATAAACGGTTCACCAAGGAACGCACAGAAGTTAGAGGGTAGTAGGGCACGAAGAACTCGTTTTTTGAAATTGATTTTTGATATACATAAAAATACTTTTGGGGGTAGGTTAGGGATGTGGCAACTGGTATTCATAGAAATTATCAACATCGCACATAACGCTTTTCATTAAAATTAATCTTTTAAGACGGAGTGGAAACAATACGATTTTCGGAGAAATTTATAATAATGTATAATTATGGTAAATTATACTGATAATTATGTTATCGCAATGATGAACATAATTTAAAATATAAACAATTCAGCTGTTTAATTGCAGATAAATTATTCTGCTAAAATTTCACACAACATATAAATTTTTTAAGACTTTTCAGAATAATCGATACAAAATAATACACCTAGACCACGCCACACAGAGGGTAAAATTTAATTAGAAAATTATTTTCGGCGTCAAAAACCTTTTTGCTTTTCTAAAAACCATAGAAACCGCAGAAATTAATTAACTATTGTTGTGCATTATTTTAACAAGGGTGTTAATTAAGATATTTAAGTTAATTAAGAGATAAAATTACCCCCGATTACACCCCATTTATGCCCGATTGCGATTTGTACTTCTGATTAACCCATACATTTTATTAACTCTCGTGGCTTCCAAATAAATTCCTCAAACCACTTAATTTAAATCAAACCAAAGCGGTTTCATATGTATATGCTTTATAAATCCACCCACGCATAAAACAAAACCAAAATACACAAAACCATAAGATAAAGTTTCACGAATTAAAAGGAATTTGCGGTTTAAAAATTTTGTATAAATATTATTTTTAATACCCGTTTTCCATGTAAGCTATAAAGTTGATTGAATTCATTATAAGTAGCTAACGGATGATCACTAAAGTACATATAAATTTTATGTTGCTGTATCCCTAAGGCAATTTTCAAAATGTACACAATAGGTTAAAGCAGATAAAAACTAATTTAACATAGTAGACATGAAAATACTTGAAAGTGTGCTGTATAATCGTCCAAAATATTCTAATCGCACATATCAAGAAAGCAAAATATATGATCTCGCAAACTCATCGCTAACTCATCACTCATCACAAGGTACGTTCACACAGAGTAAATGTATGATGTACATATACGCACATAACGGAAACAACACGATGACCATTTCTAAAACGGAAATAAAACGCGACACCCAGTGTTACCGTTTGAAAAAACAAAAAAAGGATAAAGGCAGGATAAAAGTTGTTTTAGTACAGTTGATTTAAAAATGGCTTTCACCATATGCCGATTGAACCGGATTCTGCTAAATACCCCGCATTTCTGAGTAAAATTTACGACACCGCGGTACCGGAAAAGAAAGTTACCACATTTTTAGATGCTTTTAATACAATCGATAAAAGTAATCGAATTAAATTTATTTTAAAAAAGAATCAAAGTCTATTAACACTAAGGATTTTACGAATCTCAGAAAATGCGACTATAACTTCAACGTGGAAGAATTTAAATATTATCTCGAGTCATTTATAACATCAACAAATTATGTTCCGGCAGATATAAAAGCCTGCGTCGGCCGAACATCGAGTCTTCTTCGCGCAGTCAAGGTTGTTGCGATTAACATATATACATACATACACTCGTGGGTAAAATTAACGCATATTTTTTTTTGTAATAAAAAAAAAATCCCGCTAATCAATTTTAACACTGGTAGTGTCAAATGATAACACATTTATATTTTTATCAGAAACCACCTAGAATAAAGCCTACTGCAAGCCAATCAATTACATTTTTCAAAAATGCTTAATCAAGAGTGCATGCGGTTCGACATTCAACGCAGCGATTGGCTTTTGTACCATTGCATATCAATTGTTTGTAAATTCAGTACCATTGTTCTTGTAAATGTGTTCTAAAGCTAACACCTAATATAAGATCCATTGGAATATGGCACCCTTTCATAAACTGGAGGCGGTTAAAGTCGTCACATTGTATCAGAAAGGTTATACTCAAGTACAAATCGCACGAAAATTTGGAATGAACCAATCTTTGGTTTCACGAATACTTAAGCGATATGGAGAGACCGGAGAATATAAAAGAAAGCCTGGACAAGGACGTAGAAGGTGCACAACCGAGCATAACGACGGATTTTTTAAAAATTAATTCGTTACGAAATCGAATGCGTACTGCTACTTAACTGAAAAATGAGTTGCTTAGTGCCCGACAAGTGAATATTAGTGCCAGAACAATTAGACGAAGATTAAAACAACACCAAAACGGCCCATAAAAATTCCACGGCTTTTCTCCGTTACAAATCCAGCCGTTTAGAATTTACTCATACCCATGCAAATTGGGGAACTGATCAACGGGACACTTCTCTTTTCAGATGAGACCATAATCCAATTATAGAAACTAGATGGACGTAATCTTGTATACAGAAGAGTTTGAGAACGCTACACACTATGTAACATAGTGCGAAATGGAAGCTTTGGTGGAGGTTCAATAATGTTCACGGGTGGAATGAGCCCAGATCTAAATCCGATCGAATACGTATGGGACATTCTAAAACGCCGTATTAGAGCTAGAACTCCCGCACCAGTTTCGATAGCAGCGCTGAGTGTTGCAGCGTAAGTGCAATCCCATTCTTGCTGATACAAAGCATTCTACTTAGTATGCCAAGAAGGGTGAACGTTGTAATAAAGGCACGAGGGGAAATACTTATTACTAAATTAATCAAACTAAACCTCTTTTTAAAATTAAACAAAAGAAAATAGTTCAACACATTTTAACATTTTGCAATGAAAAATAGCCACTATAGGTCCATAACGCCACATTTGTGCCTCTTTTGAGAAAAATATAGACTTGGGATCATTTGATACCAGTTCCACTGAAATCGGCCAGCGGGATTCTTTTTTATTGCAAAAAAAAAAGTATGCGTTAATTTTGTCCACGAGTGTATATATATCGCAGTCGTGTAAGCTCGCTCTATACGAAGCACTTATAAGATCTGTGTGCTAACTTTCAAAAATAAAATTTGTACCTTGACCACTAATGGAACATCATTCGATTTATTTTTGGAGACTGTCACATTATCGGATTCATTAAAATCAACCGAGTAAGGTCGGGAAAGATCCCGATCGTAAGGACTATATGAACATGTCCCGCCTCAACAACCAAATGACAAATGTGTCATTTACATACCGGTACAACAGATGGCACAATAATTTTGGCGGATGACGACTAACCGATGTTGTATTGGTTCCTTTTCACCATTTCACAAACCAACTCAATACGAAAGACCAGAAAGTTAATCATAAACCGTGAAATTTTTGTGAACCATAAAATTGAACCCACACACATATATCCATTTTTTGTTAATGATATTGAAAAATAAAATGGTGCAAGGGTTTAAAAAAGTACTGGATTATCTTCTTTGAATTAAAGATTTTTTATCATTAATTTATTTTATTTATTTTGTATCTAATCACTAATGTTATTATGTGTGTAAATCGGTTAAGAAATGGCCGAGTCCTCTCCCAGGTTGCCATGTTCCAGAACATCTTCCAGAAATTATTTAGAATTCCATTTTCATCGAACACACCAAATCCCATCATAGTCAGTTAAGACATGGCCGAATTTCGTCCCAGGTGACCATATTGGCCGAAGTTCCGTCCGGGGTCGCCATATTCCAAAACATTTTCTAAAAATCATTTTAGATTCCCATTTGCACCCAACATACCCAATTCCATCATAATCGGTTAAATGGCCAAGTTACGACTCATGTGGCCATTTCTAGAACTTCTTCGCCCCATTTCCATCCAACATACCCAATCCCATCGTAATAGGCCGAGTTCCATTCGAGGTGGCCAAATTCCAAAACTTTATTCAAATATCATTTTAGAATCCCACTTTCTTCCGACATACCTATTTTCAGGTTGATCGGTTAAAAAATTACCGAGTTCGTTTATTTCGATTACAGTAATTTTTATTTCTTATTTCCGGGATTTTAATAATTCGGAATTTTGAATTCCGGGATCTCAAGCAGACAAGCAAAAATAAAGAGTAGGGGAATTACTGCATGGCCTTTTTTGGGTGAACTTTATTAAACCAAATATGTGCCGTTTTGATCGATGAGTTTTTGCAATTTTTCTGGTAGAGCCATGATCCCATTACTTTATAGAACTTCTGTTGTTTAGAGGTGCAAAATCGAGACAACTTATTTTCGCAGGCCACTTTTCAATTTAATCTAAAACCATTAAGATCGTTCTTCATGGACCAGAACAAATGGTAGTCCGATGGTGCAAGGTCAGGACTATATGCTCTCTCAATTTCTGCCGGGTCACCAATGATGTGTGTGGTCCAGCGTTATCATGATGGAATACAACGCCCTTTCTGTTGATCAATTCTGGACGTTTCCCCAAATCTAATTTATTTATCAAACTGAAATTTAATACAATTTAAAATTTAAATGTGCCAAGTTAGTCGGTTTACCATATATCCTATAAAAAATCACCCTCCTCCATCAAAATCATTCTAAATCCAAAGCGTAAAAGATAATATGCGCTACGGTAGGCAGGGGTGCTGCTTGAATTAAATTTACTTCATTACGCCGGTATCAGGTGTTTTGCTTAAATATTGACCTAAAAACAATAAAGCTGGCGTGAGTATTGTCCCACGTCCAATCAAAGCATAATTATTATTGCGTTTATTACGTTGTAATATAATTTGTATATAATTTGCGTCTGCCAATTTAATAAGATTAGCCTTTGTTTGTAGCCACGAAAAATGGTATTTATTCACCCCGCAAAACTTTTAGAAACGGATACACTATATCAAAATGTTACAGAATTTTCTAATTTTGTTTGCTATTATACAATAAAATAAACTGGCGTTACAATGGCAGATAATTAATAAAATTACATCTTTATGGAACACAGTTCGAAGATTTATTTGGAAACCGTACAAATTATAAAAAATATGGCGAATGAACACGGTGCACGAATATGTAAGAAGGATTGCTTGCTAAAGCGTGCGTGCACACAAAATTCACATGTTCGAGTTTGATAAGAATAATTTATTTTCACTGCCTTAACTAAACGTAGACTTTATTTTTTTGAGTCTAGAGTCTAGACAAATATTTTCGTAGATAAATCAATCCGCAGAAACTGTTTCCTAAGAATTCCAAATATTTATTAAGAGTTTTTATTTATTATTCATAAACAATTTATCTGATTAATTTTCAAATTACAATTATGATAATTTTTCAACGGAAAGTGTCAGTAATGATAAGGAGGCTTAAGGCATTATAATAGATTGTAAAATTAATGCTAATTAATATTTAAATTGTTTAGGATTGTTGGAATTTTGATTTTAGCATGAACGACGAAAACAACCGATGCGAAGTTCTTAGCCAAAAGTTTTTGAGCAAAAATATGCGAGTGTTCTTTCTGAAGTTTTAAATAAAAGTTTCAGATAAAATAAAAGAAATTGTTGAATATTAAAAAATCTAATCCACACGTTTTCAATGTAAATACTTGAAATTAGTTTTAAACAAATTGTATTTCTTAAATTTAAAAAAAAAACTACTTTTAGCTTAACACAGGAACAACGACGGCGATGATTTTACATAGGAACATGCGACTAAATTTGTTTTCAAATAAATATTTTTTGTTTTAAAAATATCGATTCAGTTCAAAGATTATTTCGAAAACAATAAGACCTGTTTGCGTAAGGCTATTACAATTCAAAATGGAGTATTTAACTGAACAAGAAAAAATTGAAATGGTCCTGGTTTATGGAGAAGCTGGCCGTAGTCTTGATAATGCGATCAATCTCTACGCTTCGCGTTTTCCAGATAGGATTCGGTCACGTGCTTCATTTTACCGGACTGTCAAACAATTCACTGCTGATGGAAGTGTTCGAACGAAGAAAAGGACCCGTCGAGCAACACTCACTGAGGAAAATAACGAAATTGCTGTATTGGCTGCAGTAGCTTATAATCCTCATATAAGTACACGAGAAATAGCTAGCGAATCCGGAGTATCCCAGACCAGTGTTTGCAAAATTTTGAAACGACATAAGTATCATCCGTTTCATATGAGTTTACACCAAGATCTTCATGGCGTTGATTTTGAAAATCGGGTAACATTTTGTCAGTGGGCAGTAGAACAAATACAGCAAAATCCCAATTTTTTCGCTATGAATTGTTCTCCGATGAGGCGTCTTTTACAAACCATGGAACGGTTAATCGACACAACATGCATTACTGGAGTGTTGAAAATCCACACTGGCTTCGCCAACCAACTCATCGGCCCCCATATTATTGAAGGCAACTTGAATGGTCAAATGTACCGAGACATTTTGGAACATGAACTGGCAACATTATTTGAAAACTTGAGGATAGAATTGCGACAGAACATGTGGTTTCAACATGACGGATGTCCAGCACACTATATTCATCGGTAGCACGTGAAGTACTTGATCGTGATTTCAATGGTCGCTGGATTGGTAGAGCTGGTCCGGTAAATTGGCCTGCCAGATCACCAGATCTTACTTCGCCAGATTTCTTTTTGTGGGGCTATCTCAAAGACAAAGTATACCAACAAGTACCAACAACACGTGAGAATATGATTGAGCGAATAAGAAATGCTTGTGCCGAAATTCCAGCATATACGCTTCTAAGTTGTGTACATTCATTTGAAATGCAGATTAATAAGTGCATTGAAGTTGAAGGCCATCATTTTGAGCACTTAATTTAATTAAAAGATGACGTCCACGTCGTTGTTCCTGTGTTACGCTAAAAGTAGTTTTTTTTTAAATTTAAGAAATACAATTTGTTTAAAACTAATTTCAAGTATTTACATTGAAACGTGTTAATTTTAATGCAAACATATTGCATAATCGTATGCATATTGTTCTCAGTAGGAGAAATCGAAAAAAATTTAATATTGCCTATTACAGCGCCATCTATCATAGATCGAATAAAATGTTTCAAGGAAATCCTACGTACTTTTACCCGTAAAATCCGAATCTGCAATAAAAAATAGGGGTTCCTATCTTAGTTTCCAAGTTGTCCCCCACCCCCTTTCAAACAGGGGCGGGGGGCCTAATTATAGCACTAATGCTTTCCCCTCCAGAATGATTTAATTTTGATAATGGTCATTTTTATCGTAGAGAGCTTATTTTCCGAGATATTTGAAAGTTTCAGTTTAAAAAACTCACCCGGTATATATAAATATATATATATATATAAGTTGGTATCATTTAACCGTCATATTATTTATCATTTTTTTCAATTTAGTAGGCTAACGCCACAACGTCATATGTCAAATCAAGGAAGGTTATGCCGTTTGTTGTTTTTTTTATCGCCATACGCTGACGCTTTTGTTCTGCTAGCTACAGCGATATCGCGGCGATATTTTTTATTTATTCGACGACGCTCGTCGTTGTCGCTCATGTTCTGTTTCGAGCTTAAAAGGCCAATACGAAATGGACTTTTATACTGGAAAGGCATGAACAGATTTTCTGCCAGCAGCGCTGCCGTCAGAATTTCAAGTGAACTATATTTGTTTCCATTTTGATTGATAGCTCAAACGTCAAAATAAAAATAAAAATAAGGTAAAAATCGCATGAACATATTTGCGATTGTTAGATTTGTTTTCTTCTTCCTCGCACAGCCTACTGCGAGGCAGAAATAGAGACGAGCCACAATTCTAATTGCAAAGCATAATACATGTATGGTGTGAATAAACGTGTGTATTTTATTTTTTCTGCTTTCAGAATTCTGCCCATTTGTTTCCTGCAAAAATTATTCCCGAAACTTGTCATTGCTTAAACAGGCAATCCAACAAAATTGAAATCACAAAATTTGAATTATGGGAACGAGGAATTTATTCAGATACCACATCAAGTAGGATAATTATTTTAAAGATTGCAGAAAAATTGAATAATAGAAGTACTTTCAATTTTGGGTATTATATATTGGCATTGCAAGAACTGTTGGACACATCTATATGCGTTTTGTTAGATCCTTAGAATAGCCCCAATGCTCGTATTGTATACCATAGTTGTTTATGTAAATTTTCCAAATTATAGTAGTTAATATGCTGTTAATAAATTTACTCTCATTTATTTTGCTAAATTATTGGTTTTATATACTACATACAATTTATGGTTAAAATATGCTGCTAGGCGATATTAGCATGGCAGGAGGGTGTGCAAAAAATCAGCTTGGATTCCGAGCGGGACGATCCACAATCGAGGTGGTTTAGCAGCAAAAGGAACTAATTATAGTACGCGGGTTCTGGCTGTGCTTACATTATACTGCGAAATGCCTTCACGAGTGCAGCGTGGGACCTAATTCAAGGAAGGCTGAAAGAACTGAAAGTGAGCCCATATCTTCACTGAATAACCAAAAGTACTCTCGCACATCATCAGATTATTATAGAGTCAGGCGACTCTGTTACTATAAAACCAGTTACCAGAGGTGACCTCAGAGTTCGGTACTGCGCCCAATATTATGGAACTATGCAGATGATCTGAGGCTCGTTCTTAGTGCATGGAACGGGTAAGCAACAGTAAAGTATGTCAATGAGCTAGTCCCGGAGAACACTAAAACTTTAATAATGGCGAGAAGACAAGTTCTCTCGAAATATAGAGTCCTCCGTTGAAGGAGGAAACGTGAACCAGTTCGAATATATCGGAGCAGAAAGACTTTGACAACGGCAACAAAAAATAGATACGGCTCTATGCAGGTTGATGTCTAATAGAGGCGGACCTAGTTCGGAAATATACGGTTGCTGGCATCGATGGGAAACACGGTTAGTTTGTGCATTTGTGCCTGGTCATGGGTGTTTTAACAGCTACCTACATCGAGTAAACCGAAGAAAACCTAGCAAATTCACTTACTATGATAGGTGCGGAACAGCAGAACACTCTATTTTCTCATCTCAATCACACCGGTCAGCTTACGGCGCAGAATACAATAACAAAATGATGGCTGACCGGACTAAAATAAATGACATCTCAGAAGCTCAAGCGATGCACGAAGTGTGATTCCTGCTGCACATGGAGAAATGAGGGGGGTTTTAGCCGGTAAGAGCTCGGCATTATCTCAGGTGGATGTGTCCATAGTTTCCCCTTTCAAAAATAATATTACAGGGTGTTTGGCGCGTGAATCGAAAAAATTTATTGGTAGATTGGGGGAGGGGGGTGGGTCATTTGGAAGCTTTCATTCCATACAACCGGTCCTAAGTGTCACGGTAACCGCGATATGAAATTTTAAGTTTTGTTTAAATTTTAAAAAATCTTGTCTTTAAATGGTCATAACTTTTTTGTTTTTGCTCGTAAAGGCATGAGATAACTTTTATTACATTTTGCAATGTTATTTTATACTAAATAAATCATTATATAATACAATTGGTTTTAAGAAAAATGACTTTTGGACTTCCAAATCCTAAAAAATGAGTAAAAGTATGAAAAATGCACCCACGACATTCATTTAAAAAAAACTAAAGGTAATTAGCTTAGTTCTAAAAGTTATTGTGTGCCTTTACGAACACAAACAAAAAATTCGAGATTTTGGGTAATTTTAAAAAAAATACTTAAAAATATAATATCTCGTTTTCCGTGACACATAGCGCCTCATTTCTATGGGATGAAATCTTCCAAATGCCCCCTCCCTCCTCCACAAATCGGCCAAAAAATGTTGGCGGTCCACGCTCCAAACACCCTATAAACCAGGGGTCGGCGTTCGAAGTGTTAATGTTTGTGTATCGGACCATTATAAGTTAAAATGATACTGGTAGCATCAAAAAACGCCATGGAGGTGGTCATCCAAAAACAGCAACATCGCCAGAAATGGTTCGGAAGGTAAAGGCCGGAATTCAACGTATAACCCACGACAAAGCGCATTTCAATTGGCGATGGTTTGGGCCGCGATAACTGCCACAAGACGCAATGTAAATCAACAAATCTTTCGTAAAAAGATTTTAAACGATGCTTTGTTACTTTGGGCCCGTAAAAAATTGGGTGGAAATCATATTGGACGTTTCAACAAAACTCGGCACCATCCCATAAAGCCTGTAAAGCCAAACGTTTTTTACAAGAAAAAGTTCCCAGCTTCATTTTTTTCACTATGCCGAGAATGGGTCAAAATACCACCAAACCACATTCGTACAGTGGTTGAAGTCGTGACATGCTCGATGCTATTATCCGCGCAAAAGCTGACTACATCGAATAATGTCATATTTTTTGTTAAATTTGAAATGTTATTACGATATACTGGAGTTTTGAAATAAAAAAAAACAAAATTGACAAATTTACGAGCCCTGTAATTAAGGCAAGTAAAAGAATGTTTGAGCACTCCTCGCATATTCCTCAAATTCGACAAACACTTGACATTCCACAAATATTTGATCCACTCGATATTTAACTAATCAATCGTTCGCTACAAAATAGTTGCGTACTTTAAATTTGGCTTATGTTGGTTTGAAGAATTTTTGTTCAAGATATAATATATTTTTCAAAAACCCTATTTATCAACCTCTTCAATACTCAAAATGAAGAATATTTGCCGTATAAACGAATCTTATTTTGTATATTAAATATTTCCAAGGTAATACGTGTGCGTTTATGTCGTTTACTTCGTCCGTACAATCACGCCACAGGGAATTTTGGTTTAATTTGAAAATTGTATAACCCTGAAATGGAAAAATAAAATCAACAAGTCGTTTGGGAATATCTTGGGTTATTCGTATCTATAATGATTTTTTTTTATTCTAGGAATAATTGTTATTTCATCTTAAAATTAAGTAATGCGGCCTCAAAAATTTTATTTCTGCCAAAATTCAACAAACATCAGTATCATCAATAAATAATCAGTTCAATTTGGTATATATTATTATATGGTAGATTACCATATCGTATTTCCTAGATCCTTTGCTTTTCCTAGAAGATTTTTTGCATAACTAACACAAAAATACCATACAAATTTGCCACTTAACGCCTGTGTACGACAAAAACTAAATCTTTCGAGAGTCCTTGAATAATAAAACAAATTATGAATGTTGTTACAAACAAAATACTTTTGTCCTTAATCCGACCGTAAAATGTTAATTGCATAGCAACAACGGTAGGTAGGACGAGGGAAATATGGATTACGCTCAAATATATTCATAAAAATAGTATTCGTTTCAAGAGCTACGAGTAGCTGCTCATAAGGGGGTAAAGGTCAAAAGTTGATGAGATTTAATTAATCAGGATGGGAGATCTATTTATATATGGAATGTAATGTTTTTATTTAAAAGCTAACAGTGAGCTCTATTCAATAAAAACAGACAGAAGATTGGGAACAAAAAATAATTGTGGGGTATAAATGTTCTCTTGTAAGATTAAAATCACGGAACCAGTCTGCTTTACAACGATTAATTTTTTTTTTAGCCGTGTAAACTCGTCCTTTCCCGATAGTTTATTTCAGAAATTTGACATTTCTTTTTCTTGAGAATAGTAATCTGGTTCAGTTTATGGAAACTTTTCTCATAAAATCGGAGATACCAGTGATTTTCGGGTGAATCCGGTAAAAGCTTTATTTCATCAATATTCGGCATTTCTACATTCCTGACCGATTGACTATTCGGAATCGGACTTCATACTAAACCTTTTTTCATATTTAGGGTGATCTATGCGAAATGCTTTGAATATCTGTGGCAGATGTTTCGCATGGAAGTGTCAGCTTCAGTATGAGCTTTTTCACTTTTTGAAGTAAAGATTAAATTTTCATTAAGGAGGCTGATCTTGTTCGTTTTCTTAAATTTAAGTAGTGTAATCGAAATCTACATATATTTGTCATTAAAGAAAGTTGGGTGTTGGCCACAACATATTCACCTTTCCAGTTTTTTGAACCGAAAACAGGAACGGTAATGAAATTTTTAGTTAATTCAATTCGTTCCTTTTCGTTTCGGTTTCCTCTTTAAATTTCTGTTGCAACATTTAAATTTTAAGTAATGGGTATAAAATTAAAGCATTTGTTTTTGTTTGAGCCCACACTGACTTCACGCACTATTTGTCATCTGGAA
The DNA here is from genome assembly GCA_932526605.1 of Nephrotoma flavescens. Classification (NCBI taxonomy): domain Eukaryota; kingdom Metazoa; phylum Arthropoda; class Insecta; order Diptera; family Tipulidae; genus Nephrotoma; species Nephrotoma flavescens. The sequence goes on along the minus strand of OW052222.1, from coordinate 262,357,898 downwards.
TAAAAGAGGCCACCGGGGTCGATAAGTTTACGGGCACGCGGAAAGTAACTGTGCCTCTTATTCCGATTAGCTCTCTGATGGTTCTACAATACAAGTAAACCGCAAAGCATATTTTTAAATTTTTGATTTGGTTAATTTATAATTTTTCTTTTCAATGTTGTAATCTTGATGATCGACCATACGAGGTGTGTTCGAAAAGTAACGAGAACTTTCGGCTTTTGGAAAAAAATTTATTCAAGGTTACCCGCTTCGAAACAGTCCCCATTATATATTATACACTTATGCCACCGCGTTTTCAAATCCCTGAAACACTTCCGGAACTCGATCTTTGAGCTAGCTTTTAGATCTCTTAGCGATGCTTTTTAAGCATTTTTGTTAAAAAAAATGCCATATGGTTTCGGTTTGCCGTCTGTGTCCACGATAACTTGAGAACGGATAGAAATATTAATTTAATTTCTTCACTAAAAGTTCAAGCAATTCATATGATAGAGACCCATTAATCTGGACATTTCTATGTTTCGGGTGTTCGGAGATATGTAGGGTTTTGTTAACCCTTCTTCTTAAGATTGATAGATTTTTTTTATTTTCTATTTTAATTTGGTTTCATAGAGCATGGGAATGTGGAATAAAAATACATGATATGGGGGGTGCGGTATAGGGTGGTGCGGGTGAGATGGGTTTTGGGGGTTTGAATTGGATAGTGTGGGGGTGGTAATAATGTTTAGGTGTGGTGGTTTGCGGTTGATTGGGGTCGATTGAGTTATGGTGGATTGGGGTCGGTTGGGTTGGATGTAGATGGGGTTAGGTGGGTGTGGGTGGATGTGGGTGGGTGTGATATTTGAAGTACGCAAATCACACTGCATACGAGTTCTTTATAGGCAACAAAAATGCTTATAGAGTTCAGCTCTTAACCTTTCCCGTCTTTTATTAATCTCATTTATGCTTGTAAAACGACGTTTCCTTTAAGAATTTCTTTATTTTTAGAAACAGAAATAAGGCACACGTAATCATGTCTGACGAATATAGAGGATGGGGCTTAACAGCAGTTTTGTTTTGGGACAAAAATTCACAAACAAGGAATGGAGTGTGAGCAGGTGCATAATCGTGGTGCAAAGGCAATGAATGGTTTCGCTACAAATTCTGATGTTTTTTGGAGTGCTTCTGATTGTGACTCGGCGATCGTTCATAATCGTCTCTTCCATTTTTTCGTCGTTTTAAAAAATATTTTACATTTGTAACACTTTGCTGCACTTTATTCCATCTTACAGCAACATTTAATACAAATTTTCTGATCCATTTTTATATGAAGAAATAATCGCCGGCCCTACTAAAAGACATATAACATTTTAAACAGCTACTAGTAGACTAAATAACCAATATAACTATAGTCAGATACATTTTAGACACGTTCGCCAGCACAACAACGAAATAATCACTCGAATCGGACAACTACAACGCAATTTTTCTAAAATGATGATGAGATTATGGTTTGGTCATTGTTTGGTCATGATTGGTCACTTACGATTAAACGGTAAATAAATAGGAAAATTTTAAAAGCAAATCCCACGTTGTACCTCTTTGCATCAAATTTCGTTAGGTAATTGTTAGGTATGGATTGGTCAACGCATTTTAGTCAAAATTGTATTAATTCAATAAAACCAGGTTCGTCGCTTCCAATCCAATTGGAATATAATATAACATTTGGATAAAAATATATCTTTTTTCAAAGTATTGTTGAAGACAGAAAGTTAAAATCATTTCATTTTTTTGGCTATTCATAGGTTAGGAAGGTTAGAATGGTTATTCTACAGAACTGGTATATAGACAATCCGTAGCTACGTCACATTGTTTTCTTTCGCCACCTACTTATCGAACAATTTTGAGCTCTGAAAGAGACATAGGATATCATTGACGTTCCTTTTACTAAGGTCGAACAAGTTATTTAGGACGTAAGCTCTCATGAATTTCAGTCTGTTAGCGCTAGGCGATGACAGGTGCAATGCAAATGGAGAACACTTTCTTCCTTCTCTGGATCTTCGCAACCAGTGACAGTAATTATGTGAGGAGACTCCCATTCTGCGCGCCTGGTTAAATATGAGTTTGTTTCCCATGTCAATAGTAATAGTACACACCCACTGTACGGACATGTCTAGTTTTGGCCAGATCTGCTTAGTCGTTCGTTGACCTTCTAGATTATTCTTGAAGCAGTAACTTCCACGTCGCGAGCAGTATATCAACAGACGTCTTGTTTGGTGAAATGAGGCAGGTTGTGTTTTATCGAGTGAATACATTCGCCTTTTCATTCCCAGTAATATTGAAATGCACCCACATCAGGTGAATGTTGAGCTGATTTGTCGTCTCGTTAAGAGATGAGAGGCAATCCTGGGCTACTTTCGGCGTAAGGTAATATGATTTGAGTACCTGACTGTGCGTAAAAATATAAATATCACTTGCAGGTGTTACATTTTACCTGAACCAGTTTCCGTATCACGATTAGTTCAGCTTGAAAATCGTTGCAGTAGTCCGGGGTATAAAGAGAATTTTACATTTAATTCTTCACACACATCGAAAAAAAATTTACAAAATTTTTGTAAATATACAGCAAACAAAATAATTTGTAAATTTAACAACGTCCCTTTCAATTTTATTGTTAATATTTTGTATATTTGACGAAATTTTTATTAAATTTACAAATTTTATTGAAATTTTTTCAATATTTTCAATTTTATGAAAATTTTATTGAATTTATTAAAAAAAAAATTGTTGTTTTTACAATTTATTTTTATAATTTACAAATTATTTGGTGTGCTGTATATTTACACAAATTTTTTTTGAGTGCAAAAACCCCCCACCTCCAAACTTCTTATCCATTTTTAAACCATCATTGAAGAAATTAATACCTTCAGTATTCAGAAATGCTGCTCTCAACCACAGTCCTTTCTGGTGGGAATCAGTCCTAAGCCTCTGATTAAAAAATGGTGACGGGTGGTACAGTCGGTAGTATTTGGATAAAAGTTTCTAAGTTTCTTAGAAAATAAAAGTGTCCTGTATTGTTACAGTTACACATGGAGATGTAGCTGAGCCTTAGCTGAGCTCGCTGCCATATGTATACTTAGGATATCTAGAGGTGTGAGGTGAAGGACAATTTCCAGTGCAGAGTGGATGTTCTCCTGAGGACTCCGTTAATATAAAAGGCAGCTACTCACTGTATTTTCACAATTGATTATATATTTATATATAATAAAATGGACCTATAATAGTATAAATATAAAGGCAATGTACAATGTGGGATGTGGGACTCTAAGCCCCATCGTTTTCCAATGACATTTTTAGACGAGTTAAGGGCTATTGCAGCTCTCTTCACTTTTTTTAATATGTAAGATTTCCAGCTTAGAATGAGATCCACCCAGATACTTCGCTTTATCAGTGAAGCTCCATTGTCATTGTCCAATTTTCTCTGAAATCTGACAATTTATTAAAAAACCTTAGTTTATTTATTACCTTTTATGCCGATCATTCAACCTGTTGAGGCTGTAGAGTTGTTGAATTATGGGGAAATAGCAGTTTATTATCTAAATCTTTATTAAGCTTAAATTTTGGAGAAATGATTTAAACTTGATAAATTCTTCGTTTTATCCAATTTACTCATTTTTCAAAATCACATATGGAACTCATTATTCCTATCTTATATTTAACATACACAAAGAGTTGCATCCCAATTTGACCAATTGAGAATTCTCCAGACCAAAGTTCAAAATTTATATTTGTATTGTGGAACAAGACGCAACAAAGCGGCTAAAATAACACTGGAGTTAAAAGAATGCGATTAATCAATTGACGGAAACGAAAATGGTTCAAAGCAGACATAAAATAACTTGGTTCCCAGAAAATAATAAATTCAAGCGAAAATTTGGAAAACTATAGAAAAGGTAGAACTTTTTACAAACAATCGTTAAGAGAATAACAATCTGGATATTTGAAGAATAAGTTCATGGGAAATCCATATAATCCAAAAGAGCTGTAGAAAACTGTCGCATTTATGTATAAAATTAAAAATACAATGCAATGAGTTTCTAATTTAATAACAAAACATTTAACGATAAACCTCAGTTAGCAGAAACACTAAAAACTCATTTGTGTCCATCAGGGTATTCACTGTAACATCTCTGAAATATTGGACTTTGAACTTCCTGGTGTAGATTTGAACACATAAAAATTTCTATTACAAGAAAAAATGAATGGAATATCTTCCGCTGTATGAAACTGTCCTGGAACGAGCAATTAAAAACCAATTACATTCTTGCGCAACGGCCCTAAACCTAATGTTGGATAGCTGGAAAACTCAAATATATGACAACAAGGTTGTTATCTTTTTAGATTTTAAAAGGAAGATTTTAAAATTTTGAAACCCAATCGAGTGGTTCAACAAAAAATATTCAAGGAAGGCAACGATGTACGAAAACTGATAATTTCACATTGTCACTAATGCCTAACCTAAACCTACGTCATCCATTCCCGAAGATCTCGGGGATCTACAAAAATGGCTGTGAAACCTTAGCTATTACTGAATATCCCAAAAATGAATTACATGTCCTTATCAATCAAAACAAAATTTGAGGGCAATGCAAATATAATGCTTAACAACGAAATCGTTCATGGAGTAAAACAATGCAAGTATCTTGGTCTTATTATAGACTAAATCTTAAATTAAAGACAAATTACTAATGCAAACAAAAATTAATTTTTATAAATCAATTGTGGCGCCACATATTGATTATTGCTTATCTGTTCAGTTTATCAAGAATCAAAAGCAAACTACACGCCTTCAAAAAATTCAGAATCGATTCATGCAAAGCTTTTTGAACGCTGAAAGTAAGGCCAAACATGAAAAAAATGTTGGAAATATTAAACTGAAAGTCAACCAGAGAGCACAATTTAATTTGCTATTTCGACTAGAAAAGGGATATCTGCCAAAATATTTAGATATTTTGCTTCCATCTAATAAAGATGTTCTGAGAAGTATTTTATTCTCAACGATCACTTGGATATAATGAGGTAAAGTTGTATAATTCATTGGGTAACTGTTGCATGCTTGGGGAACTTCAAGAATTCTCTAATTCTCGGAGTATAGGGTCAATTTACATGTATTCGCTATAAGAGAAAAGTAGATATTTAGTTTATTAAAATAAAATGTAATTAAAATGTCATTAAAAATAAATAAATCGGAGCAGAAACCGGAGCACCTGCATGCAAGTTTCCCAAAATAATGATCCATTGCAGTTATTTCCTGACATTGGAAAATATTCTCTCTCGGATTTTTAATCAAAATCTTTTCAGAGGATTGTTTTAAAATAGGGACCGGAATCCCGTTTAAGAACCCCTTAAACAAATTTTCCCGAATTTAGAACTCATCTCACGCTTTAATTAAGAGTCGTTCGACCAGAAAAACTCTAATTATATTTCCTCAAGATTAGGAGTTAATGCAATCCATTCCATCCAGGCAAAAGAAAACCTTTACTACCCCAATTTTTATATAAATCGCTCGAGCTGAAAAAAAATTAAAAAAAAGGCCCCGGGCTCTACCGAAGAGCCTCCGAGTTTTGCCGAAATTAATACCAATCGAAATCGATTCCTATAGTATCTGATTCCTAGGCATTCCCTTCACCAATTTTTATGAAACTCGTACTAGCCGAAAAATAGAAAAATAAAGAGGCCCGGATCACACTAGTTGAAATCAAAATCGATTAAGGCGGATAAAAATGAAAAGAGGGACCAAGGTTAAGATATTAATTAGATAGCGAATGCTAAAAATCAATATTGCTACTCATAACAACCAACATTTTCAAAAGGACGCGATTAGTGCAACCATATAATGTCACGGTAACGCAACCAACATAACACGGCGCAACATTCCACAATATGATGGAACATAACGCCAGATATCTAATTAACGAAAACACAGAACACAATACAGAGCATAATGACACAACTCAATATAAAATCGAACAACATGGTACACATCATGCAATATGGTGCAATATCTAGCAACATCTCACAACATGACCCAACATGGTGCAAACATGGTACAATATGACGCAACATGATGCATATCTTACATCTTAGTGCAACATTACACAACATGGTGCAACAGCATGGTGCAACAATTACACCAAATAAACATCCCACAACACGATGCAACATCAAGCAGCATAGACCGAAGTGAACCGTTTAACAAAAAGTGTTAGCTACAGAAATTAATGAAAAGTGTAACTTCTCAAAAGTGTTGCATTGAAAAGTGTAAATGGCAAACCTTTAATTAAAAAGCAGATAAAAAAATCTCAGAAATGTTACCAAGTGGACATATGTCGTCTAGTAGTGAACCAATTGAGCTGTTCAAAACAGTTCATCATATTAAAATAAATAGATTTTAGGTGACTCCACAAAAGTTTAAAATCGCAAATACTTGCTACACTATTTTTTGTAAAAATAACCAAATTTTAACTTTTTTCAATATGGATATATAATTGCCAACTGGTCTATCTATACGTAAACTTAAAAATAATCGAGACTGAAAAAACATACCGTAAATCAGAAGATAGCAAACAACCAGTAAATTACATCACATCTTGCATTCGTCTACTGATGAGGATTTTACAAAATAATGCTGATAATATCAGAATAGAATTTATATAACTATATGTGAAAAATATTCCCACGAAACACGACCCACAGAGAAAAGATTTGGCTAATTGGATTTTCATCTAATTATAAAAGAGCTTATAAGCTCAATATTTGGTGTGGAGATCGTTACCAAATTATATTGTAAATAAATAATAATAATGCCTACAGTTGGTAACGTCAATTTTGCTCCTATAAACTTGTGTGGAGCCTTTCAAAATCTTTTTATTTTAATGCGGTTAATTGTTTTGAATAGCTCAATTCGGTCACTATTAGACGATATATGGCCACACTTGGTAACTGGTCTCTTGGATTTTCTTAATCGGCTACACTTTTCGTTAAAAGTTCACTTCGGTGCAACATGGTGCTAAATCACGCAAATATGATGCAACATTTCACTCATTGTGCAACATAATGCAACATCGTGTAATGTCATGCAGCATCACGCAACATGATGCAACATAGTGCAACATTACGCAATATGGTTTTTTGCAACATGATGGTAACTTTACCAAAATTAGCACACATCGTAATCAACTCCTGGCACTCGAAAACTCGCCCTCATTAATTTTTATAAAAATCAAGCGAGCCACAGAAAAATTAAAGGAAGGGGCCCGGACCGCACCGTTCGACCCTCTGTCCGAATTTTTCCGTAGTCTGGACCAATCGCAATCGATTCCTCTCAATGGGAGCTTTCGCCATTCACCAAATCTTTATCGTCGCGTTTCTCTCTCTCTCGTTTATTCGAGTTTTTGTAATTTTTAATATTCTTTTGATCAACGATAATGACTAGGTAGTTTAACGTAAAAAAAACAGTGAAGGCGAACTTTTCTTCTCGTCTCAACGCCTCATTTAATTTAATTTATATTTATTTTTTTATAATTTATAATAATTTTTTTATATCGGGAGAGTTCAAAGCAAAAATTACAACATTTTTGATCAAACGGGGTCTCTTGTTTTGCAATTCACATTTTTATCAATTAAATAAACTTCTTGCTGTGGACATTTGATTATACTTCTCCAGGAATGTGCTAAACATACCAAGATTTACCATTAATCTTCATAACTTCATTTAAATTATGTAAAATCAATAAATTGTTTCGTGCCGCGCAAATCTCACGTAATCGTTGAGCGTAAATCGGTACAACAGTGTTCGTTTTTGAAAATTAACTATAATAACCTAAAACTTTTCCATCTAAATACTTTTAAAACTTTTCCGATTTTTCATAAATTATGAAAAATATAAATTTATATCTTGTATACTACCCTACTATAAAAAGGCAAAGAAGAAAGTTGACCCTTTTTAAATATGAATAGATTTTAATTCAAATCGGAATGGTTTTAATGCGGCTGAATTTATGAGTACATACTTCAAAAAGGAAAAAATACTTGTTATCCGGGTTAATGGAAAATGGAAATTAGCCTTGATTTACTCCCGAAAACCCAATGCATAATTTACTTATTTTTCCACTTTACATCAATCCCTCTTGCCGGTAGACGTGAAATTTAAATTTCAGCATACACTAAACGGCGAATTTAAAAATGTGTCTCTATAGCAGATCATATTACCAATAAACAGAAGCCTAAGTACATATATTTTGTCGGCTGTCAACATCGACCAATTTAGTAAATTGATTGAAAGCATTTAAAATTGGTAAAATATGCAAAAATTGTTAAAATAAATTTAATATACAAACAATAAATAAATTTATTGTAAATTATTTTCGAACCGGCGTATGTAAATCACTTACTCCAGAAATCGTTTACGCTACCAAATATTTATTACTGATTCTTCGTAGTGGGATGAGTTTGGATGGAGATATAAATTCTCGAAATTTATTTTTATCGGCAATTTTATTTACCGTCGTCATATACTCGTAAGTACCTATAATAAAACATAAAATTGATATTTTATAGAGTACTCACGGTGGTGTGTGGAACGGGTACGAGAGTAACACAAAATGTTATTAAAATTTCGACATTAATTAATTCACGCGTGAAGAACGACAAACTACGTAAAGTGGTATCTTTTATTTGTGCGGGTGAATTCAGTAGTAATTCATACGGAGTGTTCAAAACTCGCGCATATACGCAAAACACGTTCGAGCGGAATAGAGTAGAACAAATTTTATTTTAAAACATTCACAAATGACAACAACACATAAATAATTTGGAATGAGCCCTTTTATTTTATTTAAATTCAAGGTTAGCAGTGAAATTTATTTTTTTTGGTTAAATAAAGGAAATAAAGGACGCCTTTATAAAAATCACAGGAAAAATGTTTTAGAAAACACTTCTCACCCTACTTATGAGATAAATATTATTTATTGATTCTAATAAGCCTCAAACCGTATTAACATTAAAACTTAGGATCATTTTTAGCTAAAAAACTTCTGTGTGTTGGCTGAAAATGTATTAAGCAACCGTAAATCAATATAACGAAGTTTTGTAAACTAAACAGAAGTTAAATAAAAACTTCTTATATGGAAAACTTTGAACTATTTAAAATTTTATTTGTATTTGGAAAACGTTCAATCATGTTGATGAAAAGATGAGATATAAACAATCAACAACAAAGAAAAGTTTAATTGAAAATCAAAATCGAGAATTATATATCCATCATCAACCAAACACATATTTCATAACACGCTATTAGCTAAGAAGAGATATAAAAAAAATCACTTACCATTGTCGGGTCATCTCGTACACATTCGGCCATACACGAGGCAATTAAATACAGATGCTTATTTTCCCGCTCATTTTGGATGAGAACTTGATCACAACCGACATTGTTCGTAAAAAATACGGTTATGCATAGCAATTGCACATACTTAATGGCAATGACATGCATTGTACTTAACAATAATATACCAAAAATTCGATGTTGAATTTTTTATGTTCTGTAGGTAGCGCACATTTCTTCCAAGAAATTGAAAACAAAAGTTTTTATCCAAATTATGTGTTTTATAGTTCCGGAGAGCTGATCATTTCTGAGTGATTGAAATCTGCAAGGTATAAAAAGAATTCCGAAATTATTTATTAATCGAAAATTATGTGATTGAATAACTATATAATAAAGTGTTTATTTATTTAACTTTCCCTTGCCAAATATTTAAGAAATATTATATTTAAGATCTGCACAATGCAACAACTTGATTCGATAAAACAGGCCTTAAATCGATACTCGTAGTAGTTACTTAGCGTGGCGACAACGACTATCGAAATTAAGAGCTAACCAGTGAATCTTAAAGTTTTTTACGTTTAAATCTGATAATTTATATTATAAGAAAGAAAGAAATTGTTTATTAATATAATTATTATTTAACATGGAAATGGACCCACAATTAGAAGATCTAAAGAATCTATTTGTTTTATTTAAAGGTCTAAAACATTAAAAACTCTTAAAAATAAAAAATAAAAATAAAGAAGCTACTGTTCGGTTAATAAACAGATCTCGAACTCGATTTGGCTATTTTCAGGTAAAATAACATGAGGGTTACAGAAAAATTCTCAATTACTTAACCAAGACGAAAAACAATTTTTCGTTCATACAATGCTTACAAGAGAGGTCTTTCATCCTAGTGTTCAGTCGGGCACAATTGATATAAAATATCACGATGTTTTTTAGTCAGCTTTCGCCATAAAACGCACTCATTTATCACAACAAAAAAGCCAAGAATATTTTTGATTCTGGCTGTCAAAATTTGTATTTGATGGATTTGTGTTATGATTTTACATGGACAGTTTGCTCGACAATTAATTGGTTATAATTATTCGAAAATATGTAAATTGTTAAACAAAAAATATGTAATTGTTTATTCGCAGCGTAGTGATGAATAGCAGAAGCTTGAAAATGTCATAACGAGCGATTCACAAATTTACTTTGACTTTTTTCGATTGTCAAAGAGTTTATTACCAACAATGGATAACAATTTCTTATTCAATTTATGATAAAAAATACTAAACACAGTATGTTTTAATGCTTTATAAATACAGTGGCAGCTATGAATCACTAGTACAGGCAAGTTATGCTGAGTTTTATTATAAATTTCGATAGATGGTGTAAATTTAATTATCATTTCCTCAATTATTGTTCCTTATCAAATATATATCATTTGAATAATTCCAATGTACAAAGTAAGCACATTGATATTCGGAATTTTACAAAATTGTCTTTACTTCAAAAATTATGCACCAGTTGTTATCCATCCTCATTACTTGAGAGGAAAAAGAATTAATTGACTTGTTTTTTTTTTGTATAAATTTAGGTCCCCATAATTTATAAATTTAAAATTTATAAAAAAAAAACTAAAATTTATTCAATATTTGAAAGTTAGATTCTATATGTGAGCTTGAAATTAAATCTAGACACATCTTGAATCATAATTGGATTGGAAAGCCACTATTATTTTTAATTAGGCATTATTTACATTTAAAGGTTTTGTAATAAACAAAAAAACCAAAGAATAATTAATAAATGTTGTTGTTGTCGACTGTTTCGACAATGTCGACGTGATTTAATTTTCGACATATATTTGTCTACACGTGTAGACAATGTTTTAATTACGCCATGTAGATAATACAGCACAGCGCTGATCCTGGTGGATTCACGTCAAAATCATTTAAGAATCTCATTTCCGACCAACATCATCATTTAAAAATCATTTAAAAATCCCATTTCCATGCAGCATACCCAATAACATCATAAGCGGTTATGAAATTACCGTGTTCCGCCTCAGTTGGCCATATTCCCGAACTACTTCCAAAAATCATTTGAGAATCTCATTTCTGACCAACATATCCAATCGCATCATAATCGATTAAGAAAATACAGAGTTCAATACAAACGGCGAAAATTAAAATGGCGATACTTCGCCCTCCACCGCAAGCGATGCGTCAGAGTCCCCACTCAACGTAACAAATTCTTTGATCCTTTAGCTATCGAATGGTGTAATTAAATGTTGGATGTAGATGATAGGTACATAGCTGCAGCATCAAATTGTTTTGTGCACGATTTTGTTATCATCAGTTTTTTGAGCTGACCTCACCCCCCACCAGTTCAAATAATTTTAATGCATGTGATATTATTTAGGTTATGTTACAAACGCGGTGAAATATTCCCCTAACTTTTTTTATAGGAAAGCGTTTTCTTAGTTTTTAATTATTGAAATGAAATAATTTAAAAATATAATAAAATGATGTATACAAATAATATGTAGGTTTTTTAATAATTTAGAGATAGAAATAAAATTAATTTAACAATAATTTTCTTTTTTTAACTAATTTATTGGTTGTAATTTCGTAGTTGTCAAATATCCCCCTTAAAATTTCGGTATAAAATAAAAATAATCTGTCTTTGTCGGATTTTTGATTTTATCTCTTTCTGTGTTTCTGCAAAAAAAAGCCACAGTTTTGAAATTCCGTCTTAATACATATTAAATTTTTATTATGACAGCGTCAACAACGTTTTAACGTATAGAATCAATATCCTATACGGAGTGAAGTTAGAGTCACAAAAAATATCATGATAATTTTTATCATTTTGGTCGGACTTAATACGCTAAATATGGTTCTCGAGTTTATTCGGCCAGAAATGCTCGAAAAGCACAGTGGGATATTTTACATGTAAAAACGTAAATTACAAAAAAACGTGTATTTTACTTAAGTAAAATATACTTAAAAAAAGCAAAAACTCTTAATTATTTTCAACTTTTAGTTATCTACATTTAGAAAACCATAATCATCTATCCTTTTACAATGCCATCTCTTTTCGTCTTTAACAAGCTGCAAAATATGATAAAATAAATGTCTACTGACATCTAGCTACATTTGAACAGAACTTATCTGAAAAAAAAAAAATAAAAGTGTATATTTCTTTCTATTTTATCGTTCAAAAACAATTGTCAACCAACCGAACCCAAACAATTATTTAACCAAAAAAGAATACAACTGTAAAATTTCAAAATTATAAATAAGTTCCAGTTCGTAAATAAATTTACATAAATTTACATATAAATGAATAAATTGCTAATATATTCCACACATTCGAACGCAAAATTACGCACGAGTTCGAAACAGATTACGATAAACATAAATTTGAAGTGAGTCCCATTCTCGGTTCACTTCTTAACAGTTGCGGCAGTAAACTTATGACATCTGGACTACAAAATCAAATTTAGTCCGGGAGTTGATTGAATGGCATACTTAGAAGTCGCTTCAGTGTCATTATGTTACTTTCATCTGCTTTCCATTCGATTCGGATGCTTAGCAAGGTTGAAAATTCGAAAAAAATCTTGATCGTTCTGCAATTGTGCAAGATCGAAGTAATAATGCAGCTGGTCATGGTCGGATGAAGCTGTCGCAAATTCAGGCCTTATCGGACCATGCTTTGTTGAAATGAAAGCGTGTATTTTAATCAAACTCAATATGTTCCAAAAAAATTACAATAAATTAAATTAAACTTTAAATGTGAATGAATTTTAATGATAAATTATTCAGACATTTTTTCTCTGGCCACTTTTTGGCTACTTTGATTTGACTTCATTGAATGACGTGTGGGTCCAGTTTGTTAAATTGGAATCGCATTCTTGTTTAATTCAATCACCTGGACTTTATATCAAACCTTTTCGATAGTTCCTCTTTCTCCTCTTGTTTACCACTGACTAGAACTGTATTATCAACCGTTTTTAAGGTTTGCGTAAAAAAATGATCGAAATTTATTCGATTAGAATCCATTCAAACAGGTGATTAGGTTTTTTTTTTAGGTTTCAGTGGTTGACACTTAGGCCATTTTTGGCCCATTGTGATACCACGCATTCACACCACATCATTAACCCATTCACCTATTCACCTACTCATACAATTACAGTATACCACCTGCACATTGCAAGCTCCATGTCAACCTGTACATTGACATGGACGGTGGGTCGGCGTTGAATTCTGCACTCCATCAGAGGGTCTAAGTTGTGTTTATTAACATCGCCGATTGTAATCGATGATGAAAATTCGATTTGCATCCTGCCTCTGATGGGATTCGAACCCAGTACCTCCCGGTCCAAGTGCCGAAGCTTTAACCACTGCACCACTTGTCCGGTAAACAGGTGATTGGTTGAATTAAATTTATATAAATTTATTTTATTATTATTCATCCGTCAAATTGTTGTTTTTGAACTAGAAGAAAAATGGTCGAGTACACTCAATTTTTCGGTAATTATTAGATTTGGTAAAAAAATGGCGCATTTGTAACGAAAAAGTAGTATTTTATTCATTATTTACTTTACACACAGCTATATCTAAAATTTGACTCACAGAATCGATTAGCCATTTTGGCGTTTGAAAGGTGGATTCTTCCTCTACAAATCGTTGTATCCTTCTACAGTTTTTACATGTTTGCGTCTTTGAAGTTGTTTAGAATTTGCATTCCATGTGAAGCATGTTGGCACCTCTGAGTATAACAAGGTCCTAACGAATTCATCATTTTGATTTAATGTGAAGAATACTGTCAAGGTTGTGGCTGGTGGTGTATCTGCTCGATATTGTGCATTTCCTGTAGTGAACACACGCTGCTCATTTTCCAGATGAACAGTCAAATGTACAACCGCTGGATGGCGTTCATATATGGAAAAGCCAAAACATTGCCTCATTACTTCTTATATAGCGACCCATTTGGTATCTCGTGATTTCATCGTTTCTGTTGGTGAATGCAAAGATAGCCATGTCCAATCCTTTGTTGATATACTTGCTTGATTTGACCGAATTGCAATATTCCACATTAATAATATGGGCTTTATATGTTTTGGAATACGGTACAACCTAGCGACTATCGATGTCGACGTCGTTGTTTCGTACTTTTATTATTGTCGAATGTCCGCCATCGTCAATTGAGCGACGTCGATATAGTGGATAATCCTCGTTGCAAGTGATGGTTTCCTTAAATAATTTTTTTGTGTATTTTTTGTGCCTTTTGTGCTGTCACTAGACCAAATTTAAATTTTCAAACAGATCTGCCATTTAGTTCAGTTTTTACAGCCATTGAAAACAGACAACCCAATTTTTTGCAAACATGGAAAAAGAGAATTTCGTGTGTTAATTAAATATTTTTTTGCGTGGAAAAACCATTACGCAAACCAAAACAAAGCATGGTAAATCTTATGGGGGCTTCACCATCGATTAAAATGATTCACAAGTGGTTTACTGATTTTCGTAGTGGTCGTACAAGCACAACTGATGCCGAATGTTCAGGACGTCTAAATGAAGTCACCACACCAAAAGATGGTTGAAAAATCCGTGATACGGTATTGCAAGACCGCAGAGTGAAGTCGTATTCATACGACGGATAAAAATCCGGAATTTTTCTATTCCATCGTTTTAACCAATTACATCACGTAAATTATAACCTTGTTTAAAAATGTTCCGCCTTGAAAGAAACTGAATTATTGTGATTTTTGCTAAATTTGATTAAATTATGCCTTCGAATTTAATGCAGTCCCTTTGTTAATAGAGATGGAAAAACGATCTCTGGTGCCTTGTCCCTTTCATGCCTCGTCTATTTGATCGAGTAATTGGATAAGCCTTAATGTTTGATCAAATGTATTTGCCGAACAAATTGATTCCTTCTTTACCAATATAATCTAATCTCATTTTATTATTGTAAATTCGGTTTTATATAATCCCGGTTCAAATCTTTTCTACACGATAAACATAATTCCAAAATTATTACAAGAACCGTAAAATACGAAAGGATTTATAAAAAAAGTATGTATTGTAATAATTTTAAAACTAATCCACAAACAAACCCAACAGCAAAATTCACATACAAAATCCTTGTGCTGTATTAGGAAAGTGTTTTATATGGAGCTTATCTGAACAAAGATTTCACCTAATTTGCACATAACTCGTAAATTTTATTAAGAAATGTAATGTAATTTTCTTGTCTCCGTGTCTGGTACGTAGGTATGCGTGATTTAGACTGAAAGGAATGTGAATTTTAGCAAATCAAATAAATTTTAAGATTTTTTTTTGGAAATATATTTATGGTTACAAAGAGGTTTGCTTTTCCTTTAAAACAAAAATTGTTTGCATTGCTTCTTTCTCGTTATATGTATTTCATACCCAGAATATGGACGGGTACATGTATATGTGAGTCGGAATTGTGGTAAGGGTGGGGGTGGATTCAAGTAAAGCACATTATATGGCGGTTACGTTATTTACGCAACCACCACAAATAACACTTAGAACTGGGAAAAATTATACAATTTTATGTTTACCATGATCGTAAAATATGTCGCAGTAAAAAACAATTTGATTCTCGTATTCCGCGGGTAACTGTACCAACCCATCAACATTTTTTTCAATTACAACCACATATTATGATGTTCTGAATATTCGTATAAAATAAGATTAAGAGATTTAACATTTAAATTATTTTTAAGTTGACTGTGGTGCCGATTAGTTAAATGTCAATTGATTGAAAAATCTCGAAAAGTTATTCTCTATGGAAACACCATAAATTCATAGAGTAAAAAAGCTTCTTGGATAATGAGCTTATTTTACATATTGAAAAGCTATAAAATATTTGAAGCTCATAGTAAATCCTCTCCTGCCGTCTGAAAATTTTTTAAAATTTTAATTTCATCTCACCGACTATATACTTACGAGTATATACCAAAAACTTTACTTTTTTAAAGTATCTTCATTAAATTTATCTTCTAAAGCTTTCACGATGAATGTAATACAAAGAAAACGATTGGACAAAATGTTTAAAAGGATAACCATGAAAAAATTAGTCAAGATGTTTGATTTCCGTTGGAGTGTAGTATTACGGTGATAATAAATTTGTGACAGGTAGTAGATTAATTTAAAGAAGAATTTAAAATGTAGAAAATCAAATTAAATTCGGAAACAATTGCCCAATCTTTCGCGTAATCTGGATGCATTGGTTGGGTGAACTTTTGAGCTCAAATATGTTTGTGGAGCATTACAAAAATTAATTAAAATAAACCTTAAATCAAAATGAAAGAATTTATGTAGAAACTGTCAATGTGTCTACTGTAAACGGGAATGTGCGCCACTTGAAAACAAGTTTTGAACATAAAGTTTGACATTTTAAAATTAAAATATTTCCTCGAAAATATTATTTTATCGTCAAGCATAATTTCAAACTTGATATTTTAAATCAGTCTAGTCTAGACATAATTGTACCAAAATATTTTACAAATTTCAATAATGAAGATTAATTACATTTGAATTAACTTAATTATCAACATTGTTGAGAAATGTTAGTCCTATTCGACTCCTCGAATAACACCTTTCCACAATTTCTAGATTCCACTAAATTTTTTAAAATATGAAGAAGGCGAAATTACATAATTGTACGTTTGTCTGAACCCGTTTCTATTATAATCATTTCACCTGCAAAAAAGTTCGTTAGTAATTTTACATTGTTGGATGCATAAATTAAGAATTATTACCACTAGTTTACCAACCTTTTGGTGATAGTGTCTTCTACGTTTCTGGAGGTGTATCTTTCAAATCACTCATGTAATTTTTTTATCCTCATGGTTCTCTTAACAGTAAGCTAGCTTGAAGACATTAATGGTAATGATATATTGTGGCACTATGTGAAAAAAGTATTACTTATGTTCTCATATCATCTCACATGAAAAATAAGGCCACTTTAATTATCTTTTGCCACCATGTGGTCTTATAAAAAAGGATTTTTTAAAGTTCGCGGTTTCAATTGAGTTGGATATTTTCATAGTAACGATCGAATTTCATGCTATTCCTTTGAAAAAGTTATTCATTCCATCTAATTCCCATTTTCATCATTAATTTCGGTTCCGTCTCCTTCGATTGAGAAATGGTATAGTTATATTTTGAAAGAAGCCGTAACATATTTGTTAAACTGGGGCACCTCTAAACAAATTTTCTAAATACATGATCCATATTGCGTTGCCCCCTGACACTCGAACATATCCTCTCTCTAATTTTTACAAAATTTTTCGAGCCCGAAAAGCTCTAACTGATAAATTCCCAAAATTCGGACTCATTTGCAATCCATATATGCATCATTGAAATCCATATATACATTGATCTATATCACCGCAAAATTTATATAAACCGTTCGAGTCGAAAAAATGTAAAAAACTCGAAGCGCCCCCCCCCCCCCCCTAAACGTTTTTTCCCGAAATTAGCACCCATCGAAATCGATACCTGGCATTTGATTCCTTGGCGTCCTCTTGACCAATTTTTATCATAATCGGGCAGACGACGTCAAAATCGTTTGAGGTAGAAGGAAATGTGAAAAAGGGACCAAGTTCAAAATATTAGATAGCAAATACTGCAGATCAATATTATCACTCATAACATTTTCAAAAAGACGCAAGTATAGTGCAACCATACAATGTCGCCATAACGCAAAAAACTCAAAATGGTGGAACATTGCGTAATCGCAACAACTGCGCAACACGGTGAAACACAACATGATGCAACACAACATATTGCAACATCTCATAATATGCTACATAATGCTATATGGTGCAACATCGCAACATGTCCATCCGGAGGACAAATAAATGAATTAACCAGAAATTTAGAACTTTTTGTAATCGTTTCCTTGCATTCGAAATTCTTGGCTCAAGCCAAATGAAATGTTAAAATAAGGCCCCAAGCAAACATGACGCAACATGGTGGAACATCATACAACATTCCTATAATACACAACTAAGCCACAAGGCGATACGCCACGCAACATAGTCAACATAAACGCAACACCGTCCAACAAGGCACAACATCATGACGCGACATGGTGCAAAATCGTGAAACATTACGATACGGCTCCAAATCGAAGAACCACCATTAATAACGACAATCAAAATCGTTAGGGCCAATTATTCAATTTTTTTCATGTAATTGGGACCCAGGTCCTACCGAAAGACCTCCTAAATGGATTGACCCAAAGTTATGAGCCATCGCAATCAAATCCTGGCATTAGAAACCTCTTATTACCGCAATTTCAGTCTAATACAAGCACCCCGAAAAGAAATGGACCTGCACCCTACCTTCGAAATTAAAAACCATCAAAATCGATTCCTGGCATTTGAAATAATTCCTTCACCAATGTTTATCAGAACTGTATAAACCGATAAAAAGTTAAATAATGATCCCTAAATCAATTTTCCCGAAATCCGAACCAATACTCGAGAACGCTCATCCAGCAATTTTCGTCATGCGAGATAAAAAAAAAACTAATGAAAGTGATCCGAGTGCAGCAGACGACCCTCTGAACTCATTTTCAAGAAATTAGCACCCATCGCAATCGATTCTTTGCACTCAAAAACTCCCTCACCAATTTTTAATAAAATTATCAGGGCCAATTTTTAATAAAATCTTGCGGACTCTAAACCAATTCCTACAAAATCAGGTGCCATAAAATCGACTCCTGGTTTGAAAACCCCCAACAATTTGATTTCAAACCAGTTTGACTTAAATACACAATCATATAGTCAATTCCCTAATAAAAGAAGACTGGCTAATAAAGCACTCGTAAAATCGATTATCGTGATATCATCAGTATACCGAAAGACATGCAGACGGCCCGAGATCTCGAATAACAAATCGTTAAACTAGAAATGAAGAGCTTCTTGTGAAACTTAAAGTAACAAGAGACTCCCAAGTCGGCACAATTTCGGTCAACGGCTCTAGAAGTACAACGCCCAGCTGCCGAAGTACGAGTAACTACACTAAAAACACTAATAGAAGTGAGAGAGGTGGTTACTGAATAACGAAGTTGTAATACTTTAAGCAACCAGTTTGAACTAGCACTAATTGCAGTGAAATCCGTTAGATCCAGTTTTGGTAACACTCAAACAGCTGACTCATGTCTTCAATGTGTAAATAAGAAATAGCAAGCAGCAGGAACTTCTCAGTTTTTCAAAAACCTCCAACTAAGTATTAACGACTGCAAAGTAATTTGCATGGATATTTCTGCCCGAGGGACCAATTTCGCAAAATTTCCACCACACGGATTTTTTTTATTTTCCTAACAGTAAGGTGTGAGTATGATCATCTCATTTAGCCTTAATCCGACAAATTTATACTTGCCGTGTTTTTTTATTAGCGCCTGATAGATGTATCCGGAGCAGCCAATTTTCTATGTCAAAACTTATATTTAGTGCGCTATTTTTACATATAGTTAATTTATTTAATTCTAATCTAAGATTTTTCATTCAACTTCAAAGTTAAAAAACGATAAAAAATGTTTTGCTCTACCTATTTATTGGGAGCCGATATCGGGAGCGCTATCCATTTCAATAAGAAATTTGAAAAGGCCTTTATTTTGCAAACCCCTGAAACCATTAGAAACTTAATCTTACAATGAAAGTTTTAAAACGCAGTAAGATGAATTCTTGTTTATAACGTCAAAATAAATGTTAATTAGTTTATTTCAAGTGATAAATGTTTGTTTTATGGATGCATTTATTTTTATTTTTATGGGATAGCGACACCAGTGAATAATAGCAGCAGTTTCAGTAGAAATTTTTCATTCGGCTCCGGATAGTGCTCGTATAATAAAACACGGCTACTGTTACGCATTCTACTTTACACGGTAGGTTGTACAGCACCAAGAGTTTTCATACAAATGGTCGCGGATTTGAACCTAATCAGAGTCCGCACTTTTATTGAGGCGATTATTATTTATAACCAGTTAACGCACATCGATGTTGCCTTAAAATACAGTTAACGCACATCGATGTTGCCTTAAGATACAATAAATGGAATAATCTCGAAGGCGGTGATGCACAAGTTATAAGCCGAAACGGGTGTAAAAACTCGATTCAGATGATGTAGCAGTGATCGAAGTACTGACGGTGCGTACAATGATAAGATTGGCACGCACCATTCAGAGTAACGGAGAACTACATTGATCAAATGCGACGATACAAACGAATGGAGATGCTTCAGGTGCGGGAAATTATTCACTGGAATTGAGGTGGAGAAGTGCTGGAAGAACCGCTGCTAGTTAGCTAGGGCCATTACACCTGTTTTCCAGTCGGTAAGTACAATTTTTGCAGATAGTGACTCTCGAATAAATGTAATTTTTCCATAATATATTGAAAACCTAACCTATCCAGAGCTGCCAATCTTGCGACAATTTCATTTAAAGTTTGTTTTTTTCATAAAATTCAAAACAGAGGTTTGTTGATTGCTTAATAGTTTCTTTTTGGTTGTATTGAAACTAGTTCCGGTGGTACGAGTGGCATCATTATCGTCCACTGAGCTCTCATTTGCTTGGTTAATGCATTTGCGTTGTAGTTTAATTTCAGTATGTATGGATAATATATGACGACTCATTCCATTTGTTGTCGATCATTTACAGCTTCTTACTTTATTGCACTTCGTACATCTTGAATTGTCGAAATCGATTTTAACAAAATATTTCCAAACTTATATATTCCTCCCTAAATATTGGGAGTATAATTTAGGTTTTTGTATTTTTTGCAGAAAAAACACGTTATTTCTAAGAAATGGTAAATTTTATTTTATTCAAAATATTTTCCATCGTTATCTATGACTTTCGAATATCTTTCTGGCAAGAAGCATTTGAAGATCGCTTTGCATTGGTCGAAACAAATAGCAATCTGATGGGACACAATCTGAATTTAAAGAATTTCCCATTCAAGTATTTCCAGCGTATTTTTTACTAGTTTTGCGACATGTGGTCGAGCACTGTCGTGTAGCAAAATTAAGTTACGCTGTTTGTTGGCTGGAATCGAACGAGTTTTCGTTCAATGCATGGTTCAAATCTATCAAATGTTGCTGGTAACGTTCACCAGTAATAGTTTCGTTCGGTTTTAGCATAGTACACCACTTCTTTCTGATCCCACCAAATGCACAACATAAATTTACATCCATGAATGTTCATGAAAGTAAATTTATTTTGAGCATCCCCAGTCACAAATTGAGACAAAAAATGCAATTTTCGGTGTCTTTCTTGTAAGCAAAGAATTGCAAAGCATTAAACGATTTTCAAAGTTTGTTTGGAAGCTGAGTTTTCCTTCAATAACGTTCCAATTCATCTTATTTTTTTTTTGGTTGACCAGAACGTTCCTTGTCACTGACATCAAAATCACCACTTTTGAATCGTTTAAACCAGTTTTTGCAAGTCTGTTGAGTTGGTGCATGTTCACCATAAGTTTCTTTGAAGCAAACGAAAACTTCCAGCAGCTTTTTCCTTTTGATTAAAGCAAAAAAGTAATGCTTCCCGCATATGCTGTTTTGTTGGTATGAAATCCGACACGTTTAAACGGCATTAAAAAATATGTTGTTTACGCTTTCACGAATAATGACAATCGATTGTTTACGCTTTCACGAATAATGACAATGTGGAATGTCAACACTTTAAAACGCCTATAGGTGGGTTTAGTACTAAAGTTACGCCATCTCTTAGAAAATCCAAAAAACTACACTGAGAAAACTCATGTTCAGAAACGACACAGTTTATACATGTTTCGGACATAAAAAAATTTGAAAAGACGACAACAACAATTTATATCCCAATTTCAAATGTTTTATTTAGTCTGTTTTAAGTCCATTTAACAAATAATTAATAATTACGATGAAAATATTAAATATCAAAATTAACATTAAAAATTTTGTATGTAGCTATAAAATAAAGCTGCTACTTAAAAAAATGTTTCGGAATTAATAAAATTTTATGCGCAAGGTGGATTGTTAATTTGTAAAATTTCCAAATATTTTATGCCTAACTTGTAAATGTTAAAATAAATGAATTGACTATAATAATTTCTAAACAAGGAAACTTTTATATCAGATTGTCCCTTGTGCCTGCCTGTATCCATCATGTTTCATTTTGATGCAATTTCTTTCAAAAAAATTAGAAGTTGCTTACTTGCTTCTTCTGGATGACAGGGACAGCCAGCTTGTAGCTGGGTTCAAATGAAAGAAACTGGGGAATCTAATAAATTAAAAAATCAATTATCTCGTCACACTGCTCGTTGCAGTGCTCACCTGACAACCTACAAAAGTACAAATTAAAGATAAATACTTCAGATACCTATATGAAGCAAATACATGTTGACTTAGCGAATTATATTACACTACACTACTAATAAGCGTTGAACATTTTATTATTTCGGGTTAGTGTAATGTAATTAATTTAGTATAGAAATATATTATGCTATAAAACGATGCACAATAATTATGATCTGGTTACAAAAATATCTCTTAAAACTATTTCTTTGTATTAAACATTATATTTCTAAATTTCATATAATGTAAAATAGGAAATAAAATAAATTAATAGGAATAAACATATTAACTTAATAAAAAATTCCTATTGGTCATTTCAGCTATATTTTTGTCTGAGTCATGTATGCTTTATATAATATGCAGGTATAATTTGATTGACATGGTTTATGCCTGATTTTCATATGTGGATTTTTTTCAGTGTAAGTTATACACCCAATAATTACCTTAGAAACGTAATTGATTTAACTTTATTTATGGTTGTTTGAAATTACAAAGATCGTTTAAAGATCGTTTTTAACCAAAGATTGACAGTCGAGGTAAAAAAAAACGAAAACATAGCAGAGTGTACAATTGTCAATTATTTTTATATAAAGTGGTGAGCATCAAATATGGAGGGGTGAATATCAAATGTGGCGGCGTTTACAATGCAACATTTAATGGTGGTGAGATTATTATTTGGTGACTATTATTTTTATGGAAATTCGTCATTTTTATTTTTTTAAATCTCAAATCCCAGGAATTTTAGTTTCAAAATCCTTTGAAACAGGATCGGTAATACCTAATATTTAATATCCCAGGACTGCACCCTCTAGTAAGGCATGAGTGTGACACAACCTTAATCCCACAAATTTATACTCCTAACGTGCCAAATTTAAAAACAGTTTTAGTTTAAATATGAGTTGTTGGTCAAATTTCGCTAGGTGGCCGAGGGTCGATTTTTTTTATCTTCCCTAAAAATACGGCATCATTTTGTATTAGAGGGTTGATTTTGGTCAAAGTTCGACAGACGAAACATGATGTTTTCGTATACGTACATATGCAATTACAGAGTATAGTATCAATGCCTTCTATACTACTGGCCTTTTACTACTCTCATTTTTCGCACATGACGTCAATTTAAGTCTATACAGAGACTGCGCAATAATAATTTTAGGATATTTACACTAACAAAGCAACTAGAGAAAGCAACAACAACGTCGACTTACCGTGTCGCCATCATTTGGTGTAAGCGGCCAGTAGTTTAGAAGGCATTGATTTGATAGTATACAATTTTATGTTGTAATTTTTCTGTGGTTATGTTGTTTGTTTTCTGCAAATGTAAGCATCAGAAATTATGAATCATTACAAATCGGTTCAGTTTTTGGTGTTTATGTTCTGTCGTCGTTCACTTTTATGACATCTCACCAAATGTTTGAGTTGCGAGTTAACACGTTTGTGCAAATGACTGCTCTAGCAGTGATACATTTTTTTTTCTTTTTTTAACACGTTCCCGCAAACATCTTTCATTGTTTAAGGAATAACTCGACATATTTTTAAATTCTCACAATACATAACTTTCCGCGACGAAGTATCATTGCAATTATAAAAGTTAGCAAATGTGTTCTTGAGCAGCACACACATTTAGCAAGTGTGCGTCAATGTGTTAAGAAAAAAAATTATAACTACACATATTTTATTTTTTGTTTTCAATGCGATGTCAAATGAATGATTTGTTTTCGCAGAAACATAGAATTAGAAATTATTTTAAAACTAAAATTAAATAATTAAATACAATTTTAACACACATACCACTACTTTATACATACTTGCGGTTATTTCGTTAACTTCTCGTATTTTGAACTAAATCGGCCCATAGATTGTTGTAATTACAACGAGTGTTATTGACGATTGGAAGATCACGAGTGGCACGTAGCGGAAAAATTTCAAACTCAACGAGCTATGCCAATTTGACAGTTCGAAAATAATCCAGTGCCAACATGTTGTAACTATCACTTTTTTCGCTTCGATGCGAAAGATTTTTGTTTGTGTGTTTGTTGTATTTTAGAAGTAAAAATATTTTTTCTTTTATGTAAATTTTTAAATTTTCATCAAAGTAGCTCGGTTTTTTCGTCGAAGCGAAAAAAGTGATAGTTGCAACATGTCGGCCCAGCTATGCCAATTTGAAAATACGCGAGGTTTTTGTTATTACGAAATCTCATTGAAGGATAGCTAATTAAATTTTATTTTTTCCGCTACCTGGGTTTTCCAACTTTTACAATCGTCAATATAGGGGTAGATACTCGATCGGCTAGCTAGCAAGCAATTTGCTAGCCAAAATCCTGGCTACTCAATCAATTTTACCAAGGAAATTTAAATTTCAAATTATGTTATTCAAAAAAAATTGTTTTTTTTTTTGCGATTGCACAGTAAATTTCGCTGCTTCAAAAAATGAACAGCAAATTTTTGTGTTGTTTTACAAAGCAGTCGCAAGAAAAAAACAAAAATTTTATAAAAAAATGTAATATGAAATTCAAATTTTCTTGGTAAAATTGATTGAGTAGCCAGGATTTCGGCTAGCAAATTGCTTGCTTGCTAGCCGATCGAGTATCTACCCCATAGACAAATACAAGTGTACCTGACGGCAAAAAAATTAAACTTGTTCGGTATATTTTTGTATGTTAATAGTTATTTTCATAAAGTATGCCATGCTAAAATTTCATGGAAAAAAAGACTCAATGAGTTTATTTTTAATGCTTTTTACGCTATTTGCCGTAGGCACTTGGCGAAACACACTTATACTTAATAAACACATTTTATTAAACACTTGTTTTTTATTTCGCAAAATTAGTTTTTCGAATATTTTAATTAAACATTTTTTTATTATTTTTAATGCACTAGATGTCACATTCTCAACTTTAACAGTCGTCAATTGACGATTGTTAAAGTTGGGGATGTGATATCTAGTGCATTAAAAGTATGAGTGTTTTTTCCATGAAATTTTAGCACGGCATACTTTATGAAAATAAACATTAACATACAAAAATTTACCCAACAAGTTTAATTTTTTTGCCGTCAGATCCACTTATAGTTGTCTATAGTTTTATAGATTTTCTAAAAAAACTGTGAAGTCATAATTGCAGGAAACCCGGGTTCTTTTAATTTTTCATACTTTAACTGAATTCTATTTTTGAAAAGACAATTAGTTAACTTTATCCACAACTACGTTTTAAATTACTAAACACTATAAACACTAAATCATTCGAAGGCACTCAAAACTTAACTACAAGATGGCTTTAACAATCGTAGCAATATATAGTCAATTGGTAAATATTAAAATAGCAAACGTAATTTCAACAGAGAGAACAATTTATATTATTTTCTTCAAAAAACAAAAGAATTCCATTAGTTTATAAAACATAAATTTTAGACATTTTCAATCAACAAAATTATATTTTTTCGTTTCTGGTTAAATGTGAATTATTTTATTATTATGTGCTTTGTTACTGGAAATTATTAAAAATATTTGTGAGTAAAA
Source organism: Nephrotoma flavescens (assembly GCA_932526605.1). Lineage (NCBI taxonomy): Eukaryota > Metazoa > Arthropoda > Insecta > Diptera > Tipulidae > Nephrotoma > Nephrotoma flavescens. Next base: position 262,331,656 of record OW052222.1, on the reverse strand, counting down.
ATATGCTTTTCAACTTTATCTCAACATTAAAACTTTTTCCATCTCATTTTATGCAGGCGTACCAAAATATTAAATATAACAAAATGATTCGAATCTGTCCTAGTGTAGCAGGACAACAACGTTATTTGCTTATAAAAATTTTGAAGTATCAGAATGGAAAACAAATAAAAACTAATTGCTTCCAAAACATTTTGTTTAATCCTCCTCTCAAATAAAATCGTATAAATACTTCTATACCGAAATGTTTATTGTTTGATAATTTTAGAAATTATTTGAGAATGAATTTATAAAATGGCGAACGAGAATGCGTGAAGTGTAGAAAAAAACATTTCAGATTTAATTAGAGAAATACATCCATCCACCAACGTACAAAGAATATTAATTTGCATGCTAAACAAACTTATCATAATCTATATTTCAGATCCAGGTTCATGTTATTGTTCAGAGTTTAATACGTCATATAGACTTTTGTTTCAAGATGCTTTATGTATACACGTTTTCATCGCTCATTAAAATTGGATTAGACTTTTTACCAGAATTTTTTTTTTGTATAAATTTATTGTTAATTTTAATTGTGATATTCTTGGTGTTGTTATTGGCGTAGTACCTGCACGGTATTAAGGATAACGATATTATCAAGATAATGTTTAATTAAATTGCGAGAATACACGTGCTATTATATGGCGGTTCATCATATTTTTATTTTTGATTTCGAAAAATTAACGAACTTTGTCAATTTATTATGCTACCCCCGCACATATTTAGCAGCACATTAGAACACAATAGTTAGTTTACGCTCGATTTTTTCTGAAAACTCAATTATTAGGTGGGTAAGTAGAACTCTGCTCTGAAGTTGGTTGCATTAAAATATACTTGAACGCATCAAAATCGCCCGCTATTTTGGATATATGTAGCTTAGTCATTGCTGTTTTTCGAAATCAGGTGCAGTAAAACAATTTGAAAGCGAAGAACTTAAAGTTTTACTGGATAAAAGCCCGTGTCAAACGCAAAAAGAGCTTGCAGAACAGTTAGGAGTTATTCACCAAGCAATATCACTGCGATTGCATGCGATGTGAAAAATACAGAAGGAAGGAAAATGGGTTCCTCATAAACTGATCGAAGGGTTGACATCTGCATGAATTTGCTTTCTCGGTACCAAAGAAAGAATCGTTTGCACAAAATGGAGAATTTACTTTCACCGTCATCCTGGCCACAAAATATTCTCGTTAAAGAGTACCAGGCTCGTGGTTGAAATTTTCGTCATCAAAATCGAGCTCAATTTCTAGAGTAACTACTAATACCAAATCGACTTCATCAGTACCTTATGATAAAAATCTATTTATATTTTATCAAAATATTGGTGGAATGTCATCGAAGTCCGCGTGTTTTTATAATTTCGTTACTGAATATGATATTTATACAATTACGGAAACTAAGTTCCATGAATCCATTAATAGTGTTGAGTTTTTTCCCTCAAATTTTGTGATGCACCATTGTGACCGCGGTCTTCTTATAATAGTTCAAAAAAATTAGAACCAGGAGGAGGAGTTTTAATTGCAGTTGATAAAAACATTTCTAGTCAAGCATTCGGCTTTTCACCTTCATTAGAATGTGTAGCTGTTCAACTTAACATATTATGTCAAACAACATCGTCACCATCTACATACCACCGCTAACTAATTTTGAAATTTATTCAGTATTTACTGCATTTATGTCCAATCTAATGTATAAATTTAATAAGGTGAGCACGAATTTTATCGTAACCGGAGATTTCAACCTACCAAATATTATATGGGTTCCTGATGACGAATATGATTATTTATTACCAGCTAACGTAACATCAGCTATTGAGAAATTATAGAAAAATTATAGAGATCGGTATTTAGATTTAGTTTTTTCAAATGTTCATGATAATTTATATATTTCTGAATGCTACTTCCTACCTAAAAAAAGTTTTAAGTCGTTACCGAATTATCCACCTCATCCACCTCCACTAACGAGTTGATTAAATTACGCAACTATAAAAATAGGTATGTCGTCGTGTGAAATTTAAGAATAATCCTTCCTGATATAATAAAAACTAGAAAATTGGAATCACATAAACAGTTCATTATCAAAAATAGAGAGACTTATAATGAGTATTTACGGGTAAAGGTTTTTGGAACTTTGTTAATTCCAAATGTAAAACGTCTGAGCTGCCTACAACTATGTATTTAGATCATAAAAGTAGTTCTGATTTAAACGTATAATTGTATATTAGTTTAGGAACTTTTTTCAAAGTGTATACAAATTTATTGACTGTTCTAACTTAAATTCTAACTTAAATTTTAAATGTCCCATTCAATTTGATGTTCCATATGTGTCCGAATCTGAAATTATTAATGCATTGAACTCTTTCAAAAATGGTTGTGGTCCGGACGGAGTTAAAATATCTACGTTGCTATCCCTTGAAATTATTATTTGAAAAATCTTTTAATACTGCAGTTTCTCCACAGAGATGGAAAATATCTTCAATTACTCCAATCTATAAGGCAGGTGGCGATCGTTCTAATGTAGCCAATTACATCTATTTTATCATCAATACCTAAGCTCTTTGACGCCATATTGACAAGATACATATTTTTTAACATATAGAATTGCATTTCAATACCTCAGCACGGTTTTTTCTAAGGTAGATCCACAACAACCAATCTTATTGTGTTTCAACGTGAAATTGTTGATACATTTGAGTCGCAGGGTCAACTTGATGTCGGATTTGTTGATCTTAAACGTTATTTCCGGGGTTCCGCAGGGCTCATACATTGGTCCTCTATTATTTACAATATTTGTAAATGACTTGATGGATGTATTGCGCTACTGTAATGTATGCTGATGATCTCAAACTTCTCTGTCGCATTGTTGACCCCTTGGAAGCCACTAAATTACAATTTAACCTGGATTCGGTATTCTTGTTGGTTGTGTAGCAGTAATCATTTAAAGTTAAATACTAAGAAGTGTGCTGTTATGTATTTCTCAAGGAAAAAACATCTGTTAAATTTTGGTTATAATATTAATAGCGAAACATTAGCTCGGGTTAACCAAATCACAGACTTGGGAGTGAGTAACGTTTGACCCCACTCTGAGTTTTATTCCGCATATTCATAAAGTAATATCAAAATCGTCATCTTTGTCGGGTTTTACACAGCATCTCTCTAAATAATTTAAAGAAAAGAGGACTCTTCAAATCTTATATTCTTCAATGGTTCTAGTCGTGTGGGCTCCTTTTTACATATTGAACGAATAGAAAAAATTCAGAGAAAATTTACTCCACAAATCTTTTTTAAATTTAATCTCTTTAACATGGACAGACAACTGACTTATTTGGATAATCTTCTTAATATACCTATGAAGAGATGATTTTAAATTTAGAACCCTTGTCAATCAGACGTGGTTTTACTGCGGTTTTATTTGTGGATGATGTTTTGGAAGCAAGGATTGATTGATAAGACTTAGAACAAGGTCTTTATTGATACCGGATTTTCATCGTTCCCATTACCCAGTACACGAATCAATTAATTTTATGATTGCGAACTTTAACAATTTCTGTGATATTTTTGATTTATTTTTAACCCTTACAGAATCATGATTAACCAGCTTTATAACCTCTTGAATGACACACAATCTTATTTTGTAAAATTTAAAACGGCTGGACGGTTGACAATTTTAATTTAAGTTTAAGCTTACACTTTAATAAATTAATCTGTCTGCCGCCAGTAGATGAATATATAATTTTTTAGTTACCCCTGCCGCTAAAGATATTTTCATATAAATAATTCACGCTGTGTTAAATCAATTTCAAAAGTCAGTGAATTTTTGGTATTGAAAAGATTGAAACACACTCCAAATATAAAAGCTAAAATTTCGCTCACTCAAAACCATATACAAACCGAAAAACGCAAGAGTTTAATTTATTCAAGACCTATACTGTAAACAACATGTTTAGACAATTTTTTATATCAACACTCCCATCTCGTATATTATATGTAAGAAAAGCTTGGGTTGATTACAGATTTGATTGTATATAAATTTAATTGCATCTACATATATAATATCTCGCACTCTACGCTTCGTGCCGAAACAGCACCTTTCACCATTTGGCGTAATTTTGAACATTAAATTTTTTAGAATTTGATGTGCTTGAGAAAAATCTGCTGTTACATAAAAGATGGACAATCAAGGATTGATTACAACAATAAAACTGATAAGAATGAGTTTTATTGATGCGAATGTCTTTTAACTTTTCCAATTATCAATTTTATTCCAGATGTTGGGTATGTGTCTTAAACAATGGAAAGCCAATTCACAAAAAGAATTTGTTACTCTAGAAAATCCATAATTTTGGCTGATATGCATATTAACAAGGATATTTTTATATTTGTATATATTACGGTAAAAGTCTGAAATCGGTAAGAAATGAGAGTACTGTATTCTCGAAATGGTTCACCCTTCACCGCGCGGAGTATTTTTTATGGTATTACTAATTGGAATTTGGAATAGTACGAACTAACAACTTTACTAACTCTCACGGGTTTTTGTGCCCCTCATGAAGCTTAGCCCTCTGATGGGGAATAAACGAAACTACGGTGATGTAGGGGGGAAGGTTAGATTAAAATTTTGAACATATACCGTCATATACCAATTTCATTTTCAAAACTGTCTCATATACTGTATAGCGTATAAGATGATGCTTATTTTGTAGAATAACAGAAAATATTTAACACAATGTCCCAGAATTTATTTTTTTCTTGCTATTATGTATTCCCTATTAATAACTTGATATATTTAACTAGAAAATCGTAATCCTCATATCCTAGAACCGGTATTTGTACTGACATTTCTTAGGATTCCTGTTAGTCTTCACATATTATTATTCAACTGTGGATTACAATGGATTATAATTCTTGAAATCATTTTTAATATTTTTAAGGGCCTATTTCTGAATTTCAAGAAAACTTAAGTTCGATTACATAAACATCCATATACTAAAAATAATATCCATCTATTGCCTAGCGACAATACCAATTTGCTTCAAATTGCATCCAAATTGTATTGATTAATATCCAACAATAATTGAAAATTTATTATTTTGATTTCCGAGAATGTCACAGGAAAGTTATGATGGAAAAATAAATTTTAATTTCTATTTGGTGTTGGGTTCCCACTTCCCACCAAAAATGTACCATACGCATATCTTCCTTTTGCTATTTGTTTTTCAATTGAAGAATATCGATTTAGTTGGTTTGGTACCTAGTGATATTCCCCATAGGAACTGTTGTTACTCGTACACATGTACATTTATGCAAAAGGTCCGCATGGCAATGTAACATCATAAATAGACCCATCATTCTTATTTGCATAGTATTTGCGTAAATACAAAAGTTTCTATTTTCAAATAGCTCTATGACTCGATATGTTTAAAATATTTACGCTATTGGTACAAATTATTTAAAATAAAAAAATCGATTTGTTAACTTTTCCGAAATCGGTCCACCGGAAGTGTCAACTTCCACAGAAGCTTTTCCGTTTCCCGAAATGAATTCAAACTGACTTTAAATTTATTATTAATTTATCTAAAATAATATGCATGTATCATAAAATCTATAAATTAACATTCACCTTCTCACAAAACCAAGTAATTAGAAGTTTAGCAAACTGTTCATATAAAATCATAACATAAAAACATTAGAAATAAAATGTACACAAATTTTGATAGCCAGAATCAAAAATTCTCTTGGTTTTTTTTGTGAGAAATGAGTGCGTTTTATGGCAAAAGCTGATAAAAAATATCGTGAAAGCCCGACTGAACACTATAGGATTATATGTGAAATCTTTCCCGAGTTCCCTATTCACGGGGAGTTACCAGACTGGGGCCACAGGAGTATGCGTAAACTCTACATTGTTACAATGTTGTTAACAATGACAGGTCTAAAGCTTTCTTAAACTATCATTGTAACAACGATCACGTGCTTTTTGTTGTTCGTAAACTCGATTTATCCCTCGTGCGCAAAAAATGATAAAAAAAATTACGATATTTTTTATCAGCTTTTGAAGTAAAACGCACTCATTTATCACAAAAAACCAAGAATATTTTTGATTCTAGGGGTCGATTTTGTTCAAAATTCGAGAAGTTGACGAAATAACCGCAAGTATATAGTAGTGGCATGTGTGTTTGTGTTAGTGTGAATGTGTGCCATTTAATTTTTGAAGTAAAACTTCTTTAGGCACGCTTGACTTGGGGACTAAGCTGGCAAATGCGTTACGAAAAGTGTAATCGAACAAGGCGAACGAAACAAACGCAAAACGAAATCATTTTCCTTTAGTATCAGGATGTGCCATGACAATTCATAAATCCCTAGGTGGAACATTAGTTGATACCATTTTATTTTAATAATTGGTTAAAAGAATTGGGAAATAAGAAAATAGGAAAATTGGAAAATTGGTAAATGGAAAATTGAAAAAATTGGAAAATTGGAAATTTCGAAATTTGCAAAATTGAAAAATTTGGAAATTGGAAAATTAGAAAATTGGAAAATAGGTAAATGGAAAATTAGAAAATTGGAAAATAGGAAAATATGAAAATATGAAAATTGGAAATTTGGAAAATTGGTAAATTGGAAAGCTGGTAAATTGGAAAATTGAAAACTGACTGACTCACTCGAGAACGCACAGGATGACCAATTTTTTTTTCTTCTATATTATAACATCTATGTCACTCACTCACTCACTCCAGAACGCACAGGGTGACAAAAAAATCGTCCGTGTGATATATTTTATATATGTATTTTTTTCTATATTATAGCTCCATTCCACACGAGGTATCACAGAAACCGATTCTTTCTTCGTTTCTTTCCCCGTTTGCGTATGATACAGGTTATAATGCGACTTAAACAAATTTTCGATGAAACCACACTACACAAAAGTAAATGAAATAAAAAATATTTCAAGGCCATTTTTACTACATAGGTGACACTCGAGAACGCACAGGGTGACCAATTTTTTTTTTTTATTTTTTCAATATTATAATTTTTCTACAATATATTATATTATAAATATTAAATATATATTAGACGTTTTACTTCAGTAGTGTGGTCTAAAGCAAACTTAATTTTTTTTGAATATGACATTTCTAGATATCATTTCCATTCACAATTTAAAATTTGTAAATGCCATGCAAATATGCTTTAAATAAAATTAAATTTATTTAATTATTTTATTTTAGTTTTAAAATAATTTCTAGTTCTGTGTTTCTGCGAAAACGAAACATTCATTCGACATCGCATTGATGCACACTTTCTAAATGTGTGTGCTACTCAGGAACATATTTGATAACTTTTATAATTGCAATGATATTTCGTCGCGGAAAGCCGGAAAGTAATGTATTGTGAGAATTGAAAAATATGTCAAGTTATTCCTTAAAAATGAAAGATGTTTGCGGGACAGTGTTAAAAAATGAAAAGGTTGTATTTGCGCGAACGTGTTAACTCGCCACTCAAATACTTGGTGAGGTGTCAAAAAAGTGAGACGACGAAAAGACATAAGCACCTCAAAACTGAACCGATTCATAATTTTTGACGCTTACATTCGCAGAAAACAAACAAACATAACCACAGAAAAATTACACACACATATGAAAATTTGTATGCCATACTCCTTAAACCTATACGAAAACGTCATGTTTCATCCCCATTACTCCGTTAAATGCAACAAATTGCAGTGCTTGGATAACCATCGACTTCTTGTAATTAGCGATGATATACGTGATTTTTAATTTTTAATCTAATGTTTTAACAAATTCTTGCAGTTCAGGTGGAGCTTGAACCCCTTTCGTTTTTTTAGCGTAGAACTATTTTGAAAAGAGTTCGTTAGCGCCATACACACCAATAAAATTAAACGGAAGGCTTTTTATCTCCCTATCACCTAATACTGTATGATTTCCTGAAAGAACTGAATTAGATATATCAACCCCTTTTAAACCATTTAAAAAGTTAATGGGATTCACGTGGTCAAATAACTTGCGCTGAACACCTCGAAAGTTAATATGTTTATCACCTACTTCAGAACTCGGTGAAAAATATATTAATTCTCGAGATATTCAATTTCTTAAGAAAATCCTTTATTCTTTGGATGGAAAAGATTATTTATTTTAACTACGCCAATTCAAAAAATGTTTTTTTGTAAAGAATAATTTCAATTGGAAATTCAAATATTTCATTATTTCGCCTAACTGCGAGTTCATACGACGGATAAAAATCTCGGATTTTTCTATCCCAGATTTTTTTCAATATTTTCAACTTTTTTATATGAAAAGAGGCGTGCCCGTTGTATAATTTACGTGATGTAATTGGTTAAAACGATGGGAGTAAATGTAATTTTTTTTTAATTTTATCAATACAAACACACTTTCGTTTGTTTTTGTTGGGTTGGGAGAAGCACCTAGAATAGTACAGGCCACACTGCTTGCTATGTCATTCAATTTATGTCTTCAGTTTTTTCTTTCAACTGTAGATGGCAGTCATGTTCATAAAATGAAAAAACGAAAACATACAGAGAAAAAAATTATTTTTGTACGTTGATGCCTCTGGTGATCAAATTGGCCGGATTAGGTTTTGAACGGATGGTTTTGTGATAAGGCTTCGATTATATAAGCCGTTCGATTGGCAATAAAAGACTTCCATAGTCATGGTAGATCAGACAGCCGTTTCAGTAAAGCGACGGAATCACACCAGGCTAATATTCCGACTTACTCATTTTTAAATAAGCCCTCTTTAATATGCTTAAGCATCTTAGTTATAAGGACAGCTCCACATAATTCCATTCGAGGAACGCATATTTGTTTAAGTGATGCAACTCTTCCTTTGGCACATTGTGATTTCTCCTGGAGGAGAAACTGACACTCTTGTATGACTCTCCGTACATTTGACATATTTGTATAACAGGTTACATCCCATGTCACTATGTCCAAATTTTGGCAGTTGCGACATTGCATATTAAAATAAACATTAATAACTTTCAATCTCTTATTTATGAGATCCTCATTGAATTCAGCAGCTGGTATATCCTAGTGCATACAACAATTTTGTCCGTTCAGTAAACAGATATTACCGTTACCTAATTTCGCTATCTATAGGAGATCGATGAGAAAAATCTGGAAATGTGTTTAGTATTAAGCCAAAGTTGAGTGAATCTGAACAAAATTAAGGGTAGATGCGGCCCAGGCCAAATTCCAGGGTGTAGATTTTATGATGATTATGGTATTTTTGCAGCTGGTTTCATGTGAATATTTTTTTTTGTATTAAAAACACCTAAATATTCTCCCTTTACACATACATTCATAAAATATGTTGTTTTGTAGTTTTAGGGTAAATTTAATAAAAATTTTATATCGGTCTAGATCCGCAGAAACGTTCGGTTTTCAAGTAAATTATCTTCTATTTTAGTGTTTGAATGTTCTGTAAAACGTTTAGGTAACTGACCAGTCGATCAACAATGGGCAAGACGATTTTTTCGGGATTTTCATTGTTTTATGCAATTAATGGACGCGTAAACCGTCATTCGGCTTTATATCATGGCTTAACGCAACTCTGTTTGCCTCAGATCGATTTTTTCGACTAAATTATGAAACTAAACTAAATCAACAAAACAAGCTATGGTGAATAAGTGAATGGTTTAATGATGTGGCGTGAATGCGTGGTATCACAATAGGCCAAAAATGGCCTAAGTGTCAAACCACTGAAACCTAACCTACCTCGCGAGGAGACTTTTCGTTTGTAACCTGGCGGCAAATAGCGTAAGGTCACCTTAAAAAAGTTTTGTTCATAATTTAGCGGAAAAAATCGACCTGAGGCGCACAGCATTAGCTTTGACTTCTTATATAAATATATAGATTGCTAATAGATATAACTGTCATTACTCATAGATGGCGCCAGTGGTTATATCACACTCACTATCACTCAACAGGTGTCACTAGTATATAACTGTAAAACTGCACAGTAATTTAACGAAAATATTGTTTTTAATAAAATATACTGTTTTATTTATATTTTAATATTATTTTAATGTATGTTAGACTTGAAAGTCAAAACTATATGAATCTATACGCTACGAGTTCCGGATACTCTACAAAACATCCAAAAGCTGCCTCTTTTCGATAATATTATATTGTTTGTAAAGTTTTGTGTCATTATTGGTTTTTGGCCGAAATGTCTCTTTTGATGTATAAGCATTGAACTCTGGTCAAATATTACCAAAATATTATAATTTGACCGTTTCCTTTATCAACGTGGAAACATCATTCTCGTATCACACCAAATTTTCGGAAAATGAAATACGTAATCCGCATAATTTTTCATTATGCACGAGCACATCATGGTAGATTAATTGAACAAAACTGAATTAAAATATGGAAGGCAAACAAACCATATTATGTTCGATTATTTGATATATGTATTTGAATATTTGAATACAGAATCTGCCTGCTGCAATAATAACAAACTGAATTCATTTCACATTTAGTATACCAGGTGTACAAGTATGAAATGCGGATTTCAGACAACATGTGGACAGATGGTGCACCAATGCAGTTGTGCTATATAAATTTAACACTGCGCTATTTTGTTGTGTCATCAACATGTGTCAGACGCGCGTAAGTGATAAATTGAAGTGTGTGCATAGTGTTGTATTGTTGAGTTCAATATGTCGAAATTGATACCGAACAAAGAGCATTCGCGGACATCATTAATTTTTTGTTTTCATTTGAAGAAAAATGCTGCTGAATCATACCGATTACTACGAGTTAGCATGCTCCATCGCAACATACGTATGTGAACGATGGTTTCGGCGTTTCAAAAGTGGTGACTTCGATGTTGCAGACAAGGAACGTCAATATTGCAGACGAAGATGATTCGCAAACATAAAAAGAACTGGCCAATAAGCTGTTTCCAATCGGCTACTCGAGATGAACGACAGACAAATGGGAAAGCGCAAAAACACATGTGACATTTTGCTCGCTCGTTACCAACCACAATTGACCGATATTGACCGCTTACTCACCCGACTTGACTCCTTCCAATTACCACTTATTTGCATCGATGAGTCACGCACTTGCTGAGCAAGGCTTTGGTTCGTACGAAGATGTGAAAAAATGACTCGATGAATGGTTCGCCCGATCATTTTGCAAATTGCCCGAAAGATGAGAAAAATATATAACAAGCGATGGAACATACTTTCAAATTTAACATGTTTTTTAGTAAAAAAAAAAACGCATTTCTTACTTGTACACCTATGGTATTCTGTTATGATATCGCCCAACGTGAAAATCGTAATGACAGAGAAAATAAATATGCTAATATTTTTTCAATATATGAAGGTTGAGTAGTAGTGGCATGATTTTAAAACAGTTCATACGACATTTTTCAGTTAAATTATGCAAGTAAATATTATTAAAATGAAAATTGTTCACCTGAAATTGGATTAGTTTCACACATAGCTGAATCGAATCGATATTTTATATAGAATCTGACAACTTTAATTAAAAAATTTTGTATCGTTATATAAAACTAGATAACATTTAAAGTTGTGAGTTAAACATTCTTGTATGAATAAACTTACGTTTCCAAGACGCCGTAGCAGCCAGCCATAAACCAGGTATTTACAAGTATTCCTTTAAAATTTGTAAAATATTCCTGTCATGTGTATTACATAAAGGCCACAAACCTTTTTATTTGTAGGTTTGAATTAAATAATCCAGCCAATTATATTTTTAAAAAAATTATTTTATTTGATTGTAAGAAAATAAAATTTATAAGTATTTTTAATTAAAAATTTACCATAAAATTCGTAATTTTCCCTAGAGACAAATTATAAATGTAAAAATTTTTGTTTACGTTACAAAAAATCCAATTTTTCGTTTTATAGGCCACATAAAAAATAAATGGTCAATTCGCCAGGAGCGTACGTAAATTCATATTAGGGAAAACAATCTCAACCCCTTTATATTATATGGCCAATTTTGGGAGTGTCATTAAAACTCCATTAATCTAATATAAAAAAGGAAAATCTTAAAAATAAATTCAGCACTAAATAAAGTATAAATTGATTACTTAAACCTAATCCCATCCTTTTTACTATCTAAGCTGTATAAGTTTTATTTTTTTATAAAATATAATATACCAACAGAAGTGTACTGTAGCTGTCTGTATACCTTAAACAACCAAGAAACAGAGAGTTACTGTACAAAAACAACAATAAGATGTGGAAATTTTTTTCAGCTGAAATTCTATTTCATCCACAGTGAACAATAAAAAAAAAATAATTTTATTGGAAAAGTTTTTTTATGCAGACTCGTTTCTGGAAATTGTATATAGGGGTGGCTATAAAAAATGTTTTATGAGCAGTTGATTAGTTGAAATGTGAGAAAATAAAATAGCAAAATGTCGCAGTTTTCTGGTCTAATATAATTTACAACGGATTTTAGTTGCGCTCGTGAGATTGAATACACAACGAGCTTCAATTGTATTTTTACTGAAACTTAATATGTAATCTTAAAGTTTCGTACCACTTATGTAGACGTTTATCCATTTATATTTTAAAAAAAACTACTCGTAACGAGCTCGTACAATATAGGGATAGGGGTAAATTCAATTTCATGGTACAATGACAATTTTTCGTAATCATTCCACTTACATGCAATATCAAAGTTTTTTGAAAGAAACTGCATCATAAAATGCACTGAAAAGGTTCGAAGTATAGATAACTTTATTTTTTATTAGACTTTGTCGTCTACAAAATTGTGCTCATATATTCTATACCACCATCCACTCCCACTACCTTGCTATATCTCACTATGTAACCTGGGTTTTCCTCTTTTGTCTGTACCACCTGGAATCGATAAGGTTGAAAATCTAATAATCATAAACATTTGAAGTGTTTATCTACGCGGGTCTCTATAGCTTACATTGATCGTTTTCATTGCAAGTATAAATAAATCAACCCAGTTAACGGATCATCCACACTTTGTGTATCAGTTGAATTGAATTGCCAGCACTAAATACGAAAATAAGTTACACCCTGATTCTGGTGTTAAGACTTGTAAGATTGCCTTATATAATATAATTTTGTTACGACTACTTTTTTTAAGATCCAATCCTATTACCAGGCGTTCTAAGAAACTAATTCAGTATTGACTTGGCAGCACCTTTTGTGGAATAAAAAGAGTTCATTTTTAGATGAGAGAAGCCAAATGATTAGAGCATGCAGACTTATTATTCGGAGTTAAACATTAAATACTGTTACCATTAAGCCGCACAGTTGCCGAATGGATCATCAGAGAAGAACACTTGCAGCACTTATATGCTGATCCAACATTAATGGCCAATGTTTTAAAACGAGGGTTCGGTATGTTAAGATACAATGGTGCTGTGAAATGAGTCGTGACCTTCTGCGAAATGTAGGGGATGCAAGACAAACATAATATCAACAAAACGCCAACTGATCGTGCACCCTGAAGGTTTCGCCTAACCCCAAGAACATATTTGTCTCTCGACTAAATACTGAAATTCTACTTTGGCTATTCATAACGATAGTAAGTTGATTAAATGTAAAAAAGATTTCACATCGTACCTTACAGCATGAACAGGTCCTACAATTTTGTCCAAAGCTCACTTTAGAACCCTTAACCAATGATAAAAGGTGATTTTTTGGAATGGGTACAAAGGGCCGAATGTCGAAGGACCGATGTTGAAGGGCCGAATGACGAAGGGCCGAATGTCGAAGGCCCGAATATTGAAGGGCCGAATGTGCCGAAGGGCCGAATGTGTCGAAGGGCCGAATGTCGAAAGGCCGAGTTTTTTTTTTTTTTTGATTTTAGGAATATAATTTTTTAAATTTGTTGTTTTATTGAATATTTTGTAATTTTTTTTTCATTAAACATAAATGAATTTATGTATTTTACTATTTTTCATCACGTATCCAGTCATCGATACATTTTGGTGAAGGAAAATTTTGTCATGCGCCGCCATATGTACAAAAAATAAAAAAATAATTAAATTAAATAAAAAAATAAAATAAATATATTTCTAAAAACAAAAAAAAATCGGCCCTTAGACACATCCGGCCCTTCGACACATTCGGCCTTTCGACATTCGACCCTCCGACATTCGGCCCTTTGACACATTCGGCCCTTCGACACATTCGGCCCTTCGACATTCGGCCTTTCGACACATTCGGCCTTTTGAAATTCGGCCCTTCGACATTCGGCCCTTTGACATTCGGCCCTTTGATATACCGATTTTTTAAGCGTTTAGGTATAGGTGTATAGGTTTCATAAAAACTCGGTAAATTTGCAAAAGTGTATGAAATTTTTATTTGAATCGATAAACCAATCATAACTCAGAGAGTGGGAGAGAAGGGGGTTATTACAGGTCACCAAAATTTTAAGAATCTTCCATCAATTATTTGTCATGAAATTAAGATTCCTTTATCTAAACAATAGCTGTTGAAAGACATGTTCAATCGATTTACTACAATGGAATTTGATCTTATATCGATTAAACATTATGTCATTAATTTTTATTTCAATCTAAAGCAATTCATCTTAATTCTAAAAACAAAGAAATGTTATAAGATTCTGCAGGTAATTAATTCAAATAAATGTGTAGAAAACCCATTTTTCTTCGTATACAAAATTAAAATTTAATTCATTTACGAAGAAATTGTTGTACCCTATAGATAGAAATGTACAAGAACGATGCTTTTAAATATGTGTCGGATATAAATTTTATCGTTTAATTAAAATTTTCCTAGGAAAATTATTAAGTTGCTCAACCATGACCTTTGTTCTAGATTTTGAAAATAATTAGTTTAGGTAGGGTCTGGGCGATGTAATAAGTGAGTTTATGCACTGCTACTATAAGTCATGGCTTATGACTTAAAACTTACAACATTTGTCTTACGAAGAGCATACCCAATTAATAGAAAAGAAAACCAAAGTTCATTTTTCAGAATTCTTTTCTTGTCAAAATCAATTATTGACAAGCCGAAAAACAACAACAAGAACCATTTTTTAAAATGGGGTTAGCTTCATTGTATTTTGAAAAGTTAAAAATTTGAGAACTTTTTTCATAAGTTTTTCACCAACTTAACGAACTAAATGTTGTTTCTCAAAATTTTTTTAAAACTGTTCTGTCTGTCATAAGTCATAAGTTTTCTATTGGGGATGTGGTGTGAACATTCACTGTGGCTGAATTAGAAGATCTAGACGGCCTTGGAATCAAGCCAGGAGCACCATTGAAATTTAGGCTCAACCATCTTTCGTATAGATTACGCAATATTTTCAGAGCCTTTACAAATGGTTACACCGAAAATAGTAAAGAAAGATACAATTTTAAGGGCTGCGACATCATCAGCTAAAAGGTTATCCAGCACATTATGATTTTTTTGCAACAGAACAAAGTTTTGAAGACCTCAAATTCAAAATGACTATATCCTCTCAATGCTTCGGTAAAATAACTAATGCGACTTGTGATTCTTTATAATGTACAAATTATAACGTAAAATTTTTTATTTTAATTTATGAATTATTAAAAAATTGTCTTCTTTAATTTTAATTTTATTAATAGTTGTTATGTTAACCACTTTAATTGGAAAAATGTTCAGCAGTGAATTGGAATTTTAATCATATTCATCATTATTCGGTGCACGACACACAACTTATAACGTGACATAGACAAAGAAAGCACAAATGATTCAAGAAGTCACAAATGAATTTGGCGTTGAAGTTGACCTCAAAGATGCGTGTGTAACGAAATCTCGGTTTTCAAAATTCCGATTTGTCAAAATTATGGTTTTCAAAATCCGGATTTTTAAAATCCTGGTTTTGAAAATCATGGTTTTCAAAATCCCGGTTTTGTATAAAAAAATCCCGATTTTTAGGAAATCCCGGTTTGAATATTTTGTTTTCCGAAATAACTATTTTAATTATTTTATAATGAAATAATGAATATTTAGTGAAATAGTTTTTCTGGGATCGATATAAAATATTGCATTTCAAATTGTTGCATTAACCAAATATTGCTTTTTTTATTAATCTTCCAACTACAAAATGTTGCAATTACAAAATCTCGCATAACAAAATGGTACAGTTACTTTTCTTTAGTAGGTGTCATTAATATATTCTCTTATTAGATTCTCCTTTTACAATCCGCTCCTATGTGCGACACGCAGTGTGACATGTTTGCTGATCCCGGCTCCTACGTCCCCCTACGGGGGGGGGGGGGAGCGCAGCGACCTCTCGTGTGCCCGTGAGAGTTAACGAAGCCGTTAGCCTCTATAATTATTGCATGGCGAAATTAAGACTTTAGAACTAGAAGAAACGAAAACCGTGATATTGAAAACAGGGATTTCGAAACCCGAGATTTTAAAAACCTGGATTTTGAAAAACGCGACTTTGTTAGCCTGGATTTTGAAACCCGGGACTTTGAAACCGGGATTTTGGAAACCGGGGTTTTGATACCGGGATTTTGAAAACCGGGATTTCGTAATACATCCCTTGGAGATGATAAATTAGTCAAATTCATTTTTTTTAGAAACAAGACATCATTAATCGCTTCTCGTGCGAAAATCTTCCAATTGTTCCAGCTTTAATTTGGAGCATTCGGATGGTCACAAGCGTGCTGTAACAAGTCCATTTAAATAAGTCCATTGGTTAATTGGAATTATGATTTCATAATTCCATATGATTTCAAACAAAATTTTTGAAAACAAATTAAATAAGAAACATCTAAATATTCCTGAACCTGAAATAATTGGAAATGGCGATTCAACAATGATGTACGTTTTTGTTGCGGCCACCGCTCTTGCGCTTTCGGAGAACATAATGAAGCCTTAACTAAAGCGAAAAGAATCTATAATTATAGATTTTCTCCGGCTCGGCGAATTGTAGAAAATGTTTTCGGAATACTACCAGGTAGATTCTGAATTATTTTAACGACCAAACTGCTTTAATCCAGGAAAAGGATCAAAAGTCGTAATGGCATGGTGTCATCACGTACGTAGAAAGAAGACAACATATTTGTAACATGGTTTAGAAGTGGAAGATTATTCTGGCCAAATTGAACAAGGTAGCTGTACCTAAACAAACCGAAATACTTCATCTTCTGCTAAATTAGCGCGACATAGATTCTGCGAGTATTTATAATATAATGCAGATGCAGTAAATTATATTTATAAAGAAATATACTCTACAGACCTATCGTGAGATAGACAGTCACATGTACGGTTTATCGGCATTTTTATGTAATATAATATTCTTCAATTTAGTGTAGGAAAAACTAATTCTTCTACTTGACTTCAAATTCTTTAAATTTTCAGCCATAATTTTACTATCGATATGTTGGTGAGATCATAACGGCTATTCCTGAAAACAAAATTGATATATTTTTGAGCAGCTTTAACAAAATTTTTGCTCCAATAAAATTTACTTTGGAAAAGAAAGTTGACAACAAAATTTCTTTTGATTCACGAATCTGACGGCAAAATTTCGTTTGATTGGTATCACAAAGATAGTTGATCTGGCAGGTATCTAAATTGTCATCCTTGGCTTAATACATACTGTAAAATTAATACAGTAAACATTTTGGCTCAACAAATTTTAAAACTTTCAAACTCCAAATTTCACAATAAAAATTTTAAAGTTCTAAAAGAAACATTGTGAACTAACCATTATCACGCAAAATTAATAAAATTTGGAAACCAAAAAAAATTTATTAGAAGTTCTGAACTTCGGCCCATTGACAATGATAAACATTACTTTTCATTTTCTTATGCCAAACATTTGTATGAAACACTTGTTCAAAAATTTTAATTTCAAAATTGTCGTTAGTAGTGTTTGATAAATCAGGGATTTGGTATGTGTCTCTAATACTGTTTATACCGGCTTGAAGATTTTGTCTAGATTCTGATTATCTAGTCTTCTGATGACAGGTGATTCCCCCGTATTTCTATGTTATTTATTAGAGATGATTGTTTTTAAGTGGAGTTTTGAGGTTTAGGGTTATTATAAGTTCTAGTAGAATGTCGTCTCCGATTATTGAACCAAACATTTTTAAACCTGGTGGAGCGAAAAGTTCAACAGAGGCCGATGCGCTTCAAACATTACTCAGCTATTTTTTATTTCGCTTTAATGACGCCTTTTTATGACTGATTTTAAATTGGATATTGGTGAAAATCGCTTCCTATGCTAACTCTGGTTTATATAACGAAGTCTTTATAATGAAGAAGTTTGTATACTGTGTTTGGTTTAATGTTGGGTGGTATGTACCTCATTTCTCTGTTCTCTTCATTCTCTGTTCTGGTACTGGACTAGTGTTTGTTCCATATAGTGTGAGCTGATATAAAAAATTTCATAAAAGAGAATTTCCAGCGGAATAAAATCTTAAAAGTGCTCTTTAAACTTACAAATTGATTGACCTCCGAATAGAAGCAACTCGGTTTAAGAAATTTTGTAATTTTACAATGTACAATTTACTCCATCTATCTCCGCATGAAATTTGAATAATAGTGTAGGAGTTGTAGTGAGTTTTGTACAAAATTCTAGGATCTGTTCATTTCATAATTTTTTTTTATGTATTTATCCCTGAAATCTGTTCTGGGACCTGTTCAAGACTCTCCCTGCTCTTCCGCGGTTTGCTTGGGTCGGCCCATGAGTTTTGCACTCCGACAGGGGGTCATAGATGTGTTACATTTCATCACAGATCGTAATCTGTGATGAAATTTCACTTTTGCATCCCGTTGGTTTGAGTAATTTGTAATTCAACTGTCTTACTTCACTTCTCGTCTAATATCCTCTCGACAAACATCGTTTTATTTTGTTTTTTATTTTAGTTTAATAAATGTATTAAAAATAAATTTGCACTGTTTTAGTTTCCATTATAATAATAAAATCACATTATTACTATCAGGTTATGGACCCATGAAACAGTTCGGCAATTTTATCCGAGTTTGTTTAATAAATTAAAAATAAAGAAAATGATTTTTATTCTGGAACACAGTACATCGAAGGTCTCTCAATTCAATGGTACGAATTTTAGCAATTGGAAATATCGACTTGGTATTCTTTTAGATGAAAAGGGATTACGTAAATTTATCGAGACCGATTTAAACGATATTTTAAGAGATTAGAGGGATCAATTGCTGCATGGAAATATTAGGAAAGAGGAAAAGTTATGTATTTCGATTATCGTGCAAAGCATTCATGACAATCAGCTGGAATTTGTGAAGAACAAAACGACCGCAAAAGGTATGTTTGATCTTCCGTGTTCGGGCGAAAGAGCAATGAGGGGCAACTTTTACTACGAAAACAGCTGCTGACTATGAAAATGCGAGATGGGCATAATATTAGTGATCATTTTCTAAATTTTGTCAGAAAGATTCGTGATTTGAAATCAATTGGTGCAACAATGGAAAATATCGACGTGTCGACGTCATTTGCCATTTGTTGTTGACATTACCGAGAAGCTACGATAACTTGGTTACTGCGATCGAAATAATAAATCCAAATGATTTAACAGTGGAATTTGTCAAGAGTCGTCTGATTGATGAACATGAGAAACGAAACAATGGCGGCTCGAGTGGTAAATCAAACGAATCATATGCAATGCACATATACGAATTCCAAACCTTGTGTGTTTTAAATGCGGAAACAAAGGACACATAAAGTCTATGTGTTTCACCAAATCTTTTAAGAATAAGGAAAAATTAAACGAAAAATCGAGTAAAACAAAAGACGCAGCAGGAAACATAACCTCAACGAAAAGAGAAACGAATCTCATATTCGCAGTTGATGTGCATGATAAAATTTGAAGAAGCAAATGCATGCAACCGAACCATAAATTACGAAGAGTGTATAAACAAAACGAGTGAAAGTATGGAACAGAATCGGGACGATGATTCAGCGTTGATTAAATTCATATTGGATTCTGGTGCTACAGAGCACATGGTAAACAGCAAACGAGACAACATTTCATGTTGATTGTGATGTGTTTGCCGTTTTTTCAAGTGAGCAACAATCGAATGTGCCCCAAAGCATGCTGCATTTTCGACTAGGACACCTAAATGTTTTCGACATGAAAAAATTAATTTCAAGAAAAATGGTTTCTGGTTTGGAGCAAATAAAAATAATCACCGATTTGAAATTTTGTGAATTATGCGTCTATGGTAAACAAACAAAAATGGCATTCCCACCGAATAAGCAATTACGATCGAGCCGAATTTTGGAATTAATCCGCACAGACGTTTGTGGACCAATGAATGAACCAGCTTGGGATGGATCTCAATATTTTGTTACTTTTACTGATGATTTTACACGAGCAACAATGGTGTTCTGTATTGAACGAAACAGTGACGTACTCGAAAAGTTCAAAGGCATGTAGCGATGGTTGAGGCATGTCACGGTTGCAAAATTTCAAAAGTGAAGGCTGACAATGGTGGCGAATACACATCGAACGAATTTAAAAAGTTTTGCAAAGAAAAAGGAATTCAGATCATAAATACGGTTCCATACAATCCTGAGATGAATTCGGTATCAGAACGATTAAATAGAACTTTGCAAGAAAAAGCTAGAATCATGTTGTTAGCGAGCGGAATAAAAGGGCATTTCTGGAATGAAGCTGTAGTTGCAGCAAATTATTTAAAAAATCGATGTCCGACAGGCAAACAGTTTATCGATAAAACGCCAGCAGAACTTTGGTATGGTACGAAACCAGATTTATCAGACATTCGAATTTTTGGATCAATATGTTACAATCACATTCCTGCGGATTATCGTGAGAAATTGGATACGAAATCTTCGAAGTGTATCAAGATTGGTTATGGCACATCGCATCATACATATATAGATTATGGGATCTGGATGCAAATAAACTGGTTCCTGGTCGACATGCAACATTTGATGAAAGATCAGTTCTGAACAAAGCAAACATTATTGAAATACCAGATTTAGAGGCCGTAAGCGAACAAACAAATAAAAATAATGACGAAACATTAGTTGGTACTATTAACACAACTGATGAACATTTCACCGATAAGGAAAACATATCAATAGATAACAGTGTTAGTACGGACTGCACTGATAACACCGGTGAATTGAATGAGGAAATATATATGAATCAACCAGAAGCATTCAATGATGGAACAACTAAAGTTTTCAAATTGAAGAAATCGTTGTATGGTTTAAAGCAGGCTTTTAGAATGTGGAACGAGCGATTTCATAATTTTATGAAAAGTATTGAGTTTAAAAGCTGCTTATCTGATCGTTGTTTATACATCAGGGTCGTGGATGGAATAGCATGCTACGTGTTACTAAACGTTGAAGACTTACTGATCTTGTGTAGTGATATAAAAACGGTTATAAAAATTAAACAATTGTTGTTGACAGAATTCGAGATGAAAGACCTAGGCAAGACAGATACTTTTCTTGAAATTCATATTGAACAAGACGAAAATAATCATTCAATTAGTATGAATCAAAAGGAATATTTTCGAAAGATGTTACAAAAATTCAACATGAGTGGTTGCAAGGATATAGCGACACCGATTGAAAATGGTATTGCTTTACAAAATGGAAAATTGAACAAATGCAGAGAACCATATCGAGAACTGTAAAATAATTTGATTTTAAATTGGTTTTAATTTTGTAAATAGAATTCAAATATTTTTTTTGTGGCTTAGAATCAGGGGACCAGTCACGTGATCTATTTGATCCAATGGTTCTCTTATCTTACCTTCTTAATCTTGTTAGTTTTAATAATGTTTTACACACAATGTATTTTATTTATAATGATTAAGCTGGTAATGAAATAAAATAAAAAAAAAAAAAAACTTATGCGATGTCTAACATATGCAACATTAACCACTCGTCCGGATTTCTGTGTAGCTACAAATTATTTTAGCCGATTCCAGTGTTGTTATGAAAATGAACATTTCAATTATGCAAAACGGATACTACGATACATTCAAGGTACAAACACCTTAAAAATGGTTTATACAAGATATGAGAATAACGACGCCGATTGTGCAGGTGACATAAATCACCGAAAATCAACATCGGGTTATGTTAGAAAGTTTTTGGCAATGTGGTTAGCTGGTCTACAAGAAAGCAATCCACTGTTAGTTTGTCAACAACTGAGGCCGAGTACATCGCATTGGCTAGTGAGATTTGTGAAGGCAAGTGGCTTCGCTTAATGGATTAAACATCGCATGTGGATGTACTACAATTTATGAAGATAATCAAACGTGCATTAAAGTCGCAGAGAAACCGCGAGAATACAAACGAATGAAATACATTTCATTCGAGAATCAATTGCAAATGGTGATTTCGAGGTGAAATACATTCGAACGGAAGATCAATTAGTTGATATTATGACGAAGGGACTCAACCAAATTAGAGTTAATTTAAAGTTTCATACAAATTAAGAGGCCGCGTGTTGGTTTGAGTAATTTTTAATTCAACTTTGTCTTACTTCACTTCTCGTCTAGTATCCTTTCGACAAACAATGTTTTATTTTGTTTAAATGTCTTCTTCAGTTCCTTTTTACAACTATAAGATTATACTAACTACAGATTAGTTGTAAAAAGGAACTGAATAAGACACTTAATTTTCGAAATCGATATTCCTAAAAATAATTAAATATTGTGAAATTTTATAAGTGTTTTCATTAAAGCAATTTAATTCAATTTTATAAGTGACCCTTTATATGAAAACCAATGTGGTCACTTGGAAAATATTACTTTAAGGTGTAAGTTGATTGTTAGTTGTTTCTTGCGATTTTTAATTTCTTTTACGTCGTAAGTACGGCAATAATGAAGACTTTTGACTTCCAGATTTTTTACAGATTCTTCGAAGTGAAACTCTACGTGTGATGTGTGTGGACTAAAAGTTTATGCCCTTTAGCCCAGATGGATTGAATAATCGGGCTGAAACTTCATACGAGTGCTTTAAATTTTCCATAAATTAGGAGATTCCAGTGATTTTTGACCACAAATCCGGCCACGGGAACTAGCAGCTTCTGGAGTGGAGCTTTTTAGTTTGATGCAAAACCTGGACAAAACTGTGACATAACGCACTCCCAAATCGTTTATAATAGAAAAAATTCCTGACATGTCGGCTTTAATTGCTGGGAGCCACAAAGTGAATTCAAATAAATTTTTGGATACTTGCGAAAATGTTTAATGACTCTTTAACCGATAACCTTACTTTGAATTTTGGTTTTGTACCAAAATTGTCCACGATGCATCATTTCCTTTAATTCTGTATTCAAAAAACCTTCCGATAAATTACCCAGCACAGTTTAAAGTATTCTACATAAAAATATTACTTATATCTATTAAAATTGGTGTTTATGTATTGTACTCAGCTTTTGGTACCTTAATTTAGAAGTAATTGGAACTAAACCGTTTAAAGTAAAAAAATCGAAAATAAGTATTTTGCTTTCAAAAGAAGTAAATGGTTAGTTTATAACTATCAAATATAAGAAATAATCTTTGATATATCTAGCCAGGATAAGATCTACTACAAAAAATATCGTTTTTAATAAAAACGTACACATATATGGTACCGTATTTTACCATTATTTACCTAAATAATTAAAAAAATTGTTTTCTTAACAAATCTGAACAACCCTGGTTATTACAAAAAAAAATATTATTAATGAAATTCAGAAAAAGTAAACCGCATTAAACACAAATCACCCTATTATCCTCTCAAAGAATTATTTATTAATTAAGCAATTAAAATTGAAATAAACATAATTAGAAAAAAATTTGAATAAACCTGTTTCCGCGAAACAATAATCATTAGGGTACGTGAGAAAACGGAAGCATAATTTACAAAATTTACATATAATTATTAATAACACGTCGGTAGACAAATTAACAGTATTTGATTGTACAAATTTGCGCGTTCAATAAAATTTGTGCTTTACCGTTTTTTGGGAGATAATGTGGGATTTCTGACGTGATTATCACACCACATTCGTTTAATGTCATTTTTTATACACACATTTGTGTGGGTTGGACTTAAGTTAAAGCAAAAAAATTGTCTGGTAGGAAAAGAGATATAAGATTTTATAACACCACAGATACAACCCGTAATGCCATAATTTGTTTAAAAATGAATAAAAAAGTACTAATTTAGTACGTATACAAAACAACATCGAAATTTAGTACTCAATAATAAAAAACTTACTATAAAAATAATATCTACAATACCAAAAGTTTGACAACCGTTTGACGCAAATATTTCTTTTACAAAATGAATTTATCAGCAAGATACCGCCCCTATACATACGGCTAGGATTGTAAAAGCCTGGATTTCCAAGACTAACGTCGATTTACTTAAATGGCCCCCATACTCTTCTGATGCAAATATTATGGAAAGCATTTGGGGGTGAGCTTCTCGCAAGATTATTGAAGGGGATAAGCAGTATAATGAAAAGGTAGACATCATTATACTGCTTATCTCCTTCATTCCGACTATCATTTATTCATTTCATTTATGGTCCTAAATTAGTCAAGGACGACATTTCCTTGAATTATTTGAATTCACTATACGATTCAATGCCCAATAAATAAAAAATGTATTGTTATAAATAAATAAAGTTAAAAATTAAAAAAAAAATATAATTTTCTAAAAAAATGTGGTGTATTTATTCAAATTTAAGGAGGATTTATTCACATGTAACAATAAGAATGTTTTCTTTTACCATATCTTTATGAAAAACAAAAAACCGAACATTTCCAAAGAGAAATAGAAAAAAATTTTAGTCGAAATTATCTACCTTTCAGCATAGGAAAAACTAAAACTATTTCCATTTTCTTAGTGGATTTAATCTTTTAAATTAGGGTTGAAATAAGGGTTTTCTACGGGTGATTCTAGCCGATTGGGAGTAAGCACAAACATGATACTTTGGTCAGTATGTTTCAGTACAGAGAGCTAAAGTGTTTTGAACTACAAAAGGTGGAATTTCCAAAAATCATTCATATTTTTTAAAATTTGACTTATGAAAATAGGGTTATTCTATGACCAAATCTGGCTGATGTGGAGAATGAATGTCTTATCCAGATTATATAAATGTAGTTTAAACAATTTGGCTACAAAAAACTGGAGGAGAACTAAATTGTTTTTAAAATGCACAGTTTAGCACAACTGAACTAAATTAAAACATATACTTCAATGTTTAAACGGATCTATGGGATATCTGGTGTGATAATCACATCAGAAGTCTTACATTATCTCCCAAAAAACGTAAGACACAAATGTTATCATTACACTCACTAAATTGCACAATCAAATACTACTCGACATAAAACACCGTCAAATTTCCAAAATGGGATTGTGTGACACACTATAAATCAACTAGACGGATTATCAAACAACAATTCATAACATTTCATTCTTATCATATACCTTGGTCTACTTGCATTTAAAGAACTTATAAACGAGTACATATTTGAATTGCTAATGATAGAAAAAAATCAATTTCCGGTGTTTCATTTTATATTATACTCGTACTTACCTATACACCAATTTATACAAAGCAATACAACAAATAATTTCAATTTGTCTTTCTGATATTATTTAAATCGAAACCCATAATATTTTGGTCCGAACCATTATTTTTGGTATGTACATAAATCAAAATACCAAACCATAAACCGTGATCAAGACTTTTCTAATTAAAAAGAAAATATTTAGGACGTAAATGAAAGTTCTTTAATTAAACAATAAAATGAAAACGTCATTAGTAGATAACAATCATTGTCAACATTATTTCGAAAGGAAAACTTTTTTTTCGAAACGTTACATGTAAAACGACTGTCGACTATTAAAAAGTAATTACTCGTCTCGATGAAATTTGATACATATTTAACAGCAACAATGCATGATAAATTTTTGGGTCTGTAATTAAATTCGGGCGTCAACAAATAAAATCCGAATAATTATCAATACGTACGTAGAAACAGGAAAACAGGCGGGATTAGGCGTATTAGTCCAAGGCAAATACATATCCGTTGCATAATACTAGTGTACGTGCTATTTTGGTTTCCAATTTCAATGTGGAAAATATAACACACGTACATACTTGTAGTTTATGTAAAATTCGATTATGAAGTAATTTCGCGTCATTTGACCTGTTTTTGTCTCTATACTCGTCTCGTATAATATGAAATTTAATTTTGTGTTTTTTGGAATTTAATTAAAATTTTGGTCGTCTACAAAATACACTCGTATGTAGCTGATGTTAGTAGCGCAACTATGTTTACGTTTAATTATTATGAGAGTTTATAAGCTATTATGTTTCAAAATATTGTTAAAAAGACAGGGAACACTCTTTATAAAACAAAAACTTTTTTTAAACACAAAGCCGGGTGTTATTCATTATTTTAATATTATTCCGAACAACAAAAAAAGTTCGTGGAAGAAAAAAACTCTCATCTAAAGGCAATGGCTAAAATCGACTGGTCACTTGTACGAAAATTTTAATAAAACTGACCTCGGTCACCAATCGATAAATGAATTCGTTAGGTGTCTGCACCCGAGTTGGTCCGTCCTAAAAAAATGGGGCCGGTGTTATCCGACCCAGTTATATAGGTATATATTTGGTAGGAATTTACACGTCTGATTTCTGAAGTGGTATCGCGCTTTAATATGTTTTGCGCCGCTGATATGGAAACAGCTCAGAAAAAGTAACGCAGTATTACAAACCCATTCTTACATAAATTTTCAATACCTTATCAGATGATCAAGTTCGTTGTAACAGTGTTTATTGTTTGGTATTTTTGAAATCCAGACGCGTTTATAGGAGTAACACACCGAAAGTTCGTTTTTTTGAATTTACATTTCAAAAAGTTTGATTTAGTTAAAAATTTCAAATACAGCACGCTATACACACATAACTAAATTGTAATTTGTTTTATATTGTATCTTTCATTTGATGTAGAGAATTATAACTAAATAGTGTTGTTGCAATTTTAATATTATTCGAAATACATTTTAGGTTTCACTCTGCAATTACAAATTAGGAATATTCAAAAGTTTAAAATTTGTCTAACAGTTGATGTGTTTTCGGTACGTATACTGCTGAAAATAGATTACAGATGATGGAGAAAATTAGAAAATATAGATTTTTTGAATGAAATAAAATTAATTAAAATTTGATAAAGAAGAAAAATTTTAGAAAATAGTTTTGAGTGACAAGGACAAAATTTAGACTAGACTAATTAAGGTTTGGTTAAAACTTTCTGTTGTTTAAAATGTTTATTATTATTAAAGTTTTTTTTTGATATTGTCAACAAACATCTATTCACATCATGTATTGTAAATTTGTTATGGGTTACCGAACAATTTTTATAAATAGCTGGAATTCAAATGTAGTTTAATAGGATTTTTTATGAAAATCGATTTTTAATGGGCCAGGCAAAACTAATTAAAAATTTACATGGGTTACAAAGTTTTAATTATTATTAAAAGTTCAGTGATAATTAAAAAATATATATTTACATTTAAAAAGAATTTTTTTTAAAATCAGATTCCAGTTGAAAAGTTAAAAGATTCATTATCAATTTTGGTTTGTATTGATCTGTTTTGCAAATCATGTTCATCATATCTCGATATATGTGATTTATTTTAAACTTTTAATTACTTCAGCACTATCGTTGAAAATTTATACAAATCATCACTTACTAGTTGAGCAAAAACTATGCCACCCTAACTTATTGTAAGGATGCTGTTAGAATTTTTATGAAAATAATATAAAATGCCTCAACAGGATGAAATTTTGCTTCTAGAACCTCCTCTTTATCTTCAAAATCCATGTATGCTGATTGCCTTCATTTTTATTGATGAATAATTCAGTCATTAATAGGTTGACTGATTGGACAGTACAACAAAATAGTGGACAAGTGTCCCGGATAACGCATGTGCAGCAAAACGTTAGGAACTCGCAATAATAATGTGTTATACGCAAAATAAATATACATAAATAATTTCACAATGTCATTTAAAAAACAGAAAAAGGAAAAAAAATATACTACTTCAATGATATCACACAGGGTATCACAGAAACCGTATTTTCCTTCGTTTCTTTGCCCGTTTACCAATGATACGGGTTTTAATTGTGACTTAAACAAATTTTCGGTGCAACCACACTAACACAAACATAAATGAAATAAAAAATATTTCAAGGCCATTTTTGACTCATTTTAGTTTAAATTTTATATCAAGGTGAGGTTATCAAGACGATAGAAGTTTGGTTTCGAACTAATGAAAACATTCAATTTTTTGTATTAAAAAATTCGGTCATCTCATCAGACTGCAGTGACCAAACTACAAAAATATTGGATATGGTGCCAGAGAGAGAGAGAGAGAAATTCACCTTTAGTTTTGGATTTTTTTTGGTACATCCATGTTTTTTTTTTCTTTGCACAATAAAATGTCCACTCAATTTAATCAAAACTATCAACTTAATTTTTATTAATAGTATTAAATATTTAGTCCCAAAAACTAAACTCCTCGTCGGTAAAATTATTTCGTTTTCCGTTTTTTTTTTTAATTTTTATTGTATCCCCTCCATAAATATGAGTGTAAAGGAGAAACCTGGTTTTGTCTAGTACAATAATTAGTATTGTAATAAAAAAATTTAAAATTACCCATTGTATACCTACAGTTTACATGCATCACAAATAATATTCGAAAATTACAGTTGGCAGCTTAAGGTACTCTAGAAAGAAATTCAGCGGTCAATCGTTCTACCAATTATTTAAAGTGAATTTACTTGCGTCAGACACAAAACTCGGTTCCATTTTTGAATGGTCCAGTCTTTATACTCCTTAGCAAATTTGATTCTGGCTTTTCTATGTTTCACCGAGATGAAGGGTGTTTTGGAAGCTCTGAAACATTTCAATACCACATTGGACGGCCGACGACGAACCGTACCTGGAGAAATGTCTAGATCTAGCTCACGAATAATTTCATTCGCACTATCAAACGGGTGTTTTTTTAATAGTACACGATTCTACGGTCCAAGTTACATGTCGTCTTGCAAGGGCGGCCAACTTTGTGTTGGGTTTCGACGGTTCCTACTGTTTTATGTCTATTTATCAACTCTTTTTGTGATAATCCATTTTTATAATCCAAATATAATTTTATTTTTGAAAATTAAATTATACGTCGTCAGAGCCATAATAGTAACATGGCAATACTATCAATTTAACTAAAATTAATTTGTTTAATATTAGTATCTGATAAACTTCTACTCTTAAAAGTTTAACCGTGTATAAACATGAACTAAAGATTCTTCCAATAATTGTTTCTATTTGTTCCTATTGTTCGGTGTCCTTATTTATTATTTTTTTTTGAGTTATCATTTGTTTTTTATTTTTTTGAACATGTTAATTAGTTTCTTTTTTCTTTTCTGTTTTTTAAATCAAATTGAGAAATTATTTATATATATATTTATTTGTATAACACATTATTATTGCGAGTTCCTAATGTTTTGCTGCATAGTGTATGTATATTCAATAAGAGTCTTAAAAATAGTTACTACCACCAAAATAGTAATAAAAAATAAAAAAAATAAAAGCAGATTAGCGACATTTTTTGACGTTTTGAATATCCCTGATCCTAAATATGTCAGAGAATAAATGTCTACGTCCGCCTGAAAGTCCGGATGTTTTTTGTGTTTTCAGAGAATTAAAAAGTTTAAGAGTTCTCTACCTGAAGAGGATTGGGTGCCTGCCTAAGGAAACCACCCCAAAAAACTTCCAATACCGCAGTGTTGATTTACATTATTCCCATTTACTCGTTTGAAAGGTATTTGATCAGACTACAATTGACGATATCTCTTTAGATCGTAAATTCACCGTTTTGGCGCTAGCAACAATTTTTTATTTTATCATAGAATATGAACTTGTCGTATACCATCAAAAATTCGTAAATTTTGCTGAAGCACATTAGTGCTCAAAACTACCGTTGTGGCGCTGGAAAACAGATACAATTTCTCTCATTTCTATAATCATGTGACATATCAGTTGAAAGGTCTTGAAAAAAGCAAATATTGTAATCAGCACTTAAGTTCAAAATCTACCTTTTTGGCGCTGGTAGCTAATTCTTAATTATTATAGAATATGACACGTTACACGTTACATATCACTGTAAAGTTCATATAGGGAGAGTGACACAAAACATACGAGTACAAAGGTTAGATGGCGGTTTTCATCTGTCTTGCAACAAAGCAATTCATATGGAAATAACTAATTTTAAGAGATTATGTGAACTCTGTCTCTAAACAACCAACCCAAGATGGGCAAAAGGCGTGGTAATAGATGGAATAACAATTCACTTTCAGTCACCGGCATCATCTCATTTTTGTGGACTATGCTAGGCAGGTGCGAAATCTGTAAAGACCCATTAAAAAAGACCTTGGGTGAAGAATTAACAACAGATCTAAGCCAATAAGCCGTGCTAAACTAGAGACCTCTACTGAAATAGGGTCATCAATAACCACAGTTTCCGATTTGAATTTGGTTAAAGATAAATCCAAAAATATAAATTTAGGGTTTTCTTCGTCTCATATAAGAAAACTTTCCTCCATCGAAATGGATGCGAAGTAGAATCGACAAAACTCGCTGAAGAGCGGGTGGGCACATACGAGTCGTTTCAGTGCGACGGCCGATGCAAAATCCCTCCTATACAAGCGAGCAATAACAAAGGTTTCGATCTCACCGAAAGTAAAACTACCAGTAAACAATGAAAATATTAACGCCCTTTAAGCTAGCAGAACCCATACGGCAGAACATTACAAGAAAGTATGGATAGTTAAAGGCAAATTATAGGCTAATTAAATGCTCTATTAAAAAAGTTTGGGCTCCATCCCTTCCAACTAAAACGCGGTATCAAAAAATGATTTAAAAACAATTGGAAAACTAAAGGTTTATTTTAGGCTAATTAATTGCTCTACTTAATTTTTTTATTATGCTCGCTCTAGGAGAAAAGCATGGCTTTATCACTTAAAAGCTAGCAGAACCCAAACCGAAAAACGAACCTAAACCGAAATTAGAACGCAAAACAAGAACAATTGACATACAAATAATTTTAGGCTCATTATGACCTAATCAAAAGCCACATTAAAACATTTTGGACTCCACTCGTTTTTGACCAAAGAATTGGTCTCAAATTTTGTATTTCAAATCTAATTTCATGTGCCGAATCGCTGAAAATGTTACTGAAGGCTTACGATGCATCAAGTTAATCAAAAACTCGTGCATATGAGTGGTACTGTGCATTCAAACGCGGTCGAAATGTGGTGAGTTAACATTAATAAAGTGAAGAAAATACTGACGGAAAGTCATCATTTAGGTTTGAGAGAGATAGCCGCTCCACTTTCTCTAACTCACGAGACCATCTGTACACGATTGTTTGGGCATGGCACTCGTTGCCGTCCGACTAGTTCCGAAAGACCTGAATTTTCTTCAAAAACTGAATCGCGCAAATCTCGCTAAAGGCATGCTAGAACGAGTCAATTCTGATCCCACATTCATAAAACGCATTACAACAGGTGATCAGACATGGGTTTACGAGTTTGACGTGCAAACCAGTCAACAGCTTCGAAATGGTGCCTTCCGACTGAGCCGAAACCGAAAAAACCACGTCAACGTCGATCAAAAGTCAAGTTAAATTGTGGAATGTTTTCTTTGATTATCGCGGTGTTGTACACTCTTTGAATTATTGGCAGTTTGCGGCGTTTAAGAGAGCAAATTCGTCAAAAAAGGCCACATTTGTGGTAAGAAAACAGCCTAATATTATTTGTATGTCAAGTGATCTTGTTTTCTGTTCTAATTTCGGTTTTGGTCCGATTTCTGCTAACTTTAGAATAAATGGCCTGAAACTTGGTCAAAAACAAGTGGAGCCCAAAATCTTTAGTTTGATATTTGATTAGGTCATAACGAGCCTAGAATTATTTGAATGCCATTCGATTTGGGTTCTGCTAGCTTTAGATTAAATGATCTGAAATTTGGTCAAAAACGAGTGGAGCCCAAAATTTGGCGTTTGATTAGGCCATAATGAGCCTAAAATTATTTGTATGTCAATTGTTCTTGTCTTGCGTTCTAATTTCGGTTTTCACAGTATCAGGTCATAGACCATCAACAGTTCTAGATCAGATCATCTACAGACCTCGTTTCTACCACAATTCAACCTAAGGGACACGATAAGAAGAAACAATTTTTCTTATAATTAAGGCTAAGGGGACGACCATTCAACAAAACATGGAACAGCTGCACGACTATCTTTATTACCTTGCAATATATTTGTTACTTACATCGCTTGTTACACATTTTTTTCAGAAGCAGCGTCAGAGCATTGTCATGAAGGAAAATTACTTTGTGTTGCCTCTTATGGTATTCTGGCCTTTCTTCAAGCACCGAACGGTTAAAATTGGTCAATTGTTGTTAGTAACGTTTATAGTATTAACCGTTTAACCAGGTTTTAACAGCTAAAAACAGACTACGCCCCTTTGGTCACGCCTCACAGATCATCGTCTCTCTGCCAAAGCGATTCGGTCATGCGGTCAATATGGAAGGTGCGCCTGAGTCCACCCGTGATTGTTTACGCTGAGGATTCTCAAAATATATCCACTTTCCCCGTAACTACATATATATGCAAAAACGACTTGCTTTTGTATCGAGCAAGCAAAATGTCACATGTGTTTTTGCACTTTGCCGATTGGAAACAACTTTTTGGTTAGCGCCCAAATCCTCGGCGAGTTTTTTTTAAGTTTGCAAATCATATTCGTCCAACATTGCTTAAGTTATATTTTTGGAGTTTTCCACGCTCCTTGTCCGCAACATCGAGCATGTTCACCGTAAGCTTCTCGAAGTAATTGGTATGATTTAGCAGCATTTTTCTTCAAATGAAAACAAAAAAGACGGGAAAGGTTCGGAGCCGAACCCTATAAGCATTTTTGTTGCCTATAAAATAAAAGAAAATAGTTTTTCCACAAAAAAAATCACAAACCACCACACCTAAACATTATTACCACCCTCACCCACCATCCAAAACCCCCAAAACCTATCTCACCCGCACCACCCTATACCGCACCACCCATATTATCACCCTTTAACACCTCCATACCCACTTCCACACACACACA
Source organism: Nephrotoma flavescens (assembly GCA_932526605.1). Classification (NCBI taxonomy): domain Eukaryota; kingdom Metazoa; phylum Arthropoda; class Insecta; order Diptera; family Tipulidae; genus Nephrotoma; species Nephrotoma flavescens. The sequence goes on along the minus strand of OW052222.1, from coordinate 262,298,420 downwards.
AACCACCCACACAAACCCTCATCCACCAAATCCCAAATTCCCACACCAAACCCAAAACGCCTCATCCCACCCCCTCCACCTCCCATACCACCACTCCTACCACCCCCATAACCACACCACTCACACAAAACCTCATCCAAACGAGATAACGTTATATTTTATATAGTTATATTTATATAGATATAGTTATATTTTGATTCCACATTCAAATGCTCTATGAAACCAAAATAGAATAGAAAATGAAAAAAAAATCTAATTTTAAGGAGGGGGGTTAACAAAATCCTACTTACCTTCGAACACCCTAAACACAGAAATGTCCAAATCAATAGGGATCATTCCCAAGAATTGCTTGAACTTTTAGTGAAGAAATTAAGTTGATATCTTCATTCGTTCTCAAGTTATCGTGCACACAGACGGACAGACGGACAGACGGACAGACGGCAAACCGAAACCATATAGCATTTTTTTAACAAAAATGCTTAAAAATGAATGTTGTCCGTTAGTGTTCGGTATAAATGTCGACATATTGAACGCGCACCAATACAACACTATGCACACACTTTTCCAATTTATAACTTGTGCGGATCTGACACTTGTTGATGGCACAACAAAATATCGCAGTGTCAAATTTGTATAGCACAAACTGCACGTACACGTGGTATTAGTGGATCTATACGAACAAGCTAATAAGCGCTTGCAACACACAAGGAATGCGACGTAAAATTCGTCATTCCTCAATGATAAGAACCAAAAAAGAAAAATGTCAAAATAAAGAATAATTACGAATACGTCAAACAGTATTAATTTACGTATTCTTTTGTAAGGTAAATTGCGAGCTATGTATACATATTTTTATGCTTCATATTGCATTGAGATGAATACATAATAAACCAATTTCCTCCGGAACAATGTATAAATTTCCATGGAACTGAAATCTCTAATTATTTTTTTACCCATAATAAATAAAAATATTACAGGCGTAGCTTTTTATGAATTTTAATATAATTTTACTAATTCGGCGAATTGTATAAAAGGAAAATTAACAATTAGAACAAAAGCTTTAAAATTTTAAAAGAAATTGAGACAAATGAACAAAAAACCTTGATTGACACAAGAATAATGGAAATAAAGTAAAACATACCGATTTCGAAAATTCCACAAAAATTCCTTTAAAAATATAGACTTTTTGCGTGTTGTATCACAATTGTAATTTTGAACAAATTTATTCACTAAATCGAAAAATTCCAGGCCTAAAGAGCCCGTGGTGGTATGTCCATTTTACACATTTCTTCTAAATTATGGAATATTTAATTTTTTTTATTTTATGAGGAAAATATGTGTAACTTTATACTGTTCGGAAGTGTGAATATTTATTACAGTCCTATCTGGAGAGATAATTTTTACTGGGTCGGACAGTTACTACGCTCTACAAGTGACCGCTACAAACACTGTCTGATGACATTAAAACTTTATATCGCGGAAATGGAAAGCTTATCAGACAGTAACTGACTGTAATTTTCGGAATTGAATATGGGCTAATTACTCTTTAGGGAGTGCGCAACATTAGAACAGCATGAACTGGATGGTGTGCATTTCCACCGGTACGCTAATAAGCAAATTTAAAGGATATGTTGTGTGCTTTACGAGACACCATTATAGGCCGGTTCTGAGCCTTTTTTGTTTAAAACGATTAAAGTCGAACTGTCACAGTCAATTATGAGGGACATCTATTAATTTTAATTAGCACTTTTCGAATCGATTTTATTTTTAAGTGGCAATCGGTGTTAAGTTAATACTTAGGATATGTGCTGCCTACATGCAGTGTATACCGCACAACAGTTATCGTGCAAGCGACTCGAACAAAACCTATATTTTCTTATGTTTTAGATTTGAAGCTGTAAATCACAAGGAAATTCTGCACTTTATTTTATCTCGATATCTTGACCTGTGTAGAAAAATTCAAATACAATTATTGCAAATATTATTCATATTCGACTAGGAATGAAATTTGTGCCCCAGGTAACAGCCAAGAGATTTTTATTTATACTTTTATCGGTTGGTACAAAAATTTAATACTCAATTCCCTTAGAAGTATTACTTCCTGCGACGTGACTAAGGAGCTTCCTAGTTAATAGATTTTAAAATCAAAATTTACTAAATAATTTTGTGCAAAACTCACAATGAAAATTTTTTAAATCTCAGTTTCGTCAAAATTTCAAGTGATAGAAAATGTCATTTGAAGTGATAGCAGTAGCAAGGAAATATTTATAAAGCAGCATACTAAGATTTAAAAAACAGCCAGAACAGGGGCGAGATTTTGTAGCATCACATTTCGAAATGTATGCCTCTTTTTCGTAAACCGCAATTGGCGTCTGTTTCGTTTATAAATTATTTCTTTTCTGTTGTTATCACAGCCTACTAGAATAAATGTGACAACTATCTCTTTCTCTAATTTCGTGGAAGTATCGTAAACAAATTATTTGGTGATAGAAATCGATTAGATATATCACAATTTTTTAATCTAGCAGGCTTGAAAATGATATAAAATATGAAATAGTATTCCATTTTTTTCTAGAGAAGCAAGACATAAACTTCGATAAATTATCGAAAAATGTTACAAAATCCCGCTCCAGGAAGATGGGTAGTCACGTCACTTGAAGTGATGCGACTAGGGGAAAAAGGGTGTTAATAAAAGCAAACGAAGCATGCGATTTACTTTTATGTTATAACAAATATTTATGAAAATATAAAATGCGTTTTCGACGTAAATATGGCTTATTTTTCAGATTAGTTTAGCATTGGAGTTCATTTTGTGTGTCGTTGATTTATGTCATTTGGTTCTTTATGTGATAAAAATAAAAAATCAAATTAATTTATTGTTGATAAATTTAAAATTGACTTTTCTTATCAAGACGCCAACCCATAAAATTATAATTTACGAAACAGTTGCTCTGTGGTCAATAGGATAACTTTGTGTAGAACAATTTTATTCCTATATTCCAACAAAAACTTGGAATAAAACTATTCTGGTTGAAATGAACCGTATGGCATGGTTGTTGTAAAATTCCCAAAGTAAGACCATAGAAAAATAAGTTTACCATAGATTTCTCATTTGTATAAAACGAGAGATAAAAATGAAATTCCAATGTCATGATTGTATTTGTGATTTTACATTGTGCGCAATGTAAAGTCACAAATACAATCAAGACATTCGAATTTAATTCGTTTTATACAAATGAGAAATCTATGTTAAACTTATTTTTCTATGGTAATACGCTAAATTGGAATTTTAATCGCCTTCTTAGATTAAATCTAAATCTATTTATTAATGCCATGTATTACTAATTGAAGCAATTTTATTTTGTGGTTTTACACCTTGCAGTAATTTTTTTTGTGATCAAATGAACTGTCAGATTTTGATTGTTCCGTACATTGGTCTATTTCAGTATATCTCGAATTAAATACACAATCGTAGGAAATTCTTCCATTTCGCGTCAAATCTGTGTGACAATGACTATGATGATTCATACTTACTTAGACACAATCAACTTCCCAACCACCGAAACTGATTGTTGCGATTCTTACAAATCTTCCATCTATTCAAATTAAATTCTAATTAAATTTTATGTTTTTAGGATTTTATGTTTTAATAGTATTTTGTATGTTTATGGTTTAACATTTAAATGTGTGAGTTATTTTCAAATTAATTCAAAAATATGAAACGTTTACGCATAGAAATGGCAATCCAAAAAGAATCAAAACAAGATCGAGCGCATCCGTCTCGCCTACTAACACAAACAAGATGCTCAATACTGTATTTTTCCAAAATACACAATTTTCCACTCCGTTTATCGTTTGCAAATGTCACTTTGCAAACGATATTGACGTGTTCGCCCATCATCAAACCGAATAAATCGTATATCAATGCGCATAATCGACTATGAGACATAGCTGCTCTAATTCGTGACATATGAAATTATTCGAATCAGATCCTAACCAAGAACTATAGTCCGTATGCGAATATTAAAATTGATAAACAGCTGTCGTGGCCATATCGTGGCAAAACTAAAAAAGTCATTCATATAAAAGTTTGGTGGGCTCGAGATTCATCCCATTCTTTCATCTTGTTTTGAATTTCATGACGATTTGGTTTCGATTTGCAGGTGTAAGTGCCAAAAAAAGAATAAGTATGTGAACTTACTTTCCACAATACACTACACAAAATTTTGTCAAGGCCATGCAATGACTATGAAACCAGAAGCAATTTCTTTTACAATGCAAATAAAGCAAGTGTCAATTGCTTAGATCAAATAGTGACTCATTTCAAACCAAAACGATCAACAAAAGTGTGGACTTTTGCATTTTTGTATGTTGGATGTTGCAGTATTGGAGACGTCACACCTGTTTTTGGCATCTACTTTCTCAACTTTTCTAGTCACGTTAAGTAAAACGTCGGTTCTCTCAAATATCGAAGAGCGAATGGAAAACGTTCAGAACATCAAAAAATTTACCACAGCAAATGGTGGTAATCGCTATATCACCAAAGTTAAAAAAATTAAGTTTTATAAAATCTCTGTGGCTGTGTGTGCTGTCGTATGTAGTCTGTACGACACCACATACAGACACTGTTGGTTCTCTACAGTCCTGGAGAATTGACTGATCTGGGTGAAATTTCATTTTTAAACTCTTTTTATAAATTGGAAAATTTTCCAAAATTTAGGCGGAAATGATAATTTTTGACAAAAAAAAACTTTTTTTCAACAAAAATGTGGGCTCTTACGTTACAGCTTTCATAGGGGTTTTTTCGTTCCTTGTAATTGTTTTGAAAAGCATATAGCATGTACGAAAAACGGGTCCCATTTGAAACACGATATTTTAAAATGCGAGTTATCAAAACGGATTCGAATGAACCACGAAATAAAGCAACTTCTCGGAGGCAGCGATATCAACGGTTGCGTCAAATCCAATCGAGTGAGATGGGTCGGCCACGTTACAAGGTCCCCACAACAACGGATGATCAATAAAGTGTTTCACCAACAACCAGACGGCGTGCGTCGTAGAGGAAGACCCCGACTATGCTGGCATGACGACGTCCATTAAGATCTACATATACAAGGATGTCGAAACTGGGGGAGGAGAGCGGTGAATCGAGACGGATGGAGGACCATAGTGCGGGCGGCAAAATTCAAAATCCCTTCTTGGGATATGAAGCTAGAGAGAGAGAGATAGAATTATCAAAACGCAATATTTCAAAATGCGATATTTTAAAACGCGATATGGTATACAAAACGCGATATGATTTATTATTAAATAATTTTTTGGTTTTTAGCTTAGCGTTTTGTACCGTCATGTCACGTTTTGAAATATCGCGTTTCAAGTGCACACTCGAAAAAAAGTTTGATATGCGATGCAAATAATTTCGTATATGAATCCAGCGCAAAAGTATATCGTTTTTTGAAGTAAGCTTTGCATCTTAACGGAAGCGTTATAGTTTGCATTAAAATATGAAATAAATTACTTTTAAAACGAATTGATGCAACTTATGTCTAATTGTGAAGCTGGGGTACATTGAAACTGTATCGATACAGTTGTATCGTAATTCGTAATGGGAGTTAGTGGAATTCAATGCAAACAAAATTATTTTGATACTAATTACATTGAAAAAAGAAATGTGAAGCACAGGTTTTTTGAATTAGATTTTGTCTGTTTCTATTCTACTGTAAAGAAGATTTTACAGAAATTTACTAAAAGAAATTCCCGAATTTTGTTATAAAAAAGCCCGATGAATTATATTTTATGCTTCATGAGATTTTAAAATCTCTATATATCAAAAATTCAGATATCGCGTCAAGTCAGCACTCAGCATACTGCGCTCACCAGACCCCAAACTACAAATATATGAAAAGTATTTTAAGCTTATAATGAAAAGATATGCACAATGTCTTAGCGAATTATTATAAATTCGCTAAACATTTTTTAACCCCAGGTTATATAGAAATTTCCTTCCAACACACGTGTTACATTAGTTTTAGACGCAACTACATCGTAAATATTTTCAATGCATGCTTTGCTTCTAAGTGTGTTACACGCCTCGATGCAAGGGTTACATCGAAAACCGCTGCAAAATTTTTAAGTGTGTGGATCCCACGAAAAAGACACAGTTTTTAGGAAAACATTAATAATATTTCAAAGCGACATGACAATAAAAATTATTGCAGCGAAATTTTGCGTCTAAACTTAAAAAAAAATAATTAAAATATGTAACAGCAATATCTTTTTGGCCTGTATGAGTCTTTTAAGAGTCAGGTTTTGTAGTTAAAATAGTATTGGTAACTCTCGTAAGATTATTATTTGTATTTAAGGGCGGGGGTGGCTCAAACATTCTTCCTCTGCTTTCCCTACGCCCCTGGTGAATGTTAATAAACACAACTATGACCCTGTGGTGGAGTGCAGTTCTGATTCCGGACTTCATTGTCAGTGTTCAGCCTATATGAGTAGTGATCAACACTCCGACTTTACAACGATGTTGGCCCTCGAAGTATTTGGAAGTATGATATCACTATACGGCAGTGTCAATCACGATAACCTTAAAAGTAGTACCAGTTTCAAGTACCTGCATCAGCATTAAACCTGAAATAGTTTGATATATAGATGCCATCTTACCCCTTAACTGAAGGCAAAATGTAAACAAGTATAATTTTATTCCGCCTGACCAAAGTACTAGGCGGAATGGTTTGAAAGTGAAAAAAATCAAAACATAAGTCTTAACCAGACCATGAATCATATCCGGCACCAAATTTACTTGTTACTATTTGCATAATTTTAATTGTGCAAAAAAAATGTACATATACATTGGATCTATCATAACATCTTAAAACGCTTAAATCCATTCCTATAAATAGATTATTTTCGCTCATTTGCGATTAAATATCCAAACATTCTTGTAACTGTTCACATAACTTAAATTGATAAATATCTATCTAAAAAATTCGGTTATTAATTATTTCATATTGTAAGGTAGTTTAGGAAAGCAAAATAAAACGATTCAACTGATCTACAATTCATAACTTTATGGATTTTTGTCAAAATCAAATATCTAAAAGATTTTCTTAGAATTGTTCACTTAGCTTAAACTGACAAAATATTGACCAGTATCGTTCTTCGAATACTTAAAGTAGTTTGAAAAGCAAAATTATTTAAGAAAATTTAATTGATACCACCAGCGTTCCACCATTGGTACCACCAGCGTGGTACGATAACGAGACACCGTTTCATTGGTTAACACGTGAGCAATAGCTTTCCACGTGATGAATATCGTGGCTGAAAAATAAAATTAAAAAAAAAACAGTACACCAATTACTTTGCACCTGTCCCCGTCAAGCGCCAAGTAAAATTAAATTTCTGAGAGCGAGACGATTAAATTACTGAATCGACAGATTTTAAAGTGTTCTTCGGTAGTTTTCTATATTTTATAACGGGTGATTTTTTTGTGGTTAGGATTTTCATGCATTAGTATTTGACAGATCACGCGGGATTTCAGACAAGGTGTCAAAGAGAAAGATGCTCAGTATGCTTTGACATTTGCAAGAACTGAAGCCGAACGATCTGCCACAACGTCGAATTTTCAGTGAATGGGCCCTAGAAAAGTTGGCAGAAAATCCGCTTTTTTATCGACAAATTTTGTTCAGCGATGAGGCTCATTTCTGGTTGAATGGCTACGTAAATAAGCAAAATTGCCGCATTTGGAGTGAAGAGCAACCAGAAGCCGTTCAAGAACTGCCCATGCATCCCGAAAAATGCACTGTTTGGTGTGGTTTGTACGCTGGTGGAATCATTGGACCGTATTTTTTCAAAGATGCTGTTGGACGCAACGTTACGGTGAATGGCGATCGTTATCGTTCGATGCTAACAAACTTTTTGTTGCCAAAAATGGAAGAACTGAACTTAGTTGACATGTGGTTTCAACAAGATGGCGCTACATGCCACACAGCTCGCGATTCTATGGCCATTTTGAGGGAAAACTTCGGAGAACAATTCATCTCAAGAAATGGCCCGGTAAGTTGGCCACCAAGATCATGCGATTTGACGCCTTTAGACTATTTTTTGTGGGGCTACGTCAAGTCTAAAGTCTACAGAAATAAGCCAGCAACTATTCCAGTTTTGGAAGACAACATTTCCGAAGAAATTCGGGCTATTCCGGCCGAAATGCTCGAAAAAGTTGCCCAAAATTGGACTTTCCGAATGGACCACCTAAGACGCAGCCGCGGTCAACATTTAAATGAAATTATCTTCAAAAAGTAAATGTCATGGACCAATCTAACGTTTCAAATAAAGAACCGATGAGATTTTGCAAATTTTATGCGTTTTTTTTTAAAAAAAAGTTCTCAAGCTCTTAAAAAATCACCCGTTATTTATGTTAAAACAAAAGTATATTACAAGTTTTTGTTATATTCATCCAATCTTTGTCGTCATTTAATTTTTTTAAATTTCTGAAGGAAGCATACCAAAATATTTATGGTTTACATTTTTTCTAAACTTAGAAATTTGCTTTTGACGGGTATTTCCCTCTCAGAAAACGACACCCAATATTTCTTTTTATTAACCCGACTATGGTTTTTTCTTAATGCTTAGATCAAATTTGGTTGGACTAGAAATGGAGGACAAAGCCATCTGGAAGAGTAGATTCTTTTTGTCTTAAAATATTTGGGCTTTTAAAAAAAATTCAGACCATCGAGCCGTATGCGTATTTCACTGCGGAAGGAATAAATCATAAATTTCATTGCTTTTTATTTTAACCGAATTTTAAAAGAATTTACTAACATTCTAACAGAGCACATCTGTAATGAACCTTCGGTGCAGTATCCATTAACTTTGCATTATGCGGTTATTCCAGAAAAAACCAATTCATCAAGCAATTGTAATTTCCTAAAATTCCGTTTAAAAATGTTTCAAATATAATCACAAAGTAAAAACGTAATTAGAGTAGTGCTTGTTTATGCTGGGATGTTATTAAAATTTACCAAATAATCCCATATAATTATATCAAAATAGTACCTTTACAAAACAAGTCATAAATTACACAAATTTTAAATAATTACAAACCTAACACAAACGACCAATTTCCATTTATTTTATTTGCCACAAATATTAAATTTCACGACATGCATTAATTCCTAAATGATGTTTGGCTTTGTGTTAATTAGTTTTATGAAATATACAATGAAATCAAACCTCAAATAGACCTAGACCAATAATTGAAATACGAGTATAACGGGTTGAATTCCCAGACTCGAAAATATAAACAAAGCTTATTTATTTATATTTAAATACACACACAGTTTTATATTTCAAAAGCCAAAGCAAAACTTTGCTTAACATCGAAATTGTTTCAAAAGTCACAAGCGCATTAAATCATAAAGTTCCGCATTGTTTACAACACATGTGCCTGTATAAAATTATATTTTATGTACTGTTGCCTTCCAAAAATATAAACAACACCAAACACGACGCTATATTATTAAAATTGTCTCGTAGGCAAATTACTACCTGAAATATCGATGCCGAATATATTTAGCAAATATGTTTCCCCCAGAACCCTCCCCATACATACATACACTACATGCTACACCGCCATGAGACGGTATAACAATAATAAATCAAGTAGAAAACATTTTCATTTCCCCAAGCAAATTTTCCGTACACTAAATACCGCTTAATCATTTTCACCTGGTCGCATTTGTCACAATATTTACAAATGTATATTACATAGCACAATTTGTAATTAAAATATAATAAGTTTTATTGTGATCGACACGTTGTGATAACACCCATATAATCATCGTGGGATTCAACAAGTTCATAAAAATCAAAACAACATATAAAAATTTCAAAACTTACCGTTACACTAACAAAATCTAATCCAAAAAAAGGTCTGGTAATCCGCACAAATAAATTACAAAACACTCATTTTTATTTCACTCATTCACAAAAATCACTCAAAATTTATTCTTGCTTACACAAATTTTTTCACATAATATGTATTTCACTACTATTCAAATAAGTTTCACTCAAAACAAATATATGTATAATCACTCAAACGGGTTTAGTGCCCAAAATATTGTTTTTCACTCACTTATAATACACAACACTGCGTAAACTGTCTTCACTGTTACAAAAGAAATTTTAGACTGTTACTGATAAGGAAAATAATGCGAAAAATATTTTCAAAATAAAATCGAGAGAGTTTCACAAACGGAGACGAATCAGAGAATAAACATAAAATCAAGGATAAATAATTTTCCTTGTTGTTGATTAATTTTCCAGCGTAAAAAATAAATATCCTTTCGTTTTGAGACGCACAGGCAGATATAAATTTGTACAGTAACGATTTTTTTTTTTTGTAATAATTTAATTTTTATTTCGTTTTTGATTGTCTTTGAGATGTTATCACTCCAAAGTTTTGCTATCAACTAAAGTTCGGTAGTCTACTGGACAGTTAAAAAATGTTTTGCTTTTTTCTCTGTTCAATTGCAAAATACAATTACCTATCGTGACATCAAGATAGGTGGTCAGTAAAACTTTTTTTTTTTACAAATATGTAATTATGTGAAGGATTTTATATGAAAAGTGTTGAGAACCGTACACGAAAAATATATTTCTAATTCGATTTTGCCAAATTGAATTTTTTGGGTGCGTCACCCGCCTTAGGTAAAATATTCATTATTGACTAAATTGTGTTGCAAATCAACAATTTATATTAATATTACAAAAAAATTTCATATTTAATAAACTTGTGGATTGACTAATAATGTTAATAGTGGGATGTTACATGTCTACATATTGTTACGATCTCATCTATTGGTTCGGTTGGCATCAATACCTCGACATCCCGAGTAAGGCAATAGAAGTAGTTTAAAATAGTAAAGGTTTTATCGGGAATATTCAGAGCGTTATTTAAATACGGTTGCAGTGAACACATATAGTCAGGCTTAAGTTAGTCTTTAGTGATTCTTAGTTAAGACGGAGTGTACGCGATAGTTTAACAAAAGCGAGTAGCGAGGAAATTATAAGTGGCATTAAATTGAAGATAGTGGTGTGATTAAAAATCTTGTAAATGGTGTAAAGTGAATTAATAAATAATTTTGGAAATTTGTTGTTGTGTTTTAGTGTTGCTGAATAATAGCGAGCATATTATTGTGAGAATATTCCAATAATGGTAATTATTTACTGAAGTATATTTACTGAAGTAAATATTTGGAAATTATTCAGAGATTATTTCCTATATATTCCGGAGTATTCTGAAAGTGGCGTAAATTAGGAGCATTGGTGTTTTAGACAGTCAAATTTATACAGTCCACAATCCAGTCACAATCCAGTTGGGTTTCGAACTTGGTTACCCTTTTCCACTTTAAAAATATTACAAGTTCATTTTTGGAAAATCCCAAGGTTTTCCAGGAAAATATGGTTTTGCAATTATTAGAAAATTTGTATCACCCAATCTCACTTCATACATTTATTTGAAAAAATAAATGTTAAATAATTTTGGCGACATACTAAGTAATTTCACAAACTCCTAAAATTAACATATTATAGAATTCTTATGGAAGCTGTGGATTTATTTGCCCGGTGCCTGAACAGTGTTTTAATTGTCTGCATCTATGTTAGCTTTTTCGCAGCAGTGTTCAGAAATCTCTTTTTCATGATGTTCTGTGGATTTAAATTGTCTGATTATATTTTTTTATTTTTTATGTATAATCAGTTTATATAGCTCATCCGCCTATAGTTTCCACCATTACTGCATGGTGTGAGCTCCCTTAATTTTTTGACCAGACCGTGCGAAAAGAACTTGCGACCCCACAAAGAAGAGGTTGAAGAGGTCGGTCCTTGGAACTAGTTTTTTATCGTGCCTTTCAAGATCTCAAAGAGTAAAACTCGATTGTTCGAGAAATTTTTGTAGGATTCTAGCAATAAACACATGCGTTTTATATCCCAAGTGCATCGAGTTGAACAAAATTTTTACTCAATGGCTATCAGAAAGAGATTTCATGGCAAAATTGTTTCCAATTTGTACATAATAGGCTTCTTTTGCAACCTTTTGAGTGACATGGGTGGTAGAAAATGTAATTCTGAATCCTTAGTGCTTGCACGAGATATCTCTTGTCTTCTGTATTGTAGTGTGTTGAAAGTTTAGATTTTAAGAGTTTTTCAATAAATTTTTAATTTTATTTATCAAGCGTAAAGGACAGTACTTTGAAGGGCATCTCTCCTATCTTCTGTATTGCAAAAAATATAAATTTTTAGCTTTGTTCATCATTTGTGTGGCCAGTTCAGGTTTTATGAGACATGAAGCATGAAGGGCAGTACTCTGAGACCCCTGGTTTACAATTATATTTGTATGCACTGTCTTCTTACCAGACAATGATCATTCACAAACTATCAGTTTGATCATGACACCGAATATTAGGTCAGTGCTCTCATTGCATGTTACATATTACCTTATTTACGGTAGCAAGCTTTCGCCTGAGTGATAAGTCGAGTATAAGTCGCCAAGAGTCGTTCCCCAAGAATCATGCAAATATCAACCGATTATCAGAAAGGTTCCATTATAAGTAGGCTTAAAAATTGATTAAAATGGGGTGGGATATGTTGGATGGAAATGGGGAATTTTGGAAGTTGGTCTGGAATATGGCAATCTGGGGCGGAACTCGACCATTTCTTAACCGAACATGACGGGATTGGGTATGTTGGTTAGGAATAAGGAATTCTAAAATGGGTTTTGAGGTAAGTTCTGTAATATAATTTGTTTTGAAGGTATGTGATAGTATTTTACTCAAGATGTTTGTAGAAAAGATGCTTCGTTTGCATGCCCAAGTGTCTCTTTGGTTGAGACTAACATTTTCAAACAAAAAGCGATTCATTTTTCATTTCAGTAAATAGTGTATCTATTCAAAGAACAACTATAATTTGTACTCGTTATTTGGTTTTTAAATTTTATAAAAAGGAAAATGGTTAAAATCTCACTGTAGTTCGCTGTGTCTTTATTTTTGTAAAATTGTTAGTTTTTTGTTGTCCTGAGAAATTAAATTATATTTTACGATACATAATGTAAGCTGATTAATCCTCTTAAGCTTTCACTAATATGACGAATGACCATTTATGGTTTAAATATAACGGAGTCAAGTATTAAAGAATAGATTCTATTATAGTAGACCATCACCACATTCTTGATGAATGTGTTCAACTATGGCGAAGTTTTCTTGCCACGGATAATTTTTTACAAATCCTAAGAAACATCTGCTGAGGTAACCCAAGTTAGAACTCCGACAAGCATTTGTCTCAATCAATTAAGAAGGTTCATAGTTTATTGACGAGTTTATACAAATCCCCATGATCGGTAAAAAGTTAACCAAGTTCCTGTCGAGGTGGCCATTTTCCAAAAATCATTTTTAATCCCGTTCCCATCCAAAATACTCAGTCTTATCATTATCGGTTAAAAGAGGTTGAGCTCCGTTTCAGGTTTCTGTCTCAAGTAGGCTTAAAATCACCTACCCACCCAACAGAGCTAATGACGCCATAATCGGTTAAAAAATACCCGAGTGCCGTCCCAGGTGGCCATTCCAAAACTTTTTCCAAAAATCATTTTAGAATCTCAATTCCATCTGTCAAGCATAATTTCATCCTGATTGATTAGAAAATTATCGAGTTGCGTCCCAGGTAGCGATATTCCAGAAATTTTTCTAAAAATCATTTTAAAACCCTATATCTATTTTCATCCAACATAACTAATTTCAGTTTGATCTTACACTTTAAACTGTTATACGGTCAAATGTGCAAACTACGATAAACTAGCATAGCATGGCTCCACCTTTTTAGCACCCCATCTAAAGGTTTTGAGAAAGGTGAGGATTGAATTCGCCTGGTCATCGTTTCGTCAGAAATGGCCACTAGTTTTTATCGTTTGATCACTTACAATTAAACGGTAAATAAATAATGAAAAATTCAAAAAAAATAAGAAATTTCCCGGGTAGCACCTCATTGCAAAAAAATCATACTGTTTTTATAAAATTTCGTTAGGTAATCGTTAGATCAGGATTGGTCACACATTTTGGCGTTTGGTCACCAATCGGTCAGTTTTTATTGCGAAAAAACAAAATCGAAAATTTATTAATTCAATAAAATCAGGTTCGTCGCTTATTTGGGAATTTCATTTTACAAAATTAATAAAAAATCCAACTGGAATACCATTTAGATAAAAATATTTCATTTTAAAAGAATTGTTACTAAAGTGGAAGACATAAGATGTAATCAATAAAATTTTTGAGTTCTTCACAACTCGTTGAGGATTGGTTGTTAGTTGATTTCGTTTGGCCATTCCTACATAATGGTTTATTGCAAAAATTCTTTAAAAGCTCACAATTTCCACATAAATCGAAGAGTTCGAGGCTGGAAACTTGACCAATACTTTATTTTATAAATCCAACGATAGGGATCGTTTTGTCAATTGTCATTGAGGATTGGTCAATAGATATTTTCATTTGGTCATCGTGTGGCTACCTAATGATTTCAAAACCTTTGAAACTCATAATTTCCACTGAGTTGTTAAAGAATTTTCGCGATAAATCATTATGTAGAGATGACCAAACGAAAATATCTAGTGACCAATCTTCAGTGGCAATTGACCAAACGATCCCGAGCGTTGCATTTATAAAATTATTAGTATTGGTCAAGTTCCCAGCCTCGAACTCTTCGATTTATGTGGAAATTGTAAGCTTTTAAAGAATTTTCGCAATAAATCATTAGGTATGGATGACCAAACAAAAATAACTAGTGACCAATGCTCAACGAGTAGTGAAGAATCAAAAAATTTAATTGATTATATCTTATGTCTTCCACTTTAGTAACAATTCTTTTAAAATGAAATATTTTTATCTAAATGGTATTCCAGTTGGATTTTTTATTAATTTTGTAAAATGAAATTCCCAAATAAGCGACGAACCTGATTTTATTGAATTAATAAAATTTTGATTTTGTTTTTAGCAAGAAAAACTAACCGATTGGTGACCAAACACCAAAATGTGTGACAGATCCTGACCTAACGATTACCTATCGAAATTTGATAAAAACAGTATGATTTTCTTGGAATGTGTGCTACCAGGAATTTTTTTTTTGATTTTTCATTATTTATTTACCGTTTAATCGTAAGTGACCAATCCTGACCAAACGATGACCAAACGAATTCAATCATCACTTTTTTCGAAACCTTTAGATGGGCTTCTAAAAAGGTGGAGGAGCCGAATAGGATAAACTTTATACATGAGAAATGGTGTTCACGGTAAATTGTGCCCAACATAAACTGTTCAATGGTTAAATATTCACGTTTAATTGAAACACAATACATAAGCTGCGGGCCAATAGTCGGGTAAATCATTTACTATGGTAAAAATCGGATTTAAAACAGATTATTCGATCAGTTTGCCATAGAGTTTTTGAAAAATAAATGAATTTACAGAAAAATTTACTTAAAATTGACTTTTACTCTACTGTTAGCCCGCAGCCATAGTATATGATGTTGCTACCGGCACCTATTTGCAGGCCTGACCATTATCGGGTAAGGCTGACTAATTATAAAATTGAAATTAATTTTTTTTTTGATTTTCTTTACGCTAAAATTCTTAGATGATTTTGAAAATTTTTAAAATGATTAAAAAAAATCCAATCGTTGACCAATCAATTCCTTTGCTTAAATGTTGGCTTAAATCGATCTTCTTTCTACTTCGACATTATTTTTCAAAATTTTCAATGGCAAACTGATCTTAATTTTTTTATATAAAATAGTTTTAGCTTAGTAAACGATTAACTGCCATGCGCCCGCAGCCTAATGTTGATTTCGATTTATATTTTCCACTCTAAAAATAGTACCCTCATTTTATAACCTCATTTCGGGGGTACCGAATTAAAAAAGTCTGAATTAAAATAGTTCTTTAAAAATGAATTAAAAAAGTTGATTTTTGTATGAACATCTGCTACATATTTTAATTCAGATTTTTAACTTAAAATTATGAATTAAAAAAAGTGATTTAGAAAAATGAGAAAACTCAAAAATGAATTAACAAAAGCTTACACTATTTTATTTTTAAAACACCTACCTTAATTCATTTTCAAAATGAATTAAAAAGGCACATTTTATTTCATTTTATAAATTAAAAAATCTTAATTCGACTTTTAACAAATATTCAGAAATGTGCATTATTTTGGGCTAAAGTTTACCTTACGTATACATCGGGAAAATCAGGTAAGGAGTATAAATTTTTAAAATTTTTAAATGCAGGATTGTTTATCAACAGTTTTTAGGAGGGGGGAGCTAAATTTTTCCGGAAAATTGTCCCATTTTCCAGGAAAATTTTCACTTAAAAAAAAAATTGCGTGTTATTCTATTCAAAATACGTAGAAATGTGTAATCTTTATAAAAATTTGGATCTTATAATTGTATCGTAACAGTTTTTCAACAGTACAAATAATTTTTCCGGGAAAATTTTTCAATTTTTCCAGGAGAATTTTGAAATGTTTTCAATATTTTTTTTTTATTTAGTTTGACACTTAAAGAATTGTGCAAATAAATTGTGGAAAAGCGGGGGTTTGGGGGCCAGCCCCCATCCTCTAAGGTATAAACGAATTAAAATTACATTAAAAAAAATTTATATATACGAAAGTTGATTCTTTTAACATTTGGGGCACTATCAGAAGAAGCGATAAGAGCGAGAGAAACTCTTTGATCTGTGTCTGCAAGGTTGATGAAGCAATTATTATTAATAAAAATATAAAATAATATTGAAAAAATAAAAAAGTAAAAATTTTTCAGGAAAATCAAAAAATTAGTAATTATCCGTTAAATTATCCTGTATCAGTTAAATTATCCGGCATTTAAAAATTTCCAAAATTTATATTCCTTACCTGATTTTTCCGATGCATACGTAAAGTAAAATTACCCCTTATTTTGCATTGCCAAATTTTTACGTGCCAAACTCAAATTCAAATTCCAAAAAATTTTCATTAATGAAAATAACATTTTTTTCATTTTATAAAGAGGCTTATATTATTTCCTTTTTTAAACACTTATATTAATTCATTTTAAAACTGAATTAAGAAATGCCTTTTTAAATTCATTTTATCGAACTCTTTTATTTCTTTTTCAACTCTGATTTTAATTCATTTTTAAAATGAATTAAAAACACTTATTTTAATTCAGAAAAAAAAACTTTGTTAATTCAAACTTTTTTAATTCATGTAACCCTCATTTCGTAACAATAGGACAGAAATGAACTACACGGCTTTTAAATGTCAAAACAATATATTTGTTTTATCTTTACGATGAATAACGAATTAACATCAGCTGCGTTGCTTTCGCAAATCCCGCTTAGCTTTAATATTAGAGGCCAATTTTGGTTTCAGCAATATTTGTTTGTGAATTTCCAGTAGAAGAGCTAGCTGGCTTTAAATAAAAAACAAAATATTTTCATAAAATCGATTCAGATTGCAATTACTACTGACATAAAAGCCAACTATGATGTACAATTATTTTCCGTTACTGGAAGTTCACAAACAAAAATTGCTGAAACCAAAATTGGCCTCTAATATTAAAGCTAAGCGGGATTTTTCGAAAGCAACGCAGCTATTGCTTGAAAATATATTGTTTAGACAAGTATAGAAGAAAATGGCGTATGACAAAAACAAAAAATAGGTGACTCGATCAATAAACCTGGGACGGTATGTTGTACCATCACTTCGAATCGAAAAAAGTCGAACTCGAAAAAGTCGAATCGAAAAAGTGAAAGTTGTATCATTTTTGCTTTTCGAAAATGATACAACATACCGCCATTCGACTTTTTTCGAATTTCGATTCGAAGTGATGGTACAACATACCGCCTCTGGAGTATAGAGAAAATTACCCTGGGTGTAGCAAAATATTACCCTTGTGGTATTTTTTTGTTTCAATCGAACATTTTGACAGCAGTTGAAGCACCATTTTTACCCTTATCAAGCAGTGTGTCAAACTTAAGGTAAAAGTCAATTTTAAGAAAAAATTTCGGTAAATTCAATTATTTTTCAAGAACTTTATGGTAAACTGATAAAAATCTGTCCTAAAATCGGATTTTAGCGTAGTAAACGATTTACCTTAACTTTGGCACACAGCCTCATTAGTCTAACAGTTTTTGTTCAATCGAAATCAACATAAGAATCATCCGGTGAGAATCGGCTCACTAAAATTATTATAGATCTCTAAATTCCAAGTGGTATAATGTCTGAGTTATTTGAGACAGCAGTTTTAACACGTCACTTGCTCCAAAAACATTAGGCTGCGGGTTAAGGGTGAATCGATTACTATGCTAGAAACTGGTCTTAAAATAAATTTTTCGATCAGTTTGCCATAGAAATTTTTTGAATTGAATTCGCTCGCAGCCTTAATTGCGTTTAGCCAGCGTACATCGAACAAAACAAAAAACAATTTCAAATTTAAAAATGCGATTTATAATAACGACCGTGTAACGCATTTTTTCAACCAATAAAATTGGTCGATAGGGAATCGCTCTAGTAACAATTATCAGACGACTGTTATTTTCGAATTGATTCAAACAAATTTATTAAAGTTAATTTAACATTAATGTTAACATTGTTACGATCGCGCTTGTTGGTTTGATGGGCAATTAATTCAGCATGCGTTTAGTTTAGAAAACTAATGATACTCTTTTTGTAATATTAGTAACATCTAGGGTTAAGTAGTAGCATTAGAGATATAACATTTTTGTGGTATTGCAGATTATAAATAGTAGACTAGATCAGAACCGTTGGGAATATTTATTTCTGTATAAACCAAGGCTATATATATACGGCTGCATTAACACAATCAATTGGCCATTTGGGGGATTCGGTCCTCGAAAGTTTAAAAGCGAAAGTGAGTAGCGAGGAAAATAATAAGTGGAAATAGTGGTGTGATTTAAAAATAATTGTAAACGGTAAATAGTGAATTAATAAATAATTGTGGAAATTATATGTTGTGGTATTTTAGTGTTAGCTTTGGGATTTTGGGAAAATTATTGTTGGAATATTCGACAATATTCCATCTTATACCTATTCCTACGGGAGAGAAAAAAATTTGGAAATGGCACTTGTACCTATAAGTAAGACCGTGGGCGAATAGAAGGGTAAATTGTTTATTACACAATACAAACATATCCAATCCCTTGCATTAATAAAAATTTTGTGTAGGTTAAGTGGTGTATATTGATTTGATCAAAAGTAGTATTGCCTTGTCGCTGGCATAACATAAATCACATTACGTATCATATATCTCCGTTGTTTTCTTTGCATTCAATATGTGCAAAATAATTGGTACATTGTGCGTCGGTTCAATTCATTTATATGTCATCCAAAAAACAAAAAATACTAAACTTTTGACATTTACTTTATTTTTGTTTTCGTTAAATAAGTAATCAGGTTGGGGTCGCATCGTACACATAATAAATATTTGATTGGTAAGCCGTGTAGTTATATAAGCCTACGTTAACAGAATGATATGTTCATGTCCCCAGTGGCAAAATGTTTTTATTTCAGAGTATAAAACAGGAAAATTAACATTTAGATTTTCTGATTATTTTCAAGGTGGTAGGGACATATAAACAATTGATTTTAATAAATACCAATTTTTGTGTAAACAATATCCAATATTTCACGATTTTATTTTGTGGTGTACAATATCCGATGTTCCTTAAATAGGTACACCGAATATTGGTCATTAGCATTGTATGATTTCAAAACCAAAATTTATACAAATTCCTGATTTTATTTATTTTCCTTTATGTGCATCGAACTTCAACAAGTCGTTGGCGTCAAATTGATTATTTATAAATTTAATAAAGCCGATGATGTACATAATTTCAATTGTATATTGTTGTTGTTGTATAGATTTGTGTATGAATTTTAATTGAAAATATGTGCAGGTCATATACGAAAAATGAAAATTATAAATATTCACCTTACAAGTTTACAAGTCTGGAATCGTAAAATATGTGCTACAACCGATAAAGGAAAATGTATTTATTACAGAGCTTTACAATGAATCATTAAATAGGTATACGTATTCTTAGCATCGTTAAAAGTTTAATGTACCTAAAAATAAATCATCACATGAGAGTAAGAATATACATATTATGCGCGATAAGTGTAATGTGAGCGTGCAAATTCTTTTCAGTAAACAACGTTATCAAAATTTTAAAACAAGCATTGAACTTCGTCCACCCCCAATTTAGGTTCAAATAAATATTTCCTTGCTCATTCATTGCGTGGTTTGATCCATGATTCCGAGATTATTTTTGTCGATACATAGAAGTAAAATTAAACTACAAACTTATATACCGAGCAAAGTTGGTCGTCTACGCGTATTTCAGAATTGTCTACGAACCACCAACAGGTTCGAAAATAGCGTATAGATAATTGATTTTTGCGTAGACAATGGATGCGTACCAATCGTTTATTACGATAAAAATCGATTTTAGTATAAATTTTTCGATCAGTTTACCATGGAGTTTTTCAAAAGTAATTGAGTTTACCGAAAAATTTAATTAAAATTTTGCTTTTACCGGGTACGCAGTCGGGTAGAAATCAATTTTAAGTAAATGTTTAGGTAAATTTAATTATTTTTCAAAAACTCAAAATTTTTGCAACCCAAACAGGTGAGGAACTTCCTTCGGCAATTGAATTTAAAATTTTTTTTAAATAAAATTTAGTAAAATATATCAACTATACAGCCATTAAATTAATCTGTCGGCTTAAATTTGGATATTACTATATAATTTAGGGGGAGGGTACTAGTTACTACTAGCATCAGCCATTGCGACATTTTCTTCAGAATATTTGTATTTTTCCTTGGCCAGAACCAACATTTAATTTTAAAGTGAGTGTATTGTCTAAATTAAAGATAATTAGCCGTTGAATTTCCGGAAGTGTATTGTTCTACAATTTAAATTTACAAGCAAATAAAGTAGCATTAGTACGTACAGCCTGGCGATAAATGCCGGTAAAGCTTATGTACCTTAGATCTCAGTTTAACTCATACCTCCAAATATCGATGTAGCCAGAACCAACAAGATATTAAGAGCCGTAGTGAACAATCGAATGTTAATTAATTTATCTAAAATGCTAAAAAATCATACAAATGGGTAAGATAATCATCCCAATGTTTTCAGCATCACGGCATGGTGGGTTAGTAGAATGAGCAACTTGCGGAATGAGGTGTCCGTATCATGTGACACCCGTTGGAGTACTCAGTCATTAACTGGTTTTTTATAATATGTACTTATGACCGTTTGTGTGCCTAGTACAGTGATTTACCGTACGTAAATCTCGAAAGGTTCCCATTCCGTAGTGTGACTTTGCAAGTATATGGCAGGAGTGCTGAGTATTATAATCGATTTGTGGTTGATGTACATATAAATTTTTTGTTGTTTGATTAAAGTATGTAAACTATTTCATAAAATATGTTTTAAGACAACGTTCATTTGGCAGAAGTTCGATCTGAGTGATATTCTATTTCCAATGTGTTTTTTGTATATAGAGCGTTATCCGAGAACTCCACGCTTGTCCTGATCTTAAAGGGTATCCCAAAATTTACACAAGATTTGAATTAAATAGAAAACACAGTTCTGTTTCAATTCTATTTTATTATATTGGAACATAAAGTACATAGGATAGAGTGGAATGGGGACAAAGGGCCGAATGTCGAAGGGCCGAATGTCAAAGAGCCGAAGGTGTCAAAGGGCCGAATGTGTCGAAGGGCCGAATGGCGAAGGGCCGAATGTGTTGAACGGCCGAATGTATCAAACGGCCGAATGTCGAAGGGCCGAATGGGTCGAGGGGCTGAATTTTTTTGTTTTTAGAAATTTAATTTTTTAAATTTGTTGTTTTATGGAATATTTTGTAATTTTTTTTTTTTATTAAACATAAATGAATTTCTTATGAATTTTACTATTATTCATCTTTGGATATTCGTGAAATTCCACGTATCCGAACGAATTTCGGCTATTTCCGAAGGAAAATTATGTCATGCGCAACCTGAGTCATCCTGCCCTATGTCAGCCTTTTGATAATAGGTATATGTACAAAAAATAAAAAAAAATAACTAAATTGAATAAAAAAAATTTATATATTCGTTTTAGTTAGCCTTGATATCTATTATAATTTATTTTGCATAGAAAATATATTATTTTTGTTAAATTGATTTAGATACTTTTGAGAATGGAACCGAAAAGGTTTGAAAAGCTTAAGTTGTAATAATAAAAATATAAAATTGAGCTAAATAACCATTATAAAAATAAAATCGGCACTTCGACCCATTCGGCCCTTCCTTCGACACATTCGGCCCTTTGAAATTCGGCCCTTCGACATTCGGCCCTTTAATATCATACCGATAGAGTTATGTATGGAATAGCTCATCGGGCAAATGGCTTCCACGGCTTTGCTGGCACATACACTTTCTTTTGTCGACATTTTCCATGACCATTTTGTACAAATTGCTTGCGGCTGAATTTCTTTGATGCAGCATTGAATCTTCTCCTTCAATGCACGGGTGGATGTGGGCTTGTTGACATATTCCTTTAACATCAAATAACCTCAAAGAAAGAAATTCAATGGGTTAAATCGCATGATCCAGGGGGCAATTTTGATCACCGCTGTTATATTTGTGTCCCCTTCGACTCTATAGTAAAGTCCATCATTTTGAGTTTTGGTCGGTTAGAATTATAAAATAATCAGACACTTTAGCTCGGTCACCTTGTAATTTACCACAGCCTTACTTATAGTCCGGATTCTTAGAACAAGTGCGGTTGTCAAAAGTATTTTCAAATTTTCAAAGGCCGATTGAGCTTCTTCAGTCCATTAAAACTTGTTACCCTTCTTCAGTGTATGTTCGTTATGGGGCAGTATAGTATCAGCGTAGTTTAGGATAAAATACTGATACCAGCACGCCATACCCAATAGCCTTCTGGCCGCAGTTTCACTGAACAAGTAGGTGGAAATGCACTGTAGCTACAACCTTGTCTGGATCTGTTTTGATCCGTGCAGTCCCGCAATAAATTACAAATATTGTATTTCTTTCATGAGAAATTTACTTTTTTCTAAATATGGTAAGCCCTTCCGCTTTTAAACAATCAACTAAAGTGTTAGATGTAATCATTAAATCAACGAGATAAACAAAAATATGATGATGATCCTGAAAAAGAATAATTTTGTACATGAGTCTACAGGAAAATTGCACAAGCCAAAATGCATTATCTAAGCTGATAAAGCGATCTGCCTGAGCCCACATTTACGGGAGGATCTGCTAAAAGACATTTTCTAAATCGGTACTGGAGGTGTACCGAGTATTGTTTAGCTTTACACGACTTAATACGCCATCTACCAGTGGAAGTAGGTAAGCATGTTTTTTGTAACAGCATCTTTTCCAGCATCAGCTTCCATCCTTGCAAATTAACAGCACTGGAGAACACAACGAGGGTCTCTTTAACCCAAATCGAGCATGCGGTATAACTCTGCGTGTCGCCGACGTTAATTGTCAATCAGCGATGTTTTCCCGAGAACATGACTGCTAAATGACGAGAAGAAAGTTTTCACGGATTCAAATTCTGTCTGTTGAACGGGAGTTAAAGAATGCCGTTTAGTACTCGTTCCTTCTGGCACACTAGAGAGAAACGAGCATAATTGGAGTGATTTTGAAAACATGTCAAAAATCAATACCCAAGTAAAACAGGCCTTGTAGACTTGGAAAAATATAAAAACGAACTTTCGCGGTTTTTTGGAGATAATATACAACGGCTGCTACGAATTTGGTTCTATGTATGTTTATGTACGGTCTAGCATCCGTTACGCTTGAGATTGTGGTTTATTCGGACGCTTTGATTTCTCTTCGTCAGTTCTCAGTAATGGGTTGTTGTTGGTAGTGGTTTAGATTTTAGATGTGGTATTTATGTCGAAGTAGATGATGTTATAGGAATATGTTTCAATATGAAATTGTTCTGATTTCGAACTTTTTCTGTACGTTCATGTCTTGTACAGATTGTTGTTTGATTGAGACTGTCGAGATTGCTAACCTCGTGATACTGAAAACCCGGGTCATGTTAGTCCAAAATTGAGCACATCCAGTGGATAGCTTACCTCTTGGCTTTGTCCACAGTTAGGACACTGTGGGAAACATAACAAAAAATATCTAGAGGATGACTACCGTCCTAAAAACGATGACCTAGACTCTTCCAATTCCAACATTTCAAAGGAGTTAATTCATTTCTCTAACTAATTTTCAAAATTTGGACCTTAGGCTGACGAATCTCATCGATGTGGCATTAACTATCAAACTGGTCAACCAGGTAGTCGATACTCTGATCTATATCAGGAGTAGCCTGAAAGGCTTTAACTTCATGCGCATATTACTAAATCTTTGAATTCGTGCCCATAATTTTTCATATCGCTGCCCTGTATATCTCAAATGTGTTAACGTCCTTACTTGTATAAAAGCAGCCTTTTTTTTTGCAGTTCTATATTCATATTCTCCTTAAGAATTTTAATGGTCGGATTTATTAGACGGCGGATGCTGGAGTTTTTCTTTGGGTTTCAATAGCTCTTCTGATCCCTCTCCGTTCCATAGCTACTAAATCTTGCTATTAATGCTTGTTTCACGTGAGGGTATGTAGCATCGGAAAACTGTCTAGAAAATACCCAATACCATGTGCCCGCAGTGAAACGCTTAAATCATTGGGCTGGCCATGTTCTCGTTTTGCCGTAGATTCGAACCGAAATAAAAAAGGGTGGCAAGCAATTAGTTCTGGTATCTATATGCTCTATTTCAGCATTTAGGCATTTCTGTAATTGATAATTTATCAATAAACCGGTGAACAATATTGAATATTGATGTTTCTGAATGTAATTTTTCCGAATTCTGGAATAAATCGTAGCCATTTAACCTTAGCCCATCTAATCTAGCTTCATTTGTATTTTTATTACGCCACATGCATTTTGGTTTGACGGCTAACGAAAATTCGAATATACATAACTCTTTACTCCAACTCCGCCCCCTTAAATGGAGTTTATTAAACGTATAAATTGGACCCATTCACGCGGGTGATGTATTTCCAAGTTAGTGAGTTTCTTTTTTCGCTTTGAAGTGGTTTGCATTGCTCATGGACGTGGTTTGTGTTAGGCTGTGCTTATATGGGCAAGATGTTATATCATTTCCTCCTCGTTCACTTATACATTCCTAACACATGTAACAATTGAGACGGAAATTTTGGCTATGATCTTTAAAAAGCTTTCAGTTTCGCCTAAAGTTCGGCGAAAACATTTTTAACAAACTCTTAGATTGCTTCCGTCAACTTCCAAATTGTAACTATAAAAGTGAGTCTAAAAATGAGCTTAATAAATGAGCTTACGATGGCGAATCGACCTTATGGGAGAATGCAAAATACATTTTGGAACGGAGTTGAGGAACGGGTCAAGTCTCTCTTAAATCACATCATCAAATCCCCCTGCTGTTCCTCTTAAATCACATCATTTCACGTAAAGACGCTTAAGATTTCGAAAATTTTGAATTTCACAATTGTAAAGCAAAGTTGCTTTCACGGTATTCGCATGATCCAACGAGCGCAACAGTCCGATATGGTTTATTGCATCTAAATGTTTGATTTTCCAATAGTATGAGTTGTAATTGTTGCTACAATAAGAAAGGTGATTGGTAATACAAACTACTTATTAGAATTGGCCTTACAATTACGAAAGACTGATTTATATAACATGTATAACGAGTTTATCTTATTCTGAATAAATGATTTCCTTTTCAATTAACAGTTTTAAATGACCTCTAAATAATTAAGTCAAGTTAGTTCCAAACAACTTTAAAAAACCATTTCAACACTCAAATTTATATATAATTTGAGGCACGTTCACTTGAACTTCCGACAACAATTAGCATATCTCGCGTAAACACATTTGAAATTCTAGAGCCTAATTAGTCAGAGCTAAAAATACGTGACTGTGAAACGACTTTTAAAGCTCAAAGCAATTTTCGGAAGTTAATATTCTTGGATCAACATAAAATAACGAAATATCTTTCCATAGTAAATCTTTAGCATTTCATAAGAAATTTGTATATTAACGGTATACAGAAGCGTACGCTTTATGGTAACGATATAAAGAATTCATAATTCAGCAATGGGTAATAAAACTTTTAACTTTTCTATTTTATTAGATGAAAACTGCTATTTATGTTTTGGTTCTAGATATGATGTACAAAGAACATCATATACAAAACTTTCTTTGCTCCATGATAAGCTTAGTAAAAGAAAAAGTTTTACTTCTTCGAATTTTATTTAAAGATTTAGGTGTGTATGCGAAATAGGCAAATACACAAAAGATATCAACGAGGACGGCAACAAACTGTTCTTTCAATATTCGTTATCACACACAGCCACTATCAGTATTGAATACTGTTACGATCGCTGGAATCAAAATTAATCGATACGGATTAATAAAAAACAAAATCGCGATTACAAATTCGAAATAATTTATATTCTGAATAAAATCGATCGATCGATCGTATATATTGAATTTTCAGTTTTTCGTTCCCTTTATACCACTTTAAAAAATTTAAATTAAAACACAACAAATAACATTCTTTACCAACTCGAATATTATACGGAATTTCATTAAATTGTTATCGTGCTGGATATAGATTTAGAAAGGCAGTTTTAAATAAAAATTTAGACTTTTAAATTTAAAAAGTTGAACAATTTGAGACAACATACATATACAATATGTATAATTTTTGTTTTGAGCTGACCAAAAATAATGTCAAAATTGCCTAATTTTGGCATTAATTTTGGTTCGCGGGGTTAATTCTGTGCGCATGAAATTGTAATGAATTGTTTTTTAATGAGAAAACCGCCTGCAGTGCAAACACTTTGTGTGAGGCCGTAAATCCTACTATTTAGCACAATTGTTAAATGAAATAACTAAATGAAAATGTAATAAATATAGAATTGAAGTCGTCAGTAATTGCAAATTCAACCCCATTGTGCAATAAGCAATCTTTGTGAAAGTGGTTCAAATTTATATACCAAAATATATGATTTTTTTAGACTAGCAATGCCACTATCAATTGTAAATATGTACTATCATGACAGAAAACTAAAAAGACATAAAATTTCACAAATATGTGAAAACTTAATGCATATTTAAACATATAAGGGGACTATTACCCATCCATTTACTTTGAAAGTGGCATAAGATACTTTTTTTAAATCGAGATATTTGAGGGTTGTTTAAACATGTTTAAAATATATTGATGCCTACTTTCGAGAAGATTTACTTCTAATAGTGATTGGATTTTTTTTTTAAATGAGGTGATACCGTTAAAGTTCTCATTCTAGTCCACCTCAAATAAAACTTCAGAGCTATGCTATTATGGTACCTTATGGACAGAATGGCCCAAATATATCCGCTTTTACAGCACATTTTAAATCTTAAAGGAAGTTAAAAATTGGGTATTGGCCATCAGTCCAACTATGATTTTCGAGTACTTCTGTCCCTATCCTTTACCAGTGCAAAGTTTCAAGACGATTTAATTGGTACCTCAGAGCGAGAATGGTCTATATATAGCCGCTTTAAGAAAAATTGTGTTCTTCGTAATATCGTAATGGAATCTGAGATTTTTGATATTGCTTCATTGGTCTCACTATGATTTTAGATTACTTCAGGTCATATCATTTACAAATACAAAATTTCAATTTACAAGTTTGTTCAAAGAATATAACCTTTGTATCAGATCACCATAGAATTAAATTATATAGAATGAGTGTAAGCAACTGTCAAATGTCACAAATTCTGAGGATAAAAGAGAAAGCGAATAAATCAAGAGGGCCAAATTTAGCATTTTTTTCGACCGAATGCAATGAAGTTAGGAAGTTAAAATTAAAAAATCATTTAAATTTTATTACATTTTTATTCCTATCCATTAATTGATACATTTATTTAAATATAATATTATGTAGACAATAAATAGTAATTATAAAACAACTACGCTTATTTATTTCACATGCTTTTAAAATGTAAAAAAGAAACAAAATGGTTTCTTTTTGTTAATGTACAGGACCTCTGGTTACAAAAATAATTTTGTAACCAAAAGTCCTGTACATTTTGTCGTAGTATTTTTACCACGCTTATATTAACTGACTCTGTCTGTCTGTTTGTATCGTCAAATTTTTGTAATCAATTTTTCAACCACTTGCGATACATCAATTGAGCTGAAATGCAGGCTTAACTTCGATGACAATACAAGATTCTAATATTTTTGGACATTAAAAAATTTCGATGACTAAAAAGTAGAAAATAAAATATATTTAAAAACTCTTTTTAAAAAACCACGCTTATATTTAAAGGCTCTAAAAAGAAGATAATAAAAGGTTTTCAAAAGTAGAAAATAAATTTTTTCTTCCTTACTCCTATCAAGGTATATTTATAACAAGTAGAAATTTAAAATTAACATGACTAAAAATATAAGTGTGGTGCGCTCCTTCTGAATGTATGTACTATATCTCAATATATCATTTTTACGTAAATACTGAAATGCTCCAGCAAAAATCCTATTCTTAGGATACATCAAAATTATTATCTTCTTTTTAGAGCCTTTAAATATAAGCGTGGTTTTTTAAAAAGTTTTGAAAATAGTTTTGTAATAACTTATTTTTCTAAACAATTTTGAATTAGATTGTAGTTGCGTTATGTTTTTGTAGTCCTCAATAGCCAATTCCCGTTTTAATACTGCTTTGGAGTATTTACAAATGTTTAATACTGACGGCGAAGGAGTTAAAAGATCACCCCTATTATTTAAATTAATTCGCGATTTTTAGCGATATATATTCAATTGAAAATTTAGCGTAATTTTGAACCAAATTAAAATTACTTTGGGATATTTTTTTTTTTTAAAACATAATCTCGAAATTTTTTGCTGTTTAAAATATCAAATGAATTATTGAAGACTCTAATAAATTTTATTGTTCCACTACATCCTTCAAACTGTGGCAATTTTAAAACAATATCAAAAAATTATAATACACTTGCTACGGAATTACTTAATGTCTGAACTGCTAAATTAACTTTCATTTTTTGGTACTTAAAATATGTATGGGCTTTTCGTAATTTATTAGTGAGATGGAAACCTTCCTTCGATTAAATTTTATATAGTTCTTCTAAGTAGTGCCATGAAATTTTATTGCCGGCTAAAGGGCCTTTATCAGCTAAAACGTTCCTGACGAACGACGTTTGAACATATGACATGGATCAACAAAAATTAAAAATTGTTGAGGTATATCAGCCACTTTGAAAGCGAGATTTATATTAGAATCTTTAACGTTACAAGCTAGTGCTCGAGTTAAACTAAAATTTGTTGGAAAACCATTAAAAGTCACTCCAATTGTTACAACCCTAACATCGTGTAACATAATAAACGTAAACACAACTCAATCATATTTTTCTTTTGTATAGATCTTAAGCTATTAGTTGGCAAATATCCAAGAGGAGTTTTCCAACGAGCAGTATATACAACTGACAAACATAAAAACAGTTACTTGGGTAGCTAAAGTATTATCATTTCATTTCAAATGTTTTCTTCAAGGGATCTTTAAGGGATTGTGGTTTGAATAATATTTGGGCATGTATTTTCAAGATTATTTTGATTCTCGATCTCTTTTGTGAAATAGTGCTTTTCAAAATGGCTAAAAATAAATGTTGTACTTATAGTATTTATTTAAAATAAAAATAAATTATGAAGAGCAAAGCACGTAGCACATGAAATATCCGCCGTTTTACTAAGCTAAAATAAAAAAATACAATCCTGGTAATAAAACTTATAAGAACCCCACGTCACAACCAAAATTGTTTTCTTAATTTTTTCTGATTTATAACTTAAATTAAGGATACATTTACCACAAATCACTAGCTTCTTTTATTTAATTTTATTATTTTATTTTATATAAACACTTGGTAAACTGATTAATGGTAAGATATTCCTTTCTGTATTTGTATTTTTTAGGCGTATTTTTGCAACTTTTCACAATACACTTCATTTTACTTAAAAGTCCGTCATTTTTATTATCAAATAATGCACTACTACAAAAACCAGTAACTATTTTATAATGTTTTATTATTTTAATGTATTTTAATTAACAATTTTAAAAATTTATAATTTATATTTTTACAGCGCAAAATTAACTCGTCACATCATACAAAAACAAAAACAGGTTTGGGGGTTCTTATTTTGAGATATATGCATTTTTTATATAAGCCATATGTATTTTTTATATAACCATCCTGCTCTGACTTGTGACAGATGAAATAGCAAATTTTATATGGGCTTGACATCCGTTCTACAGTATATAATTCTATCCTGATCACATATTAAAGAAATAACTTATGTTGATTTCGATTGATATTTTCCTACTCTAAAAATAGTACCCTCACTTTATACCTTCATTTTGTATCAATGGAACAGAAATGAACTAAACCGGTTTTAAATGTCAAAATGTCAATATTTGTTTGACAACAACAAAAAATAGACCGCCTGTCGTTGTGCAAAACCCATGGGCGGAACCATTTTCCATGCCAGTACAGGCTGGCATGGAGCTTGCAATGTGCAAACGGTCTTAA
This sequence comes from Nephrotoma flavescens, assembly GCA_932526605.1. Classification (NCBI taxonomy): domain Eukaryota; kingdom Metazoa; phylum Arthropoda; class Insecta; order Diptera; family Tipulidae; genus Nephrotoma; species Nephrotoma flavescens. The sequence continues at coordinate 262,267,682 of OW052222.1, read as the reverse complement.
ATCGGTCCTATAGCCGTACCTCCTCGAGTTGGCTGAGTAGGCGTAATGTTAGGACGTAAAATGAGTGAAGCAAACAAATTCGAATACTTACACAGTATATAATACCAGAGTCATCTATGATTTTAAAGAGTCGTAATATGAAAAAGAGAGCTTTTATTGAGTTACTATAAGAAACCGTGGTAATTGGAAAATTTTTGAACATAAATTTTGTGAATAAAAATTAAACAAATCATCTAAATTTTAATTTTATATTTTTAATAAAATATTCAAAGAGCACATATTTGAAAATCAGCCATCATAATGTAGTATTTAATTATTAAATTTAAACTAAAGCGAAGCATAAATTTATTAATTTTCTATAAAAATGAGGTTTCCGGTTAGTTGTGTAGGTTAGTAAAGTAAGTTAATAAATTTCATGATGAGCCATGATGAGCCTAAAATTATTTGTTGTCAATGGTTCTTGTTTTGCGTTTTAATTTCGTTTTTGGTCCGATTTTCGATTTGGGTTCTGCTAGCTTAAGATTAAATTGCCTAAAACTTGGTCAAACACTAGTGGAGACCAACAATTTTTAATTTGATATTTGATATAAAATTATTTGAATGTCAATTGTTCAAAAACGAGTAGAGCCCAAAATTTTTAATGTGGCTTTTGATTAGGCCATAATGAGCCTAAAATTATTTGTATGCAATTGTTTTTGTTTTGCGTTCTAATTTCGGTTTTGGTCCGATTTTCGATTTGGATTCTGCTAGCTTTAGATTAAATGACCTGAAGTTTGGTCAAGAAAAAGTAGAGCCCATACAAATGTTTAATAGGGTATTTAATTAGGCCATAATGAGCCTACAATTTTTGTTGTCAATTGTTCTTGTTTTCCGTTCTAAATTCGGATTTGGTCCGAATTTCGATTTGGGTTTTGCTAGCTTTAGATTAATCTTCCTGAAACTTGGTCAAAAACGAGTGGAGCCCAAAATTTTTTAATTTGATATTTGATTAGGTCATGATGAGCCTAAAATTATTTGATTGTCAATTTAGATTAGGAGATAATGAGAATAAAATTCTTTGTTGTCAATTGATCTTGTTTTGCGTTCGGATTTGATTTTTGGCCGATTTTCGATTTGGGTTCTATTAGCTTTTAAGTGATAAAGCCTCACTTTTCTCCTAGAGCGAGCATAATAAAAAAAATTAAATAGGGCATTTAATTAGCCTAAAATTAACCTTTAATTTTCCAATTGTTTTTAAATCGGGTTTTGATATGGGTCTGCTAACTTTTTCTTAAGCTAGCAGAACCCGCGTTTTAGTTGGAAGGGATGGAAAATTTTTTAATAGAGCATTTAATTAGCCTATAATTAGCCCATAATTATCCATACTATCTTGTAATTTTCTGCCGTATGGGTTCTGCTAGCTTAACGGACGTCAGTATACATAATAAATTGCTAAATTTTCTAAACAAATATTTGAGTTGTAATACTTAGGTTTAATTTATACTTAGCGACATCTTTTGATTGGTTTAGTAATTGCGAAAAGCTTTATCAAATTACAATGTTTTTATTTTGTAACGCTCTGTTTTGTTTATAATACAGGATGAAACAATATAGACTGCGAATTTGGTGCGACGAAAAATCAAATTTTTAAGAAGTAACGAGAAAACAGTTTTCTAGTTTGTTCATCAACAATGTTGAAATAGAATCAAAAACACAATAACCCCATATTACATTGTTACTCCAAAAGCATTTTTTAACGAACGTTTGTTTTGGAAAAATAATGCTGAAATTTTTGATGGAACACTCTATACTAATTTCTTATTTTCTGTATATACACATATAAACAAATTTTTTCTACCAAAAAAAAAAAGAAAATATGTTAGACTAATGTAAATGTTTTTGCGTTAACTCGACATAATATGACTCAATTTTAAATTATGCTTTTCCTGGATATTGAATTAACCATTCACATTGAAAATTCAAACGAAGCATTTATGTTTTTATATACAAAAAAGCTTCTAAAAAAATATTAAAATACAGTGGTTGATATGAAAAAGTACAAAAACCTTCGCCTCTATTGAAAGCTCATGGAAAAAGTTGCGGAATCTTATGGCTCTTATATTTAGGAGGCTCTGATAATACACAATTATGGATTTGTATTTTACTTCTTCAGCATATTACGTCTGCTCTCGAGCTGTGGAGTGTCATTATTTAACATGCTAATATATTTTATATTTAACATTTTTTTATCATAAATTAATTGTACATATAGGTATTAATAAAATTTTATAAGTAAATTTATTTTAAATTTCATAAATTTTAAAAATAAAAAAAAACACACACAAATATGGAGTTACCAATGGTTAACCAAAATCATGTTGGCACTCAAAGGGTTAATATGAATAAACAAAAAAAGAATGACTGACTATCTTTCCGGTTACACTCATTTCGTTTCACACATTTCGGGACAAAATTGGTATAGTGGAGTTGAGAAAATTATCCTGGGTGTGCAAAATATTACCCTTGTCGTATTTTTTTTCTTCAATCGAACATTTTGACAGCAGTTGGAGTACTATTTTTCAGTGTAACATTTTCCGTTCAATCGAAATCAACATTAGTCACAGAGCAGAATTTCAATGCTCAGGCTGTGTGCCGAACTTAAGGTAAAAGTCAACTGAAGGTAAATTTTTCGGTAAATTCAATTATTTTTCAAAAAATCTATGGCAATCTGACGGAAAAATCTGTCCTGTCTGTCTATTCGAATAGTTAGTGTGTTCAATATAACTGACATCTTTTATATTGTCGAATCAACCTTGATTTTTTTAGGGCTTGAATCATATTTAAGATTGTATGTCTAATTTCATAAAAAAATTATATCTTCCTTCTTCGAACTTCTTTAATTTTTAGATTTTTCAGAAGTAAGCGTTCTTTTATTTGTTCTGGCTGGCATGATGGCGGCAGCTTTGGCTATAAGCTTTATTGGTCGAGACTGTTTTTTTCTCGTACGAATATCACGTATTATCCTTTTTATTAAGAGAACGTGTTAGTATTCTGTAGTTATCTACGTCTGGGAAATTTACTTTGCGGTCGACGCGGTTCAGCAATGTTGTTTGATATTGTATCCACTTTGAATCCATCAGTATTCACTTGCTTTTTACTTTCATCAGTTTTTTGGTGAGTCTTCACCAGATTGTTGAGATTCCTTATTTTATTGGCTGTGTTCAGTAGACGTGATTTGTTAATTTTGTGCTTTTTTCCTCGTTTATTATTATTGATATCAGGTTTCTGGTGAGCGTTTTCCATCTCTTGAATGGTTGCTTCTAAGTGTTTAACACTTTCTATAACAATCATTCTTTCTGTTCTTTCCAGACGCAATCTTATACAAGAAGGGTTCTTTTTCTGTTCTTGATTTTTTTTATCTTCTATTTGCAATGGTTGGCTCCCCCAAGACCATGGAGTAGGCTTTCTTTGAGATCTATGTATACATTCATAGTAAAAGAAAGTCGGCTGAAGACCAGAACATAATCACACCTAAATTTTTGTCTGCGCCTTCATAGTACAATGTTTTTGTAAGTTATGGAAACGTTATCCACGGGGTTGTTGTGGGCGTCATATATATAAAGTGTATATTTAAGAATCGTTCATGAAGCTGTTTTTTTCGTAAATTCTTGATATTAATTTTTATAGATAATTTACTATAAATTGTTTTCCAAAATAATGAAAATTCGATGGAAATTTATAAGCTTGTTTCGATTTCCTTTTAGTCGAAGCACAAACAACTGAATCTCTTATTTCTTGAGGGTTTAAATTTTTCGTCTTGAGGGTTTAAATTTTTGTCTTATTTCTTGAGGGTAAGGCTTTGTTTTCTAATTAATTTTACTTTTTTAACGAATTAACAATCATAGCCTATTATGTGTACTTGACTATGATCCTGAAATTTTCAGACAAGTATTTACGGTCTTACTTTGGTACCGGTTAAATCCATGCTGGAATAGAATAAATATTGTGCTCAAAGTAACAACCAAAAATTGTATTTACTTATTTTTATTAGTTGGGAACAATTACATTTTGAAGTTAAACAAAACGTGAAAACACAACTAAATATATCTAGTTAAATAGTAATATGACCGAATAATATTGAATATTATTAGAAATCGTAACTAATTTACAACCGGTAGAATAGAATTATTCTATACCAGCAAAAAGTTGGTTTAAAACTATTCCAATTTGGAATTACATATATGGGATTGTTGTTGTAAATTTCTCAAAGTAAGACCGCAATTGTTTTGGTCACATTTTTATATTTCTCACACAAGAACGTGCGTATACGTATTGTATTTCATAATATGAAAATACAAAAGAGCAAACATGTTAATTGGACGTCGCCCATCGTAGTATATTTGAATAACCCCGCGCATGAACTTGTGTGATTTTTTGTCAGATTGAGATTAAGAGGATTTTGATTGTAATTTTTGTTCTAGAAACACTTGTATGCGTATAGCATGACAAAATTCATTCATAATTTGTTGTTGCCTTAAATGATAAGCCGCGATTTTTGTTGTATTAAATTGTATACATAAAAATATTTGGATCCATGAATATATCAAAATGTGGCGCCATCGGATGTCTTATGTAAGTACGTACCTATATATGAAATTTAATGAAATCGCTTCGATGTAGAAATGCATTTTTGTTGGACGAATTTTGATAGGTCAATATGCACATTTGGCGATTATTTACAAGGTTAAAGTGTTTTAATGTCAATAGGAGGCAATGGACTGTATTTACGTTAAACTCTAGGGTCAATGTTAAACGCACGACTCGTGATTTTAAAATTTAGAATAATAATCGCTGTTTATTTAGGTATAATCTAAATGAATCCGATATGTGTGATTAACGTAATTTCGAGTGGAAATCTACCGTAGATGATGGCGGCTTTAGGGAGTTAAACGTGGCGTAAAAAAAAACGAAGAAGGTGCTACAGTTAGAAGGAATGCACTTGCACATAAGACTACATAAATACAAATTCACCACAATAATCTTTATTAATTATTTCTTATTTCGGTTAATCAAAAAATAAACATTCCTTATTTTAATAAGATTTCTTTTAATAATACATAATGCAAATTGATATGACTTTTTCATCATCCATATTGCAAATTATTTATTGTGACTATTTAAGATTTTTGACTTTGAAATTACGTAGATGTGTAGACTTATTAATTTCAGATTAATTGAGAGTTTGAGATTTTCTATAAGCTTTAAATTTACGTTCGACACCCATCTAAAAAAAATGAAAATATCTTAAAAATCTTCTACGTATACCTTATTAAATAACAATGTCATCAAATAGGAGACACATCAATCTTTAAAATGATTCTTTTAAAGTATTTTTTGTCTACTTGTTGTCGATTTTATAGTAATTTCAAAAATGTGAAAAGTTTTCTTGAAATTTACTGATATTTGAAAGAAACTTTTCAATAACTTTTATAATCCTGTTTATTAGTTACTGTGAGTGAAGAAATATGAGCCCGAACAGCAGTAAATTATGTATATATTTGTATGTAAGAAAGTTATTTATAGTTTTAGAAGATATTTCAAAATGAGACGTCTCAATAGAAAACTATACATCTAATTTTATTTTTTGAATTTCACTTCCAAACTTGCCAATGAAATTCTTAACACACGCACGTGTGCACTCATCTGTTTAGTGCGTACTCAGTGTAATATAACTCTGAATATAATTGGTCACACATCAAACTCGTGCATCTGAAAATTTCGTAGCATATCCACTGGAACATCTAGACAAAAGATATTCAGAGCAGGCCTATCAACAATAATATGTGTAGCTGCAATGGTAATGTGGTTTCTTCTGACAACTTCTACATATCACATAAAATGATATGTAGTTTGACCATGGTTACTAGTTTATATGATTAGAATGCTTTTGTTTTGTTGTGTGAGCAAATATTATTTTGATATGAATTCGCCCTGTTAAATCCGGTTCGTATCAGTGAAATCGCTATATAACCACTTCCGCAATATTCCTGAAAACAATCTTAACATAATTTCCAAACACTAAAAATATTGTCTCGATATACAATAATCACTAAAACACAACAACAAATCATTTCCACATTATTTATTAGTCCACTTTGCAATCTTCATTTTCGCTTGTTAAACTATCTACCGCCTACCGCGTTTTAATTTTGGCTCTCCAAAGACAAACTCATTGCGTTCGTCGCGCCTTTATTTATATACCACACTCAATTTTCGGTAAGGTTCAGTTCTTGACTAATCGTAGTAGATTACGAGAAAACGAATTATAATGCTTAAATCAAGATGTCACTATTTCATAAATGTCTCGCCTCTTGCAGCCATCCAACCTCGCAGTTATTCTCATGTGGTTTATTCCATTTAAGCTTCGCTATCAATGACCACTTCGTCCCAGCTCACAACTAAGCCGCGCCATACCGCCATCCATGACAACAGCTACCGCCCTCACTGCTTGAAATATGAATATAACAGCCTCCCTCATCGGCCAGCGTTTCATCATCAGAAAATGATATTTTTGCTGGCCATGTTTGTATCGACAATGGGCGGTTTCAGCGCATCCAACAGTTGGCAACATGTTGAGTAAAATCGTGGCCAACGCTATGAAAATGTTTGGCAGTATGAAATTTTCCAATCAAATTGGCGATGATTTTACTAGTCATGATAGGGTACCTGAAAGCACCCAATGCATCAACATTTTCTTGCAGTCATAACTACAATAACTATAAGGGGGATTGCTAATTAATTCCATAGTCAAATGGCTGGCAACGCTGTTGTTCCCTCTGTGAAACAATTTTAATGGAAAATCCGACGTCGCTCCAATAGCTTATCAAGTTTAAACGGAAATGATTTAACAATATTTTATATTTTTTTACTTTTTTTAGGATATAAATCTACTATTTTAGTTCTTTAGCATACAAAATTATGGTATTCATGTAAAAATAAAGTGTTTTTAATTATACGCGTCAAATGAACAAAAACAATGAAGAAATGTTCACTTAACTTACTAATGCCGCACCTTACCATTTACCATGTTGGAGCTATGTTTTTTTAACTTACTTTTAGTGCAGTATTTAGTAGTTACTACAACTATAAGTAACTAATTTTATTTTAAAAAAATCTCACTACAACATTTTCTAAAGGGTGAAATTTAGATTTTATTGATCAAAACCTAATCTATATCCCTTTTCCGGCCAGATAAAATTGTTTTGCTTTAATTTAAGTCCAACCAATACAAATGTGTATGTAATCAATGACAGGTTGTATTTCTCTTCCGGATTTTAACGGATCCTAGTTAAATCGGAATTATTTTTGAAAAAAACATTATAATTTGATGATATAAATTATATAACATATTAATTATTTGTTTTTGATAACATATTAATTTTTTTATTATTATTATAGTTATATATATGTATATGTATATATATATTAAATAGCTTGTATATAGGACATACGCGTTCTTTTCTTCTCTTATCCTATTTCATTTCCGTAATTATATTTTCTGGCACAGGTGTCACTTTGGTCGTTTCTTTCGAACTTTTTTCGAAAAGTTGCCGTTTTTGATAATATTGGCTTCGCACTATGCGATCCTCAACCAGTCAAACTTAAGAGCTTGAGATGTGCTCCGTTTTTGACCACTTAGGAAAGCGGTTCGACCACCAAAATTTTAGAGGTCAGTTGTTTATTTGTGATGAGAAGCCTATACAATTTTGGTGATTGTAGCACTAACCGAAGTGGTGCAATCGGCATGTAACTTAAGCTCTTAAGTCTGACTAGTTGAGGCTTGAAGACTGCTCAATATTATTGCACAATTTTTCCTTATTACGAATTTAAATATGTAATAATGTCTCTTACCTCGATGCATTTTATTAAAAACCCCTTTTCTTCCGCTTTATTAGAATTATAATTTTTCCTTTCAGACATTTTCTCTCTCTCTGGCACTATATCCCATCAAGGGATTTGGCCGCCTCAAATGAGGTTTCATAATTAGATTTTCATTTCGGATAATGAGTGATTAATTCATTGATCCTAAACCAGCCGTGAACATTTTTTCATTGTCACCACCGGGAATCGAACCCGGGACCTCCGGTCGCTGGAGCAAGCATGCTAACCACTTTGCCACCGGGGCGGCAAAGACAGACATTTTGCTGTATAAAAATTAACCGATTACAACCGATATAATATATTGCATAATAATAAATGCTTCACCACACTACACAATATATTGCACAAACTTCAATAAATATTTTAAAAAATTAATTTTACACAATTAATGCGCTTTCAGGACACCCAACAGTTGGGAACATGTTGAGTAAAATCACGGGCAACGCTATGAAAATGTTTAGTACTTTGAAATTTTCAAATCAAATTGGCGATGATTTTACAAATCATGATAGGGGATCTGAAATCGCCCAATATATCCCTTTTTCAAGCAAAAAAAAAATGGCTCAAACAAAGTCCAAAGCACACAAATGTGTGAGTATAAAATTATAGTATGTAGCGGCGTTTTTAAATTTCGCTTGATTTGAAGTACAACCAACACAATTGTGGCTATAGTTATAGTGTTTTTTTCGGACGAAAATAAGTTTAAAAGGAACGCAAAAATGTGTAACTTGGGTCAAAGCAAATACAAAAATAAATTTTTGACATGGTACTTTTGTCGTACTCACACAATTGTGCTGCCTGGCAGCTATACGTATATACTGTGGTAATGCTTGCACATCTTGAAACTCCGTGACATAAAACGCACTCTAAAATTTTTATTCAATGCTGCTGACATCTACATTTCGGTACTACGAATTACTCCACATGTCAACATTTTGTTGTGCTGTCAAAACCATCTTTCACGAAATCGAGTTTAAAATCTGCCGGCTAAAAATTTTATCTAAAGTGATAAAATATTCTATAAACCGTTTTTAAACACTAAAGTTTAGCCGTAAGTTTCGAATATACTGCAATTTACTTTTATTATTGTAGATATTTTTTTATAAAATGTGAACTACGTGCTTGATTTGTTACGTGTGACGTGTCGCACTTTTGTTTGTGGTTGGATGCTACCACCTACATAACTAGATTTTGTAAATAGCTAAGTGTTTATTTCTCAATTTCAGAAAATGATTACCGATGTACAGTTGGCCGTATTCGCAAACGTGCTTGGTGTGTTCCTGTTTCTTTTGGTTGTTGCGTATCACTACATCAATGCCAATATGGGTCGGTAAATATATGGTAAATATCGATTGTAGCAGAGTGTCTGATGTTTATTGTCTGGAGTAATATGTATCTCTTTTACAGGAGTATGATACGACAGTCGTGATGAACGAATTATTTTAGAATAACTAATTTGTGTTTTAAGATAACCTTACTATTCCAAAAATGTTCTATAATTTCATTTCATTGTAATATAAACGTTTTTTTTGTGTAATTGTTGAGATTTTATTTGTTCACACGATTAAAATTTAGTAGTTTTGGACTAACGAGTTCCTGCGGGGAACTATATATTCAGGTTTTCAGTATCTGCGAACTAGCACGAATGATTTTATTATAACTCTATTGATTTTATACGTAAACTACAGAGATCTATTGAAAAGGAAGTTTAATTATTTTTTATGGTAATTCATTTCAAACTTAGTTTACAAAATTGGTCAGACCAATTCAATCATTTCACCTCCTAAATGATAATTATCTTGGCGAATTTAAATAATCAGTAACTAAATCACAAAATCCTTAATCAAGATTTCTGAAAATTTTAACTTTTGACATCCGTAGTCAATTCTAACTGTTTGTATTACTTCGTTGTTTGTCCTGGCAAAGAAGAAATTAACCACTGATCTATATTATCTATATTACCACTGATCTATGTATATAGATCAGTGAAATTAACAGTTACATCAGGATCCCATTACAAAATTTGTTTTTTTTTATTATTTTTTTCCCCGAAAATTTGAATTTTACATCCTGTGTTTTTTACCTGGAATTTTGATCGAAAAAGTTATGAGTTAGTCTAAAAATGTAGACTAAAAGTATTCGCAGGCTGTCCTCTCTGGCTATTGATTATTGATTCTTCATAATAAATTCTGGTTTTATTGGTCGAATTTATGCTGATTCCTCACCGTTATAGAAATGTGGTGTATCTTTACAAGACGGATGGTTTATCCATTCATTTAAAGACTTATGGTGATCACCAAACAGATGTCCGAGTCGCTATGTTTTCTTACGCACCTCGCATTACTGGAAACAAGATCCTATGGTAGTTTAACTACCTAGTTCAAGCAGACCGATAGCGTTGACACATTTCAACAACTCTCGGGTTGAGAATCCTATTGCCTTTTCCAAATTGTTCAAGAATTGTAAATAACTTTATTTACGTTATTTGTACCAATAATAGAATCACCTTCATGTGGATTTCTTCTCATTGAGAAATAAAACAACTAACCCCTAGGTCAGAAGTGGTGCACAAGTGGAGCTTATCGATTGCTAACCAACCACCCGTTGGTGCTGAAACCAGTTACATCTAAAATGGCAAGAAGATGTTATGAACGTTGCCCTAAACAAAGTAAGGCAAACGCGACTTCAAAATTAGCGCAAAGCATTTGCGGTGAAGATTGCCTTTAAGCGAAGGACAATTTATTTTGTTTTCGCTTACCTTTTTTCAACAGCATAAGATTGCAACTTTTCAGCTATAGATCCCTTATTGTAGTTCAATTATCTTCCCTGCCGTCAAGATTGCCTTGGTTCAGACTAATTGGGTTTGCTAAGACGGCCCTTATGGTGGTGTGCTGTTTAACTATAAATTCCAGGGTAGAGAGTGCATATTCATCAATGTCATTTTAGATACATAACTAACAAATCTGAACTAGAAAATGTTACTTTCGAGTTTCTTGTTCAAGACTAACATATCGATCCTAGCAATCAATTTTGGAAAGGGAAGAAAATATGATGGCAAAGAACTCTAAGTTTGGGAGTTGCGAAAAACCCTTATCGGCCATCAACCTCTTTCTTGCCACAGTGAATCATGCACGACATTCTCGAATAGTTTAGAAGTATCGAACTTTTTCTCAGTTTGCGTATAGTTAATAATATACTAAAAAACTTTTGTAAATTGAAATTATAACTGAATCTTTTCCCATTTTTGGATAAATTTACATGAGAGGATTTTTAAAAAAGTTTGAAAGCGGTAGAGCCAAGTTGCCTATAAATTGTTTAGGACAATTACACCTAACCTATCTTGTCTCGTCCAGGCAGTTTAGTGTTGTTTATTCGAGAGAGAGTAGTTTAGTGTTGTTTATTCATGTTATATACGGTGTCTTAGTATTTAAAATAGGTAGTTCAAGCCAGGCTCAAAATGACCAGTATAGTAGGGCTATCCCCATCAAATTTTTATTAAGATTAACAAATTTCCAACAGCATTTGGGGTTAGTAATGAGACCGGCTTGCATGCCGTGAAAATAGTTATTAACGAGTTTTTAAAATTAGCAGTTGTTTGTTTAAAAGGTTACGGAAAGTGGAGAGTTCAATTATATCAGGGTAGCGATACAACATATTTTTTTAGAGCAATGTCGGGTAAACGAATCATCATCTGATCATTTCAGGAAAATTAAAATTCTCTAAAACCAATGGTTGTTTGATGTTCATAATATATGAAGAAGGCACCCAAAACGAAAAAATTACTCTATTGTCTTGTTATTTTCACACACAACGCACCGAGATTATCACTTTCGGAAATGTAAAGTGCTTTTAAATTCGTCATGTACTGTTGAATTCCTCCACTAGATGAAACCGAATCGCTAGCAATGACAGTTCGGTTAGACAGGGAATCTTTATTAATATTATTAAAATTTACCGTCCGAAATGGCATCCGTGCGAGAAGTAGCAGTTTCTGGTGTCGGAACAAGTTGCTTGGGTTTAGAGGATAAGCCGGGTTTAAGGATCGCATACCGGCTGGTATAATTATTCAGTGTCTGACGATATTCTTGTAAGGGAAGCAGGAGGATCAGCTGAACTGCTGTTTCAGTGTGATTGGAGACGACAGCTACAGTATTGTTATATAGCTCTTTGATGTGATTGCTGTTTTCTATTCCGCATTCTGTGCATCTTTAATATAATATCTGATAAGATAAATCGCATAAAGTAGAATTTTTGACTCATAGATGGAAAATTTGTATGTAAGAAACAACAATCAGTTTCGAACGGATGAGATTATTGATTTGAAAATATCAGTCTTCTCATCAGGCCGCGACGACTGATGTTGTATTACGTACATTGGAATATAGTCTATTATATATAGAACAATACCATGTATTTGTAGTACTAGCGAATTACTGCTTAGCCTACTAAATCTATTATTTCATATTTTTCATCTATATTTCATTCTCACGACTAATTTTTCGTGCTTACGAATTTATATTTTTTTTTTGTTTTCTATTGTAATGGTTTTATTGTGATTATTCCGTACATTGGTCTATTTTCGTATAAAGTATGCTTTTGACAACTATCCGCTCGAAAGTCGATAAATTTTATTTGAGTAGACCGAGTATTCGTTAATTGTTCAGTGAAGGGGTAAAACCACAGACAAACAGATGCGATATGCGACCGTCACAGAGCACTCGCATTTGAATATTTTAATTTTGCATCTGTGCAAAGATAACGTTTCGCCCGTTACACGTTAAATTTAGCGTTTTCATCATTAGACCTTCGATAATTTCGATGTAGATACAAAGATTTTATGCAATTTGTTAATTTGGTTTCGAGAATTTGCTGAAGTTTTACGACGTGTTAAGATCCATTTTGTAAATTTTTATCTTTAACCATTCCGTCATTAATGAACCAAAAGAAAAAATATTTAAATACATAGCAATGTGAGTGGGTGCTCGAGACAGTGGTATTGAGGAGAGACATCAGACGAAGAAACAAATCCTTCTTGCCCACATGTTTTTCCATTGGCCTTAAATGGAGTATATACTTAACATCCCCATAATATTTTTTTTTATACAATATTACAACTGATTCAGAGATCATCTAGTAATTTATCTTTCTTAAATTAAGTTCTCGGATTAAGATGAGTAACCTATTGGTTACTCATTTTATAATACTTTCTTATTCTAAAACAAACTGCCCAGCTCCAGCGGTTTCTGCCTTTGGAGTCTCCTCACTCCGTTAGTGGTGTCCAACATACGACGGATATCTGCATTTTCGTGTAGAGATAAGCGCTGTACGTGTTTCCTTGCTTGGTTCTTTATTTCATCGGTCACGTATTCCATGTTCAAGTCTCTATGGAGGTTGTCATTCCTAATGTACCATGAGGCATTCACAATCCCTCGTAGCACTTTATTTTTGAAGCATTGTATCATTTGTACATTGGTCTTCTTGGCACAACCAAAAATTTGGATACCATAGGTCCATACTGGTTTTAGCATTTGCCTGTATAGAAGCAATTTTTTGTGTATTGAGAGCTCAGAATTTCTACCCATGAGCCAGTATATTTTTTTATATTTGATGTTTAACTCTTCTTTTTTCTTCTTGATGCGTTCTTTCCATCTTAGCTTAGCATCGAGGGTCATACCAAGGTATTTAGCTGTATTTGCATATGGAATTTGGTTTGAGTTGAGGACCACGGGAATACAGTTTACAGTTTGATTTGTAAAGTTGACGTGTACTGATTTGGCTTCATTTAATGAGATGCGCCATTTTTTAGTCCAGTTGCTCACCGTGTTAGCTGCACTTTGAAGTTTGCTTGTTCCTTCCGAAATATCTTTTCCAACTGCTTGAATAGCTGAATCGTCTGCAAATGTTGCTACTGTAGTACCTTCAATATTCGGTAAGTCTCTCGTATAAAGAATAAACAGAATAGGTCCAAGTACGCTACCTTGTGGTATACCTGCTGATATTCCTTTTATTTCAGAGTACTTATTATCAAATTTGACTCTAAAGTGTCGATCAGCTATGTACGATTTAAGAATTTGATAAATTTGCTTAGGCAGGTCTCGATGCAGTTTAAATTCAAGCCCTTGGTGCTCAACTTTGTCGAAAGCTTGAGCTACATCTAAGAAAATACTGGAGCATATTTTCTTATTCTCAAGTGCATCCTAGAGTGTATCCCCATAATAATTAGAAAAAATAAAACTTCTGATACAAATATTTAATTAAATTAAAACAATCATTTTTTTATTCTCTTATAATAATTAAATTAGGTAATTATTTAAGGTACATTTTTTATTAATTTTACATCATAAATTTAAAAATTATAAAAAACCAACAATATACGCAACATTTATTTTAACAATTAAAAACACGTCGAGCATCATTGGCAGTCCGCAAATATCGCAATGCAATAATGCGAGCATAATGGAATATGAAATAATTTCTGGAAGCTTCTAAGTTTTTAAAAATTTGCTCGCATTCCGCTCGTATACTTTTATTATAGGTATAATAGGTAGTAATAAAAAAATTGAGAACATTTTCTAAAGATTAATATAATTCGCTAGAAGTAAAAATTATAGCTGCTTCTTTTAAATTTTATATATGTAATAACTTTAAGAGTTCTAAACTTACCTTAAAGAAAATAAAATAATAATCATTAAATAAAAAAATTAAAGGCGACGACAAAAATCATCGCCATTCGGCCATTTGATAGCGCTGAGACTCGTATTCAACGTGTGGGCTACATACGCAGTGCTTATAAGCAAACGCACGCAATATTTATAATATCCGCTTAACATAATTTAACAAAACAAAATTAATAATAAAATTAATAAATTAAATAATAAACAAAAAAAAAATATTTTAAATCTGGTAATTATCGTTTAAAGCGAACCGTTTCAGAATTTTTATAAATTTCGAATGTATTTGGAACGCTTGACTAGTAGGCAACATGACGTTAGGCCGGTTGTAAATTTTCCTAACTCGGACATGTGCAGTGTTTGTCGTGGAATGTCGATTTTCTCCGATAGAATTTGTGATGATACTGGTATTTCCTCGATATGCCGATGAATCAAAGTACCGTTAATGTGCAATACATTGGCCGCCTTCTCCTCCGATAGCGTTAGCGTTTGATATGAAAATGATGCTTCTCGCTCAATCCGTTTTAGTATCTCATGCGATTCGGTTGAATTACTAACGCATAATAGATCTGGACTTGCCATTGACACGTAATATTTAAGGTGATGATGTTCTGACACCTACACGGGAAAAGAGAAAAAAGAAGCATTAATAAAATCGTGCATCGTAAGCAGTCTGTATTAGAAAATTTGAAGCAAATTTCCTCCAATGTATGTAAAAACGATGAAGATGACTAATCGAAAAGCATCCAAATACGCAAAGCAAAATGTGATTTTGTGCCGTTTCGGGAAATAACCACCGTTGATCATTTTTAAAAGATTAGTAGCATTGTTAGATAACGTCTAAATAATTAAAACAAAATAAAATTAAAAACCAACACACTAAACTAAAAAATAAAAATAAAATGTTAATTTAATCAACCGCGAGATCGCACTCATTTAATTATCACACTAATTTGGTTAAAATAATTTAGCAACGCCAATTAACTCGATCACAATTTGATTGTCATCTAGCCATTCATGCATTGGGAAATGGCGTCATACAGGGAGGCACACTGAAATCTCGAAAACTAAAATCAAATGTTCAACCACACCTCGTACACACTTGCCTTTCGTTCGCGCTCGCTCTAAAAAATTTTGTGTGCGTGCTGAAAATTAGAAAAATCATTTTCATCGTTATGAACAGGAAAAAATCGATTATTATAAATGTTACAATGGTGCTCTTAAAATTAGCAATTTGCTTAACAAAATTGTTCTTCGTCCAACACTGTAAAAAATTTATGAATTAAATTATTTTTAAGAATTTGTAGTTTGAGATTTTTAGTTTTGTTTTTCAAAGTGGGTGATGATAGCGCACTTCTATGTCTAAATGATTTAATTTGTCATCGGAGGTCATGATAACTAAGATTAATTACGAAATAAGTGTGGCTAAATAGCATGATTTATACGCTCCATTTAATTGGGATACTAACATGTTGTAATCTATAAGAGTGGTGGTTGTTGCGAAACAAGTTAAGTTGCGGCATCAGTTTACTATTAAGGTTTGTTATCATCACCCTTTGGTGAAGATGATTCTTTGCCGAGAGAGGGTGATGACTATCTCGTTCCATAGTCTTAACCAAGAGGTATGGGTTCTGAGCGAGTGACAATGACAAATTAAAAAGTTTGCAATCGCTTGTAAGCAATGTTATTGCCCTCAATAGTCGATTTAATAGTGTGATTTATCAAATGACCGAATGTCGAAGGGCCGAATTTCAAAGGGCCGAATGTCGAAGGACCGAATGTCGAAGGGCCGAATGTCAAAGGGCCGAATGTCGAAGGGCCGAATGTCGAAGGGCCGAATTTCAAAAGGCCGAATGTGTCAAAGGGCCACATGTCGAATGGCCGAATGTGTCGAAGGACCGAATGGGTCGAATGACCGATTTTTTTTTTGTTTTTAGAAATACATTTTTTTAGTTTTTTATTTAATTTTATTATTTTTTGTACGATATACCTAATGGGCCAAGTGGAGAAAAATAAGTAAATGCGTTTACTTCAATTTGAGAATATATTATCAATTTAAAAGAATATTTGTACTAGAACTAGTAGAAAACGGTTTATGAGCCGAGTACTACTTAACTGTTACTCCACCAATTTTAATTATGTTTTGTTTAATCTGCACTGATAAAGTTGTTTGACAAAATAAAATTAAAGTAAAAGCATTTACTTATTTGTATTCAATAGGCCCATTATCAGAAGGCTGATATAAGGCCGAATGTCTCAGGTTGCGCATGACAAAATTTTCCTTCACCAAAATGTATCGCAAATTGGATACGTGGAATTTCATGAATATTCAACGATGAAAAATAGTAAAATACTTAAATTCATAAGAAATTCATTAATGTTTAATAAAAAAGAATTACAAAATATTTTATAAAACAACAAATTTAAAAAATTATATTTCTAAAAACAAAAAAAAAATTGGCCCTTCGATATATTCGGCCCTCCGACATTCGGCCTTTTTAAATTCGGCCCTTTGTACATTCCTTATGAATTATATTGGTTCAACACCATAAAAAATAATGCGACACTCGACTCATATAAATTTTGGCTAATAAAAATTTGGGAAAAAGTGTCATTCGTCGATCTGAATTACTCCACTGACACGCTTTTGGTAATCCCTTGAGGAAATAATTTACAAGATTTTTACAAAAATTTCTGGTTTTCTGCCCTGAAATAAGAATTGATGTAATAAATTGAGAATAATATTTCCGTATAGAAACTTACTAAGAAATTTATTCCCAATTTGATTTTGTTTCTAAAAAAAATACCACAAGCTTTTACCAGATATCGTAAAAATTGCTATCGTAAAAATAGGCTAAGAAAAATGAGACGACACTTGTCATTCCACTCTCCCAAAGTCTAGGTACGTATCATTGAGCGGACTCAATCTCGGATCTAAAAATGGGATCCTTGTTTTGGTTGGAGATTATGGGCTCATACGAAATGCTATATTCGAAAATGTGTTGGGGCTCGAGACCTTTGGATTAAAGCATTCAGACAGTCATGGACATTCTTGGACACCATTGAATCTGGAGAAAAGTAGCCAAATGTTCAACAATCTAAATGTTGACTCAATGGCCAAACGGCACTCGTCCGTCAAATCATTTAAAGTTATTATTACTGAAACATATAAGTGGAACATAACGTTAAGCCTTACATGACCGAAGCAACTTGATCATGTTCATCGAAACATTATTTAGCTGTGGTCTATGTTGTTACCGAACCGCACGTATCTGACCCTGAAGTAAATTTTTCGTGTTCGAAATAAACTCTTGCAATCCTTAGGACATCATTATATCATTGTGAACTTTACAATGGACACTTTACTTTAAACAAATACTTGTTTGGAATTCGGGTTCCGCGAGAGATGGTAAAATTGCAGTATTTTGAAAAAGAGCAATACTTTCTCATTCCAGAAAGTAAACGGTTGAATATAACCGAACACTTCATCAAATGTTTTTAAAGTATCCTTTAACCATAGAATAAGTACATAAGAATGATAATTTTCTTGTATTAAAATGGCATTAGGCATATAATTGGGTACTGGCGTATAATTGCTAACGCAGTACGAGACAACGATATATTTAGGATTGTTCGCCTTTCCTTGTTACACAATATTGAAAGTAAACGAAAACTTTTGAATTATATTCCTGTGAAGTATGCTTTGCATAAATATAAAATGGGAAACGAAGTACGAAAAATAACGAAAAGTATAATTCATAAAAAATTAAAATTATACATTCAACCATACTCGTAAATTGAAGCAAAAAACTATGCAGCCGCATATACATATAGAAAAAATAATTATCGATCTATTTTACTTTATTTGTTTAATATTATTTTTATATGTATATAGAATATTTTATTTTTTATAAATGTTCATTATACACACACAGATAAACAAATAAATCGTGCGGTCGTTTTTAATAACCCGACAGTATGATCATTGTCACATTGTGTTGTTTTGTTATTGTTTCCTTCATTCAAAAGTTTTCGTTTACTATATAGTCGAGCAAAAAAAAAATGCGAACGTTTTTTTCTTGTTTTCAATATTGTGTAACAAGGAAAGGCGAACAATTATAAATATATCGTTGTCTCGTACTGCGTTAGCAATTATACGCCAGTACCCAATTATATGCCTAATGCCATTTTAATACAAGAAAATTATCATTCTTATGTACTTATTCTATGCTTTAACGGTACAATTTGGTTTAAACATTTGTTTATACAACAAGGGTATAACAAATTAAAATTTCACAACCATAAATGATAAAAATCTAATTTAGCCCGGATTTTTATAGTAAAAAATCGGTGATAATTCCATCGAATGTAACCCCTGGTTTGATCTGCGGTGAGGATCGTCCTGGAGATCGCGGCGTGATAGCAACTCTCTTAACCAACGCACTACAATCGAAGACAAAGTTCAATTAAGCCGATCATAAAGGGTGATCCAATAAGAGCTTCCGGAAGTTTTTTTGAAATAAAACGCATTAAAATCAATTTAATATGGTTTATGACATTTAATGTTTGAAAATAATTTCTTTTAAATGTTGTCCGCGAACGAGCGAGTCTGAGCCTTAGATGATCCATTCTATGGGTCCAATTTTCGAGCACTCTTTCGAGCATTTCGGCCGATATTCCGTTAATTACGCGTGTTATGTTTGCTTCAAATGCAGAAATCGATTGTGGTTTATCGATATAAACAAGTGATTTCAGATACCCCCATAAAAAATAATCTAACGGCGTCAGATCACAAGATATTGGAGGCCAATTCACGGGGGTCCGTTTCTTGATATGATGTTCTCATTTAATTTTCTTTCAATAAATCGATGGTTTGGCCTGCTGTGTGGCACGTTGCATCATCCTGTTGAAACCACAAATCGGCTACACCAGTATCTTGAATTTTTGGCAATAAAAATTCATTGATTCATTCATTGATTCAAACTAAGATGCCACAATGTGCCATATGAGAGACCCAGAGTTTGAGAACGACGACGAATTGATTGATTGCGGTCTTCACGTACACTTTCAGCTGCAGCAGCAATATTCACATTAGATAGGCTTGTACGCACTCTAGTCGGTTGATGAATATCCAATAATGAAAAAGTGGTTCGAAATTTATTGATTGTTTCGCGAATAGTGCGTTCAGTTGGACGATTATAAAAACCATAAAATCGTCGAAGAGCACGGAAAAAAAATTTTCACTGAACACTGATTTTTGAAATAAATTTCCACTATTTGTAAACGTTGTTCTCGCATAAGTCTATTCATGGTGAAATGTCATTGAATACTGAACACAAATGTCATATGAACGTGACAGTTGTCACGCATGAATACCAATGAGAATCTCAATTGGAAAAAGTACCTCCTATTGGATCACTCTTTATTATTGTAAATGCAGATGCATGCACGTGGATAAAATAATAAAGATGTGCATGTACAACGAAACTCAAACTAGACTTAATCGGAAATGATTACTTAATGTAATTACCGTATTATAAACATTGTACTTTATGTATAAGAATTACATCAACCGCTAAAATAAATAATTTCCACATTGTTGAGGTATTTGTGAATCGTAATAAAACGGAATTCCAACTTAAAATATACCGGGCGCCAACTACAAAGTTTAAGTTTTACTATTATTATAAACTATTTAGCGCGAGATCTCGGAAATTTTCAAACGGTTTTATCACATTAAAGAAAAACATAAAATCCCAAACTACAATAATCTCAATTAAATTGTTTTGCTTGCATGTACCAACCAGTCTAGTCAATCATATTATGTATATATGTTATTTGTTGTTGTATTAAAATGTAAACTAAACAATCAAAAGTTTTAAGTGATCATCGCATACAAAATTCGCGTTTTAAAAACGACGTAAATTTAGATTTACATAAACAGAGAACGAAAAACCAAATAGAAAAAAGTATTGAAGCGTTGAAACGATCAACCCAAATGAATGCGAAACGTGAATATTTGTTCTTCATTCAGCATAATAATAATAATAAATGTATTTTTCAACTTTAATTGAGGTTAAATTAAAGGTCGTATTTTTAAAAAGCAATAACACAACATTAACTGAAATGATAAAACAAAAATAGTTTTGGTATACTTTGATATCATTACGAGATGATCTACTATTCGCGTGGTTCAGTAACAAATCGGTTTAAAAGCAAATTTGTAAAGCTACTCGCATTTATCGTTTTGTTGCTGCATTTTAAGTGGAGATCATCGATGATATCAAATTAATTGATCGTTTTCAGGGTGGAAAAATGTGATTCGGTGTGTTAATAAATTATTGAAATTCAATTATAGTAGAATGTAGAACCCTAACCAGATAATCTAGAAAAACATATGAATTAAATAATATCAGGTTTCTTTCAGAGGAATGTATTGTGTGTGGTTTATTGCAATTTCAATAATTCACATAACACCACTGCATCAATATTTGTTCCATTTTAACGATCAATAAAAATTCCGCATTTTACTTTATAACGTGGTAGCATAATAATCTTATTTTTAGTTTAAAAATAAAAAAAAATGTAATCTTGACAATTATTTATATAAGAAAACCTGAATTTCTTTTCCTTCGATTTTATCCAAAGTTAATGCATTTGAAGGACTTTTTATTTCTTCGACCTATATGTATTGTAACAAATAATTGGTACACATAAAACACATAATATTATGTACAAAGAAAAATTAAAAAATAATTTAAAAAATAGTATAATTCTAATTTCTAATACACAAAAAAGTTAAATATTTTAAAAAGGATCTATAGATAAAAAAATTCAATAAAATGGAATCGATATATTGATTCGATGTTTCTTCTAAACACATTTCATTGATAAAATAATAAATACATACAATTTTTTTAGTAACTAACCTTAATTGGAACACAAGGATATTCTGGAAATGCTGCCGCAACAGCACGGGCACCTTCTTCATTTGTCCACTGCGATATACCGACAAAAAATTCTTTGCCAGTAAACAGTACATCTCCACCATCTAATTTGGCATTTTGGTTGGCTATCTCTATTATTGGAAGATCTAATTCTTTTTTTAGTACGGCTCGGATACTCTCCACCTGGAAAGAAATTAAATAAACTCGATTTAGTAATCTAGGCTGTTTTTTTTAAATCTTGAAATTTATAATATTTTGACTTCAGCTGGGTTATTGATCGTTTCAAGATTAGGTACCATGAAACCACATAAACTCGCTTACAATTTATAGTTCCAGACGAATTCAGAAGAAACAGTAGTAATTATTTAATAAAAAAAAATCAGAAAATATGTAAAAATACATGAAATCACAAATTTTGGAAGTCATGATTTAATTTTATGACTCTTATGTTTTGAATGGGTAGTCTTGACTAAACAAAAATTGTTTTTGACCATGATTTTTTTCTGTTGCTGTTGTTATTAAAGACACAACCCACACAGAAAATAGTGTTTTGTCGATTTAGTTTCCACATTTGTTTCCCAAATGAATCGTCCACGCTAGACGACAAGTATGTGACATGTCCTAAAACCATCCTTTTTCATGACAATGTCTTAAGCGAAACATGTATGACATGTCTTCGACGTTTCTCATTTTATAACGTAGTTTTAAAATGACGCATAGGTAAACAATCGAAAGAAATGAAAAAATTACAATTCATTTCGTGCTCAATGATTATTATTATTATGACATAAGGTATCATCTTGTTTGTCGAATAGGGAAGTCAGCCTTTGTAATTGTTCTGTTCGGAAAATTTGGACATATTAAATTTTGCTTATAGTCACGAAATTACAAAGTTCAGCCAGCAAAGCAACAGCCTAATATTATATATCAAATGATTATATATTACATTCAAAATAAATTAGGAAGATTATTCTATATCTAAATAAAATGTTAGGATTCATGCCAGATATATCACATATAATTCATCTCAGACACGTCACATGAAACTAATCCTTCATGATTTATAACATACGATTCATCTCAGACACGTCACAAGCGAAAATTAGTCCCAATCGCTGATAAATATCTATATACGTGTTATGCTTGACTGTCGCTAATGAGTCATTGGTGTGTCGTCAGTAACTTTCCTGCATAGGTGTCATATTTTGACAAAAAAATTGAACATATGATGTTGTATGATGACGATTCATCGATAATTACCGTAATGCTGCTGTTTCTTCAAACATTTTTGTAAATTACAATCGGATGAATAGTCGTTTATTTATTGATCCAATGAAAATCCTATGCTGCATTTTGCATTATAAATGCATAATTTTCTGCAAAGTCACAAGAAACAAGTGCTTCTGTCGGGCCCAGAGTTAACTTTTTATTTTTTTATGAAATTAGATTGTTGTAGTAGTGAAACAAAGCAATGAGGAATAAGATTTCTCAGCTTCATTATGAAATAATCCAGAAATTCACATAATAGTTTTGAATATTTTTCCAAATTGTAGTATCGACCAGTTGAAACCCATTGGCTGAACAATAATTCAGCACCCAGTTTAGTTCCATAAACTCAACATTTTGATGTATTAAAGAAAGGCAAACTGAAGGCATTTTGCTACATCCCGGTTCCACACAGTTTATAGAACAGTAGAGAAAATTTAGATAATCTAATATTGTTTTTACTGATAATCCTTATTATTTCGAAAAGATAAGTGGGCTGTTCCTGATTTGAATATTTTTAGCTATTTGTACCGTATATTGCATTGTGTTGAACTCTTTCTAGAATTGTTGTACAGTTAGCCAAAATTTATTTAAATACTAATCGATTACAGTTATTATTCTCGTTACCTCCTTGCAATGTAGTATTAAATGAAACGTTTACATTAGGAGATTCCGAGATTATAATTTTGTTCGTATTGGTCTAATCTAATTTAGTTTGTTGAGCGAATATTGAACTCAGGCTTATTAGATTCTAAGTGTGATTCCATTTTCTTAGTCCAATGCACTATTCCGACGTCTGTTAGACCCTCACCATAAGATACAGCCCTGTATGGAGCTAGAAGCAAGCTTTTGTATATCTCCTAGAAGGTCCTCTCAGTGTCTATGTAGAATTCTGTGTAGAATTCTAATAATCAAATCACTTCAGCGATATATTTGGAACATCTAAGTTATATGCCAGAATATCCTCGTGCTTATGGCTGACTTAGTCCCATGAGTTCCAGGGGGTAAATTCCGACAAAATGACAATTTGTCGTGACATTTGCTTATTGGTACAAATTGAAGTCAATGAAAATTTACGATTGACAACTGTTTAGATTTTTGTATAATCTGGTTTATGATAATTTTTATTTTCACCGAAAGAAGTAGCTTGACAAAAAAAAATTCTCCGATACTGCAAATATTTTAATAAAAACACACCACAACAACAAAAATATTTGTATTTCTTACAGCCAAAATATAATTTTTCAAACTATATAATGAAAACTAACTCTGCCTTATGTTTTGAAATCTTCCTCAATAAGTATTCATAATATTCTTTAAGATCAATCAGAAATCTTTAATATTTAAACATTACGTCAAAATATAAATCATAACTATTGTAAAAAAATTGAATTAAAACTCACCGAAAAAAACTTATTGTTTCTGAACTATTTTTGTTGTTATTAATATTCACTTTATTAAAATTGTAACACGTATCAACAACACATTTAAATAGTTTAGACATTTTAAAGTCACCTACAACTTTTCACTAATAACTTTCAAAACGAAATAAGGTGTATTTTATGTAAACACGGTAAACACAAAACTAGAAAAGAAAAACAAGAAAAACAAAAAATCGACAGAAGTAGCACCACGTTCTTTATATTCTTTCCCAATACATTTTCTGTTTTACACTCTCTCTATATATAGTTATTAATACTCGAAGGAAGAATTTTTCCAGTCAGAATTTTTCCCTTAGTATGGAAACAAAAAATTCCTTCTTTTCCCATAAATTTGAAAATTCAGTGTTTTTTTGCTGAAAATTGACGGACATACGTGCTTCCTTATGAGCTTGGAAACTTGTTTTCGCCAAAAATCGACATCTCTAATGACGGTAATGACGATTTTTGATTAAACAAGACTAAACTTTTTCCCTTAGTTTTATGCTTCTAGCTTATTACGCTAGTCGGGTCTAAGCAACTAAAAATCTCTGTTTGTATGGAAAATTAACCAGCTATTATGCTAATAAGTAACGTGAAGCGAACGAAATAATAAAAAACTATCATTTTGAGTCGTGTGAATTTTTGGGGCAACTGGAAAAAAACATAAAATACGCCTTTGTCGTTTGCACTGACTATCGATAATTACAATATTACATATTTTGGTAAGGCACCCAACTATGAATACAGTCACTGGAAATGACCCGACTAGCTAGATCGAGGTGTGCATTTTCTATTTTGCTAACTGACGTTTTTGTCATTCTACTTCTTTGAAGTCGATCGAACTCCAGTTGCGCTTTTTACATCAAAAAGCAATTTCCGGGTTCCTCATAAACTTCATTCACCGAGGATAAAAGTAACCCTCATAATATTTCACCAGCTTGCCATCATTCTTTTGTTTTTTTGTTAGAAATATACAGGAGTGGTATAGAGATAGATAAATTCGTTATCGTACGGAAATACAACCGTAATATCACGTTTAATTAAATAATTGTACAATAATCGAAGTCGTATCCGTATAAATAATTTAAATGCGTTAACTAATTCATTCATATTCATTCGACATAGCAATATTATTCGATATTATTCGCAATATTATTCGATATTATTCTATAACCGTTCCAATCGTCCCGGATGCTCGTGTTGCTTAGCGAGGAAATAGAAAATAAATAGTTAATTTAAAAAATTCTAAATAATAAATAGCCAGATGTTAATTCGAATTAACTATTGGACTAAGGTGTTACCCAATTAAAAATGGCCTACATTAAAAATCATGAGATGGATGAAACTAGTATTGAATATGGCAATGATCTAAATTTTTCTATGATAATTCACCGACATAAGACTGTATTTATCAGTGTACCTTACATCAACGAATTAAAAGAATTTTAATTTAAGATTCTACATTTTTGGTTATTATTACCAAACACAATAAAACAAATTAAAAACAAAATTTTAAAAATGAATTCTATTCCATAACAACCCCGAAAATAATAAACCAGATGAGATTAAAAATTCAATTTATCTAATTCCTCAAACATGTCATAATCCACGTACCCCATTACTAATCAAAAGGACATTTGTGCTATATTCTCTTAAAACTACTCCTAATATTTTTTGTACATAAATCTTCATTAAGTGTGTTTCAACAGACGATTTATAGAGCCAAACAGTATTTCGCCATTTATATTAAACCGCCACCACCACTGCTCACTAATATACTCATTTCGATTAGTTTAATTGAATAATTTAAGATAATAGAGACATTATTTTGTTGGTATTACGTACTGTGCCAGAATTCCCCTAACGTAGCACAAAATTTTTATGGTCTTATCATCCGAGAATAGAAGTTAAAAAAATCGAATTTAATGAAAATTGAATTTTTCGGTATGCGCACATAGAAACCAGCTGGAAATTATAAACATTACTTGAGAACAGTGGTGTTATTGTAAATAATCTGTCTGAATGCTTCACGTCATTGTTTTTCTTCGATGTTTTAATTTTATTTCGCTTTTCGGTGCCTTCTAATGTTTGTTTTTAAGAATTGTGTGTGTACGCGTAGAGAAATTTTGATAGAGTTAAATAGATCCATAAACAATAAATATCATAATGTATCTATGTAGATATAGATATAACAGCAGAGTGATTTAAATTAAGATTTATGTGAAGTGATGAAACAATTTGGGCATGTGATGGGGGTTATTTAGATAATTTAGATGGATAATTTAGGAAGATAATTTAGGTTTTGAAAGGCGTGGGCTCAATCAGCTCACCTTGGATTGGATTGTTAAATAAGAAAAATAATTTCGCTCCGCGTGATTTTTTTTGTGACCAATTTTGTTGAATAATTACCTTTTTGTCAATATTGTAATTTTTTAATGTTAAAATTTTAATTCACACGAATTCATGAAAGAAGAAAAAATGCTCGCGTACATTTTTGGTTTATCTATATTATAATTAAATAATTAATTACTTTTATTTATAATATGTGAAAAAATCAACATATTTGAGTTAATTATTTTCAACAAATTATATTGCATACGATGCGAACTATGCGAAGACATTTCAAAAATGATTTTTTTTTGTCAATTTGTCACACATACATAGGCTGATGCCACACTAGGGTAACTGGTTTCCGGTAACTTCTTCGTCTGTTTCGCATTTACTTATATTTTATTTATTTATTTATTTAAAGAAAGAAATCTATTTTGTAATTTACATGTATGATTTCAGATTTTTTACAATACACAGTTAAAACAGTAATTTCAAACAAAAAACTTAAAAAAAGAATAAACCAAATTTTAGTTTGGCAATTAAAAATTTAAAAAATAGTTATTCAAGTTATTTTTAAAATTATTCTTTGACAAATTAAAGTCAAATAGGTCGTCAATTAATTTGAACGATTTAGACATTCTATTAATGGGGTTGTTTTCTCCATAGTTAGTAGAATGTTGTTAGTAGCCATATTCGGCCCAAATTCTTATTATCGTTCGCTTTATAAATTATTTAATAACATGTTCGCATATAAAAAGAAAACCGTTAAGGTTTTCAAGATTTAATTTGATTCACGAACAAAGAGGAGAAACTTAGATAAAACAAGTAAATATAATGCAAATTGTTGTTGTAATGCAATTTGTTGTTGTACAGGCATTTTGAACTTTGTTGGCTCGGCTCGAGAGTCGAGCAAATTCCATGCGGCCGACTTGATTTTGCGCGTAAGAAGTGCGCGATCATAAACATTTATATGTGAAACATAAATAAATGTTGCTGTTTATGTTGCCTTTCTGAACCTAATTTTACAAGTTTATCGGGTTTTATTCGGACATGAGCCCTTCATGAGCCACTTATAACTACGTAGTTACGTACGGTATTATCTGTATATCATATTATATCATTATCAGTCAAATAGATTTAACGTTCCATTTCTAGTGCATTCCAAATAAGTAAAACTTCCATAAATGATGAGTTTATGACCAATCACCAAATAGAAACAACAAATGAAACATAAGAGCCAAATCTGAAAATTCTAATAAAAAACCAAAATTTCTAAAGTGTTGAACAAAACAATGCTCGACTCATCAAACACTGGTTTTTTGATAATTCCAATTGTCATACACAAAAAGATGTAGTTGATTTTGATGGGCAGTGAGTAATAATCCTAGAGATGGGTGATTTGACTAGGTTGTATTGGGTATTTTTACGCGTGAAGTCAAAAAGTGGCTATCGAACAATCCACATGTACCCTACCCTACCAATTTACACAAAATAAGAATAATGTAAGTATTTTCGACGGTCAATGATATATATAACCCTAGAGTTAAACTTAAATCTAACTAAGACGTCATAAATCACAAGCCTAAAGAAATGCAAAGAACCAGTAGGCATTAGTGCAACGCGTCAATTAAACTGCTGCTGTTCACAAAAAACAAAAAAGTAGGTGGTTTGCCGACCAGTGATAATCGTAAAAATCTTAGGTAAAGGCAGGTAAAACCAACGTTTGGCGGGTCGCACAAATATGCTCATTGGTTCGGTACATTACCTAGGGTTAGTACTTACGGCGGCTTAGTCAGGTCCGCTTACCCATCTCTAGGATTGCTTGTCAATGGGCGTTACAATCACCTATACTTTTGCTTGTATATGGTGCATTTAAATTAACGAAAAACCATTATTTTACAGATCCCGCTAACATGCTGTTATCGGCACCTTCCTAGTTATTTGTACTTTATTAGAATTTTTCAAAATTCCCTATTATTCTAATTTATGCACTTGTTTTGTCTTAAGCTTACAGACACTTTTACTTTATTTTACTTTTTGATCGAGATCTTTGTATAGGATTACCACATTCGGTATGTCGCCGACGTCAAACAAAGTTATTTTAAAAAAATCCATGGGTGTGTGTTAACTGTGTCGACTTAAAGTTTGTAGCCTCTCTAAAGCCCAGCAGGAGCGGCTGAACGGGGTGAAATTTTATAATTAAATTTTTCCCATAAAGTGGAAATCGATCGGCCGGGAGTGGTAGCTTCCATAAGAGCTTTTTCGTTTTCTGCAAATATTTTGAAAGGAATATCATTTACGAAAAAAACGACTATGAACTAAAAAATCTTTAATTAAATTTGCTATATCACCGGTCCAGATCAGTTTTCCAAAATTTAAGCGGAAATGACGGGTTTTGACGAAAAAACTGTTTTTAAACATAAAGTCGGTCCCTGTACAGCACATAGACGGATAGATGGATTGGCATGAAACCTCATACTTATAAGCTTTTTCGACTAATTGAGACGATGCACATCCCAGTGCTTTACGAAAAAAAGATTGTAAATTAAACTTCAACTCAAATTGGGTCAGATCATTTTTTAAATTTTACCGGGAATGACGAGTTTTGATAAAAGAACATTATTTCAGCAAAATTCTATGGATTGATTACTCGAAATGAAACTTGATACTTCAATTTTTTCCATTAATTGGGAGATTCTTGCTAAATTTGTTGAAATCTGTGTGTACCGAAAGTCACAGGTTTCATGGAAGCTATTTCAATTTTTGCGTTGACGTTGGCAAATTTAGCATTTACAAAAAGTGACAAAGGATTAAAATGTTCATATAAATTTAAAGATTAAATTTTTAACAAGGGTTGACTAGGTGTTTTCCTGAAATTCAAATATAATTTTTCAATTTAGAAATCAAGAGTGGCGTATTCGGGATCAATGTAATGTATGTATACATTCGTGATAAAAGAAAGTTGCGTGTTGTCACAACATATTCAGAGCTCCATTTTTAAATTTCGTTTCAACTAATCTTTGTTAAAAGTGAATTTTACAATTTTGACTGTTGACAGGTTTTAAAAATGTGTTACATACTTCACGCTGCCACCGTTGCATACTTTGGCTCAGTTTTTAGACAAATCAGAATTGAAGTACAACCGATATCACCTATTTCAGCTTTAAAAATAAAAGGAAAAGCTGAGATCTAAAATGCCTAAGCGTTGTTAAAATCTTACTGTATATGTGAGATGGTACCGAGAGATTGTCTTATTTTACGAAAGAGTTGACATTTTTACGGGCTTGTCAGCAACATACGTCAGTAAATTTTGGTCGTCAATAATTAATCGAATTTATAAATTTATTTAATAATCGGTTTAGTACGGATGGCAAGACTTCATACAGTAGTTGCATACAAATGGTGTGTGTGTAATACCTTTCTTTGATATACAGAGGAAGTTCATTATAAACAAAGTAACACAAAATTATATCTTAAATTTCATATCACGTAAGTATTTGTGTTTACATTCTAGTTGGTACTATATATAAACGGAAGAATATACATAGTACAAGATCCGTTATCCGTAAATTCACACTTATTTACGGCATTGTATAATAAAAATAAATCACAAACAAAATAGTTCAATTTAATTATGAATATCGGCGAAACAAAGGTTATCATCTGTCTCGAAGCGTTTGATACTTTATTAAGAATATCTTTAATTAGTGCTAATTCGTACTTAAATATATCGTATCATAAGATCTAGTAAAAATATAGATTAAAAACACATATGCACATTGTGTACATACACATTGTTTCGATTTATAATGTGAGAATCTCTCTAATGTTCGTACGCGAGTATGTTATAAGGCCATATACGCGTATAGAATATAATACAACACATGATAATGGGTTAAAGACCAATGTTCATAGACGAAAATTAACTTTTATGTATTGTATGTAAATAATATTTATAACAGAACCATAATATATGTATGGGAAAAATTAACTCATAAAATAAAAAAATATAGGTCATATATAAGTGGAAACTCACGATCGTAATTAGAAAAACATAAGGAAAATGGTTATAAGAGAACGGTATTTACAAAGGTTTTTCTTGAAAATATGAAAAATAATATGTATTTTCAAAATTATAGCTCACTGATTCATTTGAATGAAAGAAATTGAAAAACGATCAATACATTTCAAGCCGCAGCAGAACAACACTTACCACATACGAACAAGCGACGTCGATCTCGAAAGGTGGTCTCAAGAACTGTGTAATATTTATTCATCGTATGATATGCAACAGCATTGCTATTTTATCCGATTTACTGTTTTACTCACGTGTAATCAATTAACACTGGACACACTACGGCTACAAGTAACAAAACAAAAACCCTCTACAAGAGCGGCGATATCTTCAAAGTAGATTACGCGAAAACAAAAAACATCCCCAACTTATATGGTCGAGATGTAATTCGAAAACCGCAAATTTTCACACTCAGCTCATTTTACCGCATAATACGGAAGTCGCATAAAATTCACATACAAAATCCAAGGTCATATAAATCTTATCTATAAACTCATGAAAATTAAAAGATTTACCGGATTACATCTCCCACATAGAAATAATAAATATTTTATGTCGATATAAAATTCTCGTTAAAATATTGATGAGCACGTTAATTACGCGCGCGGGCCTACGTAATTCCCCATAAAATAATTCCAAAACAAACAACTATACATATTTACAAAACCTTAAATTTCTAATAATTTTTAATAGCCAATACTATAAATTATGTGCGTTTTGTTCTTGGTCTTCGTAACGATAGAATACTAAATTGCTAAATGATGTTAAACATAAGTTTTTCTTTGAGTTTAAGGATTGTGAGCGCGAGTATCGATAAATCAAAATCATTATTTGGCCACATGCCAATGGTGAATACGGTTAAACAACTATAAAGTACGTATGTGTATAATAAATTAACATCAATGAAAATAATGATTTAAATGTTACCTCTTTTAAACGTTTATGGCCACCGGGCCGTGTGATTAATGCAATGCCATTGCATACAACAGCTGTGTCATCAACGAATGCACATTCTGGTTGGGTTTCGTCTGGCGGTAGCTCTATTACATCTAGCCCTAGGTCCCGCAGTAACCTGTGAATATTATAAAAGAATAAGAAATATTAAATTGTTGCGTGTCAATTGGTATAAACATTTGACCCCACCTTATCTAATTTCATGGAGTGATGATAAATATTTTTCTTAATTGACATACATACAATGAAATAGGGGCAAAGGTCTTCCAAATTTAACGTGATTAACACCCATTGCAATATATTGCTACAAATTGTTTATTCAATTGCACGAAAATATTCGTGAAATGAATCCAAACCACAAAGTATAAGACTTTAAATTAATCGTTCTTCTTCTTTATCTTTAACATAGCATACTTATACTGTAGTATAATTTTTATTTCGTTTGACAAAAAAAAACTTTCAAGGCCACTAAAGCAAATTTTTGGAGTATTTTTTGCTTAAAACAAATTGCTTTTTTCGCAGATTGCCAAAGAAAAAGTATAAGTAGAAGAAACTAAATCTCGTGTTCTTTTGCATATGCAAAATATTTAGACTATGAACATTTTTAGCTTGGCTGACACATCGAGAACTTATGAAGTCGTCGATCGCGTAACGTAGCAATTATGTCGCATTTCGCGATTTTAATTTATGTTGTTCAATTTTTTATTGGATTAATAATGCTGCAGTTGTTTATACAATATGAAACTGATATTATAAAAACAAATTAATCCAGTTGATTAAGCATACATTTTATATACGAGGGTAGTTCCAAAAAATTTGGTATCAAGTAAAATTAAAAACAGTCATGTACCGCTAAGCGGTACCTCATAGGTGTACGTTTTTAGACGAAGTAATAAACAGTACAGTAGTATGACAGACCCTACATTACGAGATGTCATTTTCTTCTTATAACCAATATCAGATCAGCATTGGTTCTTCAGGTTAGCGTGGAATCTCGAAATCGAATCCTATATGCGCAAAATTATTATCATCTGACTTCGCTTAAGATCTGGAAGTAATTTTGCGTTTCGTAAAAATTTAAAAATAAAGTTTCTTTCTCACTCGAAAGCCATTTCTATTTCCCACAGTGAGACTCGATGATCCATTCAAACCTAGGGAAATACACGTTAGTGCGAGCACTGCAAGAGATCGTCTGTAAGTAGAACTTGCGATACGACTGATGGTTATACTTCATATATAACAGCGTACATTAGAACTAAGGAGAATTTGGAGCCGACAGGACATTAAACACATGCAATTGAAGACAAACCAGGATATGAAAAATGTGAGAGTAGTTACCAATTGATAACATTTAAGACTTTTAAGCAAAAATCGGTAGAAATGCATAAAACACATCACCTAATTTGTTACTTACTAGGTTACTTTTAATACATGAGAAGCCATAATTGAAACAGACAAGAATTAAAAATTTATTGGTAAACTATTTCTAATGAAATCGATCGGGTTATTGCCGTATTACTAGATTAAATTTACTCACTATATATCAGTAACTGAATCCCAACGCAAACAATGTAGGCAAGAATTTGTCTGACAAACTGAAATCCAAAATCCCGCTTCTCGAATTCTTGCACAATTATTTGAACAAGTCAAGAACAACAATTTAATAATAATATAAGTATGTATGCCCAGTGAAAGGCAGAAACATACTAACTTAGATAGAAATTACGAAATAGAGACTTTCGAAAAATTTAGAATTGCAATAAGGTAGATCATTTTTATATGTGAGAGTTTAGAAATCCTATAAATTTGGCCCAATTTCAAAGAGATAATTTTTCGACTTGAATACTTTTCGGATCCGACTCCACGACCTTCTACCCGACCACTAATTTGGCAATGCAGTAATATATTTTTATTTTCAGATAGGCTACATCCGGACAAGTGGTGCAGTGGTTAAAGCTTCGGCACTTGGACCGGGAGGTACTGGGTTCGAATCCCTTCAGAGGCTAGATGCAAATCGAATTTTCATCATCGATTACAATCGGTGATGTTAATAAACACAACTAAGACCCTCTGATGGAGTGCAGAATTCAGCGCCGACCCACCGTTCATGTCAATGTACAGGTTGACATGGAGCTTGCAATGTACAGGTGGTATACTGTAGTTGTGTGAGTAGGTGAATAGGTGAATGGGTTAATGATGTGGCGTGAATGCGTGGTATCACAATGGGTCAAAAAATGGCCTAAGTGTCAACCACTGAAACCTAAAACCTAGGCTACATTGCCTCGTAGGTCGAAATGTAATGGGATTTTAGTGAAGACGGAAATGACAAAACCTCTAAGTGATTCAAAATAAAAGTGCAATGTTATTGTGAAACTCATACCAAAAATAATACCAGAAATTTACTGTTAAATTAAAAAAAAAATCAAAACGGATTCGTATCGGAGTGAAATTGTCATTTCACATGAGATATCATTTTAAGATTAAAAAATCTCTTAACAGTTTCAAATGAACGTGTTTTCTAAATTCAAAAGTTGCTGAAAATGCTTCTACTTTTTTACTGTAGATACTAGAGATAACTCATACATAGTCCTCCGGTAAGTAGGACAAATTATGAAGATTTCTAAAGGTTTCTGGAACTGATTTGGGAAGGTCAATTAGAAAAATTCCAATTGGCGAAAATACCAAAATTTCCAATTGAGCAAAGAGTTGGGTATTAAAAATTTTGAAAACCATGGTGGAATTCATTATAAATCGTAATCCCCTTTTTTACAACATTGATAGAATTCTGTGATAAACAGTATAACAGTAACCGTAAAAAATGTCGTTAGACAAGATAAAAATCATTATAATTAGACCCTGTTTCGGCTATCCGAAAAGGTAGCTGAAACCCAGTGATCATCTTTAGAATCGGATGTATAAAATGTGAAAATTTATTTAAATCTATATGTCATGTAGTTTCACAGTTAATACGATCATAACTAAACCCGAATTTCACGGTTAGAATTTTGGCTAGGCTATCCTTAAATACATCCAAGAACTTGTCGATAAAAAACATTCTGTTGTGAATAGTCCGGTATGTGATCCATTTTAAAATCTGCATGTGCGACACTAATATTTTTCTGATAGTGGCTGAACTTTCTGTAGTACATTCTTTTCTCGCTAGCGTCACTTAAACATCACCAAAATTTTTTGAGAAACAAAAAATTTTACAAAACCAAAGTTTTTATTTGGCAGAAACACTGAAAGTGGAATAACTTTTGCACCATCAACAATTCGGAAAAACTTTACTTGGCTGTTTTTTGTTGGAAATGAGCTCCCCTATCACTTCGTATGATCTGCAATTTTTGGGACACCCTGTATATACCCCCCTGTAGTTTCAAGTCGTATTCATACGTGACTGTTGTATAATTTAAGTGATGTAATTGGTTAAAACGATGGGATAGAAAAATACCGGATTTTTATCCGTCGTATGAATACGACTTCAAACCAAATAGTAGAAAGAGGATTATTCAGTTGTACGATTTTAACTAATCGGTCAATTTAATGCCAGGTGCATTATAAATTATTAAAAGTTTCCGGAATTCGTATTTAAATTCACAACAGAAAAATGACAAATCCTTTATAACCAATAAGCAAATAATTAAAATTGAAAATCTAACTAGAACTCAAAACCCAGATTGATATTTAAATTTTTATTTGGATATGAAACATTAAAATTTGTTTAGTTCTGCCATCCGGCTTCCTTTACGAATTTAAATTTATTTTATTATTATTTTTCTTAATTAAATAAGAAATCGAGCAATTTTTATTTGAAACTGATAAATTTAAGTTTTAATTAAGGTTCTATAATTAAACAAATCTCGAAAAAGCAGCTGGAACAGACATAGAAATGGAAAATTGATAAATTTGTGAAATTTTAGAGCTGCGTGTTACAATTTTTTAAACAAAATATTGGTTGGAGATTTGTTGGCATCATTCCAATCACAGTAACCCAAATGACTGGAATCAACCACATTATTCTATTTACAACCACATTTTTTTCGATCAGAAATATTAGGTATTCGCCTGTCCCTGGTTGTCGGAGTAGTGATGCTGTATTTTCCAGATTCTAACCAATATTCATGGTTTCTACTTCTTTATATTTAGTATATTTTTACGAAGATACGAAAAATAAGATGCGGACTTTATGCCGTTGACTATTATTTCATTTTTAGCTAAAACTAGCGAAAAATATTAAAAGACGGAAAAAATGGTTAAAATGCCATTATTTTGAAACATGATGGGTGTGAATATGAGATTTATCTAATTTTGATGGCATTTCGCAAAAATGTTAGTGTTCTACATCGTATTTGAGAGCGTAGTAGAATGATTTATTTAAAACTCGAATATCAACAGCAACAGAGATAGAGGTGTATTCCACATATCCCAAACAGAACGTGCAGAATTTTTTTCTGTTATCGTTTGTTTCCCTTTATTAATTTTGTTGGCGCTACATTTCATAGAAGGATTTGGCCCCCGCATTATTGAGGTAATATAATCATGTATTTTTCAGATTAATGCGTGATTGGTCCATCGAATCCCAGCCAGGTTCACAGAGCCGCTGGTAATGGATGATATGGCATACCAGGGAAGGGAGAACGGGAATGATCTTGTTTTTCCTTCCAATTTTTTCAATAACATTTTATGATGTTCCCGGTGCTGTTGTCGCATTATTTTTCTCTTAACCTAAATTAATAACTATTTTCTCTAAGAAGCGTGTTGCTTCCATATTGAAAAAGGCAAACACATAACAGCTTACGATAATATGCAAATGAAATTAGTTACAATTTAACGGTATCTCTTCATTTAAAAAAAAAATCAATCAATATGACTGTCATATGAAGTGGAATTTTAAATGAAGAGATATACATGGTTGTTTACCTTCCAAAAGTACGTCTCTCTCTCTCTGGCACTACATCCCATCAAGGGATTTGGCCGCCTCAAATGAGGTTTCATAATCATAATTTCATTTCGGATAATGAGTGATTAATTCATTGATCCTAAAATCAGCCGTGAAATTTTTTCCTTGTCACCACCGGGAATCGAACCCGGGACCTCCGGTCACTGGAGCAAACATGCAGACCACTTTCCCACCGGGGCGGCGCCGGTACGTCCGCCAGTTCAATTATTGCTAAAAATAAAATTAGAATCATATTCCGTCCCATCGTTTGGTGCTTCACAAACCCATTTCAAATCCGTTCCATTTCAAAGTCATCTGGAAAGCCTTTACTTGGATTATTTATTAATAACGATATTTTTTGTTTCTCTCACTTAAAGCAACTTATTGGCAAAGCAACATGCTAAGTTTTAATAAAAATATTAATCAACAATTTCTTGCAACATGAAAATACCAGTACATTGTGTCAACGTGTCAATTATAGTTTATATTCGCTAAGATTAATAAAGAAATTATGCCCAATTCAGTTGCGAGTATTTTTGGTTAAAAGTTTAGTTGTACCTTTGTTTATGTACTGTGATGTGATTTATAGCGGATTTGGTCATATTTCTGGTTTAAAAACTTCTATTTTGGGATGTACTTTGTTCGAGTATTATCATTATGGAACAGCTGTATTTATTTTCAGGATTATTACCTCTGGTTTGCCTTTATATCTCTATGAAAAATTAAATTTTTCCAGGTCTCTGCACACTAGAAACATCAATTTGCCCCTTAACGAAAGTAATATGTATAATAATTCGGTTTTGATGAATGCGTTTATTGTTTGGAATGGTTTACCCTATGAACTTAAAAATATTAATTCTCTTAAAATTTTTAAAAAACTTTTATATTTAACTGTACAGAGAAATTATTAACGTAATTATAATTTGTAATAATATGTTCATACCCCTTTGTAAATAATTTTGTATATAGATGAGGATTGTTAATTTCTTTTTCTTTTTTTTTTCTTTTGTGATTTTTCTTTTAGCTTTGGCTTATGCTTGTAAATAGATATGTAATAAATAAATAAATAAATTAAAAAAATAAAAATTAAAAAAATTAAAATTTAAAATTAAAAAATTTTTATGATTAATAAATAATAAGGGGCAGATAGGGCTGCTAATCGCAAACCCAGAACATATAGGATTAACTAAGGAAGGAACGATTAATCAATTTTTTTCTATCTATTAACGAATGCATTTTGGGTTATTTTATTTCCCCGCTCCTTTTTGAATTTGCATCGAAAAACAAAAATAGCAAACCAAAACATAAAAATGTAGATCTCATAATAGACCCCCATGTTTAGTTGACATACGATGCCAAACAAAATATTCCCGCTCGAAACATTGACAAGAACCCAGTGTCACATCTCCGCGGTTCGAAATGAACACATTTACCCTTGATCAACGTTGGGAAATATTGAAAACTTATTTTCAAAGTGAGTGTTGTGTTGTCGAAATAGTGTGAATTTGGGAAAGGCATAATAAAATTGCCGCCCCGGTGGCAAAGTGGTCAGCATGCTTGCTCCAGCGACCGGAGGTCCCGGGTTCGATTCCCGGTGGTGTCAAGGAAAAAATTTCACGGCTGGTTTTAGGATCAATGAATTAATCACTCATTATCCGAAATGAAAATATGATTACGAAACCTCATTTGAGTCGGCCAAATCCATTGATGGGATATAGTGCCAGAGAAAGAGAGAGAAATAATAAAGTGACTATGTGTAAGCTACTATGTAAACAAGCAAGCTGGCCGAATTTGGTGTTTGGAAAACCGGCACATGATCGTAGAGGTCAACCTCAGCGAGTAAGAGTTTACTGGGCTGAGAGCGCTATATAGCGATGACAATCAATTTTTTGTGGCCAGAAATTGAAGACATGGACTAGTACTACCTCTGGTTTCAGTAGTAGGATGGCATGCCACATCAGCCATAAAACAGTCGATCGGTAACCGTGTAAACAGCCATTTTGGTGATGTCAATTAGCTTCGGCGCAGCTGCGATGTGATGCCGCTCGACTTTCTCTTACAGAGTGCCGTGAAAAATCGAGACTATGCGGACAATCCATAAACGATTCAGTCCGTTAATCACAGCATTGCTGCATAGTTTAATCGCGCAAGAGACCGAACTCATCGAAAATGTACTGGTAAATTGGTTTCACAGGATAAGCTACTTTCAAGCTAGCCGGGACAGCCACTTGAATGAAGTTGTATTCCATCTCTTGCCAAAAAAGCATTTAAAAAAATATTGATTTGAATTTACTTTATTGCAGTTTTAAAAAGAACCCGAAAAATGGCCATACCTTATAACATTTAATAATAATTAAACAACCACTTTTGTAAACTTATTGTATTTTCTCGAATTCTAAGTAACTTATATTATAATACCAACGTGTTTACGCAGGGGTTATAAATAATATATCATAATTTATTTACACGATTATTGCATTTTCTTAAAAAAGTAATAAACTACGTGCTGTCATTATTGATACGTTACTCTTAACATATTTACAACTTTATATAATAAAAAGCGGTTTGAACATGTGACTTGGTGAGCAATAAACTAAGAATTAAAATTGTACAACCTTTTTTGCTAAACGATGTTACAATTGAATTAATTCATCAGCCAAAAAACTTTCAGCAACTCCAGCCAAATTCTACAACGACCTAATAATACTTAGAAATAATTTTATAATTTTGGAAATGTTATATATGTAAATATAATCCCAATGTATTTATGTATTTATTTCCGGCCTCCCAAATCAATAATATAGTTTCTCCTTTTATTCATTTCCTTTATTTTAATTTGGGTAAAATAAGACGAAAAAAATAATCTGGCTTCATAAACTGGCATATCTCCAAAATGAACCAGTATAAAACATTCAAAATGCACTCGCGATTCTGGCACATATACCACTTTGAAGAAAATTAGGATGAGCCGGATTTTCGAATTTATACTTTGCTAATTGAAAACAACACAATTAATTAATAAGGTCGTATTATATAGAAAGGTTGATTAACTTTTGGCTCGTATTAGTAGGGTATTTAAACTAAACAAATTAGTAATTACTGGATGAGAGATGAAAATAAAATGTCATTTAGATTATATTATGAGATGTTTGAATTTTCAAATTCAATTTCCACCGATGGTTCGACCGCTCAATAATATCTTAAGAAAGAGAGACTGCGGCAAATAAGCCAAAGTGTGTCCAACAACGTGTAGTCACAAGACCATAAAATATTGCTGCTGTACGTAAAAGGGTACGAGATAATCAGACATATTGTGCAAAACCTTGGACTTCGAAGATCAACACTAACCAATATTTTGCATACCAATACTTGAATTTATTCCCGTATAAAAAAATTGAATTAAAATAAGAGCTGCAGCCAGAGGTCATTTGCGGCACTATACGTATGCAAATAAGATGCTATTCCTTGACAATCACACTCTGGATTTAATGAAAAAATAATTATGAGAGACGAAGCTCATTTTCACTTAAGTGGACCTGTAAACAAACAAAACAGCCGATTCTGGACAGTACGAAATCAACAAAAAATTCATCAATCACCATTACATCCCTTGGACGTGACGAAATGATGTATAATTTGGGCTGGAGGGGTCGTTGGACCATATTTTTACGAAAATCCGAATGGTTCAGCTGTTAGTCATGGCGAGCGTTATCATGATATGATAAGGAACTTTTCTAGACCAGAATTGCATGCTTATGGTTTGGTAAACATGTGATCCCATCAAGGACGGTGACACATTCTATAGAGAAACCATGGAATTGTTACGAGAAATGTTTTCACAACAGTTAATTTCGAAATCTGGTGATGTGGATTAGCCTCCACGGCCACCCGATTTAACTGCTCCAGACTTCGTTTTATTGAGTTATCTTAAAAGTAAGGTTTATGCAAATAAACCAGATAATATTGGACAACTTAAAAGGAATATTAGAGAATTAATTGATATGATACTTGATGAAAAATGTAATCAAAAGTGCCCGCATGTATAAGGCCAATAGAAGCGGACAATTGGCAGACATTGTTTTTCATACATAATTCCAATTCCAAACATTAAAAGACCGTAAACATTAAATCTATTTTCTTTTATTTAAAAAAATTTTTTAGGGAAAAAAATAGTAAACCTTCCTGTATTTTATCTTTATTCGGTCTTTCAAGTAGCCAAGTGCCCCGTGGAAAATAATTATGGGCCGAGGAAAATGGCAAACTTCAAGCCCTTTTCGGATAACGTTTTTCTTGCCGGAAAATAAATAGGCCACCATCATGTAATGGTTGCAAATTATTTAAAAAATCTATTACGTTTTTTATTTATATTATTTTTGAATTTATCATTTTCATAAAATATTTTATTATAATTTTGTAATGTTTAATTAATTACTTATTTATTAAATTTAATTTTTATTTATTTTATTTAAATTATTGAATTTATTATTTTAATTAGTTTATTTTTTATTTAATAAATTAAATTTAATTATTAAATTTAATAAAATAAATGATTATTTAATAAATTAGCGGCTGGTTGGAGACGGAGACGAACTGTTTGCAAAATAAATTTGTTTTTATTAAATAAATTTGTTCGTTTTGCTTTGGTTTCGTATTTGTTGTGTTGCTTTTGCTTTCGTTTTGCATCTTAAATGTATATCTAAATCTGTTGATGCATTTACTTTGTTTGCACGTACGTATTCAACACTCTGAATGATGAGATGTACGATTAGAATATTGGTTTGCAATATTCTAACCGCTATAGATCCTACTTCTAACCGCTACAAAAATCAAAAATCTCTTCCTACGAAGAGAAAGCGCTCCATACCATTAGACTTGGAAGTCTAATGGTTTGGAGCGCTTTCGCTTCTGTGGGTACGCACTCTTTAGCCTTTCCACCAACGAGAATGAACAGCGCGGAGTACATTGGCAACTTAGAAGACCACATTACATTGTACATTCATCAAGAGGAAAACTGGATTTTTCAGAAAGATAACGCTCCAATCGTTAAGAGTCAAAATACCAAATCTTGGTTTGTGGAGCATTACATATCAATTTAAGGCTGGCCCGTTTGTTCTCCGGATCTAATTCCCATAGAAAACCTTTGGGCATTGTTAGTTAGAACAGTTTAGCAAATTCCAGAAAACCAATGAGTTGAAATTAGCAATTGAAAATGTCTGGAACAAATTATCGCCTGAAATCATTGATTGCAAGTATGACTAATAGGATTCTGGCGTTGGCCAGAACCAAATAACCCAATCGATTCGGTTATTTGATTATCAAGAATCCTACAGTTTGCTAGCAACGTATTATTAATTCTGTCATCTTATAGATTCCTGATTACTTATATACTTTTATTTAATTCTGGTTTAGTTTGCTTAGGTATTGGAGATTCTAAAACTGCCCCAAACATACATTATTGATATATTATCTTACAGATTCCAGATCAGTTGGTTTTGGAACCAGATTTCGTTTGGTTATTTTTATAAATAAACATATTTGTATTAATTATTTTTTATAAATAAGTCCATTCCAATCAACAGATTCACAAAGATTCTATCCGTTGAAGATAGAAAAGTCGTGCGTTTTCTTGCTTTGATGTGAGTCTCGCTAAATTGCCTGGTCATACATTTCAATAAATCAATATACAATATTGGTCGTATCCCGCACACTGAGATTTTCACTGTTTTTAGTGAGACCTCGCTAAATTTTATATGAAATGTCTTTTGTGGGACCTCAGTGTGCTGGAAATACCAATGTTATATTCCATTTCTCCGGAGTGGCAAGGGTACCGAATATTATTTTTGTTAAAGATTCCCAGACTAGCAAATGAGAACACATTTTACGGTATCGATATACAAAATGAAGCAAAATTTTTTGAATTTTTGATTTTGAATCAGACTCTTTTATTTTGTTTTTTGATATCATAACAAAACATAAAAAATAAAACGTAACGTTTTTTTTCTTTAACTTTTTGTGGTCTCGAACAACACGGTTTTAAAGAACACGCAACGAATTAATCGTGTTCTTGGAGGGTTTCCTGTAATCTTACGGTAAATTATTTATTTTTATACGCACAATAAAAATTTTACTAACGTAACCAAATTGGTAATAATTTAAAACAATATTATTTATTTCTTAGTGGCAATATTGTAATTTAATTACAATAATCATAATTGAGTGAGTTAAACAAAAATAAATTTATGTACAGACGTAGGTAAACAATTTATAATAAATTTGTTTTGCAATTTATTTGTATTTGTTTTTAGAGCAGCGGTACAAAAGATCAACACAAAAAAGGATAAAATAATGCCCAACAATGGATAAAATAGTGGAGAATTCACTAAATATACAACACACGAAAAAATTATCTTAATAAGAAAACATTCAAAAATTAATA
Organism: Nephrotoma flavescens; assembly: GCA_932526605.1. Taxonomy (NCBI): domain Eukaryota; kingdom Metazoa; phylum Arthropoda; class Insecta; order Diptera; family Tipulidae; genus Nephrotoma; species Nephrotoma flavescens. The sequence continues at coordinate 262,224,722 of OW052222.1, read as the reverse complement.
TTTTAAATAATTTGTAGTGTAACGATTATTATTGTGGGTACAAATAAGATTTCAAGGGAATTGCAAAAGATGGCGTAGTTAGTATTAAAACGCATCGGGCCGTCTTATAACTACATACATATATTCAAATTAAAGCGTCATTTTTTTTTTTTAAATTTTGTTTTATTTTCCAGTATAAACATTTTTCGATTTTATGTAAGTTAAACTTAATTATAATATAAACAAAAACTTACAGCCTTTTAATCTTATAACTAAATTATGGCCAGCTAGGCAATATACCGGCTCTCAATTCTTTTAACTTATTTTTTTTTTTTATTAATTTTAATCGTGTTTTTTTTTTTTTTGTTATTGGAATTTTATATTGCTAAAGTTAGAATTATTAGGTAGAAAATGGATATAAAAATAACTGGTATTAAACAAAAAATATCCTTAATTTATGTTTATTTTAAAATATGACTAGAAATGAAGATGTCAAATTGATGGACATCGATTACTGTGTGAGGTATATTGGGAACATGCTCTATTAAAAAAAACATGTGAGTACTGGTTCCGCAGTTTTAAAAGTGGCGATATTGATACCAATGACCAAGAATGCGAAGGGAGACCAATAAATTTTGAAGACGCTGAGTTGGAGGCGTTATTGGACCACCATTCATGCCAAGCTCGAGAGGAGCTCGCTGAAACTTTGAGAGTGACTCAACAAGCGATTCAAAACCGCCTCAAGACCATGGGCATGGTGTAAAAGCAAGGAAATTGGATTCCGTATGAACTCAAGCAAAGAGACGTCGAACGTCATTTTCTGCTCCAAAGACAAAATCGGAAGGGTTTTTTGCATCTTGACGAGGGACGAAAAGTGGATCCACTACGAAGCACGTAAAATCGTGGAGTTAGCCCGGTTATTCATCAATTTCAACTGTTAAACCGAATATTCATGGCAAGAAGCTAATGCCATAGAAAAATAAGTTTATCATGGTTTCTCATTTTTATAAATCGAAATACAATCATGACATTGGAATTACTAGAAGTTTTTTACACAACTCATTGTTATCTCTCGATTTATAAGAATGAGAAATCTATGGTAAACTTACTTTTCTGTGCTACTTAAAGGCGAAAAAGCGAAAATATCCAACAGCTTTTATTGTACGATAGTTAGCATTATTTACGATTATTGACAACAACATTTTCATCAAAGTTTATTTTCATGAAAGTTTAAGTAACATCCAAAAATGAATCTTGAAATAACAAACTGGCTGGTTTTGTCTTAACTTACATTAAATTTTTTTTTGTTGAGACCGGTTTTTCTCTAAGGCTTTACTTATATATCTAAAATGCATACCGAGATTCAACTTTGTTGAAATATAAATAAGGCTTTATGAGCGGCGGCGGGGGAGGGGGGTATGTAAGAAAAGGAAAATAAGGGTGAAATTTTACCTACATATTAGCATATTAATGAATTATTAATCTTTGTATCTGAAGTCAAAAGAGAACACGTATATGTTTAAACATTATTTTAAATAAACACGAAATTAAGGTCACATAAGAAGTTTTATAACAATCCTTTTAAGGAAAATTCCCTGTTGACCTATATTTGTTACCACGAAAAACACGATGATAACCATTGATGATTATGTAAATCATGAGATTATTGTTACCATGAAAAATTAATAAGACAAATAATTACTTACTTGACATAAGCTTCATGCTGCCGTTTCGCCTCTTCCAAATCAATTTCACCTCTGGTCCGCAGTGACAGTGGAATTCTAAAAATTCATCAACCAACCATAAAAAAGAAACAAGAACACCATCAAATTTTAGTAATTTTAATTAATTTTTAGCTATACATAATTAAATTATCACATAAACTTTTGTTGTTGCTTTGACTAAATTTAAATATAAAACCAATTAAAACAACAGTGAACAGACTCATTTTTTATGTTAACAAAATAAATTTTTGTTTTTGGTAAACTTACCTACATACAACTGCATGTGTGTACCGAAGTGACGCCATGATATAAAAGCAGCCCAAAAGCAAAACAACACAAGAAACGAAAGTAAAAAAAAAAATAACAAACTAATGAGAACACGCCTTTAAAACACTTATTCTGCTTGGCTTAAAATAATAGAAAATAATAAATCACCACTTAAAAACTATTAAATAATCTTTACTTTAAAATTATTTTAACTAACAACACGGTTATTTACAAATTCTTGAATGGATTCATTCAATCATCACACAATTATGACACGAGCACCAAATTTTTCTATTTTCTTGAATGAACGCGACGTTTGTGAATTGAAAAAGCAACTGACTGTTTAGTGTTTTTTGCTTGAATAAAAACTGGAAATAGTGGAATGGAAATATGGAATGAGAAAATATGAGAATAAAATGAAAAAATAAACGAATGAGAAGAGAAAATATTAGAATGAGATGAGAGTGGTAATGGTAAATAAACACAATATAGGAAAAAATTGGTGAAAACAAAACAATTTTGTATTGGTGTTGGTGTTATGCAATTTTGTTAGTACATTTACGTTATTTATTATTCATTTAAAATAAAACAGTATATGCACGCAAATATGACGGTTTGTTTAGTAATTAATTGAACACAGCTTTCAACGCCAGTCTTGAGTAGCTCATTGAACGTTAAAACAGTTTCTTTCAAATTATCTCCGTTCTAGAATGTTCCAATTAGATTTGATAAGAAATCCAAGAAATGAGAGTAGTAGGAAAATCTACATAATTGAATATAATTATTAGAATAAAATGTAGTTGTTAACATTATTATGAATTTATTAAAAACCTTTATAAAAAGAATATTTAAAAATATTAGAATACATAGCTCTAGTAAAACATATCTTGGTTTTACTGTAAAAATGGGTCGTTCGCCTTCAGCTTCTGGCTTCAAACTAAGTCGTCATAGATTTTTTATTGCTAATTTAAACCCTTATTATATATAAAACACCAAATTTTTTGGATGGTTTTATTCTGCTCTCTCGAAAATAAAATTTAAACAAAAATCTACATATCAAAAATGGCCTTAATTTTTTTTATTTTCATTTCTATTTGTTAGTTCGGCTTCATCGAAAAATTTTATGTCGCAGAACATTGATTTTATAGGTAAAAGGGGAAAGAGACGAAGGCGAAGCCGGTCTTTTGAAGCCGTGTATGGAACGGGCCTATAACCTGTAAGATACTTCTTTGCTTGATATTCATCCATTCTTGTAATCGGTATATAGATACCATTCCTTAATATCTGTTTTTTGTTGTACTTGTAGTCTAGACAATTTTTCCATACTAGCACTAGCATGTGGTAATATTAACGTACTGTAAAGCACAGTGTGGGTGTGCATGTTTAGACGAGTACTTTACTTGTTCATCGGTTTTTTGTGTTGTAACAAGAACACCTCGCGTTTAGACTGTTTGTTATTACTCGTCTTTGTCTGTGTATATCACATTTTAGAAAATTTGAAAATAAAAATTCCATGTGTAGATTTTCTTGTTTGGAGTTCAAATAATATTAAATTAATTATAATTAAATATTATTATTGTATTTAATTTTTAAAAAATAACTGTAAATATTTTTATATGTGTTGGTGTGTAACAACACGATCAGCGCTACACATTTTTGTTGAAAACGATCAGCAGAATATCCCTACTCCAAAATTAATTTGTAGGCAAAGAAGTAAGAAACGAGGAAAATCAGCGCCCAAAAAGTACTCGTCTAAACAGGCACAGGCAGGTGGCAGGTTTTTTTATATATGAAATACGAATTCATTTTAGAAATCCGATGTTTTTGATTTTTTTCCATAAATCATATTTAAATGATCGTCGAACTCAGTTTGTTATCAATACCCACTCCGAGGAATTTTAAATGTTGTACTATATCTATTTTTCTTTGATCAAATTTTAAAACTGGTTTTATTGTCTAGTAATTAACTTCCCTACCAGTACTGTTCGTTCAGCGGTATTTCTAGTATAACATACTTCGCAGTTGATGTACAGAATCCAACTAAATTATTACTTCTAATTTACTTAAATATGTTTTAAAGTCCAAAAATACAGCAAACACTGTATTGTCATATTTAACATCCTTTTTTCGTTAAAACGAATATTTCTTTCTAAAACTAGATTGTTCCTGAATTATAATATCAATATTGAATAGGTATCTTTCAAGTTTATATTAGATAATTTTTTCTCACGTACTGTCAGAATATTGATTAGCCTAAACAGAATTGTACTTTTTACAGAAACCAATACACTACCTCCTCCTGGCATGAATGTCCAAGTTCAAACTAAATTCTTTTTCAAATGAAGATGACTATATCATGAATAAAAATCAAATTATCCATACACTGCTGTATATATTGTACATCTACATTACACTGTTTTTATCCAATAAAGCTAGATATAACAACGAACGCATAAGCTTGCAATATGGCAAAACTATACACGAGAGAATTGAGCGCTAGTTTAAAGACTCGCTCATATAAAGCATACAGCAATGAAAATCACAGAATCTTGTTATTTTTTATATTCTGATTTTTTCTCCCCCTTGAATTTCGCCTGATTTTGTAATTATTTGAAAACATAAATGTTATTACCATTCATATTTTCTTAAATTACACCCAAACATGTCGAAAGCTCTACAATAAAGTGACTTCATACGGAAAGTTAAATGAGCATTTTAAAGTATAGATGTTTATACCAAATATTAAATAGTATCAATATAGGACATTGCCTTGTAAAATCGTGTTCCAATTTTTTTTTTCTATAAGACAAGAGTGAAGTTAGCTGTTTTAGTAAACTCGTTAAAAAAACTCAAAAATCAACACAGCTGGTGAAAAAGTAAAACTAAATTTAACTTTTTCAACTGTTTAGCTTATAGTTGTCTAAACAAAAAAGTAAACAAACAACGGCAATTTTTCGAAAAAAGTTCGAAAAAATGAAAAAAGCGACACCGTGGCAAAAAATGTAATTACGGTAAATGCGATAAGCTAAGAGAAAAAAGAACACGAACGTCCTATATATAAGTTATTTAATATATGTTTATACTAAAGCTATCTATATACGAGTAAACATAGTTTCATGCCTGTCAACCGGGCGTAGAGAATATTTAATCTTATCGCAAGCTCTAAGTTATACAATAACAAATAAATAAATTGAGAAGTGAGTATGTTGTGGCTAACACCCAACTTTCTTTTACCACGAAAGTATATGTTACGGACTTTTAAGGTGAAAGTCTGAAATAGGTAAATGTCCGAAATCGGAAAATGTTCTAATAAAAATTGAAAAAAAACTGTTTTATTGCTTCAAAATCTATGAAATGAGGGTCCGTTATTCTCGAATTCACCGTTCACCTCACGTAGTATTTTTTTTTGGCATTAGAGCTAACTGGAATTTCGAATAACAGAAACTAGTGGCTTTACAAACTCTCACGGGCGTACAGATGCTAATTGTGCCCCTCATGACGTTTAGCCCTCTGATGGAGAATAACTGAAACTACGGGGATGTGGGGGAAACGTATTTCGTAACTGCACAACCGTATTTCGGACTTTAACCGTAACATATACATACATCTCGAATACACCACACTTGATCTACAAAGCGAAAAAATAAATTTAGCGATTGGTAAGTCAGAAAAATCTCAAGGCCAAAATTTTTCATGATAACTACGAAAAGAAAATAAAAGATATATAAGGAGCTCAACGTTCGCGGGTACTTTTAGAATGTTTGCCCAATTGTTTTATACTTTTAATAATGTTGACTATAAAAAATGTGAGGCAGGTATAATTATATTAGGACCGGCTCGTGTTTGTTAATTAGTTGTTATCCGAAAGTGGTTTTTTGTAGATCGATTCCTAAGAAAGTGTTTATCCTAGAAAAATATTTCTTTTACTTTTGTGTTTTGTGTACGTGACGCCATATTTTTGAAGTTGCAAACAACTTTTATCTTATATACGGTATTATTTTAAAGTGAATTTTCGTGTCACATTATCAAATTCAAAGTTTTTCGAACAAAATGGGTTGGAAGGACATCAGGGACAAGTAAAAATCTGCTGCAGCTGCTCTCATTGGAACTGGGCAACATTCATGCAGTGCTATAGTCAGAAAACTCTGCATAGAACGAGACAGTGTTCGGCGAATTGCCCAAAAATTTAGGCCAAAGGGGATATTTTCGTGAGTAAGCATGAAAACTATGGTTTTTTCAATATTTCTTTTTTGTGAACACTGTACGATTGGGGGTTTTATAGACGTTTAAATCCGGAGCATTGCCAGGCAAAGACAGGATGTCAATATTTTGGTTAAGGAAGACATTCTCTATTAATTTTACAGTATGGCATGGAGTCTATCTTACATAAAAATGTATTGGCCTTGAGGTAGCGACCTCATGCAAGGAAATAAGACGTCTGTTAACACCTTTTTATATTGTTCTTTTCTCATAGTTTCCACTACGAAGTATATTGGACCAGGTCCATCTCCACTAATGTGGCTCCATATTATTACTGATGATGGATGTTTTATGCTCCTGACTACTCAGTTAGAAACATTTCTCCTGTGGCACTATTCTGGCAATTCTCCGGGAATAGAGAATTGGGGAAAGATTTCATATGCAATTTCAGTTCAAATATTTTTTTTCTGGCTTACTGAGGTAAAAAACTAATGTTAATTTTTTCAAAACAAAATTATATTGGGAATAATTTTCCCTACCAATTTAGGTATGGAAAAATTATTCCCATTTTATAAATATTTACATGGAACTTTTTTCGTCAGTAGGCCGCAAAAAATATATTTGAACATAAATTACATATAAAATCTTTCACTAATTCCCTATTCCCGGGGAATTACCAGAATAGTGCCGCTGGCCTCATTCTGACGAAGTGGGCCGATTCTGTAACGGCCTCTAGCTTGCATTCGTCAATGTGGTAAACTATAAATGAAAAAAATTCTTTAATTTCAGATTTTTTTTATTTAATTTTTGAAAATATATAATGAGTCCTTAAAAATTCGATTTATCTTCTTCCAGTCGTCTATTGTCCAGTGCTTATGAAATTTAGCCCAAAATAAGACGTTTTCCCGCATTTTTTCAGTGAGTCTGGGTTTCTTTGCTGGACGCCTGCATTTCAAATTATTTTCATAATGTCATCGCTGATATATTTACCCCTTCTTCACTAAGGTGCTTTTGTAGCTCGCTCGTCGTTGCTCTGCGCTTTTCTAAGGCCGATTGAATAGTTTTCCGGTCTGTTATGGGCGTTGTCTTCCTGATCTCCTTACAGTTTCTTCTCTTGGTCTCATAAAATGTACCGCCAGATTGAAGAATCTTTGCCAAATTTCTTACGAATGGTTTTTGTTTCTAATAATGCTCCGATAGCATGTTTTTTCACTGCTTAGGTCCTTTTTTGACCCATTTTCGAAAATAAATGTCTCAGCCTAGACATTCCAAACACACACACACACACACACTTTAACTTAAACACAAGTTTTTTAACTAAATGTTAAAAAACTTCTAAAAACACCTTGTCAAACCGCACGTCAAATATAAAAGGAGAGGATAAACTAAAAGTAAAATATGGTAATTAAGTTTAGTGCGACCTTTTAAGAATGTCGTAAAATAATCTTAAAACAATAACAGATGTGATCCTAAATGCATTTTATTACTTTGAAATATTTTAAAATATGAAACAATAGCATAAATTAGAAATTTCCAAAATACTAATAGTGTCCATCAAGGTTGCCAGATTGACAGATTTATCTGTTTTTCACAGATTTTCAATCGGCAAAACAGTAAAACAGATTTTATCTCATATTTACAGATTTCTGGTGAAATGTTTATTCTTACAGATTTGATGCCAAAATCTATATAATTCTTGTTCTGTCCAAATTATGTTTAAAGGGAAAACGTATGGGTATAAATAAGATTTTCTTTTTTGTTTTACTCTTCTGTTACATTTGTTTAGTTTTGATGAAATTTTAAATAAAACGGTAAAACCCCAAAGTGTATATAGTTTTATTAAGTTAGTTTCACCAAATTGTATAAAACTTTGTAGTTTGATTTAATACATACACAGTTTTTTGTTCAGAAATTAAATTGTTTATTTATTGAAATTTGTTGTGATTCTAAAAATTAAAATGTGATTTGCTTAATTGTTTTATTTATTTATTTTTTTAAATTTAATTAGTTTAATTGTATTACTGAAATATGTGATAATTTGAAGATTTAGTAACTTTATATGAAAAAACAAATATAAACCAAGCATAATTAGCTTTGTTAAATTATTTTCACATTTGAATTCTTATAAATATCTTAATGTTACTTCTGTTACATGCCACATTTTTACCAAATTAAAAAAAAACAGATTTTTTGGCTTAAAAACAGAGTTTTTTTGAAAAATGTACAGATTTTTAAAAAAATTATCTGGCAACACTGGTGTCCATATGAACAGGGACTGTAAATAAATAAAAATTGTATTTACGGCCTGCATACATACAAACTGTATTTTTTATTTGCCTTCAACTTGGCCGTGTGCAAATACGCAATGATGTTAATTTAAACGCTTCGTTCACCATTTGACATTGACAGCTGGCATATGTCAAAAATACATAGAATTATATATTATTATTTACTACAAAAATATTAATAAAAGTAGTTGCAGCATTTTAAAAATAATCTTAAATGAATCGAATTTCTAAATTAAATCAATACCAATTATTATCGGTAATTAATAGTTAATTGCTAGTTAAACTACCTATGTTTTATATTTCCTTAAAAAATTCCAGTTTGGTCGATTCTTCTGTAGTAAAAAAGAAATACCCCTCAATGTTTTCGAGAGCGTGCAAAGTGCCCAGAATCAACCCGATAACGGTGCGATCTACGATAAGAAACCATTTCGAATTACACTAGAAAAGGATAAGATTTATTCATGGTGTTTGTGTGGCAAATCACGTTCCCAGCCTTTCTGTGATGGTACTCATAAAAATGTGCATTTAAAAATAAAATTGAGGTAGAGTATTTTTCAAATTGTTTCATATAAATTATTGTTTAATAAATTTATGATTGCAGACCCGTTCGCTTCCAAGTAGAAAAAGATGGTGAATTTTGGTTATGCAACTGTAAGCATTCAAAAAATCGACCATTCTGTGATGGCACGCATAAGCAACCTCATATTCAAGCAGGTGTAAAATAAGTTATCGAATTTTTGTCTCAAATCAAATTGTTTAGTAAATAAAATAAAGTTTAATTTGATATTTTATTATAATGTATTGAATTTGTTTATTTATTTAGAAATGTATAGAGGTTAATATTATGCCCGTAATATATCATCACATTACATGCGTGTATATTTCTATGACATCTATTGACATCTACTATTAAGAATTCAAACTAAACCAATTTTGTAGTCGATTTCAAGAAAATTCCTATTTTTGTAGTTGTTTCATGAATAATTAATTTTTGTTTATTTATTTGCACATAGAAACAATAATATCTATCTAAAATCATAATATGTATGTAATAATAAATTTAATTAACTAAATATTATAAAGTAGATACAATTACAAAAATTTATTTTGTGTGAGACGTCGCCACTTAAGTGCCTTAACGGTTTCTCCTAAGTTTATTTTTAAAATTAGGCGACATGATCTCTTATTTTTTTGATTTTTAATTTTTATAATAAATATATCATATATTTATTTTATGTTTTTTTTATATATTATGGTAAATATTAATAATTATAAATTATAAATGTAAAATTAGATTTTTTTTCTCTATGTAACTGGAATCTTATTCACAAACATCACAACAGAAAATTTTAAGAGTAAAAAAAAACTGAAAAATATGATTTCATTTATTTAATTAAATATAATAATTAATTAGTATAAATTACTATTTTTGTTTTTATGTAATTATTATTAATGATTTTTTTTTTGTTCTGATTCAAATTATATAGTTATTTTTATTTGTACACCTTTATTATGGATTGGTGTATCATGTGAAACAAATGTAAAAAAACGTAAGTTCGATTAGAAATTATCAGCTGACCATTCAAAGACTTCTCCACCTTTGGGATCAAATGCGTATTCTTTATCTTTCTTGGTGGGTGCCACACGTGCATCTTCCTTATCCGCATTAAAATAGTTGTCGATCATATCAAATGCTTTTTGATATATTTCAGTATTTTCGTGAGATTGGAGAAATTCAATTTTATCCAAACCTGTTATTGTAGATTGCATGCATGATAGAAAAAAGACGGAAATAAATTGATTACTCATGCGAAAAGGTTGCTAAACTTACCGTAACATTCTTCAATGATGACAGCATACGGATTCGGTTTTGTGTTATGGTGTTCCCCAGCTTTAAGAATATTTTCCAGCCCGCTGAGCGCAACTTGGACAATTTTAGGATCCATAACTGTGAGCAATTGGCACATAGGTGGTATGCAACCTACTTCAACCTATAAACAGAAATCGAATAATCAATGTTTCCTGTTAAAAGTACGGTTTCAACTATAAAATATTGGCTTACAAGATATCTAATTTGTTCTGGGCTTCCACCGCTGGTCGCATTGGTAACAGCCCAAGCAGCCTCCTTTTTTGTTTTAAATTCGGCCGTATTCAGTATATTGATAAGTACAGGGAAAATATTAGAATCTATTACAGATTGAATTTGTTCTCGGTTTCCAGCAGTAATATTCGATACGGTCCAGCAAGCTTCCTTCCGGGTAATTTCCTTCGGAGATCCAAGCAAATGTAATATACATGGAAGTGCTCCACAATTTATAATCACTTGAGTTTGCACGTCATCTCCGGTCACGATATTACCAACAGCACGTAAAGCGGCTGAGGTTACATTTGGTTCATTGTGCCTAAGAGATTCAACACATATTAAATAATTTTTGATTTAGCATATCAATACAACTTACATCAATAATTCGACAAGCCTTCGGCATACTCCAGCATCGATTACAGCTTGGATCTTATCATTAGGTCCATCTGATAAATAACTGATGGCCCAGCATGCATCACTAAGCACATCCTTATCAGTGTGAAGCAATAATCGAGCAAGTATCGGTAACGCTTTTACCACTTTTGTAAAATCCACTGGAGGATTCTTACCTCGACAAATATTTGACAGGGCCCAAACTGAATTTCTTGTCATATTTAAACGTGTCGATTTACTTAAAACTCTAAAAATTTTACAAATAAGCATTAATATAGTGTAATTAATTTTCAAAAGACTCTAACTTACTGTAACAAAGGCATTAATACTCCTGAATCTAAAACATGATCTCTATACTCTGGCGAATCTCCTGCTATGTTTCCTAGAGCCCATATTGATTGTTCCACTACATCATCATATGGACTAGACAAAAGTTGAACTAATATAGGAACAGCACCCTGCTCTATGAGAATACGTGTTTGGTTGGACGTGCCAGATGCAATATTTGTCAATGCCCATGCGGCCTCAAACTGTAACGTGCTATTATTGCTTAGTAAGAATTTAACAAATCGTGGTACGATGCCAGTTTTTATAACATCATCGATTGGCGGATTTGGTTCACGGGATAATAATTTTCTAAATTTTTGTGTAGCGGCCAATTGTTCCTCTTCGTGTTCCGAATAAATCGCCTGAATCATTTCGGTTTTAATTTGAGGTTGTGCTGGAATAGAGGCATCGATTGATTGCCCTTGTGTATCACTATCCATATCGATTGGTATATGCACATTACGCCGTTTAATTAATTGCTGTTCCCGTTTTTGTTTTCTGATTTGCAAACCTTCCTCTTCGCGTCGTCTACGGAGTTCTGTGGAATCCATACCGACATTTTTGTATCGTAATCGATGTGCTGTGTTTGACATGATGGATTTCTCTGATTTCAATTTCACTTCTTAATTATTTTTGATTGAAATAATTCTAGTTGATAAAAAAATAAATAATTTATGAAATAACCAGTATTCAATGTTTTGTAAAATAAATTCTAACAAAGTTTCTTAAATAAAGCTTGTTAAATTAAACACGCGGTTTGATAAAATTTCAACAGAACCTTATGCTTGAGTAAATTTCGGAATTACATATATAAAGCTTCAGAATGAAATTTGCACAGGAATTTATGGAACTATAATTTCAAACCAGCCAACTCCCACCCACAAACAAATAATACATAAAAATTAAATATAAACTCAATTCAAGTGTGTTAGATCGAATTACGATTTTTAAAAGACGGCTGCACCGTCGAAAACACCAAAAGGTTAAATCAAAAGCATAATTCCGTGGAACACACTCTAAAAATCGCTGAATTAATTAAGTCTTTAAATTCGCAAGAAAATATATCACACGAAAATGACGTATGACTTTTAATATCCCAAATTGAATTATACAATTTCTATAAAAAAATTTTACACACATAAATACACTATCAGTAAATAATTTTCACTATTAATTTAACTCTTCACTAAACAATTTCAATTATTTTTAAAATATTTAATTGAATTTTCGTATTGTCATCCGCCATATTTTGTATGTGGTGTAAAGTACACTAAAAAAGTGACATTTTGCAATTCGAGTTCAAAAAAATATTCGTGGTTTTCTGATTCTGCTCAACCAAATTATTAAACCGTAAATATCACTTACATTTTTATAATAATTCACTTGAATAATGTTCAATTAACAGTTTTGTTTAACAATAATTTCAGAAAAAATTAAGATTTTTAAATTAAAATTATAAAAAAAACAAAAAATAGAAAAAAATTCAACCATTCAGCGAAGGAAATTTGATTTTTTAGTTGAGGATTGCTGTAGTATGCGTGTTTTGTACTCACAAAAAAAGGTGCTGTACAATTATTAGGCACTGAACTATAATTTGTACGGTTTATGAATTTTAGGCGTTAATTCATGTAAATTCTACAAAAACTATGGAGAACAAAAACGTGGAACGAAGTGGAGACAAATCGATGAGCCCAAATAAGCAAGAAATCATGGAACTGTTGCACGAATTGAATGAAGTTAAGGATGCGACACAAAAAATTGTGGGTGTTATCGCAAATTTGGAAAAGAAAAAGATTTCCGAGGTGCACAAGGATCTCAATTTGCCAACTGATAGTTTATAAATTTTAATAAAAAATTATTCAATTCAATTTTTTAATCTCATTAATAACACACCATAAATATTGATTGCCCAGCTTAATTTGGTATGAGAAATTAAATTTGCGAACTTTTTATGCACAAATGGAATTTTAGGACGCTGCTTCCCCCGCCTATCCCTTCCAGAGGGCACTCTGTTAAAATGCCGAAGGGCGTATTTCGTGGATCCTGAACGTGGCTATTAAATTTGTCCAGAACATAGGAGCCGACGGCACCACTGGTAGGGGTGAAGTTAGCCCGATAGATTGTGGATTATATTACACAAAATGGCAAGCAGCGCTGCTCAAGACGACTGTTCGAGTGCGAACTTTTGTGCGGATATTTAGAATCACACTTTTTCAATAATCAAATTACGCCCATAAAAGATGAAATATTTTTAATTTTAAGAAAAATATTCGCAGACGATCAATCTAATCATAAAAAAAAATAAAATTGTGAGCTACATTGTGCTCAATAAATCGCTAGAAAAGTGTGATTCTAAATATTCGCACAAAAGTTCGCACTCGAACAGTCGCCTTCATGGCAATGAAAATAACTCTCCAGAAAATTTAGGCATTTTGCTTTGTACTACTTTTCTCAAAATTATCCAACCAATAATTGTGTAAATGTCAAAAACACAACATTGTATTGTAATAAACGTCTGTAGTGAATTAAATAATTTATAATAAATTAATGAAAAATGTCGATAAAATATGTGTGCGGTGACTTTTTAGAATTTCAGGTAGATAACTTGCATGTTGAAAACTCATAAGCCCTTCATAAATGTGTATATGTCAAAATTATCCAAAACAATTCATCCTAACCTCAACCATCTTTAACCTTTTCTAAAAAATATTTAGGATGCGCTGAAAAAAATGCGTGATGTTGACGATAAAATTATCTACGCCCTAAATACATCAATTCCGACTGAATCGTTTAAGGGTCAAGTCGATGGTTCATCTAAATGTAAAGATTTGTATTTAGAATTGCAAAAAGCACACCAGCAACGCGATTCAGCTATCCGTGAATGTATTCTAATATCCGCCAATAGTTTAAAAACTTTAAAAGAACGTAGGGATCATGATCGAGATGATGTTTCGTTAAATAAACAGTTCAAATCTGAACAACGAAAGGTTAGTGCCACATATTGTAAATGCCGGCTTACTCAACTAACAAATATTTCATTACAGCTCCATGTCCTACAATCAGAGCTAAATGTCGAAGACATACTGAAAGAGCGAACCTTAAAAACATTCAATGAACGGTGTAGGACATTCTTTAAAGCGGATACATTATGAGATTTGTTGCAGTCATGGTTACATAATCAAACTTACCAATAGTTTCTATGTAGAAGTAGTTTGTAAATCTTTGTAAAATATTTCTATACAACCACTTGCTGCATTTTTGTGTAATAAGACTAAAAATTATTTTGTAGTTAAATAAAATATTTTAAAAATTTAAAATTGTTGATTTGTATCTTCGTTTTTATGAATAACCGCCATCTATATGAAAGTAGTTTAAATTCGAGCTCAAAATGAATCGCCATATTACTGTGTTTATGGTACGACAAATTTGAGCAACAGTTGGAAAATTGCCAACAAGCAAGTATCTGAATCCCTCGATGGACGTGGTGCCTCGTCCATGTCCAATGTTTGCTCTTTTTGTTTGAATGATGTTTATGATTACTTGATGTTTATTTGAAACTTGTTTGAATTTTTTTATTTTACTGCTATAAAAATACTTGTACTAACTATATTTTATGGCAACATTTCCAGTTTTATACCAACATTTGCTAAAATTAAAAAGAAAACAATCCAGTTTTATTTTACTGGAATTTGTTTCGTGCTCCTCTCGCAAACGAAAATCGTAATATCCCTTTTCCGGTCAGACAATTTTTTTTTATCTTTAATTTAAGTTCACCGTACACAAATGTGTATGTAAATAATCATTTTTGGTAATGGTTTTAGTTTTTTCATGTTTCTCTTTCGTAACGAACACAATTGTGATCGCAAGCCGGAAAAGTTATATACTTAAACCTACATGTTTTACTCTTGTTACGTTCAACCTTTGACTATACAATTAGTATGGACTGCCAGTTGCTAACTTCATGCATGAATTCAACATGTGCAGCACTCTCGTGTACCAGTGGGGAATTGTCGAACTAAAAAATACGTTGAATTTAAGCATACATTTGCAAAACAAAATAGATCAAATTTTACGAAAGCAAAACGATATATGTACTTATACTTTTTTATTTGAAACCTGAATCAGCATTAAGCAATTCATGATGAAAAGGGATGGAATAACTCTGCTACCTGGCGTGTATCGAAGGGTTTTTCTTAGATTCATAGATCGGTTGCTTCTAAACTACGATAGACACACATTAAAAATTTTATAGATCTTCTAACTGGACACATCACTTATTAAATATGCGAATATTTGAAGCGACAAATCTAGTTTAACACATTTTAAGGTTTTGGTCTCTTTGTTCCATAGATCACATAGTTTTCGTTCATATTTCCTATTTGAGTGTCAACTAACGATAACGAAGAAATTAGAAATTCTGGACTTCATAATCACAACTCGTTTTCTGATCTGGCTTCCGGGGGTTTACTACAATGGGCCATTAAACTATTGAGCATTGTCGCTTGCTCTAAAACAGTGAGCTATATACAAAACTAAAACCAGCATCCACCAATTTCAAATCTTTCAAATTTTTTAATTTTTTTAGCACAATGCTAGGAGTTCACGTGAGTCTAGGGCACAGTATATCCAATCACTGGGTGGTTGCAGATAACGTTCGCCATTCCGACAGAAATACAAGACGCACTTGTTTTGGAATATTTTCTGTGATACCAATATGATTTCGTATAGGCAAACTACACACATGTTAGCTGCATTTGGTTCGATGGAATTCCGCATTCGCACCATACTCTGAAAAAATATTTTTAAACATTTATATTAAACATACAATTTATACGAGTAATAATTACTTGAATTACAAGAATACGAGTATTCTTGTGAAAAAACGTAATATTCCATTATGGTGAAATTGACACGCACTTTTTGACAGTTTTCGTTTTGATTTTGGGATGTTCTAACATCGCAACTTTTCGAAAATTTATCGAAAATTATTTCTCGTTTCTGTAGAATAAAATTTGTCCCTGTTTCAATTTTTATATCATTTACCAGCCTGCTAGATTGCAACATTGTGATGTTTCTACTGCGTTTCTATTATTTTATTCAAGTGGTCCATAGTGTAGTGTATTATCTCACCACGAGAAAAAGCAGTACCAAAGTGTATTATCAACTGTATTGTGTATTGCAACTACGCACCACGTGAACACTTGGTGTAGTGTAGTGTACTTAGTTGTTGTTTGTTATTATATTGTTCAAATATATTCTAGTAGGTTGTGATAGCAATAGAGAAGAAATAATTGATAAACGAAACAGAAGTCAAATTAATTCTAGCAAAAAGAGCAGTAGACTTCGAAAAAATATCAAAAATTTGTGATGTAAGAACCAGGGCTGACATGTTGTAACTATCACGTTTTTCGCTTCGACGAAAAATCCGTGCTACTTTGATGAAAATTTACATAAAAGAAAAAAAATATTTACTTCCAAAATACCGTTATTCTATGGAAAATGCATCGAAGCGAAAATAGTGATAGTTACAACATGTCAGCAGAGGATTAATACGTTTCATAACTTGGTAATTGCAATCTAATTGTAAAAATTCAATAAATATGAAATTGAAAAAGATACAACGAATGTGTAAGTGTGCCAGGAATTTTAGTTCATATGTCATTATAAGTTTTACAATTTCTAGTAAACTTGCTGTTGCACCAGTAAATACTATGACAGATTTCAAATAAAAGAAGTTATATCGAATGGAGTTGGGTGAAATTTATAAATCGCGTTTGCGATGTGTTACTAAATTTTTAAAGATCACGATCGCAAAAATTTAAATTGAAACCGTGATTAGTGATTATCGCGAAAATTTTTGTGTTTGTCGAAGGTATTTGAATTGCTTCTTTCTGAATAATACCCTAGACTAAACATATACATATGTCAAGTCTTCAATGTATCTCATTCTGTCATGAACAATACTGTTAATTTATTTGATAATTTTCCAGTCAGCTCTTAATAGTTCATGTAGAAAAATAAAGTTTTTATTAATATACGCGTTGAATAAACAAAATTAACGAGAAAGATTTAACAAATGTTGGTGAAATTTTTTGATACCAATTGTGCATATCCAAACTAGAGTAAGTTGTATCCGGTAACTTCGTCTCTTCTTTCCCCTTTATCAATAAAATTTAGTTATTTTATAGGTAAAAAGGAAAGTAACGAAAATGTTATCAGATTCAAGTTACCGTAGTATGGATATACACATTTATCTTACTGATTGTACAGGGTCTTCCAATAAGAACTTTTTTCTATTTTTTTTTATATTTCAAATTAAAAACATGTTTTGTTGTTACAAAAATATGTCATTTTTATTGAAATTTAGTGTAGACAGACACTTGACCATTTATGAATGAAAAATAATATCTGGCAAATGTCCACAGATCACATGTTCTTGGTGGCCAACTAATATCTCCCTTAAATTAATCGTACAATCAAATCTGTTTCTCAATAAACCAATTGTTTCATTAGCTCTATGATATGTAGCGCCATACTGTTGAAACCACAAGCCGTTATATTCATATAATCAAATATTAAAAAATTTGGGTACATGTCTTTGTAGTGAACACCATTATGATTATGACTATTCGATAAAATTATCTGCAAGCTGCAACCCATTTCAAAATTTTTAATAGCGGGCTCAGATGGGCGATTTTGTTTCCCAACACTAACGCGAAATTATACGAAATGTTGATTTTACGGATCCACCATTTAATTATGTTTAATCAGTTTAATATGAATTTTAAGCGATTGGAATTGTTTTACTAAATGGTCAAGCTCTACTGTTAATTTGTAAACAAACCTCTGAAACTTTTAAAATACCTATTTTATACTCTCCCAGTATGCAATTTTTCTAATGTGAGGAAAAAAAAGCTCCAATTCCAATATGAAAGACACATAACACCCGATTTTGAGTAAAAATAATTTTCATTCTCTTTATGATTTGCAAATTTTTTGTTTTTCTATTAGATTTACCAATATGCAATGTCGACAGAATTCCGTTTATATTCGCGTGCAAACCAGACTCTTTCTATGAAAATAACTATAAAGTACACGGAAATCCGTACTCGCCAAAGAAAAGTGTCACAAAAATTCCAGTGTGGTTGTTAATCCCGACTAAAAATAGAAAAAGTCAAATTGAAAAGAAGTTGAAATTTCGTAGGAAATTCGGGTTTATTCCATATATTTTTCTATACTAATTGCACACACTTTTCTGCATACTACTAGACCAGTTTTCCATTGTACATACTTTGTTTTCATGTTATGGTTTTATTTTGAAATTAAAGAAATTTTAGTTGCATTTTCTTGTAAAATTTATTTATTTTTAATATACAATACACATTATAACTTTTTAATTTAAATTTAATAAATCCCACCTATGTATTTACATCGCTCACTCGGCATCCATCTTAAAAAAAAAACATGAAAGTCGTCAGTATCAAAGATATACATCATCGTTAATTTGTACATATGCTGATTGAATTCAATTTTATTACCGGTATAATCCAATGTTGTTGATTGCAATGGTGGCGAAATACGAGCATAACTATAGTCACATAGTAAACAGTTTTTTCTAAATTTTCGACGCATTTCGATTCAAAGAACAAGCTCGCGGCTTGGTTCTCTATTAAATCAAGAGAATTAAAAATTACAAATAATGAATTCGAAAACCACAGGAAGATAATTTTAATAATTATGTAATTTTTGATTTAACGACATGCAATTAAAAAACATAAAAATTTAATAATTGAAATAATTGTCAAACCAGTTTCAGCGAAAACCTTTTATTGCAAATAATTTTAAAAGTGAATTAAATTTTTTAAACATTAGTTTGATCATAAAGTTGGTTTTACGAGTTTTGTGATACTCAAATTTCAGAAATGCTTTATGTAATAAACATCTTTTATGTATCCAGTTTCTGAATAAAATGCAATTTTAATAAGCCTACAATTCACTAACGGTTTGTGAGGCATCGTACGAGTGTACCTTTCGTTACAAAATGGAACCATCCATGTTAAAATTTTTGGTGTTATTCACATTTTTTTAAAACAATAAATAATAAAACTCAAAATTATTTTGCGCATGTAAAATTTAATGTTTAGCACAACTGTTATGCTTTACGTGTACACATATTTACGTGTCTTAATGAAAGATTATGCCAATTAACTTGACATACCGCAAAATCACCGTACGCATAATCAGCAATTTCACAGTCACAATTAAACAAAGTAGGACCTAATTAAACTATAATTGTTGCAAAATAACATGTAATTAGCCGCTTGTACGATAAGTACACCGTACACGGTGCTGTATTTTATAATTATTGTGATGAACTGCTATTTAAATTCCATTTAACACATTACTCAAAATGGTTTAAGAAATTGTTCCTCAATACTATACATATAACATCATTAATAATACACAAGGAAAGCAAATCTTAAGTGTGCATAATAAATTAGAGGTAATTACAAAATTATGGTTTATAAGAAAGAAACCGCACTTTACAAAGTTTAATGAGCTTTTAAGAGTTGATTCAAACATTCGTATGTAATTTACTGAAAGTTTGTTGTTGTTTGCATAATGCTTCAACTTCAAGAGATTTATACAAGATACATATGTTTAACTGTACCATCGACAACAATCAAAAATTTCTACACCCATGTAATGTCTAATATACTCGTAACCATCATCTTTCACACCACTTTTTAAAGGTTAATAAATATGGCATTTAAAAATTTAATGAAAGCTCTCAATAATTTTTTTTAAGACTGTGTAGATAAAGTGAATTAGGTAAATAATCGGTGAAGATAACGATTTTGGTATTTTATACAAATTATAAAGATTAAACAAACCGTTATACAAAAATCTTGAAAACAAATTTGACTTTTATTGAGAGCTTTTGAAATTTTTAATGCTGGTCGTTGTTTAATAAAATGATCGAAAAAATTTTATTAGTTCACCTCTAGCTGGCTATTTTAAATTAAAACATTTTCCTACTGTTTTTCCCAACTTCTCAAATAAAAATGTTTAAGTTCGTATTTTATTCAGCAGCTAGATGGCTTCGCAACAAAATTCTAGAAAAAAATTCACACATCAGCTTAGATTTTTGATGTGCTGAACCGACATGTTTACGACAACCTAGATTAGAGCAAACATTACACTTGCTTTTTTATGAAGTCAATAATTTAGAGCTTTTTCTCTAGGGAGAAATAGGAAAGTATTTAGAATAAAAATATCCACACTTTATTTTTTGGTATAATCAATTAAGACTACAAACTAATTTCCGAAGAATCTTTGAAAAGAGTTAGAAAATTAAAAGTGAGACACAATGATAAATTACATTAAGAGTGTCTTTCAATTGTTTTAAATGCCGCATAAAAAGTTAAAAAATTAAAAATTTATTCGTGGTAGATTTTTTTTAACTTTTTGTCTATTTCAATTGGTTAATTTTTTTTAAAATTGCATGTTTGCTATTTAACGTATTATGAACTTATAAAAGATAAACAATGGAAAATAACTAAAATTAATACTATTTCAAAATAAATCTTTCAATTACGATAGGTTTATAATAAAAAATTACGACTTTTATCAAATTTAAACTTCTATTTACAAACAACTATTAAGTGTCAGCAAAATGTTTGTCATATAAAAATTTTATCAGGGGGTTATTATGTAAGCATTACGAGTTACGAATTACGACAAATGACGTCAAAAGGCCTTTTTATTTAAAGCATTTTGAGTTGTCGTAATTACGACTTTTTGTTGTTGTTTTAGTCGTACACATTTATAAATACGAGACAATAGTCGTACTATCTATTTTTTCTTGTTTTCATTCATAATTTGTCAAAATTAGTTTGAGTCGTAATTCGTAACTCGTACTCGTAATGCTTACATAATAACCCCCAGCTCTTGAAGCAGAGTTTGACATTTTTATTCACCACAATTTTCAACTTTTTAACTTTTTATGCGGTATTTAAACCAATTGAAACATACTCTAACAATAATTTACTTCAAAAAAGAAATATCATTATGGGGTGGATGTGGTATAAACTTGATACTGATTGTCAAAATCCTTATTACAACCCTAGCCCCATTAATCTACAGATGGACAATTTTCAAACCTCTCATAACAATTATACAAGACACACAATATTATCCAATAATCAACAAATGTATATATACATACCTGGCAATTTGAAAAGCCCTGGGCCTGAGTAATAAAAGGGTATATTCTTGAATAAAAAACATTTATTTCAACATAGTTTCCTTCCAACTTGATATACATATTCCAATGAGTTTCTAAGACCACGTTGCCATTTTTGAAGTAGTCGGCGGGTTGGGGCATAATTCCTCAAAATATGCATTTGTTTCAGCAATAACATGTTCATTTGATTAAAATATTCGGCCAGCTAGCCACATCTTCAATTTGGTAACAGATAATAATCGCAGAGTGCCAAATGTGGAGAATACGGGGAATGCGGACGCCATTCATTGCCCAATTCGCCCAATTTGCTCATCATTCCTTTCTTCGATAAATGTCATATAGCTTGTTGGCATTGTTTGCAGCATCGATCCGATCCAATAGTTCACTGTAACGTAGTGTCCGAATTGTGTTGAGAATCATTAATTGTTTCTAACTTTTGTTGGTCGGTGAGCACACCCGGTCTCGGTGTGTTGTGGATTACGTTCTTCCGCCTTATCAGAATCGATGCAATTTTTTGAAACTGAAACGTCTAGATAATCGCTGTGGTGTAGCTTACGCGCTGTTTGTGCGTGATATCATTAATTCCCGCGTCGATTGTATCGAGTTATTAGCACGTATCAACTTGTATGCTCCCGAACGTCGGATGCGTCAACGCGAAGGAGCTTTATTCATCGACCGAGCACTAATGAACTACGGTCTTTCTGATCCAATTCCGAGGGCATCGCGGGTATTTAACAAGGTCTACGAAGCTTTTGATTATCAGTTGTCGAGAGATTCATTTAAGAAAGGTTTATATAATCTTTTGTAGTCGAGCTTATGTGCCGAAAATTTTTACCAATTGTTTTATTGTGCCTAAATCCTGTTTATAGTCATGGACACTACATGTCAAGGCGAGCCATTGGCGCCTCAAAACCAATGCCAAACCAGCGTCTGTTTTCCAGGTTAGGAGCGGCTGAAGCGGGCGTCTGTCTTGTATCAAGCGGCTCGCTATATAAATGTGTTCAAGGTAGGACTGGATGCCTCAAGATTCTCACCAGTACGTGACCCACACACGTAACAAGCGGGTTGAGCGGAAGGCCAACAACCTCCCCTCATAAAAACACACCAAGTTATGAACCCTAAACAAAGGCCTAGGATAACCATATCGGATTCATTACAAACTCGACCTCGGAAATTGTACACGGACAACGCTTTAAAAATGGGAACATGGAACGTTAAAAATGGGAACATGATCTCCAGGTCTTAAGAGGCTAACTTAAGACCTGGAGATCTCCAGAACCTATCGAACCAAGCAAAGAGTTACACATTAGACGTACTTGCACTACAAGAGCTTAGATGGTCTGGGAGTGGGATCCATGACACCACCAATGGGTACACTCTTCATTACAGCGGCCATCAGAACGGAGGAGAATTTGGAGTTGGCTTCCTCATCCATCGGCGCGTGAAGCATCATATCATCGATTTCCGCCCTATCAACATGCGGATATGCACGGTCAGACTTCGCACTAAGAAATTTAACATCACGATCGTTAATGTGCATGCACCCACCGAAGATAAATCAGATGACATCAAAGATCTTTTCTTTGTCGAACTGGAGGAAGTCATCAATAACATACCGCACCACGACATTAAAATCATCGTGGGCGACTTTTATGCAAAAATCGGTAGGAGTGCAGAAAATACATCGCACATCGGTCCTAACAGCCTGCACCTAACTAGTAATAACAACGGCCAACGAGTCACCGACCTGGCAATAACGTACAACTTAGTTGTATCAAGTACGTTTTTCCCACATAAGAGAATCCACAAAGTAACGTGGAGATCGAATGATGGGAGAACGGAAAATCAAATCGATCACGTCATGGTGTCTAAGAGCCACTCCACCAGCATATCTGACGTTAGATCTTACAGAGGTGCAGACATGGACAGCGATCATATGCTTGTCATATTTAAATATAAGTGCAAACTGTCATCTACGTTTAACAGACAAGCACAAAAGACCGTTCGATGGAATATCAATGCTCTAAAAGACCAAGCGTCATTGCAGAGTTACCAATCAGATGTCACTAACTATTTAGAGCGGCCCAGCAACAACGAAGAAGCTCCCTCTAACATCGAGGAGCAGTGGCACGCTATACAGTCAGCCATAAACACCGCGGCGCAAAATACCATCGGAAGAAGACCTCCGAGGCCCCGCAATGATTGGTTCGATGACCAATGCCGTAGGGTCGTCGAAAATAAACGAACGCTTCGTGAAAAATGGTTGGCTCGCAACACTAGAAGCACTCTAGCAGAATATCTCCGCGCTAGGAAAGCCACGACTAAATACCTTCGACAAAAAAAGCGCGAACATATGAGATTATGCATCGAAAACATCAGCTTCCAAGCGGAACTAGGAAACTCAAGGGACTGTTTTGCCAACGCCAGGAATCTCACTAAAGACTTCCACCCAAGAAGTACAGCCATCAAAGACGGGAATGGAGAGTTGAGAACAAACGTGGCTGATGTTCTCTCAGTATGGCAAACCTACTTTCAAAATCTGCTAAATCGGAATGACGACGTGACCCCCATTAGAGCAATAGCTTCTCCAGGTGAAGAGGTCTTTGTCGAATATCCCACAGTGGAGGAAGTAGACGCAACTATTAGTCGATTGAAAAACGGAAAGGCACCCGGTCTCGATGGAATCCCCGCAGAATTGATTAAACTCGGAGGTGCTACTCTTGCAACAAGTCTATACGACCTCGTCGTCTGTTTTGGGACCAAGAAGAGCTGCCTGAGAATTGGAAGACCGCGCTCATATGTCCGCTGCATAAAAAGGTGACCGTCTTAAATGTGAAAACTATCGTGGCATAGCTCTATTGAACGCTGCTTACAAAGTGTTGGCTAATGTTGTACTTGCCAGACTCATCCCTTTCGCCGAAAACATCATTGGCGACTATCAATGTGGTTTTCGACCCAACCGATCAACCACGGACCAGTGTTTTACCATGAGGATGATCTTGGAAAAATGTTGGGAATCCTAGAGAAACTCTTTTCGCTGTGTAAATTAACAACGTATGGGTCTGTATGTAGAATCGTAATTGAAGGAACTGTGTCAGACTCCTTTGAAATAACATCTGGCGTTCGACAAGGTGATGCACTCGCGCCTTTGCTGTTCAATTTGGCGCTTGAGTACGTAGTAAGAAAAAGCAACATCGAAACTTCGCGCTGTATATTTAATAAATCCGGCCAAATTCTTGGATATGCAGATGATATCGTGCTTCTTGGCCGAAGGCCTAGCGATATCAAAGACAGTTTCATTTTTGATGGTGTCGAAAACTTTAAATACTTTGGTCAGTTATAACATCATTGAATGAAATGCAGGCAGAAATAAAAGCCCGAATCGCTGCCGAACAACGAGTTTTCTACGCCCAATCAAGATTATTGCGTTCGAAACATCTATCGCAGTCGTGCAAGCTCGCACTTTATAAAGCACTAATAAGACCTGTGCTGACTTTCGGAAGCGAGAGCTGGACCATGACCTCTAATGATTGTAGATTGTTATCTACATTCGAAAGGAATGTCATCCGTTCAATCTTTGGTCCAATTAAAGTTGCGAACAACGAATATCGGATTCGTATGAATCACGAAATAAAGCAACTCCTCGGAGGCAGCGATATCATCGGATTCATTAAATCCAATCGAGTGAGATGGCTCGGCCACGTTACAAGGTCCCCACAACAACGGATGATAAATAAAGTGTTTCACCAACAACCAGCCGGAGTACGTCGTAGAGGAAGACCCCGACTACGCTGGCGTGACGACATTGAACAAGATCTGCAAGCATTAGGATGTCGAAACTGGAGGACGAGAGCAATGGATCGGGATGGATGGAGGGCCATTGTGCGGGCGGCGAAATCCCTTCATGGGATGTGAAAGCCAGAGAGAGAGAGAGAGAGAGAGAGAGACTGTAATCACTGTAGGCGCACCATCTATAAATAAATAAACAATATGACCTACACTAAAACCAGCTCCTCAAACTCCAAAGATGTACCTGACGGGTTTCTCCTGTTATTTTAGAGCATTTTATTGGCTTTTAAGTGCTTTGGAGACAGTTGTGGTCTTGACAATACTCTCTTCTATTTTGGAGGAGTACGCTAACATCATTCATTAAACACAGGTGTTTCCGAAGAGAAATATCAATGTCTGGTGTTCCCCATGGACATCTCATCGGGCCCGGGTTTATATTATTCTCATAGATTTAAATACCGAGATAACCAAAAATTTATTAACGTGTTCATATTTCCTGATGAAAATTGTATTGCGAAGGCGAATGGCCTGCTTCAATTTTTCAAAAGACAAACTGATGATTTTAAAAATATTCAAACCTTGTGTTCACTCTATTTCGCTTACGTTTGGCCTCAACTGGAATACGTTGTAACGATCCAGGAATCCAGCACATAAAAATATTTGAAAGCATCAAAAGAAGTTTCTAATTTCTTTAATAAAGGAAATTTACTTGGATTATGTGTCAAAATTTACTATTCTATGAAAATGTGACTGGGTTCTAGGTACACAACAAGATGCATGGACTACAAAAAATGCATCGTTTTCTTGGGCGCCGCTTTTATTGGTAATGTTTTGCTTGGTCACATTGAATCAGCTTCAGTTTTGGAAAACATATCAATTAGTGTTCCATGCAGAACATTCGGGAACTATGAGTTTTTAGCACTAAAACATCATTCTACAAACTATGAAGAAAACGACCCTATAAATAGGTTTTCTAAATCATTGAACATCATCGATGATATATTCGACTTTAGTTTATCAAAGAACAACTTCAAAAGAGTCCTGAATAATTATTTTTAAAATTATTTTTTTAAACTGAAAGTTGTGCTTTAAATCTAAAATCCTTCTTGTAACTCACAGAATATATTTCGTTAATAGATAAATAAGCTTCCGTTGAACTGTTTTCGCCCAAACATTGTTGGGACCTCCGTGTTTATGGAAAAAGCTTAAGTATGAAGTTTTATCCCATTCAATCAATCCGTCTGTGGGCTGTACATGGGCCAAATTTATGTTAGAAGACAATTTTTTTTGTCAAAAATCGTCATTTCTGCTTGGATTTTCACCTAACAAGTGGTGCAGTGATTAAAGCTTCGACACTTGGACCGGGAGGAACTGGGTTCGATTAATAAATACAACTAAGACTCCGTTGAAGTGCAGAATTCAGCGCCGACCCACCGTCCATGTCAGTGTACAGGTTGACATGGTCAGTGTACAGGCTTTCAATGTACAGGTGGTGTACTGTAATTGTGTGAATGGGTGTTGTGTGCGTGAATGAAAAGGGAGGTATTAATTGACCTTCAATGGACAATAAATCCACTGGACAATTAATATTTTCCTTTGGATCTAAAGCGATCGATCCTTAAAGCAATTCGATCGAGGTACTGCTTAACATTCTTCCTGAAATGTATTAGGGATCTATACACGCACGGAGATACATTTGTTGAAACATGGAGGTTTTTTTATTTTGGAATTAAATTGGAAATTTATTATAGCAATTATTGAATTTGTATTAAGATACGGTGGATAGACCAAAGCGTAATATAAAAAAAAATAGATTGTTAAGTTGAAACAATCTGGTATGGAAGATCAGGGTAGAGATTTGTACTTTGCTCAATGTAAGTATACTTAGGTCGTATTACAATACGACTTTTGTAAATGAAATAATAGGCAATAAATATAAACAAAACATACAACGAAGAGCAAGCTCTAAATGTTTATTACACAACGATTAGTTAAAATAATTAACTACTGCTACTGGCATAAATAACGTAAGTTAAAACTGAAACATCAAAACCTTTGTAACAATATTGTTCCACAGCCTTCTATGAATATTGATAATCCAATCTCTATATTACTTCGGCAACCTCCGAATATAAATTTAAACCTTTCTAATTTAAATAAAAAATTTAAAGTTTAAAATCTTAATCCTATCTACAGTGAAATATTTACTTGAACTTGAAATAAACTATACAAATAGTTAATGCAATTAACAACTCGTTATATCATTGTATAATGGACCACAAATTTCTAAAGTAATTTGTGGGAAAATATTTATAAAAGCACACACCCTTGTATGTCTTTCAAACGCATACATAATTTGTAACAACAATAGCACGTTTCTCGATTAAATTCAAAATTTTTTCATGTCAAATGAATACAAAACAAAAAAAAAAACTTTTGATTGCTGTGTAAAATTTTAAATTAACAACAAAAATAATTTTTAAAAATTAACCGTAACGATTTTATTATATTTTATGTACGTCACAATCATGTAATCAAGTTGTCAGTTAATGGCAGTTTTACCGCGCCATTTTGTAGTTACGCAATAATTTGCAATGTAAAATATTGTAATAAATATAGTTTGTTGATCGGGCACCAATATTAACTTCGGTAAGCTAGCTTTATGACGTTAAAAAATCACTCATACAGCTAGATAACCAAAGACAACTATAGCGCCAAAAAAGTGATTTAAAATATTTCCAAAACACTTACCTTATCATCTCGCCATATTGTAAAAATATAAAATCAGGTTTTTTTATTTGTTCAATATTATAGATTCCGGAACTAGATTTAAGTATACATATATATACAAATGCTACTTGCTAATTTAAATAAATCTCAAGAAATGTACGTCATAAGCCACGTGGCTCTGAGTTTATTGGCCAATAACCATGTGACTTTGCATTTATTATATATTCGTATAAATATTATATTGATTTACCTTTTTAGTGATATCTTAGTCATATTCCATATAAATATATGTATTAGAATAGTAAAATAAAAATGATTTGATGATATGTAGGTGGATTCGTAATTATTGTACCACAATTAAATCCTCCCAAAAAAATTAAATAACATGTTACTCGATTTCCCACACTTGATTAATTGGCAATAAATAAATTATCGAAAATGTTGGCTGGTTTATAACCGGTGGCTCAATTAACAAACACATTTTTAATGTTGTGCAGCAATTTACCAAACCAAACCAGAATTAATAAATCAAAAAAAAAAAAAAAATAAAAAAAAAAATAAATTTTAGAAAGTCCAAATGACCCTGTTTCAATTTTTATATTTCTTAAGACAAAAATTTTAATATATACATGTTGTTGGTGTAACCGTCAGCTACTTTAAATACTTCGATGACTGTGTGTTGTTGCTAACTCTTGAAAAAGTATATTCACTCACTTTTAATTTTTTCTCGATTATGCAATCGATTTATTTGTTCAGTCTATTGATCGCGACTGTACTTATATTTATATAGGAGAAGTATAGGTATATAACCATTTAAATGGCAAATTTGAATTTCTTAGAATTTATATTTTAAAAAGTCGATCGAGAAATAAAATTAAAAAATTTATATGTAAAATATTTTAAAATATTCGGTAGCAGCGATTTAAATCAATAAAAATGTAATGATATTTATATATTGCGATTTTATATCAATAAGTGAATGGACTTAGTGGCTAGACAACATTTTTTTTTTTGCTTATAAAATGTGAGGTAATCAAAATTGGCGGGAAATTGTTTAGATATCCCCAAAATGGCGGGAAATTTGTGTAAGATAACGATTTTATAATATATTTTTTTTTTGGTTCAATTCAAGTTTTAATTTATGAGAACCAACAAAAGCAAAACTAGCCATTGTCTTTTTTTTTTTTTTTGAAATGCCTACATAATACTAATAATAATTTTTGTGTAAAGGTAATTTTTTGTGTTTGTGCATTGTTTGTTCATTTCTTCTTAGAATATACATATATATTTATATGGAAAGAAACCAACCGACGCACAAACTAAAAAAAAAAAATAAAAGATATTACATTACATTGACCGGATTTTGAACTCTGTGTTATTTCATGGCCTTGCCACGTTTTTAATGTAATTTTATGTTAAGATTTCTTAATCGATTAGATTACGACATTGAATTTATTTTACTTGCGGCCAACGTCGTGCGATATAGAGTACACATTCTGTGTGTATTATTGTTTGTGTTTCATTAAAATGCAAAAAACGATTTTTTTTTTTTGAAATTATCGTCTTAAAGAAAATTTTATGTGATTTGATTATTAAATTTTATGGTAATATCTGTATATACATCTTACTAAAATTATAATGAAGTAAGAAACAAAAACCGAAAAAATGCTGCCACGTAATATGACTTAAAATTAGAAATGACTTAATATAATATTAAAAATTGATATAAGAAAAACCGGCCGGGTGACTTAAGTTTTTTTTTTTTTTTGATTAAATATTTTTATTTTGTTTGTGTAGAATTTTATTTTACTTGTTAACTTGCCACGCAATCATTAGCACCCACCAAGTGTATATAACATATAGACATGTATGTATATAGTTTTTATTCTTTTTACCTGATCTTCAAACAACTTTTTTTATTTTATTTAATTATACATATGCATTTTATTTTTATTTATTTTCTCACAAAAACTCTTTTTAAGATCCCCTAATCCACATATTTGTTGAAATCACAAATTCTACGAATTTTTAACATTATTTGTTAAATATTTATATTCCACCAAAATAATTCCACAAATAATTTTTAATTATAATTTTATATTAAACTATTTCTTTATTTTTATTTTATTATAATTGAATTAAAAACTTTTTTTTTAAATTTATTTTTAATAAT
Source organism: Nephrotoma flavescens (assembly GCA_932526605.1). Classification (NCBI taxonomy): domain Eukaryota; kingdom Metazoa; phylum Arthropoda; class Insecta; order Diptera; family Tipulidae; genus Nephrotoma; species Nephrotoma flavescens. The sequence goes on along the minus strand of OW052222.1, from coordinate 262,194,523 downwards.
ATAATATAATATATTTTAAAACTTTTTATTAAAAATCTACTTTTTTCTCTGACGGCGAACACCACAAGACTAAGTTTCGTTATGACCGTGATCAGTTTTGCTAAACACTTCAGTACACAAAAAATAAAATAAAAAGTAAAAAAATAAAATTTTTTCTTAAATATAAAATTTTTATACTTAAATATGAATAACATCAGGTAGACAAAGACACCTCGTTTTAAGAGTTTTTTTCTTATTTTGTTATATTGTTATGGTTTTTAGTTTTTTTTTTATTTCAAAAATTTTTTCCTTCTTTTATCTCAGTGTCTTTATAACGAAGTATAAATATATAATATACAAGACGATGAGAAGAGAAGAAATACATAAATTTATTGTTATTTTATTTCAGTTTCAAGACGAATAAACTAAAAAATAAGACAAAAAATTGTAAGATTCATACCTTTTAATTTGGTGGTATGTTTTGGCTTTGCTTTTTTGGTTATGTCTTATGTATATAGATGATCTTTGAATAAATGCTTTCTAGAATAGTCTTGATTTGGTTTTTTATTTATATTTACACTTGGCTTTACTGCAGTTTAATTGAATTTCTGTTTGATTTCGCGCGGGAAACATATTTTGCAAGTGTGTGGTGCACCAATAACGCCGGAATAGCAAATATCGTATCGGTTCGAGAAAAATTTCAATTAATCATTTCGACATCAATGACAAACAGCAGTGGTGATGCAAACCAATATATTATCCATTACCTACTATAACCAGTATTATTTATTTACTGCTAATGTAAAAAAAATACTAATTGCGATACCACGCAACCATGCTGTGATTTATAGTCCCGCACAGTGCTCATATAACGTATGACTTCATATCAATTATTCTTATAATTAGTTGGACATGTTGGACATCAAAAATTCTTTGCAAATGAATATATGGCTGAGGTTAAAGACCTTTTCAAAAAGTTTTGATAGTATGCGAGGGCATGCAATAGGGGAGAATGGGGTAATGGATATGCGCTTAAGGTGAAACGAGTAAAACCCCTTTTCTTAATTGTTTTTTTCAACAAGATGTCTGTGGGTTCTGAAAGCCTATTTCTGAATTATGAAATAAGGGTAAATAATTACAGTTTTAGATTTATGGAAATTTTTGTCAAAGACCCTGAAAACGGTATTACCACACCAATCGGGTAATTTCGTGCGTGTACTGTAGTGATTCTGTCCAAGTAAAAAATAAAAATGTTTTAATTACATTTATAAAACGCTAGCTGATCCGGCGAACTTTGTTCCGAGCGAATACTTTTGTCCTTCACGAATATTGATTTTGATGAGAGATAAAATCAAACAACTCAACTCGATTCTCAGTAGACGATTGAGTTATTACATTCGATAAACAAATATCGAATTCATCACTAATGTGTTGAAAAGTGAATGAAATTTCGATCCAAACTCAGGCATCTATCGAAAATTAAGTTGTTTTTAGGATTTTTTCTCTCAGTGTGGAAATGAATTGGAGTCAGTTGGAATTCAAAAGAAATCAATGTATTTTATTCGTTTGGAATTAAATCGAATACAAACGCAAATCAATACTATATGCATTTGTGGTAAACAATATTTTTCGTTTTGTTCTGGCGCGTAAATGAACAACGATAATGGTTTGCCAAATCTCGAACACGCGACTTACAATGGACCATGAGAAAAACATGAAAATTCCAAATTTACACACTTCAGTTCAGACTGCGCGGCATGATTGACTACCACGCATGATTGATCCGACCTTGAGCATCAAGTTATGCGGTAATATTCCCGGCAAATCAAGCGCATTCAAAAACTCGGTCGGATAGCTGGTTGCCTCGTCTTGATTGACAATGTAGTGAACGCTTTTGTAACAATGCATTTCCCGGTTCCCCAGCGATTTGGTTTCGAATCAAGTAATTTAGACTGTCTACATCCTTGTTCTTCCCTGCCAAAATCGCTCGTTTCCTGAGCCAATCGTGATTCATATAATTTCGGTGGATGTCTGGAAACACTTTCGTGATAGGCACTTCATTCGACGTCGTAGAAATGTTAAAATTCGAGGGAAACGAAATCAATCCTGTCAAATCATCAACAGGTGTTTGACCATTGTAACGCACCAACAGTCGTTTGGAAAAATCAACAGTTGATGAGTCGTTCTGTAACGAGACCTTCATGTTCGTTGTCAACTGCAACTTCTTCACATACGCTCACAATCTCAACGATTTCAGACATCCGTTGAATTCATTTGCAGCTGTTCATTTGCAGCTCTTGATCTAGCGTTTGACGAAAATCACTGGTCAGCAGAATCATCGCTCCACCAAAACGACTTGGGTCATTTTGTAAACCCTTCATCGTTCGATTGAACGCTTCCAATTATCGTATATGTGCAATTGTGCACTCGTCCCAGATGATGATTTTGCAATACCTTGGCCATCGCTGAGTTCTTGACAATTGAGCACACTGGCTTTTCATTCGTGTGGATACTCATCGGCAACTTTGCAGAGTGTGCCGTCCCACCACCGTCCAGCAATGTGGCTGCAATTCCAGATGATATATGTAACAGCTAACGCATCGTAATGCATCGTACACGTTAATTTTGCTGTACATTCAAAAGCGGGCCATTCGTTCGTACTCAATCGTACCTTGTATTTTTTCCATAATTTCAATGCGTTCGATGGATGACACGTCGCTATGATGATGGCGAACAATGTACGAATTTGATTTGCTACTACAGAAACAATGGCAGCCGCGATTGTTGAGTCCTAATGTCAGTCGTTTCCAGTAAATTCAGACGATTGCCAGACTCTCGATAAGTGGCGCACAACACACCATCTATAGAACGAAGCTATTCGAATGACCACTTCCATTCAATGCTGCATTGATTTCACCAAAGTTTTCACAAAATTTTGAGGTATCGCCTCCGGTTCCTCTACGATCGTTTACGAACATGGAAAAAAGTAAATGAAGATAGGCCAGCCTTCGTCTTGTCTTGGATGAACGGTATATGCCAAGTGCATCAGTCGAATACACATCGACGTACCTTGCAACAGGTTGACATTACTTTCGTCGTTGAAACTTCTTCGTCGACTGGTTCCAAGTATAATAGCGTGATATTTCGAAGTAAAGCAAGGTTCATGCGAACAGATCGCTTTGGCAAATTTTAAAGAAATTCTTGAGTGTTGTAGCTACGGTGATCATTCTGTCGTTCTGTTGCATTAGCTTCCGTGAAATAGACACGTTGTCCATTCTCCAAGTGCATCGACAAATGTTTAACAGTGGGATGACGTTTGTCTATTGCAAATGAGAAAATACGCCAAATCGCCTCATTGCATCTGACATAACGGCCCAATTGGAATCTTGAATGACGAAGTCATTTGCATCCGGAAAATTTTCCCAAAATTTTCTTTCGTAATAACCATCTCCTGGCAATTGCAAACACAACAAATAAAGATTGAGCCAAATTGGTTCAGCCGTTCTCAACTGATACATTTTTTACACCATTTTTATACACTTTGGTGCAAAAAAATCGCACATTGCTTAATTTTCCACAAAAGTTCAAAAATATCAAAAAAATCCAATATTTGTTTAATTTTTTTAATGCAAATTCAAAGTCTATTTCAATACCTATCCAGTGATACCTTTTTTGTATTTATCCGCCATCAAACTGATTTTTGGGGGTAAACATCTGAGGTACACGTTTATGTGAATTTGTCAAAATGAAGATTACGGGTAAAAGTCGAATTAAAACATGGAAATAAACAAAAAACAAACAGTTTTATTAAAAATTTGATTATCAATAAAAATTGATTTCACATAATTCTAATATGGACTGGATGAAGTCAAACCAATTCGTAAATTGCTGTGCTAGAAATCAAGGCATATTTTATGTAGCATAATAGTCAAATAATTAAAAGTTATACGTTTGTTGGGTGGTAATTTGGACTGGGTGAAGTTAGGCCAATTCGTAAATAGCTGTATCCCATGTTGAAATTTGGATTGTGGTCAAAAACAAAGGCATATGTATTTAAAATAGCATCGTAGTGAAATAAAGTAAAAGCATGGTTAGTGGTAATATGAACGGGATGAGATTTCAATTTATTTGACTCTGATGCTACAAAAAATATGCCCTGATTTTTGGCACAGGTGTTAACTGTAGAGGCCATAACTTAAATGCATTTCCTCCTAACGCGACAGATTATAAACATATGGGGATCCAGAAATTTACGAATTGGTCTAGCTTCACCCAGTCCAAATTTATACTAATAATCCGCTAGTATTCCACTTCCAGGTATTCACTGTTAGTGCCACAACACAAATTCATTATTTCCTAATACGACCAATTATTAAAATAGGATACAGAAATTTACGAATTAGTCTAACTTCACCCAGTCCGCATATTACCTTTAAACATTCGAATTAATGGTGAAATCAATTTTTATTGATAATTCAATTTTTTTCGGCGAAAATTTACTGCTAACTTGAACATGTAATTTTCTGCTAATAACATCAGAATTTTGATACAAAATATGTCGATTATGCAGATTTTTATTTGTTATAATTTGTTTGGCATACGAACTAGAAATACTTATAAGATCGTGAAGAATAATTATACCCTATACAGCGACTATCTGTCGCAATGCAGAAATATGTCAATTCTTCAATAGATGTTGCACCCCATTAAAATTGTTGATGTAACTGCCATGATTTGTAAAGTAAAGAAAAATTTTACTTTATCCTAAATATATAAATCTGGAACAGCTATATTCAAATCCTTCTAATGTTCCGGAATATTAATACATAATTTGATTTAGGCTGGAAGGAGAACATCTTCGTCCGAAAATGTACTAGGATTATAAGGGAAAATGCCAGTTTTTTTTAAATCACAAAACTCCCTTTTCTAATGTAGCGACACGAATGTACGATTTTTTAAATAGTGCAGCCAAATCGTATGGATAAATTTTTTGATGAGCATTTGATTTCATAAAAATGTCGCATTCTTTATTGAATGTCGCTTTTAAACCACCAAAGAAACTGATTTCGACTGTTTGCACGTGATGCGATATATGAGGGGGTAAAGAGACCACCACAAGATTTTGAGCCTTGCACATATTATACAGAGTCACTCACATTTGGTTTGGTTGGTGATGGTTATAAAATGATTTAACCATCCATTCTACCATTCATTTAACCCTTCTCGATCAGCATTAATCCACCCTTTTTTTGTTCACCGATATATTGACCGACCAGACAAAAACTCCCGCCTGCGGTTATAGCACTAACTCAAGGTTGGTATAAAAAACAGAAGTTTTATTAAAAGATGTGATTTTATTAATGCTAATTAGTTTAGGCTTGCGCACACTTAACGCTGGATTTCGTTTTAAAAAAATGCTCGTAGAAATCTTATCCGGCCAGTCTCATTAAATCATTAGCACAGGAAATTCCAGCAACAAGCAGTAAAAACGCTTTGACTCGTTGTACTTAAAACGACCGAAAAAATTTTATGACAAAATTAATTTTCAATAAAAATCTTTATTTTAAGCAGGTTTTATTATTTAATGTGTATTAGACAACGTTCCAGTTCGCACCGAAAACACAACTTTTTTTTTTTTTTAAGATTAAGAATATTTGCAAACAAAAGGACAAACGGTTATAATATATGTAAACAGTATTCAAATATTAACAATACATAGGTGTAATAAGAAAATCGATAAAACATATAAATATAACAACCCTCTAAACTTCGTGAACAGTAAGTAAGAGACTTCCTGATATGACTGACTTCGCAAACGTAATACCTGCTCGAAGCAAAATTAAATCACTTTTGAGACGTTTGGCATATGAAAATTAAAATTTATGGCTACGCGATCAGCCGTGCGTGTGTTCGCTCTTCTGTCGCTCTCTCTCTCTCTTCAAAAAACGAAACTGAAGTGAAACAGTTTTGCATTCAAAATGAAACACATTCGAAACATTTGAGAATGTTTTTTGTTACATACGTATTTTTATACAAATAAATAAGATTAACTTTCATGATAAAATAAAAACAATTCTAATTTTATATTTTTCATAATGATATATTTTTAATATTTAATGCACAAATAAATTGTTTTTCAATATTGCAACTCGCAAACATAAAAACATTTAAGTGCCACCAAAATCCAATTGAGAATTTGGCTGAATAAACGGTAATTATACCACAAAGCGACCATTTTCGATCCATCACGATCTGTTGACGTGAAATACTTTTCACATGGATTTTTAAAGTTATCAACATCATCGTTATTTTCCTCGAGTTCGCAAAAACGTTGTAGCAGATTATTGAAATATTCAGCAGAACCAGTACCAGTCAACAAGGTTTGGAATGGCACCTTAATAGTCCACGTAATGTTGACTGTTTTCTTTGATGCATTCGGAATTCTTGCCAGAAAGTCAGACGGTAAATAAAGAATATTATCTGGGCATCATTGTGAACGAAAGACTATCATTGTGAACGAATTTCTGGCCAAAAACTCAACAAATATCCGGTTGACTTTTTTTTCTTTTCAAAACTCAAATTACCACTTCGAGGCACTCGTTTTCAGTCGATAGAAGACATAAAAGAGAATTCGCGACGAGAACTGAAGTTGAATCCGAAAAATGCGTTTGAAAAATGTTTTGATGAATAAAATTCATGTGCATACGTTGAAGGCGATACAATAAATTTGCATGAATAATACATATTTTATGTTTTATTGACCAATTCCAAATGTTGTACACTGAGAAATATGATTTGCGGATGTTGGTTTTGGATGGACACATTTGTTGGACATGTAGATTCATATGATGAAACATGCAATAATGAAAGATGATTTAATTTGCAGCAACGTCAAACATCGTGACTTAAGACAGTTTTTTCAAAGAATCATTGACTTAATCAGCTTAATGCGATCATACAGACTCTGCTAGCAACTTATGACATCTCATAATCGAATGGCCATTTTTGTGTACAAATGAATGCATGTAAAACGTTTGAAAATGGAATCGATCTAAAAATCACGTATTTATTAAAAATTCCGTTTTCAAAATCCCGTATTTCGATATCCCGTTTTATAAAATCCCGTATTTCATAATCTGCTAAAGTTTTATATACTCCCGTAATTTTAACATTAAGCGGTAGCGTGAAGTTTCCGACAAATAGGCAAAAAACCCAAAAGAAGTGACCTACACTAAATTTGTGTACTATAAGGATCAATAGTTAATGGCAAGAGAGATGTCTACGCTTAACTTTGTATGATATCATGTTATTTGGACTTTTCTTTGAGACTTCTATAAGCCAACATATTTATGTGGTGCGTAGCTGGAAATTCTTCGTAATTAAAAATTTCAATACAGAAAATTTTGCTTTATTTTTGGATTTCTGATGTTATCTTAACCACTATTAATTATAAATAAAATATTGAGCTTTAAATCAAATCAATTAAGCAATATTGTTACGAATTTGCTCTGTCCAATCGGTTCGTATCACTGGATTTTGAATACAGCTATAGGAATTTACAGCATGTCCGTCATATTCCCAAAAATACCGGAAATAGTACCTGAATAATTTGAAATATTTACGAAATACTTCACTCAGAAAAATAATTATAACCGCAGGAGCTTGTTTAAGTCCATTTTTGGCAAATGTAACTTTTGACTTGTTCATTTCATTATTTTGGTTAATTTTGTTGTTATAAGTTAAGTTTATTTGTTATTTCAACCTTTAGTTTTGTTAGTCTCACCACATATTTTGCTCAATGTTACCTAAACTAGGTTTGATTTAACCAAAAATGTTGTTACATTTTACCTAAATTTGGTTCATATAAACAAGTTCATTTGTTATTTCAACCTTTACATCGTTTAGTCTTACCACATATTTTGTTCAATTTCTTGAATCTAGGTTTCATTTTACCAAAAATTTTGTTACATTTTACCAAATTTTTGTTCATATTATAAACAAGTTCAATTGTTATTCCAACCTATTTGATTAGTTAGACTGACGTATATTTTGTATAATTTCACCAACAGGTTTGTTTGTTAAGAGTTTTTGTTATATTAACATTATATTTGTGTATAAAAACAAATTAATTTTTACAAAAAGATTTTATTATAACCAAAACATTTGTTCTATTTATCAATTATTTTGGTTTACCTACCAAGTTTTAAATTACCTAACCGTGGGCTTGGACTTTTAACCAAAATCTTGGTTATTTATTTTATTTTTATTTTTTAACTATTTTTTGGTTATTTTTTAACTCAGAGCTTGGTTAGTGCAAAATGAACGTTTAAATAGGTTGTATTATCCCACTTTTTGGGTTATATCTACCCATGTTTTTCTCTGAGTGTTCCACTACTGGAATATTCTCGAAATATTCCGATAATAATTCTTATTGTACCAACATTGAATCAAAACAACAAATACTTTCCACAATTATTTATTAATCCACTTAATACACCATTTTCAATTTTTAATTCCGCCATTATTTTCACTTTACAACACTATACTCAATGTATTTTCACGCTACTCAATTTGGCTTTTAATTGCGCTCGTTGCACTCATATTTATATACCGAACGAATATTCTAGACTCACCTGGATCTATAGAGAACTAATATTCTCGACGGTGCTGTTCTAGGCTACTATAATCTGCTATACAACAAAACTATTCTTAATGTTACTACTTTAACCCAGATGTCAAGCTTGTGTGCCAAGTAGAAGATTAGCCAAACTCGTTTTGGTTTGAGGTTTAGTGACTTAACTGGTTTAGTCAACTAATTTTCAAATTTATCATACTTATGAGATTAGTGGGAGGGACTACAAGTAGCGCCATTACGCGTCGGAGATTTTAACACTTATGACATTTCATTGTTTGTGTGCATTTGATTCAAAAAGTAGTAAATTAAACAAACAAAAAATATACTTGTGGGTTGCAATAAACCCTGTTTATTCTAAAACTGAAAATGATGAGTTTATTCACCAATTTGCAAGCCGTATTCCACCAAATCCAAGAACTTAATGATAGAGGTCGACATTTGGAAATCTTAGTACGAGACGCAGAAGAAAAGTTATTATTTCATTTTGACCGCATTAATAAATTGGCCGCTTTATTTTTGGCATTACCGTAAAATGTAGAAATTGGTAACGTTATAAATATTTAAAAATACAAACAAATAAATATCACAATTTGAGGTACCGTTGTTCAATTGCAGACTATACCACGATATGAAATAATAAATCGAACAAACCTAAATTAAGTTAAATTTTTTATTTTTACTTCTCCAACCGATTTCAATACATTCATAACTTTGTGATTGTTAGAAATATCCTCATAAACAGAAGAATTTCAGTAAATAATCAATGTGAATGCAACAGCATTCAATTAAATTTAAAATTAAAATGATATGTTGTCCTTGTCATTATAATATGTCATTCGTCATAATATTGATACCGGGCAATCACGGCGCCACTATAGTATTTTACATTTGCATTGAGATTAGCTAAACTGTAGTAAGTCAACGCAAGAGGATTTATGATCGATTAGATAAACGAGTTTAACTAATCTCGTTTTGTTAATCGCTAATAATTCAAGTAACATTTTCGAAATTAAATTCAACCTTTAAAATTTGACTCATTTAATGACCGAATAAATTAATTTTATGATATGTCCAGTTAATATTAATGCTGCTACTGGCATCTATTTTGTGATGCAAGAACCTTTTAGGTCGTTGTCGTTTACATCACACTTTTCATCGACCTAAGTTGGGTCAGTCTACACAAACAAGTTACTCAAACTAATTTGAGTAACTACCGTTTACATCATGTTACCTATGTGTATAGCCCTTGGACTAAATATGACGATGTAACCCAATCTCAATACCCCATCATGGTTTTTCCATCAAAGCAATACTCAAAATCGTATCATTATTGTGACGAATCGCCTATTGGTTTGATGGGCAATTAATTCAATATGGGCGAAATATTAATTCAACGAAAATTGCTCAGAAAATTAATAACATTTTTTGTGAGATTAGTGACATTGTGCCTTCGAAACTTTAATATAGGAAACGTTATTCAACATTATCTTGTGCACTAACAATAAGACGTTTTGTGAGGAAGTGCAAACAATTTATCTTTTCTTTCAATAGAATTGTGTCACCGTTATGCAGCTACCAGGCCAATGTAACACTCAGATTTCTGAAATGAAGGGTCACTTAGGAATCTCCACTTTACAAAGGATTTCTGCGATATATAAACAGGCATGGGATTAGGAGTGGAAAGCAATTGATCAGTAGAAAATTCTTTTGATTAAACTTAAAACTGACAAATTGAAAAATTCGAAATAATTTGCAAACATCCAATAGTACTTTTAATTATATCTAATAAAAATTTAGACAAAATTCATCTGATAAGTTTCTTCCAGGCCGGACCTATACCTCGTAAATCAAACACTATACATATAAATGTCAACTATAGCAACTTATCATATTTTTAAATTTCGCTCCGGATAATAAATTTATGATTAAAACATATCGCGCAGTAATCTACAAAACGGAACTAAATACACCCGGGATTATAAACTCAAAAATGTCGCGCACTGTACATAATAGTTTAATGTCAAATTTATAAAAGTTTTAGTTTTCTAGTCAAGTTCATGGTTGAAAAGGTGGATCGCATTATTACAAGAAAAAAATAGTTTTTTCCTTCTCCGTTTTAAATTGTATTCAAACGTAAAGATTTATAATTCACAGCATGATCGTTTATATATGTATAATGTGTACTGATCGTATATAATAATAATATATAGAATAAAATAGTTTATTTTTTTTTATTCTTTTAACTATTTAGTCACGACGTAAAGTTTAATTTTATTTTCTTAAAGTCATGTTTTATTACGTTGAGAAAAATTATTCGCATTTTTTTTGTTGCTCTGTCTTTCTTTTTTTTACCATACACCAATACATATTATACTTGTACTGGTCGATCGTTAAATTTTTTAAGGTACGATCATTTTATTTGGTGTACATATTTATACAGATTTTTTGTGTACGGCAGCGAAAATATGTGCGCGGATATAAAAAATGTGTAATCAATATTCAGTTGGTTTGGTTTTAGGGCTATAACGATCATCTGATCAAATATATACATTTATATTGTATAATATAGACGATCATCGATCGCCTTATCGATCGTTAGTGTGTGATAAGAGTTATAAAATGTTTTCTTACGTTCACGACATTTTCTATGTAAAAAGTTCAAGAAAGTCATAGTTGTGACTTGCGATCTCTTATTTTAGATTCGCGCGCACAATGTAAGGAAGTCGTATTTTATATTTGTACTTTTAAATGTCATTTTATTATTTATTTGCAATCGTTAAATTGTTGACCTGTGCCCTATTGGTATAACTAAAGAATTTACAATTAGAGTGTGTTCATAAATCAGGTTCGTCGTCTATAATTAAAAATAGTTTTTTGTTTTATACACAATGTTTGCCAATTACATGAACCCTTCAAAGTTCATTCTAACGGAAATTCGTAAAATTCATATAATTATTAGGGTGTACGTGGATACAACTTTTTATTTTGAAGGTAAGATTAATTTCTTTTAAAAGGCAATCGAAAACGAATATACTTATATGTATAAGAAATCTGATTCTTGGAATTTAATTTTCTATTTGGGTTCGGTATTTTTTGTGTTAGTTTTATGAGATTGAATAGATCAACCTGACCCATCTCACTCAATTTATTGTGTGTTAGATTTTTTTTTGGTAAAGAAAATGAATTCAATTTCTACCTGTTGTGTAAAATGTATCAAACGAAATTGGTTGGAATATTTTGGAATTTGATGTTGTTTTGGGATCTGGTTGTTTGGTAACATTTTTCATTCTTTTTCTGTTTAATTATTTGATCGTTGGGGACGGGTAAACCTATTTTGGCTATCAAATACACAAACAGAGATAAAAATCTTAATTAATTTTTGTTATATATATATATATATATATATATATATATATATATATATATATATATATATATATATATATATATATATATATATATATATATATATATATATATATATTGTATATATATATATATATATATATATATATATATATATATAACATAAAGGTGATAGTAATGAATTATGTGGTAATAGATCAGTGAACTGTAAATATTATTTCAGATTTTGATCAAGCGGGAATCTTTACCTTGTTACTAATTGACCAGTTATTATTGATGTCCAATCCAATTTTTTATTCATTTTACAGGTGGGAAACGATTTTTATTGAGAGTACGAATACCAGCCATAAACATTTATCACACGTACACAATTAACTGTGTGAGGACTTCAATTTACAAATTAGCTGATCGCTTTTTATAATTATTGTCGTGTTAATATAAAGACTTTGTTGCGTGACCGTAAAACAAATTCTAAATTATAGTAATTATTTAAATCAAATTAAATTACATAATGGTTATAGCGTTACAATATATAATTATCGTCCTATGTTTTAAGTGGCGTCATTATATGTATTACAGATTGAAATTCGATATTTTAAGGGGAGACAAATTTTCTTTTTGGAACAAGTACAGCATTCTTAAGAACATTCACCTAGAATAACGTTGTGTATTATTAAAATGACAAAGTTATTTTATTTTATTTGGACGGCATTTGTTTTCAGAATACATCTCCGAGGAGTTTATGTTAAATGCGCGGTTTTAGAATGATCTTAAGATAAATTAAACTGACGCTACCAAATCGATGAATATTGATATATCATTGCCAACGTGCTCACGATTTTGGATTATACCTATATTAAATTATCTGCTCTTATTTTAGTTAGAAGTTTTTTCAACTTGAAGTTTACTGTGACATTAAGTCTTAAATTAAAACCGTTAGACTCAGAAACCTTAAGCTAATTTTCTCAAAATTAGCACTCGTCGCAATCGATTCCTGGCAATATTCCCTTATCACCCCAATTTTTACCTAAACCGTTCCTGGCTCCATCGAACAAGCCCCTAAACGAATTTTTCCGAATTTGGCATTTATTAAAATTGATGCCTGGTATTTGATTCCTTGGCAATCCCTTCACCATTTTTTATGGTAAAAAAATTCAATAAAGGTATCCGGACCGCACCAGACGACATCAAAAACCTTATGAGGCGGAAAAATCATGAAAAAACGCCAAAACGTTAGTTAGTAAGCGAATGCTACAAACCAATCCGGAGGACCCCTAAGTGAATTATCCAGAAATCAGATTTCCAATTCGATTACTTACGTTTGAAAAAACTGTCTCGCAAAAATTTATCAAATCAATGAAGGTGCCAAGCCAACTTGACGCAACATAGTGAAACTTTACACATTATCCCTCAACAGAATACGCAACATGGTGCAATATAACCAAATATGACACAATATCCCACAGCGTAGTGCAACATTCTACAACAAGCAACATATTGAAACATGACGCAAGGTGCATCATGGCGCGGATGCAACATGGCGGCTAATCAGAACACAACAAACGTTAACAAATGTTATTAAAATCGTTCAAGCCAAATAAAATGTTAAAAGAAGACCCCAAGCCTTAGACCCACCGGGGGTGATGACCCCTAAATGAATTTTTCCGAAATCGGGACACATCACAATCGGTTTTTGGTACTCGAAAACGCCTCTCCATCTATAAATTATTATAAAAATCATGCAAGCCGCAAAAAAAATTGCCAATCTGGGAACCACTGGATGACCTTAAGAACGGATTTTCCCGAAATCTGATCCAATCGCAAATCGATTTTGGCACTCGAAAACCCCCTTTTAGCATTTTTCATGAAAATGCATGAATGATATTAAGCAGTGACGATAGTGCTGAGGTAAATTTTTTAAATTCAAGGGTTCATACAGTTTTAGTATGTGTGGAGTGGAGTATTAATCTGGTTGGATATCTGGTCGATGTATGTGTCCCCAGTTAATAATTCGCTGGACTTGGATTTTCTTTGTAATTGTCTTACCACTCAATATTTCCTTAATTTTTTGAGTTACTTAGTCCTTGAGTGGTTTGCTGGTGCTAAACTTTGTAAATTTTCGCAAATAGAATAACTCGTTCTGGCGGATCTCTTATATAAGAGCCGTGTATTAATAATTAATATTGGTTTCAAAACCTGCAAATTTCAAATCAGCATTTAACACCTGGAGAAGTGGATCAAGGATTATGATGTCCCGGAATCGGAAATTCATCAAATTCAATTCTCAACCGGTCTTTTTTTTTAGTTTTTTCTTTTCTATAAAAAGAAACAATTCGATTAACCGGGTTTTTTGATTATCCGGGAAGTCCCACTCATTTCTAGCGTGCCACTCCTCATCGAGTGCACGACGTATTTTATACAAGTGGTCTTCTAAAGAACGAGTAGCTTGAAAGACTGTTGGATATGAAGACGGTAGGGATAAGTGCTCATCAAGTCGGTCGAGTAGAAGTTTGGCGTAGATTTTATATCCGAAATGTTATTCTCCTATAATCATCTATACTTTTGGGACTCCTAATTTTAGGTAGGTATAGAAACTTTGATGGTTTTGTTCCGTCCGATTGGAGGATCAATATGGGTATCCATGCTATCTTAATAACTTGGTGAAAAGCTTGCACAATATTGTCCGGTGCATTTTTCATTAATTCAATTGGTATTCCATCCTAACCTGGAGCGGATAGGAAGAAATCGGTATAAAAGAACTTCCGTTGTGATTTGTGTTCCGAAGAAGAAAGATTGTGCAATGAATTCCTTGGGTTTGGTGAAAGGAATACGTGTTGACTCTGTTGCTTTTCTTGTGGCACGCTCAATCCATGACAAGCGATGATCGTTTAATTCGCAATAGAAAGATTCGGCTTTAACGGATAAAGTGTTTGTTTTCCTTGTTAGAATATGATCTACTTGGGAAAGAGTTTTACCATCGGTTTGGGTTTTAAATGTCTACCGACGAACACTAGTTGCATGGATGGATGTAAAGTTTGGTTGAGCGAGCATGTAGCTATAAAACAACTGATGTTTGATGATACAGCCAATGTAGGTTGTAGGTTCTAGTTGTCGATTCCAATGCTGGAATCACTTGATCCAATATGAGCATTGAAATCACCTAGTAGTACTATGTGGAGTGATTTTGGACAGCGACCGATTAAAGACAACAGGCGAGTGAATATTCTTCTAGCAGCAAAATGGTTCCAGACTTCTAGTAAACATGGTCCTCATAATACCTCCACAAACTACAACAACAAACTAAATGAAAATATTGCTAACCAAGGAATGGAGGGTTCGGAGAATTATCGAGACCCATGCAAGAAGCGACGACTTGCTTCGGGTATAGCTACGGTGAAGTGCGAAAATATCATCTTTAAGCGACTAATTGTAAAATTGTGTAAGCTATTAATTGAAGAAAATTTAAAAGCACTAATGCCCATGACCACCACCAGAGGCAAGATAGATGAGCTATACAACCACAAAAAATTCTGAGAGCATATACTTTGAATGAATAGGCAGACTAGAGGTAGTATCCATAAAATGGACGCTATTATATTATAACTTGAAATTATTGGGAGGAAATTGAAGCATTTAAAACAGCGCAAAACCAACTGGAGGCTGCATGCATAGATGTGGTTGAAACAAATTGATTGCGAATTATAATGCGGATAATGAATTATTAGAAGGCACACAATAAGAGTTCCCATTATAGATGAGAACGCCGTTGAGTTTCCCTGATAGTTCATTATACTCATTCCTAGACACGAAGTCCTCTACTTTTCTCCTGTGATTATTATCTTTCGACGTCGATCTGATAAAGGCGTAGAAATGGGTAGCAGGAACCAACTTCCGATTGAATTTCAAAGCATGGCTATCACAAAACTGACTAATTTTCACCATGTTCATGCCAAAATTATAAATACTAATTGCAAGCTATGGGATTCTCAGAGCAGCTTGTGGTTACTCTACCTGAAGCAGGCGTGCGGTTGATTTGACCAATATTAACCGAGTGTGTGCATACATAAAATATCTAAGTCATTGGACACGACCCTAGTGATAGCCGACAAATTTTTCATTTTCTCCCAGAATTTAATCCAACAAGATCTATGAGCAGATCTTAAGCTTTACTTGCAAGCCTTTTGCGCCGTTAGGGAGTTAAGCCAGCCACCCTGAAGATTCGTTCTACCTGTTGTTTTTTAATTTTTTTTTAACTGCAGAAGACGGTAGAAATCAGACAGAAATGGAAAACCTACGGGCCAGGGATAATCTTAAAGAGAATCCTGTCGAACACGTATTGTAAAGAATGTCTGGAACCAATAATGGTCCCAAACAACTTCTGGTTAACGCGGAAGACAATTATACTTGGGACTTAAAAACAATTGTCAAAATGACACACAAAAACCAAATAATTTCTAAATGACACTTTTATACCACCAACCTTAATACTTGTATACGACAACCTGATCGAATCAATAAAATTTTTATAACTCATTTAAAAATGTAAAAAATAAATTCCAAAATTGTATACACGTACCCGTACTCTCACCGTTGTTGCTACGAACCGTGTATATACGAAATAAGTACCTGGGTGTATCAATTTCCTTGTGATCGTAATCTTCAATTATAGCAAATTAAACGTAATAATTATACCTTAAATAGACAAAAACAATCGACAATAACATTTTTATATAGTCGAGTTTGTATGACATTTGTGGGGTCACCCACGCATCCAAGATCTGTTCACCATAAATATGTACGCGCAAACGAACATTTAAGTGTCAATGATTTATTACGTCAAAACGAGCTATTTCGTTTATTTTACATATCTATTGTTTGTGTGTTATGTATACGAAACGGGGAATAACCCAATAAAAACAAGGTGTGATGTATATGAACATCGTGCGTGCAATGCATATGTGACATATAGGGTTGAAAAATATTTGGAAAAAATAATTTGGTATTAATACGATTTCAGATAATAAATTAAATTAAATTCGAATTGAATAATCAGAATAAATCTTTCCAAATACACAAAAAAAATAAGAAAAAAGTTGTGTGTTATACGTATGTATATGTGTACGATCAAAATCTTATGAGTTAAGTGTTGTGTTACGCCACTTTTTTTTTTGTACATAGTAAATACGGAGGCTGTAAGAATTTTGAATCAGATAATCTAGGTAATTTGATGAATTTTAAGCATTATTAGAGTCGGTTAAACTATACGAGTATTTCTTTATAATGTAAAATATACAAAAGATTTTGATCATCAAGGAAAGCACATAAGCGACGAACCTTATGAACACTATAGAAATGTAAAATGATTTAAAAAGCGGATTTAATATTAGAAAGGCTTATTACGGTGACTGGATTATAACTGTTAGTCGAATCTTATATAGAGGCAAGGTCGTTTATTATCTCTAAATTAAAGCAGCACGCACACATTATTATTAGTAGGCTGATGAACATAATCGATTGCGAATCTCCTATATAACAAATCACTTTACACAATGAATTTTTCATTTATTTGAAATTAAACACAATGATGTTTAAAAAAAAAATTGATGATAATAATCATAATGATCAGTATACGTATGTACGTGTATAATATTATGATGATTAATTTAATATTATTATTTTTTGGGGAGAAGAATTTATAAAGAAGAAGCATTTTAAGATGAAAATAAATAAAAGAAACTTTTTAAGAAAACAAAAAAAAAATGTAAAGTACATTAAAGAAAAACGTTAAAACACCATAATTCTATATACACTCTTATATATACAGGGTGCCCCTTTTGGGATACTAATCCGTTACTCATAACATAAATCAAAAAGATATTAATGAGTTGACCCTCACTATCATAGAATTATTTATCAAAATGAGCACCTCGAAACAGGTTAACACCCCGAATCACTCTGTATAATATTATAACCACCAAACTGAACTACTATTACAAACAATATTATATACTGTTTGTGTATATACCAAAGACGTATACCTAGGCTGAATACACAAGAAAAGAGTTAAGATGAAGCAAAATAAATTTAATAATATTTTTTTTATTTTATTTTCATCTTGAAACAAAAAAAAATTATGTATATAAAAAATTGGAAGATAATAAGTAACTTCTTTTGTAGATATATGTACATAAAACAGGGTGGGTCAATTTTTAAATGTTGGTTGGTCTTAAATTATTTTAATGTAATTTAAGGTGTCACGAAATGCTACAATCAACTTAATTTAATCTATATATAAGAAATACATAAGACGGGCCCATACCTCAGATGAAATATTCGTATAATAAAATTAAAATGTCGATTCTTTAAATAAGCAGAACAATTTGCAATTGTGGAACTATTCCGATGAATTAACGCTTCTGGGGTAAGGATATAGCTATTTTAGTAGAAGTTAGTGTGGCATCATAAAAAATAAAGCTCTACACCTCTACAAAGTTAAATTTATGTAAACGAAGCCGAAAACATATATGTTTTCTGGTGCTCCATCTTTTTAGCACCCCATCTGAGGGTGTTGATAAAAATGATGATTAAATTCGACGATTAAACGGTAAATAAATAATGAAAGATTCCGGGTAGCACAGAGTAGCAAGAAAATCATACCGTTTTTATCAAATTTCGTTTAAGAATCGTTAAGTAAGAATTGGTCAACACATTTTCGTATAAAGTTGTATTAATTCAATAAAATCAGGTTCGTCGCATATTTGCGAGAATTTCATTTTACAAAATTAATAATAAATCCAATTGGAATATACCATTTAGATAAAAAAAAATTCAAAAAATTGTGAAAGACAATCAATTCAAATTTTTGCTTCTTCATAACTTGGCAATTATATGCAAAACGTCATTTAGATTAATATCCAACGATTGGAATGGTTTGGTCGACTGTTGTTGAGGATTGGCCTCAAGTTGTTTTCGATTGGTCAACCCTGCGTAACAATTTACTGCGAATTTTTTTTGAAAACTCTTCTTTCCCCGCACGATTCAGAATGGTCGGGTCTTGAAATTTGAAAAAATCAAATAATCTTGTGGAAAATATTAATAATATTATGGTCAAGCTTTAGGACATTTAACTTATAATTTCGTAATAACCCAGCAGGAAAGTTATTGACGGTAGATTAATGATTCATCAGCGACAGTCAAGCATGTCATGTATATAGAAAATTTTCAGCCAATGGGACTAATTTTCGTTTGTGACATGTACATGATATGTCTGATATTAATCGTTTTTGACATGTCTGAGATGAATGGTATGTGAGAAACCATGTGTGACTATGCTAGGACAATTCAGAGACATGTATTATGTGGCTTGCCTAAAATCTATTGTAGATAACATGTCTGAGATGAGATTGACATTTGTAATTAAAACATTTTATTTAAAGAAAGAAAACTACTAAAAATTTATTAAAAAAGTTAATAATATATCAGTATGACTTTCAAAATATAAAAACTAAATTTCGGTAAAAAATAAATTTCACCGTTTGTACTTCAACTGGCGGAAGTTGGCCTAGAATATAAAACACAAAATTTGTTTACCTATAAAATAAATAAAAAATTGAACAATTTTGATATAAAGTAATACTATATATTATAATATATAATACTACTACAAAACGTTTACTAACCTATTAGACAAATAAAATGTTAAAAATATGTTGCAACACTCATATATTATAAAAAAAATTATATATAAAAAGAAAAGTTATTACATAAAAGACAGACTGAAGATGACACGCAAAATAATTTATTTTTATCGATTTTGTTTACTTACGTTGTTTTCAAAAAATTGCGATGGAATGAGAAACATCGAAGACTCGTCATACATGTTTCGCTCAAGACATTGTCAAGAAAGAGGTTGTGTACATGTCATCCGGACATGTCTCACACTAATCTTTGTTCATAAACAGACACTGTATACGCGTCATTTGAGAATCAAATGTGGTTGGTCATAAATTAGTCATTTGTCAACATGCCATTAAAAACTAGAAAAACTAAGCTTTTTTTCTTTTTCATACACAATAAGAAAAAAGAGTAAGATATAGAAACGTATGTTTTCGTGAAAAATAATCCACATGGGTGTTGACAAAATAATTTCCAACTGGGGGAAGTTGTAATTTCGGTGTTGACCAATTTTCGAGTTCTGCTATAGCTTTACATTAAATGACCTAAAGCCGAGTTGGGTCCAAATTTTTTTAATAGGGATATAAAAAATGAGCCTTTAATTATTTGCATTTCTGAGATCTCAGTTTGCGTGCTAATTTCGGTGTTTTGGGGTATCTATAGCTTTAGTTTAAATTAAATGACCTTAAGCTTGAATGAGTGGAGTCTAATAAAATTGTTTAATGAGACATTTGATTAGGCCGTAATGGGCCTAAAATTATTTGTATGTGTCTATACATTTTGTTTTAGAATTTTTTCCAAAGCTAAAGCCAATCGTTTTAGTTGGAAGGGATGGAACCCAACATTTTTTAATAGGGCATTTAGTTAGCTTGTTGAGAGTCTATAATTATCCACTTACAATATTGTAATGCTCTGCTGAATGAATCCTGCTAGCTTTAGGGATGTCAAAAATTATTCCTTTTTGATATTTGAATGGATCACATATCTCAAAGCAACAGCTCTGAAAATGAAAACAAAATCATTTTAAAATTTATTTGAATAAAATGTTTTATTAAGATTTAAAATTAAAGTTTTTTTTTTATTTTTGAAATTATAATAATTATTTTTATTATTTGATTGCAGCGTTTACATAATAATATTTATTATTATATTAAAGTTGATTGGACTCCAAGTGCGTCCATGGCGGAGAACATGTTGATATGTTGATATGTAGAATCATAACATTAAAAATCAGAATGATCTCACGATAAAGTACCTTATTTGGCCACGATGATCAGTATAATTGTACGCAACGGTGAATTATGTAACGTGCTTGATCATCCAAGAAAAAATGAAACATTAACTTTTCATAGTGTTACGATCTATCACTTGGGCGGGACGGGACATTATTTCAGCAGAAATTGTTCAGTTAAAGGTTATAAAATTAATGACAGTTTGTGAAATTAGTGACATCTAGATTTACGCACTTGAAATAGTTTTATAAAGGTGTAGTTTTTAGCAGATTGTCGCAGTAAACCTGGAACAGTGCCGAAAGTTCGTGGAATATATATAATATTTAGAATATTCAGCACGGTACATAAATACCGGTGCTATGAACATAATGAGTTAGATTTGAGTTAGAATGGGCAACTGGTGTTGAAATTATTTCGACTTGGCTGGTTTTATTAATAAACAGAATAGCCGCTATTTTAACATTGAAAACCCTCAATGTATCAATTGAGGCCATAACACCTTCGTAGAGTAACTGTAAGGTAACGTATGAGGATGTTTTAAAAAATGTGCTTAAAAGAGCTTGCTTTGTGTTAAGGCCGCAGACGCGGCCACTTGACTGACATTATATTCCATACATAATGTTAAAGAACATTTAATCAATCAATAAAATACAAATTTTGGACCTGAATCATAAGAAGCACCCACCCTGTATTTATCTCAAGCAAAGTTAAAAAGAAAATAATTTTTTTGTCAATTGTTGAGCGCACTGCTTTTATAGTTGTTTATTAGTTTCTACTAATTACTGCAAATTTGCAAACTCTTATAATGGAAATGCCGATCATATAAATTTTGAAGACGTAATTCAACATTGCTGTATAGCTTGATCATATAAGCGAATTAAATCTGATATTCACATACATGCACATGACCAACGATGATATTTAAATTAATCCGCCTACCCAACCATTTTACATGCATTCCTATCGTTATTATTAAACAACATTAACAAACATACTAAAATGCAAATTCCCTGAGAAATGACTAACACCGCATATAGCTAACCACTGCTAAGCTAAAATTCCTAATCCCTCAATAAAAATGACAAATCAATTTTTATAACAATTTTTCGAAATAGAGAAAAAAAAAATATTTTAATCATACACAAAGCATTTCATGGTTGAAAGGTTCATCGACACGTCGTGGACGCAATGAATAGAAACTCGGTATAACGAATAAAGTAAATGAATAGTGTAACACTGGTCTATTGTCGTCGTGAATAATGGCGCGTATCAGCCTAATAATGGTAAACGCGCGCCAGAATTGAATTGGAGCCAGATAAATCATTCGCCAAACTCTGTACGTTTGCTCGCATTTGTGACGAGTTTATGACTCCATATTAGAGACATAAACTATATTGTAAATATATGTGGTAATAACGATAATAGTAATCAACAAAACTTATTGTTTATAGAGATAATTCAATGTGGGATTATTTCATATAAGTAAATGTAACAATAGTTGTTATTCGTCGCTCACTCGTGGTGTTTGTGCCGCGATATCATTTTGTAAATGGCAAAATAATTTTGTTGAGATCGAATATAAATTATCATATTATTACATACATGAATCGTGTGTTGTGTTTGCGCGCGCGATTTTACAATACGCGGTGACAGACAAATAGACAGACATTGTATATACGAGTAGAGATAATATTTATACTGTCACATATATATTGCATGTGTAAAGTGTTGAACAAAACATTTATGGAGGTTGAAGTGGATTGAGTGAATCAAATCGAGGTGAATGATATTGATTTTGATCGCATAATGGTATTTCCGGTTGTATCTAGAGTGTTTGTATATATATAATATACATATATGCAAATGACACGAAATAAATTTAAATACAGAACAATCTTATTACCTCCAAGTATGTGATATGTATTATACCAATATATGATCCATTGTCATTCAACATGCTATTTTGTCGTTATAATCCCCAAATGAAAACGAGCTTTAGGGATTCCACCAGAAATACAACAATTACATGCAAAATATACAAGAAAATGTTTCATGTATATAAATATAAAAAAGCCTTAATTGAATTTTGCTGACATCTTCGTGACTTTACTGTATTTGGCTTTGTATATATTAGTTGCTGTTTGCTTTAACAAGCCAACCAAATAAAATGAGAACAATATAACATATTGGATTTACATAAAACATAATAAATGTTGGTGAACATAAATGAGGATCATCATTAAAAGAAAATTGTGTTTGTACTTTTTGGATCACTTGTTTATGATTATTAAACATGTTTATGATGTTTAAGCATTAAGTAAATATTATAATAAGCCTTAATACAATTACTGCGTTTATACCACAGCTAAAATAGCAATGCTACATATAGATAGGTGCAGCAAAGTAGTTATTTAGCTTGCATACATATCGTATACGTTGTTATAAATGTCACACTAATTGAAAATCACCATTCATTGAAAAATAATAGGGGCGAAGGGTTTTTAGTTACCACAATTTTGATGGTGTCGAAAACTTTAAATACCTCGGGTCAGTTATAACATCACTGAAAGAAATCCAGGCAGAAATAAAAGCCCGAATCGCTGCCGGACAACGAGTTTTCTACGCCCAATCAAGAGTATTGCGTTCGAAACATCTATCGCAGCCGTGCAAGCTCGCACTTTATAAAGCACTAATAAGACCTCTGCTGACTTTCGGAAGCGAGAGCTGGACCATGACCTCTAACGATTGTAGATTGTTATCTACATTCGAAAGGAAGGTCATCCGTTCAATTTTTGGTCCAATTAAAGTTGCGAACAACGAATATCGGATTCGTATGAATCACGAAATAAAGCAACTCCTCGGAGGCAGCGATATCATCGGATTCATTAAATCCAATCGAGTGAGATGGCTCGGCCACGTTACAAGGTCCCCACAACAACGGATGATAAATAAAGTGTATCACCAACAACCAGCCGGAGTACGTCGTAGAGGAAGACCCCGACTACGCTGGCATGACGACATTGAACAAGACCTACTGGCATTAGGATGTCGAAACTGGAGGACGATAGCAATGGATCGGGATGGATGAAGGGCCATTGTGCGGGCGGCGAAATCCCTTCATGGGATGTGAAAGCCAGAGAGAGAGAGTAGAGGGTTTTTAGTATGCTCGATTCTCAATTCGATAAATTGTCGATGTAAGCTGTATTTTTCCATATCCTAGAAAAAACTCCCACCAAATAATAACTGTACTTTTAGCTTAATAAGGATCCAAACTAACCGAAAATCACCTTTCTTTAAAAAATGATAGAGGGTTTGGGTGTTTAGTATGCTCAATTAACAATACAATAAATTTACGTTGTAAGCGGTTTTCCATACAATTTTTCCAGGTTCTAGGAGAATCCCCAACAAATACTAAGATGTACATTTGGCATAAAAATGATCCAAACAAACCGAAAGTTCTTTGAAAAGTTATAGGGGCTATTTAAATGGAATTGTACATTTGGTAAGGGTTTTCCTATGATCTGGAAAAGTTTTATGGAAAACCACTTAACACGATAATTTATCGTATTCAGAATCAAACATATACTATAAACAACGTTCGTCAAGGGAAGTTGATTTTCGGTTAATTTGAATCCTCAATAATCCGAAAGTACTATTAGTATCACTCAGAAAAACCTCCATCCTAGGACACGGGAAAATTTAATGAAAAACCGCTTACAACGAAAATTTACGGAATTGAGTTTGGGACGGACTAAACACCCTCAGATCATATTACTTTTCAAGCGACGATGATTTTCGGTTAATTTGGATTTTTTTATCCCGAGTTTAAACTTAGTATTGGGTAGGGGTATTCCTGAGATCTGGGAAAATTTTATGGATAAACGCTTACAACTTAAATTTATTGTATTGCTAATGGAGCGCATACTAACCAGCCTTAACTCCTATAAAGTATGGTATTTTTCGTTTAGCTGAAATCCTAATTATCCTGAAAGTATGTATACAGTTATTATTTTGTGTGGGTTTTCTAGGACATGGAAACATTTATGGAAATTCGCTTTTAGTTTATTGCGAATTTATACCCGATTGTATTATACCTGATAAGTATTGAGCATGCTTGAATTCCTTCGCGAATAATGGCTCTCATAAGCTGGAAGGCTATGTATATACATCGGCGCAGCAATAGCAATGGCTCTAGGTACCAGCAGTGCACCTAGATACTAATGGCCTCATTGCGTTAAAAAAAATTCAAATGACGACATTTTATGTCGATGGTTACAATATTTGACCATAGATGGCAGTGTAACAAAATAAACGATATGAATTTTTTTGCATAATATTTTATTCGTGAATAGTTAACCGCGGTAAAAAAATAAAAAAATCTTCAATAATATCAATTGAAAATTATATTCCGGGCTATTCCTAATAATTAATTTATTATTAAATTATGCTTTCAACATCTGGTTAAACCTCTAAATATCTAAAGCTTTTTTACAAACATTACTGCCGTCTACAGTTTACAACAGAAGTGTATCAAACAGTACTGTCTGGTACTCCAGTTGCATTGGTACAATGTAGAATACCAGGCAGTACTGCTAGATACGTCATTATATTTACAGGTTCTTTTCTGATCTGTAGATAATAATGTTCGTATAAAAAATTCAAAACACAACTTTACTGTCGGAATAAAAGTATATGGTATATACTTTCAGTATTATAAGAGATGCGTTTATTTACCCCCTTTGCCTATTATGTATATATTCCAAGACAGTCGTAGTCCAAGACAATCATTCTTAAGGAGTAAACTCTGACACGGATCTTTTTTTGTTGCTTGTTTGATGGCGAGCGATCACATCTTTACGCCATGTATTGAGATGGAAAGAATCCAAAGATCCTGATCTTTTTATTCAAAGACATCTCACATAGTATGTAAACTGAGGAGAATATTATCCTTATTATAACTCGGCTCATGTGTGACAATAACAGTTTGATCACTACTTGCTTTAGTCACTCTGGATTTCACAGTGATATGTTACAATTCTGAAGATGAGGTTTAGTGTCTGTACGTGAAAAAAAAAATACAGTTGGTCACCATGCATTGGCTTAATATGAAACACTAATTCCTGGTTTATCTGGTTTGGGTGAAAACTACATTGATAGTCACCGATGATATTTTCGGTGAGGGGGATAGTTCTGGCAAGTACAAACATGTGGTTTGACCAATTTAAAAGTTTCAAATTACTATAGAATTATTATATGTTGAGAATACTAAAAATTTACGAAGGTGTCGTACCTTTTAACGTTCAGTTCCGTACCACATATTGCAAAAAAAAACATCTAATTTGATCACGTGTTTCTAAAAATCCAGATTAAATCATAAATAATTTTAACAGCCCGTTTAATCTAGTAAAAAAATTAAAGAGAAAAATAATTGAACTGTAAACAATTACTTCATTCATCCTGACCATAAATAGCTTATCAAATTTAATCGTTTTATACATTTTCTGTGCTCTTCGCATCATAAAAAAAATTGAAAAATTAATTTCGATTGAGATCATCAATAAGCGACAAAAATCTACAAAACAAAGAAGACGTAAATGACAAAACAGCTTTAAGTTAATCACCGTCCGATCAACTAATAAAATTAGAATATTTCTGTTGATTATCAATTTTTCAGTTATAAAAAAATAATAAATTCTAGATTTGAATAGCCCAATTAAACGACCACGTCAATCTGAGGTAAAACGAAAGTGCTTATAGAGGATTACCACGGTAAATGGGTATGGTGCATAAGAAAAATATTATATTGTCTTGATTTAGCATTTCTTCGAATAATTTAATGGTATATAAAAAAATTTCGCATGTTGATTATTCATCACGAAGAAATTTTTCTTAAATAAATTTTGCAAAAAAGTGCTCAAACCTGTTATGTCACCAAAAAAAAAACTTGTCCACAGGAAATTCCCAGATCGATAAATTAAGCAAAAAAAAAAAATATTAATTTTTCGTATATTCAAATCCCACTTCTTATACACACGTTTATCATATCTTGTTACCTTTTCCACCAAGATCTGTCTCAAATATGCGAATTAGTATGTATAAAAAACTCCTAGGAAACTACCTTTATCAACGATTATTCTACTGATCGCAATTAATTTCGCGAAATCTATGCGTAATAAATGTAACAACTTATCCCAAGTACAATAAAAAAGTAAAACCTGAATTTATGTAGTTCTAACCATAAGAGACGATCATGAGAAGCTGTAAGATATAACAGATAACAAAAAAGTCGAAAAATTTGTATCTTCATCTTCTCGGTTGTCTTTATATTTTCTACATAATGTAGTTACAGTATGTGATTAAAATAAAAAGATTACGTCATTTACGCGTTTTTTTTTAAATTTTGATATTTTTGGATGCTGTACGTAATTACATATAATTTACGGAAAAAAAATTGAAAACGTATTAAGACGAAGCAAATGTGTATGAACGAATCTCTCAAAGAAATGTGTAATGAAGTGAAGAATGAGAAATGATGGACACGATGGAAATGTACCAACATCATTTTATGTATCTATGTTGTATAGATACATAAAATGATGTTGGTCAGAAAGACGTGAAAGGAGTGGGAATAACCGTTTTATAATAAACTATTGCAGTGGCGGAACAATCTGTGGTTTAATATAGGATTTGCCGACCTGACATGAATGGCTGTAATATTAATCAGGATCTAATATAGGTTTTGAATAAATATTATCTGGTAAAAATATTTAATTCGGTGTTGATAATCGATGCGTACCTGTTCTCAAAAATACCCCGATTACGACAAGGATTTTGAATAACTATATGGTCATTAAAATGAGCAGCTGATTATAGCAATTTAAATTTCCTAATAAGCGACGAAGTTTTTATGATAATGTATACCTGTTGAAACCTGTAATGTACTTGTAATGTATTGTATTCAATGAATTTCACAGGGATCGTTTTAAGATGTCATTACGCGTTCTATGCGAATCTAAAAGTGACCAGTTCTTGAATACAGCTAGGAACTGGTTAACGATAACTTCATTATCACAGTCAAATAACCGCTCTGGAACCAATAAATCTTAAGATTGAACGTGATTTGGCTAAAGAATTAACAATCTAATTGCCTTCAAAATTAGAGTGAGCAAGTGGAAGAATAATGTTTTGTCTATCAGTCATTAGTCAGTTTAGAAGCAGTTCGTGGATTGGTTATTGATTGGAAAACAGCTCTTCTGTTTATGAAGAAGAATTTTTTTTATTATAAATTATTGAAATACTCAGAACCCTCTTTGCAATATAAATTTCCTAAGTGTCTCCAACAGTGACATGGGCAATAAATCCTGCACCGAACTTTGAAAGTAAGCCGTATGTAAAAATAATTATGAAACTGCCATCACGAGTAAGAAAGATTTGTGAAAGCGCCATACAAGAACGGAAAAATTGCAATACAATATGAGCTGGAGAAAAATTGATTCCATTGCAAGTCAAGGGGTAATATTTGCATTGTGGCTTTATAAAGTTTGTATATTTTATATGAGTATTCCAAGAGACATTATTATCTAATGTAACATATAGGTGTGAATCAAATCCCCAAAAGTAATGGAAACTTCAAGTATCTGGAGTTGGTGCAAACAACTAACTATATAGTTACAAGAAGAACAGAATTGAGCAATAGTTAAAAACTGGGAAAGTTTATTAAAGTTTATCTAAATTGTAGTTAAATATTTATTAAAATTACGGGTGCTTTGCACCTGTATACTAATTAAACAACCAAATTTTCCGAGCTTTTGGCAATTACGCCATCGTCAGGGTTTATTGTGTTTTTTTATTAATTTAAGAATACATTAATTGAATGATAAAAAATTCCATTTCGAGAAAACTAAACGCAAAATTTTTTATTTTAGTAGCAAGTATAGTATAATGGAGTTTTTTGAATAGCAGCTCGTCAAATAAATATTTGTTTTTCATTCAATTCAATTATCGACGTTTTTCTCACAATTGAATTTTTTAACATTCAATTTATGTATTTTTAAATTAATAAAAAACACCACAATTGATGAAAGCTCGCAAAATTTGGTTTTTTATTAGTAAAAGTTTATTTGTCTGTCTTATTAATGAAATTTTTCTGTTTGCCTCATTTTTTAGAATTTTAACTTTTGATACCAATAAAAACACGTCTTGTCAAATTCAGATATTGTACGATATTAATGAGAATTTTCTACTTCGAAAATAACACATACTCATTCGATTTTATGAATGCATTGTTGTTGCCTTTTGTGTATTCCGTTGAGGAAATTTTGGAAAAAAAGCCACACAAACGATTTTTTGGTCACTCTGTGCGTTCTCGAGTGAGTCAGTGACATAGGGCGCTTTCAGGTAGTCTATCATGATAAGTAAAATCATAGCCAAATTGATTGGAAAATTTCATACTGCCAAACATTTTCATAGCGTTGGCCACGATTTTACTCAACATGTTGCCAACTGTTGGATGCCCTGAAAGCGCCCATAGATGGAAATATTTTATATTCCATTTTATTTCAGTTTAAGTAGTTCTTGAAAAAATTTGAATTATTTCGAAAAATAGCTGAATCTCAGTTACCTTTGTTTATACATAACCAAATTGACAGAACTAAATTGTTTTATTATTAAAATGTTTGTATATTTAGGACTTTATTGACATGAATTTAATGGCTACGCTTTTTACACTCCTAAATCTGCCAATTCAGTACGTCCATTCCAATACCAGCAACATTTTCAATAATTTTGTTTGTGGTATTGTCAAAAGACATAGTTGAGCTCAAGCCTCGGTATCGCCTGTGATTTTCGCCTATTAGGTATTACCAGGTTAATGCTCATTAGATCGGCCAATTGAATAAATGTTGGAATTTATCGATAGATCAGCGTTGGAGTATTCAATTCACAGCTGTGATTAACCAAAGTTAGTGGAACTGGTTTAAAAACGAACAATAATGGATGTGTTTCTGAATTTGGATCTGAATGGAGGATTTGATGATTCTCTGGTTGTTACTTTTGAGAGAACGGTATGAATTTTACATTAAATTTATGGTGTGCTTCAGATTGTGGTAGTCTTTCGACATTTCATTTTCAGAATTATACAAAAAAAAAATATTTTTTGGTCACCATGTGCGTTCTCGAGTGAGTCAGTGACAGACGTTTATAATATATATCGAATGAAAAGAACTACTATCAAACATTCCTGCAATATACCTAGAAATGTACTCACAGGAAACTCATTTTTCATTTCAACCAGTATTTCATTCGAGACAATGCTATTATATGTTTGGACATAATGCTATTGACTGTTATCTAGGAATCTGTGATAGAATTCAAACAAAAATACTGTAATTATGTTGACGTATGAAAAAAAAATCAGAGAATTTCGGAAACAATTTTGTTGTATTAAATGAAGTTCTACACTAGCGAAGAATCACACACGCGCTTGTTTAATAATTTTGTGTTGAGTTATCGTAAACTTTTGCAATATATCGAACAAGGGTGGTAAATGTAAAGCACTACATACTTCTCCTGTTCTGCTGTCTCAGAAAGTTATGGTTATTTCCATAAGTATTAATGGTATTTTTCAAAAAGTAAATCAGGGGATTTCGGTAGCGGTAACGACTTTAAATTTCATCAAGTCAAACTTCAAACGTGGCTCGTTTTGGCTATTTATTATTGGGATTTACATATACCTTATGGATCCACCACTAACGTTTACCAGGGTTTCATTCAATCTGTTGTCAACGCAGTTCTACCGTTATATGAACAATGTGACCAGGTTTTGGTTGCTGGCGATTTTAATCTACCTAAAATTTCGTTAGACTAGATAGATCACTTTGTTTGGCTTCTTCGCGGGTTATGAGATTTACCAATTTAACGCTGTTTTCAAAGATTATGGGCGGATTTTGGACTTAGTTTTTCCATTTTTCTGGATTTAGCTGGATACTCTAGTATGTACCACACCCCAATTTTGATTAAATTTTGCTTTACAGATTGCGATTTGCTTAGTTTTGATAAAGATGATTGCAGATATGATTAAGTTAAATAACTTTCTCAAAAGTTAGGAGCAAAATTGATAAATGTTAACATCGCGAATTATGTATAGAGAGTTTAAATTTCGTAATGATTTTCACTGAAATTTCGCTTAACCCGAAACGATTTTTTTCATTCATAAATAACCACAGAGTTTTCTGAGGATTATGATATTTCATAATGTTTCTTATGTTTCTCATATAATGTTCTCGTGATACATTCAATTGATCCGCTAGTTATTTTTGAGTTTGAGCATCATCCTCATCAATCCTCAACGCTTGTAATTAACACAGTCTTCAAAGTTTTTTGGTGGTGTTCCACGTTCTTCGTTTCTCACGTCAAAATCCCCATTTTCGAATTTATTAAACCACTCATAGCATTGTGGTTTACCAAGACCATGCTCACCGTAAGCTTTGACAAGCATTCGATGTGATTCTGCAGCAGTTTTCTTCAAATGACAACAAAAAATCCATGATGTCCGCAAATCGTATAAACATCAAATCGTATATAACATATATAACAAAACTCGACATTTTTAACATGTAAAAAATATGCGTTATGTATGAAGCTTGTATAGTTATGAATTGTCAACAACATGACAGATGTCAAAATAAAACAATGGCGCTGATGACGTGGTTTGTCGAAAGGTACATTGACAGGTGGCATTTATTGGTAAATTCCGGTTTCATATTTACAAACCCTGGTAAAGTTTTTATTTTAATTTAATTTGTAAAAATATTATTTCATTTAATTTAATTAAATCTAAAATTCTATTTATCATCCGCCATAATCATTTATTAAATTTATTTATTATTATTGTATAGCGAATACGGCTCCCAGTTTTCCAGGTTCTCATCATTTCACTATATGTTTGTCGGTTAGCCAGCCTAACAAATATTAATTTCATTGTGGAATTTCAGTGTGCTGTCATAGTTGTGCAATATTAAAGTGGGGTCCCAGAAACGAGTAATTCGTTTATTATGTTTTAACTCCAAATGAATACAGCTCGCCAGGTCATCAGTTCCACTATGTTTTTTTTTAACAAAAAAAAAATAATTATTTATCCAAAGGATTTTCCTTTTAAGGTTTTTTTAAGGTCAATTAAAATCCCCTTTCCATTCACGCACACGCACCAATCCATTCACCTACCAATACAGCTACAGAATACCATCTGCACATTCCAAGCTCCATGTCAACCTGTACACTGACATGGATGGTGGTCTGGCGCTGAATTCTGCACTCCAATAGAGGGTCTAAGTTGTGTTTATTAACATCGCCGATCGTAATCGATAACGAATATTCGCTTTACATCTTACCTCTTACGGGATTCGAACCCAGTACATCCCGCTTCAAATGACGAAGCTTTAACCACTGCATCACTTGTCCGGTTAGCCCGATCCGGTTTCTCGGTTAGCCCAATCAATTACTAAATTCATTTAGTAATTTCGGAGTTCTTTGATAGTTGTTGACTGTTCAAATATGGCCCAGAATTCTCTTATGAATTGCCAAATCAGTATTACGTTTCATACGTTTCAGGGCCATATTTATCCATTCCAGAACTATGACAAAATTCTGAAATTCATCAATGTCATGGACATTAGATATAGCCCTATTTGGAAAACATAAAGGGATTAATGAGCTGTGATAAACTGTGCCAACTGTGATAAAATTCTGAAGATCAGTCATTGCCTCTGTTACTCCACGCCAGAGTGGATTGCTCGACTGAAGGAACGCAGAGAATCACAAGCTGGCTCTCTGAAATCCCATAATGGCGCCCATCAATTCCAAGCGATATTTTGATTTTAATAATAATGGGTGAGACTGATAAGGTTTCGAGTGTTAATAATCGATGGTGATGAGTATTGAATTAGGCAAAATTTGTTTAGGAGATTCTCAGAAAACCGCGAAAAACGGTTCGAATGGTTTTGTAACAAAATTTTTGAGCGAGGATTTTCTAAATGCAAAAACTGTACCGACTCATGATTTAGGGAAATTTAGTTAGGTGTGCTCGGTTTAGCCGTTATGTTGTTTGTTGTTCCACCATTTATTCTTTTCGCAATTGGAGGGGTTGGAAGATAAGCTATTCCTTAACCAATTTGAAGAAAATTCTCTTTGTATACCAAACATAGGATTCCAAAATGAGATCCGGAAGTGTTTTTGAAAAATATAAGTAAATCGGATGGAAATGGAATATAAGCCTTTCTCAACCGAATAGTATGGAACTTGGTTAGAATTACGCGAATATCCAATCTGATTGAAACAAATACGCGCGTTCTTTATATTTAATAGAAATAAGCCGTTGCTTAATCAAGTGTGGCCTAATTATTTTATTAACTGCAGGTAAGAAAATT
The DNA here is from genome assembly GCA_932526605.1 of Nephrotoma flavescens. Lineage (NCBI taxonomy): Eukaryota > Metazoa > Arthropoda > Insecta > Diptera > Tipulidae > Nephrotoma > Nephrotoma flavescens. Next base: position 262,161,215 of record OW052222.1, on the reverse strand, counting down.
TATTTAATAGGACACTTACCAACGCGAAGCCATTATGAGAGGTTTCTATTCCGTAAAACAGATACCATAAAAATCAAGCATAGAATTCAACGAAATTACAATCAAAAATTAACGTATCAATTTTGAAATGTTTATAATGGCACAAAAAATTTCCTAGGGATTTCCTTTCAGAGACTGTAGTATAAAATATGGAAATAACCGTTTGAAATTCAGCCGCCAAGTTAATTATGTGTTGCATACGTATCAAGCCATATAAAAAAATCTTCTGAGTGACATTGTATCAACCCCACGCAGACGTAACATTTTAAATGTTTCAATTATAACAGTTTTAACATATTTACCGTCCTTACATATTATTAGGTTTAAAACTGATCAAATATCATCATTTCGAACTAATTGGGGTGGTAAATTTTTTAGATAATCTTGAAAATTTTTAATTACTGGCCTATTGTGATTTTTTGTTTTTACAAAATCGCTTTATGAGCTGCCAACTTCATGGACATTGAAATTAATTCTAAATGTTAAGTTCGAGTTGAAATATATTTCAACGGATTATCAACGTATAGACATGTTACGCCACTGCACTGAATTTAATTTTTCCATCTCGTAAATTATTTTTTTCGTGGTTGGTTAATTCATGATTGGACGTAAGAAGAATGTCGTTTAATTAGCGTTTCTTCTAGTTTATATATATATATATATATATATATATATATATATATATATATATATATATATATATATATATATATATATATACACGGACACCGTATCTGTTATTGTAAGGGACTGATCAAATACAAGAGACGTCTAAAAACCTATATATATAATAAGAAAACAAACAGAAATAAAGTTAATTAGAAAGACGGGAGGAAAAAAATTACAAGATGTTGATGTTTATGATGATGACATGACATTGGAAGATTTGTCTTGTATATATGTACATATATACGAGTATAAGTGATCCAGTACCACTCTTAAGCACATATGGGAAACCAGTATGTTAACCATGTTACCTCCATGTATGTGGGTTGAGGTTTTTTCATTTTCTTATATTCTCACACGTAGACGTGTAAATTGTAATTAATGGACAAGAATTTTAACTGTATACTGTTATTAATTATCCAAAGGGTCGGCTTTAACACTTTTACTTATGGGGGGGAAAGCGATGTTGCATACGTCTAGTCCAGCTTTTACTGGTATACAGAGATACAAAAGAAACTGATTTCCCTTACTTCATGTGATAGGTATCATAAATTATTTTTTGCAATTCGCGAAAATAAAGAAAAACTTGAATTCAGTTTTATGTTTATTCTACTTCGAAGACAAAAATGGAATTTTTATTGATTTTTCCATTTTAATGTTGCTTCTTACATAAATCATAAATTTTTGAAATGAAATAATAAAAAAAATCATAAAAATTATACTCACGTATAGGTTAATTTATAAATATTTGGCGGGAAACTCGGTTTCCTCGAACACATTTGGTGAAAGTAAGTTTTGAACCTAGCAATAGCGATATTGGTATACGCGGGTACGCAAGCACTACACCCACCTTGAATTTGCTTGTATAGTATAAATATAGAATCCTTTATGTACCTAATGTAATGATGCTTGTGATGATCAAGAAGACTATATGACTATGAATAAATACGAGTACAATACGATCGTGATGATGATGTGAAGAAAATTAATCATAAAAGTTATAAATTGAATGCATCCATTGTTCTCGATTTTCTTGGGCATTCTTCATTGTTACTATGTGTGGTGTTTATATTCCGATTTTTTGTTGTTATGTAGCATTGAAATCGGGATAGATGGATGATGAATGGAGAGATGTGGAGATAGATAATGGTTTGTTGATTGGGATAATGAATTTTGTGTTATTATATAAATAATATTGAATTTTTTTCTTGTTTATAATTGTGGGATTGAATTCAATTTATTATTAAAATCAAACATGGTTATACAATTATCAAAGGTCAAGTCTTCATGTCTATATGTAATCAGGAATATAATTTGTACAAGTACCGACTCTGGCTTTGTAAGTATATTGAGGGTAGTGATCTCCCACAAATTATCATACCTCCCTTTAATTCATTGTAATAAAAATATTTAAAATTTCATTGAAACTGTACCTTCATCATGGTGGTGTTCTTGTATTGAAGCTCAATAATAGAAGAATTTTTCAAGAGCTTCAACACCAACTTCGGAGATTTATTTCAAAGCATGTATGTCCAGGCTCTCCATCTCGCAAGGATCGCTTGAGGCACGAACGCATATCACTCATTGTGAGGCAGTTTCGACAATAGTAGCAGGTGTAAATCTTTGTTTACTAATTCTCTAACAAGAGTTTCAACTTTCCCACCAAATGGCACATTTGTTAAAGCTTCGGCATTTGGGGCGGAGGTGCCAGGTTCGAATCCCGATATTTGCAGGATGCAAAGGGGGTTTTTTCTTCATCTTATTACGACCGATAATGCAAATGAACACAACTATGATCCCCCCAAACGTTCTTCTCCAAACGTTCTAGTAATTCCCTAGTTCCGCTGATCATCATATTGGTTTTGCCTTTCCCCTTAAATTAACTACAGAGCAAGCAGCATCTAGAGAACGGTTGCATGCTTATAAGCATGCTCCTATAGGAGCCGCCGGAGGTAATTCTTAAAAAATTTCCACATACTTCATTTTGTTCTCCTGTGAATATTCAAAGCCTCCAGGGTAGCAAGGCGAATGTCTAGATTATAGGTCAAATATCGATGATCCGAAAAAGAATGCTAGTTCGATACTCTCTGCCCCATCATTGCTCATACAAAAGAAAGTGTTAAAGGCGAGAGTCACTTCTAGTATCTCCAGCCTATTTTTGATAACAAATGATACGCTCCTTGTTCAATATTGAAACTAAGATGCTAAAATTTAAAATGTAGGTTTATTATTGTCATGAAATATTCGAAATTATAAAAAAAAATCTTTTTTGAAAGAAATTAGATCAATATTTAGTTTTGGTACAAATTAGAATAATCAAATTAACACAAGTTAGTTGTAGTCCTGGTTAACAGATGTAACTACTAACAGTCTAAACTAAATGACCACAAATATGTCAAATATTTTAATTTGATAGCGAGGAATTATTGCTGCCCCAGTTACAAAATGATTCGATTCTCGGTGGTAAGAAGGAAAAAATTTCACGGCTGGTTTCGGATCAATGAATTAATCACTCATTATCCGAAATGAAAATATGATTATGAAACCTCATTTGAGGCGTCCAAATCCCTTGATGGGATATAGTACCAGAGGAGAGAGAGAGCACCGAATTATTCATACGTGCTTATTTTCAATAAAAATTAATTATCTGTTTTTTGATCGATAATTTAATTAAAGTTAAATATAATTGAATGGTAAAATCTGAAGGATTGATTGCCAAACCACTCAGCCACAAATGAGACAAACGTCAATCCTGTTATGGCGTTTAAACATTTCATTTTAGCACTTCATTATATTTATATTCACGGATGCTTTTTCGAGTATAAAATAAAACTAAATGTGAACACCAATTTTCTATAAATTGATAGTTTTTTCATTTAGTCAGGTTGGGATAATTGTTCGCCTAATCACCTTATAAATGTTTAGCATAAACCTTTTTCAAACCACCTTGATTTGACCTTGTCGTTCTACTCGGTCGACTAATTTTGCAAACATGTTTATGTGAAAATATGAATTACAGTACAGAAATGATCTTACACTCCGCTTTACTCTGAATAAACATATGGTCTTATCTAGTAAGGTGTGATGTAAAAAATGATATAAATAAATTAAATGCCAATTACTATTTAGATTAAGTCTAACGTTATTCTAACATATGTAAAGTTTTTGCGTATTTGGTGAGAACCTGAAATAATATTTTGTTTAATGAAGTGTTTGCGAAAATAATATTTTCAAACTCATCTTTCATCCATTAGTTTGGTTAAAATTAAAATCTTCAAACCGCTAATCTAACACTTCTACAGATACATTCGACCATATAGCTTAAATTTATTAGAATGATTTGACATAATCTATTTCATCTATGTATAGTAAAAAAAAATCTTACTCCCATCTTCATTGCCTCTAATATTTTAACAGCGCACAACAAAGAATTTCATTAACCTCCCATTCTTCCAATCATCATCAATCCGATCATGATCATTTCAAAACATTACGATCATTAAAATATAAATGATTTGAAAATCTTTCAGGCAATTTAAGAACAGCTCGGTTTAATTATCCATTTAGCAATCATAAACTGTCCAAAATGTCAAAGAGGAGGAATTTTCTTTTTATCTGCGTTTGTCGTGGACTGGTGGTATATAAGAAATTTGATTTTCCTTAGTATTTTTGACAGGAGGCAAGAATCACGACGTGGCTTGAAGTCATGTAAAAAATAATTTGTGATTATATTTTATGTATAACCATTAACCCTTTAATACTTATTCCAATAAATTTTAAATCTTAATTAGGATACGAGTGCAGCGCACACACAAATACCTATATATACGTACATATTTACAAATTCTAAGAATTACCATAAATAATTCGTCTTTTATATGAACTCTCAGAATATAAATACGAGTAAGATTATTATTTTTTTTGGACAATGATTAATTATTGAAATATTTTTGTTTGAGGTTTATTACCCATACCCCGCAGCCGCACGGTATCACCTCACTCCATGTACTCGATTATATTCTGTCTATGTATATACGTTTAATAGAAAAAAAGTATACGCGCGGTATTTATGATCCCACCACTGTAACCAAATCAAAATACAGGAGTACTTCGTGCAGCGTGTGATCTGCTCGAGATAAATTGCTAAAAATTAGATACTGGTTTAACTATATTTATATTACGCAGTTTGGAATATCATCAAGCTTCCTAGATTGTTTTTAGTATAGTTCCGGGAAATTTTATACTTTAAGACGACTATGCAATCATATTGTTGATGAGAATGAAACGCTCCGCTATGCAATCATATTGTTGATGAGAATGAAACACCAAAATTTTCGTGAAATCACAAACCAAATTTATTTACACACAAAAAACACTTGCATATACACGTGGGTGCAAAAAAATCGCACATTGCTAAATTTTCCACAAAAGTTCAAAAAGCAGTTTCAAAGTCTATTTCAATACCTATCCAGTGGTAACTTTTTTGTATTTATACGTGCCATCAAACTGATTTTTGGGGGTAAACATCTAAGGTACACGTTTTTGTGAATTTGATAGCATGAAGATTAGGTGTAAAAATCGAATTAAAATATAAAAATAAACAAAAATAACAATTTTATTAATATAAGAAGTATTCCCTCCCCTGGCCCGAATGACAGCTTCCACTCGATGCTGCATTGATTGCACCAAAGTTTTCACAAAATCTTGAGGTATCGCCGCCCATTCCTCTACGATCGAATGTTGCAGCTCCTGGAAACTCGTTGGAGCAACATCTCTGGCTCGAACCCTTCTTTTCAACTCGTCCCATGTTCAATGGGATTGAGGTCCGGACTTCGCGCTGACCACTCCATAATAGGCACATCCACCTCTTGAGGGTACTGGTATACCACACCAGCCGTATGCGGTTCGCATTATCCTGCATACACAGAAAGTTTTCACCAATAAACCCGGCAACAGGTTCGACGTACTCCTCGAGTACTTCCTCAATGTACACCATTGTGCATATCGCTCTCCTTGCCTTCTGTATACTCTTTCGTTTCCATCGGTGCCGTACAAGCACATCCTGCACTCGTCTGAGAACAGGACTGTTCTCTATTCTTCTTTTGTCCAATTCAAATGCTCTCGAGCGAACTTACGACGGGCTCGTTGGTGAGCTGCGGTAAATTTCGGCCCGTTTCTGGTCTGTGTGTAGTCAAATTAACTTCTCGAAGTCGTTTTCTAACTGTCCACCGACTGACTTCGACTTCACGAACTTCTTGGAGCCGCCGTCCTAGTTGAACCGCATTCATACGGCGATTTCGCAACGAAGTTGTTACAAGAAAGCGGTCATCACGCTGTGCTGTAGCACGAGGTCGGCCATATCCTTGTTGCCGTCTGAAGCCACCAGTTTCCTGATATCTTTGCCACACTCGACGAACGGAGAATCTTCTCAAATTTAGTTGTAGAGCCACTTCATTTTGGTGCTGCCCCGCATGAATTAGTGCAACCACTTCTGCGGCTATCTTTGGTGTGGTATCCATTTCTTTGCTCCGGTTGATGACGTATTCAATAAAGGATAGTTCAGGCTAAGCGTCGGTATGCGAATGATCATAATTCCGAGTGAGATATTTCATGGCATGCTATTGTATTGATCTTGTTGAATTATTTTTAGAATTTAATTCGAAAGGCATTTGACAAAAAAAAACACTTTGTTGGCATATTGTAAGTACAAAAAGGTACCACTGAATAGGTATTAAAATCGACTGAGCGGTAAACATAAAATTTTATTTAACCATAGTGTTAACAGGGATTATTTCAAAATAAAAAATAGATTCTGTAATCTCGCACAACAACTCAACATATTTTGGTGCCGAAACCTGGGAAAATCTACTGTACTTCAGTGTAGAATTGAAATTATTTTACCTGATTAACACGCGCGCCAAACCGCAGTATTTATTGTTAATGGAATGTTTATTTATTTCAAAATTTAACTTTTTATTTATTTTAAATTTTAATTTAATTTAAAATTTTAAAATTTTAAAAATTAATCTTCAGGATTTTTTGAAATTATCCTTTGATAAAGTAACCTTTGTGTCAAGTCAACACTAGTTGACACTAGTTTTTCGCCTTCCGTCAAGTCGAGTATGCTCGCGTTGATTACAAGATGTAACTAGCTAAATGGACATCTAAAAGTTCCAGTTTTCAAAAAAAAATTTTTTTGTAATTTTTACTAATATTTCCCGTTTCTGTAAAACTACTGAAAAGTTTAATTTATTAGGTCTTTTCTATCAGGGTCAATTATGCATTTGAAATCCAAAATACATATCCCGGTATATCGTGTTGACGCATAAAGATTAAAGTCAAATAGGTCGTCAGTGATTATCCTGCGAAGTCCGAGGGGCGAAGTCCGAGATTCATACCTCCTCGCCGGTGCTCCCTGGGTAACGCTAAATGAATCAGGCGGTGTAGTGGAGACGAGCAGACTAAATCCTGTTTATAGTCATGGACACTACATGTCAGGGCGGGTTATTGGCGCCCTAAAACCAATACCAAACCAAACCAGCGTCTGTTCTCCATGTTAGGAGCGGCTGAAGCGGGCGTCTGTCTTGTATCAAGCGGCTCGCTATATAAATGTGTTCATGGTAGGACTGGATGCCTTAAGATTCTCACCAGTACGTGACCCACACACGTAACAAGCGGGTTGAGCGGCAGGCCAACAACCTTCCCTCATAAAAACCATTTAAGTTATGAACCCTAAACAAAGGCCTCGGATTACCATATCGGATTCATTACAAACTCTACCTCGGAAATTGTACACGGACAACGCTTTAAAAATGGGAACATGGAACGTGCTTAGCCTCTTAAGACCTGGAGATCTCCAGAACCTTTCGAACCAAGCAAAGAGTTACACATTAGACGTACTTGCACTACAAGAGCTTAGATGGTCGGGGAGTGGGATCCATGACACCACCAATGGTTACACTCTTCATTACAGCGGCCATCAGAACGGAGGAGAATTTGGAGTTGGTTTCCTCATCCATCGGCGCGTGAAGCACCATATCATCGATTTCCGCCCGATCAACATGCGGATGTGCACGGTCAGACTTCGCACTAAGAAATTTAACATCACGATCGTTAATGTGCATGCACCCACCGAAGATAAATCGGATGACATCAAAGATTTATTCTTTGTCGAGCTGGAGGAAGTCATCAATAACATACCGCACCACGACATTAAAATCATCGTGGGCGACTTTAATGCAAAAATCGGTAGGAGTGCAGAAAATACATCGCACATCGGTCCTAACAGTCTGCATCTAACTAGTAACAACAACGGCCAACGCGTCACCGACCTGGCATTAATGTACAACTTAGTTGTATCAAGTACGTTTTTCCCGCATAAGAGAATCCACAAAGTAACGTGGAGGTCGAATGATGGAAGAACGGAAAACCAAATTGATCACGTCATGGTGTCTAAGAGACACTCGACCAGTATATCTGACGTTAGATCCTACAGGGGTGCAGATATGGACAGCGATCATATGCTTGTCATATTTAAATATAAGTGCAAACTGTCATCAACGTTCAACAGACAAGCACAAAAAACCGTTCGATGGAATGTGGATGCTCTAAAAGACCAAGCGTCACTGCAGAGTTACCAATCAGCTGTCACTAACTATCTAGAGCGGCCTAGCAACAACGAAGAAGTTCCTTCTAACATCCAGGAGCAGTGGCACACAATACAGTCAGCCATTACCACCGCGGCGCAAAGCACTATCGGAAGAAGACCTCCGAGACCCCGCAATGATTGGTTCGATGATCAATGTCGCCTGATCGTCGCAAATAAACAAAAGCTTCGAGAAAAATGGTTGGCTCGCAATACTAGAAGCACACATGCAGAATATCTCCGCGCCAGGAAAGCCACGACTAAATACCTTCGTCAAAAGAAACGCGATCATATGAGATTATGCATCGAAAACATCAGCTTCCAAGCGGAAGTGGGAAATTCAAGGGACTGTTTTGCTAATGCCAGGAATCTCACTAAAGACTTCCACCCAAGAAGTACAGCCATCAAAGACGGGAATGGAGAATTGAGAACAAACGTGACTGATGTTCTCTCAGTATGGCAAACCTACTTTCAAAATCTACTAAATCGGAATGACGACGTGACCCCCATTAGAGCAATAGCTCCTCCAGGTGATGAGGTCTTCGTCGAATATCCCACAGTAGAGGAAGTAGACGCAGCTATTAGTCGATTGAAAAACGGCAAGGCACCCGGTCTCGATGGAATCCCCGCAGAATTAATAAAACTCGGAGGCGCTACTCTTGCAACAAGTCTACACGATCTCATCGTCTGTATTTGGGACCAAGAAGAGCTGCCGGAGAATTGGAAGACCGCGCTCATATGTCCGTTGCATAAAAAAGGCGACCGTCTTAAATGTGAAAACTATCGTGGTATAGCTCTATTGAACACTGCTTACAAAGTGTTGGCTAATGTTGTACTTGCCAGACTCATCCCTTTCGCCGAAAACATCATTGGCGACTATCAGTGTGGTTTCCGTCCCAACCGATCGACCACTGACCAGAGTTTCACCATGAGGATGATCCTGGAAAAATGTTGGGAGTACAACATAACCATACATCAATTATATATAGACTTCCGTCAGGCATATGACAGTATAAACCGCAATAACCTTTGGGCCGCGCTCATATGCCTAGGAATTCCAGAGAAACTCGTTTCTCTGTGCAAATTAACAACGTCTGGGTCTGTATGTAGAATTGTAATCGAAGGAACTGTGTCAGACTCCTTTGAAATAACATCTGGTGTTCGACAGGGAGATGCACTCGCGCCTGTGCTGTTCAATTTGGCGCTTGAGTACGTAGTGAGGAAAAGCAACATCGAAACTTCGCGCTGTATATTTAATAAATCAGGCCAAATTCTTGGATATGCAGATGATATCGTGCTTCTTGGCCGAAGACCTAGCGATATCAAAGACAGTTTCGTGCCGCTCGATCGCTGCGCAAGAAGACTTGGTTTGAAGGTGAACAGTAGCAAAACCAAATTTGTATCAACACCCAGGAACATCCCCATGGCAAATCTCGGAATTGGCGACCACAATTTTGATCGCGTTGAAAATTTCAAATACCTCGGGTCAGTTATAACATCATCAAATGACATGCAAGCAGAAATAAAAGCCCGAATAGCTGCCGCACATCGAGTTTTCTACGCCCAATCAAAATTATTGCGATCTAGAAATCTATCGCAGTCGTGCAAGCTCGCACTTTATAAAGCACTAATAAGACCTGTGCTGGCTTTCGGAAGCGAGAGCTGGACCATGACCACTAATGATTGTAGATTGTTATCAACTTTCGAAAGGAAGGTCATTCGCTCCATCTTTGGTCCAATTAAAGTCGCGAACAATGAATATCGGATTCGCATGAACCACGAGATAAAGCAAATACTTGGAGATTGCGATATTATCGGATTCATCAAATCCAATCGAGTGAGATGGCTTGGCCACGTTGCAAGGTCCCCACAACAACGGATGACCAATAAAGTGTTCCATCAACAACCAGCCGGTGTGCGTCGTAGAGGAAGACCCCGACTGCGCTGGCGTGACGACGTCGAACAAGATCTACAGGCACTAGGATGTCGAAACTGGAGGTCGAGAGCGATGGACCGAGACGGCTGGAGGACCATAGTGCGGGCGGCAAAATCCCTTCATGGGATGTGAAGCTAGAGAGAGAGAGAGAGAGGTCGTCAGTGATGTTGAATGATTCAGACAACCTATTAATGGGGTTGTTTTCTCCAAAGTTTGTAGAATGGTGTTCCATTCATATGGAACGTTTGTAGAATGGTGTTCAAAACATATTCCAAGATGTAAGTTGAATCAACGAGACTAAGCAAACCGTTACCAATAAACGTGCATCTTGTTCGGTACGGAGGTAACCGAGCTACATGTTCATGGAATGGTAAATTTTGGTCATAATCGATCCCAGTTACTTTTCTTTAACAAAAAAATCAGGAACTTTTTTTTGGAATTATTTCGATTCTTTTTTTTTCAATCACTCTACTTAAGTTAGTGGAGTTTATTGTCCGTCACTAGAGAACCTCGTGCTAATTTGTATAAGAATCGTAAAGTGAAAATTATTCGGTTACAAATTGGCTCCGATGATCAAGCGCATTCTTAAATAGTTACTATTTTGCGATTTGCGGAAAAGATAACTGAGGATACAACTCTGGAGGGTATTAAAACGCGTTTAGAAAATCTAGAAGTATAAGGTATTACTCTTTCAACAAAATAGAAATTAAACTATTTGGTAATGCAGCCAAACCAATCACCGATGAAGTAGATGAAGTGTATTATGAGGCACGGGGGCTATTAGGACTAGCCTGTAGTCGCCATGAACGAAATGGCATTGAAGCGAAACTCACAATATGTAACTCCTTTAGTTACATCATTGGTGCAAATGTTTATGGAACAGAAACCATGTATGCAAAGCATCGAACAAGAGTTACGCAGACTCAGTGAAATGCCTGACGAAATCATTCGTGGATTGCGAGCACTGGGGTCAGAAGCTGAAAAATGTGACCCGTGAGCATATTATTGATGAAAAGACTAAACAATTATGGGCAAATGAATCAGTTGAGAAGGATCTTCCAACATTCTTTTAACTTTTACACTGTTTTTCAACTGTCAAATCATTCGTTCTGGTGCAGCCTAAAAATATATTTGAGTGCGTGATTTGTCAACAAAAACTTAATATATAAATGTACGATTACGAAGCTAGATTAAAAATTATAACGGGTAATAATTTTTGTACTAACTGTCTGAAAATAGTGCATATCACATGTCTCATCTGCAGTAAAAGCCACCACACCTTGATCCATCACTATAATGGAGGCCAACCTGGTTCCCTGTCAACAAATCGCCACATTTCAATGGATCAATCATCAGGTGATAGAAAGACAGGTGATCATTACAATTCTGGAGCACCAAAGAAAAAAAGCCATACAATTAATTCCACTACCGACCAAATACAAGCCAGATTACCAAACAAATCCTGCACGCACACTACTGCTTCACAACCATGGTATTATTGTCGTCTACAACAAATTATATACCGGTGAACCCCAGCCGTATTTGATGGCCGTTACTGTTTTCGGTTTAACATCAAAACCAGCTGGCACGAACCGACCGAAGTTACGTAAACGAGTCGTTGCGGTTGACATTTTTAAACGGACATACACAAAAAAATTCCGTATTACGGAAAAATAAATAATTTTAATATTCATGAGTTGGTGGCTTTACGTCAAAATTTGATACGAAATACAATTTTTCTATTCCGCATTGTGCCATGAAATAAATGTCCATATTATAAAAATAGACATGTGGCACTATTCGCAACTCATGAAAATAATTCTCTAGAGTATTTAAATTAACATCGAAGTTTTAATTTGTAGAGGGTTTGCATCTTTACTAAATTAAATTTATATGTTCGAACTCACATAATAACATAAACTCCGTATTTACATACAAAACAATCTCTAGCACTCTATCGGCAATTTTCAGAGCTATTTTTCATACATTATTTTGGCAATTATGGGTAATCTGTTTTTCGAAAAAAAGAGGATATGTTCTATATTTAATCGATCTTGCACAACTTTTCCAAATTTGAGACCTAATAACAAAATATTAAAAGAAAATTTCGAAAAAATGAAAAAACTATAACACGAGTTTTCCATACTATAGTTAGAAGAAAATGTTCCCACAGATGCTTATCGAACTTGTACACCTTAACCTTATTTTAGTAAAGAACGATCTTAATGGCGATATAAATCTTCTACCTTTTTGTTCTAATATGCATGAAATGTATTGTTTCTGGAAGTATTTTACCATAGAATATTTTTCATCAACGGTCCAGGAATAAACCTCTATTTTGCACTTTATGACCCATAAGACCAGGAGCTCTAGTTCTCAATACGTCAAGAAAACGATAGTACTAGATTTGTATTTAATTCAAATTAGATTCGTACGAATCTTATTTAAAATCGAATAGGAATCTAGTACTCCCACTTTCCAGCAAAATGATCTCTGATGAGAAATTACTATGTATATATATTGCAATTTATTTTATAATTGGACTTCTCGAACAAATAGGACAATGAATTTGAATGAACATTTACACAGGGTGTTCTAATTTTTGCACTTCGGGTAATGATGTCCAACACAGCGCCATTTGTCTATCGATTACTTTATAGTAATAATGGATGAGAATAGTTTCCTAAGGCTGAAAGTGTAGACTTTTTCTAGATGACCAGGCAAACGTTGTTCTGCCTAAAATAATTATTTTATTCTAATATTTGTTTTGGTATGTAATTTAATTACGGTAGGAATTTTTTTCATAAGAATGGTATGAAATCCATTATGTTATTTGAAATACAAATTTTATTTTCGATTAATAAATTCAATTTTGTTTCACATAAAAAGTTCGTCTGATCTTAATAAATAATAATTTATTGTAACGCCAACGTGTGGACAATATTTTTTCAACTCTGGAGCAGGTTAATTGGCCATGAGCGAAGCATGAATTTTCCAAATCCAAGCTGCAGACTTGCATCAGCTGGCCATGAGATTTGTTGATTGTCATTGAATATGCCAGACAAATTGGAAATTGTAATGGGAGAATCTGTTGGAATCATCGGGATTCTTGGCAATAAAACATGCTCTCCTTTAAACTTGCCGTTTATAATTGCCGATTCAATAATGTTACGCAATATTTTGTTGACAACCAACTGCGTTCCTTTCAAAATTTTTTGTGAATTTAGGTTTCCTATAGCAGTAAGATTGGTGAACCAACTTGCAAAATTAAATTATCTGGTGGAAGATCTGGCAAATCAAGTAAATTTAAAAATATAGTTGGAAAATTCACTCCTTCATCTTCGTCTACCACAGTAACAATTGACTCGAATGAAAATGACGAGATTCCAACATGTTTTGAATGTAGATATTTATGGTATCGACAATCAATATTTTTGCTGCTAAAATTGCCCTTTCGCTCAGCTATTGATGATTGTTGATATTATCACGAAAGTTTGGGAACACATTTTGAGTTAATGCGTCTCTAGATGACACAATTTTGCCTTCTCCAAGAGCAAGCAATTACTTTAAGAATAGCGCAGAAGATCGATCGTTTTGAAGTTGTACACACATATTTGTTGTTAAGTTCAATTTGTAAACACTGCTCCACAGTGATGAAGTTTTGAAACATGCATTTATTTTAACTGCATATAGGTGGAACGTAGAATAACCGCAAGTTTTGGTCGAAAACCTTGTGAAAACAAAATGAGAGTACCGACAATGAGTCTATATTATTGTCCGTCAAATTTTTTCAACATACAATTTAAAGCTTCTAATGACTGTTTATGTGTCCATTACATTCATCCCATTAAGTGCAGAATGAGCAGTTCTTCCGCCATCCAATAAAGTAGCAGAAATACCTGATGAAGCGATGGCCAAATCAATCTCACCATGAGAACCTATTTTAGCCAAGATAAGGGAAATCAAAAATGTTTGTTCATTGCTACGTGGAGCATCAAAAACGAAAAATCTGCCTTCTTCTGTTGTGACTGCAAGCATTACCGAATCAAAAATTAATTTTTGTTCTGCCAATAATTGTGGTTCATGCGTGTTTGAATATACTCATTCAAATCATCAATAATACATGATTGTTCTCAGTGTTAATCTCCATTAAATAAATCACTTGCCGGACGATTTAGTGATGATAGTCCCCCCTCTTTTGAAATAATCAGGAAGTCTTCAAATTTTATTATTGTTTCATTATACATTGCTGGTGTATAATCTAAAAATGGATTTCCATGAATTGTAGGTTGTGCATGCAAAATTTCCTCACTCATGGCGTTCTTAAATTTCTCCCATAAATCGTTTAGGTTATATGGAAACCATGTTGTCAATATAATTGCAAATAAAGCACGAATTTGATGAGGAGTAGAACAGAAAACAACATCGGTAAAAGTCGAATCCCAATGAGAATCTTATTGATAAAGGGAAACTAAAGGAGACCTTGGCCCCCAATTTTTTTGAGACGTATTTCATGAAAAATAATTTGGCACGTCTGAATAAAGTATGATTTTAGCGAAACATCCAACATCGTTTTGGTGTTAGCATGGTAACGCACAACTTCGTCATTTTGCTTTTTACGCTACTTGCCGTGAAATTGAAAAGTTAGGAAAATTCGCCTTGTTCTGTAATTGCAATTGGTCCGAATTTTATTGTGTTCCACAAATCGAGCCTTTGCTGTATATAGCATTTACGAAAAACCAATTAAAACAAAAAAATTGTAGATTAACGTTCAAACATAATTTGATGAGATAATTTTTTAAAATTTTACCGGAACAACTTTATTTCATTAAAATTAGGCAACACTGCAGGATAACTATTCGAGATCTACTAAAGTTTTTTCCATAAATTGGGAGATCCATGCGAAATGTGGTAGACATATATAGTGAAGATTACATTTTCAACAAGGGTTATCCTTCTTGATTTTCTGAAATTTCTTTTCTGTCTATAGCTCTGTAAATTACGGGCTCTGTAAATTTCTCACTTCGGACTGAACCATGCCGCTGCTTAACCGAGTATACGGCATAATTTAGTAGCTGCCAACAAGAGAGAAGTTTAACATCCGGCAAACTACCAGCTCACAAATGAATAACGATCCAGAGAGTGAAGCATAGAAAATGATTGTTCATAAAATTGCATGATTGTTTGATTGTTTTGCGGGCGATATCTTAATTTATATTATTTAAATACTTTGTTTAAAAATAAAGAATTAGGTGATATTTATTTCGCATTTGCATAATGTACAATAGATGTGATTTTTACATATTATATACAGATTTACAAATGTTTATACTGAATGCCACAAAAAACTACAAATTCAGCCACCTTTAGCAGAGCGACACTCAATGCATTATATAGGGTGCTTTCTTTCCTAAATATTTATATAATTTGTCGTCAAAACTACACAATATGTATTTCTATCTAACGTCGGTTACTTTTATAATTCGAAGTCATTTTCACATTTGTAAATGTCGTTCTATCACACCGCTCGAATTATTTCTTTATTAATTTGTTTCACTTTCGATTGTTCGATACTTTCTTGCCAATTTAGTTTAGATCGAGATGATTAGATGATTAGATACTGACTTTCCAAATATATTTGGAGGGGATCCCATCTGTTGTCAATTGTAATTTCTATCTATGTTACACATACTTATAACTATGTATACATAATTTCGAGTCTGCCCTGTTCAAATTTGATCTTGTCCATTTTTTCTTTTTTCTGATTGACAAATTTTTTAAAATGAGGAGCATATACAAAAAATAGGATTTTTTTTAACATTTATATTGCTGCTGCTCAAATTTTTTTTTGATACCACGTTAACCTAGAACTACCTGTAATCTGTAGATTTTTTTGTGTACATATATTGATCTCTTTGTACAAATCTTGTGTATTTTATAAGAGATTTTTCTTAAAATTAATATTATTTTAAAATTCAAACAAACATAACCGGTTGGTGGTCATGTTATTCTTAAAATATATGATAGGATTTTGTGTTGCATCACTGCGGCCAATGTGTTTCTTATATAATTGTGTGCGTACCAGCATAAAATCGTATAATATGCATAATAGGTTTATCGATTTGGAGCAGTGTTCCATAAAATTTATTAGTCGTGTCGAGAGGTTTTTTTTTAGTTAAAATAATAGAAAAATGCAATTAAGTAAAATTATTTTAGCATGTAGGTCTATTACAGTGGCGTACCTCGACAAAAAAAAAGAAAATTTGCACAAATTATTGTTGCAAAGTCAAGGCACAACATATAAACACGATATACATTTTGTCATATATGGTCATGAAACATGAATTAAAATTCTTCAATGAAAATAATGAATTATGTATAACAATATATGTATATATAGAACTACCCTGTATACATATTCTTATATCATACGTTTTCTTCTTATACTTGGATCGCATGCTATTTCATCTTATGCATATATATACATAAAACTCTTAAGATGAAAAGTCAGAACAAGTTTTTTTTGAGTATACGAGTATATAGCTTTTGTCTTGTCTTCTTAAAAATATCTTACATTTTTGTTTCAAGTTTTTTATATATATACATAAGAACTTTGGTACATAACAACGAGAGAACTCTAACGATTCCGTCGTCTTTATAACGTATATATATATTTATATAGAACCTGTTGAGATTATTATTATTTTTTTCTTAAGTTCTGTTTATATTTGAGATGAAACAACACAAAATGAAAAAGCAATCAATTAGGATCAAACCTCCAGGCTCATTGAATGTATTATAAAACTACATAACATATTTTGACTTCATCGCGGCTTGTGTACACGTTTGGTTGTTTCGAACGAGTGATTGCGTTACGCGCATACTATTTGATTCACGAATATTTGTGGTTTTATATATGAATTTTCAGGTTCCTCGTCTTATCACAACTATTTATGATTGAAATCTTTTGTTTTAAAATGGAACAAATATTCAGTGAACAGTTTGTATATTCTGTGATGCCTTAGGATTTGCTATTTATAATTAGATGGTAATTAGCATCACTTTGAGATAATCAAATTATAAGCATAACAATTTTTGATTACCTTCATAATCGATTTAAAATCTTCACCTTAACGCTTGAATTATCAAATCAATTCTCCATTAATCATGGAAATTTATTCACAAGCCATTTATCTAAAATCAATTAAATTCTAACGCTTATGCACTTACACAACTAATTTACAACTATAGTTGTTGTTCATCATATAAACTGCTCAAAAGTGTGTTATTCAACTTGAACTTGAAAGATGTTGTCAATTTAATCTTTACAATTTAAATTTGTTTAAGCTGAATAAACTGGAATTTCGGATAATTTTTTTTATTGCACTGTTTGCCCTTAGGATTTTGCCACTACTGATCATTACTTTTAGTGTACCTTAGTATACAACCGCATGCGCAATTTTAACGTTATAAGCAAGCTCTCACTTCTTTCAGTCGTAAAGATATCGAAGTTTGAAAAAAAATAAATAAAAATTAATTACATCGGTAAGATCTTTTTGAGGGTGAGATGGGTTGCATTTAATGTTTTACATCGAATCTTGGAATTATCCACATTATAATGATAATAACGTAAAAAATCGTCTTAATCAAATTATTTTCATTATTTATACGAGGGTATAAGCATGAAAAAGTGCTACCGAGGACCAAATGTTAGTGGTATAGATTGGCTAAAACAAACAATGAGTATACATAACAAATACGGAATGTAATAACCCAGGTGGTCCAACAGATTCTGAGGTTTGCCAATCATTGTTTAGCCCATTTTTACGAAGTTTCTAATTATCAAGATCACCAAGATCTTTAACTGGAAATATATTTCAGTACGAGAAGGAAAATGTGGAACTGCGTGCACAACTAAGAGAAATAAAGGAAATTACAACTAAATTGAAAGAAAAAGTTTCAATTTTAAAGAAAGAGAATGGAGAACTCAAAAACGCAGTTGAAACACGTGCAGAACTTGGGACAACTCCTAGTCCTGTAATCGATGAGGACATTAATCCATTCCATACAGATGAAGAAGAATTAGAAAGAGAAACAAATTGGATGTTGAACTGGGGTAAAAGGAAAGCTCAACACTCACTAGCAATGGCAGAAACTTTACCATCAACTTCAAAAGAGGTTTCTAGAAACCAGTTAATCGTCAAGAAATAACTAGCTCTACAACAATAACCAGCTAAACCAAAAGTGAAATCACCTCCACCAATAAATGTCGTAGGGATATCAAATTTCTCCACAATACAATCGGTTATGAAATCGCTTGCAGTAACCGAATATAAACTCGTATCTTTAACTAATGGAGCCTGGCAAATTATTGTTGCAGACTCTAAAACTGTTCTTCCGGATTTGCCCTGAAAGGCAAAAAACGTGCTGGTTGGTGAAAATTTCAGTTGATGTTAAACAAATGAAAGCCGTTTGAAGAATAAAAAATCAAAACACTTCCCGAATTTCTCCGCTCGATATACAGGAGCCCAATTTTGGTCGAAAAACGGGAATAAAATTTATGAGTTTTACGTACTAGATATAAATATTGAATTTTTCCGCTGTTTGTATATCAAACAATTATATGATTTAATGTTGAGTCTAGTATATTTAAATAAAACAACTGTAAATCTTATAACTTGTATTCCCTTTTTTTGGCCAAAATTCGACCCAAGGTTCTGCATATGATTTGAATTAATTTAATTTATACCAATGAAACAATATTTGCTCCAAGCATCTCAATCACAATGAAATCAAACCTATTTTTGAAACATTGCTATACTGGTAACATTATACGATCAAGCATGGGAAACGAGCAAGAAACATCAAGAAAGCTAATTTGCATCAACAAAATATCAGGCTGTCTTGCTATCTGCTGCGCTTCTAAGGAATCAGACGATCAGTTTAGATTTACGATTCCTAATTTCCTTAATATTTGGCACTGTTGTTTGGTTATGCTTTTGTTGTGCAAACTGTGTCATTGATTATTTTGAAGTCATTTTCAGTCTTCTAATTATACTCGTGTTGTTCTTGGGTTGAATAGCCTCGACGTTTACATGCTGTAGTACTCGTTGTTCACGACATTTTGATAATTTTGTAATTTCATTTTAAACAGGATCTAGTTCGAAATTCCTAGGGATTACCATTTAATTTTTTCTATATTACTCTGCTTGGTACATCCCTACAACTGATAAATGAGAATACTTTCCCAGCAACCAATATATTTCCTTGTACATATTTTAATTTCCATTCTTCCCTTTTTTGTGATGGGAGCTTTAAAATGCAGCTTAGTATCTTATGACATGCCAAGGAATTTGGCAGTATTACCATTTAGTATTTCTTGATTATTTAAGTTAAGACGACAAAAGCACTCATAATCAGCAAAATCTTAGTAACATGTTGTGCAGCTTGATATAAATTTGCAATTGAGCAAAATATACATACTTCGAGTGTTGATTTGCAAACTGTGCGTCTCTATTCATTTAATACTTATAAAATTCCTTTTCCACATTATTGTTCAGACGGATGATGGATTACTCAATCAATTTTACCAAAGCAATTTAAATTTCAAAATACAAAGATTTCAAAATCTGTAGATGAAAATTCCCTTTGCATCCGTGTGCCTATCGGGATTCAAATCCGGTACCTCCCGATCCAAACGCCAAAGCTTTAACCGCTGATGCCATTTCAATTTCAGGTACATGTTGTCACAATCGGGAGTTCAGCAACTCAATCACCGTTTCGGTAAACTAAGTTACCATAAAACGAATTCAGCAAGATGCGCGAAAACTATTCTCGAGATCATCTCCTCAGCAGAAGAATATGGTACATAACATGCAGCAACAGCAAGATCATAGACCACCAATGAGGCCCCTGCAACAAAAACCACCCATTCCAATCTAAAACGACGATTTTATACAAACACAATGGATAAGTTACATCGAATCGACCTAACTATAAACGTGACCGTAGCTCAGATATAAATGTCAGTCCACTAAAACATCACATACTATTCCATATTGAACCGGTAAGCGATGGTAAAATCCTACGAAGAGTATAGGTTGAAGAATATAGCGAAGAAGATTATTCCGAGATAAATTAAGTGACAACTAATTCAGGAACAAAAATAAATTCCGGATCTATACTAATGCAAAAGGAAGCTGTCAGAATCCAGAAGTACAGTACAGCGGAATTCTAAATGAACAACTCGTGACTGAACGAAAAGAAAAATTGATCTGAAAGTAACAGAATTAGTGAAAACAAATGTGTCAAAAAGAACCACCCCGGAATACGAATCGAGAGTTGAGTTGTGAGCAATTTATCTCTCGCTTCGGTATGGTGTATTAGCCGCCTAGATCGTTTGACACCTCTTGACTATGTGTATGAGGCTACGTGAAGTCTCTCGTCGATGCTAATATACCAATAGGAATTGCAGAATTGGAAGACAACATTAAACGTGTCATTAGCGAGATACCAGCCGAAATGCTCGAAAACGTTTTGACAAATTGGACATCTCGCATGAACCTCTTAAAACGTAGCCGTGGCGTGGCCAACATTTACATGAAATAATCTTTAAAAAGTAAATGGCCAAACATTGATTTATCGATGCAAATAAAACTTTCATACATTTTTGCAATTTTACTGTGTTTTTTTGAAAATTATAACCCAAACGCTTATAAAATCATCCATTACATATGTTATATACCATAAATTATTTCGTTTTGGTTCAAATTTTTCCAAAGATCGATGATCTCGCCCTCGGTTGGCTCATAAAAGAGTTTTCAAATAAAAGTTTATCTGAAGATCTTCTTACATTTCTCTATTTGCTACTCATCCACGCTATGATTAGTAAAGTATCTACACCTTGGCTTGGTGTAGTTGAGCGCACACATTGAAGTTTGAGGTATTTTAGCATTGCTCCTAATTTAGCCCAAACTCGATGTTCATTTAGATTTTTTTAATGAGACGGCATATTGAAATAAACGATAATCGAACTTTAGCGAGCTTGTTTTACGAGCAGATATTCTTGGTACCGGATTATTCTGAGTGGTTCATAGAAAGAATATATATTTGGTTATTAGAGGTGTTACTTATTTTACAGATTGGTCGTTTTAAGTGGACTCCTTCACTGTTTCTAATTATTACTGCTCTATATTGACTCCGAATACAGTTTCAACAACGAGCAATATATGAGCCGTTCTAAGGCAGTGTTTACTCGAAATGCGCTCGGTATTTAAAGTGCTTTCTAGTTTTTAAATTATCTTCCATTTATTATTCAACGTCGAGGACTTAATCTCATAAGGATCACTGGCGTACAGAGTAATGCAGTTACTATAAATCATCTTGAAATGTGGCGTCCCATTGGAATGTGGAAAAGGTTTCAAATTTGAGTAGAACTTTGTCTATATAATATCTTTCGGGTGGAAGTATGATTTGTTCAATCAAGTCAAACCAATCTAAACCAAGTACGGTTCTGTCTACTGGGGCCAGAAGTTACAGTAACGAAAATCGGAATCACGTTCATCAAATAAATTCAGTCGAAGTATAGCGACTAAATTACTTTTCTCAACTTAAAGTGTTTAAATAATAATAATTGGTAAAGCTACAACTCCTGCATTTTCTCTTATTTGTAAATGAAATCGAGAATTATTCATTTTCTCGATATATAACTATAACTATTAAAAAATCTGAAAATTAAACAGAACACACGAAGAACACGAAACAGTAAAATCAATATTTAAAGATGGAATGTTAAAACAACGAATACAAAATTACGTAAGGTGTGAGCGATATTCACCGGTACATTTCACATATACTTATATGGACATAAGGTGCTATATAACAATTTCTTTGAAAAGTCAAACCTCAAACGGTTGATATTTCTCATTTTGTTTGTACTCGAATTTCGCGCGAAAATTTTACCAAACACCGATTTTAAATTAATTGAATTTTTGTGTGGTTTTCTTATTATTCCGATAATTAAATTATTTTGCGGTCAGCATCAGCGATATATGCATTTTGGTAAGGTACAAACCACCACATCTTACATATGTACGCAAAGGTCATATAATGTTAATTTGTTTTTGCTTAGTTTTGTTACACGAAACAAATTAACAGGAAATAGCTGGTAAGGAACAGATTTTTCGATCGCAAAAGGAATTTGAAAAGAAATTATGATTTTTTCTTAAAATGAGAAGAAGAATAACGCGCGCTGCATCAACTCGACCTGATACTAAAACAAAAAATAAATAAATATTAATTTTTTATGTGTTTTGTTACTTTATGGCGCCAAAAGAATGGCAGATCCGGTTCTGTAACGTATACCTTGGTACGATATACGCGCGATGACACAGAATTTACAGTTGGCTCGATATTCTAGTAAACACATAAAATGAACAACATTCTTTTCTTCTGTATATATTTCTATGAAGAACATCTTAACCCATAAAAAATTGGGGAATTTCAAGTGAATAACAATATAATGGTGATTAAGAAATAATTGGTACAAAGAGAAATACACATACTTTCTAATTGCATTTAAATTTGGTGGATCTTAACAAAGGAATTATAATTGAATATGTAAGAGCGCGATTGAGTGAAAGACACGTCGAACGGTAATTAAGTTTATTTTAAAGTGTTGAAATTGATTTATTGAATATTGAATTTTTAACTAAGTCATTGCCATTTGAAATTAAATTAAATTTGATATGAGTGTTGTGCAAATTTATGTTGCATGCATGTGCGGCTGGCTCATTGTTACTAATTTTTGGAATTTGAAAGTTTTAATTTCACGATTCATGCTAATTGCGTTGGCTTAGTAGCCCCAGGCTATAGGCTAGTAAAACATAAATAACCAATTTGTTCTGGAGCTAAATGAATTAGAAGTGCATAAATGTAGATAAAATCCCGATAATAAGTAAAACTATATTGGGGTGAAATGGATTTTGTTCTTACTTCGAGCACATGTCATTTTCGTTTTCATTTTTGCTTCTTTCAAGGCAGTGGCACACTTTGAAAACTTGACTCAGTTTATTTTCTCGTCACTACAAAATACTAGATTGTTTATTTTAAATCATCGCATTTCCTGTAATTAGAAAATTAACCGTTAGTTAGTAGGTTTTTATATATCTATGTTTAGGATTGAAAATTCAACAGTAGCCTTGTATCAACATCATCAGCGATCGGTTTGGTTACCGGTTGGAGTCATACACTTTTGTTTACATCTCTGAAGCAAAACTACTGGACTATAAATTGCATGCTTGTCATTCGACGTATAATTAAAAGCTGCATATAAAGTGTTTTGAGGTTTAACAAAAAATATCAAACCGATGATGGCCAATTTACCTGCGAACCGTATCACACCTGTCAGACCGGATCACGCTGGATCAACCTACGTTAGACCAGTGAAACGCAGAGGATATACTAAAAAATAAAGCTGGTATATGAATATGTCATAAAAAAACTGAAGGCCGCGGGGATATTTTCCTCGAACTTGAATTTCACAATAATCTTACGCTTTGTATATGGTCGAAGGTCTTACTTTACTGTTACGAAAGTGTAAAAATTGACACTGTGGAAAGTAGATTTATTGAATGATCCCGATCTGTTCAATATAATTGAATATTTAGATTGAAGAAATTTGGAGAGAATTTGTATAATCAATCTTTATCTAAGGAATCCTATCTTCACAATCCGTATTGTGCTGGATAAGATATTTTTGCGCGCTTTCGCGAATTTAAATTAGAATGTTATTTTGGATAACATCCAGAAATGTTACCTTGCTGTGTGGAACTTTCCCATTTTGTGACAGTTTAGGGACTAATGCGGATGTAGGGTCAAATTGGGGTTACTATGAAGTCGTTTGATTGAAGGATTCACTTCAGATACATTTTATCAAATATCTCATTTCATGGTACCAACAGAATTTTTACAAATCAGTTGAGAGATAGGTTTACTCTATTCAAAAGGCCGTCTTCTTGAACTACGTCTATTGATAGTCGCCCATGATGTTTTTGGCGAAAGGGGAGAGTCTGGCATGTACAACATTATTCAATAGTGCTATACCATGATAGTTTCTATTAAGATCGTCGCATATTTTGTGCAACGGACATATGAGCGCGGTCTTCCAAATAGGGACGATGAGATCGTATACGTTTGATGCAAGAGTAGCGCCTCCGAGCTTAGTCAATTCTGTGGGGATTCCACGGGTGCCTTTCCTTTTTTTCAATCTAGCAATAGATGCGTCTGCTTGCTCTATTGTGGGATATTCGACAAATACCTCTTCACCTGGATGAGCTATTGCTCTAATGGGGATCACTTCGTCATTCCGATTTAGCAGATTTTGAAAGTAAGTTTAGCATACTGAGAGAGCATTAACTACGTTTGTTCTCAGCTCTCCATTCTAGTCTTTGACGGCTGTACTTCTTGGGTGGAAGCCTCGTGAGCGTGTTGGCGATAGCAAAACCTTGAACTTACTTATTCCGCTTGGAAGCTGATATTTTCGATACATGATCTTATTTATTCACGGTTCTTTTGACCTCTATTCTGCTGGAGCACTTCTAGTGTTGCAAGCTAACCATGAGTGGTGATAGAGTGTCGACAGAGTGATATAGTCAGCTGAAATTTAGATGGAACAGAGATGGTTCAGGCAGCAAAGTAATCGGACCGCCAATCAAAAAATGAGAGGATGCTAAAGTTGCCATATCTGAAGGATCATCTGACATCTATGTCATTATTAGGTAGCTCTCAACTCTTGTGATAAATGTATTTAGATCTTCAAAAGTCAATTTTGAATTGCCAATTATCTGCTTTAAATCGTATGTATTTAACCGATTTTATTGCCATTTGATACTTTCCTCCGACAAAACTTCAAAATCTGGGTGTTAGTACATTGCAGTATTAAAAAGCCACTTTAAATTTGTCAAGAAATTGACAGATCTTGGACGACTTCGAAATGGCACGCTTTCGTTGTGGAATGAATTGGATGGACTGAAATTTGTTTGATATTTGGAAAGGGCCTGCGCCTACATGTGTAGACAAACGGCCTCATTGCGCTCTTCGCGTGATGCATTCGGCTAATATACGTCTACTGGGAAGAAGAATTGGATGTTTGTGCTCGTATTCCAAGCATGAATTTGTCAAACGACCTCCTATACGAAGCAAAACTTTCTTGTCTAAAAATGGATTTAATTTTTTGATTGAAATATTTTTGTTGAGTACACCATTTGGTAACAACTGCTTGACATCTGCTTTATATAACTCAGTTTGGACGTATTTCACTAATGTTATTAAAGCCTGATCAATTTCATCTATCGTGATTGGGTCTGTAAAACGATTACATTTAGGAAATTTTAGAGTTTTTCAAAAACGAAGGTAAAATGCACTGTGGCAGCCATGTTGTTTTGGTGGCATCTGTCTAATCTGTTTTTTTTTCAGTTTTTCAAAGACGACTCTCCAACGTTTGGTGACCAAATTCACTGACTCGGTAAACCATCAGCCAAAAGAACCCACGGCAGTCAATTACTCGCTGTACACAAGAACTCTGTCTTTCACAGACTTGGGCCTTTACTCTAGCTTAAACTTAATGACCATAGACAAAGCCATTTGTTCGCGGAATTGCCGTGGATGGGGCGACGCCAACCCACACGACGTTCACCAGGTGGCAATGCATCCACAAAAAGTTTCTGTTTGAACAATGCTAACCGATTTCTTTTCGTTCAAATTGAACGATATGGAGGTAGATGACATGTGTTTCCAATAGGACGGAGTTACGTGCCACACAGCAGACAAAATGATGAACATTCTGCATGAACGGTTTGCGGGAAGGGTTATCTCTCGCAGTGATGTGAATTTGTATCCAGGTCCGTGCGATTTGACCCCGTTATATTTTTTCTTGTAGGGTTTGCTCAAGTCGCAGGTATATGCCAATTAAGGAGCCGCAATCGACCGATGCCCTTAAAGCCAACATAACCAATATTATCGCTCAATATAACCAATACCATGGCAGTCACTGAACGTTTCACCCCTCGTGTCCCACCGTAAAAAGCCGTGGCGGACATTTCACCGATTTTATATCCCATAAAATAAAAAAGAATTTCGTTAATAGTTTACACACGCCATTCCATTTCAACATCGACTCGTCCAAATTAAAAAACCCTTTACATAAAAATCAGTGATTAGAACTCTCACGTTTGATGTATCGTTCTAATCGCCAGAAACGATTGCAGTTCCGTATGCCACTGTATTCAAATGAATTCTAGATCTTGTTCTATCGTTGAACCTACCATTAAAATAAAGTGAAAAGCCTAAACTTGTCTTCCGCGAATCGTTAAAACGAACCGAAATTTTGTTGTGGTACTGCTAGATCGATGAACACCATTGTGAGGCATAAAATAATAGTTTAATTTTTGTATTTGTACCGAAAATATACTTTTCTTTGGTAGTAAAACTGTATAACGACCAGTTAAATCCCGTCTTACGTTTTTTAATAATATTCTTCGCAATCTATTTCTTCCAAGATATAAAAATATTATCAACTGGGCTGAAATTGGTATAGCATCAAAATCCATCGCAAGGTTGATCCTTAGAACATTGGTAATTCTTGCAGTAATTTAAGATTTTTTCCAGTAATTAGTGTGGTATTCAGTGCCGAAAAAGGCTCGTATAACGGCTAGTTCAAATGTTGTTGGAATTAATGGCTTGTCGAATTTAATCGTGTGAAATGGAAAATTGCCAATCATTTTCGGAATGGCTAAATAATTTTTCGTAATAAATCGAAATTTATTTTAGCTGCATGTGTAATATGAGTTATCGAATGATTGATGTCGCCCAGTTGTATTGCAACATTTCCTCGCGACAAGTTTAGCTTTTGACATAAATATCCTGTGAGCATTGGAGGCCCGAACATTTACAACAGCGCGAGCGAGTAATACTTGATTAACATTGGTTTTCTTTTATGCCATTTTCGCCATTTTTGATTCACCATGTGTACCAGAAGTGGTCGCTTCCATAGGAGCTTTTTCAAATGTTGCAATGAAGATTAAATTTTTTTAATAAAAATTTGACCTGAAATTTTGATTTTCTGAAATTTAAGCAGGAATAACGATTTGTGATAATTTCAAGATACTTTTAGCAAAATTCCGGTAAGCTTAATTTCGAGTAAGTAACTTTAATTAAGAGAAGTGTATTCGAGATCTGTGTACGCTGCTATAGCTACTTAAATTCCATTATAACAGCTCATTATTGCTTAATATAATTATAAATAAATTTACTGAATTTGCTGAATACCGCAGCTCTCTGTTCCCGTCATGTTAATAGATCCTCGAGATTGAAATAAAAGTCCCGTCAAAGGTATAAGTGGAAGGAGGAAAGGGGGGCGCGGTGACCTCCAACGACCCCGTGAGAGCTACCTAGACCGTTACCTCTGCAATTCTACACGAACTCCTTTTCAGTTTAAGCTGCAATTTAAAGAACTCATTATATTTAGGACAATTTTAGGACAAACTTCATTCGCCTATATAAAGGTAATGAAGTTTTCCCTAAAATTTCACTACCTTTATAATTATTGTCAATGTACATATTTGTAAAACTAAATCTTGGCTGAACAAACATTTAGGCGAAATTGTTATATATAAAACAAATAAAAATAATATAAAATGTTGTTAATCACAATTATTATTTTATAACAAAATGCGATAATGCACCGATAAAATGAATGAAAACATTTTGGAAGGTTAGAGATGTATTGGCCCTGATTTGTCCTCCTATTTAGGTTCCAAGTTATCCAAATATGGCAAAATGCGGTATTACAACGATAACATGATTAAAATACGAATAATTTGGAAGTTCAGTGATTCACTATGAAAAATCTAGCCCTCTTCTGATATTGATTTTATTTTAGTTATTGAGTTTTATATGTATTGCTCTGATTTCATCCTTTTATCTAGGATTCGTAATATTGAGGATAGATTTGAGGCTAGATTTTTCTTCGTAAATCACTGAACTTCTAAATTATACCCACATTTTAATCATTTCATCGTTGTTTCTTTTTCATTTTGCTATATTTGAATATTACGAAAGCTAGATCGATAAATTACTTATAGAGTTTTATTATATACATTTTATTTATTTGCCTTATATATTTAGAGAATATTGACTAAATTAATTTAAATGTTAATAGGTATAATATTTTAATTTGTTCGCGCCTGAATGTTTACCCCTTAAAGACTTTCCTCAGCCACTGAGGAACCGTTAAAATTCCTCTTTTCATGCATGCTTTCTGCTTCCTGTTTTCATGCATGTATCAACTAAAGTATTCCATCGGCGTTTGGTAGAAACTAGGCAATTATGGCAAGTGTTATAAATGGGATCATATAAACGGACAGTACAACTACATATTTCCATCGTGTACATACTATTTTTGTATTTCTTATTGGGTAATAGTAAGTTTTTTGCTTTTGTTGAATTTTTGGAACATTGCTAAGCCAGTCGTGTATTCCAAAGCCCGTGAGCGAAAACATAAAAAACCCAATATTTACTTTTAAAAAAATCACCCAACGCTTATTAAAATAATAGGTATAGTGTAGATGATCATTAAAAATATGATCACCTTTACGAGTCGAAGTGATCAATTTAAACCAGCACTAAAAAATAAAAATGATCATAATAGTAGTAATAACAATAATAATATCACAAAAAATAAGTAAAGAGTCTGGATACAATTTATTTTTATGTTTATGATATACAGACAAATATAATTTTTGTGTTCTGGTACGTATACGAGTATGTATATGCGCGAACGATCGTTAAGATGAAAACGTTCAAAATGTATATTAAACAAAAAGAGGAGAATGAGTTTTTAAGATTCAAACTGGTTTCAATAAATTCAGAGATCGCTTTTTTCGAAAATAAAAAATGTACAAGACGAAGCATATAAAATTTTTCTTATGTATCTCCATATAAATTTGTTGCTGTACAATCAATAAAATTATGTTTTTTTTCGACATCGTCATCATGACCATCATATGATCATCATCATCATCATCCAATATCACGATAATTATATCACAAAGAAAACCCAAAATCGATATGAATGCGCGCATAATGGAAAATCTTGGCGATATGATAAAAACTCATCGATCACCGCATTGATATACATATACATTTATAATATATAAACGTGATCAGTGATCATATATACCAATCAAATCATAAGATATGATAAATTGTTCCGAACATATTTTTTTTTGGTATGTTGCGACGATTTATGTACATGCTCTGTACATAAATTTGTATTATGTGCTGTGCTGTGCTGTATACAGGAAAGAAAAAACTGGTTGGATGCCAAAGCCATGATCATTTATTGAAAATTTATTTTGAGCGAACGAATTTCTTCTATATACACAGACTTCCTTCTTTCTTAATGATGTTGGATGTTGCGCGAGAGATATACATATTGTAGGTAAAATGTGGGCGGAATTTCCAGTTTCTTTCGAATTTTTTTTTATCTTCTTGTAATTTTATTTTATGTTCAATTTCTGTTACCTTGTTTCTGCTTTTCTTAATATGTACAATACATGTATTGTTGTTGTTGCTGTTATGCTGTTGGAGTATTCTGCGATCGCGGAAATAATTTTCATTATTTTTCATCATTCAAGGTTAATGACACAGATGAACATAAATTTATGTATATATGAGTCGTTATATGGTGATATTGTTATGTCATGATCAAAATAGGAGACCACTAATAAATGTCCGATCATGTTACATATCAATTGTATGCTTAAACCGCAGGCATGCACCGGCATATTATATAATATTGCAAGAAAAAAGTTATTTTTTATAATTTTGTTGATCACCCAGTCGAATAAATATAAAACTTAACCAAACCTTACCAAAAAAAAAATGTATGATTCAAGTGTATGGTATATGACGAGGGACAGATAAATTACATTTCAAACATCAATCATTTGACCATTTCATTGAAATCATTTTTTGATTCTTTCCAAATAAAAATTATTAAGTTAAGTCATTCAACTTATGTATATTATGACAGTATAATGAATTTAATGTACAAGTTAAATAAAAAAATAATAAATTAACCGAACCGCACCTTAGAAATTAAATATATAAGAAAATTATAATCTTAATGTTATAAGAATTTTTATGCAACGATTTTTATTTTTTTGCTGTGTTTAAGAAAGCAACAAAGTCAATTTTGTGGTTTACGCGTGTACACGGTGATCGCAAAATAGATGACGATGACGTAATAATAAAATCGTTTAATTTTTACACTTGCAGACGCTGTGCAAGATAAATGCTACGATCACCTTTTATAACAAAATTTCTCTTACATAATCTAATATTTTTATAATGCCAAATGTAACATATCCAATTCACTAATGTTATATTTGACATTTCGATTGAATATTATTAAATTCAAATTGCTTTACAACAAGAATTTCGAAAATATCATAATTTTGTAGGGGTGTAAATATAATTTGAAGATTTAATTTGAAATTAATATTTCATTCTTTTGCTACAGGGTTGTGAAGCCTGATCTTTGTTTTAATGTTAAAAATAATTTAATAGTAACAATTTTCATACATTGGTCAATAATATTTTCATAGCATTAACTGGGTTTCATACTATTCGTTTCAGAAAAGGATTCGTTTCATCCAGTTTACGCATTTTATAAAATTACACCTATAATTCATTATGGAATTCTTTGTTTAATATATGCAAACAAAGTGGTATCCCAATCGGTTAAAAATAGCTTGGTCAATTTAAATTCAGAAAACATCCAAAATTTATATTATAGACTCTCATTTTCATCATATAATCACCTCACATTGAGGCATCAGCTCACTATATTGAATTCGACGATAACAAAAGAAAAAGAATAGTGAGAAATAAATATATATTTTTCCTTCTTCCTGACCAAGCCAGATTCCTAATCAACTTTTTCTATATCATGATTCATTGCTGTCGCTTCCTGTACTTGCGGAAAATCCCTTTGAAATCGGTTTATTCGTTCAAGCTTGGATCGCTTTCCACCAAAAAATGACTGAGATCTCCAAATTGATGGAAAAAGCTTAATTATGTAGTTGCAACCCGATCACTCGGTCCGTCTTGGCTGTAGAGAATAAACAGACATTTAGTTTGCACGGCAGCAGACAAAGATTTTTTAAAAACTACTTTCTTGACTTCGGCGATGGCGATATAGCGAATGGTAAATCTACGATAAATTTCGAGATCAAAACTGTTCTTGATTACTATACTTTATTTTACTACGTAAAAGAAAGTAAAACGTAGAAATTATGTGTGATAGATTTTTGAGTTACGTACATTTGTGATTTGCATACATTGGTTAATAACCTATATACAGCCTCCATTTTACTATTTTTTTACAACTTATTTTTTACATTTTATTTTAATCATGAAAATTTTATTTTCGACTTCGAGATTATTGCAGATTTACCGATCGCTATGTACTCTAAATTCTGAAAAGTGGGTTTCAAAATATTCCCGTCTGTCTTTTAGCAAGTATTTAGCTAGCCAAACGTGTATAATTAGGAACCTCAACCTCAATCACCAGTACTTGGCTCACACTACAAAAAAGGGAATGACACAAGTTTATTGTAGCTGAGGAAATCATCGTTAACCATAAACACATATGGTTTTCGTCCCAATCGATCGACCACTGAAATTGAGCCCTGAGCCAGATATATCCGTATACATCTTGTATATAATATATATCCACCCAACTCGTTCGGAAAAGTGCCACGAAACGGTTTTTCACTAATTTTCTTATACAAAAGGCATGAGTATGTCCATCTCAAAACCACATAAAAGTATAGTTTTGGTTCATACACGACTTCTATAGGTATAATGGTTGGACGGCTAAAATTGCAATATTTAAAAGGAACGAATTTGATTTTTATATTTCTCGTCATAAATTCTGGGCAGGCTTAACTTCACAAAATACTTTTTATTTAGAATCAAGTTAAACAAATTCTGGGCTGGGCTGACTTCACATAAGAGGAAGTTGGTTTTTTTATTGATTATTGTTGCCTGATGTAATTTTTTATTTTCTGTGATAGAATCGTGGGTTAATTTCATACGTCCAATAGGTGCGATCGTAACGATAATTATTTTAGTGTGTCAGTAAAATGAGGTATAAAAACTATTTTCATAAATAATTTAATTTCTGCAGTTTTCGAAATTTAATTACTAGAAAAGTTCCGTAACAAAGCGCCCCATTAAGCGTTTTTTTATATGCATATTTAACGAATTTCGAAATGGCTTTGGAATAGTTTTCATCGGTTTAAGAACCTAGACTAAAGATTTAGTGCAAAATTTTATTGCGTGTAAAATAGGGTTCGTCGTTTAAATTGTAATTATTTTAATTGAAATCTTTTATTTAAGAGCATTATTTCTATGTAAATCTTCTTACTTTCTTTTAATTTTATAGAATGATCTCTATCAAAGGTGAAAATGGTAGAACAAAGGAATAAATATCTAAATAGTACTTTGTGTCAGTCTTTTATGTTAAGAGATTTGAAATAATTTAAAAAATATGCCATAATACCTGCAAAACGTGTAGGGGCATCAATTTTTAGCGATATTCTGATCAACACCAGTTTTATACTCGGTTTGTTGCGGTATTGTGCTGCAACCGGAATGTAAAACCAGAATTTTGGTTTAAAATTAGAAATCCTGCAATTTTTATCTTTTTGTTTTTTGGTTTGCTTAAAATGCCATTAGCGGCGTTCAATAAAAGGAATAAATTAACATGTCTTCATCACTTATGTTGTTGTTTTTTACATACATAAATTATGTGATGCATATTGTTTCAGGCTCAGAGACACCAGAAGAGTATAAATTATTTAGATATTTGCGCGCACTTCCAGCATATATTTATGTAGCGATAAATGCGCACGGTATTCCCCGTGGACGATCATTACAGCGCAATTGCAACAATGTATAATGTTAATAAAAGTTTTACTTCCTTTTTCAGCGATCGCGAAAAATTTTCAATTCAATTTTTCATTTGGTTTTATATGTCATGTTTATCCCCGCGCGCGCGTCTTATCTTCGTTGACCATATTATATTTTATGTCTTACCAATTCGCGAATGAATACCAGCAACAACAATCACCAACAACAGAAAAATTAATAATACTGCAAAATGTATACAGCATAAGAAAAAAAAATTGTCTTTTTAACGTTCATTAAAATTAAATTCCATCGAGAGATATTTTTGGAAGAAACAAGAACAAAAGTTTTGTATATAAAATAATTGTGCTTAGCCGTGCGAAGGCAACGCAGCCAAAGTAGCAACAACAAAAAGTCCAACTACACAAAATTGAAATTTGCATATGTAAGATAGATTTCTTCTTCTTCGACTTATATTATATTATTCTTATTTCAATCTTCAAGCATCTCGCGCAAACACAAAATGACGATGGAATGAAATTTTTTCATTGGGGGTTTTTAAAAAGTCTGGAGTACGTATTACTCTAAACGAAAATAAGAACTTTTCGATTAGCCCGCGTTTATCACTTATATCTATATACCTTGCGTTCGGTAATTTTGTCTTGTGTATAATCTCGTTTGTCCGTTGATGAAATGATTCGAAAGAGAATTGGTTTCAGAATGTTTTTATTTTATTTTAGGATAAATTTAATTGAATTCTGTTGCTAAGGCCAAAGTAAAGATTTTTTTTTTTTTTTGTTCTTCATCTTAAGTTTTTGTATTATTTCTTGTTATTGTTTTTCGTCGTTGCTTGTCGTAATGTTTTGTGTTGGGTGTACCAAATTTTTTTTTACTTTCTTATTACATATTGTCTTAAATCTCGATTTGTATTTATTTGTATATGGCGTTGTCTTATTATAAATCGCGCGATTATAATAAAAATAGGACGCGCAGAAGAAATTCTGTCACATGCGGTGTAGATTTTCTACAATTTCTCTAGCAGTTTGTCTTAGTATAGGTTTAAGGTATTGTTTCAACGAACAGCGAACAAGTGTTTCGTACGTAACATAATTCATATATAGAGTTATTGATGAGCTATTCATGATTCTGGTTTGTCGACATTCCATGTCGATGTCAAGTGATTGATCTGGAAAATTATATAAAATTGATCAGCGAAATTCCATATAAGTTAATCGATTAATATTTGTTTGTTCAGGTTCACATCTTTTGTACAACCATCCATCAATGACTTTATTTTATAAAGTATGCGTGATATTGTGCATTGACTGGAATATCAATTTTTGTAATTAGTACTTGATTAAATTTTTGTTTTATTAACAGAGATTGATTCATTATTTAGGATTTTCCCTCCTCGTATTATATTTCTGTATGCATTGTTGACGTAAAACTGAGAAATTTGCTTCATTTGATGACACCCATCGATTCGGATCAAATTATCCCAATTTAGCTTATTGTAGGACTTGTAAAAAAAAATAAGTGCGCTCGGTTTGTTAACAAAGCAACCTCATTTACGACGGCCTACAATTCTAATTACAATCATATTGAGATTTCTGAAACGAACAAATCAGATTTATCGTAGATTTACAGGAAGCCTTTAAATTTTTATTAATATTCCAACTTCATAATATCCTTCATACCCCAAAAGGTTTACATTTTTGTGCCGCCTTTTTTAATTCGGTCAGTTTAAAACATACCCGCTCAAAATCCCTCCGGAATTTAAATATAGAAGTCCGCTCGATCCCGTGAGACCCTATTACAAAAGGCTGTAAGATAAATGGTGTACTTCTTCATGTAATATCATTATTAGTAATGATATTGGCAGTGAAGGAAGTCATTTGAAAGCAACTATTAAATTTCCTTATTTTTTCCAAAATTATTTGGACTCTGTGGTGTTGCCATCCATTAGCGTTTTCAGTGCGGCTTTGGTGGTGGGTTTAATGTAAGTAAATCACTTGGCCTGATGAACAACACATCCCTGCGGTTTCATTTTTAAATTTCAAAGCTTGGCAATGAGTGCATTTTCTATCCATGTAACCAATTGAAATTTTCGAATGTTTGTAATATTCGATGTCTGGATCACATTCAAATGCGATGTTACTGAATGATGACAGTGTTAGTGCTCTTGTTGCTTGCATACGTACTCGATTATTCAATTGCACCACACTTCTGTTTGAATCCGTCACACGATTTCGTGATCTTGAGTTGTAATTCTCATTTGTGCAAGACGTCACTACGACCAATGTTTGAACGTCGTCCAGGCATTTTTCGCGGTATTATTTCACTACAATTTAGGGGGTCGGATCTATGTATGCTAAAATGTATGCTTTTCGTATCTATGTATGCTAAAAAGGAAAATTTTTGCTGGTTATGTTATTTGTGCCTCTAATCGAATTGTGTTATTTATTACATTAATGTCACTATAAAATGTACTTACCACTTCACAATCACTTTAAAAATATTGTTTTGAAATTTCGTATCATAAATTCACCTATTTAAAATTGATTGAAAGTTTATGATGAAAGTAAAATGAATTGGAAGTTCCAAAAGATTGAAATTTTCGTCAAACTTATTTCTAAACAATTGTACAGCACAATGAAATATCTAATACTGAAATAGCAAATGAAAACCCATTTTGATTTTGTTTTTTCAATAAACACCATTTTGTAATATATTTAAGGATACTACGATCTATAATTTTACTTTTAACATTATTTGCAGCAGGCACTTGGCGAAATACACTTGCACTTAATAAACACATTTATTAAACACTTTTGTTTTTTTTTAACAAAGAATATAGTTTTAGTTATTGTAAGATGATTGTAACCTTGAAAATATTGAACATGTATGTATATATCATATATTAAATTTGAAAAACAAAAAATTCATAAAAATGCATTAAGGACAACCAACGCCACCTATCGGATTTTTGTGGTTGCATTTAAATTTAATATTGTTGAAATGAAAATTATATACCGGGAAAAGTACATTTTCGTAAATCATTTTCGTATGTCAAAGACTTTGATTTTATTTAAATATTATATGGTGAATTTGAGCCTAATCGGTTCATAAATAAGAATTTCGAAAAAACGACTCCATCCTAGGGGGTCTAACACAAACAAAAACCATCCGAAGCACGAACACGAACATATGGTGTGAATATAAGTTAGATAGCTTCAGCGGTTCAGGCGTGATTGTCGGTCATACATACGCACCAACGTTTTTATATATTAAGATATGAAAAAATATGAAATTTCTCTAAAAGACATTTCACAATAAAAACAGCTATTTTTTAAACGAAAAGCTGTGACTTAAGAATTAATATTTTTGAATGGCTGGAATGTCAAAAAAAGAAAAACAATTGATATCGTTAAAATTCTTATTTTTTTATTTCATTCCTGACTGGTTGAAGGAAGCTTTACCTACCTATTTGTTTAGTTTAAAATAGTAGCCGTTTCCAGTTCATCATGACTGAACGTCGTTTTTGTTTCGATTTCAGATACGAACAAAAATCGTAAATATTTGAATATTATGCTTTATCAACTTGTATGGAACCATTCTTCAATTTTCAATTAGGCTTTCGTATCATTCTACTAGGACCGAAGTATTAAAAAATTTCTGTTACATATTTTTGTCTATGTGGAACGGTTGTTGAAAAAGTATCTTCGATTTTCGATTCTGAGTATAATTTTGTTCTTCTAATTCGATATGATCATGCAGGTATGATCTCCTATCAATATCTCCCAGACTCCAAAATGTATTGAATTTTCTTCCGGTCTTGGTGTCTCTGTTGTAACAATTTGCTTGCATAATTTTAGATTTGCAATTTCATTTGGTTTATTTAATGCAATATTAGAGTTTGAACTTACTCGCATGCAGAGATTAACTCTCTTCCAGTACTGAACCAAAAACCGATATAACCCGATATTTTTAATGCATTTAAAACCAAAACAGTTAACATTAGTTATAGAAACAGTTATAGAAAGTTAACCGTAACCAGAACACAATTTTCAAACTGTTCAATTCATCGTTCTTCGGTTTCCTCTTTAAAATTTCTGTTATAACACTTAAATGTTGAGTCTAAAATTAAATCTCCTGTTCGAAAATCGCCTAAAAATTATGTTTTAAAATATTTTATAAGAAAATATTTTATCATTTCAAAATTGGTGGAGGTTGATTATGAATTGGGATTATATAAAATACCGAGATTCGTAAATATGCTTACCGGAACGTTATTAATTTTGATTTGACTCACATGCCACCTGAAATCACAACCATTTGTAATCAAACTATAAATTATCATACGATAATACTCGTACTATTATGTTATATGGATCACCTGATGGGCAGAAGAAGAATGTAGAACAATCCTGTTCTCTGACGAGTGCAGGATGTGTTTATATGACACCTATCGACGCGGAAGAGTGTACAGAAGACAGGGAGAGGGATATGCACAATGTTGCATTGAATAACGTGTCTCGCATGGCGGTGGATCGTGCATGTTCTGGGGAGGCATATCATTGTAGGCGGAGACAGATCTTATATTCATCAGACGAGCCAATACTTGCTGTCGATCAAGAGGAATGAATTCTCAACGGTACATTGAAGCAGTACTCGAGAGTAGGTCGTACCTTTTGCCGGGTTATTGGTGAAAATTTTCTGTTTATGCAGGATAATGCGAGACCGCATACGGGTGGTGTAGTATACCAGTACCTTCAAGAGGTGGATGTGTATGTTATGGAGTGGCCAGCTCGAAGCCGGGACCTCAATCCCATCGAACATTTATGGAGCGAGTTGATAATAAGGATTCGATCCAGAGATGTTGCTCCAACGAGTCTCCAGGAGCTGCAACAGGCGATCGTAGAGGAATGGGAGGCGGTACCTCAAGATTTTGTGAAAACTTTGGTGAAATCAATGCAGTATCGAATGGAAGCTGTCGTTCGGGCCAGGGGAGGGCATAAAACTGTTTGTTTTTGTATATTTCCAAGTTTTAATTCGAATTTTACCTCTAATTTTCATGATGACAAATTCACAAAAAACAGATGTTTACCCCCAAAAATCAGTTTGATGGCACTTACAAATACAAAAAAGGTACCACTGGAAAGGTATTGAAATAGACGTTGAATCTGCGTTAAAATAATTTAACAAATATTGGATTTTTTTTTTGAACTTTTGTGGAAAATTGAGCAATGTGCGATTTTCTGCACCCAAGTGTAGTTCGTTATCATGCATGTATATTATTCACACATTCGTTCGCACGCAGATAAATAAAAATTCATTTGAAATCGTTTTAACACTACATTGCCCAAAGAAGTTATTTTGACTGCTTTGTAATTTCAATTAGTAAACAATTAATATTAATAATATTAATGATACAAAAGTGTTTTTTTTTGTTTTCCCAGTGTAGTTATTTTTTTTTTTATTATAATTAATATTTATTATAACATATAACTTTAAATATTATAAAATAATATTAAAAATTAATTTTTAATATTTTTTCAAAGCAGTTATTTTGACTGATTTTGGGCAATAAAAGTATGAGTTTCAGTTTTTCTAGTGTTAAAAAGCACTGCTGTTCACTGCTCGGGGGAGGAATGATAAATGACCATTGGTAGAGATTCGAAAATAAAGAAGTGATCAATTAGAGCTATACAGCTTTTGGATTCGATGCGTATTTCTCACATGAAAACTGCACGAATTTCTCAAAAGAGAACCGAAGATAATCAATGTTTGGCACTTTTGGCGAAAGAATGGCTTACAAGATACTTCCCAGCTGACCACAGATACGTGGCGACAAATACTATTAAAAACATTGTCGCTATACTTTAAACAAGTTATATTTTCTCTACTGAATCATCAATCCAAGCCGTTTGGTAGTAATCCATCGTTCATCGATGGCTAAGAAAAACTCTGTAATTTTCCTTAAAAACAAAATATTTTTAGATTGCCTACAAGTATTGTCTTTTAGCTGGCCGCTATGTTGTTCGAATGATGTTACACAATCAAGTATACATACTGTATAAGTAAATTTTATAGGTTAGTTTTACTACGCGCCCCTATTTGTTCTTACATATGTATGTATATAAACAAAGGAAACAACTTCATAATTTTTTAATCACGTATTTATATATCACCTATCTGTGATTCAAAAATATTGCTACTCGCTTGCCTTCACAACCACATTTAAGTGGAGACTACACCTGGTGACTGACCGAATGTCGTTATTTATAAATAATAAGTGTTTTTGTTTCCACTGCAGTCGTGTTTTTAGAAAGAGACACATATTATGATTTGTAACCATGTCGTAATACAACAACAACATTTATAAAAGCATATTATTTATTCATTTTCCAAGTCGATTTTCACACAGTTTTAAGTATTTTCTTTAAACGTACTTTTAAATAATTAATATTTGAACTTTTCTGCGATTACCGGTACAAGAATATTATAAAAGCTTATGGTTTAAATATACTCAAAATGAAAAATAAAATTAGCCGTTTTCCATACATTACTATAGGAAACTAAAATTTATTATATCCCGTATTTTAAGTTTAGTGAAAAAACCTCGAATAGGGAGGCTCTATTTATCTAGATGGCTCTGATTTAACCTACAGTAAACACCTTCTTAAAGTTAGCCGAAAGATTCCAGCCGAAAGATAATGCAGATAGTGTCTTGACTATTTTTAAACTCTCTTTATACTCTCGCTCCTATCGATTTTTAAATTCCTATACACTGAAATAATTTCTCCTTCACCCGAATGATGTAATTCGATCCTAAATTCTCCTAAATTCGAGTTCATGACTGATTTTTGCTGTATTCACGACACTATCTGCATTATCTTTCGGCTGGAAACTTTCGGCTAACTTTAACAGTATACAGTATACACAATCGGTATGCAAAAAAGAATAGAACAAACTTTAAACATAGTAGTTATTTACAATATTACATTAGTTGGTTTCCAATCGACCACCGCAAGTGGTTATGGTTAAGCCTTATGGTTTTTGTCTTTGCTAAAGAAACCACTCACAACTGCTCTACCATTTTATTATGAGTAGTTGAAAGCAGTTACGATAAATTTGTCCGCTAGGTGATTACGTGTAGTATTTTTCTGTCAAAATATAATTGGATGTCGTATGTGAAGGGCTAATAAAATTTCTTTTATTAAAAAGTTATCACAAATAAACTACACATTTGTAGGTTATGTTTTGCTTTTGTATTTTATTTGTGTTTTCCAATCGACACTTTAGCCAATACACATTTTTTACACTTACAAGTACTTGCGGTGGTCGATTGAAAAGCAATTAGTATAAAAATAAAATTTAACAATTAATTATCAATAAACAAAAACTTAAACAACTCATTTCTAAACGAATTTCTTACGATGTCAAAATTGAATACATCGTTCACACTCTATTCGCGAAGTCAGAACATCATGAATGAAGATAGCAGAAGCAACGTCTCGTCGGTGATCTAAATTATAAACGTTGTAATTTTAATAATTTATAACAACCATTAGAAGGTGGAAGAACAAATTGGTGCACCAGCTCAGTAGGTAAGCCGCGAAGTGCGTACAAAAGAAACTGCTTTCTTGAAAATCGGTATATGCATCCACTTGTTGCCTACGTTCTAATCTACCATATGAATGTCTACAAAAAGAAACTAGATTAGTAATGGTTGACCTACTCGGGTAAAATCCGCGTTGAGCAGGAGAAATTAAAGTTTTCACATGAAGCAAAAAGAATTTCTGTATACCATGGATTCGAAAAGTCGAACTTCTTTTGCCAGATTTAAAAATCGGACGATGAAAGATAGTTTCAAGGGACCAAGAAAACCCAAGTACAATCTCTGCACAATTCTTAATAAGGATAGGTGGAAACTATCATGTACAGCCCCCTTATTCTTCAGTAAACTTTAGAAGTTTAAAATTAGAGCTATCGCGATTATTTAGGCTTGGTACGTGAATCCACAGAAATTTTATAGACCGACTCAAAAAATTTGGCAAATAGATTAGAAATATAAAAGTCATTGGAGTAGGAAACCAAACAACCTTCTTTTTACCATTTATGAAGTTCCAGAAATTCTTAGAAGCCAGATCATCTTCTATTTGCAAAATGTATCTATTATAAATTAACCAATTTAAAGTTTTGAACTTCTTACGAACTATGTTGAAACTAGAATAAAACTTAACGCCATGTAACTTAAATAATGAATGGAACTTATTCCAGTTTTTATTCAAGACAAAGCAGTTCCTTATTGTACCACGGCTCACTGAATCAAGGTTTGTTTTTATTTGAATGTTCCTTCACCTTTTAATACCAGATTTGAGAAGCTCGTTGAACAATAAAATAGTATTGTTCATATTATCGTCACGTTCGAGAAAGCCCCAATTAGAATTGACTAGAAATTTGTTTAAAGAAATGTAGTCAACGTGTCTAAAATCAAAATGAAAAGAATTACTAGAAGTACACGTAGTGTAGCAATTTTTTTGATACACATAAATCGTGATTGGAGTATGATAAATGCTCGAACATCCAGTAAAATCTACACAATATGAAAGCTCCGAATACATAATATCAGTTGAAAAAACTAAATCGGGAAAATTACCTCGACTATCGCTTATCTGGTTGAACTGCATCATTGCTACGCTATCAAAATAATCAGTAACTGCTAATTCTCTTTGGTCAGAAGAAGAGGATGTGACAACTCCATCAACATCAAACCAAGTAATATCAGGAATATTGAAAGAACTGATGAAATTAATGATTCAATTATAATGATCCAAAGTAGATCCGCAGGGAATATATACTGCAACCACGTGGATAGATGGCCCGGCAACATTAATCCGAACATCAACAGCCTAGAACTTTTAACAGCAATCAACACACCTCCTCCCTTAAGGCTGGCACAATATTACTTCTTGTTCTTTTTGAAACTTGTTCTCGTAATCATGTACATCTTAAATAAGTAGTGATTGAAAAACCACTTACCCATTTGCAAAACATTGGAGAAGAAGTTGTCCGTCGAATTAAAAAAGACACCTTATGTACAAGTCGGGATGGGGGGTGGGGGGCAAAGGAACGAATAAGTGAAGTTCAAAAGCAAGGATATGAAAATATTATAATACAAACTGCCAGTCCGATTTTGTAAACTTTCTTTGAGAAGCACAGACAACCCATGTCAATGCTGACTATCGGGTTTTAGATTTTATGGATAACTGCCATTCAGGATGAATGAGTAATATAATCACCATTTCAGAAGTACACTCTACTTATTTTGAGTAACCTCTGAAGGGATGTAGAAATTTAAGCTAAGGTCCGAAGTTGAATCTGTGCAACCACAAAACCATCAAAACCCGAAATTAAAATTATTTAAGTAGATTATTCAAGGTCATTAAAAGGATTCGTTTTAAAATCTCAATTTTTTTTATTAATTGATCTCTTAATTTATGTATACCTACACGGTTACAGAAAACACCTAACCAAATTGACTGGTGACAAATATAAATTTGTATACGTCTTCGATAATTTCACAATTTTTTTTTTAATGGATCGAATAATTTATAAAAGATCACCACCAATTTCTCTTTTGTTTCTAACTAAGAGATAATTCACTTGTATGCGAGATTTTTTATTTAAGGCCCATAGGGAAATGAAACCTGCCCACGGTTAGGTTAATACAATACGTATCCACCAACAGTTAAATTGTTGATCATGACGATGATCATGGTATTGATTGTCTTCTTCTTATTCTTAATTTCCATCTTCTTGTGTTTTATCTTAAAAAAAGTAAAAAGTAAAAATCTAACCAAAATAAAAACACAAACTATTTTCTTAAGAACATTGAGAGAAAAAAAAATGTAAGAATAAAAAATGTTATGGAAAGAAAAAATTGGATAAGAACAAGAACACGAAGATGAAGGAATATGTACATCTTAAAAAGAAATATAATAAAAAAAAGTTTTCTTGGGGATCGAGATAAAACTGGTTTAGGTTATTTCTTTGCGCGCTGTACTCGGTATGCTGGTTGCGCTTTGTATCTTGTGTGTACTCGTATATCTCCAAAGGCATTTTTATTTTTTATTTCATTTGTTCGCTTATTTTTATTCCTCGCTCGTTATAATATTCTTTAAGACCCTCGAGAAAAAATAAACAACAAACATTGAATTGATAAAAATAACAAGAAGAGGCTCAAGAAGGTTTTTTTATAATATATATGTGAGATTGTACTAAATTAAGTTTTTAACTCCTTTGGGTCTTGATAAACCCTTGATTTTTGTCGCTTTTAATCCTGAACCTAAGGTGCTACGGTATTTGCGGGCTTAAAGGTTATGATTTTTTGGATACATAATTTATTGCAGAACCGGTTGAGCTTAAATTAATTTTTTTTTAATTATATAACATTCCTGAATATATATTTTGAACCGTTGAATTCTAAACTAGCACCTCGCGATTTCATATATAATAAATTTCTTATTAAGCGAATTTGTGTTGACCATTTTTGTGCGATGGAAATAACATTTAAGGTCATACACGCGCCTCTAATCACGTTAAAAATTCGCTCTTCTGCATAAAAATGCAAACTGTAACAAGAACATGAATGACAACAACAGCAAAACATTGAAAACGTCTTAAAATTTTGGGTTATATATGTAAAATAAATTATTGGTTCTGTTTGTGTATGCTTTGTATACGATTTCTAACTGTAAATGTTGCATTCTTTTGATAAATTTTGAATGTTTTTTTTTTCGCGGGATTCTTATTTTTGTGTATTTGATTCATTCGCGGTTTAATTGGGTACATTGACTTTTTGTCTAATTTTTTTGAACAACTAAACGTCAAAATTAACGAGATTGTGTTCTTATGTATGCAAAAATAGTTTTCGTGTCATTATATATTGTATGATCTATGATGATTCATTAGGCGGGCGCTTCTTAGGGAGACCTATATGGTTACAAGAATTTTCTAGTTAAAATCTCATCAAGGTATATGATCTCCCCGCTCATTATAGGGATAATGTCCATTAATTTATCATTTCATTTCGCTTCGTTTATTGTCATTATTAATCAACTTAATTACAATATTTATCTTTCTTAAGATATTGTTATGATTATTGTAATGTGGTACCGCAACAACAAAAACAGTATCACTGTTGGCGCAGCAGCATCATTGAAATTATTTTCTTCGCTATGTACCAACAGATTTGTATCAAAGTAATTTTAAAG
This sequence comes from Nephrotoma flavescens, assembly GCA_932526605.1. Classification (NCBI taxonomy): domain Eukaryota; kingdom Metazoa; phylum Arthropoda; class Insecta; order Diptera; family Tipulidae; genus Nephrotoma; species Nephrotoma flavescens. Next base: position 262,116,676 of record OW052222.1, on the reverse strand, counting down.
TATTTTTTTTTTGCATTCATGACTTACATGTTTAACTTTTTGTTCCACAGCAAGTAATTCATGGGAAATATAATTTGTGCTTAGACATTTAGAGAGCGCAGCAGTTAAGACGATTAATGGAAATGGTATACGAGCTGGGTTTTTTTTTTGTTATGACGTGTTGCCTTTGTTTCAGTTCAGTGCAATAAAATTCAATGAACTTGAACTAATTTCGTTTGTACTTTGGAGCATATACTTTATATTACTTATTATTGCTATAGCAAATTGGTTCAAAGTGGAAAGCTAAAAATTTGTAGACGTTTAAAAAGGATTCGATAACGACATAGTCGGGAACAATATTAATAAATCATTAAGCACTTACTCGATCATACAGCTAATTAATTGTGAAAATTACGAGTACTTTTGTATCCCAATCTAATTGGTTTGTAACAAAGAAATGAATATTGTGCTGCAATAATCAGTTGGCATGGCATAATGCGATGCGTGAAATTTTTTTGATAATCTAATTAGTTTGAAACTGAATATTACTTTAGATTGGTTGGAAATGTGCATCTGGAAATTTTCGGAAATTTAATTGTTAAATGCTTTCCAGCTTTCTAAAATTCATAAAATATTATTTTACCAAACAACGGTCTGCTTATTCTAATAACCAGTTGAAATTCAGTGGTTATAATGCAGCCACTACTCGGCGGAGTAAATGTGTTGATTGAAGAAAATAAGGTGGGCATATTGGATAGTTGAAATGACAGCAAGATTAATTTAATTTTGATTAGTGTGCAACATGAGCTCCTTTATCGATTTGAGTTGAACAATTACGCCTTTGCCAGCTGGTTTTTGACCAGGTAATGGACACAATTTGACAATCGGACGTTTGATGATTCCGTTGTCAATTTTTAATGAAGCGACTCGAATCAAGATGATAATCATTCATCTTTTACTAAAACCAACTCTCCAATATAGCGATGTTTTCCTTGGTGACTTGATTCCATTTTCAACGAATTTGCAGTCAGTGCTGATAGAGCGTCTCCTCAGCTGAAATGTCCTAGAGTTAATGTGGTAATATCATCGAATCGCTCGCTGAAACGAAACAATGGCAATGAATTGAAACACGATCCGTAATAACAAAACACGATTGGGACGATTTGCTTCAAGTGGTGCTTTACCGATTTGACTCCGGCTTCCCAAAGTCCACCGAAATGTGGTGAAAAGAGTAGAATGAAATGCCCTTGTATCCCTTGTGGTATAAAAACGGGCAGAATTACATTTTCGAATAGTTTCTGGGTAGCACTTTCAGTTACTTTGAGTTGATGATTTGCTCCGATGAATGTTATGCCACAATCGCTGAACATATCTTGACAAAATCTACGACGAGCAAATAATCGTTGTAGTGCTGCTAAGCATGCTGAAGTAGTGATATCACTCACTGGTTCTAGTGAGACAAACAAAGATGGCAATATATATCCTTTGTGCGATTTCTTTCCACGCCCTTTTGATACTTGACATACTGCACGTCAAGGTGCAGTAAAACAATTTGAAGGCGAAGAACTTAAAGTTTAAATTTTCAATAAAGTTGAATTTGACCAAAAAAGCACACCTAATAAATTCTGTTTCGCCCAATATCAAACCTCAGAATTCTGACTATCAATTTTGAGCAAAAACAAAAATTGGAAACTATAGTCGAAGCATTTCCAAACTCGAAAAAATTGAGCAGTTGGTAAAACCATACGCTTACCAGTCTTCATATTGATGTCAGCTCCGCCGTATGCATTGAACAACGATATTACTCGGTCTCCCCAGCTATTCAAACAGAATTGTATTCCGAAATAGATCAAATGCTCAGTCTCGGGATAAACCACTTGGTGGTTGCCACCATCTTGACAAACCACGTTATAGCTCTACTATTGGTTTACAAGACAGGTTTTTCCAAATTTCCTTAGATGAACGGTCAAAAAATAAGACAGTTTTCACAGTGCTCCCCTATACCAGGTTACGGCATTGCCTTTCGAGTGATGCAATGTCCCGCAGCAAATGTATCGACTAATGGGGGATAGGGTGATTCCATGCTTTGTTAATCTATAAAAGGTTATTGCAATAACAGAGTACCCGTCACCAAAATCAACAAAAGGTTCGAAGATTTATATAGGGATGACAGGATACTACAGAGGCTTTATTAATCATTATTATACTTTAGCAGCTACTCTAACTGAACTATTTAACAAGAATAAGAAATGATCTTCACCCCTTGAGTTAAAGAAGTCTTTATGAGAAGAATGCTGACTGAGACGCCAGAACTACAGGAGTTGGCCGTGTTTTGTTGTAGGGAGATGATGATAGAGCAGAATATCCTATCGCTATATATTATAACTACGATTTGTCATCGTCAAAACCTTCAGTAGACTTCAAAGACAATTTTTTCTCACCTGGAATGGTCAAAGACGTCACTAACCATGTTAAGTGTTACCATAGATGGTAAAGCCAGTTAATTTCATAACTAAGCCTCTACTAAGATATATAGTTACTGCAGTCGTAAAGAGACGATATTAAGAGAGATCGTTACCATCACACATCGATCTAGTTAAGGCCTATCATTTAATCCGCGACGAAGATATTCACAAAGGAAGATAATAACAATCCAGTTGATTTTAAATATTGGGTTTAAAAACCTTAGATTTATATAAGCTGTGGGAGTGGTGAAAGATTTCTTTTGCAGCACAATAACGCAAACTGACGTTTTGTACGTTTCTAAATTTTTGTCATTTAGAACAAACCAATTTTACAGTGAAGTCAACAACAAAACTACAATGCATAATCATTAAAAAAATGGAAAAAGTTGTAAATAATTTTATAATTTTAATTCTTTCCAATCGATAAAATAAAAATTTATTACCATTCAAATTAAACCAATAACAGCATACCCAAGATAAAATAAAAAATGATCTTGCCTTACATGTAACAAAAACGTATGTGGACGAGTAAATAAAAAAAAAAATATTAAACATGATTCCCGCGGTTTTTGTAATTAAAAAAAAATCCAAGCGAATCGCTTACCTTAAAAATAAAAAAAAAGTAAAAAAATATTGTGAATCGAATATAAAATATAATTGCAATTTCTATAAAACTTTTTAACTTTTACGACTGCACTTTAATTTCTCGATGCGATGCTGATGACGATGATCATCATTATCCAGTTTTCCGATTTTCTTCAATTCCTTTCTTTAAATCTTTTTTTAATCTTTTGTTTAAGATGTCTTTTCTCGTTTTAATTTTGTTTTTTATTTGTAAATTTTATGTTTTAAAAACACGATATCGTATTAAATTTCGTTAAGCAGTATATAGGTACGAGTACTTTTTATATGAAATGCACAGTAATTATTAGCATTCGACAAAATTCAATTCAGCAGTTTGGATGTAAATACGCAAATTTTAATTATATGTAATATGGCTTTGGCTACCGAGATGACCCAATAATAAATATACGAACACATTTTTAGTTCTGACAGGGTTTAAGGTGTGTTCGCGTACTCTTTATAAAAATTATGAAGTTTATTATTTCCATAATAGGCAAAACACTTAAAATGAAATGACTTAACTAAAATACAAAACAAGTTGGGAATAATGGGAGTGTTTCACAAGTGTACATAGAAAAATGTACTATTCGCGATTGAAATCGCGATCAATGCTATGCTCTTATATGATTATATAGAATATCAAAAGTCATGTAGGAGGTTTCTTAAATCTATAAATAAACACACGAATTTATTATTTTATGTGTACTCTCTTACTGCTATACTTGAGATATATATGCAGCCATCATAAATATTCGTATTTACCGGCAAGGTACATAAATGTCTTACGATTTTTATGATCAATCATAAATTTTATGTACCTACATGCATACGTACTCATACACCGTACATCTTCGTGCACGTACGATATATAAATCGATTGATTATAAATAATGAGTTGAGACGTTTTAATTTTAAGTCGTAATTAGTATAGGATATTTTGCATTAGCAATTCCCAGGCATTTCGATTCTCGAAAACGTATCCAACTGCATTTATATTTAAATAAGAGAACCAAAGTTGACTAGCTTGGAGTCATTTTCACTGGAATTATTTTGACTTATTGTAAAGGTACATGTAACCCGGCCACTATTGTACCCGGCCACTATTGTATATTTTTGATATTTTTGATTATTTTGATATTTTTATATTTTTTATATTGTTTAAATTTTATAATTTCTTTTAATTTTTTATATTTTTGATATTGTTGATATTTTTGGTATTTTTGATATTTTTGATATTAATAGTGTTCGATATTTTCAACATTTAAAATGGTTAATATTTATGAAAGTAATGCTATTTTAGGATATTACTTGATATTTTAAATATTGTTGATATTCTTGTTTTTTAGATATTTTTAGTATTTGATATTTTTGATATTTCTCTAAATATTTTTATATTTTTGATGTTTTGGTATTTAAGTTTTGTATTTCTGAAAGTATTGATGTTTTTGATATTTTTGAAATTTTTGATTTTACAATATTCTACGTATTTTCGAATATTTGGGTATTTTGGATATTTTACATATTTGTGGAATTTGTGATATTTTGATAATTTTTATATTTTATATTTTTTATATTTTTTAAATTTTTTAAATTTTTAAATTTTTAAATTTTTAAATTTTTAAATTTTTTAATTTTTTTATATTTTTGATATTTTTGGTATTATTGGAATTTTTGGTATTTTTTATATTTTTAACACATTAAAGTCCGCACGAATTTTTATTTTATATTATATTTATAATTGTATTTTATCCGGGTGGATTACGCTAGAAATAGAAAAAAACTCTTTATTCGTAAAATCGATATAATTCTAAAACCAGCGAATCGACTAAAACGATATTTCATAGGCACCTTCAAGTTGGTATACATTTGTATTAAAACCATCTTTTTGGCAATAAACAAATATTTTTCTTATTTTAAGTTATTAAATATGTAGTATTTTTAATATATATAGCACGATATCTAGATGTAACCAAAAAAAAAATTAGCACGTTTATACTTTTTTGTACTTTCAAAATACATACAACGAAACACGCAAAAACGCGTGAATGGGCTCAGAAAAGAGCAGCGCGATACACGCGAAAACGCGAGAATGGACCGTAATGTGTTAATATTTTTGATGTTTTGATATGTATATGTATTTGATATTTTTGATATAATTGATATTTTGATATTTTCGATATTTTTGGTATTTTTGATATTTTGATATTTTTGATATTTTAGGTATTTTTGATATTTTTGATATGTTTGATATTTTTATATTTTTGGTGTGATGGAAGTCAACAAGTTTCAGTGAATAAATTGAAAGTTTGATTTTCATTAGGATTATTGTTATATGTAAATGTGCAAGTAGAAACTCGGCTCTAAAGTTGGTTCAATTAAAATATACTTACACTCATCCAAATCGCGAGCCATTTTAGATATATGTAGCCTAGTCATTGCTGTTATTTAACATAATTTTAAGTTATTTAGAGACTGTCATTCCGTGTGCATCAGTTTTTTGAGATGGATGTCGATAAGCAACATTTACGCCATTGCATTATATTCTGTTTTCAAAAGAATAAAAATGCTGCTCAAGCTATGGAATTGATTAATTCGACTTTGAGTGAACATTCTATGAGTACATTATACAGTAAAAAAAAGTGGTTTACAAGATTTCGTGATGGCAATTTTAGTATTGAGGATGATCCACGTCCAGATGCAATAAAATAATTTGAAGACGAAGAACTTAAAGTTTTACTGGATGAAAATCCGTGTCAAACGCAAAAAGAGGTTTACACAATAATTAGGAGTTACTCAATATCACTTCGATGGCACGAATGGGAAAATGCAGAAGGAAGGAAAAAGTATTTCTCATAAACTAACCAAACAAAACAAAAACCGTTGATATCTGCATGATGATTTGCTTTCTCGGCACCAAAGAAAGAATTACCTGGTCAAACTGTTTCAGTTGATCGTTATCAGGCCCAATTGATCAAATTAAGTGATGCTCTGTAGAAAAAAGGCCATTTACGGGCCGGAAATGAATGATATGAAGGCGCAAAGTCATATTACTGCATGACAATGCTCGTTTACATACAGCCATGAACTCATCATCTCCTTAGGCTGGAAATATTTACAGCTTGGTTCGCTCTGATTACCTCTAATTCAGGTCGATGCCACCATATTTGAAAGACCAGCAGTTCACGATAGTTGAAGATGTGCAAAAATGGCTCCATGACTATTTTGCTTCGAAACCACTAATTTCTATCGGATTGCTATCGGAAGGCATCATCCATCTGTTCTGCGAATATTTCGATAATTATTCTTTGTTTACAATAAAGTAGAATTTGGCCAAAAAAGCAGAGTTTCAACTTGCACACCTAATAAATAGTGTTTCAATAGGGATGCTCGAAATTTGTTAGGTTATAGCAGCCGCACGTTGCTAAAGCATCATCTCCGACCATCCCTTCTCTGACCTTCTGGTAGCGTTCTTTCATTTCGATTCGATATAGTTCTCGCTTGTTGTCACTACTGTATTTCCGATCCAGCGCTTTCATTATCTCACAGTAACTGTTGTGCTCATTTTCGGAAATTGTTTGCCTCATCCATCTTTAAAATCTACTATTAATTCTGTGATACGACTGGCTTCATGCCGCATGCATTTCTGTCGGGACTGGAATTGGAATTTGACGAAGTTTTGGGTTGAATGTCGATGGCTAGAGCTTATTCGAGTGTACTGCCTGGACTTTAGAAACTTTATCTATTTTCTTCTCGAATCTTTCGTTGCCTATATTGATTTATTTAATTTCGTTTCGTTTCGCGGTTCAAATCTTTCCTTTGCTGGTCCATTTCTTGTATTGTTTGTTGCGTCTCTTTATTTTGTTGATCAACTTTTTGGTATTGTTTATCAAATGTTTGTGTAATTCGTTACATTGAAATCAACATTTTCGTCAATAATATCGATATATTGAGATGACACTCCTGCCTCCGTCATGTCACTTTTATCATCTAGGTTTTCTTTATTACCTCTTCGAACTCATAACTATCCGTGTTTAACTCTTGCTTCTCTATTGACTCACGGAATCGCAATAGTAATTCATTTTTGCAATGGCTCATCAGTAAATTAATTGGAGTTACTTGAATTGGAATTTTAATTTCATGAAGCGCAATTTACGATTTTTGACAAAAAATGCACAGCCCAAGCGGATTGATTGATCGGGATGAAACTTCATACTTAAGCTTTTCCCATAAATTGGAAACTCCCAGTGAATTTGGACATTTTCAGTAAAATTTAAAATATGCACTGAACTAATTTTGTTTGAAATTTAATTTACAATCTTCTTATTTTTAATCGTCAACCGATCTCGGCCAAATTCACAGGGATTTTCCAATTTATTATGATATTCATACACGAATTCGTCATTACAAGTATTGATAAAAAAAAAAACTTTATTTCACCAGAACTCGACATCTATATAAATCAGGCGGATTGACTATTCGGAACAAACCTTTAAATATTTTTTAATAAACTTGGAGATTCATGCGAAATGTGGTGGACACATATATGCACAGACGTGTAATTATCCGATGTTGGTGGCAAATGCTGTCATATAATGTGGCTCGATCTATTTAGATTTGATTGCAGCGTTCACACGCTGTACATGCATATTATTGAATTATTTCAAGAACCGAGGTACCGAGATCCCGATAGGAGCAAGATGCTAAAGAGATTTTTCATCCAAATTCTTGCACTGAGAGATTTTTCATCATCTGATTACGATCAAATATGAAAATGAACACAACTATAACTCCCAGTCGGCGTGATCCGAGAGCCATTCCATGACATTACTGTAACCTTTCTAGTTTCACGTTAATCGGACCTATAGACGTATGCCCTCGATTTGACTACTGCGTAAGGTAGGATCCAGAGTGCTTCGGCCCCAGAACAGATTGCAAAGAATACAAAACATATAATGTGAGAATATCAATCTTACTATATTGAAAAATATGGTTTGGCCATAGTTAATTTTAAAATATTTGATTTAACACTGAAAACTTTTGCGATATTTCTAAATAGTGAACAGTTCATTGAGGGTTAATGATAAACTATAAAATTAGAAACTATACGAGTACATACGGTAAAACCAATCAAATTTTGACTTCTTTAGATGAAAGCGATACCGATAAAGCTATCAATTCGAACCGTCATATGCATGCCGCTCTAACAAACATTTTTATTTTATTCATTTGTTCCAGTGCATTGTAAAATAATAGGTCCCTTTGCGAATATACGAAATGCACTCCCCCGAGATATATTATTAACATTAATCAGTTGACTTATTTTTTTCCAAATGTCAAAACTGTGTATATATGAATCTGATTTTACCTAAAATGCCATTGTAAAAGAATATTAAAAGTATATTTCCGCCTCACTTTTTCGCTATTTACCTCTTATATATCGATTAATTACAATGAAAACCGTAATAAATTTATCGGCAAACATGAAAATTTCAATCGACTGGTAATTTTCAATTATTTACAAAAAAGTAGTTTTTTGCCGTCTACTCGCGCTCATAGCAACAAATGAAATGTGCAAAAGAAAAACCAATTATGTGGCGGGGAAAATTTCTTATGTTAACCGCAAAAGAAAATACAAATAATCTTTATGATCGGTTTAAGATACAATGCAGTGTTGCTTAACTGGTGCTCAGCGGACGAAATTTATCGTTACGAGGGTAATGTTACTAATTGAATAGCTCTGGGCGCAGACGTCATGGAAACGAAAACCGTTTATCATTTATTAGTGTTTATTTAAAATTTTTCCGCATTCAATAATTTTTCTTTTGTTTTCCGCGTGACTAAAGTTAAGCGCATGTCGCCTTTGTGAATTGATACATAAAATATGGAAACAATGAAAAAATCACAAATGCGCACATCGAATACAATCCTTATGCAGGTAGATTTATGTAAGCGATCTGCAATATGATAAATGATAAATCTCATTTTATATGGAGAAAGATAAATATCGCGAAGAGAAATTCAAAAATATATGTATTTGATAAATTTGAATAAAAGTATAATTTTCACACTCGATATGACTCCATATACTATAAACACAAAACAGCATGCAGTCACCACGTTTTCCATACCCTGCATTATAATATAATTCATCATCTATCGATCGTTGTATCTTATACGTACATACATAAATATTCGCGCAAACCACTATTTCTAAATGTGCTCGCAAATTCGCGCACTTAAATAAATCATTGACATTGAAATTGAATAACAACAACACTATATACATATTCGCATCTAATAATATATTTTGTATTTTTTTTTTGCGCTTAGAAAAGATTTAGATTTGTCTTAGACTTGTATAGAAAAAATATGTACATACAAGAGAAACGCGAACATAAAATGCAAACACAAAAGACTTCAATCAGCGCTTTATAGTTACATAGTAGAATAAGCGAGAAACCTTATTTGAATTAAAATTAAATTTCTGCCGTTCGTTATTATTGTTGTTGTTGGTGGTGGTTTGTGTTGCGCGGGATTTTATTTTTAAATTATGTTTGGCGAATTCATATAGCAACAACAACAAAAATTTGTGATGTTTTGTTGTTTCACTTGATTAACGTCATTCAATGTGCTCATGATAATGATCTGAATTTGCTTCTTTATATATCCATGGCACTTCAATTAACAGAATGATCATTCAATTTTGTGTAGGTACCAAAAAATGTTTAATTAACTTTAGAATTAGTTATACATAAATCTATAATGCAAATAATTTGTATATAGCATAAAACATCGTCTTTCACAAGATATTTCACTTATATATACACCAAAAAATACTTACCAGCTTAGACAATTTGCAGACATTCCCATTACAAAAGTACGTGATTATAATAACCCGTTCGCATTCAATAAATCTTCACAATAAAAAATACTTTGGGAGCCCATCAATTGTGAGCTTTTACATCAAGTAGTTTGTTCTGGTTACATATGACTTTTGAATCGCAAATTACATTATGTCAACAATAATTTACAAGAATAATGATACAATTATTTAAAAAAAACTAAATTGATATTCAAACATCAAAATGAAAGAAAGGGAGTAAATATATATTACTAAGTTTGTTAACCTAGTAACTGACAGGAAGACACCAGGTAAATTGCGGGTAACATAAATTCGTGTCGGATTTAAAGGTTGGTAATTTTTGCCGTAACGAGTCTTCGATGTTTCCCGTTCTATCCATCTTTATAAAATGTGATGTAGGTAAACAAATGAAAATAAAATAAAAATATTTCGCACGTCAATTTGTCACCACCGCGATAATATTTCTTTTTTTAATTAATATTATTTTATTACCCCTGGATCTGGGGCCAAGGCTCTCCCAACTCTTTCGCGGTTTGCTTTTTTCGGCCTTACTTTTTACACCGTTTGCCAGCCAATTCGAAGACGTACTGCTATAGGTCTAATTTCATCACCATCTGCACATTGCATAACTCCATGCCAGCCTATATTGGCATGGAAGATATGGGTTGGCCCATGAGTTTTTCACTCCTCTTTTTAATTGTTTGTGTATATATTACCCTATTAAAGTAAGCCGAAAGTTTCCACGCGAAAAATATCAATAGTTCAGATTCAAACTAATCAAACGAATATGACAGCCGATAATTGTCGGTAACATGACTATCGAAACCCCACTTAGAAATTGACGATAATACAGATTTAATTATTTACATTAAAAAAATTATTTTTTTTTACTGTAAAACAACTAAAAAAATTATTTTTCATTCGAAGCAATTAAAACTAATATGTCAAACCAAATTTTTGTAAGCACTGAATTGAATTTTTTTTGAGGTAACATGTTAAACATGATCATTTAAAATATGTCAGGTCAATTTTAATTTGGGGAGTCTAAGAAAACTCGTTTGAACCTATCACAAAAACAAATTGAAAATTTCTAAAAACTGACCATTGAAGTGTCATGTCTGAGAAAAATGAATCTATAATGAAAGGCCTTTTAGTGGTAACACCTGGAAAAACCGCACACACAAAATTTGAAAATTTCTACAATTTGACTGTGTTAGAAAAGGGTTTAAATGAAAGGTCTTAATGATGCTCACACCTGGTAAATTTTTTTTTTGTTTTTTTTTAATTCATTACCAAATTTAAAGTTTTATTATGAATGAAATAATAGTACAATATTGTTAAAACTAAGAAAATTTAGATGGTAAGATAAGTGAACCATTGGATCAAATAGATCACATGATTGGCCCCCTGATTCTAAATTACACTAAAATATTTAACTTAACTTTTTAAAATAAAAACAATTTAATTTACAATTAAAATTAACAGAAAAATTACACAAATAATTATAAATATATATTCTTAATTTACTACACATGAATACATTAAAACCTCCTAAAATTCTACATTTACTTATTTTTTTACGTTAAAGTTCAAAAAATAACAAAACTAGTTTCAAGTTTTGATGAATCCGTTCTTGATGGTTTTTTTAAAAAACTAGAAAAGTTGCTGCACCATGTCCAACGGTAAATTGTTAAAAATTATTGGTGCAAAGATATTAAAAAAGTTGATTAAACTTTGGAATATGCTTCAAAAAGGTATGATTCGTTTACTACGGTAAAAACCGGTTTTTGGAAAAAAATTTCGGTCAGTTTGCCGTAGAGATTTTGAAAAATAATTGAATTTTCCAAAAAATTTACTTAAAATTGAATTGTACCTTAAATTTGGCACACAGCCCTAGAGACCAATTATAGTCTAGACTTCAACCCTTGTGTGTGCGCTTTCCAATTTAAATCTCGAACTGTTAGAATACCTATATCGAAATTTATCAACTGTGTTAACTAAGAAGCAATCATTATAAGGGCATTGCGTAGGAGCGTGCAAAAGCAGTTGGAGACCCTCGAAATATTCCGTTATTGCCTTGTTGTCAAAATATTCCATTTACATACTAAAAATAATAAAGGCCCTAAAACAGCACTCCCATTTTAATCGGTAGTTCATCACTTAATTGACGATTTGCTGTTACCAATTGCGTTCGCCCATTCTAGTACCGGGTTATTTTTTTTTGCCTAAATAGTCTAGTAGACTGTGGCAATCCATAGCATAACTCAAAACATACACACAATTTACAATTTCATATTTAACATAAAAAAAGAAAAAACAAAACATTATCACAATTAGAATTAAGTACGATTTAACACTAACATTAACTGAAAACTTATTAGAAGATCTGGTCACTTCAAATCTGAACCTTTGATTAATCCGATCTTTTTATAGTAAATAGGGACTTTCAATTGACCTGAATTAACAATATTGCAATTGAGTTGCTATTCACATAATTGAGCTACTGAGTGTTCGAATCGCACCTCTTCATTTGTGATAAATGTCAAAAATCATTTTAAATTTTATTCTTTTTTATTGAAATTTGTTTAATTTTAATTAGAAAAAAAACACTATAGCACACTTTTACAACAAAGCGCAGATTGAACGCAAAACCAATAAATGTCAAAAATACAACAAAAACAACCTATCTCAGTAGCCCAATTTTTTAACTGAAGTGAATAGGTGCGTATCGAATGCACAATGCTTGGTTGCTGCTGATTGGATATTAAATTTGAGTCTACTAGATCTCTCTATAATACATTCAACCATTTCCTGAACATGTAGTCCTTCAAGAGCCGTTTATATTTCATTATTAGACTCTATTCTAATAGCCTGGAAAAGCTCATTAAATAGAGCAGGGCCAATATAAAATGGATTACTTTGGGAGTGGCTTGTACTTACGCTATTTAAATAATATAATGAACTTGTATTGTTTCTTGTGTAATGTGAGCGTACTTCAGATATGGTTATAGGAGTCAGATTACATTTCATCAGAGCCATCTGAGCTTTCTTAATAATATCAATAATTAACATTTCCCTAGAATCTCTAAGGGAAGTGTTTTGGGAGAGTACAGAGATTTAGTCGACGTTATTACTGACAGCCACTTGATTGTTTTTATGATCCTGTTTTGCAGAACCCAGAGACTTTTGATGAAATTTTTCGGTGCAGTAGTCCACAGCAAGCTCATATAACTCAATCTAGAGTTGATATAAGCGTCATAGAATAATCAAGCTGTTCTGTCATCAATGAGACTTCTTATTCTCTTCAACGCAAACGCGTAGGATGAGACTTCTTATTCTCTTCAACCCAAACGCGTAATGATTTTTTAACTTTCAGTACCTGTTCCTTCCATTTCAGGTTTTGGTGAATGATAAGCTCCAAGAAAATAGTAGTTGCAACTTGTAGTATTTTATTATTATTTACTTCCAAGTAACAGGAAAAATGCGCAGGAAAGTAACAGGGAATCTTGTGCCATTTGATCAAGAAGGTTTTGAGAATCTGTAGATTTATACACTAGAACAGAATAGAGAGCATCGATACAAATTCCTTGCGCTCTAATCCCAAATAGTTTCATTGAGAACAGACACTGCTGCTGACAAATCCGAATTGGTTAGAATGTATAATTTTATTGCACTTATAAAATATTCATTTAATCTAGCTACAATTATTTTCTCAAATATTTTCGAGAAAACATTCAGGATTGAGATTGGCCGATAATTAGATGGAATCATTTTATTTATTTTTTACAGTGTGCTTTGTTGAACTCTATCAAAAGCTTTAGTTAAATATATAAATAGGGTTGATACTTTGAACCCTTTATCAATATATTCAGTTACTTGTTCTAGGAAGGACACAATAGCTTGTTCAGTATTTTTATTTTTCCGAAACCCATATTGGTCATGCGAGAAAAAATCTCTTTTATCTAGGAATGAAACAATTTTACTTTTTATAGCTTTTTCAAATATTTTCGAGAGTACAGAAAGTAGTAAGATTAGTCGATAGTTGTTCATACTTGTTTTATCATTATTTTTAAAGATCGGAACCACTACGGCTCGCTTTAACGATGCAGGAAAACCCCAGGTACTAAGCTTAAATTAAAAATAAAAGATAAAATATATAAAAAGACCAAAAACCAGGACATTTTTTAACAACTTTATTGGAAATATCATCCAAACCAGGAGTTGAATCATTTGTTAGCAACAGAATGATCAAATACATTTCTCCAGATGAAAGTTCCGAAAAACTCCACTATCAATAGAATGGTAATATTGACATATTAATCTATTTTTATCAGTTTCATCCATGAGGAGACTAGGTGCATTTGTATATATCACCAACATTCGTAAATAACTCGTTAAATTCATTGGCTATTCGCACTGAACTAGATGTTATGCAACCTCTATGATCAATAATTCCTTTAATTTCAACTGGTCCAAGCTGTCCGATTGTTATCCCTACCATTCTTGTTGAACTCTTAAGAATAAAATCTTGTTTTGGCTATGTCAATCAATTTGTAGGTTAACAGAGTCACACAGCGTCAAGCTATATTGTTTTAATCTACGGTTGTCGTTATGTTTTTTTTGCAAGACGACAGGTTTTTTTTACCTTCAATAAATCGTGTTATGTAACGTAATGGCGTAAAAGACCTTAGCTTCGTTGATCTTTTGAGAAATAACTTAATTGCAATGCATTTTTTAATATGGCCTTTAAAGATTTTAATAAAATTATCGTAGGCCTTATCAGTGGTTAAAGCTTTGGCACTTGAACCGGAAGGTACTGGGTACAAATCCCACCAGATTACGATCGGCGATGTTAATAAACACAACTATGATCCTTTGTAGTGGAAAATTCAGCGCCGACCCACCGACCATATCAGTGTGCAGGTTGTATACTGTAATTGTGAGAATGGATGGTGCGTGAATGAAAAAAGGGGGTATTATTTGACCATTGGACAATTACTACTTTCTTTAAAAAAGGGCCCGCATAAACTCAATTGAATATATCTCACACGCAAAATTTAAAATTCCTTAAAAATTAACCATTTAAAGTGTCATGGCTGGAAAAGGATTCAAATGAAAGATCTTACTTATACTCATACAATTGGAAAAAAAATCAGGTCATTTTTCACGTGGAGTGTCTCTGTTAATGTAAAAACTCGATTGGATATATCATCGCACACACAAAATTTGAAAATTTCTAAAATTTGACCGTTTCAAGTGCCATGCCTGGAAAAGGATTTAAATGAACGGTTTTATTATTATCACAGTAGCTAGGGTAGACAACTTTTCAATACCAGGCTATCGCCACGTCATTGTTCCACCTAAACTTGTGAGAGCAAAATGGGAAAGAGGGGATGTAACACACCACACCACAATTTAAAACATTTTGGTACAAAGATCGATCGTACAAATCAACAGACACCCCACGGATAAGAGAACAAGAAAAAAATAAAGAGAGAAAATGGCAAAACTCATCTGAATTCTGCTGGCTGCTTCCTTTATAACGGGGTGGTCTGAACAACCCCCTCTGCTTCGGACTGCTGCTCACTTCGAACACTTACTCGTGCCTTACATAATCTACCACAAATAACCAAAATTCGCACAACGATACAGAAAATTATTCAACGAACACCCCATTTCACAGTTCGCGATTTCACTTTCCACTTACACAGACTACTAATGATATACTGGCACTGTTTCTTAACCAGGACGCATTCAATCAACAACAAACAAAAACGTATCTTAATTCGCACTCACCTTATCTCGGATTTTACAGGTTACTTGTAGCACGCGCACTTTATCACTGAAACATCTGGTTACACACGAACACCGAATTTATCATTTGAATAAAAAAAAACTTGCGAAGGAAAAGCAACAAAATAAGATTCATTTCGGGTTGACCTAGTCTTGAACCACAACTCTTATGCTCTATGCGCACTACACTTGATTACGGGACTAACCCACTACCCACTTCCGTATAGTTTATTTTTTTTTACTACAGTCGCCTACTGCTGCTTGTAGACAACACAGAAAAGTAATACCGCACCCAACAAAATGTTTCATGCGCCCTGCCTGAAGTGCAACCCGCGTTTTTATTCTCCATGAACTTCACACTATTCCACTTGACAGTTATCCTGTCTTAAAATTCGGCTTGTATTTTTGTCACCATACTTAGTCTTTTCTTTTGATTTTTTCATTTTTTTTTTGTAGGTATTTCCACTCACTTGTTTGAGTATATTCAAAATCGAGGAACCCATTTTTTGTTTCACAAAACATCGTGCGCGCGCAGAGAAACAACAATTAAAAGATGGTTTTCTTTATTATATTATTTTCAAACAACTTTATAAATTTTCTAAAAAAATCTATATAATAGGCCGCACTTCATACCAACCAATCTTTCATGTTTTATTTGGTTTTTGGTCCGATCTGTCGCGTATCGGTTATCGTATTTTACCTTCATCAAAATTTTGCTGCTGCTCTATTTATTTATTTATAAGCGCCACCACCCCCTCGGCTCCAGTCACCCTCTAATTTTCCTTAAAGCGCTAAGTTATACCGATTGGAAGTATTTAACGTTAATAAAAAGTGTAGCTACACATTTTAACGAAGCGTGTAGACTCAAAATGTGTAGCTACACAAATTATCAAAAAGTGTAGCTAGAAAAGAAAAAAATAACACTTAGAAATTTGAAACACGTTTAATTAAAATTATTTATTTAAAATAAATTCTCAATTCACAGTAATACAAAAATAAGTTTATATACATATTTTATAAAAAAAATTGTTTAAAGTATTTTACAACAATGATTGCCAAGTGTGCAATTTAGTGTTTTGTTGAAATTTTAAACAACTTTTCATGCCGAAAAATTAAATTTTACACTTGGGAACCATTTTTTCCATGATTTTTTGAATTAACGAAGAATTAAGTGAATTTGGCCAAAGATGCTTTCACGTGTAGGGCCATATCGCCAATCACAATATGCAAATTATCTTGAAATGTTTTTTACAAAGTTAAAAAGACTAAACTTCACACTTGGCAATCATTGTTGCAAAATACTTTAAACAATTTTTTTTATAAAATATGTATATAAACTTATTTTTGTATTACTGTGAATTGAGAATTTATTTTTAATTGAAATCGATTTTTAATCGAGTCGAAATTACACGGTTACCGAACTTCAACTTCAATAGATCAATTTTTTTCATCAGCTGTGTGGGCATGTGGCTCCACCTTGTTGGAACCATATATCACTAATGTCCTTCAATTTGTGACCCAAAGTAGTCTCCAAACAATAACGAACTCCATTGACCGTAACATGGCGATTATTTTCATCGACGAGAAAATATGGTCCAACCACACTTCCGGCATGAAATCCATACCAGATAGTCAATTTTTGTGGTTGTATTGGTGTCTCTTGAAGCACAAGTGGCTTTGTTACTATCCAATAACGCATATTTTGCTTATTGTCAAAACCATTAAGCCAAAATGAGCTTCATCGCTGAAGATGATTTTTCGATGAAATTCAGAAATTTCTTCAAACTTTAGTAGAGCCCATAATCGAAGAAGTTTCGGTGCTTCAAAGAGGCTTCAGTTCTTGAGTTAATATGGTCTTGTATGAGTGTAAGCCGAGATATTTACGCAAAATTTGCCACAATGTGGTTTGAGAGATTCAAAATTCCTGTGAACTGAGTGGAATCGACTGATTTGGTTCCTTTTGGATTGAAGCACTTACGGCTGCGATATTTTCGGTACTTCGATCGCTGCGTTATCTCACTGGCACAAAAACATCCAATAGTGAATATTTAGGCTCGAGTTTATCCACTAAAGGACGCACAACTTGTCTGGTGGGATGATTATTACGACCGAAAATTAGAGTAAGCGCTCTTAAAGTTGCGACCGAACCCGACTCAGAATTGCGGTAGTAATTTTTAAAAATTCCCAAGCGTTGCTCGTTCGTCAACTTTACTGTGATAAATATGTTAACCTTGACTGACGTTTTGACGTTGACAGATCAAAGAAAACATTCAAGGGTGTGTTCATAATAAAATACAAAATTGTTATGTCCCTATTGGACAAACCGCCTATGACCAGCCTTCATAGGCGGTTTATCGCATTACCGACATTTTTCGGTCGGTTACTTTCGATTGTCACTTCACTACTGTTTGATTTTAGGCTGGCTACTTAATTGGAAACTTTCATCTAACTTTAACAATGTGAACGAAATTTCCAAACAAGTGACATTAACAAATGAAAAGGTAAAAATGTGATTCTATTGAAATGCACAAATACATTTTCAACATTTTAAAATTAATAATATCCCGCATTAAACTGTAAAAATTTGACTGTTGGGGCATGTCCCCCGCACTGGATTACAACGCTAAGTAGAACAATTTTCTTTTATTGCCAATAAGGTTTGGACGATCACAAAACGCCGTGTTTTAATATCAGAAGATAGCCAAAATTTCAGGTTTTCGAACAAGCACCTCAAGATTTCTTTTGTACATTATTTAACAGGCTGTCTCCGTTTTTTTAAAAATTATATTCAAGTTTGTTTTTTAAAAGTAGGTTATATCCTTTTATTTTAATACCAATGAAAGATAATCTCATCAACGTAAAGTGATCAGTAAAATTCTTTATAGGTTTATAGATAACAAAAAACCGACCAGCCGACCAACATACAAAAGATAAGAATATTTTCAATGCCACAATGTTGTTCATCACCCACCTTCTATTGCATGGTCTCTTATCTCGCCACAAACAACCACTTAACCTCTTTTTCATTTTTCATTGCGAGTACCTATAAAACAAAACCGTATGCTGGATGCGACGTCGCTGAGTACAGAGATATATGTATGTAGGAAAAAACCAAAACCAAAAAATTTAATTATCTTAAGTAAAAATCTTCATTTAAATGTTCAAGAGTTATACGAGTACGTATATATAAGAATGAATAAAACGAAACATGGAGTGTGATTGATTACTTGTAATAATAAAGTTTTAAATGAAATGGAAAAAAAAATTAAACGAGACTGGATACTTGGTCTTGGTCTTGGTAATATAAAGAAAGTTTCTTCGTTCAATAAATTAACTCTGCAGTCTTCCATTATCTGTATAGCATTACACACCCGGGCGCAGTTACACTCGATTTCTAGTCGTCTCTTTGTTTCTCGCCAAGTCGCTTTGTGCGTTGTGCACATTCATTCCCAGACTTCAATGCTCCATTGGTAATGTTGGTGTTGGATAATTTATTGAGCTATGGTCTTTTGTAATTTCATCTTTATGTTTTTTTTTGTTGTATTTTGTATTTGCCAATCACGGATTTAAGAAAAAAATAAATAAAACTGGCGAAAATAATTCGCAAGATACACTGCATGCATCATGATTTTATTGCGAGGCTTGTTGGGTGAGCGCACGATTAACAATGCGTTATATTGTTGCGATAGTATTTAGTAAAGTAATTAACGGTTTTAGTGAATGTGATATGTTTTACATGTTTAAAATATAGTTGTGATCTCAAACAATTTCTTGGTTGATATCCGTAATAGGGCATTGGGTCGAACCTGGTATGACACATAAGTTATTTATTGTACAACATACGAATATTGCAGAAATATAAGCTGTCACCAAGGTAAACAACAATCCTAACTCTTGTTTAACAATTGTTTAAGCCGCAGATTAATGATAAAGAAAGTTTTGGTCACGCCCAATATTATTCAACTGAGCTCTCGCGCTACTCTCTTTTATTTTTTACTTAAAAAGAAAAAAAACTATTTTACTTAATGTGGCGCTATATCCCATGAAGGTTCACAACAGATACAAATTGAGTAATTAGATCCCATTCAACATCATCCAAAAAAAATTGGTTCGTGCATTTGCTATCTAGCGGTAATGGGTTGTTTGTTACCTATCTGATGGTGTCATCATCTACAAGTGCCAGCAATGATTTCTACAGTGGTTGGCAAAATTAAGGATATCATGAATGTTTGCCACCTAACAGTATGTGAATATCCTCAACCTATTAACGATGTATAATTAACATTGCGGTATGACGAATCCGAATATCTCGACGAAAGAATGCCGCATGTTGTGCCGCAGATCACTTTTGTAGAGTAATTTCCGGGTTGTATAGTTATTTTTATTATTTTATTTATTTTATTTATTTTTTTATTTCAACGCTCGCTTTTAAACAGGTAAACTTGCACCACAAGAAAGCACACATGTTTGAGAATTCACGAATCTTACCTTCTTGACGGCGCTGTTTGTCGATTAGACCACAACGTTGGCCGAATCTTTTACAAGGCTTCTGGACACAACGTTAGAGCTTACATTTGTATTCCTCATAATATCAGTGCAACTCTCCA
The DNA here is from genome assembly GCA_932526605.1 of Nephrotoma flavescens. Lineage (NCBI taxonomy): Eukaryota > Metazoa > Arthropoda > Insecta > Diptera > Tipulidae > Nephrotoma > Nephrotoma flavescens. Next base: position 262,096,346 of record OW052222.1, on the reverse strand, counting down.
CCTTGAATGTAGCTCACCTGACGTTACGTCTGTGCTTGTCATCCTCAAATTTTCGATTTTATACAAAACACTGGTAGAAGCATCAGTTTATCTTCCTTATGATGCTATTTCACCTCCACCTGTGGAAGGTTAGTTCTCTAACCTTGTTGAGTAGAACCGGAATAGCAGGTACCCCCGGTGGTAAGATGCTCATCATTCAGAATGGGCTCATCACGTTTGAAGCTAGCAATCGATTTAACTTTCGAAGGATCTTGTCCTCTTATTACCAAATAAAATACTCATAGAATAAGCCTCTCATGGCTTGTTGGATTAGTTTCTGTGAAGAAATTAACAGTCTATCTGGCATCGCCAAAGATAATAACCCTCTGTCTATGATAGCAAACTGGATGTGCCGCGACTCCGTGATGACAGAATGTTCTTTTAAAACCGGAAAATTGCGGAATTACGCCTGTTCACTCAACAGGTTAGTCTCAAAAGGTCCTTCTCAACCTTTCACAAAGCTCTTAAAAGAGGTGTGTACAGTTTATCAGAGATCGCTATACTTATATAATTTTCTTCGGGCGGAAAACTGATCCACATGAACTTGTTACAAGGCTAAATATAAAAGAGTTTCTCGTGAGCACGTTCCTGGATATCGTAGGTGCCTTCAATATGATCGAAAACGAAATCCATTATAAAGGCATCCACTAAATTTGGCTTTGACCAAACAATCGTTGCATGAACTGATTTCATGCTCAGGTCACGCATTGGTGACGTCGAGCTGGTTTGCCCTTCAGTCTTGACTCAAGCGAGTTGTTGTGACGCTTGTCTTGTGGCTCCTGTTGATTAATGACTTATTTTTAAAAATAAAATAAAGCCTGACTCTATTGCTTCTCACTGTTTCAGGTCAACTCTTAAATATTTTTTTCTGTCTTAATGCAGCGCGCTCTACAAATTGTAGAGATTTGGTGCATTGAGAAAAATGTTCGCTTTAAACCACCTAAGACTAGCTTCTCTTTACTATAGGCGAAGAAATATTGGTGAACTGTCTGTGAGCTTCTGTTTTTGGGGAAAAAATCACTAGATTAAATATCGTCAAACATCCTAGCGTTACCTTAGACAGTAAACACCCTAAATTACATACAGAGCATTTACGAAGTCCTGCAGGCTTTCACTCCCAAAATTCTAAAGTTTATTTACAAATCGGTGGTCTTATATATGCCATCTCACATTCAGACTAAGGTGCTTTGGGGGCGTTGAACAATCAATAACCGGATGTCCGATTCGTTAGTTTTCTTCGCATACTGCATGTGTTTTAATGTCTATTCTAGTACTAGTAGCGCCGCGATTAACAAAACAAAAAAGCTGGATTCAGAAAATCACGTACTGATGAGAACGTTTGGAGCCTTATATTTTTTATATTTTATCAAATTTTGACGAAAACAACAATTTACGTATAAGCATTAAGCTTAAAAAAATGTTACAATATCACCTCACCAGGCGCGCGACACTCAATATAAATGTATAATTGCATAATATTGCGTTGCAAGGCAACCAAAATGAGGAAAAAAAATTGTAGGAAATTAGTGTTATATGGAGCGGTGTCTATTGAGGTAATATTGTACTTTCTAATAATTCCATTATTTATTATAAACACAATGGTATAAGCTAAATTTATCTTACAACAAAAAAAAGTTTTCAAAACGTTAAATTTTCAAAAAACAAACACCGAAAACAAAGTTATCTGAATTTTTGCTATTTTTCAACAGATGACTCACTATACGAACAGGATTTTAAGCTAGGTGGCATTTCTCGAGCAAAATTGTGTCCCTTTCGAAAATTAATTTTATTTTATTTTAGAACCTGTAATCCACACCAAACAAGCTCAATACAATGACTATTAAAAGTGTACGAACGACAAACAGCTCAAGGTTCATGTTGAAGGGCTAATTTAGGATTACGCTACAAGTTACGATATCACATGCGTGTCACAGGGTGTTGGAACTGTAGATTTAACGAAACTGAATTGTAAAGAATTGTACGTTAGCGTTTCAAATAATAACTTACTCGTATATACCAGTTATCTTATACAAAATCGCGCGCCAAAATTATTTTCTGGCATTTACATGATATACACTACACGCGGTGTAAACAAGCGATCGTTAAATTTTTACTTTCTAACCGGAATCGTGATTTTTTTTTGCAAAATTCTTAAATTTAGATAAAAATAAAATTCAAGGTTATGAAATTCGCGCAAACTTTTTATTTAACGTGTCTCTGTGTGTGTGTGTTGAGATTCAGATTAACAAAATGCGAATGCGAAACAAAGTCCCAACGTCGCTCGTCGCTTCAAAACTAATAAAATGCAAGCATCATAAAAATGTTTCGTAATTATAAAAGACGATTGATGATTAAAACATTCTTTGGTTATTTATTTCTAATTGAATCGAATACACGGTATGGAGGAGGAAGAGATACACACAAGAGATTCTTTTGAATATTAAATTCATCTTATGTTATATTGTCATAATCTCTCGTGCGCGGTTAATCTTCAATATGCGCGGTAAGCGGAGGGAAACCAATTTTTAGTTTTATTTTATTGTGTTTAGATCTTAAAATAAACTGAACAACAACAAATTTGAGTATCGCGAGGTTATTGCACTAAACCAATTTATTTTTTATTATTTTTATTTTTTTGGGTGGAATTATACATACAGCATCTTTCGCCTCAATGTCACATGTCATTCACCATGAGATGAATTTTTGAATTTTTTTGTTTTGTGGTACGCGCTTAGAAAACTTAGAGGAGTTCGACAATTGTTGTGTAATTATATGTATTGTGTTGGGTACGTACCATTCCACCGCGATCTTTCGCGATATTAAAGATGAAAATATGAAATGAAGCTGAAACAAAAATGAATTTAACCATTTTTTTGCTTAATAATTGAGATTATCGCAAAAAAATTGTGATCTTCTTATTGATCTTCCCTGCCTTAGTTCAATTCAGTTTTTATTTTTTATTTTTTGTTGTGTTATTTATAAATCGACTTGGTTGCTTAATCTTATAATCTGTACACAAGAGATGAATATAAAGAATAAAATCATAACTTATTTTGTTGTTGTTGGTTTTGTTTCAGTTAATTGCAATATATTGAGAGTTCCGGATATGTGTTCTTCTTATATACATGAGGCAGAGTGCCTTGTTCTGCGTTTCTGTACATTTTGTTTGTGTTTTTTGTTGCTTTATATTTGTTAGTTAATTTATAGTTCGGCTGGAATATATCGAGGTTGTCTCTCTCTGTGTTGTAACGTTTTTATTTTGTTGTTTTACTGATTTGGTATGCGGAAGGATTACATACATTATTAATGAAGGACACTGGTTGCAACGTATTTGTTCACAAGCAAACAGGCAGAATTAAAAATTTTAAATAGAAATTTTCATGGATTTGATAGTTTTGCTCATAAACAACTAGAAATGCATACTAATCAATTTAGAACTTCATGATATTAGTAAATTCTTGTTCAAGGGTACATCAAGATAATTCAAAGTACCTGATTTTTGTAAAACGGGATTGGTAACAAACTGATTAGCTGGAGTAAACAAACAGATTAGGTAGTAAGAGAGCTATTATTTAGCGTCTTTACCTTCAAACACCATTTTACAGAATATTTTTATTATACATATAAAAAATTAAACTAATAACTTCAATTAAATAATTATTATTATAATTATTTTGTGCCAGAATTTCGTTTCTATACTGTTTGCTCGATGCTCGACAATAGATGTCGCATACGAAAGGAAAGAGTGCAAGCAATCTCCGCCTAAATGTCGTTTATCGATACTACCGAATTTCGATTGATTAGCGATTTGGCAGTCAGAAATATTTTAGTGTCAGCTTGTGCTACTCTGCAGTATAGCAGTTTGCTGTGCTACTACTGCAGAGTATATGATTCTACTAATTTGAGCTTAACGTATACATACAAAGGACTTTCAAAGAACTTTGAATGTCCTTTGTATGTATACATAAAGCTCAAAGTAGCAGAGTCGTCGTGAAGAACCAACACAGCTGATGCGTCGAAATCTTTTGAGTGTTGCTTGAATATGGCCAAGTGCCTGCAGATAATACACAGATAGCCTGAAATTTAATTTAGAGTTCCAAGGCAGAGATGAGAGATTTTGCAACAATTGGTGTTGGCAAATTAGAAATCGGACTCGATTCTGTCGAACGTGTAAATGGTTAATTATTATCCCGGAGGCATTGCACATTAATAGGCCACACGAATCAGCTACGAGCTGTCAGGAATTGATTAAAACGTCCAGCGAGGCAACTTGAACTCTGCGATAAAATAACAACATTAAAAGAGCAGGGAGCACTATACTTAATGGATTATATTTAATGGAACATAGTTGGACCTTGCCGAATTTTTTGAGAAAAAAACAGGTGATTGTCAGAAGCGACGTTGAACAAATCAAGTTGGTATCTTTCAAATGTATTTTCTGCTTCGTCCGTCCATATCAGAAGCGTTATATCGTTCTTCTTATGTAAGTGGGAATCATCTCGAGTATGATTTGACTTGTGTTTCGATTGTCTTTCGCAATAATTAGTTTACAAATTGGATGTTGTCAAAAAAACTATCTATTTGCTTGACCATCTTCAGAAATAAAAATGCTTTTATAGCTTCGATTTTTGCAGCATCCTCGGGAGAAAAGGCGATTTCAAAGGAATTGGATTCATTGCTTGCCGAATTCGCTCTTCGCTTCATAAAACTACATTCGATTCCCTTCTTTGCTATTTCAAGGTTTTCGGAATCTTACCGCCGCGGTCAATTAAATTCGGTCTTATGTCGTAATAATTTTATTTACTATGGCGGTAGGCATTTAATTCCTTTATCAATGACAGTTTAGTAATTTTTTGTTTAGTGACTCGTTCACCATAATGCCCACACGATTTGAATTTTGATCTTTGAGTGGATCAATTAACTTTTCGTATTCTACTAATCCGATTTTTGTAACAAAATGTGCAAGGGTTAAAAAATATGTATGTCTAAAATCATCTTTGCTGGCATTTCCGGCGAAGAAGCAATTTAATCGATTCTTGTTGTTGTTGTTAGAAACTACCAGTAGGCGTTTCAATGGTAAGAGCTCACAATAACAAACTAGAATGGAATGGATTATGTAAAATTAGCACGAATCAGATTAAACATTGATCATTCGCTCCTTGGCAACGATTCATTACTAAACTTCCATTCAAAGAAATGCCCAAAGGACTCGGATCCACATAACATCACCCAACTGATGATGACCAGTTCAGGCAACACTATATGCTAATTTTTTAAAGGAATATCAACAATTAAACTTCACCATTCGGCCAATTGGTTTAAATAACGTGGAACTCTACTTTTAGCATAAAATTCTAAAAAGTAATAGCAGTGCAACGAAATTGTACCTAGTCAATATAGCAATTTTGCGCCTGCAAAATCAACCTTTAGTGAGTCATTGAGCCAAAACCTGATAATAGGGCTCATTGTTCAGTCAATTCTATTTCAAATACTTATCCGATTTTGTCTCCAATCATAATAAAAATTCAAATTCTTTTTCAAGGCTTGTGGTGTTCTAACTATCATTAGAAACGCCAAATATTGTTCGAACGAAATATTTTGTGATGGGGCTTAAGCTTATAAAAAGCGTCTTTTTAAAAACCACCAGAAATAAAAATTCCTAGATGCATCACTGCAGCTGCATAATCATTCACGGATTATATGATGCAAACAAATGTGTTTATGCGGCAGCCGTATATATCTCCAATCACAAGGAAAGCATGGTACATCTGGTACAAGTGCGAAAACCAAGATGGGTTTTTGAAATTGGTTAGAATACTCAGACTGGAGATTATGGTTGGTTGCTGCAGTTAATGATTAATGGAGTTGGGTTGGAGAAAGATTGGAAAAAGAGCACTATTAGACAGCATGAAATATCCCATCATCTTCTTTTTAAAGTCACCAATCACACCAACAGAACCAAATCACCATCCAGACACAAGTTTATTGAAGAGTATATCACGAACTACCAGTATTTGAATCTGAAGACGATTAAACCTTGAAAGTAGGTCCATATTAACCCTTAATCTACTTCTCCCAATATCCCCGGAAATAAATAAAGTAAATTTTAATTACCGAACAGTCCACCGTCAGCATGAGGTTTTATCAAGCCACATTGTGAAATCATCCGCGATTCACTAACTCAGCAACATCTGCATTTATGTACAGTTAGAAACGATCAATAATTCAAAGAAGATTGAGAAAGAATTGCATTCTATCTTGATTGCAAAGTATTACTAATCTAGATAGAATGAGAATTAACAGTTAGAACAGCCGTAGTACAGCAAAATCACTTTCAAAACTTTAAAAAAGGTGTCGTCCAATCTTTTTCATTTTCATCCATATTCAACTAAAAGCCACGGCTACCTTGTTTTTTAACTTCTTCATCTGTGAATCTTTAGTTGCGTTATTTAACAACGATACATGCATTAGGAAAAGAAGTTAGGCTTACGTATAGTCGAGTATAATATCTTATTTAATTTTCAAATAAAAGTATATAAATACAAATAAATAATCAAGCGTATTATTTCATTGGTAACGGAGCCTAATTTTTAAAATTCTATTTTTGGAAAATAATCTTAATAATACACAAGTTAGCGACATCTGAGATAGAAAAGCCCAACCAGCCGTTTTATTATATAGTCTTTTTGTGGATGACAGTGCACTCTTGTTTTAAAACCAACCAAAACAAATATGGCCAGTGTCATCTGTTATCAAATTTTGAACTATTTATTTTATCTTATCATGTGTTCAAACCATCACAAAATCGTCTAACCGTTAATTGCGACATCTATATTTCGTAATTCGAATTAATAAACATCTCCATATCACATATTCAAACCTTAAATGTCATTATGATGTCAGCAGTGATACCTTCACGTCGGAATTATGTACCAACAATTATTTTATCAATTTACACTGCATTCTGTTTTGAAATAGTAGAATTAGCCAGAAAAAATAAATTTTTGTGAACCGCTTGTTGAATGCACCCCAACAATTAAAAATTCCCGATTAAAACAAGCTAGTTATGTTAAATCAAAAAATATTAAATATTTAAACTTATTTAATACGAAAATGGGAGTTAATTGAAATATTAATTTGCGAATGAAAATGTAGTGGATGAAATTTATAAAACTGTAGTACGTGACTCCGGTAAAGTAAGAAAGTTTAGACGTCGAAATTAAATACCTAATAATTATATGCAAATGTTTCAGTAACAAAAACATTCAATTGATCACTTGTTTTAAGCTTCAACCAGCGACAACTTAAGAGCGTAAGTTGTGCTCCGTTTCGACCACTTAGGGGACCGGTACGACCACCAAAATTTTAGAGGTCTGTTGCTTATTTGTGACGAGAAGCCCATACAATTTTGGTGATTGTAGCACTAACCGAAATGGTACAAACAGCGTGCAACTTAAGCTCTTAGCTATTCGCTGGTTGAGGCATAAATTGTTTTAGTATTACTTACCATGTCAAATGATCCGGTGTACTTAGATTAATAAACTATTTTTTACTTTGTACACCCATCGCACTCACATTCAGAATCCGATATGATTTTCAGTTGTCGTTATAAAAAATGCAGAGATAGACTAATCCGGAACATTAAAAATTCTTTTTCAAATATCGCATTCATTTTCCATCAATTTGAAAGGATTCTTTTAAAATTCCAGTTCACATAAAAAAACTGTTTAAAAGGACAATTTATGACTCATTGGAAATATTTTCATTGTAGGCCGCTGTTTTCTGATATCCGTCATGGTTTCTTAAAAGAACTTGCACAATGACCAACTTAACAGAATTCACATTAACAATTTTGAACATCATGGAGCCTGAATGTGAGGTTGACGTCATCGTTGCTGATTTCAGTTAAATATTTTATTGTGTTTTAAAAAATTTATAATATGCAAACTCAGAGGGTAGCCACTTGCAATCCTTCAAGTATTGCAGCAATTGAGTGGATTTCCATACCAAAGAATATTATAGTAACAATGATTGTTACACTTCGATACAAGTTATGGGAGTAATTTGCGTACTGAACGTCAGTGATCACCTTATGGATCATTCTATAGATTGAGTAAATTCTATATGATTGGCCTTATTAAACGCTGTGTTAAAAAATTGATTCTAACGTTACGATAGCTCTCTTTAGGACATTAGCTTGGATTCTGCTCGAATATGCTATCCAAGTGTGGTCTAAGTATTATGAGGTTCACAAGAAAATTGGATCAGTTCAAGGTTTCTCTGGTCTTCCTTAAGTTGATATTGTTACAACAATCTTCTTGCTTAGGTTCTTATAACTAATCAACCGACAACCAAGCAAAAATTGCTTAGTTATATTTGTTAGTATTCAACAACTAAGCTAGCTTCTCTTTATAAATTGTAGCAAAATCGACTCTCGCACGTTGCAATCGCAACAAAAATATTAAATAAGATTATTAGGTATTAGTATAAATGTATCATTTATTTTTATTATATTTTGTAGTTAAACTTAAATCCAACTTTAAATATTTTTATATTTATTCTATTCACAATGAAATTAAAAATACCTAAGCTCAATCGCGCCCAATACCTATGATCATTAAAATGTACATGAAAATGTTAATAATGTCCAGGTATAGATTCAAAGCAGCAAATATGTACTCTTCCGGACTGATTGCGTATTTATGCGAACCACCCATCATTATTTGTGTATCGTAGATCAAATATACACAGAATATCAATGCTCCAACGGATGCGTACACAAGTTTTATCGTACGGCCCGGGAAAAACATTGCAATGATCCCAAAAAGAATTAAAATAATAAGAGACACAAATAAAATCCCACCCAATACAGTGAAATCGAATCGGGTCTGGAACGCAAATATGGTCAGCCCAATACATACAGCAGCCGTTATGGCTACAGCCAATAACACTTCCTCAGCTTGGTATCTACCCGAGGCAGCGCCTAGTAAGAATGCTTGTGCCAATGTAAATATACCGAGTAGTATGAAATTCGTCGGAGATTTGCGACGCAGATCTTCGGAACAGGACATTGGAATTATGACTGCAAATAGTACCACAAATGCAATTATTCCGATTATAGGATTTTTGTTGACCCACAAATTTGTTGGTCTGTGTAGTAAAAATAATGCGATCATTGCACCAGACAGCAATAATTGAATCTTAAATGAGATAAAGTTATCAATAAGTATAAAGGGAAATTGTTACGGATAAAATTGTTACGGAAAACTTACAGATAAAATTGAGTACACTTTTTTGATGAACCCTTTTCGGATACTTTCATCAGAAAATCCGAAACCTTTAGCCTCATCGAAACCCGGATTTTCCGGATCTAAATACTGAGTACTGTTATATGATGATCCTTGTATTAAGGGCGGCGAAACTTCAGGGTGTGGTGCAAATCCAATTTGTGGTGAATAAGGTTGAGGTGGATAGGCGGCGGGTGATGAATTCGCACCTGGTGATTTGTATTCTCCCAGTGGTTTATATAATCCTTGCTGTGCATATTCGTTGCCTTGTGTAGAAGATGGTGCATAACCAGCATTTACACCGGACTGTGCTGAATGCACAGGTGATTTCGGGTCTGTATATAACATAACATTGTAAAAAAGGAAACCCAATTAACACTTGGAACACATTTATATATTTACAATTTAAGTAATTGACGCTAACCTGTATTTACTGTCGATATTCAACTTACCGTTCATTGCTTATTTTTGATATATTTTACTACAACTTGTGTGCGATTTCTTCCGTAATGTAATCTGCAAATGAAAACAGCATTATGCATCGCAAATAAAAATATTTGAAAAAACTTATTTAGGCAGTCAATATCCTATGGATAACATTCTTCTGTTGTTCGAATTATAATTTTTAATACCATCGTAATTTTTTCATTAAACCTGCTCTGTGTCCCCTAAGAAAAATCATAAAGCAGAATTGGTGGTATTACATTCAACTATTTCCGGGAATCTCTGGGATCTAACACAACCAAAACCATATACAGCATTGCTTTTAAAAATTTTGCTATATGACGTTATTTTATGTCGACGGTTCCATTCTATGGCAGTATAATCAAATAAATTGAGAGAAAACAGTAAACCCTACAATAATATCAATAAAAATTATATTAGGGGCTATTGGTAAGAATTAATTCATTATATTATTAGCCGTGTTTTTTATAGCACCCAATAGATGTATCCGGAACGCCCAATTTTCTTTGTCAAAACTTATATTTAGCGCGCTATTTTGCCATATATTCAATTTATTTAACTCCAAACTAATATTTTTCATTCAACTTCTTAGTTAGGCCTTTGTTGCATGTCAAAATAAATGACAATTGGTATATTTCAGGTAGTTAAATATTTGTTTTTTATGAATTTATTTTTAATATGAATGGTACAGTGACATTGCATACGTAGTAGCGGAACTTCGGATAAATAATTTCTCTTTCAGCGCTCAATAGCCCGCCCTATGGATAGCGAATAAAAAAACAGGAAATATTGGGTATACAAATAAGTCTCCGTTAGCCCTTCGACAAAAGATGGTGCCACCAGTAAGTTATGTTTAAAATTGCCCGATGTAAAACGTCATATCCTACGATTGGAGATCTGTCAAAAACATAACCTTAAAATATTTGCGATTTTGTATCAGAGTGAGCATCATATATTTTTTTTTCTTGTGAAAATGTTGAATTTTGAGCCGAATAAGCGTCATTCACTTCAAACGTTTAAAAAAGGTGAATTTGCTGTCAAAGACAAAAAACATAGCGAAGGCCCAAAAGTGTACGAAGACCCGGAATTGGAAGCATTATTGAATGGACAGTCATGCCAAATGCAAGAAGAATTTGCACTTATCTTATTAGTGCCTCAACAAGCAATTTCACATCGTTTAAAATCATTCGAAATAATTGAAAAGGCAGGAAATTGGGTTCCGTGTGAGCTCAAGCCAAGAAACGTCGAACGCCATTTTTTCACAAGCGAACAACTGCTCCAAAGAGAAAATCGGAAGGTTTTTTTGCATCGCATCGTGGCCGGGGACAAAAAGCGGATCCACTATGACAACCCCAAGAGCAAAAAATCGTGGGGTAAACCCGGTCATGCATCAATTTTTTCGACACGGAATCCGTATGCGGCCTGAAAGATGGGAAAAAGTCGTAGCTAATGATGGGCAATACTTTGAATAAAATAGATTGTACTTCTTTGAATAAAGCTTTTGAAGTTATAAAAAAACTTCAAAACTTATTTGTACCCCCAATAAAACGAGCCTAAACAAAAATGCAACGCTGGAGGGAGCACAAAAAATCAGTTGTCATATAATTGTGAAACAGTTCATTCATATAAAAAGTATTCGCGTGTAATATGTATATATTGCTTGGGCAATATTGTCGAATGAACACCATCGACAGTATTGTTCATCAGATCCGTCAGTCGCGTGTTGAGTTTAGTTGTATAATGAGAGGAATGTAACCTATTTTATGTAAAAAACATTGAATAAGAAATTATCTGATAAAATTTGTTGTTAAACAAAACTATTACAACAACTCTAATCCAAAATGAAAGTTTGGGAATTATCGGTCTCTGTTGCTCGTGTCAATAGTTCGTACTATTAAAAATTTTAAATGATCGTTCCTTTAGATTCAATGGCGAAATTTCAATCAAAATTGTTAATTTTACAGCAAATCCTAGTTATAAGTTTTTTATCTGAGTGTAGAACTGAAACAAACCACTATAAATGCCCAATTTTACCGCAAGTACGCCAATTGGAATTTTTACTTGTAGAGGAGTCATTAGAGTGGATTCTCTCATAATATGTAACGTTCTTTTGCCACAACCCCCCTTTCTCTTTCAATGTCCCCCTTTCTCTGGAGTGCAGTGATGAATGGATTGCTGTTGGAACTGGAGAAAGAGGGGATAGGGGTTGTAGCGTATGCAGATGATGTAGCGATAGCTGTCTCAGGCAAATATCTGGATACGATTAGGGATGTTATGCAGAATGCACTCCTGATCATTACGAAATGGGCCAGCAAATGTGGATTAGGGATCAACCCCTCCAAGACAGAGCTGGTACTATTTACTAAGAAATATAAAATTCCGGTAGTTAGCCCTCCTACCGTGAACGGCATTAGACTGGCTTTTGCTGACAGAGCGAGATTTTTGGGCATAATCTTGGACAGTAAGCTCAGCTGGAAGCCTAACATTGTAGAAAGGGTAAATAAGGCTAATGTAGCCATTTACTCGTGTAGAAACGTCATAGGGAAGAAATGGGGTTTGAAACCAGAGCTGGTACACTGGCTCTATACCGCAGTGGTAAGGCCTGTACTGATGTACGGGGTGGGCGTGTGGTGCCCAGCTCTGGAAAAGGTAACCTACATAAGGATGTTGGAGAAGGTGCAATGAACGGCCTGTATGCTTATAAGTGGGGCGCTTAAGACAACACCTACACGCGCTTTAGAGGTTATGTTCCATCTTATTCCAATTGAATTTTTTGGTAAGCAGATGGCAGCCAATGTGGCTACAAGGCTCTCGGCTGTCTCTCAGTGGAAGTGTCTTCAGGCGGGACACTCGACGATAGTTAGATCACTAGGGGAAGAACTGGTGAATCTAGATTATATTAAACCAACGTTGTGCTTCGATATAGGTTTCCGGATCATCTGTCCTTCTACAGAATCCTGGAGGAACGGATCAATACTGGAAAACGAGGCACTGAAATTTTTCACGGACGGCTCTAAGCTAGACGGCAAAGTAGGAGCCGGAGTCTTCTGTGAGAAGCTCAATGTTAATATTTCTGTTCGTCTCCCTAACTACTGCAGCGTGTGCCAGGCTGAAGTGGTGGCGATAGGGGAAGTTGTGACATGGTTGAAGCATAACATGGTATCTGTTAGGGATATCGCGATTTATGTGGACAGTCAAGCGGCACTCAGGTCACTAGAGGCGGTTTCTCTGAAGTCACGGGTGGCGCTGGATTGCCGATCATCTCTTAATGAGATGAGCGAGTATTTCAGTATCCAGATAATCTGGGTCCCTGGTCACTCGGACGTCACGGGAAACTGCACGGCAGATGAACTAGCTAGGTACGGTACGACTCTCCAGATGCAACCGGAAAGGGCAGGTCTGGGGAGGCCTATAGCAGCGCTCAAATTGACGCTCAGTAAAAAGGCAATCGCCTTGACAGATGAGAGGTGGACCAACACTCTCACGTGCAGGGTAGCAATACAGGTTTGGCCAAAACTGGACCTGCGGCGCTCCAAGGCACTTGTATCCCTGGGAAAACGAGATTTAGGATTGGTCGTAGGGATACTGACAGGACACTGCCTTTTTGGGGAACATGCGAGAAGGCTGGGTCTAGAGACGAATGACTTTTGTAGAAGTTGTATGGACGAAGAGGAGGAAGAGACGTTAGTTCACTTCCTATGCTCGTGTCCAGCACTATCATACAAAAGACATAAGTACTTGGGTGTGTACAACATGGATAGCCTTTCTGAACTCGCGGACTTTGGGGTGCGAGATATTTTACACTACATCAGTAGCTCTGGTTGGGTTGAAACCAAGGGAGTAAGGGGAGATTGGATCCAGTGGTATCACAATGGGCCATTATTGGCCTAAGTGTGCGATAGCAGCCACTCTAACCTAACCTAACCTAACCTTTGCCACAACCAAATATACCATGCTTTCGATGTGTATCAGTAGTTCCTGGTCCCGACATCTTATCACATCAGTATTAATTCGGCCATCGTGTTGATTTGATTTTCGATAGTGCTTAGCTTAATGGTGACTTAAGATACTTAAGAGGCAGCACATTTGCCGGACTAAAATTTATATTTCTTGCAAAAATTAAACAACCACAAGATTTTAGAAAACGAAACATTGCATTAGAGGTCACATGCTGCATTTGTGGCCTCCTCGAAGTGAAAATACTTTATCTCGATCACAACAACACCCTGTACAACTAAATTAATCGTTGTTAAAAATCAAAGCTGTTTACTGAGTAATATTTTAACATAAACAATGAGAAAATGAGCATAAACACACTTTCCATTATTTAACACGTACAGAATGAAAAAGCAAAATAAATAATTGTGTACCACAATTTAATATTAGTACAATACAATATATGCAGCAATCTAATCATTTGTTCTGCAGTCCTCTAATGATAATATCGACGTTAGCGATAACCAATAATAAAACTTGTAAATTATTATTACTTATTGTATTATCAGCCCAAGCGAAATGCTCTACCCTCTCAGTAAATGTAATTTCTTGCTAATCTATTATGTAAATCATTCTCTTAAACGAATTATGATTCAGCCAACGCTACAATTTGCCAATTAGCTATGCACTTTCAGAATAAATTTCACAATGTATCTTAATTAATATTGTTGGTGTTAAACGCAATGGCTTCTAGTATACGGTCACACTGTATTCAAATAGTTCTTAAATGGAATTTCTAATTAGACACTTATCTTCGTATATAGATAGATATTATTAGTAAACATAATATATTTTTATATACTTTAATTATAATAAATTGTATACGTTATTTAGGGGAAATCCAAATTAGCAATAAAAAAAGTAAATTCTTAAAACTCGGCTTACAACTGAACACAAAAACTTGATATTTTCACGGATTGCAATCAAATTTTTTTTGGCCTCACAACACACTGAAAATAGATTAAGTTGGGAAAACACTTTTCACTCTATTTAATGTAATCCAGCCGGTTGATGAAAACGTTATATCGTTCAGCTGTTGAACCGCACGATCGACGAACACAAGTTTATCGAACATACTAATGTAATGTATCGAGTTAACATTTATGAAAAAATTGATTGGCGCACAAAGAGAGCGCATTCAAAATTAGCTAAAAATTCGTTTATTATTTGAAGTTGTATTGGTGCATTAAACTAAAAACCCAAATAATATAATTAAGCAGAGAGGAGTTAAGTGATGTGTTCAAAATAGAAACTGAACTCTGAGAACGGCACTTTAAATTATTGGATTGGTGTATCGTACATCGAGTAGTTCGTGTGGAGTAGGGTTCACTGCACAGCGTTCATGTCGCTTCTATTTTTAGAACACAACACAAAATAATTCACAATAAAATACAAGAGGTTTTAAAACCTTTCTATTAATTCACAATGCACCAAACAAAAAGACTGTTACTGGAAACTTCATATTTAGGTAGTTTTCCATAAATTGGGAGATGCCAATGATTTTTGGCTGAAATTTTGAAGATATATTTTTTGAATGATATGGAAAAACAATTATAATTTTGCAACAATACCAGTCCAGATCGGTTTTCCAAAATTTAAGCGGTAATGATGATGTTTAACAAAAAACTGGTTTTCAGCAAAAATTCTGCTATTGTATTGGCCATACGGATTAATTTATTGGGATTAAGCTTCACACTTAAGCATTTTGGCAGTGGCATAAAAGACCATTGCATTGGTTTTTGGCCGACATCGGTAGCAGCAGCTTCCACATGAGTTTTTTGCAAAAATTTTGAATAGTAAAATGATTGTAAATTAAATTTCAAACAAAAATAGTTCAGAACATTTTTTAAATTTTACCAGAAGTTTTGATAAAAAAACGTTATTCACTAAAATTTCTACAGTAAACGCAGATTGGCTATTCGGAATCATCACTTCATACTTGAACTTTTTCCGGAAATGACAGCTTTAATGAGAGCTTTACCGTTATTTGCAATGATGTTGAAAAGTTTAGCATTTACAAAAAACGATAAAGAATTAAAAGATTTAATTTTCAATCAACCAAGGAATAATGTTTTTGGTGATACAAGGCAGTTTTTAAGTGCTCTTAACCTGCACCGACCATATTAGCCCGCCTCAATGAAACCTGTACTATAATTTGTTACACATTTATTACAATTTTTTACAACAAATCCCGATTTTATTACAGTTACCGTTTTCGAGGAACGAGTGGTCGGTTTAGCTTGTAATTAAACCTACACCGACAAAATTGTAACTTTTGATGTAGCTGTGATATCGGGATGGTTCTTGGACCAGAATTTATTACAAATTAATTACATTAATAAAAGAGTTCAAGATCAACCCTATATGTTGACTAAGGGTAAATTTCACCCCAAACGATTATTTATGACCAAAACATCGATTTTACCAATATTAAAAAATTATTACACCAGACCGCCACCAGATATTGAGTCAAATGTTACTCCTTGGACATTGTGGAGGGCAGATCAACCTTATCCAGGTGTGTAATAAATTATTTTTGTGTCAGGTTACACGGGATTGGCTCCAAACCGTAAATGGTTCAAACATCTAATTTAAAGTTCGATTTTATCACCTTCAACAATTTATTACACCAGACCGCCACTAGATATTGAGTCAAATGTTACTCCTTGGACCTTGTGGAGGGCAGATCAACCTCATCCAGGTGTGTAATAAATTATCTTTGTGTCAGGTTACACGGGATTGGCTCCAAACCGTAAAGGGTTCAAACGTCTAATTTAAAGTTCGATTTTATCAACTTCAACAATTTATTACACCAGACCGCCACCAGATATTGAGTCAAATGTTACTCCTTGGACCTTGTGGAGGGCAGATCAACCTTATCCAGGTGTGTAATAAATTATCTTTGTGTCAGGTTACACGGAAATGGCTCCAAACCGTAAAGGGTTCAAACATTAAATTTAAATTTCGATTTTATCACATTCAACAATTTATTACACCAAACCGCCACCAGATATTGAGTCAAATGTTACTCCTTGGACCTTGTGGAGGGCAGATCAACCTTATCCAGGTGTGTAATAAATTATCTTTGTGTCAGGTTACACGGAATTGGCTTCAAGCCGTAAAGGGATCAAACGTCTAATTTAAAATTCGATTTTATCACATTCAACAATTTATTACACCAGACCACCACCAGATATTGAGTCAAATGTTACTCGATGGACCTTGTGGAGGGCAGATCAACCTTATCCAGGTGTGTAATAAATTATCTTTGTGTCAGGTTACATGGAATTGGCTTCAAACCGTAAAGGGTTCAAACGTCTAATTTAAAATTCGATTTTATCACATTCAACAATTTATTACACCAGACCGCCACCAGATATTAAGTCAAATGTTACTCCTTGGACCTTGTGGAGGGCAGATCAATCTTATCCAGGTGTGTAATAAATTATCTTTGTGTCATAGGTTACACGGAATTGGCTCCAAACCGTAAAGGGTTCAAACATTTAATTTAAAGTTCGATTTTATCAGATTGATAAAATTGAAAGTGATAAACCGAATTTTCAATTAGACGTTTGAACCCTTTACGGTTTGGAGCCAATCCCGTGTAACCTGACACAAAGATAATTTATTACACACCTGGATAAGGTTGATCTGCCCTCCACAAGGTTCAAAGAGTAACATTTGACTCAATGTCTAGTGGCGGTCTGGTGTAATAAATTGTGGAAGGTGATAAAATCGAACTTTAAATTAGTTGTTTGAACCCTTTACGGTTTGGAGCCAATTCCGTGTAACCTGACACAAAGATAATTTATTACACACCTGGATAAGGTTGATCTGCCCTTCGCAAGGTCCAAGGAGTAACATTTGACTCAATATCTGGTGGCGGTTTAGTGTAATAATTTGCTGAAGGTGATAAAATCGAACTTTAAATTAGACGTTTTAACCCTTTACGGTTTGAAGCCAATCCCGTGTAACCTGACACAAAGATAATTTATTACACACCTGGATAAGGTTGATCTGCCCTCCGCAAGGTCCAAGGAGTAACATTTGACTCAATATCTGGTGGCGGTCTAGTGTAATAAATTGCTGAAGTTGATAAATCCGAACTTTAAATTAGACGTTTTAACCCTTTTCGGTTTGGAGCCAATCCCGTGTAACCTAACACAAAGATAATTTATTACACACCTGGATAAGATTGATCTGCCCTCCGCAAGGTCCAAGGAGTAACATTTGTTTCAATATCTAGTGGCGGTCTGGTGTAATAAATTGTGGAAGGTGATAAAATCGAACTTTAAATTAAATGTTTGAACTCTTTACGGTTTGGAGCCAATTCCGTGTAACCTGACACAAAGATAATTTATTACACACCTGGATAAGGTTGATTTGCCCTCTACAAGGTACAAAGAGTAACATTTGACTCAATATCTGGAGGCGGTCTGGTGTAATAAATTGTTGAAGGTGATAAAATCGAACTTAATATTAGATGTTTGAACCATTTACGGTTTGGAGCCAATTCCGTGTAACCTGACACAAAGATAATTTATTACACACCTGGATAAAGTTGATCTGCCTTTCACAAGGTCCAAGGAGTAACTTTTGACTCAATATCTGGTGGCGGTCTGGTGTAATAAATTGCTGAATGTGATAAAATCGAACTTTAAATTAGACGTTTTAACCCTTTACGGTTTGGAGCCATTCCCGTGTAACCTGACACAAAGATAATTTATTATACACCTGGATAAGGTTGATCTGCCCTCCACAAGGTCCAAGGAGTAACATTTGACTCAATATCTAGTGGCGGTCTGGTGTAATAAATTGTTGAAGGTGATAAAATCGAACTTTAAATTAAATGTTTGAACCTTTTACGGTTTGGAGCCAATTCCGTGTAATCTGACACAAAGATAATTTATTACACACCTGGATAAGGTTGATCTGCCCTCCACAATGTCCAAGGAGTAACATTTGACTCAATATCTGGTGGCGGTTTGTTGTAATAATTTATTAATATTGGTAAAATCGATGATTTTGTCATAAATAGTCGTTTGAGGTGAAATTTACCCTTAGTCACGATATAGGGTTGATCTTGAACTATTTAATCAATGTAATTAATTTGTAATAAATTCTGGTCGAAGAACCAACCCGATATCACAGCTACATCAAAAGTTACAATTTTGGCGGTGTAGGTTTAATTACAAGCTAAGCCGACCACTCGTTCCTCGAAAACGGTAACTGTAATAAAATCGGGATTTGTTGTAAAAAATTGTAATAAATGTGTAACAAATTATAGTACAGGTTTCATTGAGGCGGGCTAATATGGTCGGTGCAGGTTAAGAGCACTCAGTTTTTAGAAATCTGGTGTGGTGTATTCAATATCTATGTATACGTTCGTAGTAAAAGAAAGTCGAGTATTGGACGTGTTAGAGAATTGTTTCTAGATGTAATAATTGCCACTTTTGCTCCAAACAATAAAAGTGTTAATATTTTCTAGCACTAAATTTTAAAGCATTACTAAATCAATGCTTAATGAGTTGTATTTCGTTGGGAAATAAAATAATCTAGGCCAGTTTTGAATTTAGCTTTGCTTGTTTATGAATTTATCGTACCAAAAAGAAATTATTCATCATAGTTGGCTGATTTCTCTGGTAGTAATTGGATTCGATTTATTTAATGTTTTTTTTTTGTAAATTCACATAAATTTAGTTACTACTGGTAAAAAGGCCGAGTATGATGAATAATTATTGTTTGCTATATAGGAATTCTATAAAGAAACACAGCTAAATTCAAAACTGGTCCCGTTGTTGTAAATTTAGAAAACTTACCAAATAAATACCGCTGTTGTTTAGATTACCTGCCTATGTGGTTAACTTCATTGACATTGTAAATCAACTCAGAATACTAGCACTAAGTATATTTTGGCTTTCGTAGGATTTGACAAAAATTGTTTAGAGGCCCAAGTTCGCGTGGCCAAAATCCTCATTTTAACCAACCAATTTTCCGGGGGAAGGCCCAAGATACGTTGCTCTGTAGTTGTAACGACTAATTTTCCTATTTTTTTATTAGACAAAGAGAAACATGTCGGTCGGATAGGAGCGGAACGAAAAGAATTCAAGCGGAACAAATCTCCATAATACGTTTGTAACATTAATTTAGATATTTGGAATCATTCTGTGTCATTTGCCGTAATCTTAATATAAAGGTTTTAAATTCACAAGAAAATAAAAATATATTTGACGTATGTAAATGTATGTGTATAGGTAATGCAGATAAAATGCCGACTATAAGAAACTAGAGAGTGATTTACTACCAAGTACTCTTTTAAAAGTACAAAACAAATACTCTTTTGTAGGCTCTTCTCGCTTTATTCTCAGCTCAGAACGTGTGTCGTATTTATATTACAGTACAGTACACGATCCAATATTCTGGTTAAATTATTATGCAGAAAGAGCTTAACTTTTTTGGGCAGTCCGGATATGTTTCTATGTAGGACGGAGACGCAGGAAATAAATTTCAATTAGCTAATACTTGTGAATAATGGAGGTCAAACAATTATCACTTAAACAATGGCAAAGCGCATATGTTTTGCGGAATAACTATTATAATCTTATCTTATCTTGCTTTGATATACACATTTTTATTAGAAAAGTTACAATACATATGTGTGGAAATTATATACTTTGAGGTTTTAGATTGTGGTAAATAATAATATCTGTAACACTTGATGACAGTGCATAGTCATCGTTCCAATCACTAACCTATCGATCGATGCACACTAATGAGCGAAATGTCGGACTGCGGAAGAGCGTTTAAACATTTATCATTGACCAAAATACAATATATTTTTTACGCTATTTTCCGTAGGCACTTGGCGAAACACACTAATACTTAATAAACATATTTTACTAAACAATTGTTTTTCACTCCGATCCTTTATGGTTTATCAAAAATCCATAAGGAAGGCATTCCGATTAGACCAATAGTCGCGTATTGCAATGCTCCTGCCTGCAAGCTATGTAAGGGTTTCATAAACTTTTTCAATTGTCATACTAATTTCTTTTCTGCTTACTCGGTTAAAAACTCGGTAGAATTAATTAACAAAATTCAAGACGTCGACATTCCATTAAATTCAAAACTAGTTTCGTTTGACGTTGCCAGTCTTTTCACTTCTATTCCAATTAACACTTTGTCGCAAATAGTTTGTAATTACTTAGATGGGGATGTTGTAGATGAGGGCTTACATCGTGAATTGAAGTTAGTGTTTGAGACTTGTATTAAACAAAATTATTTCTGTTTTGATAATACATATTTCAAATTCGCTGATGGTCTACCCATGGGCTCCCCTCTGTCACCTTTGTTGGCTGAAATTTTCATGAATTTCTTCGAACAAATGATCATATCAAATAACAATCCTTATTTTCGTCATATAATCTTTTGGTATAGATATGTTGATGACATACTATGTCTATGGAATGGAACTGAAAGACTGTTAGACTCATTCCTTACTTGGTTAAATTCTCAATATCCCACCATTGATTTTACGTTAGAAAAAGAAGAAAATAAATGTATTAACTTTCTAGATATAACAATAACCAGGATTAATTCTTCTTTAGATTTCAAAATTTATCGGAAACCCACGTATACAGACGCTGTTATCCCTAGTTCTTCAAACCATCCCCTTAATATTAAAATGTCAGCTTTCCACTCACTCATAGATAAACTAATAAATATCCCTTTGACAAATTCAAATTATAACACAGAGCTTAATATATTTCTACAAATTGCAACGAATAACGGATATGCAACTAGGACTATATTAAAGTTATTGAATAAAAAGCTAAAGCGTAAAACTCTAACGGGTATTTATCCACCGGATAGTCCAACGCGGGAAAATTGGCGTCGCTTAGAGTTTATAGGAAAAACGAGCCAACGGATTAGCAACATCGTGTCCAATTATACCAATATTAGTTTTGCTTTTTATAATAATAACACAATAAAGAAAATGATTTTTAACAATAAACCTAGAGTTGATCGCCTTTCCAAATCTAGCGTTTATAGGACTAATTGCAATGATTGTAGTTTCTCCTATATTAGCCAGACTGGGCGCAATTTTGGAGTTAGAGCTAAAGAAAATTTATCTGGTTGCAATCAATCAACTTTCCATAACCATTTAACCTTAGGAAATCATACAGCTAGCTTGAACAATTTAGACATATTACATATACAACCTAAAGGCAGACGTTTAGATACCTTAGAGTCTTACGAAATTCGAAAATCAATATTTCTTAACCAAAATATCCTCAACGAAAAGAGAGAAATTCGTTTCTCACCAATTACAGACCCCGCCCTTTTCTATAATTTGACTAATAGGTCGGGTAATTATTCAATATACCTTGAATTTTGTTACTCAGCCGATGACTAATCGCACACCTGGGCGATCAATAGATTAATTTTTATTGCTTATTTTTTTCTCCCTCCTTTTGCATATATTTATTGCTTTTTTCTTTTATATATAAAATTTTTACTTTTACAAATCAGTAGATACTCCTGATGATGACCTAACAAGTCGAAATCGATCGAGTGATTTTTTAAACTTTTTGAACAAATTTATTAATTAAAATATTCAAAAATATAATTTTGCGAAATAAAAAACACTTGTTTAATAAAATGTGTTTATTAAGCAAAATACAATAGTTTAATTCTATTCAAATGAACTTACTTATAACCTTACCCGGCAACCCAATAAACAATTATATTGAGGCTCTATTTCATCGACTTGCAACCATCTATCAACGACAACGGTTTGATGGATAATTTCGAGTTGCAACCTATACCACCTGAAGTAGTATCGTTCATTGTTCCTTAGAAACGCAGCCTAACCAAAGACGGTTCATGAAACCAGCATTAAAGGTAGGCCACCGCAACTCTGTCGATTGGAGCGAACTGCCTACTTAAAAACACAGTCAACCCAAGGCAAGAAAAGCATCTATGTATATGTGAGAAACATCTTTGTCATCCGATATATTTAAATGTTGACGTAAATTAAATTGAATCGGCCTTCCACGCATGACCGCGAGAAACAATCGAAGATGAGTTATAGCACAGTTTCTCTATAAAGTAAAATGCAATAGGCCATTATTCCACCCGTCTAAAATTAGTGAAGCTATATATTCTTACCGTTATTCTCGCTACCTCGGCTACCTTTCGCGCATGTTGAAAAGCTGCAATATCCTTCACAGGCACATTTGTCGTCGTCTACAGTATATGAACGGTTAATGAAGAACCAATTGGTCCCCGTCTTAGATTTTTGACGTTACGTTGATATAACCAGTCTTTTCAAAAACACTCACCGCACAGCCACTGTTATTATTGATCTCACAGATTTTGTCCGTGAGTAGATTGGATTTTTGTAATACTTTTTAAACGTTAGCAACATGCTTTCTAAATGAAATAATTTATTCTCATTGTCTAACTCGGTTGTAAATCTCATCAGGTTTTACTTGTTGAACAGATCCCAATGTGTTAATATTACAGGTGGACGTTTCTCATTCCTACTTTCATCTAGAGAACTTACACAAGGTTCAATCGTGGGTCCTCTTCTGTTCGGCCATTTTATAAATGACTTTCAATCTGCATTAAAGTATAATCTCGTACATCTATCTGCAGATGATATTCGGCTAATCATATGTGTCTCTGAACTTAATCCGCTGCTAATCAGCCAATTTTAAATAGAGGTGCCACCAGTAAGTTAAGTTATTATTTTCTACAAGTATTTTATCAATCACTTCAACGACCTTCAGCCAATTCAATTAAAATCTAGGGCAATTCAGTCCTTAGTTATGCCGCTTATCAATTATGGTGCGGATTTGTACCCTGACCATATTTCAGCATATTACTTAACATTATTGGAATGATATTCGGGCGATATCTGAAGTTTAGTGTCTTACTTCTGTTCAAAGTTGTCAAATTGCACCCCAGCCTGTCTCTTTGTCCAACAAATTATAATTTGCTGCTTTCTCCACAACTAAATACCTACAAATCCTCTTTTAATACTCTTCTCTGCTCACTTCATACTCCCCTCTTTTCTCCTTAATACCATCACTGAGGGATCAGGAGTTTGCTGTCGGTAGTTTGTATTTCTGTGAATTTAACGTTTTAGAAATGTTAGATGACGATCTTGTTTTACCAGCACCAAGAACTTGTAATCTTTCGATTCAGAATAAAAACCCAATCAAATTGCGTCTTTCAAATCCAATATTTGAACTCTCTCACTAAACCGTTCTCTAATTTTGCAATGCTATTCTGCTATGTAATACTATTCTATTGAGAAGATTCATATATCACACAAATAATAAATTGTTGATACCTACTTTTCATATTCAAATTAGTACACTCGAGCACACTAACTCTTTGAAACACTCTTTGTTAACTCTACTTTCTTCTGCAATATATTCGAATAAAATGTGTTCATTCAATTGCGTTCCGTTCCAAATTTATTTTGATCATATATAACCAAATCTCCGTAGAATATCACATTTAACGTTTTTCCCTATATTCATTATACACAATCCCGAATTTTTATGTTTTTGCAATACCTTTTTCCAAAGGGGAAAGTTATTATTCTTTTTTAAAAGAAATTATGAGTTGTATTTTACCACGATTTCTCTAAACGGCTTTTCTTCATTTTCATTTTGCTAACTTTCAGAGGATAAATATTTAGGCTCTCTTGATCTTGGGAGAGTACCCACGCTGCTTCTTGTATATTGTAGAGTATTAACATTACCTCTTGGGTATATATACATATGTTTCCGCCGTTTTTATCAAAATTGGGCATTTATTGTGAAAGAACGGTAGGTTATGTTTTATTCAAAGTATTGTCCATCGCAAGCCACTATATATGTACTTTTAACCATTCGCAGCATACAAATACAATGTGGGGAGAACATCTTTTGAGGTTATCCATATTATGTGAAGTTCTGCTCAGCCAGGCCATGTGTCTTTGATCGAAGCAAGTGGTAATCAGACGAGGCACTGTCTAGTGAATACGGCGGGTGAGGTAAAACTTCCCAATCGATTGTTTCCAAGTATGTTTTGACCGGCGTCGCAACATGTGAACGAGCATTATCATGCAGGAGAATAATTTGGTCGTTTTACATGAAAAAAACGGCGTTCAAAATCTCTCAACTTCCAATAATTTTTTGTTCAATCAGTCCTAATGTTTTCGCTTTTCCGCTACATTTATCTTCAACATACAATTCACCGTTCTTAAACTTTTGAAACCACCCTCAACAACTTCTCTCACTTAAGGTAGCCTCATTATATGCCTTCAAGCAATCGATGCGCCTCTGCTGCAGATTTATTCAAACTAACAAAAATGCCCGCAAATGGCGCTTGTTCGACTCAAAACTCGTCATTTTTACAACAATAAAAATATATGATGCTGATACAAAATCACTAATATTTTAAGGTTGACAGGTTCAATTCTATGATATGAGGTTTACATCGGGCAATTTTAACCATAACTTACTGGTGACACCATCTTTTGTCGAACAGCGGAGAATTATTTCAAAAAATGAATTTGTTGTTAAAGCTTGAAGTCTTCTCTACTTTCTTAGTTAGTGTCTCTGCCTCAAGTGTTAGTTTTCGACGAAACAAGACACGGGTTTTATATATTATTTTTTAGAGCGCTGTATTATAGATTGGATTTACCAATTAAATCGTTGTAATCATCGCCGATTTGAAATATTTAATCCAGTATTAAAACGTCATGTTTATGGACAATGTCAGCTCTCCTGTCGAGGGAGATCCAATACAGGGGATAAAAGATTGGTATAAATAAATAACACAAAATTTCTGAATTGATTTTATTTTAAAACAATACAATTATTACATTCAAAAAATATTTCGATTACCTATTTATTCTTATAAATTTAGGTTACTTTTCCAATTCGATGACAAGTTAATAATATCATCGGCGAATTATTTATTATTTGAGGCTAATCGGATTGAAAAACGAAAAACTTGGTCAAATAGTTAATAAATTCTCGGTGAAAATATCGCCCCCCCCCCCCCCCCAAGTGGAAAGCAACCTTCTAATTATATGTTTTTCGGCTAAATAAATACGTATAATATTATAATAGGTAGTCCAAGGCGCGCCGTTCTCGAGTGGAAGACCATAACAAACATATTGACAAAATATCTAATATGTAGTTGGTGTACATACGATAATAGGACAACGAGATTAGCTCTCCGGGATTCGCAAGTAAAGCGAGACCATAATGCATTTATGAAACATAAAAAATATTATTTTTAATTAACACATTTACAAAAAAAAATGATCCAGTAACTGAATTTAAATTTGGAATGTATACTAGATTTTACTTAAACAATAATTTACTGGGTGAGTCGTTTTATTGTCGTTGCGGTCCGTGTGTTTTAAGGGTAGGTATGACTCTCCAGTAAAATTCTTAACCGTAATTCTTACCCAAAAATTAGGTATTATCAAAAAATTGGCCAAATTTAATTTATTCGTTTCATTATTTATAATTTCGAGTTG
This sequence comes from Nephrotoma flavescens, assembly GCA_932526605.1. Classification (NCBI taxonomy): domain Eukaryota; kingdom Metazoa; phylum Arthropoda; class Insecta; order Diptera; family Tipulidae; genus Nephrotoma; species Nephrotoma flavescens. The sequence goes on along the minus strand of OW052222.1, from coordinate 262,070,009 downwards.
AGATGTCTCGCACCTCGTACGAAATAATTGGAGTTATGGTTTATTCGTTAATATGAACTCTATTGCAATAAAAATAAACTTAACAAAAAATAAAAAATTAAACAACAAAAACTAATTAACGGTAATTACGAAATTAACGGTAATGATAAAAATAAGCTTGATCTCAGTTAAATGAGTGCTTAAATTGAGGATGAACCGACTCATTTTTTTGCAACTCCTATAATGGACAAAATGTAAAGAAAAATGTTGATAATATCCAAATATAAATTCAATGCGGCAAAGATGTATTCTTCCGGGCTAATTGAGTATTTGTGCGAGCCACCCATCATCAATTGTGTATCGTAAATCAAATAGATACAGAACAGTAACGCACCAAAAGAAGCGTAAATAAGCTTTATCGTGCGGCCCGGGAAAAATATCGAGATGAAACCGAACAATAATAAAATAATGAGTGCCACAAAAAGAATTCCACCCATTACGGTGAAATCCCATCGCGTCTGGAAGGCAAATATTGTCAGGCCAACACATACAGCAGCAGTTATAATCACAGCAAGCAAAACTTCCTCAGATTCATACATTCCCGCTACAGTAGCAACCAAAAATGATTGAGCCAATGTAAATATACCTAAAAATATAAAATTCATCGGTGATTGGCGACGAACAGTTTCACAGCAAGCCATTGGTATCAACGTTGCAAACGAGATTATAAATGCAATGATCCAAATGTAACTGTTTCGGAGGACCCATCTTTGTGTTGGCTCGTGTAGTACAAATAGGGCTATCATAGCACCAGTTAAAGCTAATTGAATCTTAAATGAGAAATATTGTTTAAAAAGATTTGTTATTTAGTTATTGCAAATGACAAATACTTACAGATAAAATCCCGTATACTTTTTTAATGAAACCTTTCCGAATACTTTCGTCAGTGAATCCAAATCCTTTAGCTTCCTCGTCTTCAGGATTTTCTGGATCTATATAACCAGTACCATAAGCCGGTTGAACTGGTGGAGGCGCATATCCAGATTGTGGCGGATAGCCTTGAGGTGGATATCCTCCAGGTGCTGGATATCCTCCAGGTGGTGGATATCCTCCAGGAGGGGCATATCCACCTGGAGGAGGTGCGTATCCCGGATTGAAACCAGGCTGCGCCGAAGGCCCATAAAATTCTTGCTTCGGATCTAAAACATTTAAAATAAGGAATTAATTCAAACCGAAGAATATCTGTATCTATACATCTGGCCTAAAAAACTTCATGCTAACCCAATAAAATGCCATTTAAATTACAGATAAAAGAGTATGAGAGTTGTTCGTCCAGTTCGTTCTATGTTTGTATACTGTATCATGAAGGTGAAATTCATGTTGATACTGTGTGCTGTGCATTTAAATATTAAGTGGCTTTTACCTAAATTAAAATAGATTAAGTAAATATCATTTTCAGCTATCAATCATATATTACTACAGTTTAACGTTGCTCTGCGCAAATTTAAATATTGTGTACGACAAATTGCGGCCCTGAAGCCCTTAGAAAATGATCTCGATCCAAAAAATTCAATGACCTACATCTATCAAAGATACCCACTTCCTACATACACTAAAGGAATTGTAAATATGCGCTTGCTACCGGAATAGCTCTCTACATTTTGTTAAAATTAATAGATATCTTGACAAATGACAAATAAGGCGAATTTCTGTAAATTAAAGATATAATCATTACATTCGTATTTTCAACGTGCTGAGACGTTTGCAAGCACGTTCAGGTAGAAATTTGTTGTGCCTTAGTATAAGAGTTTCGATCAAACAATCATCCAAAAATGTTTTATTTCTGTAAGAGGTAGACATTTCATTCGACGAGCCCATTTTTATTCAGCTAATGATATCATCGTCGTTGCAAATGACGTCAACAATGGAATTCCATGAAAAGATGCCCTTGAAATTGACGCTGACGCCTTACCGATGAAATAAAATATCACAATACCCACATAATTTAGAAAGATATCGGTCAAATTCAAGGTCCGTATATCTGCTACATTTCTCATATTAACAAGTTGTATCAAATTATAAATCACGATTATGACAAGTAGGATCAAAGCATGAGAATGAGCTAGGATATCAGAAGCTTGTCTCACGAGCGAGGATCTGAAATACCAAGTTCTAATAGTACTTTGGGGGGAAATCGCAACTAAAATCAGGCACTTAAGATATTATTCATTACATTTAGAGCGCAATATCAAATATATCTATTGGGAGGAAGACAGGTTCGATAACTTACCAATTCCAGCATAAAGTACAAAACAAGACCTTTCCAGAAATCTCCGTTTATAAAGGGATCCTTTGATTTGTTTAGAACATAATTTTTCATTGAACAATTGAATTTAAGCTTTGTGCAACTATTGCCTTTATTTAAAACGTTTACGATAAATAAATGTTAAAGCTTAACACACGCTATTTATGCTTTATGTAATTCGTATTTAGTCTTTGAGGTCTCATAACTACCGTTCCCATTTAAATTTCAACATTAATTTTATGGGTGCAAATCATGATACAATAATTTTCTCTTTATCAGATAAACTCACTAGAAATATATTGTCGCTAGTATACGAATTGTGGTGACCTTATATTTTTTCATTTTCGTTTGTTTTGTGCATATCCACACTAGGGTAACTTTAATCTGGTATTTTTTCGTTTCTTTCTCCTTTACCAATAAAATCGGTTTAATCAGCGCCGCAATTTTTTGATTTTATTGGTAAAGGGGAAAGAAACGAAAAAAATACCAGATAAAAGTTATCCTCAGCCTATGAATATTATATAAGAAGATAATAATTTTAGGTCACCGTTTTAGTTCATTTTTTGAACGTTTCATGGTGGGTTTATCTATAAGAAGAGAAAATAATTGTATCATGGGTGCAAATTATTCTAAATAGCATCTACATGTTCACAAACAATAAGTTATTATGGGTATGAGTAATTTTGCAGGTGAATTTTTTATACACTAAATTATCTTAGCATTTTTAAATCGTACTCTCTAAACATTTTTATTACCCAAGATAAAACTATTGACGTCTAGTGAACAAAGATAACATTAAACGTCAAAACGAAGTTTTAATTATTTTATATCCTTAATAACTCAAAAAATACAATCTCCAGGAACTTATATTCTTGCAAATACATTAAAGCCGTCTAGAAACGCACATAGACCTAAAAATCATATTGAAAAACAGTCGGAGTCGGGAGTTATTTGATATTAAAACCAAGATAGGGCAAGAAAAAAATATAAAACAAATCAAATGTTTGAAAAGAACATTACAACAGTCAAATAGTACTTTACTTCGTATGGTAAAGACCTGTACAATATAAGTCTTATGCTACCGTTGAATTTTGATTAATATTGTATACCCAGATCCTAAACCCTATAAAGGTTATTCTTTATTCTAAGTACAAAATCACGTTATTCTGTAATTATTATTTAGTTGAAGACGAAGTCTTCAACATTTAGCTCTTTCTGCACATGCCAATTAACAATATCTAATTATTATTACCTATCTTTTTTTGTTGTAATCTTTTTTATCGCTGAACTGTTTTCACTTTTGAATATTTTTATTTTAATAAACACATTTTTATTAATCACTTGTTTTTGTTTCGCAGAATATTTTTCAAAAAGTTTAAAAAATCACTCGATCGATTTCGACTTGTTAGGTCATCATCAGGAGTATCTACGTGATTAATAAAAATGTGTTTATTAAGTATAAGTGTGTTTCGCCAAGTGCCTACGGCAAATAGCGTAAAAAGTATTTTTATTTTATTTTTCACATTATCAGCATATTAAGTATGCTGATAATATGAAAAATAAAATAAAATTATTCAAAATATATAAGTATAATAATCGAATCTCGGAATTCGGAATCTTTTCTGTATTCGAGGGTTTGCCTTACTAGATGGATTAGCGTTTTAAGTAACGAACCTCATTTGGCCATCAAATTTAGTTAGTGCTGCGCGTTTTTCGAACTCCACGAGTTCCTCATCCAGTAATTTTTGATATACCTGTGACTATAAGTCTTCAATACTACCGAAAATTTATTAATCGAAACCATTTCTAGTTAATTGACTTAGGACTAGTTCTGGAGGGATGTTCTTGTTTTAACACTTGTTTTTTTACCTTGAGTTAAACTTTGTAAAATGTATGGGTTAATCTTTAGGATCGGTAACGCGTAGGAGGTGAGATTTGAATCAATTAGGTAACTGTTTCTTTAGAAATCGTATAAAAAATAAAAAAAATAATGTATAATGTAAATTTGTGAACTTATAAAAGTGGACTGTGGGTTGGATTTAAAATAGTCATTCAGTAAAGTCAATCATTCGAATATCTTACTCGAATATGAGCAATCGCTCATATTTTTCATAGTAAAATGGCGCTATAACAACTCGCAACTTATTGCTGTTCCCTCAAAAATATTTTTCAATGGAAATTCTGAAGATGTCGCTCCAAACGCTTATCGGGGTTTAACGGAAAATGATTTAAAAATATTTCGTATTGTTTAGGATATAGGTAAATTTGTTAGTTTAGTGTTTTGGAATACAAAATTGAAACGAATGAACAACACAATGTGAAAAATTTCATTTATGCTGTGTTATGCCCCACGTCGATTTTTTGATCTAAATTTCTAACTAACTAAATTGGTGGTTAGTTCATACCAATCGTTCAAAGATGGTACAAAACAAACCGCATTTGATGTTTAATTAAGATTTACTAGACAAACCTAAATTTAACATTCTACAAAACATTTCTAATCAGTAATTGATAAATCGAAACTAACTTTGCAGTATGACTTAAATATCGGGTAGATTTTGGTTTATAAATATTAGAGACATCTAACAATACCTGGGTGAACTAACGGTCAATTTAGTCAGTCGGAAATTTAGACAAAAAAAAAAATCAACGTCAGGCACACATCATTAGAATACTAGTGCTGCGCTCTTCAGATTTGTGGGTTTTTTTATACCATTTGCTTTAGTTATTGTGCGTGGTAATATGTTTGTGGGCGAAAGGTTACTGGAATCGGCTGGAAAAATATTTATAAATTATTGAATGAAAATATAACTTTGTGAAAGTTTATTATTCGCAGCCTGATTAAAAAACGAATATTTAGTTGTTTTATTTTATTTTAAATTATAAACAATACAATTAATTTTAATATATTTAAAAAATATATTACTTTTATTTATTTATGTATGTATTATAATATTTATGATAATGAATAACTAAATAATTTATAAAATAAATAAGTTGGTTATAATAGCATTACATTGCAACAATGGTCTAGGACGATTCAATGCTGCCTCTTTTGAGCTAGGGACCAAATAAAGCCTTTCAAAAATTACTAAATATTTTTTGGTGTTGCATAATTAGAAAGCGTTAGCTACCTTGACGTCCTAGGAGGATATTTTATACAGAATATTTTTAAATTACACACAATATAAATGAGATAGAAGTTTTTTTTTTTACATAAAGAGAATTAAAATTAGCGAGTTGTTCGCATTCAATTAATATTAATGGAATGCATATTAAATTTTATTAAAATCATTTAGGATGTGAGTCGTTTTATTGTCGTTCGATAAAGCGGGCGTTTGTTTTAAGGTTTGACTCGTTATAATAAAAAACAAAATATTTCATAAAACAACTTTATAATTAATGTTTAGAATTAGATATAAGATGATATTGAATACTTTACTTAATTTATTACATGTAAGAATACATATTAATAACTTGTATAACGAATGCAGACAGATCGACAAAATTTTGTTTTTACTACCTTTAAAATCAAAATATTATTCCACAATTTATTTATTTATCATGTACAATTAATCATATTTTGATATTGCAATTAAATTTAGAAGAGATTATTTGTAGTTCATAAGTTTAAATCAAATCTAAATAATTCTGATATGTAGGTAATGTAATCAAAATAGGATTTTCCGATAATAAAAACTATATTATGTATTTACAAAACATAAAAATATGATTAAAATAAAACTAAAAAATTAGGTAACAAAAATTAATTAATTAAAATTCAATTAATAATAATCATAGCAAAATAAAAATGGTTTAATTTAACATTTATACTGCTGAAGGCTCATTTCAATCACGCGCCACCCCTATAATTGTTAAAATGTAGAGGAAAATGTTCACAATGTCCAAGTATAGATTCAAAGCTGCAAATATATACTCTTCCGGACTAATCGAGTATTTATGCGAGCCACCCATCATCATCTGTGTATCGTAGATCAAATATATGCAGAATATTAATGCACCGACCGAAGCATAGATAAGTTTTATCGTTCGGCCTGGGAAGAATATCGCGATAATTCCGAACAGCATTAAAATAATAACAGCCACGAATAGAACCCCGCCCATAACGGTGAAATCCCATCGGGTTTGGAACGCAAATATCGTTAAACCAATGCAGACCGCAGCTGTTATTACGACAGCGAGCAAAACTTCTTCAGATTTATAAGTTCCCGAAACAGTGCCGAGCATAAATCCTTGTGCCATTGTGAATAGACCTAAAAATATGAAATTCATCGGTGATTTGCGTCTAACACTTTCACAGCAGACCATTGGAATCATAGTTGCGAATAGAACAATAAGTGCAATCCACCATAATGACGGATTTCTGCGTACCCATAAATTTGTTGGCTCATGTAGTAAAAATAATGCAATAAATCCTCCCGTTAATGACAATTGAATCTTAAACGAAATAAAATGTTTTGCTTAGTTAAGATAATCCTCAAATAACAAAATGATGTATACTTACAGCCAAAATACCGTACACCTTTTTAATGAATCCTTTTCGTATACTTTCATCTGTAAAACCAAATCCTTTAGCCTCGTCGCCACTAGGATTTTCTGGGTCTATATAACCAGTGCCATACGCCGGTTGTTGTGGAGGTGCAAATCCAGGTTGTGGTGGATAACCTCCTGGTGGTGGATATCCTCCTTGTGGTGGATATCCTCCTTGAGGTGGATAGCCCCCTTGTGGTGGATAACCACCGCCTTGTGGCGGATATCCAGCATTAAAACCGGGCTGTGGTGGTTGCCCATAGTAAGGTTGATTCGGATCTACAAAAATACCAAAGTAAAAATATTAGAATACGACCAAATTTTTATCAAACTGCACACACAACTAAATAAAATCAATTTTTATGCGTATCATGCAAACTTAGAAAAGATAATGTAAGTTAAAAATTGTAATGTGTGTAGTAGAAATAGCTGATTTGTGTAAAAAGTAAAACTTTAGTTTAATTACTTAGTCGATCTTGTTCAGCCATTTTGATGTTTAAAATATTCTCGAGACGTCGATATAAATGAACTTCACAATTACAAATTCAAATTAAAACTAAAATAACGATTGTAATATATATTATGGATCAGAACTCTCTCTCTCTCTCATTAAAACGTCAAAACATTACAAACACAGATTACCGACAATCAATTTAGTTGTATTTGTTAGATTATTTTCCTGTACACATTTACAATATTAAATCAATTTTGTTAGTAAATATGCCATGACGTTTCACATGCTTAACAAATAATATTGGTTAAGATGTGTTTCATTAGTAATACAACCAGAAATGTCGCAGGCAAATGTTACTGTCATTCTTGTAATGAATATTATTTCGTTTTGGACAACTGTCGAAAACAACATATTCAGGACTTTGAACAGCTCCCAAAGCAGTGGCCATAAGTCGGATAGGCAAATACCGATTGCAATATCATAAAGCAGTAAAGCACTAAGTACCAGCATGAACAAATTGTTAACAAACAAATATCTTACCTGGTAACCTGCGATATTCTTAATTTAAAATTTCGATTTTATAATACACTAGACACTTGAGCCACCAATAACATTTTTATTATTTCTTATAATTTTGAAACAAAACATTCAATTAACGTTCAACTAAACGTATAGAAACGTATAGAATATACGAGAAATTTTCGTCTATTTACCGGCTCTTCATGACTTGTGAAGTTGGGTATTTTGAAGCATGCATACAAACTTGTGAATCGACTTGTGAATCATTTATAGCTGTTGCTTAATTATTAGAAGAAAGTCGAATGTTTAATTGCACACATTCGAATTAAGAATGTGTTGTTACACAATTGCAGCAACCTCATTTTAAATTAAGATTATAGGGGATACGAACCTGTTTATTTTGATCACAAAGCGTCCCAGTTACAAATTTGGCATACATTTCTGTTTCTTACGTTTTTTCTCTAATTGTGCATGAAAAAGTAAAAAAATAATGGTTTATCTTTTTTGAAGGTATATATGTGACTATATATGACTAAATAACTAATTAATGGCACGTCACAATAATTTCTCAAATGAACGTTTGACGACAAGTGTGAGACATGTCATATATGAGTCATAACAAAACATGAGTGACATATCTTCGATGTTTCTCATATTACATCACTTGGTGACATTTCATGTACATCCTTTATCGGAACGCCATCGCAATTAATATTTTTATTTTTGTACGCGCTGTTAAAATTTTGTTTGTCCAATTGATAAGTAAACATTTTGTATTTTATTAGGAAAATTTTAAACAAATTCAACAAAAAAGCAAAACAGCAACCACTTGAAAACCAACACATGAGCCGAGAAAGATGATTGTAAGGGGTAGTTAAACATTATAAATTACTTTTTGATAAATAAATGTCGAATATTAGTCCGCATTTAAATGAAATGTTTTTATTTTATTGGACACATACATACAACAATTTATTTCAGACTTATCACTTATGATTCAGCTTAGATTATATCACATACAATTCATCTCAGACATGATAAGATTTGTTTACGATTTCTATAATATATTTCTCTAATATATTATACGAATATACAGATACTATATACGTCATCAACAAAATATTTTTTGCACGATAGGGTGACGGGATATTTCAAGACGTGCCGACAGGGGCATCTTTAAATCCAAGATCGGTGGCAGAATTGATGACGAAAATCAAAATATCTTTTCATTCAATAAAAATGTATAGCCAGTTAAAAATATGCATCATGAACAAAAGATGATGCCAATTTAGTTATTATTCCCGTATAAAATTCACCGTATGAAATACAAAAGTTACTGAGATGTAACGAGGAGTAATAACTTCCTTTCTTTGAAATGGTATGTGGTAGTCACCTACGTAGGCTTTTACAAACTCCATGATAATTCCCAACATTTGGGGAACAATATGACCAATACATTTTCGTATAATCTTGTGTTTATCTGCAGTAATATACATAATACTTCACTTCAGATAGGGCAGGAATTTGGATTTTTTCAAATTTCGCGATCCGTCTCAAAATGAACTTTTCCAAACAATCTGCTACCCTCCAACGATGTTTCATTGCCATCCATACATTAATTTTTGAAATATTTCACTAAAACTGAACAATTGTCAAAGAAACAGACCGACCTGACAAGTGAACCTAGAGCTTTACTTAGTAGGTAATTAATTTGTTTGGATTAAAAGACAGAACCTTTTGTCTTTTTTAAGAAAATGATTCTAAAAGATTTGTAATAGCCACGTAGAGGTAGGTTATACACGAACACAAGCAGAAGTGAGAAACCGTTCTCAAGATACTTCCACGACTTACATCTTTCATTTTCCTAGTACTGGAGTTTCTAGAACTAAATATCTTTTTCTCTCAAGTACATATATACATTACTTACTTCGAAATTATAAAATATTTTGTATTAACATTTCTTATGACGGGACTCGTAACAATACGGGTTACGATCTCAAAAACAAAGATGCACAAAAGCATCAAAGGGAACCCAACAGCCATATGTATGTTAGGAATATGTACACGAGACCTTTTAAATTGGATTAGTGATTTGTAGTAAAAACAAAGTTGCATGCTCGCATGAGAACAAAACAAAAGTAAAAAATTGAAAGCAATGAGAATATTGCCTGCGATTGTCTTCAAAAAACAAACATTTATTAATTTGAAAATTACATGAATAAATGAAATCCACCATCAGGTAATCAAAACCGTCCGATGTGTAATAATTTTTTTCCAATTCGTCGTAAACTCGAAAATTCCTGGTTATGTCAAAACAAATTTTTTCAAACAATTAAAAGTTCAACATAGGAAGAAAAATAATTGCAAAATGCAAAACTAATTAAGAAAAATAAATTTGAACCAATTTCAGGTCTTAAGATATATATTGGAAAATGTAAAATATCAGGCCGGATAGTCGAAAACATACTCAAATATCCCGGAGTCAAATTCATTTCTAAAAAAATAAAACTTTTCCTATATCCCCTACGAAAGGAGGGGTCGTTATATGTATGTAAACAAGTCGTAGGTACAGGCCCGGCGTTATTGGAGAATTTCGGTCAGCCCTCTGTAAACAGTCCAATCAAAAATCAATTACAAACTACATACACAACTACTGAAAGAAATTTTCTTTAATATTCGAAGGGGTTTGAACATGCGTAAGTGCTTATCCTTCGTGGTGAGTGGTAATTTTAAACAATTCTGTCAAATGTTTGCTATTTCTTATAAATTAGCGACAATTAAAAATACATATGTTCAAACAAATTTCCCGGTTCCGCCAGATCGGCATTTATTTTTTTTTTAATAACGCTGTTATGAAATAAAAATATATAACGAGATAATGAATTCAAAAAGTATAAAAGGGGTTGTCTGAAAACTTTCCGACCTAAACATGAAGATAGCAGCTCTCATCAACAAAAGTGGGGGAGTGTGTTTGCACATGCGTTGAAAAGCACTCGCCGAAATAGCCATTTTGAACGCGCAGTTGTTGTGTTTAACAATCGTTTAAGTGAGTTGATATGAGTGTTTTTGTAAAAAATTTAAAAAATCGAGTATCGAGCTGTCATTAAATATTTATTTTTGAAAGGTAATCAACGACGATTTTAACGCTTTGGCCGTACCAGCTTGGGTGATGATCCATGTTCGGGACGCCCAAAAACTCCAACCACTAACGATAACATCGCTAAAGTTCATCAAATGGTGTTAGACTACCGTCTAGTTAGTGAGAGAAAAGCTATGTATAAGTCCAAACAACGTGTTTATCACATATTGAATCAAAATTTAGGCAAGAGAAATCTGTTCGCCGCGTTTGCTCACTTTGGACCAGCAATGTGTTCGAATGAACATTTCCAATGCTCTGTTGACGCAGTTAAGGCAAAATAAATCAGTTTTAGCGCCGGCAAATTAATGTTGATGAAACTTGGATAAACCATTACACTCCAGAATCAAAAATTCTACGTATCATTTCTTGACTAGCTGAAGGCAGAAATTGCGGAAAACCAGCCACATGTGCGGAACAAAATCTTGCTCCACCAAGACAATACACCGTCTCACACCCCTTGCCATGGCGAAAATCCACGAATCATGGTTGCTTATACCTTCGACAGGCACAAAAATTATCGCGATAATCACTTATCACGATTTCAGTTTTAATTTTTGCGTTCGCGATCTTTAAATATTAGTAACACACTGCAAACGCGATTTTAAATTTCACCAAACTTCATTCGACATAACATTTGCATTCTGGCTGGTTCCATTTATTTGAAATCTGTTACAGTATTTAAAAGGAACACCAGCCAAAGTTTACTAGAAATTGTAAAACGTATTTGAAATAAAATTTCTGGCACACAAGTCTCTTTTTTGCATTTAATAGTTATTGAGTTTTTACAGCTAAATTGCGATTACCAAGTTATGAAACGCAATAATTCTGTTTTGCCGAAATCGTGTGTAGGCACGATATCGTAATAGCGCATTCGTAATTAGCTAGTTTGTATCTGTCGAGCGTATTAGGGCCTTTTCGAAACAGATACTTTTTTGCCACCATCTTAAATAAGTAAGCAAAATCGTCCAAATTGAACTGTCATACTTAATTTGACAGCAATATGAAAACATTGAGTGTTTTCAATGAAAAATTCTTCGACCAATATTTTATTCGTTATTTTCATTAATTAGCTTAGTGGAAAGTAAACAGTATAAAAACGAAATATTCTTTAAATATTTATGTTGATATGAATTTTAGATGGTTCAACCTTTTTATTACATATTTCAAATTTTACTTTAGGCATTCAAAAACGGGTTTACGAGTAGTCAGTGCTTATTGCCGCCATAACTTAAATATTTTAAATATCATATTTTCTTGCAAGAAAGAGACAGAAAATAAGTCACCTCCGCGGTATACATATTTGAATAAGTTAGGTTCTACAAATAAGCATTCGTTTCGAAAAAGGCCTTATATCGTGATTAAACAGTTACATAGTACAATCCTCCCCCAATTTTGCCATTGCGCCTATTCTGTAACGGATTCTAGTATAGTTTTCAAACCTCAATAGATAAGGACAGCAAAACCCAACACTTTACAATTAAGTTTACTGTATTACATAAATTATGATGACAAACGAGTATTTCACAACGAAATGAATCGTATTATCAGCAAAATTTCTAAGAACAAATACAAATCTAAAAATACCCAAAACAATAAACGAATACAACGAACAATTAGATATTTTGTTAAAATAACACAAGTGCATTTACAAACAACTACACATATATTTAATTTTGTACCGACTCGGAATTATTAGCGTGTAATACAATTTAAAATAATCTTAATTAGTCGAAAAACTATCACTTTAATACAAATACTGTTAACTCTATGAATACGTAACAAAAAACGATTATTTGTAATTTTATTTGATTACATTATGACTATATGAACAGACATATGAATGTAGTGTGTACATATGATACACTTGTATAGATATAGCCGGGGATTACATGACATAAGAGATAATATATACGTAAGCAATTAATCATTAAAACTGGAACGATATACTAATTTCCACAAACGCCTACTAAACTGTATGTTTATTTTGGTAAATAGTTCATGTTACGAAGTTCTTTGGTAAATGCTTCATATTCCACAAACGAAGTAGCGATTATATAATAGACGGTTTGTTAGAAGGCGCTACTTAATTTCGACGGATTATAATAAGGCACTAATTATATTTTCTCGTGACTCATTGAATGGGGAACTCGGGGAACTTGGGGAACTCTCGTGACTCATTGAATGGGGAAATCAGAATTTATATTATTATTCGTTAAAATGTTACACCGTTATCATTATGAGGCTAGGTTATTCGGTATTATCAGTCGGAAATCCATAAAAAATACGGCCGAAATTCGGAAGACATTTTTTTATTATTTTACACAACATAATAAAGTTTGCGATTATTTTATTTACTCAATTTCAGAATTAGTCGTAAAAAAATTATTTCATAAAATTACCGTAGGCGATTAACCGGCTGTACTTTTATGTACATACATGCACACAACAAGTAGATAATTTGATGACTCGAACCAATCAAAACATATAAATAAAAACACGTCTAACTATTAATATTTTGGATTACAGACATTTTTCTCTGGGAATAGTGAATCCGTTGTAGTAATCGTCAAGGTCACTCTGTGGTGATATATGCGGTCCCGTTTTGAGAAATTTACAACACAATCCCATATATCCAATTTGGAATTGTTGTACACCAACTTTTTCGCTGGTATAGAATAATTCTATTCTACCGGTTGTAAATTAGTTACGATTTGTAATAATATTCAATATTATTCGGTCATATTACTTTTTAATTAGATATATTTAGTTGTGTTTTCACGTTTTGTTTAACTTCAAAATGTAATTGTTTCCAACTAAAAAAAATAAGTAAATACAATTTTTTGTTGTTACTTTGAGCACAATATTTATTCTATTCCAGCATGGATTTAACCGGTACCAAAGTAACACCGTAATAAATTTCATAATTGTGACGTACTTTTTATCATATAGACTGATAATTATTGGTATTATTGATGGTTAGGTTGTAGTAAACACAGAGGGGAAATTAGATGGCTTGGTTCTTGTGTTGGATCTCCTTGCAACTATACAACATATGCCCGCACTGACCCATTGTGGCTATATCACATAGTAACTACGAGACTGCGACAGAATTTCCAATCGTAGCAACAGAACCTAGAGAATTATTAGGTATAAAAATAAGTCCCCGCTCTTCGACACAAGATAGTGCCACTAGTAAGGTATGGTTAATATTTCCCGATATAAAACGTCATATCCCAAGCTTGGACATCTGTCTACAAAATAACCTTAAACTATTTGCAATTATGTATCAACATCATAATTTTTTTCTTGTGAAAATGTCGTTTTAAGCGTCATGAGCGTCATTTGCGGGAACTTTTGATTTACTTCTTTAAATTGAAGAAATCTGCAGCTGAGGCGCAACATTGCTTGTAGAAGCATGAGGCGAAGAGTGAGTGAGAGAAGTTGTCGAGAGTGGTTTCAAAAGTTTAACCGTTTAAGACCCGGCGCGTATTCTTGAAATCGGTGGATATTTTCGTCTACGAATTATAATTTGCATTAAAATTCTGTATATTATTCGAATTTTTTGTCGGCTACTTTAATCGTTTTCTCAAATTTGCTTTAAGTTTCTATTATTTATTTCACTACTAAATAAAAATCGGTGGAAATTTCCGCCTGGGTAAAACAATGCGGATTTATTCACCGGTTTTTGTTTAGTAGTGAAATAAATAATAGAACACTTGCAAGCAAATTTGAAAAAACGATTAAGGTAGCCGGCGAAAATTCAAATGATATAAAGAATTCTAATGTAAATTATAATTAGTAGACGAAAATATCCACCGATTTCAAGAATACGTGCCCTGGGGGTACTGCAAACGCATTACAAACAACGTAAAACCATTTGTGGTGCAAACGCAAACAACAAAAATAAACTCCAACGCAGATAACAATAGCTTATATTTGATAGGTAACGGGATTCTCGCCTTTTTCTCATCGCTCCGTCACATTTATTTATTTTATTTTATCGACATAAATACGGTCTTACTTTGGTACCGGTTAAATTCATGCTGGAATAGAATAAATATTGTGCTCAAAGTAACAACCAAAAATTGTATTTACTTATTTTTATTAGTTGGGAATAATTACATTTTTAAGTTAAACAAAACGTGAAAACACAACTAAATATATCTAATTAAAAAGTAATATGACCGAATAATATTGAATATTATTACAAATCGTAACTAATTTACAACCGGTAGAATAGAATTATTCTATACCAGCAAAAAAGTTGGTTTAAAACAATTCCAATTTGGAATTACATATATGGGATTGTTGTTGTAAATTTCAAAGTAACACCGCAACAGTGCGATCGCGCGAATTTCAACAGTGCGATCGCGCTGCTTGGGGCTCAAACGGGTAAGCACTGTGAATTTGATGTCGAAGACAAATAATGTAGTGAAAGGCCGAAAGTATACGAAGAAGCGGAATTGGAAGCACATTAGAAGTAACTCAACAAGCAATTTCACATTGATTAAAATCATTGAGAATGATTCAAAAGCAAGGAAATTGCGTTTCATATGAACTGAAGGCGAGAGATGTTGAACGCCGATTTTTTTCTTGTAATATACTTTTCTATCAAAAAAAAAATGGCTCAATTTAAGTCCAAACCACACAAATGTGTGAGTAAAAAAACATAGCATGTAATGGCGTTTCTGATAAAAAAAATTCGCTTGATTTGTAGTACGACCAACACAATTATGTGTATATAGAGTTTTTTTTTGCGGACGAAAACGAGTTTAAAAGGAATACACAAACGTGTAAGTTGGTTCAAAACACATACAAAAATGAATTTCTGAAATGTCTTTTGCGTTCCCCACACAATTGTGGGCAGGCAGAATAAGGTATATGCTGCTTTTAAGAGACGATAGAAGCGCAACTTGTCCATAAGGAAAAGTGGTTATGTTTTTCTTTTATTTTCTTTTACGTTTAAAATATAATAATCATGAAAAATTGCAAGATTTTTGCATATTTACCATTCGCTATATCGCCGAAGTAAAAAAAAATGGGTTCTAAAAAAATCTGTGTGCGAGCGTGGTGTCAGGCAAACTAAATATCTGTAGCGTCCCTGCAGCCCAGGATTGTACGAGATCAAACTTCATATTTAAGCTTTTTAAGCAATCGGCCCATCGGAAATGGCAGCCTTCATAGTTTTTTCGTTTTTTCCAAAATTTTAAAATTTAAGGGGAAATGACGGTTTTTGGCAAAAAACTGTTTTTTAACAAAAATTTAACCTTTGTACAGCCCAGACGGATTGATGGATCGAAATTAAACATCATACTTAAGCTTCTACCATAAATTGGGAGGTCCCAGTGATGTTTGACCGAAATCGGTCCACAGAAGTGATAGCTTCCATTCACGAAAAACGATTAAAACAAAGATGGTAAATTAAATTTCAAACAAAATTAGTTTAGATCATTTCTTAAATTTTGCCGGAAACTAACGAGTTTTGATAAAAAAAAACATTTTTTCATCAAAATTTGGAACCTCACCTCTAAAACGACAAAGAATATAAAAAAACTGAATGATAAATTTTCAAGCAACAAGAGTTGACCTTAGTGGTTTTCTGAAATTTAAGCAGGGATAATGTTTTTTGATTACACGAGTTTTACCAAAAGCCCAGTAAGTGTAATTTTTCGCTTTAGAAAACAAGTGTGGTGTAACCGAGTTTTATATATATGTACATTCGTGGTAAAAAAAAGTCGGGAGTTGGCCACAACATATTTACCCCTTCATTTTTATATAAAGATCCAACCTTTTTCCTTAGTAATAAATTTACTAGATGTCTAGATATTATGTCTAGATATTTGCGTTAACAGGCGAATAAGTGGTGCCATAAGTAAGAGCGGTGAGAAGAGGATGATCGCTCTGGCAAAACATGTGACGCAACAATACATGAAATGGCTATAGATAAGAGAAATAATCGTATAAATCTAAAAGAACTGTACACATGTTCAAGATATACGATGACCACTTGGTATGTTGAAAATCAAGTGATAATGGGTACCCAGAATGCTCATATCGGTACAAAAACAAAAGCGTGTTAATAGTTGCAAACAGTTTTCGGTGTGATTTCGTACAAGAATTATTAACACTTTATTAATAGACGGGTCACTGGAAATGAGACTGGGGTTCATCATTATATCCGATTTGAAAAGTAACGGTACCACTAACAGGAAAATATATTGTCGAAAGCAGGCATATTATGCTGTGAATGTGAATAAATCATTTCCCTTAAAAGATTTAAGATCTGTTGATACCTCAACAAATTAAGGTCTTTCTCATATTTTTACAATATTAATGTCTGCCGGACCGACAAATCAATATAATTTTGGCGGAAAAGTAAAAATAATCTAAATATTTTGCAATTCATGGATTTAGGTTAAATTCGGATTTTTATTCGCATTTAAAAATAATTTCAAAATTATAGTAAAAACAACTTATAATTATCTACTTCTAGAGTTTTCTCCAAATCTTGGCCTAAAATCAAAACAAAATTGATATTACATAGTGCCTAATAACTGGCGAACAAAAAAATTGATTTTTTTTAAACCAACTTAATGGATTTATTGCCGCCAGAAATGTTTGCCGCCCTAGACTAGACAAAAAGCTTTATAACTTAAATTTATTTTGTTATTCATCTCGGAACAGTTTTGTTGGGGATACGGACGCAATTTTTCAGATATAATGTTAATATTATCAAATTACACAAAATTGATCGAGCACAATAAAAAGGATATGTAAATCGCTACTCGTTACGATTTAAGAAATACTATTTTGCCTAATAACTCAGATAAAATTTCGTCCTGTCTTTATTAAGAGCCTAAATAAAATGGTTTTCTTTTGATTATGTTATTATGAACTTTATACGATTTAGGATACAATACTATTGATTTTATAAAATTAAGATAACTTTGGGAGCAAATTGTTAATTTTATTGAAAAAGGTCATAATCGTTGGCATTGAATAATGCCTATTTGATGTTTCATGTTTTTTTTAATGGAGCAAAAAATCGCAAACAGACCGTGGCGCCGAATAGTTTTGTTCTGCAATATTTCGTATATTAGACTTATTGGCATTTTTCCAATTGAAGGGAAATATTATAAGCTTGAATGTTAAAAAGGGGAAAATTGTATTGATTTATTTTTAAGTGATTAAAGTCATTTGTTTTCTCAATAATAAGTCGTAATATTAAACGTATCGGTTTTCAATGATTTATTAAAATCATATAGAATTACATGTTCATTATGATCAATATATGATATACTTTCACCAGCAAAACTTGCAATTTAGAAATTTTGGAAAAAGTTATTTATTGAAGGAAAAAATATTCTAAATACAATTTTGTGTAAACAAGCTCCTTTAAATCCTCCTTTAAAAAATATAAACTACTTACGCCATTTTCTCGTAAATTTTTCATTTTATATTACTCGCGCGAGTGGCACTTATCATACTTCAGAATCATCAAGCCCGTTCCAACTTTACAACAGGCCGAGCTTGGCTTAACTGAAAATTACGTTCAGTTGATGTTTTTATTGTTGCTATTATCCATTTTATTTATCGTCTGAAAATTTGCTTATGGTCGGGCTATTTAGCCTAGCAATTAATTTTTATTCTCAATTGTAACGAATGGAAATTTATACAAATCAATATATAATATGTGGATCGAGGATTTGTTGCGATCAGTAACGTTAAGAATAATCCGATGTGATTCGATTCTTCTTTTTGGATGGGAAGACGTGTGAGGAAATCAAGATGAAGTTGCATACCGTTTATAAGGACCACGAGCCTTCGATAACTACTATCAGATATTGATTCGACGAATTCAAGAGTGGCCGGAAAATATGATCCACAAAATTCGTAATATCGTGTGAGCGAGACCAACGAATGAAGATCAAAGAGATTGCGATTGATGACTGTACATATCTTAGTGTAACGTGTAAAAAGTATCCTTCATGAAAAATTTGGCATGAGAAAGCCATCGACGAGATGGATGCCATGTTTTTCGCAGTGGAAGAAAAACGGAATCAATTGAAAACTTCGGATTCAATTTGGATATGTTAAGCGCAATCCGAAATCCTCCATTTTCTGTGGTGTTTCGTGACGAAATATCGATGCATCACTACATCGCCAGAAATGAAAGTCAAAACAGCAGGCTTTACCCGGCGAAGCTCCAAATAAAGTAGCGACGGTTTCACAGGCCGAAAAGGCCAGCTTCATCTTCTATTTGGAGAATAGACGGCCAATCAAGAGGCCGTACTATGCTGATTTATTACGCCATTCACTGAATTGATGAGAAAACGACTCGTTTGGTGGAAAAAAACACCATGATAATGCACCGACCCACTTGTATGTAATCGCCACAATAAACGATTTGGCGTATACCGTTCACGTCAAACGAGGAGGTCGGTTACCAACAGAAGAGAGGTTTGTTGTGGAGTTCAAATCATTTTATTGGAAGTCTTAAAAAACTTGGAATATTGGTGGTCTAAATGCATCGACCTGAAGGAGACTATGTCGAGAAATAAATAAAATTTTATAAATTAAATTAAATATAATTAGTTTTCTTCCCAAACTTAATAAGACTCGATCGATTAAGTAAACAAGAATAAACATTAACGATTTTTTTTTTTATTTACCTAGTGAGATTTGTCAATATTTTCTTGTGAAATTTGATATTATCAGTGACTCTCCGATCAGTGACTAATCAATCTTCTAATGACTCTAAAATCATAACTAACCCAGTTTAAATTTTTTCGGTAAATTTTTATCGAATACAGAATTTTAATACGACGAGCACTTCTTTATCAGTTCATGCATTTTGTCGCGGAAATATCCTATAAATTCAGCTGAAAGTTTAGATCGATTACTAAATTTTGCATTTTCTTATAAATTCGTTAGCCACAAATCTCAAACAAGCCAGAATATTGCAACAACTCTGGCAATTTTCCAAAACTTAATAAAATTATTTTTTTTGGAATATGAAACAACATTTGGCGCCTGTTAGTTGACGTGAATTTTTGATTATAATTTATTTCGCAACGTACATTATTGGTCATCATGTACAGCAAAGCAACTAGAAATAATTATATACGATAAAAATGATTAGATGTCACAATTGCTAAACACTTAGTTGTTTTTGAATTGATTTCGCATCATCGATTGTACTCGCTGTTATTAATTATTATTCTGTATGATTCATCGATTAAATTTAGTAATACAGTTGAAGATTTAAAGGTTAGACCAACCAACAATCATAATTAATTTCGCTTCAAAGAATCCACATAATGAACAAGGAAGAAATATGAATTAGAAGCAAATCAAAAAATTTTGCCCTAAAATTTTTGTTACGCATAGCAATTCGGCGTAAAAACATACAGAAAACAAACTGGCTAGAAATGCCCTTAACAAATCGAATTAACATATTCATTTTCTATTTTTACCGTACAATAAAAATCGATAGAATTTCCAACTAATTCAATCAAGTAAAATGTTCGGGGTTGCGGTCAAGTCGGTATTTACACACCCAATGCTTTGTCGTCAGATACCGAATGAAATGTGTGTTTAAAACGGATTTGTGTTAATAAGAAAATGAATGTGTTATGTATGGTTGATGTAAGAAACAAAACAAAAAAACACCTAAGTTACTACTGCTTAATATTCTAAAAATTGAGTACACAACCAAAGTTAACCGCCCAATAAAAGCACGTACATGGATATTGATCGGTCACCTCAGGGAGTATATTCGCATGCAACTTTAAAAAAAATTAAATAAAATTATAAATAATTCAAAACCTTGATAGTAATTAGGCGGCGGTGCACTGCCTTGCCAGGCCATAATTTTTCAATATGGATAAATTTAATTCAAATGCAACAAAAAATCTTCTTTTCCAAAGTCGCGATTTAAATAAGTGCTCTCGCGTACTTTTCGGCGGTGTATAATTTTCGATTTCGTAGAGTGCAAAAGTATTGTTTGCTTATAGATACACACTAGCACAATAAAATTAGTCTGGAAATTTTAAATATGGCACAGTAATTGCTGTATTAAGAATCATACTTAGAAATTCAAAATAATTAATTTAATAAAATATTAACTGTGATGGTTGACTGATGATAATCAATTAATTAATCAAAATATGCGTGACGTGTGGAAATATTTATAACCTGAAACAACTTCAATACATCGTTCTAAATACATAAAACGACCGTTCATAAAAGAACTGAATAACTGATAAAAATTATAGTTTAATATATTTTTAAACAAAATACAATTTTAAATAAAGCGGACTTCAATTAAATAACTTTAATTTTACAAAACTCATTGAACTGAAGGAAGCATATTACCGTTTGCTTTACAAAGATATAGATAAAGAGTACGAGAAATCGGAGGTGGAAAATTTTATCGGTTAGATTAGAAGCGGGACCAAAACAGAAAGGGCCCAGAGAGTGAAAAAGAGTAATATATGCATCATTCGTTCTATAGTTCTTCGTCGTCTTTAAAAGGTCCTTAAGTGGGTGACACTTAAGTTTTAAATCTATCCATAGATCCTGATAAAAAATTTACTTTATGAAGTTATATAAAGAAAGGTTTAAATACACCTAAATTTTACGGAAATTTAATACAAGGCATGCAGATATTTGCATTATTTGGGCATATGAGGGTTACAAATCGAATAAAATTTCCGAGCGATTTCCTTGATTCATTTCAAAATTCAAACCGCAAAATAAATATAATCTGATTATCATTGGGCTGTGTGTGAATCCAAGAAGCAATAACATAAATGTTTCTCGAAGATATAAAATAATCACACTTGGTTTTGCGATAAATATTTTGAATCTTGATTGAAAGTGATGTTTGTGGTAAACTGAAACAATTTATCTAAATGGATCACTAATCCAAATGGATGTTTCGAAAAATACTTGAACTGGTTTAGCAAAATTTCGTCTCGGAAATAAAATTCAATTCAGTTCAACGCACTACGAACAATGGAAAAATCTACTTGCCAATTCGAGTTTTTCTAGAATTTTTTACAGTATTCGTAAACCATGACAAAAAATATAGAAAAGCAAACATACTCTAAAAAATAATAGTCTTATAGCAAGTTCTTTCCAAACTAAATTTTGATCGTACTCTGTTACCCAAACAGCAAGCGACGTGGCTATGAACGCTTGGCCGCTACAAGCCTGTTATCCCTGTGGTAACTTTAGGGACATCTCTTGCTAAAAACTCATTAATGCCAATTCAAGATGGCGTCAACTAAGTGTGAAATAAATCGGTGTTTGGGAAAGGGATTGCATTGGCAGTCCTTGTTTTGATCTAAGATCAAAATTTAGTTTGGAAAGAACTTATTAATAATACATATTTACTATAATCAAGTTGGAATATAAAACAATCATCAATTTCTTTTACTAATGAGAAAATTTCAAAATTACAATTGAATTAACAATTAAATTAATTAAATAAATTCAAAATATTGAAGTATACATCTTAAGAGAATATAATTAAATAGCGCACTAAGATAATAACTATGCAATCACGTTTCGCTAAACAAAGATCTAACTATCAAGATCATATATATAGATTTCATGTCAGCAGTTTAGCAGACAATATATTATGGAGAGAGGAACAGGATGCATCCGTAGAATGTAACCTTTCATATGTAATACGAGCTAAACACACGAGGTAAACATACGTCAGGGTTGCATCGATGGTGACACAAATTATTGGATCTGACTACAAATAGGCGAATTTCTGTCTATTTGATTAACCATGAAGAGGAATGTACCTAGTTTTATAATTCAAAACCATGTAACTTCACCAAAATATTCAGGTCATTGTTAATACTATTAATAACGGCGTCTCAATACGAAAATGCCGCCCACAAACGCATTAACCCTCCCTGATAGGAATCTAATTACCTAACGACATACATCATCTAAGAAAGCACCTCCGATTTTTAAAGCCCTATTAAGGTTACAAACCTTAACAAATCATAGGTCTATTTAGAGGTGTGATATTCCTGGTTGGTTCGATCAAGAAGTCAGAAACTATCAGAGTTAAAGCGATGCCAATCCTACCTGCCCGATGCGTCTCATTGGCGCGAAAAGGAAGTTTCGGTTAATTTTATAGTTATCGAGTTCGTCATTTTAATCCAGATTTCATTGAGAAAAATGATAGAAGGCTCACTCTCACCTTATTAACATTTATGGTTGGTGTGTACGCGATCAAAAAATGATTCGCGGATCAAGCCAATCAAATCGTTGGAAACAACAAACACAAGTGTGTGAGTAAAAAACATAGTGTAATGGAGTTTTTGATAAAAAATATCACTTGTTTTAATTCAAAACCAACACAATTGTGTGTATGGTTATAGTGTTTTTTTGGTCAGAAATAAGTTTGAAAGGAATGCACAAGAATGTGTAAGTTGGTTCAAAACACATACAAAATTATATTTTTGACATGATTTTTTCGTCTTATCCACACAATTGTGTGGGCTCGTGGGAAAACAGATATATAATTTTGCTGTTTTCTGTAATTTTTATATGACTCACGTCAATGTCAAAAACAAACAAACAAAAGACGGCGCATTTTCATTATCGGCATTATAATTTGGTGTTTATATTTTGTCGTGCGTTATAGTGTTTATTTAAATTATGTAAATACATATTATAAATAATATTAATTTTTGTGTAATGTAAGAATTTGGCATACGCATTAAACACTATCGGCTGTTCCTCAGAATGTATAAAATCAACGTACAAAAACAAGAAATGCAAACTTCAAGTTTAATTTTATTTAATTTAATTGTCAGTCGTCACCACAGCCAAACACAATACACAAATTTAAATGACAAATAAAACGTGAAGTAAAATAGCTTAATGTTTAGAGCAATAGCTTTTGTTAGTAACTTCATAGTGTGATCAAACATTTTTGATCGCATACGTGAACCTGCCTTTATAGATCTAAAATACAAAAATACAAAATCAACTAATGAACCGAAGCGACTTTTAGTATAGTATCGTTTTGAAGCGAAACTTCAGTCAGCAACGTCAGCTCTTCCAACTTTAAAAGAATGATAAAATCATAGCACCGGTCATGTACCAAATATCTTTAACAAACACGGAGTTTTATTCATATTTAAAAAATTGATTTATCATTTAAAGAAAGGTTTGCCAGACACCTCAAACAGAACAATCCACTTTTAGCTAAATACCCTCTGCTCATAGCGTCTTTACATTGCTCCGCCTTGTCGAGAAGATGCTGTCTAGTAATCGTACTTTTGTAAGCAATAAATGACCAGAATCACTGAACACTGCGTTTGCAGCTTCCGAGGTGGGCGTTGCATGGCTCAGATTGTACTATTTTTTCAAAGTATGTACTTATTAGGTTAGGTTGGAGCACAGACAGAAGGATTACAGTCAGGTTCACATCCTTTGCCGTCTCATGCTAAAGAAAGTGTCTACGATTACCTCGAAAATGTTTTAAATAAAATTCCCCAACATGATATAGACTGTTTTGGGTATCTTCAACGCTCAAGTCAGCAATGCAGATAGATTCATCGTGGCCATCGGTCCAGACTCCATACACCTAGCGTCAAATTAAACGTCAAATTAAATGGCTGGGAACATATCAATGACCAAATTGGGCAAAATTGTCAGTTTCCAGCTTAATCATCATCCATATACGGCCACAGTTAAAACCGGCAACAAACTAATACAACATAAACTAAAAACAAACAGAGACATATTGCAACTCGAAAGCGGTATTTACAAACTAATATGTAATAATAGTCCAAAATTTTACTTAGGCCAAACTGGAAGATCGTTCGTAATTCGGTTCAAAGAACATACCGATGAAACCACGAACACACAAGTTCAACACATATTTAAATCTAATTACGCATATCATATTATGACGGAGAAACATAAATACACTGACATTCATAATAATTTAAAAGTATTATACAACCATGCTACACGATAATTTGATTTCTGGATTCAAACTACTGCGCAATAGATTTTTATTTTTAATTTAAACCCTTATTTTAAATTAAAACACCAAATTTTTTTGTCTTGTTTTATTCTGTTCTCTCGAAAATAAAATTTAAACAAAAATCTACATCTCAAAAATGTCCTTAATTTTTTTTATTTTCATTTCTATTTTTTCATTTCGAATTCACGGACAAAAATTTTATGTCGCACCTGCATCATAAAATTTTTGTCCGTGAATCCAAAATGAAAAAATAGAAATGAAAATAAAAAAAATTTAGGACATTTTTGAGATGTAGATTTTTGTTTAAATTTTATTTTCGAGAGAACAGAATAAAACAAGACAAAAATATTTGGTGTTTTAATTTAAAATAAGGGTTTAAATTAAAAATAAAAATCTATTGCGCAGTAGTTTGAATCCAGAAACCAAATTATCGTGTAGCATGGTTGATATAGATTAAAAAAGGGGAACTTGATGGATTTGTTGGAAGAGTTTGAAATTTACAAACACAGACATAACCCATTTTTATTAAATGACTCAATACCAAGGTAAATAAAATATTTGACCTAATAATCGAAAATTACCTGTCGAAAACTCGAGATCATACCCAGAGAGTAACGTAGTTTAAAATAAGTTGACAAAGATATAGTGAACACTCAAAACCAGTCCTTCATAAAACGAACAAATGTCTTAAACATTTTTTAATTTTTAGACTTTATATATCACAAAAATGAAAGTTTATTAACTGTTTTTATTTATTTAAAAAGTGTATTAAATAAAAATAGACATTTGATTGTTACACAATTAATGTGTATACACATTAATTAAAGTTGTTGTTTTAATTATTTGTTGATTAAATTCTGTGATATAAGCCACGGCGAAAAACGATAAGTAATAATGAATTACCATTATTATAGTACTTTAATCATCATGTATGGTCTCGTCCAGCACTTTGGGTAAAACTAAATTAAAACCTTAAAACCTCACCCTTGCTACATAATCCAACTTCTTAAGGCTTTAACGTCGATTTAGCAGTTGAATAATGGTTACATTTGGAAGGTAAGGCAGAGCGGTTACCTCAAGACAATCCTCCGATTTCATTGAAAGGAGTAAAGACCAAAATCCATTAATTGAAGTTTAATTTGATTGACCACCGAACATATTCACCAGAACGCATATTTTGATCCAGAATTGGGAGACGAAACCACAAATTTGTGTATACGTATACGACGTATAATACACAATTTTGAATAAGTGTGCTGTCATGTGTTACACGTATTATACGTCGTATACGTATACACAAATTTGTTGTGGTTTCGTCTTCCATTTCTGGATCAAAATAGGCGTTCAGATCTAGGCCTCAGTTACTATTTCCTGTTTAGTTGACAGTTTGAACCGAAGAACAAACATTTTCACCACGAGAAGGACATCACAATCATAGACGACCTTTTGGCAGAACAAGACGTTAACTACTCTTTGGACGGGTTAAAGACTAAAAATTTGTCAAAAAATGGACATACAAGTTGCTATAACGCGCTTATTCCTTTGCAAATGCTTGTCTGGACTCATTCTGATGGGTCATTTTCTTGCATTTTATTGAAAATACCAATCGGGGTTCACGTAAGGTTTGTTTCATTTTGTTCCGTTTAACATGTATATTTTTCAACACATGAAAGAATGATTACAATTTTCATACAAAAAAACTTATTGAGCAAACCTTACTTTAAACAAATAAGCAGTGGAGCCTAACTATTGAATGCAACAACAAAAGATAAAAGAATAGTAAAATTTTTATCCATTTTTCTTCTTTTGTCTACTATAGGAAAATGATAGCCCTCGAAAATGAACGTCGAATTCAATAGTTAGGCCCAGCTTTTAGTCGCAGGAGTAGAATACAAATTGTATATGATTCTGACCACACATTTCTGAGACGGAAATATCGTGATAAATATAGTTTTAAAACTATGGATTATGTGTACCCTTCTAACAAGACTAATGATTTATAGGCTCTTACACGGCTTCTCCACCTGCTATCTGAATACTAATTTCAATCTACTTTCTCTTTCTATCAAAATTTGCCAAGATGGAGTCTTGTGTGGTAAACTTGCTATAATTTTACGTTTAGAAATCATTATTTTGTCGATAGTCTAGACTACTAGTCATTTGAATAACTACTTAAATGTCAGTACTGTCAGTATTGAAATAGAAGAAACGTCAAAATATGCATGTTATATACAAGCTATCTAGTTCTGCCGACATACCATGTATTCATAGCATACAAATAGCATATAAATATTATTGCGAGTTTCCACTTGCCATTTGAGCGAAATTTTCTAGCATTACTAGAAAGCAATAGCAGGTGGAGAGTGCATGTTATAGGCCTATGTGATAAGGCCACGTTTAACGTTGGAAAAATTAATTTAACTGGAAAAATAATAAAATGATTGTGTTACTTAAAGTTAAAAATTTAGATGTATTTCCATCTTATATAATTATAGATATTATAATTAAGTAAGATGGATTGCACAAATTATTACCCAAAACAAAGTAATTATTTAACTAACGTCCTTACAGCCGGATTCCAAGAGACACAGTACTTTAGTAAAAATTGAAGAAACTGTGTAATGACTTGTAGCCTTAAATTGTATTTTGTGAACGGATTCTTTGCTTCCGATCGATTTTCTGTACTTTTGGAAAATCGATACATATGCTAATTGGGCCAGACAACCAACTACATAAAACTGCAGATATTAATCTCTACACTGACATGTACGGTGGGTAAAGATGGTCACAGTTGTGTTTATTAAAATCACCGGCCGTAATCGTAATCACTGCAGCACTTAAAAACGTACAAGTTGATTCGTTATCATGGTTGGAAAAATTTGTTGGTGGAATTGTATGACATCAATACAACAGACTACTGTGCAAATATCGCGAAAACAATATTTTTGATGAACTTTTCAGAGAATACAATAATAAATGATAAACCTAAAAAATCAATTTCGAACGTTGTTGCTATGTTGTTTCTTTGGCGATGTTAGCGAAAAGGGTCACTGAAAACACCTCAGTCGGATATCCAAAGTATTTTGAATGAAGCCCACCAACTACAATACCGTAATTTGTATTAGAATAAAATAAAATTGAAAACAAAATGTTGTGCGCTAATTGCGAAGACAAACTGGCGCCAGCCGAATCCTCACCGACACTGTACATACATGCAATCTTGTAACGGCATTACTCATTGCTTTTATAAATTACGGTTGGCATTAAAGCCGTATACATACGTCGGATAAAAATCCGGGATTTTTCTATCCCATCGTTTTACCCAATTACATCACGTAAATTATACAACAGACACGCCTCTTTTCATACAAAAGAGTTGAAAAAAATTGAAAAAAAATCTCGGATGTAAAAATCCCGGATTTCCATCCGACGTATGTATACGGCTTAAACGGTATTATTAAAGTAAATCAAAATAATTTTTATACGTTCTTATCATTAATACGCGATAAGATTGCACATGACGATAATAATAGGCTTAAGTTTTCCACAATATCCCGTCACATTTTGATTAAAAAACAAGTAAACCATCTCAATTAATAAATAAATTAACAAAATTGGCTTACCGTTCATTAGTTATGTTTTTATAATATTCCACCTATTGTTTCCGTCTATAATTCGACCTGCAAATACAAACATAACAAAAATTTGTGCATTAGATAATTTCTAATTTTGAGCATTGGGTGTTTTAAAAAAAGTGTTGCGTCGTAAAACAGACGCATTTTTTTAAGATGATCGAATGAAAATGAAGGCCATTTTTATTGTTTAGAAATCAATATTTTTGGTGTTAAAAAATGTTGTATTTACAATTAATATGATGAAGGTATTAGAAATCACATGTTTTCTATTCCTTATTTTTCATTATAGCTTTTCGAGGAAATTCCAAAACAACAACAATGTATGAAGAAAATATGTAATTTCTACCAAGCATCCACAATTCCACACTCACCTTGGGCCAAAATACAAAATAAACACGCACACTACAATTACAATCCAAACAACACAATAAATTAATTCCTTCTCGGATTAATAATTAATACCACAAATATTTTATTATAGATTCCTTAATTGCGAATTTTGCTAATAAATTTACACTAATTATTTGCCACACAAACGAATAGCTATATCCTTTGGAAATTATACAATAAAAAATTTTCACAATGACTCCGTCGAATGAACAGAAAACGATAATGAAAGCGAATCGAATATTCCCGTATGTTTTTACGAAATTTGACATTTTGTTAAATTCTAGTACATACCAAAATAATATTGAGCTATTTGAGGTTGTGCTAAAATAATTTTGAACTGTTTCTATAATGTTTTAATACACCAACGAAAGGTGGCGGCACAAACAACACAAACAATCTTATTATAATTCCTCATACGCGGAATACTTCTTAACCGGAATAAATCCGTATGACGGAATATTTAGTATATTTTCTGTTTTAAAATTATAGTAAATTGTTTCACTGTACAATAATGTGTTTTACATATTATTTTATATGTAAAATACGTAAAAATCTATTGCACATTTATAAAGTTTAAAGTATGAGCCACTCTTTAGCGCAAACAAAATATTTCATAGAAAGACAGGGGTTTTGTACGGCCGATAAAATACTACTCAAATACAAGGTGGCCCTGGTTATTTAGAAAAATAGGATGTCTATGCATTTGGGTGTTTCTGGAAATGTTGTTGTCTATTTGCTTTTGTCGGTGATTAAGATTCGTACAAATTTTCATCATTGAACAGGAGAAGGATGAATACACAACAATCCTCTCTACCATTACCACTAGTACAATAATATTTATTCAAATTGCTAACAAAATATCGAACCACCTTGGAGGGAAAATCCTCAAAAAATGTGTTCCGAAGATATCGTAGGGTCGGCAATACATCAGGAAGTGCATATCCAGCCAATAATGGGTTGATTTTGTATATCAACTCGATCGAGCCAGCAGGTTCTCTCCAGCTTGGGTAGTCTACATCGATGGAAGGTTTTATTGGGCCGAATGATTTAGCGTGCATAGAGTATCATTATCGATTTTTGTTTCGCCGGCGCCCTCCTCATTTTTTAGATAAATAATCAGTTTTTATATTCAGATTAATGATTGACTTCATTGAATCCTAGCCAGGTCCCAGAACTGCTGAATGAGGCATACTGGTATGCCCGGGGGATATTCTCGTTCCTTCAAATTTTACCATTTCTACTGCGCTGTTCCAATGCGGTCACCCAAATTTGTATTAATCTAAGCATAGGGTATTAAATTGTTTTATTTTCGCACAATATTCATGTTCTTAAATTCTTTTCAAATATAACATTTTTACACCAAATCTGCGGTGTAAACACAGTTCATAAAAAAACACAATGTGCAGAGTAAAATATACGAAAGCGAGCTTTCCTCATCGATTACGATCGGTGATGTTAATAAACACAACCAAGACCCTTTGTGCAGAGTTCAGCGCAGACCCACCTTCCATGTCAGTGTACAGAATGACATGGAACTAGCCTGCAATATGCAGGTGGTATACTGTAATTGTGTGAAATGGTGGTCTGTGCGTGAATGATAGAGGGGTATTAATTAACCTTCAAAGGACATTAAATCCACTGGACAATTAATACTTCCTTTAAAAAAAAAAATAGATGGCTAAGTAGACCACTTTGCAAAAAAGTGTTTCAGCAACAACCAGCCGATGTACGTTGTAGAGGAAGACATCAACTGCGTTACCGAGTCGACGTCGAACAAGTCCTATACGTATAATAAATAGGATGTCGAAATTAAGGGCGGAGGAAGCCACCATGGGATGTGATAGCGAAAGATAGAAATGATAACGTTTAGAATAATTAAAATTAGCATTCAGGATACATAACCTAAACAATTATCACCTTGAAGTAAATGAATCAGGTTTGGTTTCGTATTTTTTCCTACTACATATTCCGTTTTCCCAGTACTTTTTGTTAAACGCCTTTTACACTAAGTGCTCTGCATGCAATATTTACTGTACGATATTTTTTTTTCTAATGTTAAAACTTACCTTACTTTTAGCTCCCAAAATAATTTTTAAACTTTATGTTAGGGTAGATGATCGTCTAGCAACCAATTTTACCAAGGAAATATGAATTTCAAATTATGTTTTTCAAAAAAATTTTGGCTAGTAAATTGCTTGTTTGCTACCTGATCGAGTATCTACTCCATTTTCTTAGAGTATGTTTGGATTCAAACGTATCCAAGTGTGCCGAGATTGGCAATCAGAAAAAATATTGTACAGCTAATTTTACGTCTAATTTGCATTTTTCACTAAAATTACAAAATCTCTTTAGGCGATAACTCAAAGCGATTTACAGGATTTTTCTGATTTAAGGATCCGTAAAAGATTTTTAGTACACATACGATTTTTAACTTATGTATTTCGATTGTAAATTTTAAAAATATGGTTTGCGTAAAGTTATATTTCTCAGCTGGTTGAAGAGTTTTTTTTATTAAGAAATATTTTCCCGACCTCGTGTTAGGAATTTCAAAGATAGAGTTTACTTATACCAAAATATCTAATGTTATAAAGAGTAACGAAACAAAGGAAAATTTTGTATCAAAAATGCGTGGGTTATGCAATTTAAATGAGTTATATAATACACTTACATTTTTATTTACCATGTTATCATTTTCTATTAATAGTTACGAGTACGGCATATTCGTTTCGATACAAATAAACTAGAAAAGCGATGTATGTATAAGTGTATTGTATAAAATTTTTGCTCTGTTTCGTTACTCTTTATAAACTTAGATGTGGTGCCGCTTCTGTATGCAACACATGTGGTGCCGCTTCTGTATGCAAATTTGTTCTTGTGATTTCCCTTGATATTCCAAATGCGCACCTGCAAACAATTAGAATAAAAAAAGAGCGTGTAAAAACGCCTAAAAAATTTGTCAAAATTCGAGACGTACGTCGTACTCGTAATTCTTGCATAATCAGGCTTAATTTAACAGATTTCTTGTACCTACCTGATAGGTAGCTCGGTTGGGTTCAGCGTTGGCCACAATAATAACGGTAATAAATTAAATATTTTTTTTTTCATAAATTGTTTTCTCTTTTTATTAATAAAATCGGTTATACACAACTTTTTGTTTTTATTTTTTAATTTTTTTTGTGTTAAATTAATATACATATATGTATATTTAAAAATAATAATTAATAATAATAATAACCAATATATTTTATATATAATAATTTATAATTAATTTAATCATAATATAATATTGTAGTTTTTTGTAATTATTGTTTCTTGGTATAATTTAATTTTTTTTATTTTATAAAAAAAAATCATGTATAATTTTTATTAATTAATTAAGGTAAAATTATTTGTTTTAGTATATAATAATTAATAAATATTTATATAAAAACATAAAAATAAGACTAGATATGAGTAATTTTAATATAATAAAAAAATGTTTTTTTGATTATAAATTAATTAAACATTGGTTGAAGATTACTTTAGTCGCTGTCGCTGATGGTGTCATAATTGTTGCACCAAACAACACAATTATTTTGTGTATTAATTAAAAAACATTAATTAACATAATTATTGATGATTGTTGATTAATTAATTTTTTTGATTTCGTGCCTGAAGTACTGTAAATATTTTGTATGATGATTTTATTGCGTTAATTAAAATTATTGGTGACGACAAAAAATTTGTTCAGATGTTTTTGATTTGATTTTGATAATGTGATAACATACGATACTATTATTTATAAATATTTAAAAACTATAATTTAATTAAAATCATTTTCACTTGTAAAATTAGTATTTTTTTTTTTTGCTAATAGTTGTTCTTTATTTAGTTTCTAATTATTATTTTTTTCAATATCCAATAGTTCAAGAATTCTTATTAAAGCCCAAATTATTGACATATAATTTTTGGTGTATTTTATACTTTTTGTTTTAATTTAATTTTATCTTTTAGTTTTTAATTAATTAGTCAATGAGCGCTACATTTTGGAGTTGAGTTGTATTTAGTACGCAGGTGAGTTTCATGGTTTGGTGTATGATTCATTATTCATCATTTGTACGGTTACGGAATAGTTAAAATCCGTGTTATGGCTAATAAAATCAATTCTATATCATGGTTTGATAAAAATGTCTAAAACCAAATTAAAATATTAAATATTATTGGTGTGTGTGTGTGTGTGTGTACAGTTAT
Source organism: Nephrotoma flavescens (assembly GCA_932526605.1). Classification (NCBI taxonomy): domain Eukaryota; kingdom Metazoa; phylum Arthropoda; class Insecta; order Diptera; family Tipulidae; genus Nephrotoma; species Nephrotoma flavescens. The sequence goes on along the minus strand of OW052222.1, from coordinate 262,036,781 downwards.
ACACTATTATGCTGCTAAATATAAATTCAATTCCATTGTTATGTGTTAGAATTTGAATATGCATGATCGCTAAGTACGGCTAGGGTTTAAAGTTAAGTACAGTAAATGGTATTTTAATATTTTTGTTTGAAAATTTTAAACGATTGATTTGGTTTGGATAAATATTTCTTAGACTTGAACGAATCGCACCGAGGCTCTAAAACAGCTCTATGTTTTTAAAATGAGATACTTTGTCTGTTAGGTATCGTACATACATCGCAAGCAACGCCAAATTTTGACTTGTTGTCCTCCTAAAAGAGATAACCCTTGTATTCTGCTCGAAATATGGCATAACAGGTATCATAAAAGGAATCAGCTCGACTTGTTTACCAATTCAAAAAACCCTAAGTGGTTTTAAATTCTTAGTTAAAATATGACACAAATTTTGTTCAATTTATGATCAATGAATTAGGGCTGTGAAGACAACCTGTATTCAAAGCTCCGTGGCCAAAAACCTGGTACCTGAAAACCGCAAAGGCTGAATAGCTGGTTACAAAGTGAATGGAATCGTCATCCTTTTTAAGGCGGTAAGTCATAGAAATAAACAACGAGTGTCGAGCAAGCCTGATTCGATGTAAATGAATTTTAAAAAGGCTCGTGACTCGTTAACAATAGCGACCGAATTTCTGAACTAAGATTGTTCTTCAGAAATAAAAAGAAAACAATCCATTATGACACTCGGTCTCAACTTGAATAAACTAATCGTTGCAATTTTGGATCATTAGTAACTACCGGAAGAATGGAAGACCGCACTCAACGGTCCTCTCCATAAGGCAAAAGCCGTATACCAACATCTAACTGCATTCAACAGTTCGAGCGTAATTTTTGGATATTCAGATGATATCGTGCTTCTAGGTTCAAGATTAAATTATTTCAAGGTTAGTTTAGCACTAAACGGTGTGTTGGACAATGTTTTTGAAGAGTATGACATAATACCTATTACATTGATCCCTAACGTATAAGATAGCTATATAGGTTGCATCCAACAAACAAAACCCCTCGCGAACGAACAATAAATGATCCACCAACAACTAGCCGGGATACCGGGAGAAGTATAGAGGTCAATGCTGATGGAAAATCCGTTCATCGTATCGATATTTAAATGCTCAAATAATGTATACCCAAACTGGTTTGTTTCTTTAATAAATTTGAGTAGCAAAATTTTCTATAATTCACTTATTTTGCTTTACTTATATTGCCCTATTGGCCGTATGTGTAAAATTAATTAATTAGTTTTTTAATTTTCATTATTTCTGCTCCTAAACATTACATATTATAACGATCATTAATTTTGGGCACATTAAATTTTTATTGATTTGCCATCTAGGGACAGTAAAAGAAACTCAAATTAAATGGTCATTACGGCGTAAAAACAAAAAAAAATTTTCGCTTCACGTATTTTTCAATCGATCAAAATTTTAAATATTTTTAAACAAAATTTTCCAAGTGAATTAATACCTCGATTTTATGTTCCTTAACACCCTGATGCAAGAATTTTCTGGGGTAAAGTATTAAAAAAAAATTGAATTGTACCCTTCCAAAAAAACGACTGTTGATCACATTTTATGGCCAAACAACGGATTTTAGTAAACATTGTTTTCATGACAAGTTGAGTACAGTTAAGTGTGAAAAGTAGTTCGAAGGAATTTGTGGCCACGAGCCTAATACAGGAAAAGAGCTAAACTCCACATATACACCCTGCCTTTCTCCGCTCAAAACAGCTAGCAAAAAAGATTCCATCGTAATAAAACATGTGCTGAAATCAATGATAATCCCTGGACATTATCAACAAAAATTGCACCACTTATAAAAATTATCGACCATACAGACATGATTTACTAGACTCAACACAATAGTCATTCTAAAAATTGCGCTGGTGTACTCATGAAGGCAAAATTATTTCAATAAACTATGTGATCTCATAATCGACGATTATTTGGGGAGAAACAGAAACTGGTCGTGGATCTAATTTTAGGTTGAAAAAATGTCCAATTGCCTTAGAACATGATGGCTGATGATCAGAAGCTGGATCGATAGATGGGACAAATATTTAATCTCAGCAAATAACATCTCAGTAATTTTTCAGTAAACCTGATTTTACCACTGAAAAAGTGGTAAAGACGATAATTTTAACTGTGCAGTTTTGATTTAACCATAATATCCAAACCAAATCCTCCGAAAAAATATTTAATTTAATTAATAAAATTATTTTGTTATTTATATAAAGCGCGTGAAATTTTGTTCGGTGTTTTTTTTAATTTTTAAATTTAGTAAATTTTATATTTAATTTAAATTCTATTAATTTATTGTATTTTCATTTTTAATTAATTAATTAATTTGTTTTTAATTAAATATAATTTTAATATATAATTTTTAATTTGTAATTTTATTGTATTATTTTTAAATAATTAATATAATCATAATAATTATAATTAAAAATTGTGTTTGTTGATAAATTCTTTTTTTTTAAATTAATAATCATATAATAATATTAATTAATAAATAAGCGTTTTTAGTAAATAATTTGTTTTTTTTTTGGGATAAATATAATAATATAATACACAATATATTTATTTATGTATTTATATGTTTTTGAAATTACTATTTTTTGTTTTTTTAGAAATTTTGGTATATATATTTATATTAATATTTAATTAATTAATAATTAATTAGTGTTTTGTGGTTGTTTAGAATATTGTTTTCTCCAAATGTTTATACGGAATTTGGAAAAGAAAATTTGAGCTAAATATATAATTTTTATTTTATTAATTAATTTTATTATTTAAATCTTTTTATTATTTTCATAAATTAATTAATTTTTTATTGTTTTATAATTTTTAAGGTATACTAGGTAAGGGAGGACGATGATTTGAGTTTCGGTGATAGATTGATTATAAAGGAAATGTGCATTAAAATTATATCGAAAGAAATCCTAGGCCACCAAAGTGTAGTTTTCGGGGTCTAAGAAAACCTAATTTCTCAAACATCCTAATAAACTCTAATATAGAGTTTACTAAATAATTTTAAATTGGATAATAAACAATTAAAAAATATATTATTCTATCGTGACACAAGTAACCACTGTCGCGACAGTTTGATGTGAAAATAAAAAATAACGAATAAATTTATAATTTTATTAAAAATCTCAACAAATATAATTAAATTTTCAACAAATAATAAAAATTGCATTACGATTGACTTAATGAATGGCGTTCGTCCGTCTATAGTAAACGTAGGTGTCCAGAAAAAAAATTAGGTAATTCAAAAAGTTACTTCAAACGGATGCACATTTCTTTTACTTTGAACAATAATTATTAATTAAGCGTAATATAATAATAATTTTTTCTTAAAAGGATGATTAATTAACAGAAAAGAAAATATATATTTATATATATGTAAAACAACAACAAAATATTTAAACGGTGGGCATTTTGGTTTCACTATTACAAATTATTGTTGAGGAATTTTGGATAACTGCTACACTAGATTCTAGGCTACGGGCGCATATGTTAAACCAGTTGCAATTTTTTACAATTACACAACCATTTAATAATCCGTGCATTTCGTTCAATAATCGAAGGTGGCTCTGACGGCCGATACATAGCCGTATTCGTTTGCGTTGTAGTTTCCGTACTATCCGGTAGCCGATTTGAATCGACTGTCGAGACATCCGAAAAGAATACGGGCGATGATTGATCCGAATCATTATCGCTACTATTGTAGTTGGATTTCGGGGCAATGTACTGGTCGAATGATTCGTCATTGAGGCCAAGACGATCAAAGAATCGTTCCAACTGCGACATACTTTCCGATTTTAAGCGCTTCTCAAGTTTATTCGATTCCATGAGCGGCAGTGTTCGGTTCCAATATCGATCGCTTATATCACTTTTTGAACGTAAAATCGGTCGTCGATCATCGTCCGTATCACGTGTTGAATTTGAGTATCGTCCGCGGTGTTTAAATCGTAGACACTTTTGCCGTTTGAATGTGCCGAGGGGTGGGCTTAGTTCCGATGGATCTGGCGGTGTTATCGGTGGTTCTGGTATTGGAGGCGGTGGTGGTACAATTTTACCCGATTTCGAATAATATTTACGTGGACTATCGTCGTAATACCGCTGTTTTGCTTTATCTTCGTAATTATCTTGGAACGCTTCGGGTACCTCAGGCGTGGTGAAATTAAGCAGGCATTCAGCATCCTTTTGCAACTTAGCACGACACTCAACACAATCATATCGATAATTTGAACCTGTAACCCCGTAATTATTGTAATAAGAATTACCACTGTGCTGCGTCGAGGATCCACTGTCCCGCCGAAAATCGGCCGTATTGTTTACACCTCCTACACCGGTCATAACCAATGGTTCCTTTTGTTTGCAGCACGGTTCACTGCGATGCGTATAGTGACCCGACGAACCGCCCGAATCCCGATTAAATGAGCTGCCAGATTTATTCGAACGATTTCCACGACTACAGCAACTAAGCACCTCGCTATGCGGCGAGTGTCGACTAATTTGCGAATGTAAGTCAGGCAGTGATTTATGACTGTTGATATTGTAGGATGGTGAATACTCTGATGGATCCTTCACAGCAGTTTGAGAATGAGAATATGAACGTTGATATCCATATCTGGAATAACTAACACCCGTTAGAATATCTTGCTGTATTAAATCAAGTATTATTTATAGCTTACCGATTATTAGCACCATTTTGTTCTGTCGAACGATCAACTTCTGCGTACTCGGCGGGTGGTGATATCGTGCCATAATCATCGGTCAATGCTAGACTATCATCAATTCCGTACGAATATAGATCATCATCGGAGGCGGGATGTGGTGGCAGTGATTGCGGTGATAAAAATGCACTAGGAAAGAAAACTGACACGTCACTCTGCTCTGAGTGGACAGTTAACTCCTGGCTCAGTAATTTTGGTGATGGATATTGAAATGTATCATATTTAATCGGGGACTCAGTCGAATACTTAATCGAGTCCGGTGTTATTGTTTCCTTACTGTCGCCGGTGTTCAGTAATTTTCGAAGTTTGGTTTGCAGAAGATCCGAACTTGATGATGCACTACGACGATTTGCAGAACGATGATGGGGTAAAGTTCTTGATGGGGATACTATATCTGCTAAATACAAAATAAAATTATAAGGATACAAAGGGAGACATATATTTGTTTTAAATTACTTACAAGAAGCACTATTACGGATAAAATTTAATTGTTGTTGTCGATCACGAACAGTTTCCGATTTAACGTAATACTGTTTGGTTTCAGCTAAAAGCTCCACAGCCGATTTTCGTTTTGAATGATGCGATATCCTTTGATTTTGTGCTAGCAATAAATGATGATGTTGTTGTTGGTGTTGATGTTGCTGATGGTGCTGCTGCTGTTGTTGTTGTTGTAATTGTATTTGGTGTTGTATTTGTTGTTGTGATGATGGGGTTAAATATGATGATGGCGGAATTATAATATTTGTGCATTGGGCCTGATGTATACCACCCGATATAAATGGTGTTGATTGTTGCAATGACAAGGCGGAAGGTATATGCGAGGATGCGTTTGATTTACTAGCTGGTGAACTACTACTAACTAACATGCGGCTGTGATGCCGGGGGCTGCCACCGTACACAGCTGTTGCCATTTTTGTTTTACTCGTGCTGTATTTACTGCTCACTATGGGTCATGATTTTTTTAAATCTGCAATGAAAAATAACAAGAAAAAACACTTAGCAAATCAAAAAAATTATTTTAACCGGCATAACAAAAACCAATTATTGTACTACCTCCATCCAAAACAACTATCGCATGTGAACTAAAAATTATGTATTATAGAAAAAAGTGATTTGCATATCCACGCAATTTTTTGTGTAAGTTGTCGTGTAACCCAAAACTATTTGAAAAACTTTACATACAATAAAATAAAAATTCGATGCTTTAACAAAATTGCAAAAAAGTCTTGAGTATCGCAAAAAATTTGATCGCAGCCTACACTCGACACACAAAATTGCACAATATAAATTTACTGAGTACACCAAAAATACATAAAAGCAATATTCACATTTCACAGACGTACTTCACAGTCACACAACCATCTAGCCAGTTTGAATATAAAATCGAAACTAAGCTCAAACAAAATAAAATCCAAAACGGAATTGAGATTTTTTGAAATATGATCGTTTTTATTATACGATCGGGTGTTTCCGTGCAGTTAATTATTAAATTTGATTCGTTTTAGAGATGGAACATGGAACTTAATAATCGACCTGTTATTAGTCGGTTCACGTGATTATTTGTTTGAGAAGCCAATCAAGCACTAAATCGTTCAGTTCACTCTGGGGATGATTTTTGTACACGATAATGAAATATTATTGTCATCTTTCAAAAGTGAATGCCTTATGAACATGACACTTATATTAAACCGTATTTATATTCATATGTTACCTTGAAAAACCACCATACCGATATTGTCTATAGGCTATCGTCACACCAAAGTAAAAACACATGAGCTAAATATAGTTGGACAAACATAATACAAGCAAATATCCATACATCATCATCATCATCATCATCATCACACATATACCGTATCGTAGTCATTGACATTATTTGTATTTGGCTTTATTATATTCAAAATAAGTTGCTCACTCCAAACTAAGCACATCCGACCGAATACAGAAGGTTGAATTTGAATACCGAGTTAATCGCAGTATAGATAGAACAAAACAAATTATCTTTGGTGTTAATAAATTTTGTCCGGAAACATCTCATATTACTCGACATATACCACTATGCCCGTAATTTGGTGGTAATCCTCATCATCATAATAAACATACGACACAGCACACATTGTCTTTTGCAAATTATTTAAGTCATTATGTACGTCTGAAACGTAAAATAAGAGGATTTTGAATATGTCGTAATGAGATTAATGTACGAGTAACAAAAACAAAAAACTAATGAGTCTTTTCGTCTTCTTATTTGTTAGCATCTTAGACGTCACAATACTCGTGTAATGTTAAACAATAAATTAACGTTACTTAATAGTATTTTGTATGGGTAGGTAAAAGGATTTACTGTAATTAGTTTAAATATATAGGACGTAAACGTAATATATATTTCTGCGAGGGGCGTTTAAAACGCGTCTGGCACATCACTCCCCAAAAAATGTGCTATGATTCATATCCCAGTGGGAAATTAAATGTGCGCTTAGATAAAAAATTTGGACCATGTTTGAAATAGTTGGGTTGTTGTAAAAATCTGAAACTATATTGTAAAACATATGAAATATGTGTGAACCTAATGAAGATGAAATTAACACATGTGCATGATAATTGATAAGTTTCAAGTGTCTCTGCATCAACATGTGGTCAAATATGCAACTTTATCAATGCAGTGTTTGGCAACCTATCTTATTTAAGAAACGAAACCAAGCAATTTATAATTTGCATTCACCTCTTAACATGACGTGTCTGACATCTAGTGACCTAGTGTCTGACAGCTGTTCGAACATTATTCAAAACGAATTTCCTTTTACTTCTAAAATGTCTATAAAATAAAAAAAAAATACTTTGAGTATTTGATGCGCGCACAAGGCTTATTTACACATGGCAATGGATGAAGAAAGTTCACTGATGCAAACAATCAGTATACGCATAGAGGACTGTACAAGGTCCGGAAAGTCATTTTTGGTGTAATAACGGCACCAAATATATGGCAAATGCAACTTCGACGACATCATCGAGGCGGGTCGTACAAACTTCGCCGGTATAATTTACACCTGAATAAAGAAAAATGCAAATTATTCAGAGAATCGGTGAGAAAAATGCAGATAAAACCAAAGCAATAAGCCGAAAGATGGGTCGGAAGTGCATCAGTTCATTGGAATGGTTGCATTTTACAACAATTTCTGTAGATTATATTTGGGATGCAGCATGTCAACGAGCGGTTGATGATAATCATGCACAATCAAAATGGTTGGAAGTTATTCGCATGAAAAGAATTACAAGCTTTTATACCATCAGATCACTACGAAGCGTTCGCATCTTTTGGTTTACCATGAATAGTTGTAACAGTCAACGGTTCAAATTTTACATGGAAGGAGTTTCACGACCAAATCTCCAGAAAAACTAGATGAACACTCACAAACATTCCTGACAGCAGTTAGAAGGTACGGCAAATTCGTAAAACAACTGAAAGACCATCGTGGGCCATTGGAATTGTTGTGCAACGACGTAAAGTTCGAAGGGAAAAAGTGCTACGACAAACTTGGCGTTAAAACATGACGACCCGAAGAAGAAAATTATCTCAGCGGCGGATGCCTTGAGCTATGGCATGAGGCAATATTGATGCACGAACTCAAGTCATTTACGAAGACTGAGAAAAACTATTCCCAGATCCAGTGGGAGGCTTTGGCTTTGATATTCGCTCTGAAAATGTTTCATCGATATATCCACGGTCACAAGTTCTTTAGACCGAATATAAACAGCTGTTGGCGATTTTTGAACCGAAGAAAGTTATTCCAGTGAACAGGGCCAGCCGTTTGCAGCGATACGAGTTTTGCTTATACTTATACGGAAGAAAGTTGAATCAAAGGTTGCGTTTAATATGGCGATCGCATTGTTGTTCGAAGTCGCTAGTGTTAACGCATTTTTCCAAGCTGCACAAGGCCACCCAGGAGTTACCCGCCTGCAGCTTTTCATACGATGGAAAGTGTATTGGCCATTGATTGTCGAAGACGTAGAAAAACTGTTAAGACTCTGTGGCCATTGCGCTTTAAACGCGAAACCTCCAACCAAGTACACGTTGCAGTCATGACCAATACCAAAAGGTCCATGGTCAAGAGTGCACATCGATTTTGCAGGACCAAATGGTTCTTGGTGATCATTCACGCACGTTTAGCAAATGGCCAACATTTTTTAGATGCAATCAACAACGGCCGAAACGATGAACGACCGCTTAGAAGACGTTTTTTCCCGCCAGGGACTCTGCGACACCGTCTTTTCGGATAACGATCCCCAATTTGGGTCAGAGAAATTTTGGGGGGACCCCGGAGAGCGGGTTAAATAAGCTAGATGGGGTAAAGTGTAATGCCGATCAAATTTTACAACTATTTTTTCACCATGGCGCAAAGTGGAAAGAGTCATCACGTAGAGGTCAATTGTTATTGTTATAAAATATTTATTTAAATTAATTTTTATTACTAAAATTTTATTTAATTAATTTATATGAATTTTTAATTATTTATTATTATTATTTTATTATTATATTTATTAAAATATTTAATTTAATTGAATTAAATTTAAATTAAATTTTTATTTATTTTTCTCCGCCATGTACAACGATGGATAGTGTGCAACATGTGGTCGCGACTATAATATGTAGTACCGCTTGTGCATCGAATTGCTCGGACGGCTGGTTGAGGTGAATCAATTTGAGTCCAAACCACACAAATGTGTGAGTAAAAAAACATAGTATGTAATGGCGTTATTGATAAAAAATGTCTTACCCACACAATTGTGTGGGCTGGTAGGTTAAGGGATATGGGAAAAATGGTTTCACCAAAACACATTTTTTTATCATGAGAATGAAAATTTATTTTAAAATATTTTGTGTAACGAAAACGCGGTTTTCTAAATCCCGGTTTGGTATCAAAAATCTCGATTTTGAGGGAATCCCGGTTTGAATTTTTAAAATTTGACATGTGGGAAAATGGGACTCTTAAATGATTTTTTGACAAAATTCAAAAATGTGTTTACGATAAAGTTCTAGAAAATGGCTAATAGGGATGGAATTTGGCCAATTCTTAACATACTTTGTTGAAATTCGACACGTGAAATAGTTTTTCTGGGATCGATATAAAATATTGCATTTCAAAATGTTACAATTACAAAATGTTGCAAGTACAAAATGGTGCTATTATGTTTCTTTTTAGTAGGTAGGGACGCAGTGCGACATGTTTCCTGATCTCGGCTCCTACGTCCCCCAAGTTCAAATCTAAAGCCTCTCGGAGGGCTAAGCAGGGGTCCGATAAACTAGCACCGACTCCACGAAACCGACTCCCGCCTCTGACTTCGCAGCCTTGGTTTTTTCTAGTAAATTTTTGGACAAGATATTTTATTCTTATGTTAAAATGTTATTAAGTCCGACCGCCCCGAAGTTTTTTTTTTAACAAAAAAGAAAGTATTAATTTCTCCAATACACCCATTCACCTACTCACACAACTACAGTGTACCACCTGCACATTGCAAGCTCCATGTACATTGACATGGAAGTTGGGTCCGCGCTGAGTTCTACACTCCAACAGAGGGTCTTAATTGTGTTTATTAACTTCACCGATTGAAATCGATGAAGAAAATTCGCTTTTGCATCCTGCTACTGCTGGGATTCGAATCCAGTACCTCCCGGTCCAAGTGCCGAAGCTTTAACCACTGCACCACTTGTCCGGTAATAAAAATATTTTGTTCAAAATCAAGACTTTAGAACTAGAAGAAAAAAAAACTGGATTTTGAAAACCGGGATTTTGAAAACCAGGATTTCATAGTACACCCTTTCTATTCATGTTTTGAAAAATCCAAAATCAACGCGTAACAAAATCAATGTCAAGAAGTATCTGCCATGGGCATGAATTTGATAGGTGTGCGTTAAACATGAGCATTATTGATTGTTGTTCAAATTTAAATTTGTTTTCCTGAAAATATTTGTACATCGCTTGACTTGCAATCCTTATTCTGGCAGCCGTTTCAATTAAGGCTTCTTCAATGTTAATCATATAAAAACAACGTCGGTCATTACCGACGTGTCCCACTGTAGGTCAATTAAAGCTTCGGTAATAACCGACGTGTCTGCGAAAGGGTTAACCAGATTGTTATGTATTAAGATTGTGGTGTTGAGTTGGCAATTCACGATTCCATATGTGTGGGTTGTTGGGTTTCGTTGTAGGAATGGTGTGGAATGGTGGAACGTCAAGGGTAGAATAAGAGGGAGAGAGAAGTGATCCGGGGTAGAGGTCGGACATGAATAAAGTTAAGAGAATGAATAAATGTTAAGAAGCAAACATTTAAGTGTTTTAATTTAAGTTATAATAACAAGAGAAAAAATTTAAAGATAAAATAGTAAAAAAGATTGAGACAAGCCATAGTAGAAAACGACGAAAGTGATAAATTTTTTTTTGTGAAATTAAAAAATGGCGGCTGGAAAAAACTATGTGGGCATGCTTGAAACATACACAATGGGGGATGGTTTTGGGAGTTATTTAGACCGAATAGAAAATTACATCGAAATAAATGAGTTAGAATATGATAAAATTAAAATTTTGTTGTTAAACAAGTTAATTGGACCGGACGCGAGACCGAAGCTCACAAAAGCATGTAAGTTTTGTTAATGAGGAAATAAATAGATTTAATTTTGAAAATTGATGGTGATTCAAGTGCAGAGGCAAATAGTATTTCAATAAAAAATAATGGCATACGGTTGATAGAAAAAATTCAAACAATGAATTCGCAAGATCAAATAAATTTGCGGGTTCCTAAAGTAGAGGTTATTCAGCTCAAGATTAAAAATTCAGTAACAGGTGGATTTACTTTTATCGGTGTTAACCGGGAGTAAAATTAATGTAAGGGGACAGATTAGAGTGAATGTGCAAGTAAATAATCAAAGTGATAGATTTCTAGTAGATGTGGGGATTATAAATACAGAGAAAAGTATTTATCCTTTTTGTATGGGCGTAACTGGTTAGACGTTATCAAACCGGGGCGGAGGCGGTCTTTCCAAGTGAATAGTGTGAACCTTGGTGAAGCATATCGGACCGGGGGATTTAAGCAAGCCTATTAAAGAGTTTGTAATATACAGTTGGAAGAAAATGTTAGGCCGATTTTCAGTAAATCTTATACATCACCCTTTAGTATGCGCGAAAAAATGGACCGAGAATTGGAGAAAATGGAAAAAGAGGATATCAATATTCCCATTACTCTTTCAGATTGGGCATCTTCGATAGTGGTGGTGACAAAGCCTAATCAAGAAATCCGAATATGTATGGATTGTTCGAAAACTATAAATAAACATGTTTGTTCGCAGCATTATCCTATTCCAGTCGTAGATGAGGTATTAGCAAGTTTAGGGGGAAATAAATATTTTGCTTCTATAGATTTGAAAGGCGTGCATACCCATTGAGGTTATCAGAAAGTTCTCAAAGTTTGGTGACAATTAACACTCGTAAGAGATTGTTTAAATACAAGAGATTACTATTTGGTTTTAAACCAGCAGCATCGATGTTTCAATCAGTCATATTTGTTCGATTTGCTTTGGTCGTATTTGTCGACTCGCTTATTGTTTTCGTTAGCTGTTGATGCATTTACTCTTTTGTACGTACAGCTACAGACTGATGAATGATGAATTAGCGATGAGTTTGCAAGATGTTATAATTATTGGAAATGGTTACCCAGCGTTACTAAGAGGAGATGCGGGTTGCTAAATTATCTTGTGCTAATCGAAGTACAATTCGACAGGAGAAAATTAAAACCCATGCGAACCAAATGAAAAAGCGATTCACTTTCCTCGATGACGGCGGAAACCAGCAGCAAGACTGGACGTTTCGGATTTACCATTGGAACCGGAAGTTTTGTCCCAACTGAAAACAGAATCACAGGACAGGTCTTTGGGTAGGTCAGAGAGGATTACGAGGAGGAGGCGCCATAACCACGTAATGCGGCTCAAGCTAATGCCGGAAGAGCCCCACAGCGCTATGATGATTACGACGTGTATTATTCGATATGTATAATTTAATAATAATCCTTATAACAATAGGCATCCTTACGCAGGATTACAACAAATTGAACTTTCGATAAGATAGTAGCGGATACCTCTATTGATCAGTTTGTTTCTTTGTTAGTTCTTTGTGTCAAACCTCGTGTCGTGAGCATTTCCTATGCTCAAAAAAGCTGCGATGGTCGACCATGGATAATCGTTTGGAGTTTTATTTATAATTTTGTTCACCCATAATAACTTGGCTGGTACAATGTTCTGCACAAAATTTGTAAAGCTTTTATAGGTCAATTATCTTTTCAATCTAGAAACCATAACCATACAGGATGTTTGGCGCGTGGACCGACAATTTTCTTTGCCAGATTAGGGGAGTCATTTGGAAGCTTTCATCCCACAGAACTAATGTCCTAAGTGCCACGGTAATTTTTTTTTCAAATTACCCAAAATCTCGCCTTTAAATGGTCATAACTATTTTGTTTGTAGTCGTAAGGTACAAAAAACTTTTATTGTTTTCTGCAATGTGATTTTATTCTAAATAAATCATTATTTAATACAAAAAATATAAAAGAAATTGGGTTATGGGCTTAACTTAAAAGGTTCTTTTTCAACACCGAAAAAATAATACCTCTTATTTTGACCACAAAATGAGTGATTTCTATGGCATGTATAGAACATACCATTGGAAAGGGCATAAACTAGAGAATTTTTAAAATCAAAGCTAATTTCAAAATAACCTTTAGTTTTTTTAAATGAATTTAGGTGACTTTTTCATTCTTTTACACATTTTTTAGGGTTTGGAAGTGTATGCCACTTTTCTTAAACAAATTGTTATAAATAATGATTTATTTAGAATAAAATCACATTGCAGAATACCATAAAAGTTTTTTTTTCTACCTTTACGGCTACAAACAAAAAGTTATGACCATTCAAAGGCGAGATTTTAGGTAATTTGAACAAATTTGAAAATATCATATCTTAGTTACCGTGGTATTTAGGACATCAGTTCAATAAAATGAAAGCTTCCAAATGACCCCACAATTTGCCAGAAAAAATTGTTGGTCTACACGCAAAACACCCTGAATATATTTTGAATTTGCAACGACATTCTTACCAAACAAAAATTTTCGCCGCAAAACATCATTAGTATATGGCTTAGATTAGAGAAAGTAAATCATCCTTGCAGGTTTATTAACTTGCAACATTCTGAAACACACCGGTCTAATTATCTCGACAATATCGTATAAAACATAAGTTTGTGCAGCATAAACGCGACTTTTATTACAACGAGCATTTTATAAAAATTACGACAGTGTTCTACTTTTCGCATATCGCCTTTGTAATGGTTTATTTTAAAATGTCTTGTACTTACATAAAATATCAAGAAAATATAAACTTATAATTATAAAGTGTTCGCCTATGGCCATTTTTTGACAAGACTTACAACTTTATGCATGTGTACGACTTCTTTTGAGTTAAAATTAAGAAAAACATTTACAACAACAATTAATAATTTGTGAAAAATAAGGTTGGAGTAAAATATTTTCATCAATTTTGTATCTCGTACCAGTGGCACCGTTGAGAAAGTAAACAAAGAATTGAAGTCAAGGTTGGTCAAATTACTTAATATAAACATTTTACCTACACAACTCATATATACATAAATATTGTAACTCATACCAATACGAAAATTGAATCTGCCTTTTGTTAAACTTATACACCATACGCTCGATCTCAGCGTACGCAAACGAACAAATCCAATCAATAAACGTATAAATTTATAAAGATTTGCATTATGCCCCCACAAAATAGAATCGAACGCGAATCCAAATCCACTAAGGCAACGCCGAAGAAGAACATGACGTTAAAGAAGGCGAATTATTAAATCCATTAAAGATTCTTGTTTTGGAATCGTCTTTTTACGCGCAATATCTCATTCGATTATGTTGATTAACTGTTTTTTGTTCTTCGACGTCGTTTTTATTCAATGAATTTGTTTTTCTCTCGTTTTTGTTTGATTTTATGTTGTATTTATGTATGTATATATGTATAGAGATAAGATGTCTTTAGGATTTTGTTTTGTTTTCATTTCTTGGCATCTTTACACACGCAGTACAAGAATATTCAAATAAACAAAACATAAGCAATCATTATTTTCATTCAAGATTAAAACAAGGAACGAAAACAAAAAATCGTTAATCGTTTAAGATGGTTTTGTGATAGGTTTTAGTATTAAAATGTGTATTTATCAGAAAAGCGGGAGGGGGAAGGTAAGAAGCATCGTAAATAAGAAAATCAAATCTTGTTAAGATTTAATAATTTTTTTACTTTATACGGTTTTAACGCCACCCCGCGGAATGATGTATTTATCGGTGATTTTAACGGAAGAATTAGCTAACTTCACGTTCATGTGTTATTTATATGTTGGTGATAGTGACATATATGTTAGCTTGATTTATTGTTATGCTAATATATGCATAATTTATCGATTAATTTCACTTTCTCACACACCGTGCGTATATGAAGTCGAAATTATAGATAAACATTAGATAATTTTAGAAAATTTGCCTTGTTGAGATCTAGAAGAACTTTCACAAATTATAGGAAAAGTTCATATGATTCTGTGATGTGCGTTTAAAATACACAAAATCGCTCTAACAAAACTTATTCTTAGTACTGCCCTATGATTGAAAATCGCTCCTTGAAGAGATAGGACTCATACCAAAATTTAAGAAATTTGGTGAAAGAAGGCTCGTGTGTAGCGGATTCGTTCGAGTCTACAGTTTTCTTAATGTAGTTTAGATAGCTACATTTCTGTTAACGTTAAAAGCATCACCCCGGTTTGCAGCAATCATTACTGGCGACAGAAATTGAGACAGGGTGACAACGTCTTGCCGATTTCATGACATAACTGCTCTTGTTTAAGCTTAAGATCTATGGATGCCGAGAAAAATTGAAACTATTTATAAAACTTTTGAGAAACAGAACACAACTTGTTAACATCGACCAAAATGACTCTGTAAAATTAAAAATGGAGCGGACCTTGAAATTCGGTTAACTTTAATTTTCTAATTATAAACTTAACAAAGAATCAAATGAAAATAATAAAAATTGAAATAGATCGTAAAGAATATAGATATATCTCCACATCTTGCAATAAGATCTGTTTCACTGAAGTTTACTGCCTAACCTTAATTATGTTTTTTCCTTGCAAGTTAGATTTACTATCAGAAAGTCGAATGAAGAAGACAAGAAATATACAGATATGTGTCATCTTCTGACTTTTGAATATTAAATTATTGTGTACAACCACTATTTATGTAGGGCTGTGAAACATGAAAACACAAGCTGGTGATCATTCATCATGCATCTAACATCAAAATAACCAGATAAAAGCAGCAACAGGTAAGAAAAACAAGGTTAATTAAGAACTGTCAGAAGTAACTAGAATGTTGTTCGAATAGAATTCACAAGAAAAGAGAAAATCAGGATGCTAGCCTGCGCTGTAATCCAAATTTATTCAATTTAAAAACTCAGGATACCCAGTACGATTAGTATGGATGGCTTTATTATTTTTTTATAACGATTATTAAAAAATCACCATCAAAATGAGGTTCGAGTAGCTATGAGAGATAAAACGAAATAACCACAAATTTAAATGGCCGTCGGAGCACATTTCAAAGGATAATGTGTAAAAGTGTAACGGAATGGAAATTTACTACTCTCGCGCGGCCTCATAGCAGACCTGTAAACTTGCTAGGATTAAAGCTATTCTGGACCCTCATTATTAAGAAATAAAAATTGAATGCCGAGGCAACCAAGTTCATTAATGGGTGTCAGTTGACATTTTATGTAGGTAATCTAATATACGAGAAATAATTTTAATAAGGGTTTCGAAAACTGCTCGAAATATTTTCAAAAAAATTTCTAAAAGGGGATCAGAAGATTGCGCTATCTTGTTACAGGAAAATTCATTTAGGGGGCCCTCCGATCGACCCGGGTTCATTTTTCTTATTTTTGTTCAACTCAAACGACTGATAAAAATTGTTGAGGAAGTTTCTCGAGTACCAAGAATCGATTGTAAATGGGTCCTGATATTGTAGAAGTTGATTTAGTGGGTCGTCCGGTAGGGCCCGGGTTCCGTTTTTTTGGTTTAGACGGTTTTATTAAAAAGTGGTGAAAAGGAGTTAATATTTGCCAAGAATCGTTTGTGATTGGTCCAGTGTTTTGGAAAATTCGGCCAGAGGGTCGATTGGTGGGCCCCGGGTTCATTTATTCATATGTTTTTCCGGAAAAATTCGTTCAGAGCGTCGAATGGTTTGCCATTGTTGCCTTTCTTTAATTTTTGTTTGTTGTACTCGAATTTTATAAAAATTGGTGATGGACGGTTTTCGAGTGCCCGGAGTCGATAGCAATGGGTACCAATTTCGTGAAAATCCGTTTACAGGGTCGTCCGGTGAAACCCAGGTTCCTTTTTTTATGTTTTTTCTTTTCATACGATTTTATAAAAATTACTGGATGAGGGTTTTCTATTACCAAAATCCGATTTTAATAGGTTCTTATTTGGGGAAAATTCATTTATCTTATACTGCAGGAGCTTCTTTTAAAATTTTATTTGGCTTGGATGATTTTGTTAAAATTAAGCTCAACAGGGTTGATTACAAAGCGTTCTGATTTATAGATAATTCATTTAGGATTCACGGGATAGCCCGCCATGTTACATCACACCAAGTTGGATGAATTTACGCCATGTTGCGTCATGTTGCACCTTGTTGCATGATGTTGCAACATGTCGCATGATGTTGCACTATGTTCCATGGTCTTCTACTAACGCAAGTCCGCCAACAAACATCAAAAAACTGCAACTTGATGCTGAAATAGAAGAATTCGTCAAACAAGGTTAAAGTTGTCGGGAAAATTGAAATTGCCAAAAACAAGTACCACTGCACTCATGGAATGTTCAAGATTGTATTTGGGAACGAATTCAGGTCAAATTGGTTCTGGTTATCACCGAGGCGCTTTCTAGATTACACGATGACTAATATCACCACAAACACACTTCCGTTTGTTACCAGTCACCATAGTCTATTCGCTCGTTACGGAATGACAGAAGTAATCATCAGTGACAATGGGACGTCGTTCACATCACAGGATTTCCAAACATTCTGTGAAACGGAGGCAATTAAACACATAACGTCCTCACCATACCATCCCAAGACCAATGGATTAGCAGAGAGATTCATTCAAACGTTAAAACGTCGAATGCAAGTGAGAATGATAACACAGATCTCGAATGTCAGCACAACGCATTCTTATTTAATTATCGGAACACTGCACCATATGCTACAGTGGGTAAAGCTCCTGCTAAATTATTTTTGGGCGAGGACTGCCCACAATCTTCGATGACACAACTTGAAAGGCAGCTGTATCACGAAAAAAAGTAACTTCAAGGGAAAACATTTCAACCCAGAAGATGATGTTTGTGGGATTAGATTGTCTTCTTTAGTTAACTACTTTCACAGGAACATCCAACACTTCAATTTTTGAAAATGTCTACTCATAAACATTCACTCCGTTCAATAAATTCATCTGTTTCTTTGAAAGGCTAAAGAGAACATTAAACCGAATACTTTTTGAAGCTGGGCATGAGGTGAGTATCTGAAAAATTCAAGGTACGACATTTTCATTATCTTTATGGTGTAGTTTACTTTAAGAAAGAAAGTTATAAATAAGTTCCTAAAAATGAACCACATTTCTAATTAATTTTGTCACAATGTAAACCTGATTTTAAATAAATAATCGAACAATGATCTTTTCATAACTACACCACTATCTTGGTTACTGAAGTTTGACCACCCACATTTACAAAATCACTTACTTTGCATTGTTTTATAATAATATGTGTTTGTTTACTCTACCATAGCATAATATAACGGTTTTAATTAATTCAACCACAAATCAAACAGCAAAGAACAAATCAATAATATCCGGTCCCTTCTAATTTTGTTTTAAAAGACATTGTATTGATGTAACAAATTGTTGCTTATTGTTTATCAATCAAATCCGATCACCACACGCAACAGCACTTCACCAACAGTGACAGCAAAAACACGTGGAAAACCGATTTAAAAACTCCGCTAAATATTACATTCCCTAATTATCGTTTTAAGTTTTATTGTATCCAGCTTTTGTAGCAACTTTGTATTGCTTTTGTAGCTTAATATCAACAACATAAAAACTAAACCATTAACAAAAAATTAAATCAGTTCTTGACTGGAGTTGCTTTACTCGCGCTTATTTTAAGAAATCTTATAAGTAACACATACACACACCCAAAAAATCGTGAGAAATATCTTTAAGACGTTATTACATATTCTTTTCAGTTTCTTATTTAATTTTAAATATTTTTTTTTAAAGTTTTGAGGTCACTTTTTACTTGCTTCAATCGTTTGGGAGTATTTGTTACAAGATTCGAATGTACTGTCTCTGCATACACACGATATCGGAAAGCAAACTACATTAAATGGAAGGGTGTGTGTGGTTAAATAAAATCGTTGTGTGATCGTTAGGCGTTTACTCGTTATTTTATCAATAAATGGTTATGAATTAAATTTTTTTATAAACCACTATGATCTGCGTAGGTCTGTGGTATTTTTTTTTATCAATTGAAATAATCTTAAGCGACAGGGCGGGCGGGTATTTAAGCTGAATAGTTCTGCCAAATCTTCAATCATCAAATCCAATCGAAATCTGTTTGGTTTAATTATTCCACGCTTGGGTGATACTTGCCTTGGCGTTAGCCAGAGAAACAATGGTTTGAGTTAAAATAACTTTCAAACCTCGGCTTCCGGCTTCGCCATACGTATGTTATCGAAATAAGTATTTAATTTGAACATTGCAGCTGATAAGCACTAATAAATTTTACAACAAAAATGTATTCAAATTTCAAAACCAAAATAATAAACCATAGAAATTTTGGTCCCAAAACATTTAATCCAAACTACAATTAATCGAAAACTTCGTCTCAAAATGTGTTTGTATATATTGAATGAAAATAAAGAAAAGTGAAGCTAAAAAGTATTTAATATTTATTTAATTAAGCCTATCCATATAGAATCTACGATTGGCTAGAGTTTACAAGCCAATAATTATTATTAAATTGGAAATTACTTGGTCAACATTGCAGGCACAGATCAAAGAAATAGAACCGCTTTTACCGATCATTTTAATTTGTTTCAAAATTTGTTGGGACGTTGAATTTGAACCAACCGCTCTAGAATGAATGATAAAAAAATGATTTTTTGGATACCCAACGGGATACGCAAAGTAAATGTTTTTTTGTATGAAACTATTTTTCGATGAATTGCAATTTTCTATTTTGTATGTATTTTCGCGTCACAGGCTAGTAATGTATGAGGAATTTCTATTTGATACATCTTGCAATTTTCCATTAAATTAATTTTTGCGCCAAGTATCATTTTTGTGTCAAGATCGAATTACAAAGACGATTTATAGAAGAAATGCAATGATGCGAATCGCTCAAGGTACTAGCAGGTACTAGAGTAAATGAGTTTTTGTATGACACGGTCCCTGGATGAACTGTAATTTGGCATTTAACTCTAGTAAAGTACTCCCCTGTTCACCAGCTTAAGGCCAAGTGTTTTTGGACTTGTAATCTTGTTTTTACTGTCAACTGTGATTTTTTTTACAAAACATTGTTTTTGCGAAGTTTATTAGTTTAAGGCCACCTAAAAAGTTAAGAAACAAACAATAATGCAAAACTGTTTTCAATTTATTGACTTTTTAATAGTTGGTGTGATCCCCATCTTTAGACTACATAGTGAATGATACAATGATATTAAATAAGTTAATCTTATTTCGGCCCACGATGCTTGTATGGCCACTATTAACGCGACAGCCACCCCAAACATTTTCAATTATATTGAGGTCTGGGAAGTAAGCAGACAATGTTAAAATATTACCATTTTGTTGAGATATTCAGTTTTTGACAATCCTGGCGTTTAAGGGGCCTACTATGATTTTTTCGAGTAATGTTTATCGAGTCATATTTATCGAGTTATATCGAGTCATATTATTTATGATGTAGTGCCGACAAAGAAAACCCGTCAATTTTTTTTGTTTAAAGTTATTAAATGAAATTTATTTATAATTTTGTTATAATAATGGAATCGTAGTTGATAAATTTTAATTACAAATTTTTAACATAACCACACTTTTTTCCAACCATCCACGGTTTTCTCTGGAGGATCTGCAGAATCAGAATTTCAGAATTTAAGCACACTGAATGGAGTGAGTTCATTTCATTCAAGAGACTAAAATTTCGCATTGGTCAACATTTGTTGTTGTCTTATTAGGAAAATTAAAAAATATTCAAATAATTAATTTAATAATACGAATTTAATAATAATATTGTTTAAATTAAACTTTAATGGTAACTCACATTTCCTAAACTTATTTACCCAATGTCGGCTTAATATAGTTTTGCTATACAGGGGCTATTCCTCCGCAAGGTCAAAATGCTGGCTTTAACTCTACTTTGTTGTAATTGTAGAAAGAAAAAACACCGAATTTGATGTGTTTCGTAATACGAGTCGCTTTTCTTTGTTAATGTAACAGAATACGTGCATCCTTGATGTTGGGGACCGTAGCCAGCAGGGCCAAAGAGGATTCTGTATATAAGATAGCGGAAATTTGACAGTGAAAATAAGAGATTACGCTACTCGCCGCAAGTGGCAGCACTATCACTAAAGAGAATTTATTTTGTTATGTAGTTACCAGCGGAAATTTTTTATTCATTATGTATCACTTTTTTCACTAAATAAAACATCTCAGCGGAATGAAATATTAAAAGTGATCCTTAAAATGACAAATTATTTATCTCCTAAGTAAAGGAACTCTAAGGCCGCAGAAAATCAAAAAAATCTAGTGAAAATTGTAATCCATACATTTTTCCGAATTGTCCCTGTATGCGATGCAAATTTTACAAAATTTAATTAAGAAATATCGGAGTTTACTCTAGTTTAAAATTTATTTATGTCGTGTAAAATGTACAGATACCATTTTTCATAAAGACTAGTGATGAAATGGCCAGTTTAGTCCAGCACGAACAGATCCTAGAATTTTGTCCAAAACTTACTTTAAAAACCCTGATCAATACTACTATCCAAATTTCATCGATATTCGTTTAAGAATAGGCGGAAAGACGGAATATTGTTAAATTTCATGATTTCATATACCGAGTTCCTTTACTTAGGAGATATGTAAATCAATTTGTCATTTTAAGGATCACTTTTAATATTTCATAGATTAAAGTCGATAGTGCTGCCACTTGCGGCGAGTAGCGTGATCTCTTATTTTCCGCTGTCAAATTTCCGCTATCATATACAGCATTCAAAGAGGTCCATTCTAAAAATTCTAAAAAAAAATGTTTAAATTTAAATTTTTTTAAACTTTGTTTTTATAAATATCAAAAATATTAAAGGAAATTAATTTAAATATTGAAGATAAAAATGAAAAGTGAAAATTTTTCTAAAGTGAAAGTTAAGCTTCCCGCTCCTAAAAACTGATAGTAAACAATCCTGCATTTAAAAATTTCCAAAATTTGTACTCCTTACCTGATTTTCTCGATGTATACGTAAAGTAAAATTACGCCCTAGATGCACCCAGAATCACACCTGGATCAGCACCGAACCACATTGGGAACGAAAACTACATTTTCATTATACGATCTAAGTACCTACATATTATCTCAATCGGTTGCACAATGGCTTAGTTTTTTTTCAAATAGACAATGTTCCAGAACAAAATCACATTTAAAAAAATTTTTCATAGTACAAACTCTCGCATTTATTTCAAATAAGTGAAACCCGGCTTAGTTACAACAAATTGTACATTTTCAAGAAACACATTCGGAACTAATATGAGAACCTTATTTTCAGCATTCTAAACGCTTTAAATGGCTTAGTTCCACTAAAATTGGTAATTTGGGTGTGGTACTACCTTGAAATGGTATTCGAACCCCATTTATTGTTTATAAGATAACTGAGTAAAAACCATTGAGACCTATTTTATATAATGCACGATGCTCCATGCTAATTAACTATTTTGGCAGAACCAAATCCCGAACTCATTTTGAAATCTCAGTTTTTGTTCAAATTGATTATCGAAGGGTGTGCCCTATTGGGCGATTTGTGAAACTCTCAAGAATTAATTTTTAGAGTCCTCTAACGATCAAACAGTTCACGTTTCTTTCAGAAAGAAGCAGAATAGAACAACAAAAAATTGCAAAAACTATCAAAAAAGAACCAGGATCCTACAAACGAAATCATTCGAGCGGTTTCCGAACTCTTTTGCAAAAAAAACAGCTTTATGGCATTTAAAAACTATAATATAGCTAAAATAAGAATTTATAGCTAAAATAAGAATTTCCTCCAAAAACCATTTCAGAATTACATTTTTTTGCCCGTACATTTTCGCTATAATCGGGTAAAATAAATGGCCTAATATTGTAGATCTTTCTCTAAAATTTCACACACCCAGTGATTACATAAAATTTTAAAAAAATTTACATAAAATTTTAAAAAAATTTAAAGATAATTTTTAAAGGTGCGGAATCCTCACCCAAGGACCCCCTAAAGAAATTTTTCAAAAAAATCGGGATTCATAACAATCGATTACTGGTAATTAAAAACCCTCCTTACAATATTTTTTTTTTATTGAAAATCGTTTGAGATTAAAATAATTTAAAAAGATGGCTCGGGTTCTACTGCAGAAACCCCTAAGCGAATTTCGGGAAAGGACTCATATTACTAGATTCTTAGAACTTGAAAGCCCTCTCATCAATTTTTATTTAAAAAAATAAAAAGGAACGAGGATGCTGTAATCAAACTTATCCGAAATAAATCAGACTCCTCTCAGTAGATTAGTTAGATTAGATGGATTAGATGGATATTAGATAGATTTGAAAGATTAGTTAGATTAGATAGGAAGGCAACCCGTTTCATTATGAGCAATATTGAAAGGTTTGGGATGTAATTTATAAATTATGTCAGTAAATAAAAACGAGGGTCGTCGTTAGTATATACTTGTGCTGGTAAGCAATTTTTTTCAATGCAACCGAATTCTGACGGTGTAGGTTGACCTTTTAATTCTGGGGTGTTTGTTACGTATATTGAAGTTTGCGACAAATTATTGTAATAAATATCATTCAATTCCATTAATAACGGAAGGGTGTGTGCTAATGTAATAAATTCGACGATGGTAATTTTGTTTACTGGAAGGTAGTTGAATTTATTATAACCGATTGGTTAGGGTGTGGGCTAATGTAATAATTTTAATAGTGAACATTAAGTGAGCGCAAAAGACGGTCATTTCCTTAACTGTTCATCATTAAGATTCAGGTAGTTGTCTCGAAGGACTAACATAGACACAAATCGGTCCTTAGCCACACCAGTCACCTACTGATGCAACTACAGTACACCATATGCACTTGCAGTCCATGTATACTGTCATGGTTATCCCAGGCTGGCTATTAGGTTGGCTTTTTGATTAATTATAACCGCCATCTTAAGAGTATTAAAATATAAGTTTTGATGTTGCAGGATGGCCAATTTGATGAATTATAATAATATTTTAAGGGTGTGGTCATTATATGTGCATAAGAGTAATTTTCACTTTTTAACAGTGTGGCATATTATAATAAATTCGAGTGTGGTCATTACGTGTTTACAAAGGCATTGATTAAGTTCCCACTTTTTAGGTATAGGTTAAAAGTTACTTCCTATGAAAGTTAGGATATTTTAAGGGTTTCATGCAATTAGGATCGTTTAAGGGCCTTGAAATATTTCAATAAATTGCTTAAACGATGATGTCGAGGTCATATTTATCTTTTTTTCTCATAGTAACGTGAATTATAATTAAAGAAATTAACAGACTTTAAAAGTAATAAATCAAACATTTATTTTGTCATCCTAAACTGAGGCTGATTATTGCCAACAAGGCATCAACTTGTTCAGCATTGACTGGTGTTACAGAAAAAGTGTAGGTGTGTTAATTAATATTAAGTTCTGTTATGTATCAATGTCAAATACCGAGACAGAAGCAGTAAAATAAATTAAAACATTCAGATATCTTCCATAATAATGGCACATAGCCAACAAATAGTTGTCATAATCCGTCTTGATTGTATATATAACATACAAATAACATGGATTTGAACTAAATTCAGATTCAAATTTAGTTAAAACTTTAAGTGACCAAATAGTTTGGTATGGCTAAACATGTTGACCTCTTGTAAATATTTAGCACTATCTTAACCAACGCCCACGCTACTTCTACTAAAAACAGTTTTGTTCAGATACAATAAATAACTGTTAATCAGCAATACACCTAATTATGTATTCAAAACTAATTTTAATAAATCAAAAAAACCAACCTCCCCATATATGGCATCAAGTTTCGATCACCAAATCGTAAATTATACAGCCAAAACAAGATACTTAAACGGACGACAGTTTTTTTAATGACATCGATTTTTTTTTTATTACGTAACATGTGCAATACATGATAAAATATCTCCCGCAGTTGCTAAAAAAACTCGGTCAAATATCCCAATTCTATACCATATAGTCTAATGAAATTTGGTAAATGTTCCAACTTCAGACCAAAGACATGTTGTTTTAAAATGTTTGTTGTTGTTCTGGTTTGATGTGAAAAAATTTGGCAAAACTACAAAAAATAAACCAAGACGACATGTAAGTAAGTTCACTGACACATTAAGACGTTGTTTTTTGAGTATGGAAAAGTATAAACATAAAAAATTGTGTATGTAAGAATAAATTTGAAAGGTGTGCGGGGACTGGAACACAACAATAACAATTCACATGTACTCGATGAATTTAGATATCGTGTTATATTTTACCTACCTACCTACCTCAATTTTATCACCTTATAACCTCTAAGATACAAAACCAACCTGAATATCTATTTCTTGTAACATATTTGTCTTTTACTTGTCTTTATTTTGAGTTTGTGTATAACTATTTTTTATTTTGTTAGTTTTTCTAATTATGTATTATTTTCTAGCGTACCATGTTGAAAAGTGTTCTCGGAAAAATTTAGATAAATTTTTTAAATCTTACTAAACATGTTGCGCAGGAGAACAAGTTCTTACAGCAGTACATTATACCGCTCTAAATTCGTGCGCGTATCGAGTATAGCGCCAGCCAACATGATTGATAGTTTTGGTTTGAAATAAAATAATTAAAAGCAGCTGTTATACCGTATAACAAACACCCTCGACTATAACCCATATCCATCTGCTAGTAGAAATTTCCATAATGTCTTATTTCTTACTTGCATGCGGTCAAATGTATTTCATGCTAACTAAACAAAACTTAAATTTCCGCTTCTTGATCACGCATCTTAAAAACCGACAGTCATCACTTTCCCTTCATGGTTTGGTTCCGCGTCGCAGATCTAAACAAGTAAATATACAAAGTCGTGTGTCAATAATTTGTACGGGTAATGTGCATCCTTCATCTTCGAGTGGTACCATAGAAATGTGTTGCTTATCTATACAGATAGTATATGTTACCAAGATTTTGTTTGTGTGTGTGTGTGTGTGTTTGTTAATATTTTTCCTCGTGCATATCAAATTACCCATTTCCGTAATGTTTTTAATGACAACAACACTAAACTAAAATTCTATGAGTAGTTTTTCATTTACGTATACATTTTGACATAATAACACGTGCTGTTCGTGTATTAAATACATTATTATTACTTTTACGCTGTTACATAAAAATACATAAGCTCATTAATTTATATGTCTGTTGTTCTATTCGTAGTGTACAGGGTTTTGACTAAACCTATAACCAGAGTTAGTTTTATGGGATTTGTGCAGGGTTCGTATGAGGTCATGCATATAAGATTTAAAATTTTGCAAATTAAATTTTGGAACGTCGATCTCTGCAGTATGAAATACTATGGGCCATGAGTTATGAAATTTTAACACGTGGCTTAAGACTAGTTGAAATCCAAAAGCTGCATCTTTATTTTCAATGGGAACACAATAATTTTTCATACGCCTCTCTCACTCAGGTCATTCAGATCACGTTTGGATCTCGTCTTGGCATGTTAGACGGTTAATTGAGGAATTTTATTTTGCGACAAGTAAAAGTAAACACACAAGCAATAAATATCTGGACGAAACATTTTGATGACGAGGGTTAAAAAAAATTGACGAATTGTGAAAATAGTGCCGTGTGAAAAAATTTGTTTTCGTTTTTTGACAAAATGGGTGATTTGGTTGCACAGTTGGTTGCCAGTCTAGCAGGTTTCGTAGACCAGATGAAAAATTAATTGATCATTCCAAGAACACAGAATTGCATAGGAAAACAAAATAGGCGAGCTTGGCTCAGTTAAACCAGTATTTTATCATGCATAACATCGGGTCGGATGAAAAGAAAAAATCATCGAACCGGAATCGATACGTATTATACCATTGTGAAATTGTATGGTAATTTAAAGGAAGTGGCTGCAAAATGTGAATTCAAATGCACAGCATTTAAGAAATCTTATTCTAATTTCGCAATTCGAGATATGATAGTCTTACATACTCTTCACGAGCCAGTATGAACAGCGATCTTAAAAAAGTCATTCAATGACGTCGTTTCAATTGCCCAAGCTCACGAAAGTACCCAATCCGTGATGAGTGTTTTGAAGAATGAAAGCGAAATTCATGCAAACGTGAATGAGTTGAACACTAGAGGTAGACAAAACCGTGCTCAGTTGTTTCACCGCAATCAAAGTGTGTCAATTAAGCGTAATCGGGCGTAATTTTTTAATGCCGAACGTCGGAAATGTTTGTTGCAAGTTGGTCATATTGCACCGGTATGTGCATCGACAAATAGAGATCAGTCAAGTCGACCTCAAAAGTGTAACCAAACTCAATCCCCAATAACGATGTCATTTCGGTGAATATCACCAAAAGTTTTGAAATATCCGGTGACGAATTGTAAAAAATTTCGAAAACTTGTTCAACAAACTGGAGGTAAACGCTCAAGCCAACAGCCAGTCTTCGTTTAAGGAAATCTGTTTGAGTGACAATAATGTGGCCGAGGCTGAACAATGGTTCCTATTGGTATTGTATGAAGTTGCAAGTTTGCAATCCAAACTAAAACAAGAATTTGCTCAGCAATCAAATTGGATGGAGCGTTGTAGTAAGAAATTTTAAGTGACAGACAATAGAAATTAACGCAAGGTCTCTAAAATTTTTAGTTGACAGTGGACTAACAATTACCATGATTAGTAATGAGAGAACTGATTCGATGTATCCGGTCTTCAAATTCACCGTATTGATGCGGAGAAAGAGTATATATTTTCTATTTCGTGCGACTGGGAAACCAAGCAACCAAATACTCTAGCATTTTCGACCCCAGGCCCAAATTTTTAAGGTTAAAGCCTGATGCTACACTGAAATGTTTCAAAGCACGTCTTATACCGTTTGAACAGATGGACGAAGTTAAATAGAGTTCGACAGATTAGCGTCACCTGGCACCAATAAAATTCAGCCGTTGGACCGCACCCATCGACCCCCTCAAAAGTCACTGAGAATCTGCGTAGATAAACAATTTTCGAATATTGACCTCACCGAAACATATTTGCAATTGGAACGTGACACCAAACAGAAAAATCTGGTGATAGTTTCGACTTCATTTGGACTATTCCAGTACCAAAGATTGCCGTTGGGATTAGCTAGCGTGCCAACAATATTTCAGCGATTCATTGAACAGATGACAGCGAATGGGGAGTGTGTTGCAATTTACTTGGACGACATAATTATAACAGATCGAACCGAAAAATAACTTCTAAGAAATCTGTAAGACGATTTTTAAATGACTTGATGCTTCCAACTTGAAAGGAATTTTACCGTTTCATTTCAAAATACATTCGAATCCGATATTCGTTGTTTGCAACCTTAACAAGACGATAAATGGATCGAATGAAGTTCCTTTCAAATTTAGATGATCGTTAGTACTCAAGATCCAACTTTCGCTTCCAAAAGTTCCTTCCAAAAGCACAGGTCTCATAAGTGCTTTGTAAAGTGTGAACTTACACGACTGAGAGATATTTCGAACGCAACAAGCTTGGCTGGGCGTAGAAGACTTGAAGTGCGGCTGCTATACAGGTTTTAATATCTCCCTGGACATTGTTTGTAGATATTTCGAGATTTACCGTGTATGCATGCTTCTTGATGTTGCTATAGACATTTAGTTTTGTTGCTGTTTACTTTCAAACCCAGTCGTTTCGCGGGGAAGATAGGCGATACTATATTGTCGTTGATATCATTAGGCCTCCGGCCAAGAAGCCCGATATCATCTGCATTTTCAAGAAATTGGCCTGACTTAATGAATATGATACAGCACGAAGATTCAATACAGATTTTTCTTACAACGTATACTCGAGCGTGGCCTAAACGTTTTTGCAGTTGCCGCTATTTATTTTTTTATTCAAAGAAATCTATTCTGTGATACATGTATGATTTCAAATTATTTAGTTTTTGTTATTTAACACAAATTTTTTAAAACAAAAATAAAAAAAAAAAATTTAAAATTTTACGAAAAAACTTTTAACAAAAAAAGGATATAAATCAAATTTTGATTTAACATTTAAAAAATAATTCTTCAGGATATTTTTGAAGTTGTCCTTTGATAGATTAAAGTCGAATAGGTCGTCGATGATGTTGGATGATTTAGACATCCTATTTATGGGGTTGTTCTCTCCATGCTAAAAACTCATGGTTTCGAAATGTTCTGCACGGCACATGAATCTCAAGATGTAAGTTGAATCAGTGTGACCAAGCAAAAGTACGGAGGCAATCGAGCCATATCATATGCCTATTGAGTCTAAATAAAGCTGGTGAATGGTTATGTTGTACTCCCAACAATTTTCCAGGAGTAACCTCAAAGTGAATCACTGGTAGTTGATTGGTCGTGGTGAACACCACATTGGTATAGTTACCGATGATATTTTCGGCAAGAGGGATGATTCGGGCAACTACAACATTAGCAAGTGCTTTGTGGCAGTGTTTAATGCGGTCTTCCATTCCTCAGGAAGCTCCTCATGCTCATACAACACAACGATAAGTTCATATAGATTAGATGTAAGAGTAGCACGTCCATGTTTAAATAATTCTGTGAGGATTCCGTCAAGACCGAGTACTTTCCAATTTTTGATCAATTAATAGCACCTGCATCTACTTCCTCTACTGTGGGAACGGAACGAGTACCTTTCCGCCTGATGCGGTGGGCCAATAGCTCGAATAAAAGTCACTTTGTCGTTCCGATTTAGTAAAGTTTGGAAGTAGGATTGCCACACTGAGAGAACATCAGCCACGTTTGTTCTCAACTCACCATTCATGTCTTTGATGGCTGTAGATCGTGGACGGAAGTCCTTAGTAAGATTTCTGGCATTGGAAAAGCAGTGTCTTGACTTTCTATTTCCCTTTCTTTGGTTGTCTGTTAAATGTGGATGATAATTTGCATTCATATTGGAACATAGCAAGCATATGATCACTGTTGGCATATAGCCATTATTATTACTCAGCTGAAGCTAGCAGCACGGGCCATTATGTGGTGTTGTATTCGCGCTCTTACCGAATTTTGCGTTGAAGTCGCCAACGATGATTTTATATCATGGAGCGAGCTGTCTTTCAGCTCAACAAATGCTAATTCTTTGACATCATCTCATTGGTGGGCGTATGAGTATTGAAAATTGTGATACTGAATTTATTTGATCAAATTCTAACTCTGCATATCCGCATGTTGATCGGACGGAAGTCGATGATATATGTAATGTGAGCAAGTGCAAATAGGGCCAAGCGACAAATAATAATACTTAGTGGCAATATTTCAACTGCAGAGAGGTACTAGAAATCAACATGGCGCCAATCGAAAAATAGAAGTTTTGCACTGGCATAATTACAGGCCCCCTTGCTACAGTATTAAAATTTAAAATTAGATCCTGTCATTGCACGAAACCACAATATCTCAAAGATAAAACGGTTAACTAAGAATATACTAATAGATAGTTTTTTAAATAACTACAAGTGCAAAACTTACTCCGGAAGGTAAATGTTAAATAAATGCTACCAAACAACTGTATATCAAAAATCACTCAATTTAATTTAATTACTGACTATTTCATATAATTATACCAAATATAAATTTACATCAAATTCCCATCTTGAATACATATAAGAGTCTAATTTCGTTTACAAAGAAAGTACGACAATTATCCATAATTTTGTTGTTGGATTTTTTGTGATTATTTCCTGCTTGGCCACACTATCAAATTCATCAGAATTATTCAAATTAGTAACATCCTTTAAGAAAATTTTATCTTTAACAAACCGAAAATGAGTGGATTCTCAAATCGTTTAAGTGTGTTGATATGAGTGATGTTCATAAATGGTTTTGTTATTACGAAAATATCAAGGCCACTTATGAATTGAAGATTATATACAAGTTAAGATTTAAATAAAATAAAAATATACGTTAAGTAATGTGGGCGCACACCAAAGATTTTAGTGTTATGATTTGGTTTATGTAATAATCGATTAGACCTAGAGCAAATGTGACTGCCGAGATGCTCTATACAACCATCGATATATCGTTGTTCAATTTCTAATCCAATTATAACGTTAATATTCTTATCACAAAATATTTATACGTTGTACATAGTTATGCTTGATATGGAATCAAAAATCTTTCAGTCCCAACGGAATTCCGCCACAAAAGGTATTATAAATAAAATTTTTGTATTGCTTCCTTTAATTACATTAGACGATACAATTTTGTGAAGAACGCATCGGTATATACTCGTACTCACAACTAAAATGAACGACGGTGGATTAAAAATGAAAGTTTTAATCGATTTTTATATAATTTTAAAGCCGTTCCCCAATGGCAATGACATCATCATAAAATATGCAGACACATTGGAAGTATACGAAATCCCGCTGCTTGTTTTAAACTAATTATACGATTTCCTGTTTGCTTTTAACCGCGCAAAGCATTTAATAAAATTGAATAAATTTCTTCTTAGACTAGAAGGCGTACGACATACGAATGGTAGTTGGGCGTGGGTGTTCGACTATAATAAACTATTTTATTTTGTTAAAAGTTGATTGATTTTCCATTTTGTAATGTGCTGTTATTACCAATATAGAGTATAAACCGGGCGCTTGAAATTTTTCGTAAATATCCGATTTCTAGACCATTTACACATCCGGTTTCTAAGACCACTTACACATTACACCAACAGCGCTTGCTATTTATTAGCTGTCATTACAGGTCTTGCCGACCAGTATATCATGGACTTGTAACAATTCTTGTGGATACATATTGCATACGCCCCAATCAGTAATTATTTGGATGATGTAGGAAATGGTCGAATGGGTTGAACCCTAGCAGAACTCTCATCACCCCTATTGAGCAAGTGTTCGATTTTCTAGGATATCGTTCAAATCAAAATGAAGTCGATATCTCAGGAAAACATCGCAATCAAAGTCACAGAAAAGGTGCCCTACCCTATTTCTTAATTTTTACAAGGTGGTTATTATATTTGCACGACAATTTTATTTGGGTTTAAAATAACACTACAACTATCTTTCAGCAACATGAATATTATAATGTCGCTAGTTGATCCTAGATGCTACTACCAATAAAGTTTGATATATTTTACTATTAAAGTATAAATGTGTTCTGTTGAAGCGGCCAATAGAAATGGAATTAGGCTATTTCTAAACCGATTTAGTTGAAATTCGACATGTGGGTCCTAAGTGGGATTCAAAAAATATGTTTCTGATAAAGTTTTGGAATAATGCGGATAGGGAAGAAACCTGGCAATTTCTTAACCGATTATGTCGAAAATCGACATGTGAGATCTAAATAAGATTTTAAAATAATTTTTGATAAAGTTCTGGAATATAGTCATTAGGGATGTAACTAGGCCATTTCTTAATCAATTATGTTGAAATTCGTCACGTGCGATGGAAATGGTGTTCTTAAATGATTTTTTGATAAAGCTGTGGAATATGGTTAATAGAGACGGAATTTGCCCAATTGTTAACCAATTATGTGTAAATTTGACACGATCTAAATGGGATTATTAAATAATTTTTTGATAAAGCTCTGCGTATCTGGACAGAAAGGGCGATATACTTAAGAACTTTTTCAAAAAATCATTTTAGAATCTTATTTACATCACACAGTGTGTGTCGAATTTTATCATAATCTGACAGGAAGTCCAAGTTCTATTGCTAATGTACATATTCTAGAGCTTTAGCAAAAAATCATTTTATAGAATCCCATTTAGACCTTACTTGTAGAGTTTTAACATAATCAGTAAAGAAATGGTCAAGTTCCATCCCTATAATCGACCGTATTCTACAACTGTATCAAAAAATCAGTTTTGAATTGGAATCATTCACTTAGAATAATAGTTTTACGCTCTTTTTCACGACATGTTTTTGAGCCCCGCTCTCCTGGAGTTTTTTCTAAAGGCCCTCAGAGGGCTAAGTGGAGGGGAAGGAACGATACGACTTCCCGCGTGCCCGAGAGTGTTATTGAAGCCTCTACCATTCGGTATGATAGCAGAGGGCTGAATGTCGAAGGACCGAATGTCGCAGGACCGAATGTCGAAGGAACGAATGTAGAAGGGCAAAATTACACAGGTCTGAATGTGTCGAAGGGCTGAAAGTGTCGAAGGGCCGAATGTCTCGAAAGACCGCAAGCGTCGAAGGACCAAATGTGTCAAAGGGCTTACTTTTCGTTTTTGAAAATATATTTTTTTTAATTTCTTATAAAGAATATTTCGTAATTTTTTTTTATTAAATATTTATGAATTTGCTTAAAAAAAATTTCCTTAACCAAAATGTATCACTGACTGGATACGTAGAATTTTGACATTCGGCTTCCGCCCCTATAATGAAATTATATTCGAAAACAAATAGCAGAGTTAGAAAAGTCAAAAAGAAATAAAACATTATTAAATGTTACACAATATTTTAAAAATTACTTATTTTATTTACTTTCCATTTTACAAGGACGTTGTTCTCCATTTAAATATACTACGCATTTATAAATGAAAAATGTAGGCATACCAGTTTGATCTTTAGGCCTCTCAGGAACAGTCTAATAGTCAACCCAAATTTTGTGGATTTTAAAGCAATCTGTTTTTCCAAAATCTGTCCAAATTGGTCATCAAAGTCGATATCAACGCAATTTTTTTTTTCAAATAATTTGTAAATCATCAAAACCTTAGTTTACTGCTTAGTAAAACAATAAATGTTGATTTATATTATCCGTTCCTTTCAGTTCCTAAACATATCGTGTCAATACGTTTCAATGCAGACGTTTTTCTCGTATATGCTTATCGTATATCAGGCAAGGTATCTTATTTTTATGCTAAAATATTATTAGTCCAGCCTTATTTTATGTTAAAATAAAAAATATTTTTTTTCAAAATCAAGACTTTAGAACTAGAAGAAAAGAAAACCGCGATTTTGAAAACCAGAATTTCGTAGTACACCCTTGCATGTTACTGAGTGGTGAGATGGATAAAATGTTATCACCAAAAATCGATCAACGACTCTTTCCAGAGCTTTAAGAAATCAGCTTTCGGTATGAAAATCATATTCATTTTGCTCGAATATTGAAAAGCAATCGCGGAAGGAATGCAGACTTGAAACATTTTGAGCAGGTAATCCCAAATGAGCGGAAACTCATTCAAGAGTATAGCTATAAAATCACGTTAAGACCATTGTCTTTATATAGTATAGCCTGAATTCTTATACCCAATCTGGAAAGTTAACAGTAATAATAATCGAGAAATAAAATGTCATAGTCAAAGTTCACTCTACCGCGGTGTGAACTGATAGAAACAGCTCTCCCAATTTCTTGTTAGAACTGGTCAACTTATACTATCTGCAAAACGCGAGATATGAAGTCATCATTTTTAGCAGAGTTCTGTTAAGACTGGTTTTGTCAAATTTGTTACAGAACTTATCAATGTAGTTATGTTCTCGGATTTGAGAGGTTTTTTATAAATTTTTATGAGCTGTTAAATTATCCAAATCATAGAATTAAAACTTTAGTTTTTATTCTCCAACATTCTGGTACTTTTCCTTAGTTTTTGTAAAGTCGAAACTTCTAAGTTTAGTGTTTTCTATGCGTGGAAAGAGGGGTCGATGTCAACAACCGTTGAGCTAATATTAATTGACACAGAAAATATCACAAAAAAGTGGTAGACTAAATTAGTGAGCTCTTTCGAAGGTGGGAGAGTAGTAGAGTTATAGAAAAAATAGACAGATGCAAAAATCAGTTAAAGGATGGGGCACGAATGTTGCTAAGATTTCTGTTATTTTTTATTTTTTGATTTCTATTTTTCAGAATTAAATGCGGTATATACATTTTTCCTAAATTAACAGAATTGAAAACGTAGATATAATACGAATGGTGCAACTGTATTAACACGTTTACGGACGTGAATGCTATAGCATTCATACACCTTTTCCATTTTTATCAATTTCGCGCAAAAAAGTCATTCAATTTTTTCCTTTTTTATGAAATAAGACGACATATTTGTTAATTCTCAACAATACATTCCTATCCGCGACGAAATATCATTGTAATTCCAAAAGTTATCAAATTTGTGTTAAACACATTTTGAAAGCGTCCGCGAACGTGTTAAGAACTAAAAACTGCAATTTTGGTACAGGAAGCATTTAAGAATCAAATAAAACGGGATGCGCCTATAGCGAGTGTTACTGGGCTTTTAACTATTATAATTAATTAACACTCACTATATTAATATTATATTAACTATTTATTATTTATTAATTTATAAAGTTTTCGTATAAGTTATAACAGTCCACAACAATGGTGAACGATTGTTCGCGGCACTTTCCCTTGTATTATTATTTTTGAGACCGTGTCTCTTTGAACTTCTAAACGCGACCATTCTTTTTCGTTTTTCTTGATTTCCTTTCTCGTCCCGGTATTAATTCTCGATATTAATCGATAATCGATTAATATCGAGATTGCGCATGTGGATGGCGAAATAGCTATATTCAGCAAAACGAGCAATGCCTCGTAATTAAGCGGCGCGGTGTATAAATAGTTTTGCTACGAGGAGTGCCACGAAGTGAAAAGGATTTTAATGATTTTGAGCCGCTACACGCCCAGTCGGTGATCATATACGAATTTTATTAAGGTTGAATACAGATGACACTATCCAGAGGACGCTCTACCATCGAAATCTTACATTTCGAAAATCAAGCTTCATCGCCGCAGTCATTGATAACAATCATCCAGATAAATACAGCTAATAAGCTACTTGCATCCAGCAAATTCACCCGTGCGATGTAAACTTCATAAACTGCTTTCTATAACGGAGCGAACATTGATTTGAACGGAAATGTAAACAAGGACAATTATCGTAGGTGGGCCAAAGAAAATCCTCACAACATCCACCCAGTAAGCAGAACGTGTGACTGTGTGGTATACAGTATCTGCCAACTGTATTGTCGGCCTTAATATTTATGAAGAAAACGATGCTAAAGTTACAGTGAATGAAAAGCACCATCTAAACTTGCTGGAATAATTTTTATTCCCAGAATTGCACCGACAACGAATACATTTTCGAAATGTATGGTTTCAGCAAGATCGAGCCAGGTCAAGCGGTCCCGCGTAAAAAATTTGGTAAAAAATTATTTTACGAAACATCGAACATCGGTGATCCCTTAGGGGATCAAATATTAGGTACGTACATTCCGATTGGAAACTACAACTTTACCTGTCAGTAGGAAAGAGCTGTTTTGGCCAATCAAATCAGGAATATTAAAATGTTTACTAGGATCGTTGTAAGTCATATGATAATTTGATAATTAAAATATGGACCAGGCCAATAATTATGTGGGAAAGGCAAAAAAATCAAATTAGGATCTCCATCGGTCGGTCTGGTCATACGATGCATTACTTCAAAAAATGAACCGAATTAAATATTTTAATGTCGGATATGATGTGCCGATTTTGGAGCTTATACGAATACCGCCACCAACTTCTCAAAATTAAATGGTCAAAATTAAACAAATTTCAAAAGAATTTGATCCTGTTGTTTTAAAACATTATGAGATTGTATGGTAATGCTAAATTATGGGGTTGGTTTTAGTTTTAAGGGTGATCATAAAAATCGAAGTTATATTAAACAGAAGCCTATAAAAAGCTACCTAATTCCACAATAAAAATGTATTCAAAATATTTTGTATTTACAGGGATGGATTTACCTCTCCTCCCCCACACCCACACTTCATTTATTTAAATTTCTCCCGATTTGCACGAATCCAACATTTTTATTTTGGGATTTCGAGAACGCATAAATAGCTCAAAATTCTGGCCTAATTTTTTCCAATTTTACAAGGTTTGGGGACCACCTCAACAGGGGTGTTCAAAACGACAGTACCGAGAAAAAAATCTTTTTTTTTTTAATATACGGAGAGTTCGGCGTGTTTCATAAAAATGTAAGGGGTGAGAGACAGAATGCAGGCGGTTTGGTAAGGAATCGTCAAATCTCATAAAATATATGTACAAAGAATACATTTTATTTAGGTCCTCAAACCTTTCAAGTCTTTTAAAGGCCTGTTTTCTTTAACTTAGGCACCACCATGAAGAGATTAATGTACAAGATAATTTAAAAGTAAAATAACAAAACGCGATCCTTATTACAAAACATGCGATAAATTCCCAAAAGAGAATGTACATAATATTTAACTTCTGTGCAG
The DNA here is from genome assembly GCA_932526605.1 of Nephrotoma flavescens. Taxonomy (NCBI): domain Eukaryota; kingdom Metazoa; phylum Arthropoda; class Insecta; order Diptera; family Tipulidae; genus Nephrotoma; species Nephrotoma flavescens. Next base: position 261,999,119 of record OW052222.1, on the reverse strand, counting down.
TGCAATAAACCATCACTGCACATCATTAAATTTTATATATATCGTATATGTGTAGCTAGCAAAAATTATCGATCCATGTCGAGACATAATTCGCATATTTTCAATTGAATAATTATCTAATCTCTCATAACGTTTTAACTTTCTAACAACTCATATGTGAGTGTGTTTGGCATCAGATACATTTGGTATATTACACAATAGTTCAGCCCATCAAAATAACACACGAAATTTACTAAATGCTTGGAAATCTAAAAGGTGAGCTCATTCTACCATTTCTGGAAAGCACACACACACACACGTTATTAATTTAATAATTTCTACTCTAGAAACGATGAAAATCATGCGATGATTAATTATATTACTACAGCACGATGGTATAAAAGAGGAAATTAGTTTTAAATCACCTCGCGCATAATTAATTGGTAATGATATGATAACAGTGATTTGAGTATTGTGTTAAGTAGTTTTTTATGGCGCGCGTTTTAGAAAATCAGATTTTCTTTTTGATTATATTGCGTTAGATCACGCAAATCATAATTTTTATGTATTTATTATAAATTCGCGTTTTAATTGTGTTGATTGGACTATATGATTATAGTATGTTATGTAAATCAACTACACATTTTAAAATATTTAATTATACATTTTTTTAATTTCCAGGCATATAAACTGAAGTACAAGGTTAAAGATCACCAAGATAAAAATTTCTAATAATTAAAATTTCACCTTTCGATGTGAGAAAAAATCGGATCTCACATGCAAATAATAAATTGATTGAATTTTCCTAACCCACGAGGAACTTGCATGCACATCACACATTACAAAATGGTAACATGCATCTTTTTTTTTTTTAATAATGAAATCGAAATCGCTACCTGTTGTTTTTCCGCGCGCGTTTTTATTCAATGATCGCGTTTCTGTTTTTGCAACATGCAAAATGAAATGAAAATCTATGGATTTTACTTTCGATTTGAAAAAGACAAGAAACGAAAAAATAAAAAAAACTTCTTTAACAAATTCGTGTAGGAACTCTGTGGTGTTGTTGTGGTAAACGTTTTTTTCTGTTTTTTATCTTGTACTTGTACTTAGCTAACGGATATGATATGATTATATGAAAATGTGCTCGTATATAGCATTTTGATGTAACATACCAATTGTTCAATTTTCCATTTGTTTGGTTTAAGAAATACATCTTTTTAAGACAAAAAATAAATCTCTAATATTTATCGTTTTTTTACTAATATTGTAGATGAGTGAAAGTTAATCTTTACGAATTCAGGGGAGAAAACTTGTGGGTCTATTTAGATGGGTTTTGTTTTGGAATTAAGTTATTTACATGATGTGAACTGGTAAGCTGACAAAATTTTTAGAAATGTTACCAAGTGTAGCCGTATGCCCTCTGTGCACAGGTTGACATGAAGCTTGCAATGCGCAGGTGGTATACTGTAATTTTGTGAATGTGTGGTGTGTGCGTGAATGAAAAGGGGGGTATTAATTGACCTTCAGAGAACATTAAATCTACTGGACAATTAATACTTTCCTTGAGTTGAGCTGTTTGCACTGAAATTCTTGGAATCACCACGACTCAACATTTGACGACTTAAGAACTAATCTTTTTAATGTGGTTAGCTGTTATGAACAGCTCGTTTCGTCCACTATTAGATTACATGGGGTCACACTTCGTAACATTTCAATCTAAAAATATTGACAATTAATAATTTCAAACATTAAAAAATTAATTTTTTTAATAAACCCAAGCTAATTACACATTTTGGCTAAAGTTTACTTTACGTATACATCGATAAAATCAGATAAGGAGTATAAATTTTTAAATGAAAATTTTCACATAAAAAAAATCCGTATTATTTTATTCAAAATACGTACAAATGTGTAATTTTTATAAAAATTTTGATATTAGGATTGTATATTAACAATTTTTCGACCGTACAAGTAATTTTTCCGGGAAAATTATCAAATTTTTCCAGGAAAATTTTGAAATATTTTCAATTTTTTTTCATACTTAGTTTAAAATTATAAATAAAATTTGACACTCGAAGAATTGTATAAATTCTGGAAAAGCGGGGGTTTGGGGGCAGCAGCTCCCATTTTCTAAGGTATACAACGAATTAAAATTACATTAAACAAAATTTATATTTACAAAAGTTAATTTTTTTAACATTTGTCGCACTATCAGAAGAAGCGATAAGAGCAATAGAAACTCTTTGGTCTGTGTCTACAAGGTTTACGAAGCAATTATTATTAATAAAAATAAAAAAATGTAAATTTTTCCAGAAAATGAAAAAACCTTTCCGGAAAAATCTAGCTCCCCTCTCCTAGAAAATAATAGTAAACAACCCTGCATTTCAAAATTTCCAAAATTTATACACCTTACCTGATTTTCTCGATGTATACGTAAAGTAAAATTACACCCACATTTTTATTGCAACACTTTCGTTCATTTGTGTAGCTACACTTTTCGTTAAAAATTCACTTCGGTCTGTTGGGATCGGTAAAATTTGATGCAATATCCTACTATGTACTTTTGTGATGTCCTATTTTGTGGTCGAATCCAGGCTACTGAAAGATTCTCACTGTTTTAGCGAGACCTCACTAAATTTTATATGAAATGTTTCTTTGTTTTTCATGAGACCTAAGTGTGCTGGAAATGACCGTTCTCTCGGAAAATGTGTCAATTAATTTGGAAAAGGTGAATAATCCAAATGCCACCAGAATCGCCGAGTTGTTTGATTCCTAGTCCTATGTTGCCTCTAATTCCTGGAAGACGGGTTTTTTCATTGGTATGAAGTTTTATGGTTAGATGAAGCCAATAAGTATCTACTGAGATGGTCACTTGTCGTGTCAATTAACTTGGAATAGGTAAGTAATCCAAAAGGTGAGTAACCAAACTCTCCGAATTAATTAGTTAGTGATATGTGGCCTCTCCTAACCCCCGGGTAACCTCGGTTAGACCATTAGCAACATCTTATGCAGCTTTTTAGCATCGTATTTGATTTCTAGTTATATGTTGCCTCTCCTAACAACCGAGGAACCTGTTCATTTCAAAATTATGGTGTTTTATAATTCGCTGTAGCCTATAGACAACTAATGAGATAGGTCACTTGTGTATCAAATAATTTGGAATAGATGAGTAATCCTTCAGTCGTTGTCTTAAGCTCGGTCTTCTCTCAAAAAATTTTGCCATGACGATAGAGTGTCATGAAAAAAGTGTGTTTTTACACTCACAACTATTAACACCAAAATGTATGTAAAATCATTTCATGTTCGCTGTTTTGTTTAATTGAGAGTCAATTACAAATTTTCTACTCATTTTGTCACAGTGTCATGACAAAAATATCAACAATTTTAATAAATTTTCTCATTGTCACCGTGTAATGCGCATGATCAGATTCAATACAAATATATTTTGTCATGGCATTATGGTGTCGTGACAAAATTTTGCGAGTGAAAACTGAGCTTTACTAGTCGTTCAAAAGTTGTCGGGAACGACAACATCAAGTCAAATGATATTTCCATTGGTTTATTTTGTCAAAATGTGATATAGATGTTAAAGGTGAATAATTTGAAGTCACCTCTGCTAGGAGGGTACCATGCGAAATTAAGGACCAGGTAAAAAAGGAGAACATGAAGAAACTAGAGAAAATAAAAAATACTATCCTACCACTAGCAGTGGAACTAATGAAAAAGTAAAAGTTAAGAAAAATAAGAAAATAAGAATTTGCACCGATCCATCACACGTTAACGGAAACATCCTTAGAAGACATTATCACAAATGACGATGGCAAAAATAACGATTTTGGAAAATTCCATCGTCGGAGAGAAGTCTCTGTGCTTAAGCCAAAGTGGAAAGTCGTGGGTGGCATTGATAGTTTCTATCCCGAGGTGGGCGTTAACACCAAATAAAGTTATTAAAGATACCAAATAAAGTTATTAGAGATTTTTAAATGACATGGCATATATATCTAGTTAGCTTAAGACATCCTAAACAAATAAAAATTATCCCCAATTGAATAGGATGAGGTAGACCCATTTGCTATTGACCCCGAAATTGTTCAATCTTTGCAAATGGAATTTACACATTCACTGTTTCGAGGATTGGCCAGTACCCAGAGATTTCCGACCGACATGTTATATATCTCTAGTTAGCTTAGGACATCTTAAACAAATAAAAATTATCCCCATTTTAATACGATGAGGTAGACCCATTTGCTATTGACCCCGAAGTTGTTCAATCTTTGCAAATAGAATTTACACATTCACTGTTTCGAGGATTGGCCAGTACCCAGAGATTTCCGACCGACATGTTATATATCTCTAGTTAGCTTAGGACATCTTAAACAAATAAAAATTATCCCCATTTTAATACGATGAGGTAGACCCATTTGCTATTGACCCCCAAGTTGTTCAATCTTTGCAAATGGAATTTACACATTCACTGAATCAAGAATTGGCCAGCACCCAGAGATTTCCAAATGACATGGCATATATGTCTAGTTAGCTTAAGATATCCTAAACAAATAAAAATTATCCCCAATAAAATTAGATGAGGTAGACCCATTTGCTATTGACCCCGAAGATATTCAATCTTTGCAAATGGAATTTACACATTCACTGTATCGAAGATTGGCCAGCACCGAGAGATTTCCAACTGACATGGCATATATGTCTAGTTAGCTTAAGACATCCTTAACAAACAAAAATTATCCCCATTTTAGTACGATGAGGTAGACCCATTTGCTATTGACCCCCAAGTTGTTCAATCTTTGCAAATGGAATTTACACATTCACTGAATCAAGAATTGGCCAGCACCCAGAGATTTCCAAATGACATGGCATATATGTCTAGTTAGCTTAAGATATCCTAAACAAATAAAAATTATCCCCATTTTAATACGATGAGGTAGACCTGTTTGCTATTGACCCCGAAGTTGTTCAATCTTTGCAAATGGAATTTACACATTCACTGTATCGAGGATTAGTCAGTACCGAGAGATTTCCAACTGACATGACATATAGGTATAGCAATGGCGTGTCCTGGTTGTGCTCTCAAGGTGTTCTGCTTCGGATTTTGATCACCCGAAATAATTAAAATAATTGTAATTAATTAAGAAAATAATATTAGAAATTTATAATAAAAATAAAATTTTCTGTAATAAAAATAAAACTTTTAGAATTCGAATAAAAATCAAAAATTGTTTAGTCGTTCGGCGAACGTGTAGAACATCACTAGAAAACGCCGCTGGTATGTATACGCAACAAAGCATTTCCCTATAAGTTGCGACCGGTATATATGTATACATAAAACCACGCACAAGGAAAATTCAACATATCATCCATTAATTATTGCGGTTGAATTTCTTACCTGAAAGTAAAATTAAAAAAACAAAAGTTAGTAATTAATTAAAATCAATTTTTATACCATATTTAATTATTTTTACTTTTTGTTAATTATAATCCAATTAAAAACGAAGATGGTGCAAAGAAAAGTATTTAGAGAAAGATAAAGAAAACAAACAATTGGTACTCAAGGTAATTGGCCGCGGTGAGTTTCTTGAAAACATAAACAAAAAAACTTTCATCGACCGTGGATATAGCTGATTAGATCAGACTTTATATATAGTTAATAATCTCGGTAAATAGCAATTGCATTTAATTAGCCATCAATAATGCGATATTCCGCATGTAATTAGAAAACGTTATTTGTATACTGTTGTGTGTGTGTGGGTAACATAATATTCTCTAGCCCGGTTTCTTTAAACGACAGCATAGTTCTCCACGATGATGACGATTTAAACACAACGAGTGTAATAAAATAAAATATAATTACACTTAACTAACAAATAATTACATAAATTACCATATCTGCATGTATGCCTGTACACATAAAATTCAATTTGATCATCAAAGTTACATGAAAGTTGTGCAGCTTGCGCACATTATTGTTTTGTTCTAAAATCACTTTGCCTAGTAACACACACACACACACACACATACCTCAACATGTAAATTGTACATATACTTTGTAGTTGCATGAATGTAACGATAGAAACATGAATAAAAGTGTATTACATTCACTATAGTAATTATGGTTAAAACTACTATTGTTACTAGTTTTTGTTCAATTGAATATATAACAACAATATAAAATGATTAATGCTGCTTATTTTATGTGCTATGTACACAATGAGATGCATTGTATGTGCCATGTTCCATTAGCATGGCATGAATAGAACACAATTTTCATATAATAACGATAATCCATATAAATTTCGGATTAGCCGCATACAGTTGAGTTGAAATTTAATTACGATTTTAACGGATATCACAGTATAGAATGCATGAAGATGATTTATGTTCACGCGGTTATACATTCCAGCTCTAATTGTTATCGGATTACCCCGGAATAAAAGGGCGGAAATATTATTGCGATAAGGATTTAAAAAATTTTATCGGTATACATTTTTAGATAAATATTTTAAATGGATTTTTATATCGAGTGACGTACAGGAATACATAGCTTAAACTAATTGCATCTTTAATTTGTGAAATATTACATTCCCCCTCATTCTGGAAGCAGACTACGGTTCAAAAAATGTTGCGATGCAGTTGAAGAAGTTTATAACGATGTAAAACTCTCGGATACTATCCTTGCACTTGGAGATTTCAATTTACCATATAGCCAGTAAGCCCATGAGAATGAAGACAATTGTGTTTTACCACACAAAATAACTGTAGAAATCGAGTGTTTGTTCATTGACGCAATACTCAGAACATTGCAAACGATGGTGGAAAATTTTTCGTTTTAATCTTCACTATAGTGAACTAAATACCTTTAATATATCTCCCTCTTTAGCACCATTGGTCTTAAATAATGAACTCCATAACTGGTTTATTCTATTCGATATCCAGAAGCTAACACAGAATAACAATTACCATACAAAAAACTATAACTATAACTTCAGAAACATAAATGAATTCAATCAATATCTTGAAAGAATATCCATGCATTCAAATAATAATCCACCATTGATGATCCTCTCTAGTGAATTTAAAAAAATTAAGTTGCAAGGCTTTTCGAAAAATGAAAAACAGTAAATCAGCCCTTGATGAAGCAATATTTAAATTTTAATGAGACCAATTCCGAATTCGAATTTTAGCAGACAATTTCTTAAAAACATCAAAAATAGTCAAGACATGATTAAGTTGGATCCAAAATACTTTTCGAAGTATTTTTTTCTCATAACGCGAATTCAAAGAGGTAACGGATCAATGGGACATCAATGCAACTAGAACACTCTAAATCATCAAACTTGAAGGCATCCTTCTCACGACTATATGAATACCGGCTGAGCTAAAATTGTAATAACACTGCAACAAATTACTATGTCAATCATCAGCTATGACGATTTAATGAATGCAATGAGCCAATCAATCCGTCCACACTTTGATTCTTTCGTCGTGATTCTTTTCTCGTTTCCTTCCCACCAACAAACTTATTTTGTGGCAGGGAAATTTTTGATTCTTTTTTTTTTATTCAACTGATTCTCACACTACTACAAAGATAAATAATCCAAGGACAACTTGTTTATTTATCGTTTTTGGGTTAATTTTAGGTTAATTTTTGTTTCGAGAGGAAAAATATTTTTTTTTTCAAACAAGGAAGCAGTTTTCCCAGTAAATAATGAACTTTTTTTTTACTATATGAATAAATTAAAAAATATAATTTCACACATACATCGATTGACTTTTTGAACGACGTCGATTGATTTTTTGAAGTGATGGAATCACGACGAAAGAATCAAAGGGTGGAGAGGCGCAATCTCAAACGAAATTTATCACGAAGAACAAACAACCTACGCAAAATTATAGCTAAATAAAAGAACACCGTAATTTTGAAATCCCAAAATTTTCATATCCAACGTATACCGACCTGGACGAAACAGAATCAAACATAATAAGAAATTTATCCAGAAAAATATATCCAGAAAATAAGATAACTAAAGATACAAGCTCACATATATCATAAGCCACCACACAGTAGATTTAGTAATTAGCTCATTAACAGTAATTGTTTTACAAATAACAAACAATACACCTGCTAAAATAATAGAAAGAAAACCGCAAACGAACCTTGGCGCCTGTGAATCTCACAGTGACACCAGAACCTCAGCAATTAATTATTAATCAAATAACGAGCCTTATAGACACTCCCTCGAGAAGTGCAACAAAACACAACGAACCCAGATGATCAACAATCAGAGATTTTTAATCAAAAAAGTAATGATCGAAGGGTCAACGAAGAAAGGAAATTTTAACTGCAACAACATAAAGAACCCTTGCATCCCAAGCTGAGTTACAAGAAGAAGAATAGGACAGATAAAAAATGTCAGAATTCTTTACAATAAAATTATATTTACGATTATCAAATCAGCTATTATAATATTCAATAACATCTATTAATCAAATGACATTATCAAAGATAAACTAATTTATTTAATTATTTTCTAGTTAAACAAAAATAATAAAATTTTGTTTAAAGATGATATTTACATTTAACATTACAAAAGCCGAAGTAAAAATATTAATTACAAAAATTTTTATTCATAAGCAACATTTTCTTAATATTTAAAACTACTAAATTTCTGCATATCATACAAAATATTTTTTAATACAACTCCACAAGATTATTTACTTCTCTCAGAAGGGGAGGAATGTTGTATAATATATCGGAGAAAGTCAATCCATTTATTTGTTTTCCGTATTGTTAAGTAAGGTCATCTAATTTTATCACAATCAACATAATTTCGTTGAAAATAGAAAATCGAATTTTGCAACCTAACAGTAAACCTAATTATGTGCAAATGTATTTTGTAATAAGTGATTAAAACATATTTTAAGAGTTGGCAAGCTTCAAAATTTAAAATTTAAGTAGATGTGTGAATTTAAAATAAAGTTATCAATAAAAGCGAAATAGTCATTAAATTCAAATGTCAATAAACATCAAATAAGCAGAATTAGTTTAAAATTGCTTAATCTCCAAACCGCTCCGCACAACAATACTACAGACGAATAGCTACCACATCACTGATACCGAAGGTTTTTGAAATGATATTTTCGATACCCATAGTTTCAAAGTAATCTTGTATAAAAATATTTTTCTGATTTCAAATCCCCAAAAACAAATTGCGGAATCAAGTGTGGCGAACAATTGAAACAAATGCGTTGGTAGAATTTTGCTCGGATTTTTTTTTTATCGTAGGATCCGATCAAAATAATTTCGTAGCAATTAGGGGTTAGACCTAGGTAAATACGAGTTCTAAGAGGTAAAACAAACGAAACTATATGTTAAACATGATATGGTGGAAGCAGTTCACAGGCCTCAATTAATTAATGGGGTAACAAACTAAAGCTTTTTAGCGTACAAAGAAATGGCACGAGCGGTACAATACATTTGAAAAATTTAACGAAAACAACGAGAAGAATCTGAATCAATCGAGAAACAAAATATTTGACAAACGAAATTATGATGTAGGCGATAGGCAGCCGAAAGTCGGGGTGCAAATGACGGTATTAGCTGTAAATAATAAGGTGAAATCGAATGATGAAATCGAATGATCGAATTGTCGATGACAAGGAGGCAACGGATATAAGAAATCAGCTAAACTCGCTCGAAAATATTGACAAATTCAACCGGGACGTGACCGCACTACGAAAGGAGTAAAATGAACTACTTTGAATTTTGGATTTTAAACCAGATGTAGAGAGAGAAGGATTGCTGCAAGGATTGTTTATGTAATGGATAATGACGTTAAACTTGAGGAAATTGATAATGCTGTAGTAAGAATATTGTACACAAAAAATGGTTGATGTATGGCTTAAGGAAACTCACTGCAGGTGTGATGATGCCCTCGGATGATGCTGAAGAGCAATTATAACAGCTAAGTTTCGCCGGGATAGTGAGACGCAATAGGAGGAAATGCTGGCCACGAAAAGTTAAGATTGTTAGAGTGGTCCATTTAGGATCGGATCGGGGTCCTTTGAATAGATAGAACATTGAGATATGTCTTCATAAGATACCAGCCAATGCGAGTTGACGTCAGAGGCGAAGGTGAGGATGCTTGGCTTCATTCAACTTTCTAGCGAACTAATTTCAAATAAAAACTAAAATAGGTAAAACAGAACATTTTTAATATATAGTTCAGATTGATAGTTCTTGTAAATTTCATTAAAATTTTTAATGAAATATCAGGCTATAAAGGTTTGCTATAGTGTCGAAACTTTGAATATCATACTCGCATTCAGGAAAATGTTGCCATGACATAAATATTAGTAAATTCGCATAATGAAGACTAAATTTATATACTAACAAGCCAGCATAAAGGCCGCAGTTCCCGAGTGTTGATCAGCGGATTAAACCACTCAAAATACTTCAATGCTCACAAGATTCATCTACCGGTCAAAGCGAATAGCCGATCCAATGACTACTTTTCGAGCTTATGGCTAGTTGGCGATGAAGCACGAACAAGCGAAAATATGAGCCATATATATATGAATAATCCACAGAGTCTAAATACATTCATACAATCAACAGGTTTATAATATATACCGTTGACATTTGGACGAAAGTTAAAACATTACAGATTTTTGAGCAGTTAAATTTATTTAGAAACTTTTATACAGTCAGCTTTAAACAGTAGTTAACTATGTTAAAATCATAATTCACAACCTTGTCCTACCGAACGAATTTCAATATTTCCTTTAACTTATTTGCTACATAATCGATAATAATATCGTAATCGGAAATCGATTCGCTATACGTAAGCGTAACTAACCTTCACCAACTTAATGTAATCTTATCAAAACAAAACCAATATATAGGTTACTAAACCAACCTGATTATAAATTTTAAATACACGCGTATCGAACATCAATTCCGATTACCCGCAAACCTTATGTATATATAAAGAGACACACATTTCCATGCTCCAGATACACAAAATATTTTTTTTTGTCCACATCGCAACATAACTTTATATGGATATGTAATATGTAAAATACATATAAAAGGCAAAACTTATCACCACATAAATATATAATGACAGAAATGTGCTAAGAAAAACTATATAAGAAAGAAAAATGATGACGTCAATACCCATAAGTAACCCAAATTCTAGATTTTTTACTCTTTAACTCCAGATCACATGATGATGATGATTTGTGTGTTTTTCATCTTAAGTTAATTTACTGTTATTTTGTTTTTTTGTGGAAAATTAAAATCATGTTTGATTGTTTGTGCTGCCTGCCTGCTGCTATGAAACAATACGTGACGTCAGTCGCAAAGTGAGTCCCATTATACATATATACATCATCAATCAAGTCGAGAGAGAGAGAAAGAACAAAAAACGAAAAAACCGGAAAAATCAATACATTTCCCTATATATACATTTTCATCATATGCAATCGTGCAATAACCGGCAATTGACCTATTGCGAAACAGGGAAATGAAAATATAGGTTATGACGTCAGCGAGTAACCCAGATTTTCATTCAAAACAATATTTTTGTGGTGTACAAGGATTTTAATTACATTTTGTGTTTGTATTTTTATAAATCTAGATGAGTAGGTAGGTGCATGCATATCTAATAATACGTTCAACAGTGTTATGTTTGTTTTGCCACTGTGCGGGGTTAACTAAATGGCTTTGCATTTGTAGAAATAATTGGAACAGGCATGAGTTATCACAATTAGACGAGCATTTTAGTGAATGAATTCATTTTGAATGGACATGTGTCTACTTTTCATTATTATTATACTTACACGATACATAGAAGATGTCATGTTCTCGTTTACTTATCATAAACATCGGGATGTAATTTGACATATCCAGGTAAAATTACCGCTCATGCGATATTGACACTTTGTCTGATGATATTTTGTTATGTAGTAGCAAATAAGCAAACATAACACACAATATGTCACGACTTTTAATGTTGAAATGGGTTTTTCGAATGATAATTAAGTCAATATAATATATATGGTCGTATACTTTATACGAGTATAAGAAATTGACAAAATGTCTTGAGATAATCAAGGGGCGATATTATTTTATTTATTTTATGCTTTGGTTTCAAATGTGTTATTTGATAAGAATTTTATCTTGAATAAATTTTGAGGTTTAAAATTGGTTTTTTATGTGGGAGATACATTTTTTTATAATGGGATGGAGCAGTTCGAGTGTATAATGTAAACAGGAAGTGATTTAGTTCTTAATATTATAATTTTATTCTCGCTTTTTATTGGCAAAACAATCAAACTGGGGTCTCAGTATGAAATTACGAGAACAAAGGTCAGTATACGAAAATACAACAAAATATATACTTACATGTATTTAGGGTGTTGAAACTAGAAAATTCTTTGAGATCGCAAGGAATCCTTTGACAGAGATATACACCAAAATGGATTTATGTATCAGTATTCTACATTGAGTAATGTAGAAGGTAGAACGAGAATAGCGACCGTTGAGAAAATGATTTCCTATACATTGGTAGTCTGAAATTATCTCTATTAGAAAGTGACTAAATATTTTGGCAGATCTCCCTTTTCTATAGTCTAAATAACAATTTTGGCAAATTAAATTGTATTGTCTGGTTGATTGACTTCCACTCTAATATTCCCAACATGTCTAATTGTCTAGTATTCCAACATGTCAATCTTTTGAAGACGTGTAATTTGTGAAGCCACAATTGATTCGTAAAAAATCATTTTTGTTTGCTTTGGTAATTTTTCTTCAATTCTCGTGAAAAGCCTAAATTTTTTATTCATCTTGTTAGCGATAAAATTCAAATGCTTGTTAAAATTAAAGTTTTCGTCTATAATAACACCAAGATATTTTATTGTTGTGCAACATCAGCTATTTTCGTAAATTCTCGATGTCTTCATTTACTTTCTATACTGCTTCTGGAAGGACCGAAGTGAACTTCTAACGAAAAGTGTAGCTACACAAGTTAACGAAAAGTGAAACTTCTAAAGAGTGTAGCAATGAAAATGAATATTTGATGCAAATATCGGGATCAAATTTTATCATAATAATTTTAGTCTACAGGTTGGGGGGGTTATTAAAAAAATTAATTATTTAAATGTTTGAAATGATTTACATATGCGACACTATGGCCGATTAAAAAAACAAGAGATGTTTCCAAGTTTAGACATATGCTATCTAATAGTGGACAACTTCATCTGTTCAAAACAAACAATTTTGGGGTGGCTCCACACAAGTTTTAGGACGTAGAATTTCATAAAAATTCAAATATTCTTCAAAATACTTGCAACACTATGGTCGATTCCACAAATTTTAAAGATATTAGGAAGTGTGGACATATGTCGCTTAATAGTAGTGGACAGGTTCAGATGTTGAGAACAGTGTACCTCATAAAAATATAATAATTTTGGGTGTCTCCACAAAAGATTTAATGTACTAAATTTTTGAAAAATTCAAATATTCGTCAACAACATGGCTGATTCCTGGAACTTCAGAGATGTTACCAAGTGGGGCCATATATCCTACTAATAGTGGACTAGTCAAGCTTATCAAAACCGTTAAACATGTAAAAATATAAAGATTTGGGGTTATATATTGGAATAGTTCACTCTCCAAAAACTACCCCAAAAGAGAGAAACTCTTTAAAAACCATATTTCTCTGTCTAAGTTATAGACTTACTATAATTCTAACGATCATAAAGCATTGAATTACCTTCCTGTTCAAGAAAGAGGTACCCTAAAATTGATAATAGCAGCCGGTAATCTCAGATTTATAACAACGGCCCACACCTATAAAAATCGATCATAATGTAAATAAGAAAAATTACCTTCCTGTTCAAGGTACCCGTGAATTTCTTACTTCTTATAATGCATCGAACCACCTTCATGTGGCAATTTGATGTTTTATGATCGAGGTTTGTGAGTGTGAGCGGTTGTGTTAAATGCCAGAGTACCTATTTTTTTGTAGAGGAAGGTAGCTCGATGCATTATGATCGATTTTTATGGATGACAGCTCTTGTAACATATTCAAGAGTATACCAATTTCTTGCATTGGAACGAAATTCGATGGTTTATGGTCGATTCGCCATATTTCATATTGCTAAACATTTCCATAACGGTGGCTTCGATTTTACTGAACGTTCCAAACTGAACATGAAAGCGCCCATTATGATCGATTTTTGAGAATGCTGCGTTTTAATAAATTCTTGTACTTTACTTAAAGAGCTGTTTCATCAAATTTAAGGGTGGGTTGTTACATTTATAGCAAGTCTAAACGTAAAAAAAGAAGTATGGTTTTGAAAGATTTTCACTCCGTAGGGTCCGTTTTTGGAGAGTGAACTATTCCAACATATTGTAATTGTTCTGTAAAAACTCGCCCTCAGTACGACACAACGATTCTAAAGGGTTGGCCCCCTTTGGGGTAGTTTTCTTGAGGTTAAACTATGCCTATATATTGTAATCAAGTTGTAAAAAATTTCAATTCCACCCCAGTATACGATACAATAAATAATTAAAAGAAATAGGAAAAGAGTGGTCTAGTCCAATGTCAGCCAACACACGATTTTCTGCTTAGTGGGATCTGTAGAAAATTTTCTAACTGTGTAACAAATTTGAAATTACGGAAAAATATCAAATTTATTAAATTTGATTTGTTTTTCATAAAATAAAAAAAATTAAAACCTAACGTATAAAAAAACTGTAAAATTTTGAGTTGCATATAGAGTAATGGAAAATTACAGGCAATGTAAGAAAAAATTTGTTCAGTGATTTTTTTTATATATTTTTTCGTCTCGCTCGATAAATCTAAAATTATTTCGCCAAAACTAAAAATGTTTCGGATCAGGGCTACATGATTTTGAAGTGTATACACTAGTAGGAAAATTTAAGCTGCATTAGAAAAAAATCGTTCCGTGGTCTCGTCCCGGGAACTTGCCACAACGATTTTCTTCTAATTCATCTAAAATTAGCTTTGTGCATATATTTCAAAATCATGTAGCTCTGATCCGAGACATTTTTAGAGTTCATTTTCGGGACCTTGCCATGGAACGATTTTCACGATAAATATTCAGGGATGGGCTAACTTCACAAATATAGTATATTTGAATGAAATGGATCAAAAGTTGGGCTGGGATAACTTTACACAATAGCAAATTGGTTATTGATATGTTAGTGCTGTCATTATTAAAAAATTTTATTTTCTGGGATAGAATTCTGGGATAACTTCACATACGTTGAAAAATCTATACATGGAACTTAATCCTTGTTATAAAACTAGAACGAAGCTGGTTCTTCTATTCAATCAAGGCAGAGGAGTCACTAGAAGATAGCCCCCGCTAGGGAGGACCGGCAGAAGCGGTTACTCAATGAAAGATAGATGAATCATCAATTCAATTATTAATTAGTTAATGCAAAATGGGATTTCCGAATGTTGTGTATAGAACAAAACAAATGTCGAGTGGAGACTTCTATAATAATTTTAGAAATGATTGATAAACGTATATTCGAACGAAGTAGTTCCCGCTGTAGAAGAGTATTTTGATCAGGTGTATTAGGTGCATTATTAGCCCATAGGTGGTGATAATATTCAAAATTAAAAATATTTTTGAATAAAATTGTCCATTATTTCATAAATTTAGCGAGCTTATTGAGGTTTCCTCGTAATTTTGGACCGTTCAAAAAACCAAATCGATTTTATCCGAGAGGAGATCATGCTATAAGTGATCAAGGCAATACTATGTGGCAATACTATGTAAGTTCAACTATCAGCTGAAGGTGTTGAAAGTTAAAATTCTGTGTTACTAACAATTCTCACGAAAAACATAAAAACGAAAAGGCAAAAAGTTACAAATTATCCAATTTGTTCCGCCATCAACATATACCGTATCCCGCACTTAATAGTCGGCTAATCACCGAAAACAATCACTTTATTAACATCTGGCACAAAATTCTATATTAATTAGCCATAACAAATTAATGTTATATACTGTAATCGATAGTTTTTTAGCTGCATGCTATCACATTTTCACCTGCATCATTCACCGTCACCGGCACAACCACAAAAATTACTTAAACAAACAAATATATCAGTAACAAAATGTAGGTTATACAAACCAACAACAATCGAGGCAACGTTGAAATTTAAGAAAATTGCGGTTAATCATTTTTAATGATACCGCGCAAATACAACAAGTAAGCACGTTAAATTGGATTAAATTTCCAAAAATAGAAGTAAAAATAAAAAAAAAATGTATTTCATACACAACGACGTCTTAATATAGTTGTAAAGGCAATTAATTAGCTGAAATCCAATACTCGCACAACTCAATTTATCTCAATTGATATGGTTTGTGATTTTGGGAAATTATTATAGAAAACGAAATTGTCGCATGATCGATATTCGTATTACATAAACTGCTTGTTATTAATCGAAATGGTTCGGCATCAATGATTCCGAGGTGGCACGTTTCATGGTTTCATGGTCATTATCCAACGTTGACTAATTTGGATATATTTTATCACACTCTCTGGTTATAGAAATCCTATCTAATCACCTCTCGTGCGCGTATATAGGTGTGGTCTCTATACTCAAATCTCTAATGACTTTGTTTTTCATTTTATTTGGCTACGCTTTTTTACCATACACGACACATTCGATGTGTAAGTAATCAATCATGTCTGTCATCAGGTTGTCACACGTGACTATCATAAATATCTGAACCTAAGTTATATAAGAAAATAAAATTAAAAAAAAAAAAACTATCATCTTACCTTCATCTTTATTTTTATGGGTGAGTGATATGTTTTTCTTGTATATGGTGTCGCGTATCGTTCGTTATACAAGTCGCATTTCGATACAATATAGAGACAAATAAAATTTAATTTAATTTTATTCTATGTGTACCCCCGAATGACAGTATCGTAATGATAATGATTGCAATTACCATTAATGAACAAAACTATACAAGACTTTTTATTTAGTTCGTTTGTGTACTATATGGATAAAAATAGTTTTTATGACTCGATATAGCGTCGTAAAAGTTTTGGGATGTTTTCATGTTGTGTGTGCGAGTACTTTTTATGAAATCTTTCTAGTACTGTCGTTGGTTTCTGTTTCACTTAATTTTATTGCAGTACATTAGTGGATTTTTATGGCTGGATTGAGTGTATTTCCTGAGTATGATAGTATTCTGTTAGGTGACAGCTGCACAGAAGTTTTATTGATTTAACATTTTAATTTATATATCGTGGGGGGCAACCATAGTGTCCAGCATTGGAATATCAATTATTTAACAAATATAATTAAATTATAATACCGGGGTTGAATTGGATTTCATTAATGACGGCTTAAATTAGTCGAAAGTATTAAAGTATACTCAAAAGAAGTAATTACTGAAATGCTTTTAACCAATTTAATGTCTTTAACTGTAAAGTTATATTAATTTCTTATTCTTTAATCCAAATTCTTATATCTTCCATCTTATCAATCCAAATTCTTATATTATTTTTATATGAGTGTGGGCGTTGAGTAGAGCATTATGCACACAACCTTATATAATGTAAATGTATATAGGTCTTGCACTTCAAATCCACGATTTTGTAAATGATATTCATTTTTTTTTACTTCGTTCACAAGTTTTTACAATTTTCAACCACAATTTTTTATACTTCATTGTCAATTTTTTCTAACTCTACCTCAATTTTTTGCAAAACAAATTCGTGTTTTTTCAAAGTAACTTCAATTGAATGTAAAGTAAATTCAAATATTTTTGAAACAAATTCAAGTTTTAATATTTCAAGTTCTCAAATTTTTAAAATTCAAAATTAAATTTATGCAAAACAAATTCAGTGCTCCTAATTCTTAACAGATTATGATGGGATTGGGTATGCTGGATGAAAATGAGATTCTTAAATTATTATTGAAGTCCTGGAATATGGCCAACTGGGATGGAACTCGATCAATTCTTAACCGATTATGATCGGATGTCATATTCGGTTAAGTCGTCCAAATCAGATAAAAATTGTTCGAGTTCCGTCTGAGGTGGCCATATTCCAGAATTTCTTCCAAAAACATTTAAAAATCTCATTTCCATCCAACATACTCAATCCTATCATAATCGGTTACGAAATTACCGAGTTCTGCCCTAGGTGGCCATAAATCAGAATTTTATCCAAAAATAGGTGGCCATAATTCAGAACTCCTTCCAAAACTCATTTAAAAATCCCGTTTCGATCCAGCATACCCAATCCCATCAAAATCGTTGAAGAATTGATCGAGTTCCGTTCTAGATGGCCATATTTCAGAACTTCTTCCAAAAATCATTTAAGAATCTCATTTTCATCCAACATACCAAATCCCATCATAATCTGTTAAGAATTAGGAGAACTACTGCATTTGTTTTGCAAAAAGTTGATTTTGAGTTTAAAAATTGAACTTGAAATATTAAAACTTGAATTTGTTTGAAAAATATTTGAATTTACTTTACATTTAATTGAAGTTACTTTGAAAAAACACGGATTTGCTTTGCAAAAAATTGAGGTAAATTTAGAAAAAATTGACAATGAAGTATAAAAAATTGTGGTTGAATTATAAAAAGTTGTGAACGAAGTAAAAAAAATTGAATATCATTTGCAAAACCGTGTATTTGAAGTGCAAATCCTGTAAATTAGATTAACAACGAAGGGCCAGAGGATGAATAACCGCCACACACTACAAAATTAAGTAGGATTGGCGCATATATCCAAAGTCTCCTCATCGTAATAAAGCTAACATTTATAATTATGGCTTTTAATGATAAACTTTATCCGCAATTCGGTCAAACCGATGCAACTCATTTTCAATTTACACTCTCATTACCGTTTAGATTCAATAGTGGCGTGAATGTGGTAGTAAATTGTTGCGCTGGGTTTTTATAGTGTTTTGATATTTTGGTGTATCGGAGTGCGTCTGATGTTTTGTTGGAGGGAGTATTTTCATTTGTTTTACTATCGAATATTGGGTTTGGGCTTTGTTTACATAGTGTAACGGGGCATTGCGAAGGAGCTGTTACTCGGTTGGTTGTAATTCGTAAAAGGCGAGTCGTGACAATTGCACGATGGTTTGGGATGAGAGGGGAATTTTATAAGCTATTTTCCAATCCAATAAAATTCCGCGCGTCCAGGATCCAAATCCACATAAATTCCATGACCAAATATTCCCACCTTCTTGTTTTTCACCTGTTGTAATGGTTTGAGCAATCTGGATAATATTTTGTTAAATGCAAAATAAATAAAACAAACCAAAACTACGAGATACAAGTAGAAGAATGAGAGGGACATCAATTGCGAAAAATTGTAACCAAACAAACACTTACATGTGGATAGAGAAGCACATATCTAAAAAGTTGAACAACCGGAGTTTGTTTTTGTAGTTCAGTGGCTTGACAGTTTGTCTCGTATAATGTTGTGCGTGAAGTGCGATGTGGGGAAAGATAAAAAGACCGAGCGCGTGTGCATAGAAAATTGTTTTAGTATAGTACGTCCATTTTGTATGTCGATCGGGAAAGGAAAACCAAACGGTTCGAGTGGAAGAGAATAAAGCAGGACGATTGTGTGATATTAATGCACCTGGCCTCATTGCTTTAAAAATGTTGCCATGTGACATCATGTTATATCGACGGTTCCAATATTTGACTATAGATCGAAGTATAACCAAATAAATGATATGCTTTATCGGACTAAGTAGGCGTGCGATAGAGGATCCAACCTGCATTGCAAGTTTATTGCGTCAAATGCATCGAGCGTTTAGTCAAGGGGCGGGACTCAAAAGTGAGAACACTCACCACCGTCACCCAAGTCCTGTTGATTTTGACTGCGGCTGCTTTACACATTGAGCCTAAATGCTGGCATACCATATAACGTAGGTCGAAGCAATAATGGGATAGCGAAAAGGAACGAAACTTTGTAAAGTTATAATCAATAAAATATTTTTTTTTTGTGGGAAACGAGCCGGAATTCAAGATCCAAGTTGTTTCTTTAATTTTTTGATATTTTCAGGAACTGCCTGGTCAGCGCATCACAATAGACTATGATAGTTGTTAGTTGAGTTGAGTGAAGACGTGCACATATGCGCATGTGTACGACGATATCAGTGTTTCAAATATTTAGATTGTGGTATTGATTGCCATAAATTACTTATTATATTGGTTAGTTTATTGAATGGAGGTGCTTTTTGAATGGGGTTCGGCCCTCACCGCTTGGCTAGGGTAACGCGTTATAGTGACATTCCTTTTTAGAGTACTGATTTTTCAAGCCTGTGATGTTCGCAGGTTTCATTTGTTGAACTGGGACTATTCCTGTGTCATTTATGTGAAGATTATTTGATTAAGTTTGCTTTAACCATCGCGGATGGTGGAATTGAATCACTCAACGGTCGCCATAGTTGAAATTTACTCAATTGATCCTATTGTCCAGTATTTGAGTATTTGTTGATACTTTTAATAACTAAGAATATTTGCGTACAACTACAAAGCAAGTCGCTAGTTCAGATCATGATGGAAAAGATCGCTTGGGAGAATGAACAAGCATAGCTGAAGATTGTTCGTAAATTGTTTAAGATACATAAAATATGTAAATTAAAATATTAGATCATTGTTAATTTTTAAGTTGTTTAATTGTCTTATTTGAAAACCGGAGCAAGATCTAAGAGGCCTAAATAGGGAAATATGTCTGGTCTATTTTGATGAAATCATTGTACTAAGCCACACGTTTGAAGAGCACGTACGTTAATAATCTTAAGCAAGTACTACAAGCTATCTGGGCGGCCGTTGAAGAACTTCAACTTAAGTGCATCGAAATGCAAGAAGTTATCCATTGAGGTCATATTGTTTTTGCTAATAGACTGCACCGGATCCGAAGAAGTTAGTATATCAGTAATGGATTGGCCGGCAACAAAGGATATTAGTCAACTAAGAATTTTCCTAGGATTCTGTTATAACCGATGGTTTATGCCAAACTTTGCAGATGTTGCACGAAGTCTTCATCGGCTCACCGAAAAAAGTCAACCATTTCAGTGGAACATGGAGCATAAAAAGCATTTGCAGAATCGAAGAAGGTATTATGTGGCGGTTCGATAGCAATAGAGGAGTATAGGTGCAGTGTTATCACAGAACACTTTAAGCTATGCGTAAAACAGGAACTAAAGAACTGTTTCACGGTTAGTGCACGAATCCAGTTTGAAGCAGAAAATGGCTGGGACAAAAAGCATTAGAAAGAAGATCAGGCTTATGAGTCAATTAGTCCAGTAAGAAAATGGCATCTCAAAGTGCAACTATTAAAAGTTATTGGGCAATAAATGCCAAACAAATGCCAACCAGTATAATTGGGTTCGATGTACACCCCTGTTCAAAAGGAATATCACTGAAATAATAACAAAGTTAGGAAAGCCTTTATAAAATCATCAAACATCATCATTTATCGAACATTTTCGCTCTCTAGAATTGACATTTTTTCTTCGAAAATACAGAGCTCAGAGGTTAGCAAAGTTTAGCAAAAAATTAATTTGCCCTTGTAAAAATAAGTAGCTTTTCAAATGGTTTGGAATATCGACAGTCTGAATCTAGACCTTTCAGAAAACCATGCTGACATTGTCGTTAAATATACATATTAGGTAAAAAAATGTTGAAATATAAAAAATGAAAAATGAAAATTCAATATTTCGCCTGAATGTCATTGATGACACATTCACCAATCCACATGTAAATTTTCGTTTGTTTTTGTTGGTTTAGGATTAGTTTAGGCCTAATTTCAAATGCGTATCTTAAACCAACCTATGTATTTTAGGTCACCCTTAACATTTCGGTGTATTTTTTAACATGCCTGGACTGAGAGAGTTTCGACAACATACCAATTAGTTCAGCCGTGCGCTATTTTTATAAACATTTGATACATATCTACCAATATTACATACCAACTATTTTTGGTATATAGGCAAAAGTTTAGATTTTTATGGCGACATTTAGCAATTTATATTCTGGTGCGCTAAATCTATCAAAATTGTTTTTTCTGTTGATATTTTTAAGTTTCAAACTTAATGTTGACATTTTAGCTCACATTTATCTTTGCCGTATAAAAAATATTTTCTTATACGACATAGAAAAACCAGGAAATATATTTTCTTTTATGTGTTTTGTGTATGTAAATATGATGAATGTTCGATATTGATGGGATACGAGAAGGAGAGCATAACTAACAAAAAACAACATAATTTTTGGCTGTTTTGTAGAAATTTATATGACTCATGTAAGTTATGCATATAGTGTTCAAAAAAAAATTTTTGAGTTATGTATGTTGAAGTTTGGCATGGGATAAACATAAAACTATATATATACAACAAAATAGTGTTTCAGATTTACATATGGTTTATGTTCCAAAAAAAACATATGTTATACCCTGCTGCGAGCTAAATTCATAACACTATTAGATATTCCCACGCAATCAATCACCTTTTTTCGTGTGCGAGATATACAATCGAATTTATTGCGAGATTACAACATCGCATGGATGCAAACATTTACCCCCATAAAGCAGGTAAGCATACTCATATACAAGCGTGTTATGAATGAAGGGGATTGCTGTTGTTGTCATGCACACGCTTTGAATGCCACAATTTATATCCGCTTGAAATCAAAAATAATTCCATGGCGCATAATAATTTTCCCAACTATATACAAAATGATAAACCCAAAAACTTTCTCTCAGCAAAATACACGAACTATTAAACTCGTGCGCTGGCGCCGCTATATTACAATGTATCAAATATCGCTTATCTAACGATATTTTAATGAATTCTTAATTATCAATAAGAAATATACTTTACTGATTTTTTAACGATATGCTTTTTACAAACGTACGTGTGCGGTACAACATTTTGACATTCTTTTACGATTTAAATCTTGTTAGTTAGTTATTTTTATAAAAATCTAGCCATTACATTGTGATGTACAAATATACAAATAATTTACGATCGTTTGGTTCGAATGCACTATACAAGATCAATAAAAAGAATGACGACTATTGAGGAAAAATAATATGCAAGATTTTTTTAACGCGAGCGGATCGATCTCGCAATAGAGATTCAGTTAAGATCAATTGGCATGAACGTTGTGCTATGTTACTTAAATAATTTGTGTAGGTATTCGTACTATAAGGAAATATGTATAAATTTATTGTACATGCATATATTAATAGTTGTAAATGTCAAGTTTAATTATGATTGTTACAATATTTTATATCAGAGTATCATTTTCGGAATCATGATCGTTCGACGACTACCCAATATAATTAGTATAGAGAACATATTAGTGTGCGCTACTAGTGCAGGGTCGACTTAAATATAGTATAGCCAGTGAAAACTCCGACCGTTGCCGTTTAGTTGACTGATCTAAAATCAAATATGAGATATTTTTGAAGCCGTCTATTTACTGTTGACGCCGCTTATGTTAGAAGAGAGTCGCCTCAAACTTATAATTCGTCATATCAAATGTCGTTCATATCGTAAATATTTACGCCCCATGGAGTAGTCATTGCCAAAGCGACATACAAAAATAAATCGGCTACGGAAAAAATACACATTTTTGATAACAAACGACAAGATCTTTTGGGGTATAACGTAGATTGGGAAACTTAATGTAAATTTACAAGAATTAGATAACGAAAATTCGAATGAACTGTTCAACGAAATTGTATCGATAGAAATCGAAAATGATATCCGAAACATTAAATCAAAATAAAGTGAAACTTTGAACAAAAAATTGGGAAAATTCCAGATCTCCAGCTTACTGAAACTTCTGACGGATTACAAGCAAGTGTTCTACAAAGTGCGTGAAGTGCCATTCTTATACGTTGAGAACAAGTCGGAAAGAAATAATTGCACTTGAAGAAGCGAGGGTCATTACAAAAGTGGATAGCTACGATTGGGGTTCGTCCTTAGTTTGCATCTCAAAACCAAATAATAGCGTTCGATTATATAAAGTCGACGTAAACAAACGACCCGAAGATGCTCAACCCGATTTTACATATCGAGGAAGTCTCCAAAAATCTGTCAGATTCAAAGTATTTTGGTACGCAGGATTTATACAAAGCGTATTATCACGTTCAAATGGATGAAGAAAGTTCAAACACTTAAACGAAACCCACTCACAATGGTACATACAGATTTAACCGACTCACTTTTGGTATACAAACGGCCCCAAGTGAATTTCAACGAATATTCGATCACGTGCTCCAACGACTTGAAAGAGTGACAACCTATGTTGATGACATTCTAGTTCAAGGTTCAAATTACGAAATTCAAGGTTCGAAATTTTTAATAACAATTCATCTAAATGTCGATGCATCTTTAATAAAAATTTCGAGTAGAAGGTGATTATTTCCCATAAATGTTGTCTCATCCACTTCACCTACATTTACTGGAAAATGAAAATTTTAATTGACAATCAATTGTGAAGCAGCTTTCATGCGCTTAAAAGCCGAAATAGCAAAAGAACAAGTGATATTTCCAGCATAGTATATAAGCGTTGTCTGTAACGCTAGCCGATTTGTCACATGTCATCCCAAGGAGAAGAGAAACCAGTTTCATTCATTTCTCGTCGCAAAGCAAAATTACACCCAAATAGATCGACAAGCGCTTACTAACGGGTTTTCCATTTGAGACTTGACAACTTCGAACTTCAACTGGACAGCTTAAACAAATAACCAAACTGTCAATGTCAAAACATTCAGTAAAAACAAAATGTTCATTATGGTGTAGTACACGAACGAACAATACGTTTACCAATAATTAAAATTTACTACAAAAATTCCGAGTCGGTGACTGCAACTTCAAGAGCGTTAATTCCCATTATTGGTCGTAATTATCGTCCCAGGAGACAAGCAATTCACAGTGTAGTGAACAAATTTGAGTCTAAATATTCGCTGCTGGATGTTCCCGTGCCAGTGAAACAACGGGTTGGTCAAAGTGCCGAGAATATTGCTGCCGTTCAAGCGTCCATCGCAAACGAACAAAAACAGTCTATTCCACTGCGTTCTCAAGAATTGGGTATCGCTCAAACCACACTTTGGCGAATTTTGCGAAAGATCTTGGCTTGCACTCTTATAAGATGAAGTTAACATAAGAACTAAAGCCACTATCGATCATATGAAGTGACGTACGTTCTCGGATTGGGCTCAAAAAATGTTGGAAGAAGATGACCAATTTCATCGCAAAATCATCTTCAGTGATGAAGCATTCATTGGTTAAACGGCTTTATCAGCAAACAGAATCGTTATTGGTCAGGTGCAAACCCTCACGTACTTCAAGAAACACCATTTCATCCACAAAAAATAACTGTATGCTGTGGTTTTCATGCTGGTGGTGTCATTGAACCGTTTTTTCGTTGATGAAAATGACCGCCACGTTACAGTCAATGGAGATCGCTACAGAGACATGTTGCAACGTTATTTCTTTGGCCAATTGCATGAGTTATAAATTAATGATATGTGGTTTCAACAAGACGGTGCGACATGCCACACAGCGGGTCTAACAATCGACATATTGAAATCTAAATTCGATGAGCGTGTTATATCCAGAAATGGTCCTGTCGATTGGCCACCTAGTCTAGCATTGGTCTATGCCAAGAAGAGCTGGCGTCGATAGAGGAGCTCAGAGCCAATATTGAACGAGAAATAGCGGCCGTAGCCATCGAAATGTGTCCGGGTCATGGAAAATTGGGTTCAACGAATCGACACCTGCAAACGCGCCCATGGTGGACATATGAGTGATGTCGAATTCCATACATAAATACTTGATTGTTGTAGTGCCAATAATAAAATTGTCGAGATATCTCAAATGGTTTGCGTTTTATTTAAAAAAAAGTTGTCAAGTCCTTACTGGAAAATCGTTTATATATATTGTACTGTCAAAACATTATACATGTGCTTCAACATACCTCAATCCACCTTCGATAACCCCCCGTCGTCTGCTATGTTATGAATCATTTCGCTCAGAATTCCAATCCACAGTAGGGCATCGGAAATCAGAACAACATTTATGGCACATAGACGATAAACGCGATAAGTTCTCTGACCCTTACAAGCCAGAATATTGTGCTAGAGACAGACAAAGATCCAGCCAGTTCTGCCAAAACTCAAACAGTCTGCAAAATGCAAATTCGTGCTCGACGATATGTCTATTAAGCCAACAACGATATAGACATTACATCATTTGTAAAATTTGAAAGTCATGCTTAAAAAATCAAAAAGAGTCTAACACACCCCTGGGAAGAATCAGAAAAAACATCGAACAAATTCATCTCGATTATGCAGGCCTGTACAGGAGATAATTTTTTCTAATAGTGGCTGATGCAGTGGTGAGTGAAGAGACAACGAAACCGTTTTCAAAAGTAATGAATTCAATTTATTTACCATGGAACGTGAAATTATTCAAAAGTTTATTGTACCCGACAATCCCAGCTACAAACGGGCACGTTCTGTTTGCCCAAACAGATGTTCAAACTTTCAAGAGCAATAAAGGCCATGGCAAATGAAAGTGGCTCCAAGTACCATAAAGTTCGTGAATTTCTATTTTCATGTCACTCTAAATTTCATTTTTATCTTCTTGCACTTTTGTATTTCGTTCAACAACGCTGACGAGTTTTAAAACAGGATCTATTTTTGCTTGCTTTAATCGAAGTTGTTCATTTTCAAATTTTTGTAGTTCACAGGATCTGACAGTATACTAATACAGCTCGAACTTGATTCGCCTGTGCTTGTCTCAGTCGAAGAACCAGTTTCTTCAGGTGTGGTAGATTCAATGGTTGAACATCCTATAAATAATTAGGAAGATTAACTGTAAGATCATTTATAAAATCTGCCTTGCACTTCTCATAAATCTACTACGACCAGCTTTTTTTTCAAGAATTGTTTTCATTATCATATGTTTTCTTGAGGTTTGCGAATTTCCCGCAGCCTAAACAAGATGACCCAAACCTTTTAAAATTTCTTTGTATATCCTAGTACAACATTTGTTTTTCATTTTTTGAATTTCGAAAATCCTCTTTACGGATTGTGCATTCCGATATCATTAATTTAACATTTGAATTGGCCCATTTGAAGAAGCCGGGGATGACGACTGTTATAAAATATAAAACTTAAAAAATTTTAAGTTTTATACTTACCTTCTGCGCTATCGTATGTATAATTATCAGAATTATTGCTGTTATCCCTATTTAAATAAATTTAATTTATATTTTTTAAATCACACATTTAAATAAAATAAATGAGAACTGTCATAAGTTTCGGATCAGAGATTCAACCCTAAAAGTAAAATATCTCATCAGATGTAAACATAAATTTTTCTCTCACAAAAAATTGAGACTATCTCGATAACGCTGAAAAATCATCTGGCGGCAAATTTCAAACATGTTTAAATCACATTTAAAATTTATAGCATTTGCTAATTATTTTATTTCCCGGTAGATGTCTCAAACTTAACTTTGGTATTCGTCAATCGATCATATATATTTTTTAAATTAACTTATAGTTTAAGTTTATAGAGTTTAGTTTACCTGAAACTGTAGTTTTTATTATATAAATCTAAACAGATAGGAGTGGACCATGATCTATTGACGAATGCCAAAATTTAGTTTGAGACATCTATACGGAGAGATAAGCTAATCAGTAAACGTTATGAATTTATATTGATTTAGTAGTTCAAAAAAACTGATTAAAATAACTCCTTAATTTTATTTAAAATTCCTTAACAAATTTAGATTTCCCAGAAAAATTGATATTTATTTGAATTTTTTAATAACACTGTTAGTATTGCGATTTTTAATTACTTTTGATGTTAATTATTATGAAAATAGCGTTTAGTTAATTATTTCTTAGCATTCGTCAATACTCTAAAAATATATAAAGGTTTTTTCTTAGAGGTTCACATCATTAAGTTGGCAACAATGTTTTGTATGACAAGCGATTTGACAGCTGACATTTGCTTTTTCATTAGTTTGATTTGACATTTCATATATGAATAGACTCACGCCAGAGCAACGCTTACAAATTCATCGTGCTTTACGTCCATTTTACGGTCGTCATTATCCTCCATCAGAGCGGGTAATTCGGTTAACTATGGACCGTTTTCGCACCACGTATACTCTAAATGATAATACGCATCCAGTAAGATGTCGAATAGTGCGTTTCGAACAAGCGATAGACGCTGTACAGGGTAGCATTTAAGAAGGCCAAAATCAATCAATTTGAATGGTTTACGTGCTTACAAAATTCAACTTGTGTAGGAATTAAAGCCATCCGACGGCCGCACAATCCACAAGTCTTTGCCGAAATAGGCCGAATAGAGCTAAAAACCACTGTTTGGTGCGCTTTATGGGACGGCGGAATCGTTGGTTCATATATGTCTCCAAAAACTAGGATGGGCGGAATGTTACAGTCAACGGTGAACGGTAGAGACAGTTGTGTCGATTCAATATGAATATTCTAGTTTTTTTTTCTTCTATGCTGCTATTTATACTAGAAAACTCGATTCGCAATCGATTAAGAAGCAAGCTATAAATTTAAATCAAAATCTTTCCAAGTAATGGTCCTGTAGCGGCCTGTTTCTTCAATTACAAGAAACACCGCACAATATACTTAATCACAAACGGACAATTCTCCGTAGGCTGAACTATTTATTAACGGACAATTCTCCATATAAATAATTATATTCTAAACGAATATACAATAACAGTCTTGCCATACAAAATCGGTACATGCAACAAAACAATTTTGTACACATCACAAAATTACCAAATTTCATTATCTTACCGATTTTCATATCAATCAAAATCGTTACCAATAAATCAATTATCATTGAAACGAACAATATTGCAATTGTCTCATAGAATTGTCGCCACCATCATTATCGTGATAACCAAGACACGAAATATACAAATTGAACAATGGCACGGTAGTTATTAAAGTCTTATTATAGATGCCCCCCATCATCATTAAATGATTGTGATAACCGAAGACACAATTATTTAATGCCAATTAACATGATGGCGGGGCAGTTAAAACAAAAGTAAATTTAACATTGCAATACCGTTCATAGGCGTACGTACGTCTATAATACAAACAAACTGGTAACCAGCTGAAACCAGATTTGGTGGATGCATTTAAGATTTTTATTACCTTGTTTACCAAAAAGCGAAAGCTCTGGATCAATCAAATTTTTATTGCGTCCAGATGGTCTTAAAAATTTTGTATAAAAGTTATACAAAATTTTGAAAATATTCTTAATCAGTTTTTGAATTTTGGAGAAGCAGCAGCCGCTGATCAAACATCCAGCAATCATTATTTTTTTCAAATAAAATTTTTTTATTAATTTTAAAATTAAACTAAATTTTGTTTTTCATTTTATTATTATTTTATTAATTTATACCAAGTGCTCAGCATCGCTTTATTCCACTTCTGCACCATTAACATCACGTTATAGTCCTGTTAATTGGCCACCGAGATCGTGTGATCTAGCTCCATTAGATTATTTTCTTTGGGGATACGTTGAGTCACTTGCTACGTCGATAAACCAGAGACGATTGAACACTTGGAACACAACATTCGGCGAGCTATACGGCCGCAATTGCTGCGAAAAGTGTGTGAAAATTGGACATCCAGATTGCGCCATCTACGCGGCCGAAATCATGAATTCAAGCATTAATCAGTTTCACTGATATTCAAAATGTTTTCCTTTGTTCTATTTTAATTTAAAATTTTGAACCTCTAAAAAAACACCGTTTATTACTACCTGCCAAAACATAATAACAATCTGCTGATCCTTTAAATAGCAACCGTACGAAGTTAAAATCTCATTCTATATTATTTACTGCCATCTTTCTGTTAAAAAAATGCGAAAAATAAAAGCCATAAAAATAAGAAGTTAACGATAAATATCTTCAATTTTGTGTATTAGTCTTTTTGTTAAATAGGCGAAGAAAATCAAAAAAATAAAAGAAAATCAACAAAAGGACAAAAACCGAACAAACGAAGAAAGCAGGTTTTTTTTTTTGGGTGTATGGACATACACACACACACAAACACCCACCCACCTACATCTACCAGCGAGAAAAACTATTTTGCTTTTTATTATACATTTCTGCTTGAGCAGATCATTGCGGTGTTTAATGATTTCCATTTGTTCAGTCGGCGTTTATTTTGTGACAATTTACGATTTTTTAAAATATGTTTAGTTAGGCGCTTGAAATAATCTGGCATTGTACTCGTAGTAAACAAAAACGTAGTTTGTTTGCTAGTTTATTGCTGTTCGTGTTGAATAGCACGAGTTAAATTTTGCAACAAACTATCACTGTAGCACAAAAATGCATTTTTGAAATACCTTCTAAATTAAGTCGCCAATCTGCGATATAAAATTACTAGACCAAATAGACATTAATTTATATGATTAGAACAGTTTAGAATCTCTAATTTACCGTTCAAAAATTTATAGTATTGTCATTCATGTTATATAATAAAACTAGGTCTGTGACGATTACATATTTGTCGTGTTTATAATTTAATTACAAGCCTGATAGTTAATGATAAAGTTTGTGTTGTTACTTGGGACTATTGTTTTGTGCCAGTTGTGCAATACAGTACAAAAATTATATTTCGATGATACAGTAATGTAAACTGAATAACACAGTAACATTTATGTATATGTATTATTGTGCAATGTGTAACAGGAAGTATAACGGTTGTGTTCCGTCATATGTGATATTTCTAATTCAACGTTGGGATAACTGTAATCGCGTATCTAAAATATGTTAGGTCAATGGTTTTAGTTCTATTATTAGGGAACTTTCCAGTGCATGATTTTCTTTTATATCACCAAGGCGTTTGAAGTGCTTCTAGAATATTTCACGAGCAAACACAATGGAGAACACAAGAATTGGACAAAATTATGATTTACGTCCATATCATCGTAAACATTTAATCGCGTCCCGGTCGAAATGGAATGTTTTAAAACGGCATTTCTCAAAACTGCATATTTCAAAACGACATTTTTCAAAATGCCGTTTTCTACCTATGCGGTTTGAAATATGCAGTTTTGAAAAATGCCATTCTGAAAAATGCCGTTTTAACCATTATGCCATTCTGAAATATGCAGTTTTGAAAAATGCAATTTTGTACCTTATGCAGTTTTAAATATGCCGTTTTGAAAAATGCAATTTTAAATTATGCAGTTCTGAACAGATCCCATTTAATCGTAGACTATGAATATCGTAAATATTTAACCGTGGTACCAGTTAATCGTAAAACCAGAAACCAATTAATCGTAAGATCGGTCTATCGTAAGACCACTTAACCCTCTCAACACGATTTTTTTTTATAATGTCGTCAACTAAGAATACAAAAAATCAAAAAATAAATTGCACAATCATATTGTTTATCTCTTTCAGCCCTGTAGGGACATATGGTCCTAAATAAGTTCTGATAAATACTAAAAAAATTTAGATGCTTACAATACGAAGTTTTCAAATATATTTTTAGTATGATGTTGACAGAAGTTCTTTGGGACGATACGTCCCTACAGTGTTGAAAGGGTTAATCTGAAGAGAGAGAGAGAGAGAGAGAGAGAGAGAGATTCTCATTATCACTATTTCTGAATTCGAACTTATTTTTTTCGAGTAAATGCTTTTCGACAATCTATCCCAAGCCTGAAATAAACCAATGGTAAGCGGACTTTGGGAAGGTTATTGTAATCTTGTATAAGTATTAGAAATAAAAGTTTTGTATGAGAATTAAATATTTGAAATATAGGAAGTCAATTTTAATTGAAATATTAAAACAATTTCATTTAATACTATATTTAAAAAATTAAAAGAACAGGGTTTAAAGGGGATGGTCCCATTTAATCGAAGAAATAATATCGATATCTAAAATATTTAAACTCATTCTTGTGTAAAGTAGTTTAATGCTAAGCGGGTTTGTGGAGTATGAGGAATTAAACCGTTACGTGTAAGACGTCAATTTTTAATTCACATATTGAATCAATTTCAGTTCTATTTCTCAAACGAAAATCGCATGAAAATTGAAGACGCAATTTTTTTCTGCGCAGCTGCCTTATTCAATAGTAATCAGCGGATTAAAATAGCTAAACAAATATAGTCAAAATTCGATCATAAGTTTGATGAAAACAAAAATCAACTTTTTCAATTATTTTATCTTTTGATATTTTCGGAATCGACCATTTAACCCAGACCCGTTTGAGGGCGACGGTAACCAATCTTTAGAAATCTAATGTGAATAAATAAAATAGCAATTTATTATCAAATTTCGACTAAGGTATAATATTTTAAAATCAGAAACCAAATCTTTTGAAATTTGCTTTTAAATTCGACGAAAAAAAGAGTGTTCTGTTCTTCGATTATTTCTTCGAAATTTTTTATTGGCGATTAAATTTTTTTAACATTTGATCATTCGGTATTTTTGGTGTGTTTGACCGTCGACGAATACACTCAAATATACAAAAAGCAGCGAAATGAAATAAATAAAAAAACCGCGAGAAACTCTATTAAATTTTTGGGCATCTAGAATACTGTCAAGTATGCCGATGCCTGATACCACATAGCTGAAGGAATATTTTTTCAAATTTTGACTAGGAATATTCTTACAATTTCATGAGGTATAGAATGGGGATAGAAAGTCCATGGCCTGTCACGAGTTCTAGACCTTGATATTGTGCAACACCATAAATGTGTTAGGGATGATTGCCGAGGCGTACCTCTTTTTTACAATGTTCCTAGGTATGCCTTGCAATTGTAATTTCATATTCACCGGTTTCAATTCATAACCAAATCAATTCGGAAATGAATTGAAAACAGCGTACCAAATCCGTTTTTATGTTGAACATTGTTTCGAAAATATTTACACGAAACTTATATTCACTCAAGACGTCAAAAAATACCAGAGTTAGCCAGAATAGTGCATTGATAGGAATGTCCAATTAGAAGTGCCTTTATGCAATCAGCAGAACTTTTATTTCTATAGTTGGGGTTAAAGTTGGGTTTAAATCGTTTCTGTGTTTCTCCCAAAAACGGGAGAAACGGGAAACTGTGTTTCTCCCGAAATTTAAAATTTTCTGTTCACGTTTTTTCGGCTTCTGTACTAGTACTAAATTTTTATATGACCACTAATTAGTACAAATTAAGCCAAAGCAAGAGTTCATTTTCAAATTCGAAAGTTACTGTAAACTGAAATTAAACACTTAAAATTCATGGTATAATGGTGATTATTATTAAATTTTGCTGGAGGCCAAGGAACCCCCAATCAATACTACTGTGGCGTTCATACAAACCACAAGTGCTTGAGCTAAGGCAGGGAAGTCAACTGACCTACAATTAAAGATCTATAGCTAAGAAACCGTGACCGAGCTGTTTCAAAAGCTGGACAACTGCTAACAAAGTGAATGCAGTCTTCATCCTGTTCAAGATAGTCATCACACAAAGAATCACGAACAAGCCTCATTCGATTTAAATGGCATTTAAAAGGGCGTGACCAGTAAGAACAGCAACTACGACTCATAACTGGTCTTTCTTTAAATACAAAGCGTATTTTGTTAACCCCATTTTAGGTTCATAAATAAAATACTTTGCCTTTCGGCAGGTAGATAAAGAACCGATTCGCGCGTAGTTCGTTAAATCATGTAGTTTTAGCAGCGTCCTTAACATTATTAAAGGTCAAAGATACTGCAGGTTCGAGCCCAATGAATTTCATATGTGCACTTGCTTTGGCTTATGTCTAAATATAAATATTTTTTTATTTATTTATTAAATAATAAGTAATTCAACAAATAAATAAATAAGACGACATAATCGGGTGAGAAATGACTTAAGTCTGTTCAGATTGACAATTTTACAAAACTACATCAGAGAGTTTTATCCAACTTTATTAATAAATTACTTATACAAACACAAAATAGGATGATGAACTAAAAAAAATACAACAACTGGAAAAGGGCCACTAAATAAATTTTTCTGAAAATAAGACTAATCGCAATCGCTTCTTGGCACTCGAATACTCTTCCAAAAATTTCATCAATAACAAAAATGTGCTACAAAATAGAAACACACATTTTCGGCGAAATGTCGTTTTCGGTAAAGTGTAATTTTCTATTAACTGTCATTTACCAAAAAAAAATAGTTGTTTTTGATAAATTATCTCTTTGGTTAATTGCCGTTTCCGTTGACCTGTTAACCGTTTTTGATGAATTGTTGTTTGTGGTGATTTGTCGCATTTTAGAGCTCAGTTTTTTGACTATTTCTTGTGGCATTAGGGATTTGTGTTCAATTTTCGTTCAATCACAATATTTTTCTCCGAATTCCCTTCTATGTAAATAGAAGCCACATTAATGTCTGGTTTTTATAACAACATTAATTTTTAATAGTTCTTGTGTTGCCATGTGCCTTTTATCTTTGTGATCTCCACACAATACCAATTATAACTATGAAGTTCTCCATAAATCAATGCACCCTTGCCGTAAATAACTCTCACACAATGAAAAACAAAACCAAACGGATGACATATGTATGCCTTTAATCTCATTCGTCAAGTTACATCTTATCTTACTTGCAACATATTTAAAAACAAAATTATAATTTAAATTTTGTAATTCTAACATAAATTATGTTTTCACATTCTAGATTTCGTTCTGTTTTTAATTGTTGACGTTTTCATGATACTATTGCCCCTTCATACAATTACAATTTTTTAGTTTTAGATTATTTTTGTTTTAGGCCTATTTCTAAATCTGTACATTTATGATGATAAACCAGACGACGAATCACATTTATGATGAAATGATTAATTAATATTTTGGGAATAGTACTATGCGGTTAACACTTTTGTACACAATATGTCGCCTCATATGTGCACTTTAGTCACCCCTTAACATTATGATACCTCTTCATCCAGCATCTGTAAATTATTATATGTAAATAAAAAAACAATCTAAATCATTAGATGATGTCATATCATCGTCATCATATGTGGGTTGGGTATATGTATAATGAAAATGTGGAAAATATTGGAAAAATAGAATAGAAAATCTACTTAAGAAGGAAATACTTGAAAGTTTTATTGTTTTGTGGTGGGAACAATAAAATTCCAAAATCCATAAAATAGAATAAAAAAACACCCGAACCAGAGTGAGTGAGGCGATTGGGTGATGAGGCTGCGAACGAATAAATTAAATAAAAAGATATTTTTTTTACACAAATATGTATAGGGAAAGGATATCGCAGGGAGCATAAAACAATCAGATATGGGAATTTTATGAATCAATTGTTTTATTATTACACGATAGTTTCCAATTTAGTACGTCTATTGTCTGGTGAAGGAGTTTATTATACACTACTTAAAAAATTTCCGATTTTATGTGGTATTGGTACATACAATTTCGACCCATCAATCACTTGATGAGTGTGTACACACAAAATATTCAACACTTGACGGAACATGCAATATTGCTTGTAGCAAAAATAGAGAAAGTTTTTTTTTCGTTCCACAAATAGTTCGAAACCTAATCATTTAACACAGCAGGGTAAATTGTATAGATTCATTGCCGGTGTGCCCGTTCATCTCAAATTTTATAGACTGTGTCGTTTTTGACATCGCACGCTCTTCTCACAAATCAGAGTTTATTTGATATAAAATAATGAGTTATCGGAACTCGTTTGATCTTTGTTTGAGAACTAAGATCTACTGAAACACTTCTACACCCAAATCATAATTAGAAAGATCAAAACATGATCCAGTATGGATGAGTAATTTATGTTACGAAATGCATACTGCTGATTGATTGACTCTATATAGAGAGTTGATATTTTATAGGACATAACCAGATGTTTCAAAATTTGTTTATATCGAAATACATTTTTCTTTTATGATCTTAAAAGATTATAAATATAAACATTATTTATGGCTTAACTATAAAATGCTCGTGTGTCTAACTCTTCGTATTTACGTATGGATAAATAAATGTTTATCTTTATTAAGTGGAAAATTTAATTTCTTCCAGCGTTCTTGTTGTACAACAAAAATAAAAACATACTAAAAATTGATTGCATTTTCAGCGTACGAGTCTATACGGTTTGGAAAACATGGAAATATAAATCCGTTAACACGTACTTGTATGTGCTCGTAATTTTAAATAACGCGGGCAGAACATTAAAACATAACCATAACACATTGTTTAGTGTGCATGTTTAGAAAAATAAAACAAGCATAGTAATAAAATAGAATAACACAGCAACAAACCAATACAAAACATTAAAAATTTCAACATAAATATTGGGAAATTAATTATGGTGATTAATCTAATTGGCGCTTATGGTGAGATGTTCGGTTTAAACGAGACGCCGCCGCGCTAATTTCGTTTCAACTGTAAGAGTGATCTGAAAATATTTTCTGGATGTATTATGCATCGTTTTTCGATATTAATATTTCTCCTCTTTATACAGCCATTAAAATTTTTAGATTATGAAACGTCCCTTAATGTCTTTCAAATTTTAATGGCCTGATACAAATTGGCCGTGGCCTGATACTCGCTCAAACCTAAATGATGATTTTTCGTCAGCATTTCCTTCACTTTGTTGATGTTTTCTGTTGAAGACGTAGATGACCGACCTGAGCGAGGCAAATATTCCACCACATCTCGACCACTTTTGAATGCATTGTACCACTCAAATGCACGTGTTTTTGATAAAGTCGATTCGCAGTAATCCTTCTGTATCATTTTCAGCAATTCGGCACACGAAATTCAATTTGCAATTCAAAATTTGAGACAAATTCTTTGTTCGATATTTTTCTGGAATTCGTTTTATTTTATTTTGCTTGCTATTTAGGATTTTGTTTGAGTAAAATAAAAATTATTAATTAAGGAAAAAATATGCTGTTGTTTGGGACTGTAATCACGAACTTGCTCGATATATCGTTCACAAATCCAAATTAGCCATTTTATAGAAAATTTAGAAACCTTGAAAACGTTGCTGTCGAAATTTCTGTACGACGACTCCTGTTCGATTTATTGAAGTTTTAAAATAACAAAATAAAATAAAACGGGGTCCAGTATCGAAAAGAAGACAAAATTTCCTTCAATTAGAAGCAAAATTATTTTTTTTTTCACCAAGATACAAGCGTTTAAAGAAGTTTTAATCCCACGCATTCCTATAATTCCATCAGATATGCCATTTAATTTTAAAAGAATACAATTTCCAATACGTCTAGCTCTTGCTATGATCATTAACAAATCACAAGGTCAGTCACTTCAAATTTGTGTTTTAAATTTGGAATATCCATGCTTCTCACACGGTCAAAATTATATTTTGGATGCTCACATGTAGGAAACCCATCATCATTATATGTGTTCGCACCTAAAGGAACAACAAAAAATGTTGTATACCAAAGAGCATTGGAGTAAATCAATCAATTTTTATATAATTAATATATTTTTAATTGCATTTTTCATTTTAATTTAATAAAATACAAAAAATAAAAAAAATATTTCATTTAAAACTACACGACCGACAAAGCGTGCAAGGTACAGCAAGTTCAATATAAAAATCGGGAAACACAAGAGATGAACTGACAAAATAAAGCACTGTAAACAAACTAAATGACAGATTGCGCTCAAACTTCACGTCAAGATAGAAGACAGTTGTGCCAGCTTAGCGACAAAAAACTTTTTACAATTCCTTTATTCCTTTTTATCCTTTTTCTTTTTTCCAATAAAAGCAGTTCAAAGGCCTCAATTTCAGTTCGTATGTTGTTCTTGAATTGTTTGTGGATCACTCCTAAGCAACTAAACGATGACGTTGCTGATGGTCAGCTGCCTTCAATTTTTGAGTTATTTGAATTTTGTAAGAATGTATGTGCAAATCAACGTGTAAAATTCGATGTAAAGTGGTTTGCGACACGATTAATTGTTGTGAACGACGCCTCAAAGAGATGCTTGGCTTTCCACGAACATTTTCATTTATAACTGTTACTGTTTCACGAGTACGAACTGGACGATGGTGTTCATATGCTATACGACCTGCAACTAAACCAGTTTTTTTAAAACGTTTAAAAATTTGCAAATTCCAGGCTTTGTAGGACGTCCATATTGACCCAAATCATCAAGTAATTTACGAAATATTTTTTTTACAAAACGACCATTTTCGTAACAAGTTTGGATAACCAAAAGGCGTTGTTGTGTTGTAAACGAACGCATGGCTAAAAATAGCATAGTTTTGACTTTTATTATGTGAACAAATTTTCGGGTTGCCATCGCACAATAAATATTTTTGTTTAGCTTAAAAAACCAACAGATGGAACACACCAATATAAGCACATACGGACTGTAATGCGATTTTATGCCGTTCTACCCAGCCGACCAATAAACTCAGTAACCTGTAAAGAAATTACGAAGTAGATTTAGTCACAAAGAACATAAATTTAAGGTGAACAATTTACTACCACAAAAATTTTCCTCCAGATTCATCCAGATCAGGCATCTATCAAATTGTATGTGTTAAATGTGACAAGAAATATATCATTAGTCAAACATCCAGATCTTTCGAAAAACGTCTACTGGTCCAGTCTCATCCAATCAAGGTGACCCAATCTCTTTGCTGTTATCAACCGATAAACTAATAAATAAAACATTTATCTAAATCTTTTCTTTAATTGTTTAAACCTTGTGTGTGTTAACAAGCCTTCAAACAGACATCAATAAAGATAAACCCCATTAAACTAAGAATTATTTCTACAAACATCGTCATTAAAATAAGAATCCATATACTATGCTGCAATTCTTGTGCGCAAAGTGTGGAGCAAACATCGACTCTGGCCATTATTTAATAGTAGTAAAATATACTTGCAGTCTATCTAGGAAGTACAATACAACGGAGTATTTAATAATAATGTTACCACTTTTGAGAACCTGCATTTCCTGGGTACGTGGTGGGTCGTGGCGAAAAAAAGAATAACACAAACTTAACATTGATATCGCTGTAAATGATTCGCCACGACTCCGCAGAACTACGTCCTCGAATACTGTCGTAGTTATTTTGACAGTTCAAATCTATAATTCACTTCATAAAAATGGAGATCTGAAGGTTCTGTTCTGGGAAATGTAATTTTTATATTGAAAGAATTTTTGAAAATAATAAATGTGATTTACTCCCAAATAGACAACACAACCGATCAAACTTATACTTTACATTTACTCATAGAAAAATGTTACAGGATTTCAGAGTTCATCTGTAGACTACGTGTGTAAAGATTTATGCAACGAGTGCAACAACTTGATCTCCATGAATTAACATTATTAACAAAATTATTAACATTTGAATTTGTAATCAAAATTTCTTAGGTAAGTGTTCCACGTATTCTATAAAATACCTTTTTTACCATAGTAAATTCTAAAGATGTATCCATTGCTTACCTAAAATGATAATAAAAAAATTAAAAACAATTAGTAATTTTAAAACTGGATTCAAGTATACAATTTATGTCTCTAAAGTATTAAATTGGCCTTGTCCACAAAACAGTGAATATCGGTTAAGTATTTATACCATGGCCTAAGAACAACAAATTTCAATATAAAAACTTAATTTTCTCGGTCTTTAAAGACATTATTTTATTCTCACCAGAACCCAATGATAATTATAAGAAATATTTTGACCAAAAAGAGCAGCAATATGCTATCAGTTATTGAAGTCATTAAGCAGCATAATTTAGGTCTCTTTCTTGAGCGAATGAGGTATAATTTATACCGCTGATTTGTATATTTCTTATTACTCCAATAAGGCTTACAAAGTTAAATCATCGAAAGCAAGCCCAAAATTCGAAAGCACCGGTTTCTTGAGTAACCTGTCTTGCAATTGCGTAAACACACAAAGAAACAAAGTTGCGAATCCTGATTTACATGACTGAATAGAAAAAATGATCATTTCACAGTAATGATGAAAGGAAAACATACACCGGTTTGGCATTTTGAAAATGTTAGAACGTACAAACAAATTCAGTAATGGACTTGGCTATAAAACTGATAGGAATCATTGTTCCTTTCAGGATGCGTGTTTCTGAGGAATATGTGCTTTAGTTTTCGTGTCTGCCGCTTACCGTGCCAGACGAAAGATTTGATGAGCGGAAATATTTAAATTATTCTACTTATTCTTATTTTTATAATACGTGTTAGCTGAAATTTTATAGGCCCGCCTGAGATGATCTTTTACAAAAGGACCATGGAACGAATCCGAATAGTCGTAATAAACTCGAATTGCGGCATCGCTAATGCTTGGAAATTTTTTAAATTTGCTAGGTTCCGTTGGTTTTAATCATTTTATAAGGGCCCCTTGATCATATCGATGTCCGATTTTCTGAGATCATTTGCAATCACATCTAGATATAGTCGTTATCTGTTTAATTATCGTCTGTGCGATAAAATGAAACCTGTAAACTTTGTTATTTATTGTCTGGTAATATGGATTGCAAAAAATGTTTTTGAATTTTTTCTATATGTTACAAGACCTTAGAGTTGTAAAGCAATGAGTGGTTTATTGCTAAGCGGCTTTGAGAAGTTAAAGCATTTTAGTAAATTATTTTTGAAAAATGTTTCTGCAGTCCTATTGTTTAAAAAACGTGATTTAAATGTAAAGTGAGAGCAAGGGTTCGCTCGATATGTTAAAATGAAACCAAAAATTGTAGGTATTCGCTGTTTACAGCATCAAAATGAGAATGTTTCCGAAAGCGATTCTAGTATTTCTTCTTAGCCTTGAAGATGACAACATTATAAATGTTAAAAACTGCTATGTCACGTATTAAAGTTGCGGTACGCAAAAATAATTTATAAATCTCAACTGAGTTGCGATTGTCAAATTAAGAAATTTAAAATAAATGAGACAAAATACAGCCCTGAAAATATGTACAACGGACCTGTTAATGCTTTTCTGAGATATTGCTGTAAAACAGGACTAGAGAAGGGATTGAATCTTTAAACTGAACAAGTAAAGGGTGTTTCATTTTGAAGTATAGAAGATGGCAACACTTTTTTCAGGGACATTTGATTTGACA
This sequence comes from Nephrotoma flavescens, assembly GCA_932526605.1. Classification (NCBI taxonomy): domain Eukaryota; kingdom Metazoa; phylum Arthropoda; class Insecta; order Diptera; family Tipulidae; genus Nephrotoma; species Nephrotoma flavescens. The sequence continues at coordinate 261,957,940 of OW052222.1, read as the reverse complement.
GCTGACAGTTGAGTTTTGGCTAGATTGGTTTCGCCATTTCATAATCACACCAGAGCAACGTTTGCAAATTGTTCAATTTTTTCAAATCGTTACGTTGGGGTGATCAAACGAAAACTACTAGTGACCAATCCTCAAGGGCAGTTGGCCAAACGATTGCGATAATATTTGGATTATCCAAAGTTTACTATTTGCAATAGCGCGCTCTTAATGACGTTTTGGATTTAATATTTGACGAGTTACGAACAACCAAAAAATTGTATTGATTTTTACTTTATATACACTTTAAATACAATTCTTTGAACTAATGACCAATCCTGAACAAACGATGACCAAACGATTCCAATCATCATTTCAATGAAAACCTTTGGATGGAGTGCTAAATAGGCGGAGCTGAAACCCTGTAATATTGTTGATTGTGCATTGCTTAATCATTTGCAGTACAACAGTTATGGACAATTAAACATAAACTGAAAGTTCACATTCCACCGTCTCGTCTCGACACAACATGTATTTTATAATTTAGAATTTAGAACATTATCCGATGTTGTATTCGATTTTCCAAAATTAAAAACCTAATCACACTTCATATAATTCTCAGAATATTTTAATTTTCCCTTAAATTTTTCGAAACCTTTGAAACTAAAACTCATTGACGTATATTAGATTAAATCTGGCGCCTAATTGGTTTTTGAAAAATTATGGTAATTTAATTAGATTTCAGACGGAAAATACAATCTGCTATATAGGTAGAGTGGTGTATATACGTACGTGGCTAGCAAGTATACAATGAAAAGTTTTAATTTAGCTTTATACGCCAATTAATAACAAATGTCTCGTAAAAACCAAAAGATTTTAATTAAGATTGCTAATTTTGTCAAGGCTGATAAGTAGTTACATGCGCTGACATATTTGTGTGTCGGTTTGCAAACACACAGCATAATTTTTGCATAAAATTACCAAATAACCCAATAACAACTCATTTCCACCTTTTCAAAAAATAAATAATAATCTTATTATTAATTTTCCTCAATGGCATGAGAAATGTGTCAACCGGTTTCTATTTTGATATAATTTCTATGCAGATTGTCTTCAAGCGATAATTCGCGTTAAAATCGAAAGTTTTTATAGTCACATCGTCTGGTAATAATTTACTTAATTATGTTATATTACATTGCAATTATCCGCTAAATTGGAAAGTAATTTACTTACTTACCTAGCCTGGCACACACATGCGACAACATTGTAAGCTCGCCCTAATTAATCAACATCATGCGGAATACAAATTAAAAATTACTATTTATATCGTAATTATGTATTCATATGTATATACCATAATAATAATTGATCCGTCTGTTCTATAGAACGAAATTGATCGTAAAACATGAAAATGTGCGAGCGAATTGAAAATCAATTAGGTCAAAAATACACGAACATGATGTTCGATAGTGTATATAGAATGTGTGGAGACGCGTTCCTATATATCAATTAAGTTTAATTTAAAACTGAAATGTGTCTATCGATATTGACGTGATTCGTAAATGAACTTCCATGCAACTATAACGGTTTTGTTATATAAAGGTTTTTAACGAATTTAAGTATAGCGGGGGAAAACGCCGTCATACTGATCAGAATTACGAAGGGTCACTGAGCGAACAACAACTTTCGTAATTTTGTTTGTACCTTATTTATAAAAAGGTTAAGAACCATTGGTGACCTTGAAGCGAATTTTCAAATGGAATGTATAGTGTATGCCTTATCTATAAATAACTATTTTTTTACTTCAATTCTACGCATACCAAACATTTTACAAATGTAGCGCCAAGTATATTAAGGCAATTTGATAAAAAATCTTACATCGGCTAAAAAATATAAGATAACTATAACTGGCTTATTTATTCATATAATGTCAAAAGTCAGACTTTTTCAGACTATCTATAAGTTTGTTTAATTTTTAAAAGTGGGTCGTAGGTCGAAGTGAATAATTTCGTATTAGAGTATTTCTTAGACAGTAACAAGATAATTTCAGCTTCTCAATTTTTCTTCATAAAGGTACTGTAATATAATTGCTGCCGCCTGCATCACACCAATAGTTATGAATTGGGTAATATTTTCGGACTTCTGTATAGCACATGATCCCAATAATCATAAAATAATACTGGTAAAACTAAAAAAACTTAACAATTACATTAATTTTGAAGACAATTTGTATGACCGGAAACAGTTTGTGGAAAATATCAGTGTAGAATCGGTTCAATAACAATTCACAAAACTTCATAGAAGATAGACACCGCGTCAATTGACCTAGGGCCAACATAATTTTTATCATATTTCCAATTTATTATTTTGGAAAATTATTTTCCAGAATAACTGTGTAGGATATTGCAGTTGTTCTCGACGACTCGTAAAATTTGATTCTCTGTAAGCATCAATATTTTAACTTTCTCAACCTCAATTAACATTTTTCCACGACCCATGACTTCCAATAAAATCAAAGTTTCAAATTTGAAACAATCTTTAATTCACTTCACTGTAGCAGTAAAAAAATTGATTTTAGTAAAGAAAAACAAATGATCAGAGTTCAAACAAGAGAGTTCATAAATTGACAAAGTGAAAAAAATTATGTTGGCCCTATTCAAGTGGCGCGGAGTGTAGAAGCAAATGAATTTAAATATGCAGAGTGATTGTACGGATGATTCTTCGCTAGAGGGACAAAGTGAATCATATTATTTTAATGGAATTCAAATATATTAAAAAAAAAATGCTGTGCAAGTAGAAGTACAAGAACCTTTGAGTAGATGTTCAATCGATTCGAATGCAGATTTGCTAGTTAAAAATAAAACATAAGAAAACAAAAATTTTGATTGTGTAATAATTATGAGTAGCTAGAAAAACTTGCAAATACTTAACACCAATGGAACATGAATATTACAACGAGCTCTCGAACGAGCCGTTAGACTCAGTAAATTGATCAAAGTGAAAATCCCAGAGTGACTACAAACTTTATGCAAGCAACGAGTTCAGCAAGGTAGAGGATTATGTGGATAGCGTGTGCCGTCCTAAGAATATCGAGGGAGAGTATGAACCTCGCGTTCAAGCCAGGGATTATTACTTTGCCATCGTCTCAAATTTGAAAACCGTGCAGCGACCAATTCGGACTATTGAAAGCCTATCAGACGAGGTTAAGTCTGTATTCGCACTGCAAGCAATCGACACACATTTACTTCAGATAAAGGTTCTAGTTTACGATGGCGATTTTAAAAATTGAACAGAGTTTGAAAATTTATTTGTCGACCTTAACCACATAACAATAAGCAGCTGACCACTTCACAAAAACTGCATTAACTCAAGGCGAACTTATCTGGATACGCAGCACTCGTGATTAAGTTAGTAAGCATCACCGACGCCAATTACGAGGAAGCATGTTGTCTTCACGAGATCGTTTGATCATCGTCGGTTCATCATCGGCAGTTGTCTTCGGAAGTTTCGAACCCTGCTGAAACTGTTTGTATAGGTTTTAGGAGTATTTGTCACCTCATGGGATATCATTATGATCACCATCATCGCCGACAAGCAAAATCTCATCGATTTTTTGAATGTCTGGGGGCCATCATTGGAGATGATTTAGAATTTGTCACAACTCTGCAAAGAGATTCCGCCATCATCGTATTAATCGCGAGCCGGATCACATCGCAATTCGGACATATGTACAATCAGCTCTATTAGCTCTAACGCCGGGCGTTTACACATCCTCGTATCAAGTTTGTGCTGCGAAATCACAACGTGTTCCAGTGTAATAAATTTAAGCCCCCGTACATTCAAACAAAGATCACATTTTGTATGCAAAAAGAGATTATGTTTCAACTACTTGCGCCCAGATCACTCTAGTTCGGCATGCAAATCCACTGTATATTTCGAAGTCGAATCCCGAATCATTCACCGTATTATCATCTGTCCAATCATCTTCAATCGATCAAGTCAATACTCATCACGTTGCGTGACGTTCGGGGCTATCAAGATTTTATCGTTCGGGTTCTCTTGAATTCCAGATCCCAAATTAGTTTCATATCCGAGAGCACCGAAACTTGTATCGTATTACCAAGGAAACCAACCGCAGTTACATTCAGTTTAATCTATACCAATGAGGGGCCAATATCGCGTCCACTTGTTAAATTTGTTCTCGGATCCAAATCGATTCAACATTTTCTGTTTCAGTCACAGCCTTCGTTGTCAAGAAGACCACAGCAAAAAATACGAAAATCGGATACTTTCTATTCGGCAAAGCAACCAATCAACTGTCAAGTCTCACGGTGGCTATCGAGAACCTTCGCTCATTATTTTACTGGCCGAAAGGTGTTAATAAACATTTGTAGGGCGGTTTTTCTGTTACAGGAAGAGCATTGCTATGAGTACAAATTTCGGGAAAATTATATTACGAGTCTTCCTACGGTATCGTGTGGGGACATTTTGCAACATATTACAATAGGTTGTATCATGTTTCATCATATTGCGTCATGCATTTTGCAGGGGGTGTTTATGGGGGGGGGGTATAAATATGGCGTTCTAAATATATTTGGGAGGAAGTTCGTTCTGAAATTTGGTTGACTAAGACGAAACTGTAGGTAATTTCTTAACAGTTTAATATGAAAATGAGCAAATAAAAATATTTTTGGAGGAAGTTTCGGATATGGCCAACTGGAAAAAGAAACTAAATGGAATGGATCAAAATGGGATATTGTAATGATTTTAGCGTGAATACCGTCAACTGTTTAGCACAAGTCATTTATTAATATTTTTGATGAAATTTTTTGCAGGACAACGGACAACGATGGATTTTTTGCTAATCTAAAATTGTTGTGCGTTCCAGCACCAATGTTAGATTTAAGCAAAATGAAAATGTATAATTGTGCGAAAGATTTCACAAACAGCTCGATCAATTTTTATGAAAATTTATTTCGTTGTCCGGTTTCTTTTATTATTTTCTTATTTTTGTTGAAATTATAGTAGGTTAATTTTGAAGTGAAAAAGCCAAAAATGATATCTAAAATTACCTCAGGTGAAAATTACAGGCCCCGCAGGAGCGAATATAGGTAGAAAAAGACACACGGAAGAAAAAATAATTCAGAAATACACGTGTTATTTTTCGAATTTTTATTAGTAAAATAAAAAATAATTATTAAATATTTCAATAAAATAAACATAACAAAATTCATATACATACATACACAATATGTGTGCCCTACACATACTTACAAAAATCTTTTTTTTTTGTCGACAAACATATATTTAATTTGCATTTCATGCAAAACATTTGGGTCTCGGATTTGCAACTAGGTAATTTGCTTAGTTGTTTGCCTGTTCTGTCTAACATATCAGGCCAGTGGCCAAAACCATCAAACCGAATATCTTCCTTATTCCTTATTCATTTGCACACTTTGGGATGGCCATCCAACAGACTTTTTTTGTTCTACTTGTTGGAAACGACACAAAACATCAGCAATTTCCGAACGAAAATCAGCAAGTTCATATGTAGTGAATCCCCCGTGGATACGACGATGAAGAAGTTAGGAATTTACTATTGTCATATCAATTAAATGATAGAATAGTTGCAAAGAGTAACTGCTCGTCTTCAATCGTATGTGGTAACGTCCGAGCAAGCCCTCCATTAAATCTACCCCCCCCCCCCCATATGATAATTATATTCCTTAATTACGTTATGTTAGGACAATCCAACTCCAAACATTTTTTTTACTGCGATCATATCGAGTCGCTTTAACTGACTGCAGTTCGGCTGCGGATTTGAATGGAATTATTCCAGCATAAGTTGAATCCAGTCTTACATTTTTCGTGTCCTTCCATAAAACCGTTGTTATATCAATACCGCACGCACAGCCTATACATATTACACTGAGTAGCCTCTAGTTTCTCTGTGAAGCTCTTTGTCTGGATCACCGAGAAGTTTGCAGTTATTTATGCGACTCGCACGAACTGTGCGTAACGAATATATTCCTCGATTTCGAAGATAAACTAGCAGTGGCAGCGACGTATAAAAATTATCAAAATAAAGTATGTGGTACTTACAGTCTGTAATTGACTGTGACAAGCGAACAACAACGTTAGCACAGGCTCCTAAGTTCGGTGTATTTGGAAGCACTACATTATCTCCCGATCCAGTATATATTTCGAACTTATACGAATAGCCATACGAGTCACATAAAACAAATAGTTTTATACCCCATTTATGTGGTCTATGAGGTATATATTGCCGAAACCTCGATTTCACTTTAGTGCGACACATTTGTTCATCCACGCACAATCGGGGATGTTTTGGTATTGAGTCAAACGCACTATTCTAATGATCTGGCCGGATTTTAAATAACGGATCGTAGCCGTTTTCCCCTTTTTTCTTCCTAAGAGTGATGTTGTTAAAACATAGAAAACGCCTTATTTCATAAAATCGTTTTGACGTCATTGTGGCCCTAATTGTCTCGAATGAATGTTGCCCCCAGTAACGTTCCACACTTGGATACCGATAAATAGACATATATACCAAAACACCGATATATTTTTTAATGTCAACAGAATTTACTGTAAACTTGGTTTGAATGTCCTGTTCTGTTGGAGAGCATTCATATTGCTTTCTTCGGCTATTTTTTCGAACAACTGATTATTAAAAAATAATTAAGAAAGAATATGGTGTTTTGAGATCATTAAAACTCACTGGAAGTTTTGAGTTTCCTCTGAATACAATTTCGTTTTGATGACGAACAGGATGTTTTTTTCCAAGTGATCTTTGAGAATTCGAATGACTTTAAGTCAATGTCCGCTGCATTACCAATAAACCCACCATTAGTTGGTTGAAAGCTAGGACCACATTCTTCAAAGACAGGTAAAGGAGACCGAGAGCGCTTTGCAGGTTTCATTGGGAGCTGTACAATTGTTGCTGATTGAGTCGGTGACTGTTGTGTATCTGCTCCTTGCTCTATATTAATCGTCGATATTTCTGGCTGTCCTAGTTGGTTTTGATCCATTGTTGCTGTTTATGATAATGATTCGGCCGAAGGTAGAACTGGACTCGTATTTATGTCATTGATAAAAATTTCAGCTGAGTAGTTTCTCTCTAGCTGACTAACTCAAAGGTTTATATCGTCATAATCTTCAGCTGGTACGTTATAATCGGGAACAGCAATCAAATCATCAGAGTCACCATCATCATCAGCTTCACTATCACATTCACTGCTTATTGAATTTCACATATTTTGAATATCCTCATCTGTCATAGAGCTGACATTATATGGTCGACGATAATCACCTGAAGGCACCTTGTTTTTGAGTCATGTTTCGTGGCATTTCTAGAAATAATATTCCAATTCAGTTGAAAAAATATCAAAAGAAAACAACAAAAAGTATTCCAATCCACATAAAATATTTTGAAACTCCAGCAAAAACAATATGTAAAAAATATAGCCATCAACCGGTAATGCCGCCTTTGGATGGTGTGCGAACAATGGGGCACAGAGGCATGCTAATACTTTTGACACACTAAACAAATTTCACAATCACCAAATATAAAATGTCCAACTTACCAATAATTTTTTGAACAAAATGTCTTCACTCTAATTATTTTTTATATATTTTTAAAAATAGCACCGCACGATAAAATTTTATTTTAAACTTTGACACTAAATATCGACATTTACTCTATGAAATAAAATAATAAACGATTACTGTTGGATTGGAGAATGTATACCTGCATTATAGTATAGAGAAATTATAAATATATGTATTTCTGATGGTTTTGTTTACCCCGTTTAAAGGCGGTATTGCCTTCTAGATGGCAAACAACGGAATTCCAATATGATTTCGAGATGTGATACTCAAGAATGAGGAATTTTTACAATTTAAAAATATTTTTAAAAATTTGCTCGGTTTGTTCGTTTTTTGAATTAAAATTTTCAAGGGAAATAACGCTGCATCAAAAGTGATTTGGAACAGCTCAGCTTTACCAAACTCGAAAAGTGAAACAGGTAACCAAATGTTCGGGTTTTAATTGTAAATTTGACAAAGCGGGGTGCACGTGAAAAGCTGATATTTGTTTGACCACCTCGTTTTATGATAAAAAAGTATGTTTTGCGGTTGCAGGGAATTTATATTTTTTGTAAATTTTGAACTAAAGCATTAAGTGTAGAAGTTACAACGATAGAATACTATTTGAGTATAAATAATGATTGCCTTTTTAATTAAAACCTTTGTTCAAAGGCGGTATTTTGCGATATTCTTTGGTAATCAATTTTTTGATTGTTGAAATGGAGACCAACGATCATTTTTATTATCGTAGTATGCGTTCTTGCCGTTGATATCATTACTTAAGCGCTGTAACTATTTTAACGAATGTACATATAAATGGAAGTCGAGACTTCAAAAATTGCCTTTATGGTATATGTCTTCAGCAAAAAAGCTAGGCGTAATATAAATTATATTAACTTTAATCAAACAACATTTCAACAGTAATTAACTTCAATTAAATATTTAATAGTTCTTACACAGATCCCCTTATGTATATTATTCAACATGCCCTCATTGACCGAAATCAATAAAAATTACATTAAAACGCTTAAGGCAAATCAAAATTCCCCCGAAAACAAACATCGTACTCGTATTATAAATGGAACTAATCAAATCGACACTATATACACAAAACTATTACTATTATACTACTTTTATTACGACTATTATTGTTATTAATGTTATAAATTAATGCGATCCAACGATAAAATTTTCATGTAACCTTCAAAACCATATTTTGATTTACTTTTAATGATTTTCTTAGACGCTCATGTTTTAGTTTATGTTGACTCAGTTGGGTAATCGCATCGATGTTGTGTATTGTGCGGTATTGTATACTGCTTTTAACATAATTTAATTTTCTAATATTTGTTTGATGGTATCAAGTATCCGTGCACCACCTACTATACAAATATATATATATTGTACGGTATCGATGTATACGGCCCATGTCAATATATATTTAGCTTTCAAGGTAGTACCAACTATTAGTAGTTTAGCTACATTACATGTCGATCGAAATCGAATTTGTCGGTAAGTAATTTGAAACAACAGTTAGTTTATTGTTTGTTGTCGTTTAATTGCGCGATGTTTGAATAATTATGAATTGGAATAAATATCTATATCAACCATTTAAAAAATAAGTATATGAAGTTTATGACAGAAAACCAACCCATAACATTTAAAACTTTTTAAGTAAATTCTCTATATGTTTCACCCAGCCTTTACATATCAAGGTGAAAATGTGTAAGAATGTTTAATTGTAACAACAACACTAAATGGACGCATTTTAATGAAAATGAGGTACTTTGTTTTATTCAATTAGTTTAAATATTTCCAGTCCGCTTAACTAAAAATATGTTTCATCATTTCAACACTTTAAATATATAAAGCGGCCGCTCGACAGACATCGATATATATCTGTTGACGATTTCTATTGCGAAAAATTCTAGATAATAACTGTTGGACGAATTTGACCCATTAGCTGTCGGAATTCCTTGATAAATTCAGTTTCGGGTAACTTTGTTTTCCCATAGAGTGAAGAATTCTCCAGGTATTCGCAGCATTGTTCCGAATACGTGCCCGGCAGGCGACTCACCAATATCTTCTTTGAAAGACACTCTTAATCCCAATAAAACTGTTTGTAAAAATTTTACCCAACCGTTACTCTGCTGGGATTTTATTGCAGTCTTAAGTGTTCTATGCCCTCTCTATTATTCCATTAAACTTAGGATGGAACGGTGTCGTCCTTCAATGTTTAATTCCTAATGTTTGGTACAATTCCTTAAATATCTGAGACTCAAACTGTCTGTCTAGATCACTTGAAATGTTTGCTGGTACTCCAAAGTTTTGTATCTACCCTGCTATCAAATTGATTTACTGTCAGTTTATTGTGAACAATTTATCGTGAGCAATTTATCGTAGAACAATTTATCGTAGAACAATTTATCGTGGAAACAATTTATCGTGAAATCAATTTATCGTGTAACAATTTATCGTAGAACAGTTTATCGTGAGCAATTTACCGTATAACAGTTTATCGTGGGCAATTTATCGTATAACAGTTTGGAACAGCTTTAGTATCGCAGTCAAATTTTTTTGTCAGTCTGAGCGACAGTTGCGCCACTTTGACCAAGAGCGGAATTGTTTATAACTATAAATGTGCCTTTGCTTAGCATTTTGGACCTAGCACCATCTATTGGAATAAAAACGAACTAAAATTTTAAAAAAATACGTTAAGACGTGCTAAAAAAAATTAATAAAAAAATATTGAATCTCATTTAAAAATAAATGAAATTTAATATTTTTTTATGAATATATTAAATTGAGAGTGGGAGTCGCACTGCGTGCCGCACGTAGGAGCGGATTATATAGAATCTATTAATGACACCTACGCTCCTCCCCGTAGCCCTGCGGGGCTCTTTAGATTTTAATTTCGGGGGGCGTAGGAGCCGGGATCTTCAAACATGTCGCACTGCGTGCCGCACGTAGGAGCGGATTATATAGAATCTATTAATGACACCTACGCTCCTCTCCGTAGCCCTGCGGGGCTCGTTAGATTTTAATTTCGCGGGGCGTAGGACCCGGGATCTTCAAACATGTCGCACTGCGTGCCGCACGTAGGAGCAGATTATATAGAATCTATTAATGACACCTACGCTCCTCCCCGTAGCCCTGCGGGGCTCTTTAGATTTTAATTTCGGGGGGGCGTAGGAGCCGGGATCTTCAAACATGTCGCACTGCGTGCCGCACGTAGGAGCGGATTTCCATCCAACATACCCAATCCCATCATAATCGGTTAAGAAACTACCGAGTTCCGTCCCACATGGCCATATTCCAGAACTTCTTCCTAAAATCATTCAATAATCCCATATCCATCCAACATACCCAATCCCATCATAATCGGTTAAGAAACTACCGAGTTCCGTCCCACATGGCCATATTCCAGAACTTCTTCCAAAAATCATTCAATAATCCCATTTCCATCCAACATACCCAATCCCATCAAAATCGGTTAAGAAACTACCGAGTTCCGTCCCACATGGCCATATTCCAGAACTTCTTCCTAAAATCATTCAATAATCCCATATCCATCCAACATACCCAATCCCATCATAATCGGTTAAGAAACTACCGAGTTCCGCCCCACATGGCAATATTCCAGAACTTCTTCCAAAAATCATTAAAGAATCCCACTAATTTTTTGATACCTCGCATAAAACCTTTCTACGATAAATTGTCCACGATAAACTGTTCTACGATTAAATGTTCACGTTAAATTGAAACACGATAAATTGTTTACGATAAAGAGACCGTCACAGTATTGATACAGAGTATTGATAATAAATTTAATTTCGTTATCGATACTGCAACACATTCAACATTATTTCATTTTCATCAATCACATTATTCCTGGATAAAAAAAATTCGAGACACTGTTCTCTAGCCGAACAATATAACATAAGTCCGTATAGGGGATTGACCGATGTAGCTCTTTTTTGAAAATACGAGCATTCTAACAAAAATCAAGCGGCTCTGGCTCTCTATTTTTCGTTACTTGAGTAATTATTGCATCAATTGCACCATCTGATGCGTCTACTACGAGTTGAAGTTTACTATTTCTTACTAAATAATATTTACTGAGTTGGAATCTGCCACATTGTAGACATCGGACCATTTCGGATTGTTTGATTTTTAAATTTAAGATAGAAATTTATAATCGCCACAAATCTCTTTAAAACTTGGGTGACTTTTGGCTGATCATAATTTCGGATTACCTCAACTTGTTCTGTCAAATTCCTTTGCTGTATAGCGAAGTGGCCCAGAAATATTAACAGTGTTTTATACTAATTTGCTATTCTCGAAGTCCTTGAGATTTGTAAATGCAGTTTGTGCGTTTCTCTAAAGATGTTGACGCAATCGTAATGTCATTAATTTATGGAACCACAACATTTAATTTTTGAAAAACGGCAAATGTCATGTATTCAAACTCAAAAAGGCGTTGTGATGGCCATCTTTGGTTTATCATCGCCAGGATCAACCGGAACATAATGAAACGCTTTTTGCAAATCAATTAAGTTGACAGTAGTCACCGCATGGACGCCATTCTTCATTTGATTTTCAGACCATATGAAGTGTTAAAGCCCGGTTACTGCTTAATGTTCTACATATGCCTTGTTTTATCATATATTCAAATTCGCCACATATCTCCAACTTATCACGTGGGAGTCTTCTCGGACCACAAAAAACTGATGATTTTTGTAAAGATATGATGAGTAATATCTCTCTTTGCTGGTTCTCGGTTGGCGTGAAGCGTTTTTATATCCTGATATTGTTGAAGAATCGTTCATATTCAGCTGAAATAAAGCCCTTAATAGACAATCTCGTTACCATATGTCGAAAAACATTGGTGTATTTGTTCAACCACTTTTGCTTCCTCTAGTGATTGTCTATGGTGGACGACATTTCCTTACTAAAGCTAACTATCTATGATGGCCCCAATACTTATAAAATGTCGGTTTCCCTGCCGATGTTGATCTCTTACCATCATGTCACCCTTAAGATCACGAGCGAGTTTGGCATTCAATTTTATTGATCCTTTGCGTCAATATCTGAATTTGGTTTTCTAGTGGCGTAACGTGTGACGTAAATTTGAACAGCTTTTCGATGACGTGATTTTTTAGCAGATGTCGTGTTAATTTGGGATGAATCTCATAATTTGATCAATGTATCCACCCTCTTATCTATATTGTCAATAGGATCGTTGCTAGTTCCGATAACATACTGGTATATGTATAGGAATTTAATAGTGCATAAAATTTGGTATCATCCTGTGTAATACCGCAAAGAATAAATTGCGTGTCCACCTGGTGAAACCATATTTCAACCTCGATTGTACAAAATGGTGGTAATTTCACCGATGTATTTGAAATTGACATTCAAACATTTGAAAAAAATTCGCTTAACCAAAATTATGTTTTATTCGTCGTGAAAAATGTGCTGCCCCGAATGACGTTTTCAAACTTTTTTTCTTTTCCAATGAATACCCCAATTTTCATTCACTCACACATCACCCATTTACCTACTCACATATTTTTTCAATATACAGGCTGCACGTTGCAACCTCTAAATATTAACCAGTACACTGACATAGAAGGTGGGCGAACGCTGAGTTGTGTACTCCAATGCAAACATTTCATTTTGCACCATTCCTCTGGTGGGATTCGATCCCAGCACCTCCCGGTCCAACTTCCGAAGCTTTAACCACTGCACCACTTGTCGAGTCTTTTACTATTCACCTGCCTATATATCTTAAGTTATCCATTGTGGATATTTGATGTAAACCGATTTAAAAGAATAATTTAATTATTGTTTTAAGCCTAGTACTCAGTTCGATTTCACGTGAAATTTCCATACGATTTTACCAAAGTGAAATTAGAAATGAAAAATTTCATTTCTGTTTTCGTTTTGTAGTACTCAGTTCTCCAACGAAAAAACCAAGTGTGTTCAATACATCAAAGATGGCGCGCATAAACTCTCCAAATTATTTTCATGTGAAAATAATGTCTCGGCACATTATTTTCACGCGAAATTTTGACATTTGTTTGTTTTTGGCAAAAAACAAATTTTTTAATACCACAAATTCATAAATTTTAATTAAAGTCAATTTAATTTAAATTACTTACGCAAAATAAAGAAATTAATTTATGCATGTTTACAAATTTATACGTTAAAAATTCTCCAAATAAAATTTCATTTCTATTTCACGCGAAAATAAATAGATTTTTGGAGACCGCGTTAAAATTTCATTTCACTTTGAACTGAGTACTAAGCTTTATGTTTTATAAACTTTTTACACGAGGTTAACTCAAAAACTGTCACCCTGAGAATGTGAAGAGCGAAAAGTACCATTTTGACAATAGAAAATGGATACGCTCGTTTTACTCTAAATAACTACAGATCGCCACAGATGTCTCTAATATTCATATACCGAAATGTGTTTGATATTTAGTTCCGAACTGCAAAATGTTCAAATTTATCAATCACCGATTAGAAATATTTTGATGAGAACCGACCAAACCAATTATTCGTCGCCGCACACCCAATATTCGCAGTGAATACTCGACACGTTATTTCGTCAATAATTTAATGTTTAAATTTTTTGATTATCCTTACAAAGCTGGCATCTACCCGAAAAAAATAATTAACAATGGGCGCTTTCAGGTCTCCTATCATGATTTGTAAAATCATCGCAAATTTGATTTAAAAATTTCATAGTGCTAGACATTTTCATAACGTTGGCTACGATTTTACTCAACATGTTCCCAGCTGTTGGGTGTCCTGAAAGCGCCCAATGTAAGGCTTAAGGCCCTTTTCCAATTGCCAACTTATTCAAATAAGTCACCTCGCGAGGAGACTTATTTGAATAAGTATGTCTACACAGAAATGTCTCCAAAAATGTGTCTTGGTTAAATGTAATACATGCAGTTTTTTTTTCAAATCTAGTAGCAACGACCAATATGTCAAGAAAATGTTTTCTTCCATATAATAGAAATTGAGTTTTGTTTTTTGTAATTACGTTACAAATAAGTCGGTACAATGAATTGGAACAAATTGACTGACTTATTCAAGATGGCTATTTGACGCCGAATCAATAAGTCTGAAATAAGTCGGTAATTGCAAAAGGGCCTAAGGGTGCGGTCCAATTCGTGACTTATATTGTGGAGACTGACTTATTTGAAAGTCTACAATAAGTCTCCTGTCAAATAGATTTGTTGGAAACTTGTTAGAATCGGTTTGATGGGTTACCAGTTTGAGCACAAGCCTTTCATAAAAGTCAGACAAGTCTACAATAAGTCTACCCGACAGGAGACTTATTGTAGACATTCAAATAAGTCAGTCTCCATACAATAAGTCACGAATTGGACCGCAGTCTAAGTATAACATATGCAAAACCTATTCGTCATTTCTACTATCTAGTCACTAGGACAACTTGGCGAAATACGGAATCCCAGCCGATTTGTCTACATGTAGAGAGCTGTTTATTACAACCATTGTAAACGGTTGTGGACACCAATAGATACATTAAGTACCAGAAATCAAAAGTGTAACTGTTCTAGTGTATAGACGTTCTGATCATAATTCCTTACGTAACCTCTGTGCGGTAACATTGCTTCTTGATAAAGAACAAGACTGATCTAAAATTTTACATAACATAAGCAGTTACACTGACATTTTCATATCTCTTTAATTTACAACTTTCTCATAACTCCCTATAACATTTCAATTTAATTCTCGATTGACATACATACATTTTACACCATGGTTGAGTTGGCCTGTTCAATTTTATTGTCTTTAAACAAAGTATTTATTAAAAAAAACTTTTCTTCAATCAAACTGCACGTACCTGTATTTATAATTGTGCGGACACCAAAATTTTAAAGACATAAAACGTAAGCCATTTAATTTTGTTCTTATAAATAAAGTAAAAATGTTGGTACATATATGTGAACCATTTCTTGTTGGTGGTAAAATAAAAGCTTCAAGAAATTGTAAATACTTGGGTTGGCACAAGAAATAATTAAGAAAAAAAAAACGGAATTCAAACAGCCAATGCAATTTCCACGGTATTTGCAACTTGATGTCGTGGGACAGTGAAGGTTACCAACAATAACGACATGTAACGTTTATGATATGTAAGCCAAAATAAAATTTGGAATATTCAGAAATTGTGCGAAATTGATTTTTCCGCACTTAAAATAGCATAAGACCGCACCTAATCATCACACCTCGCATAAATTGAACATGGCTTAAATAGCAGAGATGGATTTGTATATGTACGAAGTATCGGCGGAGTTCTTAATTTTTGTCTTGTGTCTTGCTTGGGAATGAAACAAAAAATTTAGTTGAAAAGTCACGTACTGAATTATTTATTGTTGTCTTTAAGTCGTTTTTATTATTTTTTTTATTTGGTTTTTTCATCTGCTTTAAAACACAAAAAAATAAAACTTTTCTTATATACATTATACATTATAGGTTTTTGGTCTTATATAAGAACGCCAACATTGATAAAACCGAACTATTGCCAATATGTTAGTTGATTTGCGGTTCGTTTTAATTCAATCGATCAATATTACAAAAGTATATGTGCGGTCTCGATATACATAGAATCGACCGACTTGATTTCCGGTACTTTATGTGCAACTTGAACACACAATACCAATATACTCCGCCCGATTTAGTTTCATGAACATAACTAAATTATTCGGCTGTATGTAAGAAAAGACGATCATCTTGATATTTATGAGGTTCACAGCAGAGCTTTTGAATTAAGAAAAGAAAATCATATTCAATTGAGGAAGATGTAAGATGTTATATAGTTATGCAAAGAACAATCTATATATGTATATTACAAAGATGTGATAGACAAGACGAAATAAGATAAAAACCGGAATTAATAATGAAAATGAAATTTGATAAAGGCACGAAATACGTCTTAAGAAATTTATGATTTTCTTTTTTTTATTGTGTGTATTATCTGTGAACTGTGAGATGTTAGTTATTTTCAAGAGGTTAGAGATGAATTAATTTAAAAGGTTAAGCCGCAAATGTTGTTGAGTTGTTGCTAATAAAATCGTGTGTTAACCGAACTAAAGGTACATAATTTTTAGAAGCAAATTTGCAAATTTTCCATTATTTTCTCATCTTAAAGCTGGATATTACTCGTTATATATTATATACATATATTGAAACTGAGACTTTAAAAAAATCTAATGCACATCGATGACTGAACCAGTTTACCTACTGGTTCAAACCCATTATGAGAGACAAAAGAATTAGAGAATATTGTTTCAAGTACAATTAATGACAAAATTAACAAAAAATATTTATGATATTGACGACTGTTAAAGTTGGGAAGGTGACATCTAGTGCATTAAAAAAAAGCTCATTGCGGGTTTTTTCTATGAAATTTTAGCACGGCATACTTTATGAAAATAAAAATTAACATACAAAAATATCCGGAACAAGCTTATTTTTTTGCCGTCAGATCCACTAGTTGTCCATACTTCTGACATATCGCCTGGTTGGTGGGCATCAATTCCATGTGGATTGGTCACTTGGACAATTCAGTGTAATTTGGTCAATCAAGGGTTAAGGATTTAATCGAATCTGTGACATCTAGAGTTAGACATTAGAAATAGTTTTATAACAGTGTAGTTTTAAGCAAATTATAGTAATTTAGCCTGGAACGTCGGTGGTTTGATTATAAAAATTGTAGATGATGTAAAGTGAATTAATAAATGATTGTAGAAATTATTTGTTGTTGTGTTTTAGTGTTGGTGGAAATTAGCGGGAAAATTAGCGTGACCATATTTCTGGTATTTTTCGAAATCTTACAGTTGTGTGTAAGTATTATGGTAGTAATAATGAGCAGTAACTGTTTTAGGATTATTTCCGGTACTTTCAGAACTATTGCGGAGCGGAAGTGGTGTAAATACTGTAAATTATGAGAGTTGGTGTGGTAAACCTTCAAATTTTATAATGGTATTCACAATCCACTGATACGAACCGGATTTTTAGAGCAAATTCGTAACAACATGATTATTTATGGAACTTAAGGTGGAATCAAAAAGGATAAGAATATTTATAAAACGCGGTTAGGATGATTTTATTTCGCAAAGGGTATTAGAGCCGATCGATGTCCGATAGAGAAATCATGCTAAAAGTGAAAGCGTATTATTAAATGGATTTTTCGCCAATTATTGTATAAAGAACGAATATCGAACTTATGCCTCAAAAAATGCATAAGACCTCAGGTAAGTCTCGTTAATTTAAGCTTTAGCTGATTTGGTATCAAACGTCATCAGGCTCAAAATACTCAAATACTCTATAACTTGTGGTTGAGTGCAGTTTAGCGAAGGTTTCATCATTAGAAGTGTTTGAAAATTTTATAGCGCGACATAACGCATGTGTAAAAGAATGGCAGCATATATATATATAATAAGGGTGCCATTTGCTAAGTTTTGAAGTTTTCCGACATTGTGATAGGAAAATAATTTTTACAAATTTTTCTTTATGACAACAATTTTTTACTTGTTAGCAACGAGAAAAGCTTTAGAAGAGTAACCACTTTATTAGAACAGTAATTGGTGCTGAAATGTTTTTCAGGAGATTTGAAAAAAAAACAAATCATTGCCAAAAATTGATTCAATATATTAAAGGTGTCTTTAATTTTGGTAAAGGAAAAGCCCATATGGAAGCAATATAAATGAACAACAACAACCACCAAAAAAATACTTCCATTAGGCATAAAAACCTCAGATTTTTTTCAAAAAACAAATCCAAGAAATGAATACTTATACAGACTATATACAAAAATAATACTAATGAAAATATTATTACAAAAATAGTACTAAATATTGGCCTCTTAGAAATTCAATTCGTCTTCTTTGAACACAATAACACAAGAAATGTTGAATCAGCGATTTTTAACAGCAGAACAAATTTTGAAACTTTTGAGATTTGTGATAATTCTAGAAAAGCCTCAAATTAGAAATTAATATTTGCTTTTATAATCGAATTCAAAATTGTCTAAACATCTCCTGCAATAAAATTATTATTTTATTATTTTTTTATTTTACCGATGACTCTGTTGGAGTGTGCACAACTTCCTTTGCCAAATCGACGTGTTTAAACCAAAATTTGACCTTTTCAATAGGGAGTGAGTTTAATACTTTTAAACCCGATCTTCATAAAAACGGGGCACCTGAATACAAACCGATAGTCAATATAATTCTTTTCTAAGGCGGACGATTAAGGTGTTCTCCAACACGATCATGCCCAGACTCGCAATAAGAATTCATAGATGATCCTTGTTTACGAGAATGCATATTTTGGGTAATCAGTAATAAATTGTTAACACGTTAATCCTCCCTAGCATAATTAAGAATCGAAGCTGATAAAGATCAGTTAACTCTTTCTGAGGCATTGCTTTGAACCGCATATTCTAGAATAAACTTGGAATTATATTGGCTTCTATTTCCAAAAGGAACAATCTGTAATCTAGTTTATGATTCTACGCTAAGGGGCGTGTTCGAGGAAAGAGCTCTAAAAATAACGGTCAATAAGGAAAAATTGAATAAACATTGTGGAGGTGCCATGCCGAGCAATAATTAAATTGTATAGGGAGATTGTCAGCGGTTTGATAGAGTGGATCAAATTGCAAGGCTGTACGACCAAAATCGAAAATCTAAAACAAGGTAGAAGAAATTTGTTTATCGCCTTCTGAAAATCCGTATTCTTAGGATCCGGCTCCAAGCAGCTATTACTGATAGTGTATCATTCTTGAAGGAATCTATGTTAATGAGTAATGTCAAATTCTGCAAAAAAGAAATTGTTTTTTGCAAAATTCGACATTATACAACTTTGTGAACGGGGCACATTAGGTAGCCCCTTACTAGTTCTAATTACATGACAAATTTAATATTTCGTTGGCTTAAGTATAATGATAAAATACCAACGTTTGTATTATAATTAGATTTAGAGGGGCGCCACAAACATTGTTCACAATCAGCTGGATTAGTTGTTTCAGGTTGATCCGAAATATGTGTATTACTAACTCAATCGTTGTAGCTAATACTTTGAAATCCAAAAGATGTGCGGGTTGTATAACAGAGGTGGGTTGCTATTATTTTTTTGACGGAAGCGGGTTAGACAACGGATGGGTTGTACGTTGTATGTGAACATAATTTATTGGGTTATACGCCAGGTACGGACTATATCCAGGGAATTAGTTTAGAAGGTCAGATGCCAACAACAACACAGTACAAAATCATTTCAATCAAATTATATTACCTAAACAACTTTATTTAGTGGCTTATTAGATATAAAGAGGTAGATTTGGAAATTTGAATTTGGTTTTGTGTTAATTTTTCCATTGCAAATTCTAAAAAGCAAAGGAACCGGCCCTATTATTAATATTGTATAATTTAAGATATTAAAAATCCTTCATTCAACTTGGAAATTAGGTCAAATGTTGAAAAATGTTTTAACGTCTCACCCTCCAGCCGCCATAACCATCCTCTCAGCGCACAAATCTATCTGTCACAATCACCAACGCCACAAAACAATTTCCCACAAATTAATAAACTCATACACACACAGAACAACCAGCAACAAAAAAAATACATAAATTGCATGTTGCAGGCGCCACAACCTTGGAAAATTTTTATACACCGGTTTCCGAAAATTAATTTTCTTTATTTTCCGGCTTTTTCAAACTTGTAATAAATTTTTCAAGTTTATAGAGATGGAGGAGTTCTCGAACACGCAGACGAAGTATACAAAAAATAAAAATTGAGCGAGTTTTTATATGAATGAAAAAATATGGATTGTTCCACCTTCTGGGAAAAACTAATAATTAACGAGATTTGGGAAAAATCAAAATTTATTAATCTTACTCTATGATAATGCATGATATTTACCTGAACGATTTTCCTCTTCCACCATTTCCCAATTGTACAACGGCCAAAAGGCAACCAAAAATAACTTTGGAAAATTTGACTATTGTCTCCGTGGAAATCGGGGGAAAACAGCTAAGAGAAAATATTATACACACAGACACACGACGTGAGAGAGACGTCAAAATAAATCGATACAGCTGCAAAAGATGATGATGATGGTGATGACTTTTCTTCTTTTTCCCGTTTTCGGTTCGATTATATATTTTTCAATAAAATTTTTCACATTCGAGCTAATCAAAAAACTTTTAAAATTTTCACTTAGAAACAATAACTAATTCTCGTTATTAAACTTTTTCAAATTAAACCAATTAAATAAAATTTTTAAACACACAACATTTTCTTCATTTTTCTTCTCTTCAACAATGGAAACAAAAATTTTCACTTCGGTACAACAACAACTGAAAATCAAAAAGGATTTTCCTTTTTAGTTTTCTAATAATTTTTATCTCAAGAAAAAAACAAAATTTTCACTTATCAAATTAAAATAATTTCTCAACCAAAAATCACATGTAAAATGCATGGGAAAATTATCTCATGAAAAATTAAAACATAACTTAAAAAAATAATTTAAAAAAAAACCGTGCGAATATTTTTTTCCCTAACGAACGATTTTTCCTAATTTTGAACCATTCACTTTGTTGAATGGGAATGTACTGACTACTGACTGCGAAACGAAAATTAGTCAAGAAATTGAATGCACCGAAAATACGAATCAAAAAGAAGGCACGATAATTGAATTGAGAAAGTGTTTTATGGGTGCGCTGCGCATTCGTAGTGGGAAAATGTAACATAAATGGGTTCTTGGGGCAAAAGCCGGTTTTACACGCGAGGAAAGTATTGATACACAACAAATTTGGTTTGCATTAAACAATTTTGTTCAGCGGACTTTGCGTTAAAATAAATAAATTACACATGACGTTCTGCATCTTCATACCGATTGCTTCGACTTTACAAATCAAGTTTTCTTTATAAAAATTATCCTCGTTATTTTTCTGTTATTTACAATAGTTGTTAGAAAGTGTATACTGCAGGTGAAGTAACAATTATCAACAGTATTTTTACCTACAAGTGATTTACAGATTGTTGATAGTTTGTATTGCTGCAGGCTCCACAACTATTCTACACCAGTTTCCGAAAATTATTATTTTTTATTTTCCGGCTTTTTCATATACATACATACATATGTAATAAATTTTTCAAAATCATTCATTAATCGTTTCAAAAACGTTTACTCTTGCATGTAGGCGATACAGTTGATGAAGAATTTTCAAATAAAACATGAATTGTCTCCGAATTTCTTTCTCGATGAATATGAATTTATTAAAAAGTGTGTGTAATAAAAAATATAGCGACAGAAAAGAGTTTATGCGAAACGTTGATGTCCTTTTCGATGTACTTTTATTGTTTGTTTTTACTATTTTAATTTTAATTTAGTATATATCATTTAATTTTTTTGTATATAGTTATAGTAGTAAATAGTTTGTATATATATACAAACTTCCGTCATTAATCTTCCTAAGAACGATGTAATTGGCCAGTTCTGATGCTATTCGACTGAAAAGATATTTCGGAAGAGTGTGCAACTTCAAATCAATGAACACCTACATAGGTTTAATTTAAAAAAAAAAATATTCAATCGGGTTACAAGTCTCATTATAAAACTACTACCTTTTCTGTTCACATTGTTCACGGTGAATCAACAATTCCTGGACAAGGAAAATTTATTTGTGACTTTGGTCCTTTTAAATTTGTCAATGACATTTATGTGTATTTTAATCTTTATATTAATGATCTTCCTTCGCATATTCTAAATTGTCGATGTTGCTTATGATTTGCAACTTCATATTGGTGGCGGCTATTCAAGGTTAAATGAGATTCTTTTGCAACTTAATCATGATCTT
This sequence comes from Nephrotoma flavescens, assembly GCA_932526605.1. Taxonomy (NCBI): domain Eukaryota; kingdom Metazoa; phylum Arthropoda; class Insecta; order Diptera; family Tipulidae; genus Nephrotoma; species Nephrotoma flavescens. The sequence goes on along the minus strand of OW052222.1, from coordinate 261,935,454 downwards.
AGAAGTATTTTAATGCGGTCTGAAAATAATTCTCTTTGGATTAATCCGAATAAAAGTAAAACACTATTCCTGACTGGAAGTATTTCATTTATAATATCATTTGTTCCAACAACTAACAACTTGGGACTAATATTAAATTCTAAACTTAGCTGGAATGATGACGTTAACTCACTTTGCCAAAGCATGAATTATGTATAGTAAATTGAAAAGCGGTTTAAAGTCAATCGTTTTTAGCAGTGTACAGTGATATAATAATAATATAACGTGAGAGAATAATGAATTTGTGCAAGAACTGTAAACGGTATGGTAACACATTACAATGCATTTTCATAATAATAAAATTTCTAAAACAGTATACTTTTAAAAGAATCTCCAAATTTTCTAAACCATCTTTCAATTTTAAATTGGACAAATTTGAAAATAGCTATCGCGAACTCAACTCGATTGTTTTCAAAAAAACGCAGCTAATACTATCTACTGAAAGCTCGATAATATGCCCAAAGACATTAACATTATATTCACCTCAAAATAAAATTTAGCAATAAAGTTCCTTGGCTTGACATTCAAAACATAAACAACTAACACCATTTCAAAATACACAGAAAGCCAATGCAAACTGACACAAACACGCACCATATCACTACACGGTTAACAGATTAAATAATATTCCCGGGGACCGGAATGATTAAACTTTGGAACTTAATATTATTATACAAATTGCCATTATTAGAGTAAATTGTTTAACTAAAATAGTACGTAAATATATACGAACGAGCCATCAGCTGGGCTGCGATGTTGTAAATTTAATATTTTCGAATCGAATCGAAACTTACGCCTTTTTTCTATAAAACTAAATTTAACGTTGTTTCACTCATTATTTATTCTTTATTTTTTGTGATCGCAATATGTTTAACACTGTACTGCTATGTTATAGCTGTCATACAACTTTTTCATTTTTTAAGAAATAAGACGACATATTTGTCACTTCTCAACAATACATTCCTTTCCGCGACGAAATTTCATTGCAATTGCAAAAGTTATCAAATTTCAGTTTTACACGTTTAGAAAGTATCCGCCAGATGTTATTCAAAATTTACTGATAGTGTATACATACCTTTAATAACTCAAATTGCACCAAACTCATTCATTCCAAATGTCATTCAACTGTCAAACAACATAGTAATGGCGACTTGTGAATTTGTTTACTAACGAATGCGAATGTTTTAATAATTATTATTCTTCAGGGTTTCAAATCCGTTTAAGCTCGTATTGTGTATTTAAATATTTCAATAAATTTGTTGTGTAAATTTTGGTGAGGTTATGTGTAACGATGCAAGCCGTAGATCGGAAGAAGCGGCTGTGTATTGTACCCGTGTGCCATGGCGAACGGTTCGATTTGGTACATAAATTTCCAAGTGACAATACTCGGGCAGGAGTATGGCGCAAAATATTGGATATACCACATTTGTACGAGCTTACGTTAGATCAGATTCGTAAGCGATACTTTGTTTGTAGCCGACACTTTAAAATCTCTGATTACAAGAATATTGAATCGCGAGGCCTCAATAAAACCGCACTGCCATCGAAAAATCTAAAAGCACTAAACGATTATGATACAATCGATCAGACGATAACAAAGATGCCCACGTTTGAGGAGGTACAGGAGGAAGTAGAAATGCCAACGCAATTTATTAAATTCGAGCAGCTCGAGTCTCGAATTTTGTCAGGTCCAATGATACCAAGGCATCAAGCCAATTTGGATCCACGTAAACGAAAGTCACAAACGATACGGGAGTATGCGGGAAAGCGGACGACGAATCAAAAACTAGTACAAGACATAGATGATAATTTTCTAGACGGGAATTTCAAAGAGTTCGATGGTCAGTTAGTGTTTCAGATAAATCATGTCGAGGAAGCTAATGAGAGTGAGGATAATAGAAATATGTACATCTTGCCTGGCGATCACAATCAGGAGAATAGCAGAGAAAGGGTCGAAGTTATTGTAGAACCACAGTATGAAAATTTTGAGGAAGAGGAAACTGCTGTTGAAGCGGAAGAGACAGCGATAGAAGATATAACGAATTTTGTCGAGATAGTGCAGGAGAAAGAAGATGAGCTTCACGAGAGCGATGATATTGCCGATTTGTTCACACACGATGAAAGTAACAAGGAAGATGGTGAGTTCGGTATTTCTGATAACCCAAAGGTTAAAAGATTATTTTTTAAAAATGTTTTGCGCAAAGAATAAACGTTATCAGTCGGTCTTTATGGTCAGTTTTGTTTTAGCTTGGTTACTAGTTGATTGTACATGTTGTAATGTTTTCAGCAAGTAAAAGAAACTTTTATTAATTTATTTTTGAATTTTATAATATGTACCTACAATTTTTGGTTATTTTCTAGCGGTTGCAGAAACTTTGGATATCATTCATCCGGGATATGATGAGCCAGTGAAATTTCATCACTTTTGGTTACGAGATCATTGCCGCTGTTCAGCATGCTACAGCGCGGAAACTTTTCAACGGAAGTTCAATATTATGGATATTCCTATTGATATCAAGGTGCGGGACTGCACGACCGATGGAAAGGATTTGTCGGTCGAGTGGTCAGATGGCCACAAATCAACATACGATTTAGATTTCTTGTGCCGCGCGAAATTTGAAAATTACCGGAAACGGCTCATCGATAGTGATCCGACTGTTCCGTGGGATAAAAATGTAATAAACGAAGCTGACTATGCCCGTGTAGATTTCAGTGATTACTTGGCGAATAATGAGGTGTCGAAAAATGTTGTACGAAGTCTTGTGAAGTATGGGGTAGCGTTCATTGAGAAAGTGCCGCCGAATGTCCAAAGTACAGAAATTGCAATCCGAAATTTGTTTCCGATTCATCGAACATTTTTCGGTGAGATGTTTACCGTGCTCACTGATTTCAAAGAGTTCCAAGATTCTGCATATACTAAAGAATTTCTACCAGCTCATACCGATAATACCTATTTTCCAGAGGCGTCCGGGCTCCAAATTCTGCACGTTACTCAGCATAATGGTACCGGTGGCGAGACCCTGTTAGTGGATGGGTTTAAAGCGGCTACCGAGCTTAAACGTAAATTCCCAGAAACATTCGAACGTCTTCTATTTACAAACATACCAGCCGAATATTTAGAGGAGGGTCAAAACCATTACGATTGCAGTCCACTCATCAAGCAGAATGCAATCACCGGCGAGTTGGAACAAATCCGGTTTAACCTGTACGATCGTGCACCACTTCATTCCATACCTCACAACTACATTATGCAATACTACAAAGATTTTCGGCTGCTGGCGAACGAAATCCAATCGCCTCAAAACGAATGGTGGTTTAAATTAAATCCTGGCACCGTCATGATATTTAATAATTGGCGTGTGTTGCATGGGCGAGCACAGTACACGGGAAAACGATCGTTATGCGGATCATATGTATCGCGTACTGATTTCATGAGTAAAGTTCGTTGTTTAGGAATTGTAGAGTAAAAATGTAAATTTAAAAGAAAATATATTTTTCAAAAATCATACTGGATTGTTATTGTTTCCGCCGAGTACAGGGGCGGTATTTTGGACCATCACTTCGAATCGAAAAAAGTCGAATCGAAAAAGTGTATCTTTTGCTTTTCGAAAATGATACAACATACCGCCATTCGACTTTTTTCGAATTTCGATTCGAAGTGATGGTATAACATACCGCCCCAGGTTTACCTAAATTTATTGAGCCAGGCTATTTCTTCTAGAATATACCAATTTTTTAAATTACCTAATTTCAGTTTTAATTACAATTAGAACAAAAAGTTGTATTTTATTTGCTTTTAAGACGTGCTTTACGGTATTGTTTTTATTCTTTAAATTTATATTGTTTTAGCCCCGACCCTTGAATAAAAATACAGCCATTGAAATACAGCCCAAACTGAGTTTTATAAATTACTTCGATTGCAGTAACCAATCCGTAAACAAAACCCCAATTTTAGATTTCATTTTTATTTTCTATATTGAACCTTAAACAACCCATCTGCCATTATGTCGTGTAAAAAATGTGAAGACATACAAAAGCGCGTCGAGGGGACTGCACCGGAGCGCCAAAAATATGTCCAACCGACAATGTACGACCACATGCCATCTTTTTGTGAGTATCGCCAAACAACGGAGGCAGCTGCGGAAATTAAACAGAAGGAAAAAACTCTGATACAGTTGAACAAAAATTTCACGAATTACGATTTGATCGACGATGAGAAAACGATCGATGAGTGTATGTCACATTTCTCGACTCAGAGCATCGCTCGATTTCGCAACAAATTAAAATACAATCCGGAAAAGCTGATGTGTTGTCACGAATGTGACGACGAAGATGAATCGGATGAACAGAGAACACATCGGACATATACAAAAGATCATATGAACGAGGAGAATAATGGACAGCTCTGTATAAAAATTTCACGGAGCCCCATTAACTGTCCGATTACATCGTGCAACGGCACGATCGGTATAACATCGCTACTGTCACATTTTATACGGGATCATTGTGTTCAATATTTGGTCGATTTGGAGGATATCGATGCTGATCACCGTTCCGTTCTAATGTTCGACGAAAGTCAACTCAATTTTAATGATAATGTGTATCTCGGTGTTCTAGCCTACGGTGGAAAGGACAGTTCAAACGTAGCCACTCAACCGGGATATATCGGTATATCGTTACCGAATGCGTTCCTCCCGGATAAATACATCCGTTTTCTAAACCATCTGCCAATACTAATTATGGGTTGCAAAACTTCCTTGGCCGCACACTTTAGTGAGCCATCACTTTGTAGAAAATATGCAAATCCGAAAGACACGGAAAAAGAAATTGTCGTGATATGGTTGGCAACGGTTGAAACTACAAAACCGGTGTATGCTACTGTGACCGCATTCAGCCACGATATGACCACGTCTCAAAGTACCATAATCAAAGTTCGTAATTTGCGTAATTCTCAAAACCCCATGGAATTTGTGTCACACGAAACGGATTATATGTGGTTGAGACGCGGCGAACTGAATACCTTGTCGGACGAGGGCAAATCACAAATCGAACTCGAAATTATAATCCATGAATTCGAATAAAAATTTTATTAATTGTAATCCCTTTGTTTTTTTTTTTGTAACTGGAACGAGCCCCCATAGCAACCGTTCATTCGAAACAAGAAAAAATAATCGGTTGCTATCGAGACAACGACATAAACAATACACTTTGTTCTCCGTCATAATTTTAAATAAATTTTCTTTTCCTGTAGCGGAGTCGAGTTAATGGCCGAATTGTATATAATCGGAGAACTAAAGAACGCGGTTGAATTTATTGAGCCGAATTTATTTCTTAAATGGAGTGTCCAGTTTGGTGAGTAAAACGAATATTGTTTAGATTGCCGATATTTTACAAATTGGGGTACTTTAGGATCTTCATGGAAAGTTGTTGAGGGTCTCGACGAGGGACAAACCGCAATAAATAGTCATCGGTTTGAAAACAATTCGGTATTTGCTCATCCGATCGATTTACATTTGGCTTGTCGCGGAATTCAAGGCTGGCCAAAAATTCATGTCGAAGTGTATGCGGTAAACGCCCTGCAAAAATATTGGCCAGTCGGATATGGTTTCAGTTTTGTGCCGACCCAGCCAGGAACACATCTTCTCGAAATACGAACGTGGAAATTAGCACCAGTCGGTGTTCTCGATAGTATTCGGGATAAATTTCATGGCGGTGGATTTACAGTGAGCAAAAGTGATTTAATTTATTCGGGTATCGATCGGTGTAAATTATTTACCCAATCATCGGGTATTGTGAATGTTGAACTTATGTTAATTTTTAAAAATTTCGCCAAGTTTGGTATCGAGCTGAATTCGTAAAAAAATGTTTCGAATATTTATCTTACTGTTGTGTTCCCACTTAATTGTTGGTTTAGTTAAAATAAATGTGGCCAAAACACCATCAACAACAGTATCGAGTATAACACCAAGTACCGACGTGTCGACTACAATTGGTGCAGCCACCACAACAACAATGTTGACTCCGACGACTACAACCAGTGAAAAGTCGACAGCAATCGCTACTACAACGACCGAGAAAATATTATCGACTACAAAACTAATACCGATGCGGAACGGTACAAATGAAACCACACAAATAAACGGAACCATTTCAAATGTAACCCAGCCAATCGATCGGAGCAAGTTACACGACTACTTCTGTAAATGTGATTTAACGGTGGACGAGTGTGATATAAACTGTTGTTGTGATATTGATTGTACGAATGAAATGATGCGGAGTTTTAATTGTTTCGATAGCGTCTACAATCAGTATGATTATAATGTGGAACAGGGTCTGCCGTCGTGTCGCGTCAGTAACAGTTTGTTCTGCGTCTTGGACGAGAATAAAAAGCCGAGCGATGAAAAAATCCTAGTAAGTTTACACATGAAATTTTAATATTTTGATGCAAGTTAGGTAAATTCTTTTTTTGACGCACAGATTTTCCAGGAGAGTATGAAGAATCAAATTTCATATACGTGGCCGGATATTTTTGTTGAGGACAAAGTTGTAGACGATCGGGATTACTATCGTTATAACGATCCAATTTTGGTATATAACGAAGAAACTGAGGAGATTGAAGAATTCAGTGAGTATATAAAATAAAATGTTTTTTTGTTTTAAGCCACATAATCGGGCGGATGAGTTCGAGTAGTTTGGTAAACTCATTGATTTTACACATTTTTTGACAAAATCCGTGAAACTAAACTGATTTACTAAATTAAACATTGCGATTTCGGCAACTTACTAAATACTGCGGGGTAATTGGTCTACAACTATACGAGCTCCCCAAGAAGTATAACATTTGTTGAACTGGAATAAAGTCTCAAACCTGATTAAACCGCCATTATCTTCTTTGCACATTAGAAACTATACCGCCAGGAGTCATGATAGCGGAGTGTTTCAACAAATTTCAGTTGTATCCAGTCTTCGTTCTTATTTGGGTGCCCTAAATTGTTATGACAAGTTGATCTAACAGATTCGCCTTTTGATATATTGTTGAAAAAGGACTCGACTTTTACTTGGTCTCGCGAATGTCAACAGTCACTGGTTAAGTTCAAACACTTAAATCAGATTTATTACTAACACATTATGCCCGAAAATTGAAAATCATCGTCTCCACAAATACTATTGTGACGGATCAGAAAAGGCAGTGTGTCATGTGTCACGCGCTTTGTTAACATCAGAACAACAGTACTGGCAAATAGTCTAGCTTATATTTTTTCGACAGAGTTTGGGCATGCAGACATATTATCGAGACGTCACGATCTGATGAAGATTATTTGATATAGCTTCCATCACACTAGAATAGGATGTACGGGAAATTGTAACTGATGCAACAATGATTATTAGTGCAAAGTAGCTTTCAAATATGTCAATATATTGTACTACAGTGGTCCAATAAACCATCATTGATTCGGGATGCATATTTCAAATGGTAGTTTACTCTTCAGCGAACGCATTTATTTCGCGATGTTTCCAAGCACGTATTCTAAAGCAAAATCGTTAATAGTAAGTAGTGGATTGGTAAATTTTATGGAATGATCATGAACATCATGTTTAACTCGGTCATCGAGACGTGAAAGCATGAGTACAAGGAAAAGGTTATGGGCTGGCTTCAGGAAATTTTCCAAACTATTATTATTATTGGGGGTACAAATAAGTTTGGAAGGATTTACAAAAGATGGCGTAAGTGGTATTAAATCGCATCGGGCCATCTTGTAACTATTTCATGTAAACGCATCATTATTTTCCTCTAAAAATCAGTATAATATGCTATTTTGCTGAAGTGTAAACAACATATTTTTTTGTGCTCTAACCATGTCAACCTATATGTGCCATCAAAACACAATTTGCGGGAAGCGCTGTTTTTTGTTTTAATTTGAAGAAAATTGCAGCTGTATTTGCTGGTCTCTCTTCGCGTTCTTTGTCACTGGTGTCAAAATCGCCACTTTTAAAATGGCGGAACAAAAAACAAAAATACAAAAAACATGTGAGTACTGGTTCCGCCGTTTTAAAAGTGACGGTTTTGACATCAGTAACAAAGAACGCGAAGGCAGACCAGTAAAGCTTAAAGGCGCTGAGTTGAAGGCGTTTGGGGTCATGATTCATGCCAAACTCAAGAGGAGCTCGCTGCAATTTTGGGAGTGACTCAATAAGCGATTCAAAACGATCAAGACCAAGGGTATGGCGCAAAAGTAAGGAAATCGGGTTCCGTATGAACTCAGGGCAAGAGGCGTCAACCGCCGTTTTTTCACGTGCGAACACCTGCTCCATCACAAAACCGGGAGGGATTTTTGCATCGAATTGTGGCGTGGGATGGAAAATGGATCCACTACGACAACCCAAAGTGCATCAACAATTGATGCAATTAAGCTGAGTATTGAAGTTCAAACCCCCACAATATGCCAAAAGACAAAGTGATTTTTCAGCACGACAACGCTCGACCACATGTTGCAAGAATTATAAAAGATACTTTGGAGGCACTTCAATGGGATGTCCTACCTCAACCGCCGTATTCTCTAGATATTTCTCCTTCTGATTACCATTTGTTTCGGTACATGACTTGGAGCTGACCGAGGAGCATTTCACTGCTTACGAAGAAGCCATAAATTGGATCGATTCTTTGATCGCCGCACAAAACGAGGAGTTTTTTCGACGTGGAATCCGTATGCTGCCTGAAAAATGGGAAAAAGTCATAGCTAACGATGGACAATACTTTGAATAAAATGCATTGTACCAATTTCTCTGTATAAAGCTTCGGAGTTACAAAAAAAAACATCAAAACTTATTTGTACCCCAATAAAAAGACAAGACAATTGAAAAGGTATTAGTAGTACGGTTTAATCGAATGCTCGAAGAATAACTGCTACTAGTGTTCAAGTGCACCAGTAGTGGAAAAACGGGTTACGGGTTCGAATCTAAACCGACCAGATAATTGTATTCAGTGAAGAATGTTAATTAAATTACACTTCTCTACGGTTTAATTTAAATTATAGCGGTTATTCATCAAGCAGGCTAATTTAAGGAAATAATTACGGTTTAATTTACATTTTGAAAACACTAATGGGCTAGTTATATAGACGAAAACGAAACGGACTGAAACGGAAAGACGAAGGGAGCATGGTTATATAGACGAATTAGTGAAAACGGTTTTGGCATTTTCATATTTGTTTCTAATTTTATATTATTTGAAGTTTACTTCTCGTGTGTATGAAAACTAACTCGGAAAATCCATTTTATTTTTGGTAAACTAAATACACTGCGTTTGAATCCAATTAAAATATAAAATATTTGACATGTGCTTTAAAAATCATAACCGATAGTGTACAACCGCAAAGACGAAACGAAAGCAAATTGAATTGAATCAATTTGTCCGTCCGGTTTCGTTTCCTATATATTTTAGTATGTTCATGTTTTCAATTCGTTCGTTTCGTTTCGATCCGTTTCGTTTTCGTCTATATAACTAGCCCATAAAACTCTACGTGGGATGTTTTTCCCAGTCGATGTAGAAAATCGTATATGGGTAACCAAATGAATTTAGTGACAGTTGTACTCAAATTCATAGTTCGAGAAATATACTTAGGCTTTGCTTATGCGTTCACTTGGGACGTCATATCCGCAATTTGGTTTCCGCACTAGAGCCGTACTCCACCCCATTTCTTAAGTGTAACCCAAATTGAAAATCACAATTCGAAAGTTAGTATTAGTAAATTTAAGTTCCTTTAACAATTTTCTATCTTTTACATTTTCAGAACTTCCATACTCGCTGACGGGATACCATTGTCAGGTGTTAAACTCAATTAAATTTCTAAAAAATTTTGGCTCGAAATGTCACTACAATGCGGACAACTTGCCAGCTTTAATTGAATCTTTGCAAATGAAAAAAATTCTTAAAACACCAAATTATCGTGAGAAATACAAAAACTTTAACTCGATGGAACATTGCACTGGTGCTGATTGTGATTGTCTCGAACTACAATTCTTCAATTGCAACAACACAGCTGATTCGTGCTTTGAATGGGCTAATACCACAACAACACCAGTCAATCCTGAAGAGTTATACACAATCGAAAGACTAACGATAAATTTCCAACACAATTACACAAATCTGATATCAGGAAAAATTAATTTCCATTTTAATAGCAATCCAAATAACATAAATAATAATTTACTGTTATTAGATTATAACGTTAACTTTAATTTGATTGGGAATTTGGGTGATGCGAAAAAATTGAATACAAGTAAAAAATTAAGCGGGAACTATGGATATCGGTCAGGGTATCCAGTTATTATATCCGAACTAAATAATACCGCAATAAGATATTTTAATAGTAGCAATAGTAGTATCGAGTACAGTGATTTCATTACGTTACCGAAAGCCATCAAAAATCGCGTATGCTCAATAGATGCATTTCGACCAGAAACGATTAATTTCGGAGCGAATCGTATCGGTAAATGTTTTCTAAAAATTTTAAACAATTATACGAGTACCACCGGAATGTGTAAAAATATCCAGCTAATAATTTATAATTATTTACTAAGTAATTTTAACTATGGTACGGGTAATGGTACAATGGCTTTGGCCATATCAAAATATGGTAAGCCACGCGACAATATAAAACACTGGCTTAACGTTAAACTGATCAATAATTATAATTTAAATGAAATTACGAATAACAATGGAACGGGCAGTAATGAGCTGGTGTGTTCTAATATACAACTGAACGTGAAATGGAAATTCTACTATAATAAACTCATGAATAACGGTTATAAGGAGTTTGTGGTAAATCATGTCGAGTTGGAGTATGGCAAACGGCTGAATTTAAATTTTAATCTAAACGATCGGCATTTTTTGATCCCATTGTATTACGACGTGATATTTTATGAGGTGAAGTTTAATTATGGCGAATCAACGATGCCTTATAATTTAATGTTTATTGTACTATGTATAATGTTAGTAAGTACTTTGTAATTAGGTTTAGTCTTATGTGATATGTTATCAAATATGTTGCATATCAATTTTATTAATTTAATGAAAATTTTATAAAATAATGGATTCAAGTGTAAATATTAAACCATGAATTGTAATAAGAAATGCACCTAAGAATTGCTCAAATTTTATTGGTAATAATGTTATGTGTAAGTTATGCTAAGATGTATTAAATTAATTGTAAAATATGTACTTAAGACAAGCTGATATGTAAGATAGCTATTTGTAAGAAATATATATTAAATATCCGCGCTTAAGCTCTAGACCACAAATTATTCTTTTATTTGTCTTGAATTACTAAATACAACGGAATAAAGGACTTTAAAGCTTTTAAAAAACACAACCATTCTCTTTGGTGATTGAAAGTTAGTTCTCCGACAAAACTCTCCCAAAGCTTTCAGTTATTCTTGTAGGAGCAGGTTTGTTTTATTTATTGTGATAGTTTATGCCTTTGAGTAATATGCACGTAAATGCCATTTCAAAGCTATTATTTTTGAAAAAAAGTATTACCTAACTTAAATGAAAGTGCAATGACTCAGCGTATGAGAATCCTCGTATAGTTAAACATCTTTACCAATCGCAATAGACTCCAAATTTATTGGTAAACTGCTCACGCTATAATTCTACTACTTAATTCAGCACATTATTTCACTATAATCACTTTTTAACACTGTACACTGTAAACTGTAGTTGCACAATAATTGTTTCAAGTTTTCTTTATTTTACCGATATTGTGTCTCACACCTCTCCGTTACTTCGATTCTTCCTAAGCAGCCGCAACAGCGTTACTCAGTTTGATACTTTCTTAACATGTTTCCCAATTTTATTATAGGCAAACTAAATCTCCTTCTCCATCACAGAACTACGTGCTCATGCTGTGTGAAAGAATCTTTTTTTGATAACACAAATTTAATGTCATATGGTAGACAAGAATCTCTACCAAACAAGAATATTCCTGTTTAATTTTCTGTTTATCAATAATTTAATACAATAGCCCGACATGGTTAGAGGTTCAAAATATCTTGATTGACATTGGCTTCTTTCCGCAGATGTTCTCCCGATGTTTGGTTAACCCTCTCTACTATTCCGTCTCACTGTGGATGTAACGAGTTCGTGGCTTCATTAAGGTAAAAAGTATAGACCGTTCTTGGAACAAGGATGACTCGTAGTTTCTTCCTTAATCCGAGCGAATTTCTACCTACTAAAGATATACTCTGAAACTGTATACTAAGCATCGACGGTCAATACATATTGGTAAGTTTCAATGATAGTGATCGTCATAGGCTTCTGGAAATAGGCCGGCGACCATCATTGCTATTCGCTCAAACGGCACCCTCGTCTACGTTCTTTCGTCAATTAAAGTAATAATACTGATATCTTATCTTGTCCATTTCAATATAGTTGGTGTTGCCACCCTCTGATTCTTAGATTTTTACTAGCAACCCGCATCATTTATCCTCGGCAACGCCACTCTACCCAATAAATTTTAACAGTAGCCCTTTGTGATACGATTAAATGCCAGCGCGTTTTGCGCCTTCTATAAGCCATTTCAATATTGCCTCGATTGACACATGAGTCTCCCCTTTTGATCTTCCTGCAGATGTTGTTCTTTATCCCTATATCAAATTTTGCTTTGATTAGTGTAATACGATTTTTTGCTGCGGGAGCAGATCTTCTAAAGAGTTATCATATGAACAAAGGTTGGAGTCAAATTAAAACCTTTCTTCAACATCCCGTACTCTATTGAAAGTCCTTTGGTGTTTGAGACATTCAAAACAAAGTCACAGAATGGTTATTTCTATGTTGCCAACTTCCCCAAGATATATCATGCATCTCGGCTACTGCATTGTACGGACATGTATCCATTACCACCGCAATTATAGCAGAGTTTCGAACGGTTTACGGTATTGAGGATTTTCCTAGTCGCATAAAAACATAAGAAACTGACTATGGAAACAACTTTTCCCACCATAACGCTGGCAAGACCGAACACAGCGCCTTGGGTTCTATGGTAATCGATTGCTGTTCTCTTCGCGTGAAATCTTCTTTACTACTGCACAATTGGATGCGCAAACTAAAAAATGAATATCACCAGTAGGATGCAATACAATCAATCTGTATATCGATTTTGTTCCAAAATGTGGGAAACGAAATGAGTGTAACCGGAAAGATATAGTACCTAGTAGTATTTGTGTTGCTAGTGACGCGCGTATGGTTTTTTTACTTTACATGCATGTCACGTATGTCAATGTTTTTTTATTATCCAATGTAAACGCCATTTTTAATCACACATTTTCAATGCGAAACAGAATTAGAAATTACTTTAAAACTAAAATTAAATAGTTAAATAAACTGAATGTTATTTAAAGCATATTTGCATTTACAAATTTTAAATTATAAATGGAAATGTAGAAATGATCTAGAAAGGTCATATCCAAAAAAATTAAATGGCTCACATTCGCACTAACAGAAACACACATACCACTACTATATACATTTAGATATTTTTTTGTCAAATGTGGAATTTTGAACAAAATAAGCACGATACAATTAAACCGATTTGCCCCGATCGCGTTATTTTGGTGCTGTTCATCATAAAAATAACACAAATACGAACAAAAGAAAAATACAAATCCAAAGACATGCTTGGGTATTTGTAATCTATTTCTATGTGTGTATTATACACTGTGTATACGTATTCGAATATTTTCTTCACTCATTTTAAATGGCTGATGGCACAAGTGAAATAAAATACCGAATTTTTCCTCGTTTCTTTCCCCGTTTACCTATGTATGATACAAGTTTTAATTGTGACTTAAACAAATTTTCTGTAATCACACAACTCAAACATAAATTAAATAAAAAATATTTCAAGGACATTTTTGACTCATTTTAGTTTAAATTTTATTTAAGAGAGAGCAGAACAAAACAAAATAAAACTAGTTTGCCTTGAAAAAAATACCAAAATACAAAAAACCCTGTGTGGAATGGGAGAATGAGTAACTCACGGGACAAAACCGATATACAGAACATTAAGGACACCAATCCACATTAACTATGAAACTATATCGAAGAAGTTGATAAGTCTGGGGCGGTATGTTGTACCATCACTTCGAATCGAAATTCGAAAAAAGTCGAATGGCGGTATGTTGTATCATTTTCGAAAAGCAAAAATGATACAGCTTTCACTTTTTCGATTCGACTTTTTTCGAATTCGACTTTTTCGATTCGAAGTGATGGTACAACATACCGCTCCTGATATCATTGTTGCGAAAACATGGAAAAAAAAGAAGAAATTAAGCAAATCATGACCAATACTAGAAACACATTCAAAAAGTTTCACAAGATTTGAAATGCATCCGTCATCCATTTCAGAAATATATATTGGTTTTGTTGGATTTTTCATTTTTTGTGCTATTTAACTTATTTTATGAAGTAGCCAACTAAAGCTTGCAGGTAAACTACACAGGATCATACCGGTATCTAACTAACGAATTCAGAAGTATAGCTATCTGAGTTTATCCAGATCGTCCAGACATTAGATTGGACAGCAGGACAAACGTACATTTTAACAGGCGTCTGGGTCATATAAATTTATATGGCTCATCTGAGGATAAAAATTTTGCATCTACGAGTAAATACGAATTTGTTCAATAAAATATGTTGGGAGGATACCAGATCTGAGAAAATATCGACTGGTATTTGAGATATCTAATTTAATATATGTATCTGATAGATGTTCGGATTCACAGTAAAACAATTCTTAACTCAGGATCAGGGATGTTGTTGTCGTTTTAATTTAAATGTTACCAGATATAAAGCGTAAATATTCATTTTAAACTATGTATAGATAATGATTACCTGATTAACAAATTTATAAATTTGGTATTATACATCCCATCTTTTTATGTTTTTTTAAATTTATTCTGGATCCTTGAATTTTCATCAAATTGTTCTTGATGAATCCTTAATTTTCTTAATTAATGTTCTGCTGTGTCAGCGTACAGCTAAGCTCGACATGTAATTTTACAAAGTTTCACCTGAAAATTAAAACTTTAGACGAGAATCCATTTATAATTTGTATATTTATTGAAAGCTAAATTAATCTTTTTTCATTGTTATTATTATTTCATATATAGGTAATTAAATTAAATTAAAACTAATTAATTATTTATATATGTATATATATACTTTTCATTATTATTATATATTATTAATATTTAATATAAATATTATTATTAAAATTATTTTATTAAAAATTATATTTTTCATAATTTTAAAAAAATAAATCACCATAAATTAAATACAAATAATTAATTTTGTTAAATGTTTAATATTTATTAATTTTTCACAAAAAGAATTCAAAATATATTAAAATACATATTTTGCATATCATTGAATATTACATAATTTTCGTTTAATTTTATAAATATGTATATTAATTTACGTAAAATAAATATAATTTTAATTACTAATTAAAATAAAATTTAATTTGTTTTTATACACGCACAAATTTACAAATTTTGATTTATAATTAATTTAGATTTTGTTAAAAAAAATAATTCATTTACATATTTTATTAAAAACTAAATAATAAAATGTTTTAAATGATTTTTCAATTCCATTTAAATAAATTAACAAAAATTAATTTTTTATGATTGGTAATTTTTTCATGAGATTTGCGCGATAATTAATGATATAAGATTTTAGTTTTGTTATGACATGTGGTATATGCGGTGAGTATAAAATACTGTTACTAATTTATTAGGATTTTTCTTTAAGTTTATAATTAATTAATTATTTTATATTATTGTGTATGAGAAATAGTTGAATGGTTTGTTACAATTTTATTATTATTTTTAATAGTTTTTAAAAATACATTTATATTAAATTATTTTTAACTATATGCGGCTATGAAGGTTATTGGTTTATAAAATGGTTATGCATTAGTAATAAGCTTAAATAAGTTTAATAATAGGTTAACAGGAGAAACGGGTGACTATAATAGATGTAATTGTGTGAATTGAATATGAAATATCAAGTAGCTCCAGATTTCTAAAATAGAGTTGCGTTAGCGTTACAAAACATTTAATTCTAACCAAATGATTTAAAATATATTTAATCACTTTCTCCCTGAAGCCCCAGAATATTTCTTCTAACATATATAAAAAAAAACCTAATAACTACTGTCAGGTACTAAAAGGTCAAAATGTTGATAAAAACGAGAATTTGTGTACTGAATGTTTTCATTGGAAACCAAAATTCGCTCCGCCAAAATAATATATCCATGTCCCTTCCAAAGCATTTTAGATAATAAGTACTAGTAGCTAAAGCGGGGTCATTTACCTTTTACAAAATGCCGAGACATACGCATTAAAATTGAAGTTAGATCGTACCAAAACAAAAGTTATTGTTTCTGGTTTAAAATATACTTCACTTTTCACATGTATTCCAAAGAATTCAAACCTTTTTTTTTCTATTTTTTGCGCTCATTAGACTTTAAGGCACATTATAGATCCGTTTATAAACATCAACACAATTTTTAGATAACCTATCCGTTAATTGGAGTAAATGGTTTAGTGTAATTTTGGACTAGTAGCATTTCAGAACTCAAATATTAAAAAATCGTACGTGTGTGCTCCTCTTAATAAATGATCTCTGATCATTGAAGAAGTCTAGGCTAGCGTCATGGTATCCAAAAAAATGTTAATGCTTCCTTGACTCACAAGAAATTAGAAATTAATAAAATCAGTTATAATTATAAAGAGTTATGGTTAACATAGAATAATGACTTATCGATAAGCATCGTTTAAGGTATATCTTACCGCTGATTGCACGGCTCTCATTAATAAGCTAACTTGCACTGCCAAACCCGAACCTTATTTGAAGATAAAACTGATTTATCAATTTTCATTATGGAATGGACTACCGCTAATATTTTAACATTTCAATAATGCCTTTATTTTACTGAAACAGTAAAATTTATAAACATACACATTGCTGATTTGCTGACATTGCGCTACTTGTTACATTTATAACTTTTCATTTCATAAGTAACAACTGCAACCGCCTCATACTTTTAAATGTATAAGAAATACTAAATTAAAATTAGCTTGTTTTAAAATATATCCAACTAAATTTTCTAACTATTTAGTATCTCCGTTCTCTTCGCTTATGAATTAAATTGAAAGGAGCTTTGATATAAATTATGCTCTATAGTTGAGGACGACCGCAACACCTTTCCAAACCTAATCTGAACTACTTGTCAAGGCAATTCGACCCTACTTAACAATTTAGATTTGCCTGCTGACTTGCTTTGCAAATGAAATTGAATTAAAATTTCAATTATGGCCCTCTATTGAAAAATGATTAGCGTTTAAATTATTCAGCACTATTCCGAGTAGCGAAAGAGAAGTTAGGGAGAAGGGGTATAGGGTAAGGTAGGCTGAGTAACAGACGCCACACTATTTGGTCTATAGTCATAAGCATACCGCTTGATATGGAAAAAAATCACCAGGCTCACTTTTAAAACGTTTACAAATCTACAATCGCCTCTAAATTTGATACACTGCCGTAGTTATGATGAATAATCTAGTATTTTGTGAAACTTTAATTAATCTGAATTTTTGACTTATACATGGAAAATTTGTAAGAATCACAACATCAACAATGGTTCATTCCACACTTTAATCCTTTCTTCGTGATTCTTTCCTCGTTTTCTTGTCCTTCACCAACAAACTAACAAGTTTGTGGGTGAAGGGGAAGGAAACGAGGAAAGAATCACGACGAAAGAATCAAAGTATGGAAAGGCGGAATTAGTTTCGAACGGATGAGATTATTGATTTGAAAAAATTAGTCTTCTCATCAGGTCGCGACGACTGATTTGTATTATTTACATTGGGATATTGTTGGTACAATACCATGTTGTTGTAGTACTAGCGAATTATTGCTTAGCCTACGAAATTCGATTCTTTCACATTTTTCATCATATTTCATTCTCACAATTAACTTTTCGTGTTTACGAATTTTTATATTTTACTTGTTTTTTTTAAAAATTTTTACGTTATGAAACAACTATAGCAATATTTACGATAAGGTCCTTATGATATCAGTTTTAGGAGTTTTGAATGTCTTGATTAATTTGAATATTTCCTTATATAAATCAGAGTCTCTTTTGATCTATACAAAATTTAGATTGGAATTTCCAAAAGGCGTCTCTTCAGGTGATATACACTGGTATAATCAGTAAAAGACGATTGAGGTATATCAATTAGTAGCGCTGGTTGAATTTATGATGCAACAGGACGTTGCTTTGGAAAAATTCCAATTTGAATAAAACTAACCTATTTCTTAACCAATTGAGAGAACATATAGTTTATATGTTTGCGAATTTGAATGGAAATAGAACTACAGAAGAGGCCCGATTTGTGCAACACACGCTTCATGTCATTTAATGCAAAGATCGATAAAAGCAAATAAAACAAAGGAACAATAATTTTTGATCAACGTACCATTTCCTTAGTTCGATAATTGCAACAATTTATTTTTATAGTACCGAACTGAAAAAGTAGTGCAACTGTTTGGAGAACTCTATTACATCAACAAGTACAAACATTTAACTATTACCAGCTCTCGAAGTTCGTTTCTTGTCTCTATTTAGTAATAATTTATGCACAGAGGAAGAGTAAGAGCGATGCCGTCTCTAGATATCTAGCAAGACCTTTCATTTCAGGAATATTTTTAATTATTGGATCTTCTTCAAATTTTGTTGTGTATGTAATCGGCCATATATATTGTGATATGGGTTTGTATGTATGCAGGCCTAGACGAAAAAAGCTCTAAGACAAATGCTACGGAAATTCTTTTTTAACCTAAGAGCGTAAGATCGCTAAGTGCAATGACTATTTTGTTGAAGTTCCCATTATGTTGTCAGATATCCCTAAATATCAAAGTAACATTGACCTTACAAACACTTCGATAACACGGATGTTCTCGCACCAACTTCTAAAAAGAATTATACATTCAGCAACTGACACTAAATGTATTCAAACCGGGCGTCGCGAATCGAAATTTCGATTAATTATCGTAATACTATTTTTTGTGGCATGCCTCCTCTACATCTTTTGTTCGATGTAGGATTCTTGTATCATTTACATCAAGTAGTCGCATCAATTAAATATCCAAAATTTAAATTCGATGGCCATCACTACTGAAGGGACCTTTCCTCTTCTCTTACGTTCTTGCAAAATCCATTAGGAGTTATGTTGAAAGCTTTTTCGTTTCTGGGACATACAGCCCAATTACCAAAGTCGTGTCACTTCATGTGAAGTGATGTCATATCACACGAGTTATGCAGCTGTCTTTTAAAATAAAATCATACCACTATAGTCGTAAGATACGACTGTGACAATAAAAAAAATTGACGATATGACTGTAGGCAGTTCCACAAAATGATTTGATACGACTATGGGTATTGCGGTGATAATTCTCAAAAAGATGAAATGGCCAATACGTTCGAGTTTCTAGTTATAACCTCGCTTCTATATAGACGTGTAAGTTATGAAAAATTGAAAAAATATATACATTTTACAAGACATACCTTAATTTATTTTCAAGATGAACTTGTGTAGCCCAAAAACTTCTTTTTACTTATCAAAATAGCTTTTTATAAACGACTCCATTTTAGTTTGTTTGGGGACAAGTACATTTTGCACTTTGCCTTGTTTGAACTAATTAAATTTTGATGCCAATGTTTGAATCTTCCAAATTATTCAAACAGGATGAAAAGCAAGCTATTGGCTAAGGACATCCAGGAAAATCTTTCTTATTAAACCATTTTCCCCATTAAACAATAATCCTAGATTAGTGTTCCTCGAACTAGGAACCGCGTTTCTAGTTAACATATACAGGCCAAAGGCATATCAACACTGGGAATCGATTATGAAAATAATCAATGACTATCATTGAAACACAAGCTAAGCTATTATGAACTTCGAAACAAATACGATCAAAGATTCCTAACTTTTTTAAATACCAAATAACCTACCAAATACCTCAATTAACCTAAGAGTGGTAACTAATTGTACAATTATTTTAGTATAGTATTCGTAAATTTTAAAGCATTAATGCATTTAGCCAAGCACATCCCTAGCTACGTTTGAAATGAAATGTAATGAAGTTATGTTCCTTGCCTTTTTCTTGTTTTTGTAAATTCTCTAGTAATACCCACCAACCCAGAACACCACCCGCTCACTCGAGATCTACACATATAAGTTTACAAAATGTATATTTAATTAATTTAATATAAATTAATCAAATAAAATAAAAAATAATGAATAAAATTATAATTCATACAATTAATTTATTAAATTAACTATTGCTTTTGTTTTTTTCTGTTTATGTTTGTTTACGTAAAAATATCTTTGTTTTTATTGAAATAATTTAATTAAAATAATTATCTTATAGATGTAATTCGGTATTATATAATTAAATGAATATTACATTTATTTATTGGTTTTTTTAAATGAATTATTTATATATAAATATTATTTAATTATAAATTATTAATTAAATTATATAGATTTGTATGCTTGTATTGTAAAATCGGTACCCTTTATTTTAATAATAATATATAGATTTGTGTTTTGAGTCTATTTTGATTGAATTTAAATTAATTCATTTTAATTTAATATAGCTTGTTTTGATTTTTTGTAAATATGATAATAATTTATTATTAAATCGGGATAAATTGCTTATTTGTATATTATTTATTTAGTAATTAGTTAACATTTTTTTGTCTCGGGGCTTATTTACTTAAAAAACAAAATTATAATTATTTTAAAATTTGTTTTAATTAATAAATTTGTATTTAATTTTTTTTTATATTACAATTTCGTACATGTATTTTAAAAAATTTCGATTTGAGAAATTGGAAAATAGTGTTTTAGTAACCGGCAACCCCATGGATTCTGGGCGTAGTCCATATACTAGTGTTTTATTTTCAATGCATCGGAGCCTTAGCATTTGAGAAAAAAACAAGATTTTAGCAGAACAGTTATTAATAACCATTAGCCAGAATCACGTATATAATCACCTTTCGCATTTGATCAATTGATCTTAACAACGGGAGACTGTGTCATCAAAACCAATAGTTCATATTAGAACTACCCTCAGATTTCCCCTCTCGATATAGTAAAATTAACCAATTTCTCATGCGTAAAATTAATTTTAAATTATTAATTAAAAAAATTATCTTTGGTTATGCTGTAATTACTTAATTGTTTTTATGTAAACCTAATCTATGTTTAAATTTTGTTTAATTAATTAAATTAATTTATGTATAAAAATAAAAACTATATTTTATTAATTAATTGTATGTATGTATATTTATAATAGTTTATGTTCATAATAATAATATGTACGTAGGTAGGTTATAGTTTTTGGGGCTTTGGAAAACAATAAATAAAATTAAACCACAACAAATAAATAAATTAATCTTAAATTAATAAAAACAAATGTAGGGTATATATTTTGTTATTTATTAATATTTTTGTGTGTATATAGGTTTTCGGAAGAATCGGGGACTCGTGTGTTTATATTAAAATCAAAATACAGTGTATGAACTTTTTTACGATCCAGCCGATTTCGGAACAAATTGGTGTAGTATATCGATGGCCATATCGACATCATTTCGGGAGACACCTAGCGCAGCAATAACACTTTCTTTTGAATACCCCTCGTTCATTAAACGCGTTATATATTCTAGGTTTATATTTTCGTATGGCACATTGCAGTCTTTGTGTGTGGTTGTGATTGTCACGTTCTCGTACAATTGATTTGAAAGCGATGTGGTGATAGATACTGGGCTAGTAGTCGTCGAACTTATCAAATTTGTTGCGGCACTCGCTACCGCTACCACGGTTTCTGTTGATGATGCCGATGTTGTAGTATTGGTCGAATTTGTTGATGATGTGTTGATTGTAGTTGAAGCGGTTGTTGTTGTTGCTATTGATATTAATTGCTGTTGGTTTTTTTGTGTTCCATGATCAAGGAGCTTGTTTGTGGCACCTCCCGGACCTGATGATGATTTGACTATATTATTATTAATTATATTACTGTGATTACTATTATTACTTATTAAATTATTATTATTATTATTATTTATGTTATTACTGTTACTAATATGGTTATTGTTATTATTTGGAAATGATTGTTGTTTGTTGATGTGATTATTGATCTGGCCCGTTCGATATTGGTACACATTATTCGTATTATTTTGCTGTACGATTATCGGCTTTCGGGACTCTAACGGTCGCGTATCTATAATCCCACTAATTGTTTCAGCTGGACCTACAATTATTTTATCATCATCAATTAAATCGTCCACAATATTATCGATTATTAGCGGTTGTTGTTGATCGTTATTTAGAATTCGATTGTGTTTCGGTATAGGTGGCGGATTTACTTTTGGTATGTCAAAATCACACAAGGTTATATTTTCGGTGGATTTACTAAAATTTGTTGCATTCAAATTGGTTGAATTCGTTAAATTCACTAGACTAGATGCTAATAAATTTTGTTGCTGGCTTGGTTTAAGCAACCGATTTAAATTATCGATGCCGGGCGATGATTTACGTGGCGGAAGTGGTGGCGCTCCTGTATCCTGTAGATTATTTGAGGTTTGAGATTCAGTGGAAAAAGCTTTATTTAATACTTTGGTCTTTGCTGATGATTGTTGTTGCGGTTGTGATGCTGGTGCAGATTGCGTTGTGGCTGATGATGATGTGGATGACATAGACGAGGCAGATGAACATGATGGTGCACTCATACGATTTTTATTATTATTATTACAATTACTATTATTATTAACTAAATTACTACTTCCATTTATATTGTGCATTGAAATAGAGCCACTCTGGTTACCCATTATACTACTGTGCCCAGCATAAATATCGTTATGTGATTGCGTTGAAGGAACTGATGATGACGCCGGCGGTACGATTGGTGTATTCGACGTCGATGATGATGATGAATTTTGTATTTGTTTGCGCGATAGTCTAGGACTTGAGTGAGGACTAGGTTTATCATTTCGCGTGAAACTATTGCTTAGTGCGTGTAACGATGATGTTGCTATATTAAATTCACCACAGTCCTGCGTTTCAGAGAAACGAAATAAAAAAAACACAGAACATTATTTACAAAATTCCGATAGACCATCGCGCACTTTTACACACCAGGAACCAAAAACGAAAGTATATCGAGAGTCTATACTCATTTACAACAAACGACTTACCTAAAACTACGCCAATGTACTGTTGCCTAATCGAAATTTCGTTTTCAGTCCCGTTGTGTAAAATTTACTATACTAATAAGAATGCTGAGCATGCTTGTAAAAATATACAAAACAAAAAACACACACAAAACAATGCAACAGTACAAAAAGCGCAAAAAAAGAAAATAGTGAATGATCGCGTGCCATTTCAAAACCAAAAAATAAAAAATAAAAAAACTTCCAAATTCCATTACACAAAAAAAATTTATTTAATTTTCCTGCAAATTAAATTTAATTAAATTAATCAATAAAAAAATATCTACGAGACGAGAAACAATTTTGGAAGACATTTTAATTTTTCAGACAAATCCTTTTCTTTTTTTTAAAATAATAATGGCAAACTGTGTAGAGAATGCGTGACTTAAATAAAATTTAAATGCAAAATGGCCGACCAAATATTGCGCATGCAACCATTCTCCGCACAAAATTTGTATAAAATTTATACAAAAAATATTAATTATATAAAATAAATAAATAAATTGCTTATTATAATATATATATATAAAATTTAATTAAAAATAATATGTAAAGTAAATAAATTAATTTATGAAAATTATATAAAAACTAATTTTATTTATTTTATGGTTTTTTGTATCAAATGAATCTTTTAATTTTGCGGAATTACCTATTATTTATTGATTTCAAATTATAATTAGTTGCATGAAATGTTTTGGCATTTTAATTATTGCAATTAATTTGGTTGGACAATGATTCATTTGGTTACATAGCTTAATTTTACGAGTTTGTCGGGGTAGGTATAATTATTTATAGGTATAAATTAGACAAATCATTCATAACACAACAGTAAGTTACTGTTGAATTGAAGTTTTAATTGAAGCAAATAAATGCCCCACATTGGGCGCCACACAAATTTCGTGTTAGGTTGAGTTCATCATGAAATTAAATTGATAGTTTACACCATTTATAAAAACAATACCCTTGGATTATGTGGTGTAAACCCGATCAAATTCAAATTGATGCATGGGCATATCCAGCACACTGAGTGCTCAATAAAAATAAAAAAAAAATTCATATAAAATTTGGTGAGGCCTCACTAAAAACCGTGAGAATCTCGTGTGCTGGATACGCTCATTATATTTGAGTTTTGCTAAGACTTTTAAACAAATTAAACAGATTAAGTATAAAGTTGTTATAAACTATTTTTATAAAGTTTAACCAATTGATTGTTAACGACATAAAGAAGGAATGGAATTCTATATAATGTTGCATAATAACATTACTGTTTCGATACTTTATCGAAGTTTATATCTCTTTCGTGTAGAATTAAATTGACGACTGTTTCGTTCAGGTCGATTTTTTCGACTTCTTATTAACAAAAATGTTTTTTTCTGATTTTCATGTTCTAATTCGATTTTTTCTACTAATTTTCATGCTGACAAATTCACAAAAAACGTGTACTTTGATGACTCCAAAAATCACTTTTTGGCCAAAGGCCATGTCCGATTTCTATTAACATTATTTTTGTTGTAATAATTTTGACATTTCCGTAATAATTTTTCATAATCAAAAATTAGATGAAAAATTCAATTTTTGTTTTCGTTTGTCAAATTTGTCGGTAAAGTTATCACCCGGGACATTATATTGTCCAGGCATTATACTGTTGAGAATAATATCACAAATAGTAGATTTTGATATATCTGCTGCTGCCCCTACTACATATTCGGTAACTAGTACCACTTGCCAATCACAATAAAAATACAAGGATGTAATTCCATGTCTGGTCCTCAACCATGATTTTTATTGGGCAAAAGTTGTTGATGAAATTCTAAGATGCATCCTTGTTACAGTATCGTCACAGAATATATATATATATATATATATATATATATATATATATATATATATATATATATATATATATATATATATATATATATATATATATATATATATATATATATATATATATATATATATATATATATATATATATATATATATATATATATATATATATATATATATATATATATATATATATATATATATATATATATATATATATATATATATATATATATATATATATATATATATATATATATATATATATATATATATATATTCTGTGGTATCGTCGTATGTGAGGATTTATTGAATAATATTGTTGGTGGACGTGATGGTATACAGTCGAATTAATTACCTGTGTTGTAGCGAGATTCATTAATAAAGGTCGTGCCTGGCTCCGCCTTCTTCCCATTAATTCCGTATGCCTAGTTATTAGAATAAACAACATAATCTTTGGTACAAATTCCACTTCTATCATATTTGCTTACAAGAATTTCTTCGAATTAATTTTCTCTCGTCTTGTGTTTTGAACTGTCAAAATTATTTCAGTATTCGGACAGCAACCGAACTCTAAGAGCAAATTATTTCGCTTACGTCAAAATTATTTCATTATTATGGAAATCGGACACGGCCTTTGTTGACACGGTATAAGTACAAAAAGTACCTCTGAATAGGTATTGAAGTAGACTTTGAATCTGCATTCAAGGAAAATAAACAAACATTGGATTTTTTAATATTTTGGAACTTTTGTTGAAAATTGATGAATGTGCAAATTTTTTGCACACAAGTGTATATTAAAATTTCAATCCTGGGTTAATCTGGATTGAGCTCTTAATATATGGGCAGAGATGTTTTAATAAAGCAGGCCAGTAAAATGACGTAAACTGGGGCCTTTCAGGTTGCTTACAAAACGTTTATGAAGAAGGTCGTGATTTTAATCAACATGTTGAAAAAGGTTGTATATTCAAATTAGCATAGTCTTCGAAATAATAAGTATAATTTTATTAGAATGCATTTAAGATTTAGTTTGAAAGCAGAGGCTCAATGGAAAATATTGTACTACCTTTGTAGAATTTTCATAAACCGTCTGAAGGTTTGTGTGGCGATATCCTTGGTTAATCTTAAAAATATAAAATATCATAATTATATGCTTTTAACACTATTTGCCGTAGGTACTATTTCGCAAAAAAAAATTATTTTTGAATATTTTAATTAAAAAATTGGTTCAAAATGTTTAAAAAATCTACTGATTTGTAAATGTAAACTTTTTGTTATATAGAGTAGAAAAAAAGGAAAAAATAAATAAAAGAAGGATGGATAAAAGATAGGCAATAGAAATTAATCTATTGATCGTCCTAACCAACTGTTGTTCATCCGGAAAAATTAATAATAAAAAAGAGGAAGGAGAATAGCAGGTAAGCGATTAGTCATCGGCTAAGTTACATAATTCAAGGTATGTGAAGTATATTTAATCACCCGACGTATTAGTCAGATTATTACGAACGTGAAAATAGAAAAGGGCGGGATACGTAATTTTAGGGAAACGGATTTATTTCTGTTCGTTAAGGATATTTTGGTTAAGAAATATGGATTTTCGAATTTCGTAAGATTCTAAGGTATCTAAACGTCTGCATTTGGATTGTATATGTAATATGTCTAAATTGTTTAAGCTAACTGTGCGATTTTCTTAAGTTCAATGGTTACGGAAAGTTGATTGACTGCAGCCAAGTCTGTCTAATATAGGAGAAACTACAATCTTTGCAATTAATCCTATAAACACCAGCAGCCCTATTCCTAAATACGATACGAAAACGAAAGTATAAGATTCCTATTCAATTTTAAATAAGAATCGTACGAATCTGATTCAATTCAAATATGAATTTTGTGTTTTCTTTTCGTTTCGTATTCAGGAATACTGGGGCAGACTCTAGAAAGATGATGACTCTAGGTTTATTGTTAAAAATCATTTTCATTGTTGTGTTATTTTATTATTAAAAGCTAATTAAAAGTTAGCTCTATTAAAAGCTAACTAATATTGGTATAATCGGTAATGATGTTGCTAATCCGTTGGCTTGTTTTTCCTATATACTCTATGCGACGCCAATTTTCCCGCGTTGCACTATCCGAGGGATAAATACCCGTTACGAGTTTTACGCTTTATTTTTTTATTCAATAACTTTAATATAGTCCTAGTTGCATATCCGTTATTAGTTGCAATTTGTAGAATTATATTAAGCTCTATGTCATAATTTTAATTTCACAATGGAATGTTTATTAGTAGTGAGTGAGTGGGAAGTTCCTTCTTTTATTTATTTTTTGCTTTTTTCTAATATATACAACAAAATTTTTACTTTTACAAATCAGTAGATACTCCTGATGCTGACCAAACAAGTCGAAATCGATCGAGTGATTTTTTAAACATTTTGAACCAATTTAGTAATTAAAATATTCAAAAATATTTTTTTTTTGCGAAATACAAAAACAAGTGTTAAGTGAAATGTGTTTATTAAATGAATATGCTTCCGTTAAAAGCAGATAGCGTAGCAGAATATTTAATTGGTTCGACTTTATTAAATTGGTACTTGTTTAAAAACAAATTCTTGTTAATTCTACTGAAAATTGTCGCGCAACTTGATAAGGTTTTTGATTCCCTAAATGGACGACTTTTCACATAATATAGTCTATATCCCTTTTTCAACCAAAAAAAAAAAACAAAAACAAATGGCTCAATTTAAGTCCAAACCACACAAATGTGTGAGTAAAAAATCATAGTATGTAATGGCGTTTTTGATAAAAAATTTCGATTGATTTGAAGTACAACTAACACAATTGTGTGTATAGTTATAGTGTTTTTTTTCGAACGAAAATAAGTTTGAAAGGAATACACAAATGTGTAAGTCGGTTCAAAACACACAAAATTAAATTTTTGACATGGTAATTTTGCCGTGCCCACACAATTGTGTTACAGGGCAGCAAATGGGATATACATACTTTATAGTATCAGAATAGTCGAATGAATGTACAGAAGTAACGTTTTTCTTAATAAGATTATTCATAATTAGTCGTATTGCAGTCACACAAAATTAAACATAAGTTACGATAATAGGTTATGTTATATATGAACTGATAGCACAAACAATACCTGTTTGTGAAATTAATGACAAAATCCAATCATCATATATCACATTTTTCTACACACATCTCTATAACCGATTCGCATTGTACATTTTATTGCTAAAATTTTTAATTGTTTGTTTATATAAATCACATTTTGACGGTGTGATGCTGTATAGACTATTCGCTTTCGTATTTCATAATATGGCATTCGCCATTCAACTTTGGATGTATTTTTCCGAAATAACCGTTTTTACTACCGAAAGCCATTCTCGTAATGATACAAAAGTTACTTTCGACTAAATAATCCTGGGTGTTTTTTCTTCAAATGCTAGAGTAACGCCTAGAGTTGGAGTCATGACTGTTCTGCATTAACGGTTTGATTGAGTTTTGTAAGCTTATAATAATACATGAATTTATTGTAATCCCACCAGAAACCGGACAAGTGGTGCAGTGGTTAAAGCTTCGGCACTTGGACCGGGAGGTACTGGGTTCGAATCTCATCAGAGGCTAGATGCAAATCGAATTTTCATCATCGATTACAATCGGTGATGTTAATAAACACAACTAAGACCCTCTGATGGAGTGCAGAATTCAGCGCCGACCCACCGTCCACGTCAATGTACAGGTTGACATGGAGCTTGCAATGTGCAGGTGGTATACTGTAGTTGTGTGAGTGGGTGAATAGGTGAATGGGTTAATGATGTGGCGTGAATGCGTGGTACCACAATGGGCCAAAAATTGGCCTAAGTGTCAAACCACTGAAACCTAACCTAATCCCACCAGAAGATGCCTACCATTCGCCTATTCCCAAACATATCTCGCACATATCGACATACTAATGAAATATATTATAAATGAAATTTCTAGAATTTTGAAGTATTCATAAACTTACGAAACATTCCCCGAACACTGCATATGCCAATATCGAATTTTAAGCAAAACCCACTTTATCACATGATTTTGGATTTGTTTGCACATATTTGCGGTAGAGGATTAACAAGCCGCTCAAACTTAACTACGTTGGATTTTGTGGATTGTTATAAATATTTCTGAGAAAACGAAATCAATTTATTTCCTACCTGAAATTATTGTACTCATGTACATACGTAGTCAAATCAAACCCAATAACGCGTCAAAGGTTAATAGGTCGAAGCAGCGGGACGACCTTGGCGTGGACTTTATTTTCTACGCCAATATCTAGACATAGAGGATTTTTATAATACATTTAATACTTTGATAAGCTAGTTCTCATTAAAATAATTTTTCCCGGCATTGTTATGATCGGGTAAAAATTGACGCTTACTCCTTCCTGCTTGCCCAGAAACGAAAAAATTAAAATATCTGAAATTTCGCGTTTTTCGTCCAATCCAAAAGGAGAATAACTTAGTGTATTGTTAAATCCCTACCGCAACCAGCTACGGGTCTAAGTAATCAAATATAAATGTATCTTGCCGTATGGTTTGCCGTTTTTATTACCATTAGTCTCTGCCATCTAGTCCCCTTAGGTATATTTTTATATCAAGCTACTCTTGTATTAGTGTTATATGTGATCCAATTAAAAACGGACATTTTCGGAACTAACATTTATTTTGACCTATCTCAAAGGTTCATCTTAATGCTGAATCTCTTAGTTATAGCCTATTCGTTCGTTTAAACAAAAAAAAAAAAAAATAATAACTAAGAACAAAATTACAATTAGATGTTTCTAATGTACCATCATGTCTAGTTTCTCAAATTCGAACAAAAGTTCTCGGGTTTTTTCTATCTATAATCTAACCGTTATTTTATTACACATACTAAATAAAATTTCCTCTAAATCTCAATTATCTTATTTTTTGAAGCAATATGCAATATTTAATTTTAAAGCAGGCCTAAAGAAAATAATTATTTATTACCTTTTGGTATTTTTTAAAATCGATCTTATAGTATCTGTGTGGAGGTTCTTGCTCAATCTAAAGTAAATAAAATCTCATGTTAATGGACTATTGTGAAATACGTTTTTAAAGGATCATAGCTTATTTTCTATAAAATTTGGTGTAATTTAACTAATCTGGGATATTTTTCAGAAAAAGTAAATGCTTCCAAAATTTTAATTTAGATTGAAAGCCGTGTTAGAATAAAATTAATTGTATACCTTATTTTGATCTTCTATAAAATCGATTTTGCAGTAAGGATGTGACACGATCTTTAAAATAAATTAAATAATCACATCAGTATTTGTATATTTGAATATTGAAGCATTTTTAGTTTTGTGGGCGTGTTTAATGTACTTTTGAACTAGTGGGCCTTTATCAATTTTCTTATTCCAATTCAAAATCTTGGTGAAGTCGAGGTGATAGTATTATTATGTTTACTTTACTAAAGTAAAACTCAAAGGTTAAAAGGGTTTCAGGTCCAGAGAAATAAAGAATGGAGATATTTTTCATTGTGTCTTTTTTTACAAACAAAAGTTTCTTTTTTTTCCCTTTTAGTTGCATTTTTTAAATGCAACTAAGTGTATGGATTAATCGCAAACCAACTAGATTAGCTTAAATGAATAATTGCGATTGTTTGTTCACCAAAGTTGAAGCAAGGGTATTTTAGTTAATACTATAAACATGGCAAATCGCATAAAATCAATCTATAAAAAAACACAGAAAATAATTTGCTGATTAATTTATCAGAATGCAAATTCGGTGATCTACGTTCTTAAAAATTCTGAATTTTAATTGCCTTTTCTACTGTATAGAATTGCCTGCACAAACCATTTGATTTATTCATTTGCAATTTATTTGATTAGGAATTAATTTTTATTATATATTAATTAAATTTATTTATTTGAAATTTCGGTGGTTTAATATTTTTGCAATAGTTATTTTGTGTGGATTATTTTCGAATTGCCACTTTATCTTTGTCTGCGGATTGTCGTTTTCTGAAATCCTATTATGTACGTCTTCGACAAGAACGGTTTTGAGATTCGAACAGAAGTATGTACAGGGTGCGCCATCTTTTATGTCGGTATGTAAACATTGAACAACTGTGACATTGTTGTGTCCACCGATTGACTTGAATCGTTTCACACCGAAACAACGCGCCAAATAGTGACGCTGTATATTGAAAATAGTCGTTCAGTTGTGTTAACCCAACGTGCATATCGTCGAAAATATCGTGGCCAATAGGCACCGTCTGACAACACTATTCGTCGTTTGTGTCGAATTTTGTTTAGCATCGTCAAACATGCCGTTCATCAACGATCAAGACGTTCCAATAAACTGGTTGAAGTGGTCGGAGAAAGCGTTGCCCGGAACCCAAGTGTCGTGGCGTCACCGCGCTCAGCATTTTCGTGTCAGTAGAACCATTTTGCGGTGCACTTTGAAAGATGGTTTGCATTTTGTTTCCGTATAAAGTGCAATTAACATAAAGAATATTGCCAAAGACCGTCCACGTCGCTTGGAATATGACCAAACAGTCGAATGATTGACACTGAACCTGATTTTTGGAAGCAAATTTTGATGACCGACGAGGACCATTTCACACTCTCTGGCGGCGTTAATAAGCAAAACTGCCGCATTTGGAGAACGGAGAATCCATATGAGATCCATGAAACGCAATTACATGACCAAAAAGTGAGGGCCGCTGTTTGCGCCAAAACCATCATTGGCCCATATTTGTTCAGAGAAAACGAAACAGTCAATGAAAATCGTTATCGGCGAATGTTGGCTCATTATGTCTGCCCGCAAATGCGTGAAAAAGGTCTTGACAATTACTGGTTTCAACGAGACGGTGCGACATACTGCACAACAAATAATTCAGTTTCTGCAACGAAAATTCCCTGGACGTCTGACGTCAAAAAGAGGTGACATTGACTAGTCACCCAGAACTCCAGATTTGACCCCTCCGGACTTCTTTTTGTAGGGTTATTTGAAAAGCAAAGTGTACGCCAGCAAGCCATTAACGAGCTCAAGGCAAACATGGTGCCGAAAATGTAGCAAAAAACGCATATTTAGCTTTGGCCAATAAAGGCGGCCACTTAATTGATGTATTCAAAAACTAGTCCAAATAAATTGCAAAGGGCCAAATTGAATAAAAACACCGCATATATATGGATATCGGTACTTTTTTTTAAAGTTATTCAATGTTTACATACTGACATAAAAGATAGCGCACCCGTTATAAATCGTTGCAAAACCAAAATGACATCTTACAAATGGTGATTCGATAATAGAAAAGGAATTTTATAGAAAATCAAAACCCAAGTCTCGAAAAGTTTGCCATTTCGAAGAACACTTTAATATTAGTTAGTTAACCTTGCAATTTTCTCTTTGACACCCGGCTTTGATTCATAATTACAAAAAACATTTCTTTCTCCTTCTATCAGTTATAGAATCGAATGTTCATCAGTAAAAGTATGGTTTATTTTTACCAAATTCTAATAGAAGATTTAAAATCTATGCACACAATAAACAAATTCTTTTTTTTTAGTTACATAAACTTTTATTTATCGATAATTTTGAATTAGTGCAGATAAATTAAACTTTTGTATGAAACTTACTGATTCCTCTAGTTTGTTATTTTTCGTTTATTATATGGAAAAATAGTCGAATATTTTTCTCACAACTCAGTTCACTAAGCTTGAAATTAATGTGAATAAATAGTCTGGTGCGTATTTATATTTTGGTGAATGCCTTACTGCTTATACTGAAATATTTTGAACATAAATGTACACTCGCGATGAATGATTTGTCGAATTTACAAAATGAATCATGATCAATAAAAACATTTTAAATTTCAGTCCTGTTTATGTGAATTTATAGAGTGGAGGGTTCAGAAATGTGTCCTAAATATTTTATTCATTTCTCATGTGAATCTCTCTCTACATGTCTACAATTAAAATCATGCAACTATTTCATTTCTAATTTTTAAAACTATTATTCTACGTACGTAATTAATAATTTTGTAGTATAAAGCTAATTAAAGTTTTTGTTTGTTTGTATTATTTATATTTTAATTTTAGAATTATATTATGTATGTGTTTATAGCCTTAATGAACAAATCAATAATAATTAATAATTCGTTAATTATTTCAATAAAATTAATAAAATTCAATAATTAAAAAAATTAAAATGAAGATGGTTTTTCAGTCTTTTGTCTAACAAAATTATATAATTTTATTAAAATTAATTAAAGGCTATATACAATAATTATTAGCCTATGTTTATTTGAGTGCCATTGCAAAACGGCCCCTAGCGCACACATCCATTTAAACCTACTAACTGGGGGTACACTATAATTTAATATTATATTTTTAAATTTTCCACGCTAATATTCTGTTTGTAACTTTAATAATAAATTGAACGATCACAATTATAATTCTTGTTAATATAATAAAAAATTTAATAAAATAAGCGTTGAACGATATCAACACCTAGTCATCTAAATGGGCAGTGGCGACCCACCCAAATTCATTTAATTATTTTTTTAAGTACATACTTTATATAATAGTTTTATTATAGTCTGTGACTATAAATTTGCATCAAACAACGTGCAAAATATAATTTTTTTTTCACTAAATTATCAAATGAAATTTATTTAATTTTTTTTCTAATTTTAATTTTAAAAGCACATTTGCAATCGACAATCAATATAATTTGTGTATGGATTTAGACATCGCGTGTACGAATAATGTATGACAAAATAGCGATTAGCAAAATGCAAGTGCATTTACGTACACTCCAGATTTATATGACTTACCAGCAATCATATTGGTATAATGTCCAATGAGTTCAAAAAATGCATCATGACATGACCAATCCATACACAAAATTATAAAAAAATTAAAATATTTAGAAGCGTGACTGACATGAGGAGTAAATAATTATTTTGTGCAATTAAATTTAACTATAGAAATTTTCTTATTTGAGTAATTAAACATTTTCAAATTTTGAAAAATGTGTAATTTTGCGAATCGTATTGCAATGAAAAACCTATAAATTATAAATTCAAACAAAAAAAAATTAAATAAATTAAAACACAGTCAAACTAGTTAAAAATAGTGATACTATATATAAAGTATTTATATATATATGTATTATATATATATATATAAGTTTAGGACGAACACAATAAAATTTACAACAACAAAAATATATATTTGTATTTGTTTTAAATATATTTCCTAATATTAGATGTTTTTAAATTTTTTATTTATAATACCTCTGAATCGTCTTCATCATACGCAGAATGAAGTTTACCATTTGTTGAACTACGATGATACTGCTTTTGAGGGTCAAATGCGTCGACGACTATTTGTTCGGTACCTTTGATTTCGGCTCGACAAAATGGACAGCCCTAGAAAGAAGAAATACGATATATATTTGAATAATGTATACTATTTTTTAATGATTTTCGTAAATTACCTGTCTTTCGGAATCAACTTGCCACGCTGTTAAACATGGGGTACATAATAAATGACCACAGGGTTCAATTCTAATATCCTTATCATTTTCTGCGCATATTTTACATAATTGAAATGTACTACCTGTAAAAAATCATTAGAAATGAGATTTATTTAACTAAATATGATTATGCCGTAAGCTTTTAACACAAAATGCCAATTCTTTGCTGATTTGCATAATTTACATTAATAAATATCTTAATTTTTCCAACAAGCAACCGAATATTATTCCCACATTAAGTCGTAAGCATCAAATCAATATTTAGAAACCAAGTAAACCCCCGTTAGAAAAAATACACCAACGAAGAAAAATTCCAAAAAAAAATATTTTCTTACTAATTTTGCGGTTTTCTAAATATGAATATTTTTTAATAAAAATTTATAAATTTCCTTTACCCACTTTTATTCGTCTTGCACCCTCGCAATACAAAAATACATTTTTTCACCATTGCGTTTTCCTTAAAATTTATGTATTTTATTTTATAATTAATTCATTCATTCAACAACAAAACTCCGGAAAGTTGGAAAAATAATTCAGCCACCACAGACATTACCTAAAATGTTCAATGAACTTACCCATTTCACAATATAGTTCGTATTGTTCTAATGTCACTGTAATATGATCCTCCATTGGACTTTGTACGGCAAATGACAAATCTGGATTAATCGGCCTACCATCCGGATACAAATAAAACCCCTCACTGAAACAATTAATTATAATATTTGTAATAATTGCGGCCTGAAAGTCCTAGTTATGAGATACTCACCGATGACCGTCCAGCAGTGCTTGACATAATGATTTATTTTGTGGAATTGTTTGTAAAATTTCACCGTCCGCTGTCACATATCCTATAGCCCATTGTCCAAGTCTTGTACATGATAACCTATACAAGGAAAATATCAAATCCAAAAAATTTCTAAACACATTCAAAAAAAGTTTGGCATCTAATTCTTACCTAAATACATAGCTTCCAGCCTTTGTAATATATTTTTGTAGTCGCGCCTTTACTTCATCATAAGTTAAAAATGCTACATAACCGGGATGCGTTACCGCTAGAATTTGCCAATTCCGTAACAGCGTACTCCACGGTTGAAACAGCCTTGTGAATACATCAAATTCAAAATTTGAAATATAATCATTGCATGTTAAATCTATTGTTGTTTTTAAAGCCATCGCTTCAAGTCCCGATGATATCGGATGCACTTTTGATAATTCCATACGAAATTGTTTCCATGGTACTAGAGTACTGCAATAAACAACAAAAAAAAAATATTTTTGTTACAAAAATAATTTCCATTCATCTTTTTCGTAATAATATTGATTTATGAATCATGATACGCCGCCTGAGTTCCCATTCTCATAAATATTTATGTAATATAATTTTCCCCATTTTCATTATCACATAAAATTTAAATTAAAACACACGCAAAATATTAACGAGCAGACGATGATTTTAAACAATTCTCGGTAAAATATACTTTTTACACCACCCTCATATAATTTATAGTTCAGACTAGTAAACAAAAATGTTTATGTACAAAATAATCATCACACACTCACAATAGATCTTCCTAAAAATGTATCCAATTTAATGAATGAAATCATGACAGCGGATATGTATTTCCGTACCCGAGAATGTGTTACAACAATCATGAGAGTTTATTAAGCGCCGCGCGCATTACAAATTAAAATTTATTAGAAAAAATTTTCGCGCGACTCCAAACAACCACAAAATTTTATAATCCAAGATCTGTATCATATTAGTATTTATATCACACCATTGTTACGTCAATTACATTTCTGCGAAATTCCTCTCAACATTACTAACCATTAATCTCCACAATTAGACAATCGCGAACCGCTATATAGTTTTCAACAATAAACATATAATTCCGTAACATTTTAACTTCCTCTGAAAATAAGACCGTTCAAGTTTATTCACTTTCACTAATTATGGTTTAATTAACAAAAAATTATTTTTAATTAAAATCAAACAGGGCTCATTAAATATTTGGTAGAGCGGAAGTTGAGTTCAAAGGTTAACAATAATAATCAGGAAACTGGTTTGACATCGTCGATTGATGTATTTGCGCTTGTTAATGACAAGGCCACAAGGCGAACAATTCTCCAAATTAATGAAAAAAAAAATTAATTCTCATACTTTTAGTCTGTAGAAGTTTGCTAGAGATCTGCTGTAGGTGTAGAATCGCGGGTCAATTTTTGTTAATGACCCGAAATAGGGCACCATTTTAAACGAATTTTTATCATTCTCTGTTATTTAAAGTATTAAGAGCCAAAGCGAGTAACTGTCAGAAAAAAGACAAGAGTGGTTTTGATTTAGAGGATTATATAACATATTTAGGACTGTGATTTAATATGGTTAACTATAGACTAACCAGCAAGCCGATGGACGTATGAGTCTGGTGTACATAAACTTTTGAACATATTTGTTTACGTTTATTAAGCTTCACCCCCAATTCGAGTATATCTTGACCTCAAGTTATAAAAAACACTGATCTGTAATTTTGATTAATGTACCCTTATTTTAGAAAAATATCCATAAAATAGACACGGCTTTGGTTCAAATAAGACTCAACTAAGTAATTATTATTATTGAAAAGGTTAATATATATTCTTAATTCTAAACCGTAAACTGAAAATTAAATCATACTTATTTTTAATTACTAACATTTCCTCATTTATTCTTTTTTAAGGCCTAAATGGCCGCCAGAAAGTTTAGCGCAACTTAATTTTTGAAATTCACTGAATATACACACAGCGGCACAATTATCAAAAAACAATTTACAACGTTATTCACGTTAAAAAAATTACGAAACATAATCAGCACAGAAATTTTAGCCAGCAGCATTTACCATGGTTTATTCTTATCAATCTTACGATATGGAATACTGACTTGGGGTGGAGCATGTAAAACCCACATCACTCCACTAGAAACACTCCAGAAAGCCGCTATCAAAAACATATATAACAAGCCTCGTCTATATCCAACAAAACAATTGTTTGAAGAAACCGGAAAGCTTGACATCAGAAAACTATTCCTCTCTATAGTTATTTTACATTTGGCTGCATCAGGATCACTTCAAGAAAGCAGACTGAATATAAGAGTCACGAGGGCAAACATCGAACTCCAATTGAGAACACCAAAAATGTCGAAGTCTGTTGGCCAAAGGAGCTACACGTACATTGGTCACCGAATAATAAATGAAATGCCAACATCATTGAGAAGAGAACTTCTAACTTTTGAGAGCAAAAATAGAGCTACAACTAAACTTCGTCACGAGGGCAAACATCGAACTCCAATTGAGAACACCAAAAATGTCGAAGTCTGTTGGCCAAAGGAGCTACACGTACATTGGTCACCGAATAATAAATGAAATGCCAACATCATTGAGAAGAGAACTTCTAACTTTTGAGAGCAAAAATAGAGCTACAACTAAACTTCGCGTCACCATGTGGCTAAATGAAACTGATATTCAAAATTTTGATCTGTTCTAAATATCACCAAAGAGATAAATCTAAAATATAATTTTATATTTTTTTATATTCTCTTCCGATGATGATTATCGATCGTTTCTTGTGATACATTTTCCCATTCGTCCAAGAGTACATTTCGAAGTTCTTCTGTGTTTCGAACTGCTGGATTTCGTCTTCCTAACATGTACCAGGCATGCTCTATCGGGTACAAATCTGGAGACCACGCATGCCAGTTCAGCTTTCCAACGTTAGGCAAAAAGGTCGTCACAGAGCGTGTAATATGAGGCCAGGTATTATCCTGCATCAAAACAAAATTTTCTGTTCTACCACAATTTCTCTAACATATCGATCAGCTTTTTACGCTATTTGCCGTAGGCACTTGGCGAAACACACTTATACTTAATAAACACATTTTTATTAATCACTTGTTGATATTCTGCGAAACAAAAACAAGTGATTAATAAAAATGTGTTTATTAAGTATATCGATCAGCTATAACGGATGCGCCATCCATAATCACTAATTCTGTACAGGTACCTAAATAAATACCGGCCCAAACCATATTTGAGCCTCCACCATACGCGACGATTGTCATCATGTTACATTGAGAATACCGATCACCCGATCATCTCCATACTGTTTGCCTTCCATCGATCGGTGTACTAAAAATAACTCTCGTCTGTGAACAAAATGTGGCCCACTGGTTCAAAGTCCGGTGATTTCTCTGCATTAGGGGTCCTTTGGCTGGAACATTATGATCTCAAATCTACTTATTCGCACTCCTCGAACCTCTTTTAACGAATTACGGATTTGAGCTGCTGTTTGACATTTGTTTCTGAAAGTTTCAAGGATATTGAAACCATCATCTCTGGAGCCAGCCAGTACCACGTTTTCGGCCTTGGCCTCGTCTTCTCTCGCAAGAACCCGTTTGCCTGAATCGTTGAAGAGTCCGATAAATGGACGTGGACATACTGAATCTGTTGGTCACTTCGCGGTAAGTGTAGTCATTCTCGATCATTTTCACAGCCCTAGTGGCATCAATGGATTTCATGTCGCTCATTTTGATTAACAATTCTTTTTCTTCAATGGGAATGAATGGATATTCACACATTATACAATTAATTCATATTAAATACAATTAAATAAAAAAAAATCTTTACAACTACAAGAGTTAGATATTCTGTTAATTGTTAACAATTTAAATTTGGAATTAGAATATTGAAAAACACAGCCGTAACATTAAAGATTACAAATTAGAAAAACAAAAATTATCAAAAAAGTATTGTATGTTCTTTAGTTTTTTCTTAATAAATCGAGTGTTACTTCTGTTCCCCTAATTGTGCTGCTGTGAGTAGTTTCCCTTATTTAAGAAGGCCGACAATACTGTTAAATAAACACTCACTAGAATTATTGTATCTCCTTTGTAGTTAAAGTTTGCTTCTGGAGCCATAAATGTGATGTCATTCCGTACTGTGTCCCAATAATCTCCATAATGTGTAAGTCATTCAAAACTAGCTTTACATCGTGTGTTGGGGAATATTGTTTAAAGCTCTTTAGAGGTGATTGTAGAATTTGGGATGTTCCAAGAAGTTGAAGTGACGTGTGTGTAATCTAATAGAGGCAGAGCAAATA
This sequence comes from Nephrotoma flavescens, assembly GCA_932526605.1. NCBI lineage: Eukaryota > Metazoa > Arthropoda > Insecta > Diptera > Tipulidae > Nephrotoma > Nephrotoma flavescens. The sequence goes on along the minus strand of OW052222.1, from coordinate 261,895,568 downwards.
TGTTTGTTTATGGATCTGAAACTTGACGAAAACCAATTCCGAACTCGTGCCTGTCGAAGTAGTTACTTTGACAAATAGTAAATCAGTGGCGACTGTAATCGACAATGTTATTACTGATGCGCCTTACTTCTAGAAGTGCAATTTTGAGCTTGTCTGAGACGCTTGATCGAAGAATTAGAGGAGGCCGTCTAAGCGGTTTAAGCTGAATACATTACATGGTTCAAATTTTAAAACGTTGTCCTTATTGGAGGTCGTAAATCCAAGTTAATAATCCGACGTTTCGTAACAATTGGTTGTTTCTTGGCGAGGCCCTTATTACGGAGTAGTCTGGTCGAAATGTCATAATGGAATAAATATATTTTTTGAAACTTTTCTCCAAATCCCGGGTTTCAATTTGAATTTGATTTGTTTCTGGATTTTTGAATATTTCTTACTTTTCTTTAACCAAACAATGTAAATTTCATTAGTAGAACACAAAAAATATGAAACTGGGTAAAAGTATCAACTTACGAAATTGTTTACTCGATGACATGACCAGAATGGACAACATTGAATATGGTTGATACTGAATTCGAATTATTATTTTTCAATAGAAACGTATTTATTGTGCAATAATATAAACGTAGCTGTCACATACAATAATATCGCCCACACCACTAGCAAACGTATTTTTCTTGAATAAAAAATTCACATTTTCATCAATAAATGAAGTTTTTATATACAGGGTGTTTGGCGTGTGGACCGACAAACTTTTTTGGCAGAACGGGGTTTATTTAGAAACTTTCATCCCATAGAACATTAAATGGTTATAACTTTTTGGTTTGCAGTGGTAAACGCTGCCGAAAAATTTGGTCGGTCCTCCAGCCAAACACCCTGTATAAACTATCCAATTATACAAGTGTACAGTCATTAGGTAACATTTATTAAATTGAATACGTCATCTAATATGAGTAAGTACAAATAAACAAACTTGAGTTGCATATTGTGAATGTGTATCGTTAAAAGTTCAAGGATCGCCAATCCACATTCTATATACAATTTTACAAAAACAATTTCAAAACCTCATTCATTTGAACTTATTGAATTAAATACGGAAATAATTTGGAAATCTGTATCTCTCTGCATCTTTAAACAAATACAGTGAAATCGATTATTATAAGTAACCCGGACTCGCCCAATGATTTTTATTGTGCGGCGTTTACATATATTTACATCTTTAAATCTACCTTTGTCGCATAATATCGATTTTAATATTTCCAAAGTCAAACAATCGAGTCGATCGCGAGGCAAAGTTAATTTGTCAACCCAACGTATTACAATACACCAAACAGTTGAAACACGCAACTTAATTAATTATACAACTATATATAACTTTAAATAGTTTCGTTAGTTTTATTAAAACGCCAACGGTTAATGTAAATTACTATAAATAAAACATAAAGTTGATTATTTTCATGTCGATATAATTTATTTAGAAACTCGTGATATGCACTTTATAATAAACTCGGTCCTCAAATTGTTAAACAAACTGTATTTACCTAATCAGAATCGCGAAGAGAATGTTTTGTTTATAGTATACTGTGAAGAGTTTGTGTGTGCCTATCTATAAACAGTCTCTTTTGCCCGATGGCATGAATATTAATTAGCCTGCAGAAAATGGAATATAATGTATAAACGAATATGTAAATCTTGATTTGATTGTTAATCAATCAATTTTATAATAATTTTTAATAACTATAAAACGATACTTAAAATGGTTATAAATAATGTGGTTGTAAAAGCTTTAAACGCGATTATACAGTGGACCATGCATAATCACAAAGTTTATCGTCATGAGTATTATACTTTTTTAGACTTTATAATCTCATGACTTATGATTTTTATTTATGATATTTATATTTTTTTTTAAATTGTTTGTTCCTTCTGCATTCTTTAGGCGAACGAAAGAACGAAAACCTTCAGCTTGACTGGATGGTGAATGATATGGTTCGTGTTTTTACATTACGTGGGCGATCGCGATTTAGATTTTGCGACGAATGATTTTAAGATTGAGAGACCATACAAGGTAAATCGTAAATGTTACCGTAAAATAGCGACCATTATTCACCGTTCAAAGAATATGGTTGCGACAAAGCGAAAGAACATGCCTTCAAGTGCGCTTTGCCCTCTGGGAACCTAATTCCTCTAAAACCGAACAGCTTACGCTGTATCTTCTGTGACTCGGAAATATAGACATATTCGCTATCGTGGCTTCTTCGCTGTGGAAATGTTCCACCTGATTTGTGTTTGGTGCAATAGAGAGTTGAACACGGATTAAGCATTTAGTAGGAATTTAGTATGTCTTTCCAACATGTTGCGGCTTAACAACCACCATCTAAGTACTAATAATAAGTGCTTCAATGTTTTCAAATTTTTCAGCGCTGAATTATGATCCTAACCTGGGGCGTATGTTGTACCATCACTTCGAATCGAAAAAAGTCGAATTCGAAAAAAGTCGAATCGAAAAAGTGAAAGCTGTATCATTTTTGCTTTTCGAAAATGATACAACATACCGCCATTCGGCTTTTTTCGAATTTCGATTCGAAGTGATGGTACAACATATCGCCCCTAGTTTCTCTCTCTCTCTCTCTGGCATTATATCCCATCAAGGCATTTGGCCGCCTCAAATGAAGTTTCATAACCATATTTTCATTTCGGATAATGAGAGATTAATTCATTGATCCTAAACCAGCCGTGAATTTGTTTCCCACCGGGAATCGAACCCGGGACCTCCGGTCACTGGAGCAAGCATGCTGACCACTTTGTCATCGGGGCGGCAGGCGCCCCTGGTTTGGCTTGATGAATTAATACGTCCGCTGTTTCTATTATAAAAAAAATCTATATAAAATCTATATGTAAAAAAAAGATCGTCTGACGACTGTTTATATTTGTTAATACATTTACGAAGTAAGCATTTGCCTTCGCGCTATTTAGAAGCTGTGTTACAAATCCTCAACTTTTATTGTTGTCATAAGGTCGTCGATTGAGACATCTCTATCTACGTTGTAGATAACGACGTAAGGCTGCTTCTTACTTGGAAGCGTTGCTATTAAACTAACTTTCGACAAAATATTGTTTTCACAAAGAACTTCAAGTCTCCCACTTTACCGTTTAGATCAACAGACCCTTTTTACGAATATCACTAACCCCTTTTACTGCCATGTAGATTTTTGCAATGTTCATTACTTCTCGCAATTTTTTCCTCACTTGCGCTTTTGTAGTTCTAGATTCTTTTTGTGCACTACAATTCGATAGCGATTCTATCTCTTTGCGTTACCTTCGAGATCGTCTACCTCTAGATAAATTGTATGGCTGCGTTACGAATTGAGCTTAAACACTCTTGAATCTTATTTAAGTTCCGTCTGCGGCAGTTATTTTGGTTAAAGCTCGTATTTTACACGATAATGCAGAGTGCCTCGTTAAGAATTGGTTTACCCTATTTATTTTTGAATTAAATATAATTAATTTTGATTTAAAACTGAATTCATTTAGGATAGTTTTGGACATGCGGTATTTCTAATTAGAATGTGTATGTACGTCTTTTAAACCGTACGAAACAATCTTAAACTATTTAGTACTAACGAGTGCCTGATAATATCGATCACATATTACTGATAGACGTATTTTATACAACCCGATTTACATTTCTCTAAAAAATATTTACCGTTTCTGAATTCATTTTGTGCCATTGGTTGACAATAAACACAAATTAATCATTTTGTGAGAAAAATCGAGGAACATTTTATTTAAGGGAGGTTACAAATAGGTAGTTAACATCCAACTCAAGTTTCCGTAAAAGTAATTAATATATTGCAGGGCCGCTGACTATATTTAATCGAATGATAAAAATCAAATTCGGGAGGTGTTGTGACGGGCAAATGTTCGTTATAAACTCTAATATGTATGTATTCGGTTTTATTACAAAAAATATTCTGGGCAAACAATTTCATAAACATGGATTTGATAGGTATCTCAATTAAAGCAAATATGTGTATGTAAATATTTATCTACCTTTGACTATCAAAATAGTCGTTCGTCGCCAGACATTGCTTAATTGTTTGTTATCTACCTACATTCAATTAATAAACGCGGTAATCCTATTGCAAAAACCTTCAATTCATATTAAGAATATAATTGAATTTTGTGACCTTTTTGGCAAATAAATAAATTATTTTTATTAAATCGTTCAAATAAAATCACTTCATATTCATAATTGCGTGAGCGTGTTACATGCATTTGTTACCAATTTAAATTTAACTTAAAACACAAACATTCGGTGATGTGTTGTGTGCTTTCGCTTCGTTGCTATTCGTTGATTTAATAATTCCAACATATATTTTGTGTAATTTATTTACGTGGGTGAGTTTAAATTTTTACTTTTATTATTTTAATAAATTACGTTACATAAATATGTGTGTACATGCATTGCACAGTTCATGTAAATATACATATGTATAAGCTTTTGATTTAATTAAAGAAATACGAACAAAAATAAGTGAGTGTTGCAAAATTTGTTTTCCAATACTGCCGTTGCCCCTAACCTACCTCAACACTCACTATCAACACCATATTAATCAATCCACTTCAATTTTCTCATGTATATGAGAGACTATGTATGTATGTACATACACATTACATATTTCAATCTCATTTAACATATTTTATGCTGAATGGGAAAAAATCATAATTTTCTTAAGAACTATGCGAATGAGCGAAATAAATAAACAAAGTTTACGATTACTTGAACTTGATACTTATTTTTTTTATGAGTACGAATATTATAAAACTAAGAATCTTGGTTTATTATTTATAACGCATACATAGAAATACAGAATAGGTAGTTGTGTATATAAATTCAAATTAGACCGGATGTTACTGTTTGATTATAATATGTACGTACATTTTCTTAAGAAATAGAATCAATTTCATTGTATGTACATTATACATATTGTTTTGTTCTTCTGCTGTGACTCCGTTGCTGTTGGTAAAGAAGCTGCAACACTCTATGTACATATTTTTGTACAGAGCACGAAAGGTAAATAATTATGAATTTTACTTTACCCAAGGTTCTCGATTCGTTTTGTCTTCAAGCATACATACACAGAATATTTTTGTTTTTTTGTAATTGAATTACAATTACAACTTATTTTTATTGTACTATATAAGTAAGTACATTGTGAAGTAACAAAAATAATTGTGTAATGGGATTTTAAATGGTTTTGGGAAATTTGAAATGCAAGGTGGGGTGCAATTTAAAAATTTTGCAATTATGGGTACAACAGAGCTGCTCTTTTTATATTATATGGGTGGTTTAAAATATGTATACGGATTTTTAAAATCGGGAACAATTTATGAAGTGGACAATTCGTAGAACACCGTTAATAGTTATAGCTCTTTATACGGTCGTCAATTGTGTAATTTTTCACTTTAGTAAGTTAAACCGAATGTGCAAAATAAAACATGTATACAACACAAGTATATATTTCGAACCTTGGCGAAACATTCAAAATCATCTTTTGACTGCTCTCCCACTTTTAAAAGACGCAGATGACAAATATATTTTCCAGTAGGATTGTGCTGTATTAAAGGTTTTTTCCCGAGTTTCCAATTGAAGGGAGAAAAATAATAGGAATACATAATTTTAATGAAAGTGAGTTATACAATACACAGTAGCCATGACAAAAAAATTAAATGTCAGAAAAAAGATGTAGCTCAATATTTTCTAGCAGTTAATCGAGCAAGAACAATTCAATTTTGATTTTTTTTGACATATGATCAATTTTGTACTTTTTATGACGTATTGCCATTTTAGTACATATAGGGGTGCCATAGATGGTGAAGAATAAAAATTGGAATAGTATGATGATACATAATGATAATCTATTAATATATCATTATATTTTTCAGGCAAATATTGCAAAATAAAAACGATGAAGGAGTTTAGTTCTAATTACTGGAATCACAAAGGGGCTAACTCATTTGTATTGAAGGCAATTGTGGATGCACATTAGATTTATTTACGTAGATGTTGGAATCAACGGACGTATTGGGGACGCGGGGCTTGCCTGAGATCTGATTTAAAAAGAGATATAGAGCGAAAAGTTGTACCTATACCACCGCCGTGCCACTTGGCAGGGACTGAAGTAGTCTCGCTATTTGTGTTCGTAACTGATGATGCTTTCCCATTGAAGCCATATTCTAATAAAGACCTTTCTGTAAATCAGATTCGGTTCAATTATATGTTGCCACGAAATCGATGAGTCGTACAAAATGCGTTTGGCATTTTGGCATATTGTTTGCGCCAATATTTCGAGAGCCAAATGAGGCAATCAAGGTGGTCCTAGCATGTATATGCTTACATAATTATTTATTTAAGAATAAATAATTTAAAAAATAATATTTCGCTTGATTTTATACCAGCAAATGACGTAGCTTCAATAAATTCAAATAATTTTATTTTAACAAATCATGGTGGAGTAGTTGGTGACCCACTAAAGCAAGCACTTGAAATTAGAACGCAATTTGAAAATTATTTCGCAAGATATTATTCCGATATAATTTTAAATTTATAATTTTATAATTAAAACACAATTGTTTTGATATGTATTCAATTTATTTGAAATAAAAAACTTCTGGGTTTCCATAAAAATTCATTAAATTTTATTTTTTCGATTATGAACAGGAACAATTTTCGGGTTTTCAAGAGATACACACAATTCTATACGAACTTGTTTAATATTTTTATAAACAGACATCAGGTGTCACATAAGAATGTAGTGGTCTACTGCAGTTTCCTCTTTCTTTCTTTACTAGTTTTACTGCATTTTATAGCGCTTTTCAGTGGCTGAAATAGTAGGGAAAAAACCGGTATCATAATACTATAAGCAGTGGTTAACAAGAAACAAAATTGGTGTAGTGGATTGGTCTGCTAGTAGCTAGCTCGGATTTGTCCTCAATTGAAACATTTTGAGGCGTATAAAAAACAGGAATAATCCTGCTAAAACTGTTGGACAGTTAAAAATAAGATTGCAATAGATTTGGGATTCTTTCACATCAGGTTTTTGCAAGAAGTTAGTATCGTTATAAATCAGTTCTAGCAGCAATATGGGGACATTATAAAGTATTACCGCACATTTCAAATTGTTTATTATTATAATTCACAAAAAAACAGATTTGTTTTTTTTTTTTGCAAAATAAAGTACTGTTTTTGGTCAAATGTATGCTTAATAATAATCGTAATCTGGCCACTCACCCGTGATCGACACTTTAGCGTCAAACATGAAAACGAGTACTGTGAACTAAAAAGAATTTCAGCAGGTTGAAAAATGACTAAACCTATAGGTAGCGTACTTAGGCTTATTATGTTCATCCTTTATACGAGAGACTTACCTAATATTCAAGATACTACAGCAACATTTGCTCACGATACAGCTATCTTAGCAGTTGAACAAGATATAACGGACACAACAAGCAAACTTTAAAATGCAGTTAACACAGTGAGCAACTGGACAAAAAAATGAACCGCCAAACCAGTATATGTCAACTTTACAAAACAAAATGTGAACGATATTCCCGTGGTTCTTAACTCAAACCAAATTCCATATGCAAATACCGCAAAATACCATGACATGACCCTCGATGCTAAACTAAGGTGGAAAGAACACATCAAAAAGAAAAGTTAAACATCAAATATAGGAAAATATAGTGGCTCATGGGTAGAAATGTTGAGCTCTGAATACAACAAATTACTTCTGTACAGACAAATGCTTAAACCAGTATGGACTTATGGTATCCAAGTTTGGGATTGTGCCAAGAAGGCCAATGTACAAATGATACAATGCTTTTAAAATAAAGTGCTGTGAGGGAGTGTGAATGCCCCATGGTACATCATGAACAACAACCTTCATAGGAGCGGAATACGTCACCGATTAAATAAAGAAACAACCAAGGAAACAGCGATTATTTTACAAGTTTTGCGTGAACTTAATTAAGAATCACATCAGCAGAAGAAAGTACCATTAATTTTAATTAATCCTAAATTAATGAAATCTCATTCATGAGTTTCATTTTAATAATTTCATCAATAACTAGTTTTTTAGATATTTCAGAAAAAAAATCGTAGTCGTAGACTAATTGTGATGAGTGAGGGGCTCAATACAATATGTGAGACAGGGCTCGTACGTCTGTTTGAATTATTATCAAAGAAAGACACCCAATACTATTCGGACGGAGAAGAGATCGGTGCATCGCTGGGAGAAGTGTATATACTTACATTACAAGGAAGAAAAATTTGAACAAATTTGAAGAAAAAATGTCTTGTAATCTTTATTAGGTCGAACACTTTTCAGATAACCCTCGTATTATTCTTTCTGGTAATCATTTGACAAATTGTTCGTTCCCTAACGAAACTTAACAAGATCACTGGCGTAATCGGTTCCATATCATGAATAATCGGTTGAATTTAAACAGCGTGTTCATTTTCTAACGAAAAATCACAGATACAACAATGACATTGGAATTATCAGAAATAAATTGTATTTCACTTTTTTAGTTCAAATGAAAAATCTCCTTTGATTGTCTGTGGTATGTTGTAACTTGTTCTATATTCAAAATTGATACTTAAGTATCTCTAATTCAAGTATAGATTGAAATTAAATCATTCACCGTGTCTAGAATCACTTCAAAGTATGTGGTCCAATTTATAGCTCACAGTTCTTGCGAGGCTACTATAGACTTCCAATAGTAAACTAGATTAACCTATTCAACCCTTGACATACAGTCCTTGACTCCTCTTATATATTTATCTTTTGTTCCATGTTAGGTAGTATCATTAGAAGGAAGAAATTCATTATCGTTCGTGAAACTGTTTATCGCGTAAAAGCTTTTTCTACGAAATATATTGACTTACTTACTATATATGGTATGCGAATCAATTATAATCTTGATTCCACCGCGACACATGACTTCCGGCTCGCACACGGAGTTGAAAACAAACTATAATTGATTTAACCGAATCAGTGGAATATTAAACATAGTTTTCAAGATTCAATTGTTTATAGCCTAAATAGTTTAATTATTATATAACAACACAAGAAGGACGCACGCGCCTTGAAATTTTGAATTGCTAGTAATTTTTAAACAACTGTTGTATACATTTTAAATTGAATCGCGAAAACAGCATTATATTTTGTTTCCAATCTTACATTTTCCAGAGTATGAAATAAGACGATAGCGAGACTATATGGTAAAGTACGATATTGGTGGACAGTTAGCTAATTATTTGACCTAAATCACATAAACAAAAACTACCATTTCAAATTATCTTATCACGATCTATAGTTTCCATAAATAAATTAAAAATTCATTGAATTAAACTGACCAATGTGTTTTTATCAACCGTTCCATAGAATTAATTATTATTCAAACTGTGATTTTCAATTATAGTTTGGAATAAAAACAAACTATTTTAAAATATGTCGCGCAATAAATTATGAATCGATCAACCTATATATATATAAAATAATAATGAAAATATTAAAATGGGTTGGAAAATTCCAATGTAGCAAAACTAAGAGTATTTCATTGATAAAAAAAAATTTTCTTTGAAAATTTTCATTTTATATCTTACAAAGAAAACACATTCTTTATTCGCACACGGACCGAGACGTGCAACTGACATTGATGGAAATTTATTTTTCCTTCGTTTTCTATTTTCATTTAAATTTTTTCTTGTGACATGAACTCAAGACACTAAAGTGGAAGTGGGTGTTTAAAGAAAATGTATTACAAATTTCTCCATTAAATGAAAAATGCATATTTCTTAAGCAAGTTTCTGTTGTATAAATCTTGTGTCCTGAATTGTTACAGTGTTTTTGTAATTGTGTACACATAAAAATCCATACATAAAACACGTACTTTAAAAAATAATAATATTTTTATTTTTATAGCAAACAAAATAGAGGAATATTCCACACTTTTCGTATTCGATCGACGTCTTAATTGAAATTTAAAGGAAACACGGCAACAAGGACGAGAAAATTGAATAAGTTTTACAGTTTCTTATTTTATTGCAACAATTTAATTACATAAGGAAGTGTTACTTCCCGACTATGGCTGTATTGAAAAATTGTTTGCTTTACTTTTTATTTTGTAGTACATTACATTTTATTTTTAACTCTCCTAAGTCTTACACACATCATACAGCAACAACACTCGGAAAAAGGTTATTTTGCATGACAACAACCAACCTAGATAATAAAAACAATTTCCTTTTGTAATTTTTTCTAGGTGAAACTCAAGTGGGTGAAAATAAAAATGGGGGTTTGTTTTGTGCTCTAAATTACATGAAAAAGCATTAAATTAATATTATGTGCAAGTGTATTTTATTACTTGTGTACTGTTTATGTTCGATAATAATGTATAGTGATCATCTTGATTTGATATGTGGGTCTGGGTCAAATAAAATACTATTTAAGGTTAGCTTGGTATTAAATCTTAAATAAAGAATAGATGATTAAGTAAGAGTACTTACTTGACTTCCGGTCGATAGTAGAAGAATAGTCGATAATTATTGAGATTGTAGTTGGAGGTTTTAATTTATTCACTATAATCACCAAGAATTAAACTTCTTTATATGAGAAATTGCTTGACCTTATGTAATAGTTTAAACCAACTAAAGAGCTTAGGCGGATCACGTTATTCTGTTTACGGTCCCAACCTAATATTTGAATAATTTGTCCGTTTGCATTTGTTAACTTTATTATTATAAAAGATTGTGGCTAATCAACCGCACTTATTGGTTAAGAGCAACGCTTATTTTTGAAGTATGGCAGTTATAAGAGTGCGGCTAATTAAAATTATATAAAATCGTATGTTAAAATTACATTAATAAATTTGATAAATTTATTAAGTCTAGGAGCAACCCTTTCTAAAAAGTTCAGAGGGATATAAACTGGATTAACAGCTCCTGTAAAATTTATTTGAACAACTAAAATATTATTCCTTAAGACCTGGGGCTATTTTCTTGGACAAAACTTCGGTGAATTAGGCAACCTGAAAGAAATTCAGGCACTATTGGTATTTATATGGAATATGGGTGGTAGGTAATATTTTGTTCATGTTGGATGAAAGACGGCCCATTTCTTATTTGATTTGATTGAAATTGCTTTATGGAATCGGAATTCAAAGAAACAAAATGAATAAATGTATACATGAACCTTAGTATCATTTATTAACTGAATTCGATGAAATTTGGTTTGAATATGAAATTAGAACATTCGAAATAAAATATTGTCGAGATGGACAACGAAACCTTGGCATATTTGAAACTTGGAAAATTCTCAATACATAATGATCATCTTGAATTTAACTCGGCCATACCCTGACCGATTGCAGAATATATTAAGTTTGAAAAAGGTAATTGACATTCTATAATTGGACTAATATTTCTATTTAAGAGCCACTGAATGTAGATTTTTTAAAGTGAAAAGTTTTTTATATGTATGCGAAAATGAAAGTTCTATTTTTACTATTAATACCTACTACAAAACCTACCTTACAAAATGTTCTGGATCTGTCTGTAACCGGTCGTTCGGGGAAAATTCAACATCCACCATCAACAACCAGAACGAATAAAGTTAACTATCAGAAACGTAACTCATTGTATATCCCTGGCCTACTTAGGACAACACATTATAAAATAACAAAAATTATACATTGCCAACACTAAGCAACAAAAAATACAATAAAATTAACAATTGGATGAATATTTTCCATTACACCATGAAAACCACAGTAAAGTTTTACGCTATCGTGAGCATGGATTAGGCGATCTTAAATTTCAAATGATTTTCATATTTTTAAATTCCTGAAATATGTTCATGTAATTAACAACAAGCAATTAGTTACAATTGCTTTTTTTTTTTTTTATCCATGCCATCTGTTTTGGGGTCGAAGCCTCTTTCGCGGTTTATTTTTTCCGTCTTACTTTACGCATCACCTGCCAAATCGAAGACGTACGGCTATAGGGCCGATTTTAAGACCATCTGCACATTGCAAGCTCCATGCCAGCCTATACTGACATGGAAGATGGGTCGGCCCATGAGTTTTGCACTCCGACAGGGGGTCATAGATGTGTTACATTTCATCCCAGATCGTAATCTGTTATGAAATTTCACTTTTGCATCCTGCCCCCATCGTGATTCGAACCCGGTACCTCCCGATCCAAATGCCAAAGTTTTAACCACTGTGCCATTTGGTCGGTGCTTTTTATTTTTATAAAAAATTTATGATATCTACAAGCTATGTACAATAGTACATAATTGGAAAATTCCTATTAAGGATAAGAAATATTTATAGCACACAATATATCTGGTTTAGAGTTAGATGGCAATTAAAGGTACTGTATAATTAAGTAGGGCAATAAAATCATTGACATTATATAACTAATTAAAATAATTTGTTGTGGACAAAATATTCATCCATTTGCTAAGACAAAGAATGAAATTACAAAATATATCAAATCGCATTCACGGTTGGGGGGTCGAGCCACCCAATTAATTGTAAATCTTACAGAGAATGTTGATATTATCAAAATCATCTGACGCACTTCCATCTCCCCTGTTAATCGATCTAAACCTAAACGATAAATTTAAACTGTCCAGTTGTTTGGTATTCTCGGTGACGAATGCCTAATCCCGTAATGTGCGGCACGTTACATACAAAACAGTTATAGTGAAGTATGTTGAGAGTGATTTTATTGGATCAATATTATTCAATCAATATTTTTATTTATTAAATCCTCATTTTAGATTCAACATTTAATTTTATGCTCGCAACTAAAATTTTCTGGAAATTTAATTAGAATTAAGTTGCTCCTATTTGTTTTACCAAAAATGCGAACACTTGTTAAAAGTTTGTAAAAAAATTACCCAAATGGAAAAGTTTCAGTTGGCCAATTTTTTTTTTAGAACTTCCCAATTATATGAAAAAACATGATTTTTCATTAAGTTTTTTCCAAATAAAATTTTGATCTTAGATCAAAAATATGAAGCCAAATACAACAATTTTCGGTGCCGTCTCGTGCAAATTTATTACATTGCGAGTAATTTTTAAAAAGCTCCATTGCCTATTAATCCATGTACGTAAAAAGCCTAAACATGAACCCTTAAGTAAAAAGCTTAAACATCAACTTCAACTAGACGAAGGATTACGCCTTAAGAAATCAGGAATATTAGTAGTATCGTATTTAATAGATTTGGTCAAAATAATAATTTTCAAATTAATAAATAAAAAATGTCCACCGCTTTTTTTCTCAAATTTAAAAGCAATTTTTACTATTTTACTGGTAAAACAATTAAGCCAGTTACAGAAAAATTTTTGTGGTTTTTGGGTGAAAACCTAAAAGAAGATTCTGCAATGAACGAAACAAATAATCTGACGACAAAACCTTTTGTCGTCGGCACGTGGTTTCATTAAATGTCTTATTGTTATCCCTTATTTTAACACAAATGATACGCTTTAGGTCACTAATTCGATGAGAAAAGTTAGGAGGCGCGGCATACCACCTAATTGACATTACTTAAAGATTTAAAACATCACATTTTCCATTTTAATCGTATAATTGCTTATTAAAAAATATTTTATCTCTATGAAATTTCATAAATACGAAATTACATTTTTAATCAAGTTAATACTGCACCTTTCATAAAGTAAACAAAACAAAAATATTAAAAATAGTACACATATTATGTAGTTGATAAGCATGCCAACTTAAGAAATAACCCAGAAAATACAATTTCCGATTTTTATTTTATTATGTTAACCTTGGTGAACCGCGTGCAACTTAACACCCTTATCAAATATAAAAGCTAAAATCTTGGAAAAAATATAAATATATTTCTGCTCTCTTGCACTTTTTATATTTTGATTCACTTTTGCGCCATATTAAATTCTCATTACATGTACGTACAGTGGGTGTGTGTGATATAATTACCATATTTTATTAATTAACCCTAGCTCCAGTGTGAAACACAAAAAATACATAGTGGTTGGTTGGTTAAATAACATAAATTATCAGTATTCCTGATATTATGTAAATTTCCATGCACTTATTGTAAAATATGCTCGTATAAATTGAGCGGGCGACTACTGGGCACCATACACTACTAAAATAAAAATAAACGCTTCAGTCAATTCGATTCCGTACATAGGGTGGATTTGAATATTTTTTTTAAATTTATCGTTTCAATTAATATGCATATGTGCGGTTCTAATGAGGATGATGATTTTGGTGTTTATGGAAATATTGCCCCGCGCAAATAACTACATGGGAAATCTTTATCTGGACTGGTCTATAATAAAATTTTGCATTTTGAGTTTATTGAACTATATTTGAGACTAAATGACCGTTTTGTTTTCCGTTGTGTTTTATGTTATTAACGTAATAACGTGGGACGTTTCCAAAATTGATGATTCACAATTGGCGAGTTGATTCTGTATTTGTATAGAATTATTTTATACGTTTTGATAGTATGGTTCGAGTATGGTAGTGGTAACGTGGAAGGCGAATGACTTTTGTGTTATAATTTCTGATGATGTGGAATAGGGTAATTATGAGTTATTACTTAATGGCTAATGTGGAAAAATTACTTGCAAAATTTTTGTTTAAAAATTAGATTATTTAGCAAAATAACAATCGAGAATTTTGTACTATTGCTATATCCAATACAGGAGCTATGACACTTGAAGTAAACGCTTCGGTGGAATCATAGCGATGGCTGTCGTTTTGGAATTGCAGAGGAGTAAATTTTACAATTTCGACGGAGTATTTTCAGCTTGAAGAGAGAATTTTTAAAGTTTTGAATTATTTTGTACCTATATTGCACCTTGTTTTTCTCCTGAAAACACCCATTATACCGACTTTGTTAAATTATTTGTGTAAATTATTAGTCAGAAAAAAATTGTTGATGATTTTGATGCTCGAAGAATAACTGCGATCAAAATATTTTCAGAGAAAGCGAAATTTACAATTTGAAAATGGAGCACGAAATGAATTAGGGGTATCGAACCATCGAAAATTGTAAAATACTCCGATAGTAGTACATTCGACAGCACTGATGTAGACCAGTTTACGTTTACAATGTTACAAATAAATATGTAACTTAAAGTCAACCATTAGAGTTTCCCAATAAACTTTTTTTGGGATTCGCGTGTATTCAATTTCCACAAAGTTTTAAGCCCAGGATCGGAAAATAACTAAATTTGTGTTAGAATGAAAGATAACTCGCATTTATAACAGATTTAGAAGTTACGTTTCAGATTACACAGATTCTCCAGCTGCAATTTAGCAAGTCATAAGCGGAAATTGAGCCGATCGTTTCGGAGTCTTCCATTTTGATGCTTCAAGGATCCCGAAAATCTAAACATTCCAACTTGTTTAACGACCATAAAAGTAAATTTATTGGGTCGCTTAATGTTTATGTTTTAAATGTTATTTATATTGCAAGAATCGCAAAAGTTCATTTTTCGTAACATCCATGGAATGATGATTTTGTCATTCCAGCTAAAACGCATATTGAAAATAATCAAGCATCAAATTTATTACTGAAACACAGACTAAGTAAAATCCGTGGATACTCAAATTAAGGACAAATAAGGGCCAATCAATAAGCAGAACAAATGTTACCATGAATTATGTTGATACTATTACGAAATTCTCCCAATAATTTTAAGGTGCTCACTGGACCAGGCAATATAATTAAAATTATAAGCAAATCAACAGCGTATTATTAGAACATTACAATAATAAGGCTATTATCGTCCCATTTAGCAATTCTTGGATCTGAGAATTTTATGGGCGTTAAAATGAAAAAAAAAATCGTAAGTTCTGCTTTCTTTTTGCTAGAATGATGATTATGAGAAAATCCTTCACTGAACGTGATTTGATTTTGGATTAAATTTTTTCGAATGGAAGAAAATATATTTTCCGAAGGATGAAACACGCTTGTCTAACAGAATCGCTTTCGGAAATAAAGGGCAGCAGACCAAAAAAGAATTTGCCTGATCGTATCAAACCCAAGTCTTTTTTTTTAATTTTTAATGGTTTTCCATTTATTTTTAAATCAATATACAATATAAAATAAAAACAAGAGTTACACTAGAAAATTAATAAATTTAAATTATTAATCGACATTAAAGACAGTGTATGTATACCCTCCTATACTAAATTCGCAGAAAAATGCAAAAATAAGATGGAATATAGTTAGATCCGCATGGAACAAATACGGTTTCGGATATGTCAAACTTTGACATGTTCGTGCAGTCTATGGACCGCCGATGCATGAAAGTGTTGAATAAAAAGAGTCATACAACTAACTATTAGATAGAGGGAGAGTTCACTAACATAATTTTGAGGCTAGTATATTACATATTGATTTTTCGTATTTTTTACACTATTTTTAAAATAAAAAGTTTGATGAGTGCATTTTCATTCAAAAGACATTTTTAAAATACATTTTTGCAATAATTATTGATATAGGTATGTTATCTTAATAAAAAAACTGTAGTGAAAATGAACTTGAAAACTCTAGTGAAAATGAAAACTTTGAATGGCATTCGACTTGTGTGCTACTATTTTATTGAACAACCGTACAAGCTCGCTCATATATGCTATTAACCTATCGAGGACGTTTATCTAGGTAGTTTAAAGAAAAAAAAATGTTATCGAACCTAGTAAATATCGTGCCTTTACCATGTAATGTATTGTATACAAAACAATTGCGTTCGAGCAAGAAATGTCATAATTCAGAAAGAAACTAGCTGGAATCCACGACACTAAAATGTACTAAGCTGTATTTCTAAATGTCATCGAATACTGAGGTGAGCATGAAAGTTGTTATGATCTATTAATTATGGATCATCATAAAAATCTCAAAATACGTCCATTTTAAAGATACATCCCAACAAATAATTATTATTTAATACTATTTGTTAGGTTATTTTTTTTCAAAGTTTCGCCGAAGATTCTAAACGTTTTGTACTGTAGTCCCGGGTACTCTGTTTGGCAAAAAATCATGATTTAGGGAATGTTTAGAAGGAACCAATTCTTATAAAATGGTAAGTACATATTTAGTACAAAAAAAAAGAAAATTAGATGAAGGAAAACATCAGACCATTAGTTTTCTGAGCAGGGTTGGTAAAAAAAACATGTTTTTAAAAAAAAAACAAAAAAAAACGTTTTTTATTGTTTTAAACTGTTTTTTTTTGTTTTAAACTGCTTTTAATTTTTTAACTGTTTTTCAGGTAGTTTTTTTACGCTTATGCTAAACTTATTAGATAACACCCAGTATGGGCCAAAATCTCGTCTAACAAATTAATCAAAGTAATAGAATGAATTAAATTGAGCAATTGTTGTTCTAATACGATAATATGCCAGTGTCGATTTTAATGCCATCGATTTTAATTCAGTGAAATGGAATATTAAATATTTCACCAAGGATCAATACATTTTAATGCAAAACTGTTATCGATAGTTTTTTTATTGTATGTTTATTAATTTCAACATTACATGTATTTGTGCTTATACAAATTTGTATTTATACATAAGCGTGAAATCTATAATTTCACATATATCAAAATATAAAAACTGAAGTAAACTAAAATGTATCTTCCAGTTAAATCAATAATAAATAAAATGTCTTTGTGCGTGTTTCAATTGGTTTAAATGCCGCATAAAAAGTTTAAAAGTTAAAAATTGAGGTGAATAAAAATGTCAAACTTTTTATCTGCTTCAAGAGCTGATAGAATTTTTATGTGGAAAACATTTGGCTGACAAAAATATTTGTTTGTAAACAGAAATTTGTCATGTACAAATTTTGAGAAAAAACGTAATGATTTAGATGTAAACTGGCCATAATTAACTAATATAGTACATTTAAATAGTATTTATTTTACATATTTTCATATTTAAATTTGTTATATACGTTCATAATAACACATAAAATAAGCAACAATATTAATGACCGGACAAGTAGTGCAGTGGTTAAAGCTTCGGCACTTGGACCGGGAGGTACTGGGTTCGAATCCCATCAGAGGCCAGATGCAAATCGAATTTTCATCATCAACTACAATCGGTGATGTTAATAAACACAACTGACCCTCTGATGGAGTGCAGAATTCAGCGCCGACCCACCGTCCATGTCAATGTACAGGTTGACATGGAGCTTGCAATGTGCAGGTGGTATACTGTAGTTGTGTGAGTAGGTGAATGGGTTAATGATGTAGCATGAATGCGTGGTATCACAATGGGCCAAAAATGGCCTAAGTGTAAACCACTGAAACCGAAACCTAATAATATTAATGTCAAAATTTAAACCAATTGAAGCAGATAAAAAGTTAAAAAAAAATTACCACGAATTTTTTTTTATCTTTTTATGCGGCATTTAAACCAACACATTCATAAAACGTTTTCATAACTAAGCAACCTAGACAAAACTATTACACGCTCTTTTTATTCAACTGCTGCGAAACGAAAACGAACTTAGCCGCTTTATCAATTCCCAGCTTGTTTCTTAAAGCAGTGTGTGATAAACCGTGTTTTTTGAAAAAAAAAATCTAGACCAGGGGGGCTATTTGGGAATTCGATTCGATAACGAGAGTACAAGATTCATATTGGATTTTAAATAAGAATCGTTCAAATCACATTCAAATCAAATATGAATCTTGTACTCTCGTTATCGAATCTAATTCCCAAATAGCCCCCCTGGGCTGACATGTTGTAACTATCACTATTTTCGCTTCGACGAAAAAACCGTGCTACTTTGATGAAAATTTAAAAATTTACATGAAAGAAAAAAAATGTTTACTCCCAAAATACCGTTATTCTATCGAAAATGCATCGAAGCGAAAATAGTGATAGTTACAACATGTCAGCCCAGCCTTTGAAGCTATAGCAGTATGCAGCTGTCCAAGAAGCCCCATATTTTCATCCGGAATAATATGCGGGTATAGCGATTGAATTGACAACCACCATTCGAAATCAGTTAGTTGTTCACAGTTCGCAAAATGTAATGCTCTAAATGGATTAAGTTTTGCAACAAATTTCATAAACGTAGTATTTACGAAATTTATTGAAAAATTAAATTCAATAAAATCCATGGCCTTTTCTTTCTCACTTATAGTAAGCGGTGATTTTCTTGGCTTTGGACTTAAAAAGTAGGCGGCGAAATGTGCATTTGTTAACGTCTTAATATATCTCTTTTGATATAACGTTTTAATTATTGTTCCATTTTCAGATAAATGTAGTTCCAACTCTCCAAATCTCTACAGCCTCCGCTAATTTGCAGCTATTACTTTGAATTTTATCAAGAGCGACTGTAATTGGCTTCAATAAGGCAACCATATTCTCCACCGATCGTTTCATGTTTACATCAATAACTTTGTTTGCTGAAAATATATTAATAAAAATATCTAAATGTAGCTATAAAATATGTTATAGACTTTTACCAATATCTTTATCAAAATTTACGTCGTTTCGCCAATCTTCACACACCTTAGCAAGAGCAGGAAAATTCTTCAAATAAGTTTCAAATGAATCACCGTATGAATTCCAGCGGACGTCTATGGGCAAGATTAATGATTTACCACCAGCTTCATGAAACCAAGCCTTAGGCAAATGGTAATTTTTGAAATATTTCACTATCTGTGTGATATGTTGTTGGACCTTGTTGAAATTGAGTGATTTCGTTATGTCCTTTACCAAAAGATTTAGGGCGTGAGCCGAAACATCCATAAGAAATGATATCCCCATCTAAATTAATTTCAATGTAGCGTTATCTGTTACGAAACTTTTAAAACGGCAATTAAATTTCTGTGTTTTCTTGAATTACACGAGTTGCTACATTGATCAAATTTTCCGTTTAACAATATAAAAGAAGTGAGAGAGACAATGAAATAGCTATAGCAATAAATTTACTCTGCCTTATAGCAGCGGAAAGATTTATATTGTATAAAAATTTGATTAATATATGTAGAATAACTAATAAATATTTGTTTCCACCACTAGTTATAATACAAGAAATGAAGAAAACCATTAAAATAAAATACAAATTTTTGTTGTTGTTTTGTATTTTTCCAGTTGTCATTGCCTGTTTTCGTTATTTTAGATTTTTGTTTGAAAATGATGAAAGAAAAATACACAAAATTGAGTATTTCACGAAAAAATAATTTTTGGTTTAAAACAGCTGATTTAAATAAAAAAAAACATGCTGTTTTAAACAACGTTTAAAACAACGTTTTAAACAAAGCGTTTAAAACATACCAACCGTGTTTCTAACCGTGTATCTAAGTTACATTCCAAGAGACATTAATATTAACATTTATTGCCACCAGCTTCTGCCGAAAGATACTGAATTACATTTAAATAAAATTCTTGGTTTTTATTTCGCAAAATTTTATTTATTTAACTCGATCGATTTCGACTTTTCAGGCCATCCTCAGGAGATGAATCAATAGTGGTACTCCTGAGGAAAACTCATAATCTTAATCGATTTGTTAAATAAATAAAAATTATTTAAAATTTTGCAAAATAAAAAATAAAGGTTTTATGTTACAATGCTATGAAAGAAAAAACATTTGGTTGACCTGGAGGACCTGCTATTATTATTATTTTTTCTTGTATTTTAAAGAAAATATTAAAATTTATTGGATTCTATGTCCTTTTAAGGTCAATTAAAACTTCCTTTTACATTCAAGCATTCATCAGCCATTCCCCTCACCCAATTGAACGTGTGTACAGTACAACCTAGTTTTACATGTCGGCTTTATCGCTTTGCTATTTTCTAGCTCATATTCCGACAGCTTCATTAATGATAAGATGAGTTAACTACACATTCTATTTTTGAGTACTAATCATAATTTCATAATTTAGGCTGTTTAATTAAGCCTAAATATTTTTCTCAACAAACCATAATGTGTTTTACAACGAATTCCGACAAAATTATCAATTTTGATTAAGAAATTGCATTATTGTTTTAAATTCAGTGTGGCTTGTCGCTTGATTTTGTCTTATCTGTTGGGTCGCTTTCAATCAGTTAGAGCACATTCTGGTGTTTCAGATATTTGTACTATCAACTGGAGTATTTTCCAAGGCTGTTTTAGGACCATTCCTATTTATGATTTACATAAACGGCCTGCCGTCTATAATTTCCAACAGTAAATATCATTTATTTGTGATGCCCTACGGAGATCTCGAATTCCATCACTACTGTCAATTTAGATATTGAACTGAAAACACAGTGGTCAATAAATATTAAATTGGATTTGAACTGTGGTAAAATGCAAAGCATCATTCTACCATCTACAAACCGTAATACGAACCATTTCTCTAAAATTCATGTTACTGGATTAGATGTTAAAAGTGTTATTATTAAGAATGTTGTAGTATACTACTAGATGTTTCGACTCTAAAACAAGAATCCAAATTATAAAATTGCTCTCACATCATATATATGGTGACGTTGTTTTGTTTGAATTAAAAAAAAAGTATTTCATTGAACTTTATATTTAATTCATGTTTAAAATATATCTTTTTCTTAAGGAAATATGACCACATTTCCCATCTCACTAATTCATTACTAGGCTGTTCTTTGGAGCAATTTTACGTATGTTTGAACATTTTTTTCTGAAATGTCAACAGCCTTGTTATAAACCGACCAAACGGCACAGTGGTTAAAGAATTTTGGGTTATTCTGGATAATAGCCAGATAGTGTTTTTAATCAAGGTGAGGTTACCAAGACTTTGGGGAGGTTTGGTTTCGAACTAATGAAACATTGAATTTAACTAAAAAAACACTATCTGGCTATTATCCAGAATAACCCAAAATTTCATATAGAAATCGCATGTATGAGTTGAATACAATAAAATTCGAGGTTACGAAGGGGTTGGGAATTGCGTAGCGAATCATTAAAATTCGCTAAGGCATTATGATTATACTTTGATTAGTTCAAAGTATTTTCAAAATTTTTGTAGTTTGGTCACTGCAGTCTGATGAGACGACCGAATTTTTTAAATACAAAAAATTCAATGTTTCGTTTGTTCGGATTTTTTGAATTATACTGAAAATTGAAATGAAATTGTACTAAATCGAGTTGAATTGTATTTAATTTTTTTTAATGTTTTTTTATATGAAATACCCATGAAATACCCAGAATTCAAAATTGCCTTATTCAAAATGTAGAATACATAAAATACGTTTGAAATTTTATTTTATATGATTTATAAAATAAATAAAAATATAAAAATTATACAAAATAAATTTTTTAATCTACAAACCAGATCTAATTCAGCAAACAACGTTACGTAACAATTTACTATACAAGCAAAATAGTTAAATTTTGATAAAAATGAAGCAAAAAATTAAGAAATCCAAATTTTTCAGATTGTACTGAATTCCGCTCTAAAGTACTTTTGTACTTTTACAAATTAATTGTATCGAAAAAAGTACAATTGTACCGACTTTTCCATCACTGGTTCGAAACCAAACCTTCCCAAAGTCTTGGTAGCCTCACCTTGATTAGTGGTTAAAGCTTTGGCGTTTGGATCGGGGGTACCGGGTTCGAATCCCGGTAGGGGCAGGACGCAAAAGGGAATTTTCATCACCAGATTACGATCTGTGATGAAATGGAACACAACTAGGACCCCCTGTTGGAAATTTGGAATGCAAAACTCATGGGCCGACCCATCTTCCATGCCAGTAGAGGCTGGCATGGAGCTATAGCAATGCGCAAATGGTGATAAAATCGGACCCATAGCCGTATGTCCTCGATTTTGCAAGCAATGAGTAAAGTAGGATGTGAAAAGCGAACCGCGAAAGAGTTGAGAGTGCTTCGGCCCCAGAACAGATTTATACAATTTGTAAAACATAAAAAAAAACTTGCTATATCCTATCCTTAACAAATTATCAACCTCCTCCAATCGCCGCAATCATTTAAAAATTTGGTTGGATTTCGTTTCAAGAATTGTGTCCGTTTGTAAAATCGGCTCAATTTGCCTCTATATGTTTAACTTTCGCTATGAAAATATTTACGTTCTTCAACAAAGATCGGCGCTTAAAATAGTGAGTTACCATTTTTACCATTTAGTGGACAAAATAATCCAGTAAGATCTAAATATTACATTTTCCTAAAATTCCTGTATACCGCGGCTCAATTACTTAAAATTCATACATGATAAACACAATATTCGGTTAATTTTGATTATTGGTAGATATTGAAGGTAGCAATTTCCAAATCAAACGATCTATTGAGAACTTGCTCGGAGATAGAGGAAAATATGAAAAGCTATCTCAATTAGAACCGTACAGTATGTGCTTCTCAATTTGTAGTCGCTATGGGAATATTAGTTACTATTTTCAACTAGCTTCAGGATAAACACTATATTAAAACAGAAGATAGGGCCCGGCCCAGTAATCTGAGTGAATATGGAAATTATTCTTAGAATATTTTTAATTAGTCAATTGTGGTACCAATATGGTAAATGTAAAACTTGTATTTACGTAAAGACCGTAGGGTGATTCGTTGACGTCAAACATTGTTAATTATCTAAGCATATACCTATTTCGAAACGTTAAAGTCGATACATATGAAAATTATGTCATACAAATAATTATGAAAATTTTTCCTCCAGAGCAAAATTCCAAAATCGTTGTAAACCAGGATATGCTTACAAATCGTGATTTATCTTTGACAAATTCTTAAATTGTTGGTGAGAGTACATTACCTGGCAAAATTTGTGTAGCTGACTTTTTGTAGTAGTGAACATTTTTGAACTAGGAATTCAAACACATATTATTATGAATTAAATTGAAATTATTAATTTCAAAATGAGATGAGGAATGTCTGTTACTTAAGTAGAACGCAATAAAATCATCAACCATCGTAGTTCCGTTCATGCTGACGACTCCAGAACAATAGAATACTGAATGTAGGCGTTCCCTGGATGATATTCACATTCGACCGAAACCAGATGAAAATTAAATTCTGATAATATATTTCTATATTATAACGACTCATCAATGACTTCTATGAAACTGCACATTTTAACAAACCAAATAAACATCAAGCAGTTTTTTAATTCCGTAAATATTGCGTTGATTTATAGATGTTAAAACAACAACGAGAAATACGCAAGAATTGCGCTTATATACAAACACTCCATATACATATATAATGTATATACAATTATAAACATCATATAATATGCGAGCGCGTATTTATAGAACGACTCATAAAAAAAATTTTCTTCAATTATATCCAATAAAATGTTGTTGTTGTTTTATTTTTAAATAACTTCCGGTCGGAAGATGAGGGAGATTTGTAATATGTTCACACACATGCATATATATGTGTGTATGTATGAATACTTACACACATGCATACACTTTTTGCATTCATTGTAAAATGTGTTATGTAAACACACTTACAATGTCAGTATTTCTTTTAATTGTTTCTCAATCTTTTTAAAATTTCCGTTTACTAATTTTTTTTTCTACTTAAGTAGCTACCGTATATGACTTGGAATCTTGATAAGGTTTTTCTTAGTTCAATAACACCAACATAATTTTTATTTTTATATATTTCACTCATAAGATTTGTTACTCAACATTATCTTTTTATGTAATTTTTATTTACAATGAAATTCACATAATTATCGTAATAACAAAAATGAGATATAAAATTTCTAAATAGGGTTTTGGCGAGATATGATATAAAGTGCTATCCAGTTGATGTTATAAAATAACACGGAGGGTGTAAAAAGAAACAAGATGATTTCTTTGTGTAATTTATATTAATGCGCGGGTCGGGACACACAATCAACACGTATCTGTTATGTCTAGTTTATAGACACATAACATATGTAATTTTTAAAACCACGGACATTGAATGATAGAATGAGCTCAATATATTATAAAAAATATGATCGAATAGAATCGGTTTACGGACAAATTTACTGTTTTGATATGTCAACCATGAACTTTGGAATATATGTACTTATTAAAATAGATTGAGTAGAAATTGAGTTAAGTATTCTTCTTAATCATTTTCGTTAACTGATAATAAAATTAAAAAGAACAAATAAGCTATACAATAATCCGGAAAATAGATAAAGCTGGGTCACTAATTAAATAAATATTAGTAATTTAAATAATAAATTTTAAATAAATATTAGTAATAAATACAGGGTGGCTGAGACCAAGTGTTACCAAATGAAAACACTGTAATTTTTTTAATTTTGATTATTTTTTATTGAAATTTCGTGGAATATGTTGAAAACATATTACATTTTATGAAAAACATGTTACTGCTCGATATTACCTCCTTTGGCTCTGATTATTTGATTCAGTCTTCCATAGAAAGCATTGCATGCTGACCGAACGTGATGAGATTCCAAAAATTGTATTTTCTGATGAGAAAATTTTCACCATTCAACAGTACATATGTGAATAAACAAAATGTGGTTTGTGGAAAGATAACTCTTGGAGTTTGCACCACGACAACAAACCATCGTCGTGTGAGATCATTCTGATCGAATTTCTGGCCAAAACTCATCAAATATCATCGAACAACCACCGTATTCACCGGATATGGCTACGGCTGACTTTTTTCTCTTTCTCTTTTCTTTGCTCGATATTTTTATTCATTATAAAAATCGCAAAACACACTTGAGATGAACTGACAAAATAGAGCACTGTAAACAAACTAAATGACAGATCGCGCTGACAGTTGTGTCAAGTTACATTTTGACAGAATGTTTTTTGAAATTCATATTTCTTTAACATAATAATTATCCTAAAAAAAAACACAATAGAAAGCATTTTGACTCTCACTCTCTCTGGCATTATCTGGGATTTGGCCGCCTCAAATGAGGTTTCATAATCATATTTTCATTTCGGATAATGAGTGATTAATTCATTGATCCTAAACCAGCAGTGAAATTTTTTCCTTGTCATCACCGGCAATCAAACCCGGGACCTCCGGTCGTTTTATAATTCTTTTTTTGGGAAAATTGACGTCTAAATAACCTGTTAAGTTATTAATTATTATGTAACGTGCTAAGTGAGTCGCCACAAATAATTTAAATAACTAAATTAAGTTGCCACATCAACATGTTATCGAACATCGTGATTCTTCTAGTTTTTATTACACATAATCTTTTTAGGGCAAAACTAAAACTCGTATCGGAAATTATCACATTTTATTTCAAATTTATTTGAAATACATTTTTTCTGTGAACCTCCATAGCTAGTTGCTGATTCGTTTAGGAAATCCGAATAATTAAAGCATTAAAGAAATACAAAAATGTGAATGGAAGGCCTAATAAATTTAATTAGAGTATTTCGGCGCCTGGATCATATTGTAACTTTCCAAAACAATACGAAATGCATTCGAGCATACCGGTCAAAACAGTCTTATTTTTCCACAATTACACACGTCAGTCCCCGCGAGCGTAATTTTTAATTAAATTTAATTGGTAATGATTCGCAATAAAATTAATTACCGAAACAAAAAAGGCATTAATTAATATTTTGGAATGCGTAACGTTGTTGGCGAAATAATGACGAAAATAAGCTATTTGAAAAATGTTTTCTTGCCGTTTTACTAATCATATGGAACAATTCATTTAAGTACAATGCAATAATGGATATGGGTACCCCACTAATGCGTTTATTGATGTAAATTTATACTTTCCTACTGAAATTTACTATCCTTGGTTTATTGATGAATGAGGTGAAAGATTATACTGGTTATAAAGGCACTTGTTTTTCAAATGACTTATATTAGCGTGTACTTCCTAGCGTATATATCCTTGGCAAAAGTTAATGATTACTCGGTATTTGGAAAGGATAAGGGTATAAATAAATACCAATCCTAGGTATCTCCAATCTATTAACACATACTGTGACTATTGTGTTCATCCATTAAAAATATATACGTATTAGGTTTCTCTTCCCTGTCTGAAATAAACTTTTTCTAGAGTGATCTGTCAAAAATATTTTGACGCGTATTATTCAATTTAACGTAATTTTCCCTGATCAAAATTTTATTGTTTTGTTGATATGCGCGTATCACAAATAATTTAATTATCCGCCGTTAATTTTCCAATTTCGGTTTTTATGAAAGTAACATAAAAACAAAAATAAATTGAAAAATATGTACATAAATAAATAATATAGTACTGTTGCCAAACAAACACAACACAAAATGGAGACCATATAATAATAATAATAATTTTCCCCGTGAATGTAAATAAAAAAAATTGTGCACTTACTTGTTACCAAAATTTAATTTCCAGAAGTCTGCGGCGTCCGACTTCGTGATACGAAATTGATCCCCTGCAAATAATCCATGAGGAAATATCGCTTTCAATTCACTCAGCATATGGCTAAAGACGAGGCTCAATTTGGTCAGGTTTCGACGATAGTGCGAATTCTCATCGAACATTTTTTCTTTGCCCTCCTTAAATAGTTTAATGGCTTGTTTACATTTACGCATTAAGTTATTAATGAAAATATTGAAATGCTCATTTGAATGTAGTATGTGCATTTGATCCTCATATTTCGAGTAAATTAAACGTAAACGCTGATATGTATCCGGGAGTATGTCGAGGATGAACGGCGGGCTATTCTTTAAATTCATTTTGGGCTGTTGGCACAGCTTAACCACTTTATCCATTAATTTCCATGTTTTGTCGAGAGTTTTTTTGTCGGTTGACAATTTCTGCGGACCACAGGCATCGCTAAATGCACCGTGCAATTTGGATAAAATCGACGAAATATTTTTTGATGATTGTTGCATGCGGGCCCGTTTATCCGCCATCTTGGACTTGTTTTGATTTTTTTTTTTTATATTTCGATGACGAACACCAAAAATTTTTCGTTGTCGTCGTTCACTCACTACACAAAAATACACGAAACACTTTTGTAATTTCCACTTTGGAAAACTTACAATACTATATTTTGGGGCACAAACACTTCACAAAACACTTAATAATTCATTTAAAACATTTTTAATTCGGTTAAAAGCACAAAATTTTAGTTTTTTACACACACAAAATTATCGACACGAATTTTTATTCCTTAACATGATGATTGCTAGAAAAAACTTTGACAAATGCATACACACAAGAGGAACAAAAATCGGAGCGAGATGGATGAGACTTTTTTTGAATTAATCGGTTATACTGCCCGATGTATGGGAAATTTGTTACACAATTAACCGGATGTTTTATTTATAATTTTACTTGAAGTTATCGTGATAAACTAAACGTAAACTGTAAGTTGATCCGAACTATACTAATTTTTTTCATTTATTACTATGTTTTCATACAAAATATTATAAATAATTGAATGTACTAAATATGATAATGCAGATTTTACCGCTTCGTACACATCGGGCTGTATTTTAATTGTTTTAGAACATAATTTTTACAAAACACAAATTTTAGTTTAATTACATTTCCGCTAGGTAACGTACTATAAAAATTTTAAAAATGGCGCTAAATTTATTTGTTTGGTAAGTTGTAAATAGATATTAATTTTATTGATTTTCTTGTGGCTAATTAGAGTTGATGAGACATATATTCAGAAGAATTGGTTATTATTACGGAAAATATGATTTTTGTATATTATTCGAATATTCTGTAGCTCGAGGTAACGGTTTTTATTATTCTGAACCCTACGACTAGGCTTGCCACCTTTTACAAATTCCAATGGAGTACAAGTATACATTTTTTTTGTTATTTTATATTAAAATTATTTTTAATATAATAATGTCTTATTAAATGACATTATCATTATTTCATCCCAAACCACATGTAAGTGCATGTTCCAAAAATTAAAAAAATAAAATAAAAATCACATTTTCAATAAATTTCAAGCATTATCCTCTGAGTAAAACTATAAAAAAACAAACTAATTTTTTTTCAGTATAAAATAATAATTATAAATAGAAAATTCAATTCTTAAAAGTATATTTCTTTAAGAATCCGATTTCCATCCAACAAACCCGAGATTGGATCCCCCCATATTCGAGAATTTTTTCAAAAAATCATTTATGACACTTCTAGCCAACATGCCCAATCCCATCAAAATCGGTTAAGAATTGGTCGCCTTCCGCACCAGGTGGCCTAATTCCAGAACTTGTTCCAAAAATCATTTAAGAATCCCATTACCATCCGACATACTCAATCCCATCCTAATCGGTTAAGAATTGAGAGCACAAAATACATTCATTTGGTAAAAGTTGCATAAACTTGAAATATTAAAACTTGAAAAATATTTGAGTTTGCTCTGCTTTTAATTGAAGTTCCTTTGAAAACACACGAATTTGCTTTGCAAAAAATTGAGATTGATTTAGAAAAAATTGTGGTTGACTTGTAAAAAGTTGAGAATGAACTAAAAAAATTAAATATGATTTGCAAAATCGTGAATTCGAAGTGCAAAACCTATCTGATATATATGGACGATTTCTGTTACACAAACATCGTTTTCCTCATAAGAATCCTTTTTGACAATAAACCTGTCAAAAATTTGAATAGAACTAGCAGCTGATGCAGATGCCTGATGTGCTATACCATTTGGTGAATTCGAAGCGCTAAGTATTTTTTATATTCTATAGATCTCTTTCCGACCGTACACGCAAAAAAAATTTCTGTAAATATACAGCACACAAAATAATTTGTAAATTATAAAAATAAATTGTAAAAATAACAATTTTTTTTTAATAAATTCAATAAAATTTTCAAAAAATTGAAAATATTGAAAAAAATACAATAAAATTTAGTCAAAATTTCGTCAAATATACAAAATATTAACAATAAAATTGAAAGGGACGTTGTTAAATTTACAAATGTATATTTACAAAAATTTTGTAAATTTTTTTTTGAGTATTTGAAATTTTTTATTTAGGATTTGAAAATGGTATATAATATTGTAAATATGTATTAAAAATACATGTGGAGGACATTTACGCCATCGTGAAGGACGGAGGAAATTTCTTACGAAAGGAGGACGGGTGGCAAGCCTACCTACGACGCCCAATTTTCTGAAAATATTTCGACACATTGTAAAGCAATAACATGGTATTGGGTGTTTTTGTGAGATTTCCATAGATAATTATCCGACCCCCACGAGGTTGAGATCCCAAAATCTTTCCAACTCTCCGAATTAAAAATAAAAGTAAATTAGCCAAAAAAAAATTCAAAACGCATAAGCCGTTCTTGAGATACGAGATACCATCGGTGCAAACATCATGACCGAATGAATATTCAGTATAAGTTATCATCATTTTTATCAGAATAAAACCGAAGTTAATAATTTCATTCAACATCACGTATTGGCTAATTGGCTACACCATAATACATGGGCTCCATTCGTGTTTTTATGACTGCGTATCTTAGACGGAAATCTTCAGTAAGATTTCTGGCGGTGGCAAAATTGTCTTTCAAGTTTCCGTTTTCCCCTTGGAAGTATCAGTTTTCGATGCAGCCTCATATATATTCTGTTTGAGAGCTCCTCTTGTTACGTGCCAGCCATTTGTCACTTATAACTTTCGTTTATTTCCGACAAGTTGACCAATCTGATGGTCGAACCAATCATTACGTGATCTCGGTGGTCTTCTAATTGTATTGTCATCTACGGTTGTTATCGTCTGCCGGATAGCTTGCCATTGTTCCTAGATGTTTGATTGAAGGTTGTGGTTATCGTTGTGTCAGTGTAGATGCTCCGTGACAGCTGTGAAAACCGATTTCAAATTCTCCTCCATTCTGATGGTCGCTGCAGTGGAAGTGGAGAGTGTAGCCATTGGTGATTTTATGGATCCTACACCCTCAGACCAAGCTCTTGTAGTACAAGTACGTTCAATGTGTAAATTTTCGCCTGGTTCAGAATGTTCTGGAGATCTCCATGCCTTAAAAGACTTAGCACGTTCTATGTTCCCACTTTTATAGCTTGTCCGTGCACATATTCCGAAATCGTTGTTGTAATGAATCCGATAAATTGATTCGAGGCTTTTGTTTGCGTATTATAACTTTTTGTGAGAAGGTTTCGAAGGTTTTTGTGTGAATAGATAGTTCCTTGCTCAACCCGCGTTTTGCATGTATGTCACGTGTGTCCATGGCTAATACATTTAGAGTTATCCAGAGAGGAGCACCGAAGTATGAATCTTGGATTTCTCCAAGATGTTTATGTTTTAGAACTTAAAATAAGAACAGAAATACACCCTGCAAATATCTAGTGTATAAATAAAACCAAACAAATCTTACCCTTGATTTAAATTAAGTTTAATATATATTTTTTTAACTTTTACAGGGATGGCGATTGATCGCCGTAGAAGAAAACGCGTTTTTGTCTTTCTCTGTGTAGTAAAAAGTTAAAATTTAATTATTTGATTTAACGTGATTAAAAATGCGTTAAAAAATTAATATAATATACATAACGTATTAATAATTAAATAAAAAAGTGAATTATAATAAAAATTTGTTTATTATTAAAATTAAAATTAGTGTAGTAAAATTAAAATAAATAAAAATAATAGTGGCCTGCTACACACACGGCTTCGCAATACCGACTTCACGAACTAACACAAACAAAAATGAATAAAACATATTTCAAGGACATTTTTGACTTGTACATTTTACCAGAGAATACATAACCAGAAGATGCATTGCGTAGACCAAGACATTTTTTCCTACCTTAAATTTTTTATTGGAAACATAACTTTTAAATATCAATATTAATAATTAGATTAATGATTTTATGTTAACGAACTATTTTTTGTGGAAATATCCCGTCAAATTTCTTTGTGAGTCCATAATTGTTTATTTGAAATAAAATTATTCAAAAATAGCGAATTTTTCCTACGTTATTGCGAACCAATGTCAAAAAAATTAGTCCAAATTTTTCCATAATAAAATAGCGTTGTCTATTCTGCCTATTTTTGTATGTACATATATATTCTGTGGATTTATTTTAAATTTTATTTTTACACAAACATAGACATTATCTATTACGACTTAGTTTGAAGTCAGAAGCTGAAGCCGTGTGTGGAATGGGCCAATAATTTGTGTGTAGTGCGCAGCAATGCGAATGGATCATTTTTATATGCGAGAACATATGTTTACTGTGGGGGGATTCCAAAGGATTCATAAGATAAGTGTTTTCATTATTATTTTTAATTCATATTTTTTATATATATAAGTATTATATATATATATATATATATATATATATATATATATATATATAAAATACGCATTTGTAATATATCGCCGTAGTAGTGATGTGGTACAGTTTACGTATGTGTGTGATTTGAAAATTTATACATTGCGTTAATATATCTCTTTTCCGGCCAGAAAAAATTTTTTTGTTTGCTTCAATATAGGTCCACCACGCACAAATGCGTATGTAAAAATGACAGGTTGTAATGTCTCGGATTTTAACGAATCTTAGTTAAATCGGAATTTAGATATAAATCAACCCTGCTTTTAGTTGGATGAATTTATATATATGTAGCTGAATGACAATACCGAATTTAAATTTAATTTTTTTACAATATCAACGGAATATTTTGATCATCATATGTATGCTGTCGAGTCATTACGAACGTGAAGTCCCTCGGTCCCTCGGTGTTGGATGGGAAGATAGGACAAAATAAGGTTACAAACAGCATATGATGAGATCTCCCGTAGATGTGAACTAAATAACATAACCAGTCTATTATGACTGATATGATGAATATTAGTATTTTTTACCTCAACCACAACTAACCCAAATTAATAAACTAACAAAATCTAATCTAGAGTATGAATTTAGTTGAGACTAGCATTTTAATATATTAGGGTAGTTAGAAAATGACGGTTCGCCCGTGTTGTTTCTGTGACTAACCTTATCTGTTAAGGACGCAGGCAGGGCCTGGGCCCGCATGATGCTCAAATATTATTTGCATTCAGATATAATTTGATATTTAATTGTTAATATTTCAGGATTATGGTATATACTAATATGGTATATACTGGTATATACGATTATGGTACACTAAATATTCACACAATTGTATTATTTGTACTTCAAAACAAGTGAATTTTTTTATTAAAAACGCCATTACATATACATACTATGATTTTTTACTCTCACATTTGTGTGGTTTGGACTTTAATTAAGCCATTTTTTTTGGTTGAAAAAGGGATATCATATCATATACCTTTTTTAACGTTTACATAGTTTTAAGTTCTTTGCATCCTTGGACGATTACATTTAATAATAAATTACGGAGATACTTTGGGAACTTAATCAAAATTCACTAATCCGTTGATCGTCAAACTGAAAAACGTAAACATGGAAGAAATGTTTTGCAATATTTACATCAGTTGCTTAGGCAGAGGCAGTATTGTTTGGGCTGTGCCCAATATGTGGATTGTTATCATCGCCAAAATCATAATACTTTAAAGTAGCTATTCCATTGGAAAACACTACCGAAAGTGAATTAACAAAATACAAATGCACGGGTTACAAATCAATTGATTTTTTTTTTTGCACACTAATATAATTTGATGCTACGGTCACTTATATTTATGTTCGATATAGTTTTCATTAAAATTTATAAATGTTGTTGTAAAACAATGCTGTTTTACAAACTTAATTAAAAAGTGTAAATTAAAGTTTTCCACAAATTGTGATAATTTCATTGACATTTTGATAAATTTTACATCAGCTTATTAATTCGTTACTGTAATCGTAATGCATATATAGATGTCTCCATATAAAAACCCATTTAACAAGTATTCGACTCCACTGCTTTTTGAGGCTTATAATAAATATTTTCTTAATTCTGGGGTTTCTTATAAATATTGTTAAAAAAATCAAGACTTTCGGATTTGTGCTTAAGTTTTTTAAACTTTGTTTCTTTTAATTAGATTCACACACACTCAAAAGTCACGAGGGACTTTTAGCTTATATAGATTCTTTCAGGAATTTAATTCCAAAGATACAGAACAACTATACATTTCTTAAATGCTTAGTTTAACGATACTAAATTTTGACACTACTTTATTAAATAACACTGGCTTCACAAAATTTACTTCGGAAACGCATTTGCACGCACTTATATTCTTAAGGATATACTTAGTGATTAAGATGTCGGGTGTACTTGAATGTTTCTGCTTTTTGTTCGAAATGTCTGGGTTAGTTTAACATACTTAACAAACCGAATTAACGACCAGATTTTGGTTAGTCTCGTACAATTCCATGAAAGCGTTTCATCAAATTCTGGAACGTTCAGGACAGTTGAACGTTCGGAAAACTAAGGTTTCCGTTTCTTTAATGTTAAGGAGTGTTTATAAATAATACTTAAATAAAAGAAAACAAAAAATATAAGGTTATATGCAACTAAATTAAATTCATTTTATTTTATTTGTCAATTATATTTCCAAAAGCAATTCCCTAATTCTTTGAATGTCTGACTTGATTACTGGTGCTTCATCCGAAAAATTGTAATGAAATCCCTCCGACTCTTCGTCAAGTCTATACGGTTCGCGTGCCGAAGCTGCATATCCAGCATAAAAGATCAATGCCATAATTAAAATAACTTCGTAAACTTTCATATTAGTAAACTATATATGGGCAAGTCGATTTCGTTCAATACTATACTTATTTGAACACTGTTTTTTACTTGCTTCATGCTCATCAATTTATATACTCGATGGTATACCAATTAGAACCTATAAATGATAACAATGTTGTATGAAAACTTGGTTTGATAATTAACATTAATAAGTGTAGTTATCGGTTAAAATGAAATATTAGCTTTTGAATTGACCTAAAAATATTTATATCATGAATTTCCATTTTATATTAATCGTGGAATGCTGTACATAATGCCTGGGAATTTAGTAGTTCTGTGCAACGTGATTTTAATTTTAAATATTACCAAATGCACTTTATATCATTTATCTTATGGTGACTAAAACCCCTACTGACATATTTTAACTCTATTTGGCGAAATCTGGGAATGTAAATGATATCCTGTATTCCTTAGACAATAACTTATATTATAAAGGCATACATTTGAAAGGAGACAAAAATATGGCTTGCAATCGACAGAATATATATATATATATATGAACGGAAATAAGTGTATTATTATCAGTTGCTTGCATCATTCTGTTTTTGAAATTTACCCTGTCCAAAACCATTTTGTTTGGAGTGAAGATTGTTTGAAGCCCTTATTTCTAAAGTCGTGTTTTATTAACTGTTTATTTATGTTATTGTTTTGAATCAATATATGCAATTTTGAGGCCAAAGCACTTTCAACTCTTTCGAGACCCGCTTTTCATATCCTATACCAACCGAGCCGAGGCTCATAAGAGGAAGTTTTAGTCATCCTGTGAAGCCGTGTGATTTTAAATCATATTAATTGAGGATTCGATCAAGTACGGAAAAGAGAAAGAGATAGAGAGAGAGACTAAAAATTGAAAAAAAACTATTTTATTGCATCAAAATCTATGAAATGATGTAAAACGGGCTCGCGGGAGTTAATTGCGCCATTCATGTCGACTAGTCCTATAAATGGGAGTAAATTAAACTACGGGGGTGAATGGGAAAGTCAGCAAACATTTCGTTAACATCGGACGTACATCCAGTTTTTAACCGTGTAAACGAATTTAAAAAATATTAATTTCGGACATATACCGATTTCGGGCTTTAAGCGTAACAAAACATACATAAGCACAACATTGGCTGTAATCCAAGCTTTATAACCAGCAATAGATAGGCAAGCAATAGATATTACACTTATCCAATTTTCAAAAACACAATGTAGATAACTGGAAGCTTTTCATCAAAAATTTCTTTTGGGCCACTGTCATCTCCGTTGTGAACTTAAATAAATCTATTTTTAGGAATTGAAGGAAAACTGACTGGAGCAGAGAGTACCGTCTGAATTATTCTAATGAGCACACTATCGGTACTGGGTCCACAACCCCTGAATTATTGTAGGAGGTTGATAACCTAGTTTAAAACCTGCTTCTCGGCTTCGGTGGTCAAAAGAACTCCACAGCACTTGTTAAAAATATGCAGGAGGCTCTTATGAAAAGCCAACAAAACAAGAAGTAATGAAGACTGAAATTGCATTAAGTAAGTCATTCAAACGTAAAACTACGAACTATGAAGTGCCACAACCAACGCATGGTGGCTACACTGCTGATGAAAATTAATGTTTCCGGCTACACCAAAACCATACCACTTTTTCTTTATGACCCTATTGAGAAATCCCTGGAGAGCCATATTGTCCATGATAACCTTTATGGATATGAACGACGTGGTGGCTAGTCTGGATGGATACTCCTTAAAGTGTCCCTTGAAAATTGAACCCTATATGATACTGAAACCAAAAGGCTGTAGTTTCCGGATTGTGCACGTATATGCGTATCTTTGGTAGATATTCCGTATATGCGTATCTTTGGTAGATATTCCAGACTCACACGTCTAAATTCGTCTTTTCCTCAGTTCTCTAAGGAACACAAACTTCTCCAGAATGACCCAAACTTTAAAAGAAATATGTATGGCCTTTTCAGGAGAGTTGATGTGCTTTGGTCTACTTTTAGATACCGAACTAGAAGCGAAGAAGAAATCTACTATAGAACTTTACTCTTGCAAAAGTGCCATATGAAAAAGGTTTGCAGATCCACGTCGTACACTCGCCCTACACTTCAACCACGAGGTCCTTGTTATTAAAGAAGTTTACTGTCTGGTAGCCCACCCTAAATTTTCCGCTGAACCTAAAGTCTTTTATAAGTACAGCTATACTCTGTGCATCAGTAGACATTCTGTAGAGACCTTCACACCCACAGCTCTAGATATTCTCTTTCATCTCACACTCTTGAGTGGTATACCCTAGGTTAATAAATGGCCGTGAGGTCAGCTGTATGGCTCCAATCCATTTTCATATGAACCTGTTCGAACACAGAGCACGAATTTATTTTAAGTAACAGAGAAATTCTTAAAACATCCGACTATGTTTTTCCATTACCCCTCTTTGAGAGGCCTGCCCCCTCGGGGAGAGGAAGGATAGGAGTACTATTGTTATCAAGGAGGACTGTTTAAGAGGAGCTGTTCTAAAATGGATAGTAAGATTGAGGGCGTGGTGTTTTGTACTGCACTGAATTTAAACGTGGCTTCCTTTATTACAAGCTGAAGTGATTGTGATAAGAGAGACCATGGTATAATGTAGGGAATGTATTCTCTTAATAGTAGATGAGCTCGATCGTCAAGATGCAATCTACCTCATCTCACGTAGCAGAGCAAACGTTGAAATGTTGCTTGCTACGCGCAAGGTAATTCTTTAGAAGGAGGCTGTGAGAGTATTGAACGACATGTGGTTAATAGCGCCTCATGTGCAGTAACTATAGGTAAATGACCAAGACTAGACCTGTCAAAATCTAGACAGCTGATATCTCGTCGGGGACATCATATTAGCATAGTTGTGGGTTGTATCACAGGACCCTGGCTCATAGGTAAACTCAAGCAGACACAAATTCCTTTTCGCTCAGCTGTTATGTAACCAGTCGAACCTTTGCGGGGTGGGCATCGAGACAATTTTACACCTTGTTGGAAGCTTTGGATGGTTTCAATTAGTGTGGAAGATGTAAATTTGATTTAAAACAAATTTGATTTATAATTTTTATTATAATTATTTATTTATATAATAAATTTACAATTAAAAAAAAACTTACTAATAATTTTAATTTCAACGATAAAAAATAAAAAATTAAAAAAATTATTTTAATTATGTATAGTTACTTAAATCTAACGTAATATAGGTATAGCTAGTATATGTCATATATGTAGCGATAAAAAGCACAAAAGAAATCCAATTTCTTTTGTGCATCCGCGTAAATAAACCGCGATAAATTGTTTTTTGCTTATTACACAGTTATAAAATTAATTAAATTTAATTTAATCCGATTTAGTAATGTTTTGTTGTTGTTATCATTTAGGACAATAAATAAATAATTTAAAAATGAGTTAAAATAACAAAATGGTGGCAACTAAAATAACGATGTTTTAACTTATCGAAATATGTTATGTACTTATAGCTTAGCATAATAATTTTTTGTTATATTAAGATTAAGAGTGCTCTCTCTAACTACTTTCTTTTATGTATATTATTCTAGAGTACTAAAATCGATTTTAACGATGTTCGCGATTAATATAAATAATTATGACTTGGCTCCTCTGGCCGCCCGCACGGACCATAATACTTTCGCTGCACTAGATTCCGTGATCGGCAATTTTCAATCTCTAGGAAACATTCATTTGAATATGTTTTACCGTCAGACCCGCATACGGGTTCATATTCTTGCGGACACATGCGTGCACATCCTTTGAATTGGAATGCAGCTAGACACCGTTTCATCGGCACGATGAACATATGTTTACCACAATTCTCTTTGCGCATGTGACACTCAGACCTATAGATTTTATTGTCTGAGCCGCATACGAACGAGGCAAGTTCATCGCATTCAGCGTTACAGTATTCGGTGGTTACACAATTTTTAAGTGATACGGGTACGACAAGAAGTCCGCATGTTTTTTCTTTCATTTCGCAAAGCGATTTATATGCATTACCATCGGACGCGCAAATTGGACCGTTTTCCTTCTCCTCCGAAGTACATTGTTTGTTACAATCATTTTTATCCGATTTTAGTTTTGAGCATTGACCAATATGAGCCATTTGCACTCCACGTCTGGAAATAAATAAATAGTAATATTGAAACCGTCGTTAAATTGTAAAATAAATATATCAACTTACAAACAGGTGGCATGTGACAATTCACATTCTGATGCGTACGTCCGAGCATCCGTACCACAAATTTTATCTGCTTTAGTTTGTGAGTAATACGACGTTTTGTCGGTCGTGCATTGTGGTATTAATTTACACCGGTTTAGGCGAGTTCGGCATCGATCCATCGATACCTGTTGAATTGGTTTACGTTGTGTGCCACAATTTAACATTTTTAATTCGCATAGTGATGAATATATATTGCCGTCCGATCCGCATACTAACTGTTGTCCAGATTTTGGGCAGTCAGTTGGACATTCTTCAATTTGATTGGAACCACTTCCACCCACACGTTGTTCTTGTGACATACAGAATGAGATTGGCACCTCGAACACGTGACGGCCGCAGTTTGAAGCTTTCATTTTACATGCGGATGGATATAGGCGACCATCTGAACCGCATGTAGGGCGAGCTACTCGCCAACACGATTCACGACAATTGCGGGTCGACTGGCAATGTTTTCGGTTTGTGCGTACAACACCTTGGCCGCATGTTAAAATTTTCATTTGGCACGTTGAATTGTATACATTGCCGTCTGAAGCGCACACTGGACCATCTTGAGGTGCACTATTACAGTCGACCGGACATGATTCACGAATGGCACTTGTGTTCGCACATGGGCCTACATGCGCCATTGTCACTGCAGTGAGACCAACGCGACACGCTTGTACTCGTAACATACAACGGTTTAGAAATGTGCGACCATCCGTACCACAAACAGGATCTTTCTCGGTCGGACATCTGTGGTTACATGAAGAGCCTTGGGAACGTTCGCAGCCAGTTGGTGACTCCTAGAAATTAAAATAAATATTATAATATTATATGCGGAATTCGATAAATACTTAACCATGACGTATTACTCTTACTTTAACATTGTTGTTCGAAAATTTCGAACAAGTTTTCTTCTTCATTTCGCACAGATTTGCGTAAATGACATCGTCTGTGCCACACACTGGTTCTCTTGGTGGTCCTCCTGTTGTGGCTGGACATGACCGTGGGCAGTTATTTGATATAGCTCGATCCTCTCGCTGTGTTGGTCCAAAATATTTTTCGGCTGCCTCACTTGATGTGATATTATCATTGCCATCGAATTCCATTGGTACCAAAACTGTAAAAATTCAACAAAAAAATTTTGTCTTAGTTTTAACTGGGTAATCAATTTGCAAAAATCTTTAGGTCGTGATTTATCCACTTCCGCAATTTTCTCATACTCTACAAATTAAATTTATATAAGACAGATAAATTAACGGTTTCTACATCTTCCTTAGTTGTTCGTATATTTGTTATAGATTGTAAGATTTGCGTTTTTATATACAGGTCATTCGGCTAAGAAGAAATGTTTGATGAATTTTTTGTATTGTTCGATTGAATTTTAAATATGAAACGAATCCATTAAATCGGCATTAAAATGTTTTCTGTTAACCCATTGCTAGGCAAACGAAAATATTTACAGCAATAAATAAGCTCTCGATTATTATAAGAAATTATATTTGTATATTATTTTTGGAAAACGGTCAGAATAAATTTGCATATTTAGATTTGGAATGCGCGCGTTGATATGGTAAACCGATGATTATATTACAGATGTAATTGTGTGTGATCGCAAAAAAAAAAAATATCACAAAACACGACGGGTCAGTGGTCATAAATTATTTTAAAAATTATCCGGTATTGTTTTGACGAAGATATGCAAACATAATGAGAGAAACCATGGTTAAATCAAAATTTTGGTTTCTAAATTATTCGATTAGCAACTTTCATTCTAAATTTTATGCGACTCGTTTAGATCGGTTCGCAGTTATCGCAAACCATATACATGTTATGTGCAAGTTCCAGGAAAAAATTAATTCCCTCTTCTTTGAACTTAACAATCCAAAAACATACAGCTGCATCCAAAAAAAAACAAAATTCCAACAGCAACAACAATTTTTCACGATCTTAATTGAATATAAAATACTCGTATGTTAATTTTATAACTCAATTCGATCCGCTCGAAGGTGTTTCTTGAAGATTTGTTCTTTTTCAAAATCATTTGAATTGCAGACTTTATTTATCTGTATGTTGTACAGACAAAGGTATGTAGATACATATTTACATATTACAACATAAGTTGTGTAATCTTTGGCTGAATAATAAAGATGTTTTATAATGCAGCGTTTCTTCACCTTTTTATCTAACTGCGGTCAGCGAAACATGCAATTAAGAACTTTATCTTAATAGAATCAAGTACAATTTGTATATTTTGTATTAAAACTTTTGAAATATAAAGGAAGTAACTAATTAATGAATTTAAATTTTTAAAGTAGATTGATTTGAATATTATCTGATCATGTATAGTTCCTATAATTACAGATAACAGTTAATTAGCAGAATCTGTTGATTAAGACTAAAACATCATTTTAAATTCACTCAAACTTTCAAATTTAATTCCAATGCTTTCCAGTGCTTTGGTGGTGGATCCATATTTCCCCGCCGACTTAGTGGCAAACGCCTTCACATCGAACTCGACCTTAGTTGTCCCCGACCGAGTTACGCTTCCGAGAATGGTGTGTATTTTGGTTCCAAAATGGACCCAATCAACATCTCGGAAAAAATTATCTTCAAAAACCTAAAGACAATGGACGTAAATAAGTCCACCGGACCCGAGAAAATTCCAGTTTGAATATTGAATGAGTTTGTGACTTGGAATATTAACTAAAATTTGTCTACTTTTCTATAAGCGAGGTAAATACCCGAACGACTGAAAGAGTGCAATGGGCAATATGAATTGTGCCAAGTAGAGAATTTTAATTTCTAAACTGTTAAAATTGGTATTGGCCATACGACATAAATATCAAGGTGCAAAGCATTATGATTTATATAAGGGCCGTCGAGGTACAGCCCCGCGTAATGTGCGTAAAAACCTTTCGAGTAAAATTTTTCTTTATATACCATTTCTGCAGTAAACAATCGACCGTCTCTTCGCTTGATGTAGTTAAATCCACTTTGGTTTATTGATCGAATCCAAAGTGTTTTTATATGTTCTAAGAAGAATGTTTTATTGAGTCAGCAAGAGAAGTTCGTCTAGTCGTTCATAAATTTTGTCCTGATTCATTCCATTTATTTTAACCATCGTGATCGTGTTTTCAACAAAGAACATCCCACGCTCCTCTGACACGAATCGGGGAAAAACTTGAGTGGTACTTGCATTATTGCATGCCGTACTCACAAAGCCCGTAATTTAGTAAATGTACGTCAATTGTGTGTTGTACATAACATCTTGATTCTTGTGTCGTTAACAGTTTTATAGACAATACCGAAGAGGGTTGCTCCTGTTCCCTACAAACTAGGATACTGCAAAAATTTTCTTACTTGTTCGTTCCGTAGGTAATTTCGTTTCTGTTCTGATTCAGAATGAACGCTATTCCATAGTAGTTTCTTTGGAAAAGATAATTCTTACGCAGCACAGGATTACAGGTGGCTCAATTCATCAAAAGTCGTTTATAATCTCAATTTTACTTCTTAAATCGGAATTCTTGTTCGAATCAGCTAGTTTCAGTCAGAATGGTCATATTGCAGAAGTTCTAGCTATATTCCATGGCTTCCGATAAATTTTATTTTATAAAAAACCAAATCTATTTAAAAAATCGAATTTCGTCGTAATTAATTATGGGATAACCGGGTTCTTCTAGATGTAAAGGTCGATATTTACATATGCATCGTTTTTAGAGAGGCCTAAAAGGAAATTTTAAAGTTCTCTCCAGCAAAGTGCCCTACATTTTTAAAATAAATATTATTTGTACACCAAGTAGATGATGAACAAGATTTATGTCCCAATGAACACGTGGAAAACACGGGATTCTTAAATCTCTTATTTCCAAGGGGAGCTACACTTCAATTGAGAATAAATGTAATACATCTCTTACTAAGCTGAAGCACTCCCAGATTCATTTTTTTTTCGAATAAAAGGGCTGCTCAGGCGACCGGTTTTAAATTTAAAATCGATTCCAATCGTTTCCCTGCACTTATCTGTACTGTAATAATATAATTGATATTCTAAAGTATGAGATATCGGACTACACTTGGAAAAGTGTATTGTTAGAACATTCTTATTTTGATCAACAATATAAGTTTTTCTCAGCATTAGTTTCGGGCATCTCCAAATTATCTTAGTGGCTTCCACAAAGAGTAGGATTTTAAACGCACGGTTTTAATCTTTATTCTTATCTTTATAGATATTTTGAGGATAGTTGGAAGTAGATGATCGTCACAATTGCCAGCTAATCCTACATCATTAATTTCGACATACTTTACATCCTTTACATACATACACTACTTAGAGAGAGATTTAAACTGAAATTCCAATACAAACATTTCAAAAGCCAATTAATTGAACAGGTTAGCCGCTATCGTTAAATCACACCTATACACGGCAGTACCGCATGCATAATTAATCGTTTCAATTAAACAATTT
Source organism: Nephrotoma flavescens (assembly GCA_932526605.1). Classification (NCBI taxonomy): domain Eukaryota; kingdom Metazoa; phylum Arthropoda; class Insecta; order Diptera; family Tipulidae; genus Nephrotoma; species Nephrotoma flavescens. Next base: position 261,852,184 of record OW052222.1, on the reverse strand, counting down.
TAAAACAAAAAGGCCATTAGTATATGGAAAATACAAATTCCTAAAATATTCCACTATAAATCAACCAAATCTCTTAATCACGATTTGATCTTTTTCTTCGTTATATTATCGATCGAGAGATAATAATCAATTTAAAGTACTTTTCATTTGTTTTGTTTGTGTACAAGAAATTATTCTATCATGACGACGACTATTTATATTAGATACAACATTAAAACAGTAATACCATCATCATCATCGAAACAACAAGAAAAACAACTTAAGACGATTTAAGATGAATTAAAATTTTGTTATGCCGAATGCATTAAATAACAAAAAGTCTACATGTTAAAGTTTTTTGGCTGGCATTGCAATTCGTAGTTTGCATGTTAAAATGTTGTGTTGATTACATGTCTCTTGAATTTATTGAAAAGCGCGCGAAAATATGCGAAATTGATATTCTTAAGGTTCACACACGTACGAAGAGGTCAACATTTATGATATTTCCTAGTCATGTATTTTACGAATTTTTCTAATCTGCATTGGTCTGCTTTTGTACACGATCGTCATCCGCACAATAAAAATTATCTTAATGTTCTCTACCCATTTTGTATAATTTCTTATTCTACTGCTTCTTTATCTAACCATAAAATCGTCATATTTATGTCTAAAATATAGAATCGGAATATGTACATGGTAAGATATGTGCACAACCTACCAACTATTCCTCTCGAGTTTATTCCACACACAAAAAAAAAATCATTATTATTATTATTGTTTCGACTTAAGCGCGCATAAATCTTATTAAAAAAAATTAAATCATCCATCTCATAAATTTCTTCTCGATATAATGCATACGTACATACGTATATGCAACGTTTACTATTTCCTCATTATTAAGTGCAATTTTCTTTGTTTATTTGCATAAGAAAAAGTTATAAGTTTTAATTTTTTAAGACAACACACAGGCAGTGGAACACAGCAGAGAATATAATTTAATTCCTACACAAGTAATGTATGCATTGTAATGAGACAATGTTTAAGAATGCTACTTCTTAAGATTTGTTTTGTGATTGTATGCTCATTTAATGGTTTTGTGATGCACAATCAAACAATCGTCTCGAGAATATGCTTTACCGATAACGCCTAATAAATTGTCTCACGAAATTTAGTTTTAACAAATGTAACTCAAAGATATATTAATCAGTAGGATCAACTATGTACTCCGAATCGTGTCTTTTACATTTCAAGGTCATTGCAAGGTCAATGTTATTTTTTAAACATATATTGATATTTAGGCAATTGCATCCTATTCCTGTAAGCAGAGTACCGGCCCGATCTATTTTGTTTCGGAAATGGCTTTTAATTATGATATGTGTAGCCCTGTTAGCAAAGTGGGCATCGTTCTTGCTTTTTTACTCGTAACTTCGGAGTTCCATTCCCAGCGATGAAGAGAGAACAGTTATGACATGGTGTTTTAATGTGTATGTGTCATAAGTTAAATCTCACGTCATATTTGTCGGCTTTCCATTTATATAGATCGGTTTTCGGACGCTCCTTGGCTCTGGACAATAAATCTCAAAAATATCCCTTAATATTATTTTTAAATTCGGACCCCAAATTCATGATCAGCGATCCTAAAACCCGGTAGGTCAGGTTCTTCAATAATAATAGTAATAATTCCCTGCGGTTACTTACCTTTCCCTTACCACACGCCGAGAGTCACCATATGTATCATTATTATATTTTCAATTTAATCAGAAGGAATACAAATATAAGCCGTATTTTGTCGAGAATTAAAATATTAGATGTCAGGTTTCGGATTAGAGGTGTTTGTATCTGAATTTATCAAAACAAAGCATTTTCATCATAGTTGGCGTATTTATCAGTAGTAATAAATTTCGAGTTCGCTTGCATCTAAATCCAAAAAAATTGAAGGTTTATACAATTCGAATTGGAATCATAACTACTACTGATAAGTAAGCCAACTATGATGAAAATTTTTCCTTTGTTAAAATAAATTCAGATAGAAACACCTCTAATTCGAAACCTGACCTCTAATATTTTAATTCTCAACAAAATACGGCTATAGATATCATATGTTACTCCTAGAGCTAGAGGGTAGAAAATTGGAAACTGGGTCTGCTTAATATAAACAGATTAAATTTAGAAAATAAAAAAACCTTTAAAATAAAATGAAAATTGTTTCTAAAACTAAAAAAGATCGAAAAGTTAAAATGAAAAAATGCATTATATCGAAATATAAAGTGGAATGAAACACAAAAAATTATAAAGGTTTGATAGCCATTACATGAATCATCATTAAGAATTTTTTTAAGACCACTTACTAATATTATGAAATCAAATAGATCGTAGTATATTAGTCGCGCGCATCATCCTAGTAATAGGCTCGTTTTTATTATAATCCGTTCTGTGGCATGAAATCCCAGGCACCGCGCTTAGGACACAAGAGTTTACATTAAATTTTATTTTTCCGAGTAGGGTCTTAACCTCGTCACCACCAGATGACAGCCCCGGAGTACTCCTGATGTAGCGTTAACGATGTTGACGTGCATACTACGACGCTGCCAGTTGTGACAGCATCAACTTCATTTCTGACCTCCATGTTATTCAACGTGTTTGAAATAAACTGCATTAAATTGGTGGCTTTTGCCAAAGCCACGTTGATTTTCAGAAAACAATTATTTGCGATGAAAATAAAGTGAATCATATTCGCTTTCAAACAGTTTAGGAATACACAAAAGGTTTGTCTATAGTTAGTAATTTCAGATCTCTAATCTTTTTTATTAATGGGGACTAACAAAGAGGCCATCTTGTGAGTGGGTTTGCCAGAGTACTACTATACTATTATTTCAGGACGAGAGATGGCAGTCCATCGGGACCGAAAGAAAACTCTTCTTTCAGTCTGTCAATCTTGTTAACCACTTACCGCAGTATCGCGTCGGGCTAGTTAAGTTTTTTTTAAATAATCACGTAAAATTAGCAAACATGATTAGCTCTAATTTTCCCACTGCAAAAGTAAATTATAATTATTAAAAAGTCCTTGGCAAAGGTCTGAAGGCATGTTAAAGAAGGTGAGATAACTTGTGTACGCTGACTCCGATTTAGTCTTAAAGAATTTCTGGCATGATTTGTTTCTTAAATTCCGAAGAATTCGCAGTACCTTATTATACCATGAATGAAATTACGGATTGTTCGAAACAATCATAATCTGCAGATAAAAAATTAAATGTCAGAATTTGGCTGTAAGGGCGAATGTATATACATAGTAACAAAGAATAAAAACATTATTTTCTTTGCTATTGAATTTAACATATCGATATGTATGGTTAAAACATCACGTGTTTTAGACCGGAGTCCCCTTATATTTTGAAAGTAAAGGGACATGCATTTTTTGGAATTATATGAATATTGTTCATTTTAATGCTGTTATTGTTGTTGATGTTATTGTTTTCTATGTCATTGTTGTTTACTTTGTTAACGTTGTTGTTGTTCCTAAAGTCAACGAAATCTTTCACGAAAGTGAATTCTGGAGACATCAGTAAGCTAAACATGGCGTCGGGCCATATTGGTCATGATGTAATGCTGTTATTAGATTCCCATAAGGTTGCAATAAGTGAAAGTTCCTGCCCCAGAGTTGGGGAGTTAGATAGATTTTCAGTCGCAATTGGTTTATGAACTGACAGAGAGATCATAAGTCGCAAAACTTTCTAAAGGCAACCGTTTGGGGGTTTGTCTATGCACTTATTTGTGCAGACCTGCAGACAATACCCCCGTTGTTGGGTAATATCACATTTCCAAATCATTCTTGAAAATGCTTCAGTGGAAGGGCCTCGGTATAGTTTGGTTTATTTGCGGTAGGTGGCGCTATTAGAAATGTACGAAATATGGATACACAGTACAGTTTGCGTTTAGTTTCACAAAATGATGTATTTTCAATATACGAGTAGTAGACCATGATTTTTTATAGTGTATTAAGGCGTTTTGCTTTGGTAAAATTAAGCGGGTTTTACTTTAATATCTCAAAGCAACAGCTTTTGGCTTTATTTTTTCGATGCATTTTAATTTTCCTTTGTTGGTAATAAAACAATTATATGTTTAATTTTGACCGTGTGATAATTGATTATTATGTTGTTTTAAATATAAATACATTAAAAAAAATTTTAAAAATCAAAAAAAAATTTAAAAAATGACCGCCTTGCGGTGAACACCAAACTATAAAATAATTTTATTTTCTTAAAACTAAATTTTTTGGTTTACATTAAAGCGTCTTCGGTTTTATACAGTGCAATTGTTGTTGTATTGTAAGCTTAGCGGGCATTGCCAAAGCAAAACAGCTACAGCCTCCGTTTTCTTCCGACCTTTAAGTTGCATATTATATGCGATGCCACATTACAATTTCTACGAACGTTTTCTGAAAACGTTTTTTTTATTTACGAATAAATTATTGCCATATATTTTATTTAAATCAATGAGATAATATAACGTAAAGTAACTTTATTTATTAGCCAAAATAAAAAATTACAATTTTTGAATAATTTTAATTAAAAAATAGTCATTTTTCCATTTTGCCGTTCCTAGAAACGTTTTTTTTCATTCAGGAAAATTTTTCAATTAAAATTGTCCAATAATTGTAAATTTATTATTTTGGTTAATAAATAAAGTTATTTTACATTATATCTCATTGATTTAAATAATATATGTATATGCAATAATTTATTCTTAAATGAAAAAAACGTTTTCAGAAAACGTTCGTAAAAATTGTAATGTGGCATCGCCTTATGTCAAAATGTATAGAAAACCGAAAACATTGTCCGGTTCACCGGTTGTTCAGTTAAAGGCGAAACCGAACCGAAAGAGTTGACCAATTCTCAAAAACATTAATCGTTTATGGTTTTCGTTTTTTTTCTCAGTGTGTACAATACAATACAATTTTTAAATTTTCACTCATTATTAAATTAATTGATGTGATATTATAAATAATTGATTGAGTTCAAACAATATTGTGAGAACTAAAGAAATTCAACCTGTCAAATAACACTAAAACAACTCAAAACTTATTGAAAACGAAACTAAACCCGACGAAACGAATACTAGAAAACATCGAACAACTTCAAATTCAGAATTGCTCATCACACTCGCATTAGCGATCACAAATAAAGCATTAGCACAATTGGGTATGATATCACCCAACCGTCCAATGAACGACACGTTTAATTTAAAATTATACCTATAGCCTTGCCTAATGCAAACGGTTAACGACGAAAGAGGTGGAATGTATATTTTGGAGTCACGAGAACAACATTTTTGGTTCATTGCTTTTAGCAGTCATACGATCACAAAATAAAATAGTTTTGGCACGATGACGGTCGTACAGTACACTCTTCACTACAGCTGCCATTGATCATGCAGCTGACCGTAAACCCTACATGCAACTTCCCTAAGATATCTGGAATGGCAATAGCATTAAATATAATATTGTATTGCTGCTGATTAACTCTATATCATCAGATAAGTTTTCAAAACAAATGTTAGACATAGGAAATGGGAAAATGTCAATCGATAATTTAATAGGCTTCATAACACTGCCGCCCATTTCTTGTAATTTTACACAATCCAAAGAGGAACTGATTCAAATCGTGTTTTCAAACAGCACAACAACACAAAAATGTTGTTTGGTTGAGCGAAGGAGCCATATTGGCAGCAAAAAAAAAAAAAAAGATGTCAATGATCTAATTAGTGATATACAAGTCTGATATACAATGTCCACTGACAATGTTATGAATCAACGTACCAGATATGCAGTGAAAAAGCTAACGAACAAAGTGGTCGAAGTAACTATTTTGAAAAGAAAATACAAAGGCCAAGACGTTCTGATTGAATTCCAATTATTCCACCTGACATGCCATTTGATTTTAAATGACTTAATTCCTGTTTGTGTTGCTTTGCAATCACAATCAATAAGACACAACGCCAATCTTTGGAACTCTGCATTATAAATACAGAAAATATTATTTTCGCACGCGTAGCGTAGCATGACAGGCTTTAGCTATAAATTTATAAGAACTGTCATTTCTATCCCTTGCTGTGCTGCTTATAACACGACCTTTAGCTACATAATAGATCTTCCCATTGTCATAATTTAAGAGCAGTTTGCATCCCAATAACTCATTAATAATAATGGCCAAATCAATTTCCCGTTAGAAGGTTTACGCTCTATGAATTTTCAATAACTACATGCAGTGACATCTATTTAAATCGAGAGACAATACAACACAAAAGGCTGCAAACAACGCGGACCGGTTCCGCTAGTTGTTTAATAAAAACCATTTAAATTTGCTAATGACGAATAAATGTGTGCCTTATCTAGGGTTCGTCGTTTATTGACATCTTTTAACTTAAGGCGACAGAGACAACACTTTTGGATAATTGGAATTTAATATTTCCATCCACAAAGAAATTTTATTATGTATTCTTAAAACAATTTTAAAACCATTTCGCCTTGTCCAAAAATTACTCCAACAGCTAAAACGTTTTTGTTATTTATAAATGCATGAATGAATTTCTTCTTTATTCCGTATTCTTATAATTGTATCGTGAAGACGTATATCAAGTTCAATGCCTTCTGGTTCATAAAGATCAAGATATACCTAATTATTTATTTTTGGCATTAGTTGCTTTTATAATTTACGCATACATGCAAATTAAAAGTTGAGATCGCCATGGGATCACGTGCATCCAATTACAGGTACGTAAATGCTTTCGTTTTCATTTCCCGCTGTGTATTTTATAAGCTAATTACGAGTACGTTATATGTTGTACATGCAAATTATGTGCAAATGTAAATTGCAATATAATCTGTATTAATTAAATTTAATCTATAAATTATTCGCCGTTTTATTAATACTTATATACACTTCAGGTACTCAAGTATACTTTAAGATCTTCCGAGATTTTTTTTTGTTGCGATATTGTTTACAGAAGAAATTACATATCTTGCTGCAGCGTTATGCGCCACTAATTGAGCAATTATATACGAGTAAACCAGGTGTTTCTATATGTTTAGTTTGTTTATGGGAATATTCGTATGACAACATTCTGACACATTGTTTTATGTGTCGTTGATTAAATTGATAAAATACGTGCGAGTGAAAATGAAAAGTTCACATTAAAAATAATTTTGGTATGTAATGAGATGTAATCTTAAAATTTTAAGCACGAATTTCTTAAAATGTAATTAAATTAAAGACAACTAAACTGTAAGTACCTGAGATCTGTATACATGATTAGAGAAAGCGCGTGGTTATTACTCTGTGTCTTATACGCGCTCCTTTATAATTATATTGCCGCGATGTATATGTCTGCAGATTTAATTTGTATAGACAGTAAGTACCAAATTTGAATTAATAGTCAGACGTGAGATTGATTTATCACATTATACGAAAATTTTGTTATTATAAATCGCAACTACATCCGAAAATCAAACCAGGTTAATGTAATTCAAGCGGTCGGTCAATGATTTCAACATATACGCAATCAATAAAAATCGTAATTCAATAAAAGTAGAAAAAATTACATTGACATTACATCCACCGTCCCATTCCGATTCATCTTATTGTACCAAGATTTTTATTTACTTTTGTTGATTCAATTAAAACGGATTTGCATGTACCGTAGATTTGTATAGCTTTAAAGTTAGAAAGAATAGAAAAAATTGTCTATAATTGATTGGAATATGTGGATATACGAATCGTGTGTCGAGTCGATTGGAATGACTTGGCATAAATTGCAAATTGAAATTAAGATGATGTTTTTTTTCGTTTATGTTTCTTAACTTGTTGTAGATACCTCCTCGGCTGGATGCTGTAAATCAATTTTATTTACTTTTTTGTTGTTAAATTTTAAATTGATAGTAATTGAATTGTTTTGTGTATGAGTGCGCGCGGTGTACGCTTCTAAGATAACTGGTTAATGGTGTAATAGATATATGAACGCATTAAAATCTGTTTCTTTTATCCTTCTTGCTTCGAACGTCTTTGAATTTAATATTACAATAATATCTATATCTGTCTGTCTGTCTCTGCATCCACCTTCAGATGTATCAGTTTCCATAAACTAAAACATATGTGTTATGGAAAGGTAATTAATGAACCAATTATTTTAAAGCTATAAGAATATACTGTTGAAAATTGAGAAAATTTTATACTAAAACAGTCGGGATGCAAACCGCATAATCTTGAACTCAAACCATTTTATTTCTAATAAGATTTTAACATAGTCCAACTATAATATTTTCGTTTCTTTAGAAGTTACATACATAAAATTCACATTTTTTCCAGAGTTTTAAGAAATGTATCTGTACAAATTTATTGAAGATTTTCTATTTCTACATGCAAATAAGTTAGTGAGTTAAAATAATATCAATACATCTAGTATCTAGAAGACCAGAATTCATAGGAACCGGAATTCGGGCTGCGTTAGCATTAAATGCTTTTAGTAAGGTCACTCAATGACCTACTTCAAGTACTACCCAAACTTGAATCACGATCTCCAAGAATGGTTTCCAGTTTCGTCATCCTATTGTTCCGCATCGTTGCACTGCGTAGTTTAGTTCTTTCCCTGGGAAAAGATATAGTGATTGTTCAATTATTGGATCAAATAAATCTGATAATGTCACACTCTCCAAGAAGACGTTTAAAATCGAACTTCATTCGAGTTCGATATTCGTTGGCCGCAACCTTAAACGGTTCATAAATGGATTGAATGACCTTCCTTTCAAACGTAGATAATATTCTACAATCGGTAGTGGGCAAGATATAACTTTCGCTTCCAAATGTTAGCATAGGCCTTATGTAAGTGCTTTGTAAAGTGCGAGCTTACACGGCTGCGAAAGATATTTCAATCACAACAACCTTAACTATGAGTAGAAAACTCGATGACCCACTGGTATGCTTTAATATCTGCCTGGATATCGTTTGATGATGTTCTAACTTACTCAGCTTTTTCTTACCACGAACGTATCGAGCGCCAGATTAAACAGCACCGGCGCGAGTGCATCTACCTGTGGCACACTTGATGTTATCTCGAAGGTGCCAGCCACAGTCCCTTCCACTATACGATTCTGCACAACGAGCCAGATGTTGTTTGCTTACAGAGAGAAAGAAGATTCTCTGTAACTCCGAGATATATGAGCATGGCCCAAAGGTTTTCGATTTTCATCCTGTCATGCACCTTTGTTGAAAATTTATACAGAGCTGGTGAATGATTATGTTGTACTCCCAACAGTTTTCCCGGATCATCCTCAAAGTGAAACTCTAGCCATTGAGTGGTTGATCGGTTGTGGTGAAAATGACAATGATAGTCGCCTATGATATGTTTGGTAAGGGGAGGGAGGGGGGGGGGGTTGCGCTTCGGCCAAGTACAACAGGTAGCCAGCTCTTTGTAGGCGATGTTTTACAGAGATATGACATCGTAATTTTTACATTTACAAACGATCGCTTTTTATATGCAGCGGATATATATAAGTGTGGTCTGTCAGTCCTCAGGAAGGTCCCCTTGGTCCCAGGTCGCAACGATAATTTTATATAAATTAGATATAAGCCTAGCTCCTCAGTGTTTTAATAATTTTACGGGGACTCCGTCAAGACCGCGAGTCATTCCATTTTCTAATCTATTAATAATTTCCGGCATAGGCAAAACAGTCTCTAGAGTTTCCGTTTTCCGATTTCAAGCTGATGTTTGCGATACAGGTCCTTATATATTCGTACTTCTTTTTCTGGAGTTAGTGTTCCGACTATTTCGAGCAAAACATTTTTCACTTTAGTTTATTTGTGACGATTTGACGGCACTGATAGTCGAACTACATCGGTGGTCTCATTTCATCAGTATTTTCTGCAGCGTTAATTATGGCTGGCTGGATAGCTAGCACCTGTTCCTGATTGTTTGGTGGACTTTCGTACCTTTCATTGTGCCAGTTTAGATGTTCAGTGATAGTCGATTGGTAACTTTGCAGAGAATCTTCATTTTTTAGTGCATCGATATTACCGATGTTTCAGCGCACAGTTTTTTTGCTTGTCTGTAAAATGTTTTTGATAATTTGCACTTATATTTGAACAGAACAAGAATATGATCACTGCCCATGTCGGCGTCTCTATAAGATTTAAACTCTTAACTTAAAGTAGAATTTTTCCTGAATCATCGGTGATTCAGGTTTGGCTAGTTCATGAAGTCGGTCATTAAGTCAGCTTACTTAACTGGTGGGGATGGTTTCGATGATTTTGGTTAGGGATTTATTTATGTAACGAAACTAGTACAAGAGGACAATTGAAATTGTCCAACAAGCGCTCGCCAAAATAGGAAAAATGCAATAGACGGACGGACGGAGGTGTAAAACCTCTGAAACAACTAAGGTGCTAATACAACAAATTAGTCCAATAGGCAAAAAATGAATAGAATCTTAAGCAAATCAAAAAATTACATAAACTAGTTTTGAAATAACACTCATTTTATTATAGATAAAAGTAATATATATATATTAAAGTTAGTCAGTTGGCCTAGAATAATAATTGAAAATTTAAAAAAATAGTAGACAGCCGCATCTGTGTGACCTCTAGTTTTAGAAAAAGTTGAACATCTCGAAAACTACTTGTGACCTTTTTAGAGTAGTATCTTGATTTTGAGCTCTCTGGTATGTATAGTTTTTGCTGTGATAGTGCCAACAGACAGACGGCCTAAGTCTTTGTATAAGCTTGCTCGGAAAATGTGGGGATAGTGATAATGGCTATGGTGCCAGGGTGACGGAGAAAATCGAACACGGATTGGAACATATGGATGATGTCGGGAAGTATGACTAAAGAAAAATAAAAAACTAGTTGAAGGTGTGGCAATATTATTGGATGATGCCGAGCAGCAATTGTAGCAGCTAGCAGCTACATTTAGACCGAACAGAGACAAGAGTATTCAAAATACTCTTGCTCCTCCTTCCGCATTCAACCATTTCTTCCACAAAGCAGCCTGAAACAATAAGTAATTTGTTGTCAATCAAAACGGTTATGAACTATTTTTTTGTACTAGCAAAGATGTAATTGATCAAAATAATAAAATATTACAAATACTGAACGAAATTCTCGAATTTTTCAGCAGAATTTCCTGCTTTGCTATATTGATAATAAATATTATATTCTGTTTGAATCAATAAAAACTCTTTGAAAATTGTATTTATCCTAGAACTTCATCTATCTTTTTCAACAAACATTCGAGTCTTTAAGTTAATTGAGATAAATTTCAAATCGTTTGCCAACTCTTTCTAATATAATATTATTATCTCACTCAATTTTGCATTATAACTGTGTAACGGAAGTCGCACAGAAAATATTTAAAATTCCAATTGGAATATTAAATTTGAGTGATACTTTTATTATTTGTTTCATAGATAGAGCACTTCACCGATGTGAATTTTCAGGAAAAAGTCTAAATTACATAATATGTGTTGTTAGTAACACTCAATATTAAATTCTTATTGGAATAATTTAAGGGAGTTTTATTACGCTTTTAAGTTAAGCACAGAATGTACATATTTCAAAATTGTATTTTTGTTTAATGAAATAAGTAACGCATAAATAAATAATACAAACTAAAATCAAATGTGAATTAGTTAACAAATAAATAAAAATTAAAGCTTTAAATAATCATTAAAATAAATATTTGTTGAAATTTACCGCCCATAACAATTCACTTCCAGAGATTAGGGCAAGATACCACTATAAATGTCGAATTGGCAAATCTTAAAAAAAAAATTCTAGTATTTGGTTTTGCAGAGCAGAGAATCCTTGTTACCTAACCAACAAAGTTGGATTTTGTACATCAACTATATAGTATAAAATACTTAAGATTTACCGTGGGAAATTGCTATTGACAAGGTTACATTTTCTCCGCTCGGAAAAATGTAGTGCCGGAAAATGTTCTCTCGTAAAATTGCAATAAACAATTTTTATAATCTTGCTGTCAAAGCTTTAATTTTAATTTAATTGTTTTTATTTAAATATTCTTTTATTGTCTTTCGTATTTATAAATGTTTTAAATTTTCCTATATAAATGGTGAAATGACTTAATAAAATTATAATTTTTGGTAAAATTTTTCTTAATTCACATTTATAAACAAAAGAAAAAATTCAATATGGCGGCTATTGAAATCCATTTGAATCCAATAATAATACTATTTCCGCCATATTTTCCAATTGGAACCTTAGATGTATATGTTATTTTTTTGTTAGAAACTTCATGTGCTCAAAACTTCTCATTTCCTTTTGACATATACAGTGTTTCCATGGCAGAGTTAATCGGGATTATCTCGGATTATCTCATCATGGACACGAGTCGGATTTAGAGTTTTCGTTAAATTTCTTAATCCTCCTTAACTCAACGAACGTGGTTGGGTTAAATAAGATTCTATCTGCCAAAAAAAATATAGTATTTAGAAAATATAGTATTATTATAAAATACAGTAATATTATAAAAAAATATAGTTAACATAAACACGGGTTAGTAATCAAAATATTCACGAAACAGATAAAAATATAAAGACTGACAAAAAACATAACACCACCTGAACTGTCAAAACAAATTGAGCATTTTATAATTTTCCCATGGAAACGTTAGGGATTAGCGTCGGCCATGTTACTCGACGAAACTCAATGAAACTCTTTTCTCGGTTTATCCATGTCCATGGAAACGTAGTAATAAATACGTCTTATTGGAGTGTGCACCTTTAATACTTTTTTCAAATGTTGTAAGGTTTTTTGTCAATTTGTTTTCGTCATAAACTTTACATCAGTACGTAACAGTAGTTAGTGATTTTTATGTGCCGAGTATTAATAAATTAAGTTAATCTTAAACATTTCGCTAAGTTGTTGGTTTTTGAACAAACGGCTTTAGTGACTTGCATGCGTACAATTATTTAGACCATAAATTTCCACTCAAACAAGAAGAATATAAAGTACATATATTCAATTACTTCAAAATTATAGTAGGGAATATGTTTATTTTTTAAAACATAATTTATATAAACATAAATTGCTTGTATTCATAATTACTCTTGGCCACACATTCTGTCGGCGACCATATTTTTCATGTAATACCGACACAGGGTTAAAATGACAATATAATTAATTGAATTTTTTTTATAATTTCCATTCTTCTGGTTTTTCTTATTTTTCCCTCGCGGAGTTCGTAATAAAGAAAATAATCAAAGAAATGATAATGAATGGTATACGAGTATTTAAAAATATAAAATACAAAATAAGAATTCGAAAGAATTGCAACCAAGTTGAACATAAACTTGATGGTGATTATTATATCATGGTATCATTGTGTGTCAATAGGACTTTGTGAAAAGTAGAATTTTCAACAACCAATTGATAGGCATTTTATAATTGATGGTTTGCAATTGTTAAAATTGCAATTGATATTTTTTACCGTTTCGTTTCGTTAATATTATCTGTGCTGAGGGTAATGCACTCATTTATATGGTTGTAATAACTAAATGGTATGTGGTAATAAATCTTAATTTTTTAATGTAAACCGGCAATTAAAAATCTAAGCTCCATCGTTGAACTTGACCTTTTCGGCGGAATAAAAAATAATTCTTTATGTTGTTGTCATTTCCTTTCATTTTTCTTTTATATATATATATATATATATATATATATATATATATATATATATATATATATATATATAATATATATATAACTTGTGATCTTAATGTATCCCGCTTATATTTATCAATTTTTTAGTGGAGAATCGCGTATATAACTCGAAATATAAAGCGTATATTATTTACTTTACATTTTAAATTAAATTTAAATAGAAAATATTCTTCAAAGAAAACGATATTAATAAATTTTTATAATAACAAATTTTAATTGTTGAATATTCTTCTTTATACGTACGAAATGGTAAAGGTTTTGTTTGTTGTATAAGACGTTAACGAGCCGCTCACTATTTAGCGATACTATCATCATTTATAACAAGGACGTCTCCCATAATACTATAAATATGTACATACTTTTATGTTACAAATCCGGAAAAGCAAGTGTTATTTGTAAACACTTCATCTTCTCATATATACTTGGATATGTAGGTAGGTATCGTACTCCCCAATTACCTGTAAATAAATAAAACAAATTATTAATTAACTATTACATGTTTACATTGGCGACTAATTGGATTTAATTAGGTTTAGGTCGTTAAACTTCTTGTTTGCGTACACATGATAATGGAGCACACGGGAAATGAATGCTTTCTCTCGACGTGAGATATCGATAAATAATAAATTTGGATTATGCTGCTGCAAGAGAAAGGAATGCAAAGCCGCAGTATTGATTGCAAGACATTCACTTTGTACTTTATGTGCATGATATATGATAAGCAATTTTGGCATTGATGAAATGTATTTTGCGGTGAAAAGGTGACTGTTAAATTAATCTTGATATGTTTAACAGATACTTAAAAAATTTATTGTTTTGGTGAAAGTAGTAAATTTAGTTCTTTAGCAAATTATAAAATATATTTAGCTCGTAAGAGAATTTTAAGTTTTCGAAGTCTATAGTGATGTATGAAGGTTAAAATGGTATCTTATCTATGCGGTGATAGATGAATCCACTCAATTGGTTGGAACGTTACCTCCTCATCTTTCTCTATTTTTGTCAATCGGAATCTGATGTTCATTTAGTTTTTTAAAGCATACATGAATTCAAATAATTTTGGGGGTAATGGGCGTCGGTTTAGAAGGTCAATAAAAACCAACCCAAATGTTAACCTCACCTGCACCTGTTGCTCCTTGCTAATTAACCAACGAGGCTCTAGCGATTGAGAAACAGCGGGATAACCGAACACCGAGAACCTATCAAATGATGTTCTCTCCACTGACCTACTGCTAATTTTACTGGTTAGGATGGTAGCTGCTCCAATAATCAGTCCTTAAAGCAATGAATTTACAACAAAAAGGTATTACTCCAGGTGATACGCCTACTGCTCAGTTGGATAATCCACTCTGTAGTGAGGCCGGCTCAATGGATCCTAGAATGAGCCAACCATTGCAATGCCCATTCGATCGAAGTGCAAAAATATCTAGATCACCTAGGAAAACACAGTTCGTGACTCAGCAGCAAATCGAAAATGTTGAACTACGCAGTAGACTGAATGAAATAGAAAAAGTGGCATCACAACTTAGCAATGAAATCGCTAATTCAATTGATTGCATTCAATCAGCGAACGTACAGTGCTTGAAATAGTATACACCCTTCAATTCATGTAGTAAATGAATTTGGTTAGAATATTCAAACAATTTGTTAAAATTCGAGGTATTGTGGTACTTGAGATATTCAAAATTGTACTCTAGTTGGTGGATTTGTAATTGTACCAAAAAATTAACGCATTATGCCACCGTGTATCTATACACGACTAAAATAGTTAATGTCTGTGGTGATAAATGTCAAAATGAAATCACTTTTTTCAATTTTATATTTTATTCACCACTCGCATGGTGAAACTCTTATCAAAGCAGCTTTGTTATAAAAGCAGCTTTGTTATCTATAGTATTCATCATCATCATGGATCATCAAGATGCTTGGAAATTACTGCTTTTAAAGTTTTCTGTCCCCAAAGTCGCTCTATTACTTTTGCTATTAGGTCGAACATACATTTCAGATGAGCAATACCTGATTTTCATACTCCTAAAATAACTTTCGCTCCTCGTAAATTTGTGCATAGAAAAAAAGTTTTCAACGGGATACTCTTCTCGCAATCATGAAGTTTCTTAAATTTACGTAAGGAATTTCGCTCAAAGCGACAAAATTTTTAGAAGCTAGGAAAATTCGGAAAGTTAAACAGGTCGCTTAAGAATTGAGAACTAGAAGTAGAAAAGCTATTGGTATTGTTCATGTGACCTCGTTCAGTTAAAACAAACATAGGTTTAGTCCAGCCTCTTGAGGCACTCAGGGTGAACGAACGTCTACAGGGTCAGATGAGTAGATCCGAATGTATCATGGTGATTTGACCGAGTTGGTTAAATTCTATGTTCATGGCGGCAACCAAGTGGTCGCATGGAAGATTATAATTCCTTAATCTAACTTTGAGATCGTTTTTCATGAAACGCAACCGTCACACCTGTAGCACATCTGCTGTATTAATCACAATAATGGTTTTGTGAGAAATAAAGACGAACGGTTCTGGAAATCCCGCATGTAAAATGCATCAATTTAATTGCAATCATTTGTTCGATCCCTTTATACCTCAAATCACGATTTCTCTGGAACTGCGGCATTTTACTATTCAAGCGAACAATTTCTCTGATTAAAGTTCTATAAAATCCAAACCCACGTATAACGGCAAACCACATCAATTTTATAGCTTTGTTAATCAACTTTCGATTTTGTTTTCTTTATTTTCTCAAAAACTATAAAATAATCAAGTAATACAAATAAACCAGCAATATTTTGAACCACCGGTCATTATTCATCAACAGTCCGTATGAAATAAAATTCCAGTTCTTGTTATTTATTAATGTATATACGAGTATTTATAAAATGCACGTGTAATTAAAAGTGAAATTATACGGCGCATTCAAGCAAGACTCGAATGAAATAATAAATCGTCTTAAGATGAATAAATTAAGTTCCGGTACGTTTCTACTCATTTCGATTTTATCTAGATAATCGCGCGTGTTTAATAAAAATTCACTCTTAATTTTTTGGTTATCGCTTGCTGTGTAGTGTGTAGTTTAGTTTACCACACACACCTTGATTCTCAAAAGCATTCTTTAAAGATTTCAACAAATCTTGAACATAAAATTTGATATACGGTTTGCCGCAAACTAAATTGTCTTGAAACAACAAAGCTATTAAATCGATGGATTCTTATATACACGAGTAATACGTACACAGACGGAAGTATATGGGATGGATGCGGATAATGAACTAACCACACAGAATGTTTTTTTAAAGCATTAAAATGTTTTGCAATTAAAAATAAAAATTATTTTTGCATCAATGTTCTTCATAACATAAAATGGTTTTTGTTGATGTTCGTGATGTTACTATATATAGTGGTTATGTTATGTATTACATTAGATTATGCTCTGTATACTGAATGTTAATTTATTTTCTCACAACATGAGACATACGGGCTCTGTTATCAACGTATTTTGAAAAAAATAACTAATATGGCATAGCTTCAATCGGGCATTCATACGGCCCAGACAATTTCAAAAAATTATTGCCACTGAGAAAAAAAAAAATGTAAATTTGTTAACAAACCATTTTAATTCAAAAACTTTCAAATATGAAAACGCGCTATTAGCGATTCTTATTAAATTATGTATAAAAATAGTAATGCATGGTAAAATAAATCGTAGTTAATTCAACAGTTTTTGTTGTTAAATCATAAGAATTACAATGTTAGTTTATTAGTTTGTATAGTAAATTCATTGATGAGCCGTTGTTAATTCAACAATTTATATATTTAAATCATAAATGAAACGTTGTTAATCTATCAGCGGGCATAGTAAATTCATCGATGTTTCTTTGTTAACTCTACAATTTGTAGAACAAAAATGTTACAAAATTGTCACTTGGGGTGGGTGGTCTATTATAGGAGTTTATGTTTCTCTTTCTATATTAATGCGTCATCATTTTATGCTTGCTGTAAATTACAACCTGTAATAATTAATATTCGGAATTTATTTTCTCCGCCTGCGTGAACACCCAAAGTTTGGTTTTTCACTATCATCTCAACTCAAACTTTAATTAACATTTCTTATAAAATATTTGGTAATCGCATAATTACTGCAGCTATGAAGCTACAACCTACAACGTAAAAGGTGGATATTTAGTGTTTACATACAAATTAATCACTCATTAAGATAGCGAATTTTTCATAAATAAACCAAAAATTATTATCAGTCAAAAATCACAGAATAAGCATAGTAAATTCATCGATGCTCCATTGTTAACTCTACAATTTGTATAGTTAGGAGTTCAACAATTTTAAATTTAATTTAACACTATTTTTTTTTTTTGTTTAACACCGTTTCATGATAAATTCATCAACAAACGTGATTGATTTTTTGAACCAGAAACAATATTGAATTAATAATTTTCGCCTATAATTTTACTACTCAACATTTTTCTCAGTGTAACAATTAATTTGTTTGTTTCAAATTTTTTGCAATTTATTTTGGGGTCAAAGCATTCCATTACGCGGTCCACGTCCTACGTTACACCGTAGCCAAAATCAACGTCAGACTCTCATAGACCACATGCGAGTTGCATATTTCTATGCTTGTGACTTTACCAGGGGTCATAATTGTGTGCTTTGGGATTCGGCCCCGCTAGTACCTCCCGCGTAATTATGATTGCCCGTCCGAAGTAAATATTGATGAACAAATATTTTATTAGTGTTCGAGTGGACGATGGGTAGCAACAATGATACACTCATCAGATGAATTCAGAAAAGCAATTTTCTGAGTTAAGTACTTTTCTTGCAGCGAGTCAGGATAAAGTCATAAACATACTAAATGGAAATTATGGCTTTTACTGCCAAACAACTTACAACTGTTCTACCACTACCCACAGAAGCTATAAATTTTAACATGACGTAATCTTTAAGTCTCTTAGTTTTACAAATTATCGACCAATCTCAGTACTACCTGTTTTTGGTAAGATATTGGAACATGTGATCTATAATCGTATCATGCCACTCATCATATCAAATTCAATAACACCACGGAATAACTACAGGTTCGTCGAAGGTAGGAAAAATTGATTATTTTGATTGTTTTAATATCAAATAATTAATTAGTGATTCATAACCATATACAATAAAGTTTTGACAGTTATTTTAACGGAAAAACTAAAAAAACTAAAACAGGTGACAAGTAATTTGCTTTTTCGCATTATCAGCACTATGAACAATATTGGTTATTGATCCGTTTTATTTTTTTATGATTTTTTATTTATTTGAATTTTCAGATATCAAATCATAAAAAAAATAAATTAAAACGGGTTAATAACCAATATTGTTCATAATGCTGATAATGCGAAAAAGCAAATCACTTATCAACATTAAAAATTAAATCAAGTGACTTCATTTTAATTGTAAGCATTCAAGTTTAGTTTTTAATGATAAATATAAGGAAATACATACATTTCTTGGTCTAACCAATGACTGTTCTGGTTATATATTTACTTTGTTTCGAATAGGCGTTTCAGCCGCTCAACAATCGTCATGAAATTTTGACCATGTTTAAGTTGCATTCCAGAAGTTGGATCCCGGTACAAATTTTTTCTAAAATTTCAATTAATTTTAAATATTTTTACAGAAACATGTAAGGAAAGGGGTTTTATGAAATTAGTCACGTGCTCGAATGCGAGGGGTTGGACCCCTGGATTCAGGGGACCCTCCTTTTAAGTTTTCAAACCATTGATCCAACCGGATGCAGCCGCTCAACCGATGTTAATGAAATTTTTACTATGTATAAGTTACAAGCCCAGATTCCAAAACAAAACTTTTATATTTTACAAGGGGTTAGACTTCGGGCCCCAAAGACCGGTACACATTTTTTCAAAAATATTTTTGAATTTTTCACGAGAATGAGTTTAGGAAAGGGGTTATATGAAATTAGTGACATGTTCCGTTGGGTTTGTCCCCTGGATCAAGAGAACCCTCCTTATAAGTTACCACACCATTCATTCATTCGAATTCAGCCGCTCAACCAATCGTCATAAAATTTTTACTAACTAAAAAAAACTGAAAAACTGATTTTACTTAAAAATAATCCTACTGAACAAGTCCATATTGAACGGTTCACACGTCGTTTGATATGGCAGACCGTAAGGAGTTACTTCACGTGATTGAATTTTGGTGCAATCTCCGTGATGTCTTGTTAATGGTCTAAAAGGAATTTATTTAAAATGATGGGAATTTTACTTAAAAAATTGTATTGAACAAGTTTACATTGGAATGAAACTTGCTTCGTTCGATAGGTCAGAGCCTATATTATGACATTTTGGGGCAAATTGCAATTTCTGTGATGTCTTGTTATTGGCCTTATATGCGATTCATGCCAAAAAACGAGCCAATGAGGGTTCTCCTTTGAAAAGTCGTACTAAGCTAGGGTATATGGAAATGATTCACACACCGCTTAATAGCTCTTAGGAACGACTTCTATATGATTGATTTTTGGTGCAATCTGAGATGTCTTGTCTTTATTTGCCTGGATGGGATGCACTCAAAATCAAAAAGCTGGTATTAGTTTAACTTAAAATAATTTCCTTCAGCATGATGAGAGTTTTACTCAACAAAAACATCTATTTTCTACGTCATGTGATGCTATTAGAATGATTAATTTATTTAATAATTGGTTTTTGTGAAATTTTATTCTATTTTAAATTTCATAAAATTTAATTTTTCTCTCAAAATTCTTATAAGAAATATTTTAACAGTATACGATTTCCAATACATGCTGATTTTTGTTCATTGTTAAAAACGACACGCTAATTATCTCCATAGACATGTTGATGGTTTTGTAACAGAGTTTTCTGTCAAAATTTCTTCGAGATAACATTTTTCGGTGATTTTCACTTCATTTCCTATAAGTTTTAAAAGGAGTTTTGCTGTAAAGCCCCAAACCATAATAGATAAAGCACATTGTTAATGTGAATATGTTTTTAGACTCCTGATGGTTGGTATTTTTACCGACCAAACCGATCATTCTGTGAATTATCCGTCTGTTTCATCTGAAGTGATTTCTTATCAATAGAGTGCATCACTCGTGCACGTCAAGAATTGAAAATGCTCTTTCACAACATTTTTATTAAAAGCTGATGAAGCTTGGTGACTTTTATGTTAACAAAAAATATTTTTTTTTAATTTTCGACGCAGATGACTGAAATTTTTTAAAGTTGTTCACTATTTATCTTGTTCTCCCTTATCAATTTGTAGTTTTAAGCAGTAGGCGTCCACTGCTTTTATAGCCATTAAAAGAAGGAGTATCTGTGCACCAAGTTATAGGTTCATAAAGAATATCTCCCCTGATTCGCAGATGCTGCAGCGAAGCGAATGTTTTTCTTTTTCGTCCAATTAAAAAAAATGTAATACTCAATTGACGATAATGTTTCGACATGACTATAACGTAAAGCAAAACTGTGTGGTTTGAAATTTGTATTCGAATCGAGATTTTTGTTTACCATGTAGATTACGTATGCATCAGTTTGGGTAAAGTATAACTACTAAACATTTCCCACAAAAAAAAATATCTTTTATAAATTCTACATTAAAATATTTCAAAATGAAATTGGGGTCAATTTAACCAGTGGGCAATGTAATTTGTAATATTGCACAAAGTGAAGGTTAAAAAATATTTGAACTTTCGACACCGGTGTCATTATCAAAAACTATGTTTGTAAATTAACAAAATAAATAATATAATATGTAAATTTAAAATTATAAATTTATTGTACAACAGACTATAAATTCAAAAACGAGGTAGGAAATGGCTCTATAGATGAACTCTACATAAGACTTTCTTGATATAAAAGTTATTGCTCTTCATTTACATAGCTTCTGATAATGACACCGAATGGGTGTCGAAAGCTAAAGTAAAATTAAATATTTTTGAAAATACGAAATAACCAAAATAAATTATAAGAGGACTGTCTGAAAAGTTTCCGACCTCAACAGATTATGGCAATTCTCGTTAACAAAATGGGGGGAGAGTGTTTGCGCATGCGTTAAAGGCACTCACCGAAATATTAGCAATTTTGGTCGCGCAGTTATTATTTAACAATCAAACGATTGTTAAACAGCAACTGCGCGTCTAAAATGGTGGGTGAGATGTGAGTGTTTTTGTGAAAATGAAAAAAATCGAGTATCGAGCTGCTATTGAATATTTATTTTTGAAACGCAGTACGCCTAGGTAAATAAATGACGAGTTGGATGCTGTGTATGGGCACCATCACTTACCATCGTGAAATTTTTTGCAGCGGAATTTAAATGTGGCCTTGGGTTCGTTACCGAACGAACGTTCGAGACAACCAGAAACTGCAACCACTGACGATAACGTCGCTCAAGTTCGCAACAAATGGTATACAACCGCCGGATTATAGTTAGAGAGATAGAAGAGGCTATGAATATGTCCAAAGAAAGTGTTTGTCACATATTGAATGAAAGTTTAGACATGAGAAAACAGTGCGCGCGTTGGGTGTCGCGTTTCTCACTTTGGGCCAGAAACATGTTCAAAAGAACATTTCCAACACTCTGCTGGCGCAGTAAACTCATTACTCATTCACCTTCCTAAACAACTATTTTGCAGAGAAAGACGTCAAGTACTATTTGGATTGGTTGAAGATATGGGATAATCAGTGGCAGAAATGTATATACTTTCAATGATACTATATGTACAGAAATAAAAATAAATTTGGAGAAAAATTACCTTGCATCTTTGTTTGGTCGGAAACTTTTCAGACAACCCACGTAACATACAAATATTTAAGAAGCTAATAGGATCAAAATTTAGATGAACTGTGACAAATTCTTTAGAAAATCGGAGAAGCGCGGTTCAAATCTTTCTAAAAACTCGTAATGTTTACATAATAAAAACCCCAAGGAGATAAACAATTAATACGAATGCCAACATGCATGCTGCATGTTAATGAATGCACCTTTAAGCAAAACAAGAACATCTCAGACGTGAAATTTCGATTGCCGCCATTTAAATTATATCATGCACAGTTTGCAAGACATAACCATATGTATATGATCCATTTTTTTGAGTTCGCCAAAGAACGGATTAAGATTATAACTGAGTCAGGTAGAAAGAAAATATCAAAAACAAATCATAAACTTAATTTAAAGCATAAAGAAAAATTTAAAAGCACTAAATTGGCTTAGAAATGAATATAAATAAAAATAAATTGAACCGATTTTCCAAGAAACAGAACAAAATGCATTTTAATTACATTCCTGGCAGGGGCAATAAAACCACTTGAGAATAATAAAATACGACCAAGAGTAATCTCAACAAATTATCACTATTTCTTACGTGTGGTGTGTGTGTATACTTTCTCGTCTAAATAGTTCCCATCTTATATCTAGATCTCGAACTCTAATTATCATCAATTAGACATTCTATTTTTTTTCTAATGCCATTAATTAGACGTGTATCATTTTTATAATGTGAGCCTCGAATATGGCAGTCGCATGCGTTCATCCACCCAAAATATCGATTTGCACACAAATGGTTTATAGTTTCTAAAGAATTTTATAGATTACCATAAATTTATTGTTTTATTGCTGATTGATTGAGTGCGATATGCAAATTAACAGCGATACAAAAACAAATGAACAATATTTTTAACGCCTCACTTACGATGATCGCGCGTGATCGCACACAAAATTCCATTCATAAACAGCATATCATGAGCATGATCATCATCATTAATCATAATTTGTATATTTCTATAACACTTGAGATTTAATTCATCAAAAAACTGTTTACAATAGAAAAATGTGAGATTGATATATTTTGAAGCGCAGAACAGCAACAACAACAAATCATTATGAGTAGATCCACCTGCTGTGTGTTTGTCTATATACATGTGTTAACCTTTCATTACATTCAACTTTTAGCTAGACATTCAAAATGTTTTGGTTAATTAATTGCGATTAACTTGTATCTACTTGAATCACGTGAATTTTTGTGTCAATCAAAGCGCGCGATCTACACAGAGATGATCATGACTTGTTAAAATAACAAAATACGCGAAAAAAAACTTCAAATACGTTTTGATTGATTCTCAACCCCACCTATATAAAAGTAGTTGACGAGAATTAATAATAACATCATGTTTATGATCAATTTATATATAATATTATGTATTATGAGTGGAGTGGAGTGCCTTCGGGGGGCAATAAATTTATCAACCAAATAATTTGTCTTCGGTGTTCTAATTTACTTCTTGTTTGGTTTTATTTGTTTCATTTTGAGGTGGTGCTGAATGCTAATTTGTATAAACTGGTGATATGATACTCTCTCTCTATATAGCAGAATCTAGATCCATAATAAGATTCTCGCGCGCTTAAATCAATTTTGTTTACTCCAATTGTTTTAACAGCAACGTGAAAGAGAAATTTTGTATGCAGATTTAGAATTTAGTCATGAACATTTTTGTTGAAGTGGAGCATGACATTTATCACTTATTGTTGTTGTTTTTGTTGATTTAAGCGCGCGGCGCGAGATGAGAATGGAGAATGTGTATTTACTGGTGTATCGCATATACACTACACAATGGATATACTTAAAAAACCATAAATGTGTCATGTTAAATAATGCTAATTTTAGTTTTTGTTGACTTTATGCTAATTATTTATAACAGATATTTTTTTTTGTTACAACAGAACTGCATGTTGTGGTCATATTGATCTATCTAACCATTTATAAATATTTTGATCGTCTTAAAATATTACAACTTAAATCAAGTGGGGCCAATGAATGACTATTCGTTAGACATTCACTATGCTAAACGTGAATTTTGTTTAGGATTAAATTTTGGCAACATTTACAGGTACTGAGACCTACTGATTTAAAAAAGATATTCTGATATCGATGATTTTTAACCGTCACAGTCGACATGTGTTTTCATTCTCCTACTATCTGTCAAAAAACTTTCAATATGACTTTGGGCCAAACCTTTAAAAATATATTGCACTCTCCATTCAAAATAACTACAAGATAAATAACTATAAGCCAAAAGTTATAATTATCTAACCCGATTAACTTTTACAGAAGAGACGTCACGTGGAAGGGTGGAACAAACTAACATGTTAGAAAAGTAAAGTTGAAAAAGATAGCAAATAGTACTTGATTGGTTTGGGAGAGGAAAATGTCCTTGCTGCGTGATTTATTTATTTATTAAGAAAATTCTACAAATTTGTTTAGAACATACAAACAATTAAATACAGTGAAGAATAAGTAGTCGAGACATAAAATTGTTTCAATTTGCCTTTAAACCTGTCTTTGCTTACTGAATCTGAGGTATAGACGAAATTCAATATAGCGGTTGGAATCACACCAAGTTACTAGATTCTCAATATTTTGTAGTAATTTGTGGGTGTCGTTGATGAACTTCACGATTTTAAATATTGATGATGATGATGGTGGTTCTGTTAATGAAAATGGTGAAGATCTCACAGTGCTAACATGGTAGCTTTGAGGCACGCGGTAAAATTTAAGTCAAGCTAGAAACGGATTGTGCAAAGTCTGTGTGTATACCACATCAACCTGCTTGTGGTTTTCCATTGCTTTTATCATGGTGCTAGTGAACTCCGTAAGGTTGGTGCAGTTGTTGTTTTTGTCATAAAATCATGTTGACTTCGTGATATGCATCGTGGTACCACACTCCTGAATGAATTGCTTATTACCAGTTCGGAAAACTTCGGAATGGTTGAAATTGACGTTTTACCTCCACGAAACTAGCCCAAATTTTAATTTTTACTTATGGCAATACCACTACCGAGTTAATTTAAAAATAAATTTAAAATAAATAAATTTATTTAAAATAAATAAATTTATTTAAAATAAATAAATTTTTGAATCCCATGTATTTTCAATGGCAAGTTTCTGAAAGTTTGATCCACCACAGCTCAGCCCAGGAAGAACCTATCGGTGTAATTCCAACGGCTATGAACTTTTCTCACCGAACCCTAAAAGCACGCAATTCAACTTTCTGCCTATTGCTCTTCTCGAGTTGAAAAAAGCTACGGATATTTGTGCATTATTAATAAGATATGAAAAGACAAGGCGTATTTCCATCTCTTTTTTAATATCGTACAGCTGTGTCGTTCTACACTGTATTTAGCAGTGTAAAAACTAACAAATACAATTTTCTGCAATATCCTTATTGGATTCGTACATATATTGCTGTTATTTTTTTTGGTAGAAACAACGCTTTCATAGAAGTTAACATTTGTTATTTACAAGTTACAAATTAATCAGTCAGTACTGCCTAGAAAAATATTTAATGACATACAAATCATTACGATATCATTTTATGTTATAATAATTTTGTTAACTGTACCCAAATCCCAATAGCTCGGCCCAATACCGGTGAATCCAAGTGAACTCAGTTCATCTGTGAGTGCACTTTGCTTGCCGACAACACGTAGTGCTATTCAGTGTGAATTTCTAAATGTTTATTACTTATACATTTCCAACCCCAAAGCAACCCAATCTATTGTAAAACTTTTTAAGTCTTCTCGTGGATTAGAACAAAAATTTAAAATTTTAGAAAAAAAAATATTTTTTAATAAGTACTCCAATGGAATTTATATACTCGTAAGACTAACAAATAAAAATTTACTAGAAACACAATGACCATTCAAATATCGTGTAAATATACAAAATTTTAAACTATTAAAAGTATCAAGCCCACAATAATTAATCGATTATAGAAACTCCCCGAATGTAAAAAAAAAAAATCAATTACAAGTACTTCGAACGAGGTGATATCGATCGATAATCTCCTCGAATCAATTTGATTCACGTTCCATGATAATTTTAATTAGTCCAAGATGAATCGAACATTTCATGTATGTGATACCCACAAAGAATTTGAAAGACGAAGAAGAATATTTTGTTTTCCAGTTCCCCATATATATGGGTTGTAACCGCCAAGTGGGAGTTTCACTTTCTTAATAGATTTTTAATTGCTTTCGCAGTGTACATATCAAAGTGGATATGCATCACTTTGTTCATTAAGTACATACTCGGTACCGTGTATAACATGTGGGTTGTATTATACATTTTGGAAATTAGTTTACGATTGACGTGAGATTGATTTATGAGATCGGTTATGTGTAGAGTACAGTTTTAAGATAGAAATTTCCCTATTTTTGTACTAATATGCACACAAGAACCCAATCAATGTCACCTTAACAATAAGCGCATAGCACTCAACACTAAACTAACCCTTTATGTTCAAAATCAAAAAAACCGTTCAATGTGGTACATGAAACATATAAAGAGGCAAATCAATTATTATTTAAAATACACAAAAAAAAATAAAAAAAATTCAATTTGATTCAATTCAAATTCAACCATAATTCTATAATAAAAATACATACTTTAGAATTGTTGTTGTGTGTTTCAAGTTATTTTGTCTCGATTCTCAAGAAATACAAAATTTTTAATTCTACTTAATTTTCAACATATATAAGACGGATACAGTGAACGAAGTATTCTAACGTTACTTATACTTTCCCGCCATTTATCACTTTCCCTTTATTAAAAACCTAATCCATATGCAGCTTAATGACAAGATTACCATAGAAAGTTTTATACGCTAATCGATGGTGCGCCTCCAAATACATTGTTTATACCTACCTAGAAGAAAAGGGCACATTTGTAAGCTGTCATTGAGACTATAAGCGGTCGTCTTACATTACAAGAATAATAAACAGCAACATGAAAATAGAAAGTAACGCGAGTACCGTTAGAAAATGTATTCACAGAAAACCAAAACACTTTGAAGACGAATTATAATTCCAGCTGTGTTCGTTTACACACAATACAAATACTACCACAATACAAAACACACAGAGACGTGCGAATTCAATTAACAAGGTCGGGAACATTAATATTAAGATATGACATAGAGACGAATAGAACAAAATGATAGAGGAATACACCATCGCAAAATGATTAATTTCGCACTTTGTGGATGAAGAAAGTTGTACTTGTGTCTTAAAAACCATTGTATACATGATGGCATTGCTATATATGAGATAACGGGTTTCATGTTAATAATATTTATTTTTTTGTTTGAGTTTTTAGCAAAATTTAGAATTTTAACTGTCTTTGTTTCGTGCGGTTATAATCTAATTTGCTTAACGAGATAATTAAATATCTCTTAGAGAAGAATTAGTGGAAGTGAGTCAAACCGAATTCGTTTTGGCTATGAAATTCGCTATATTTAAGTTGTAATTTATCATTAAATCGCGAACATTAGCGCATGTGAATGTTTTTACATCAAAACGGATATATGAAAGTTGAGGTAAGATCTTGTGTAGGTTTGATGAGGTGTTGCCTTAGGCCAAATCTCTAATTATTTTACAAACTGGCATGATATTGGCAATATGTTCATTGTTCATGTGGATTTCAAATTTCTTCGTGCAAGAAGATCAAGATTAATCGGTAACAATATCGTTTTATTTTGTACCAAAGTGTTAAAATGATAAAAACCACACAGAAACTCGCCAAAACCAGTAAATATGTACATTTTATATCCATATAAATTATCTGTAGTTTACAGATCAATGCAACGTCGTTAATACCAAAAACAGCCCAACGATCATCCAATAGACAAAATATTACATATTCAGACTATTTGAAGCATTATTCACGGAAAAGTTCATATGATGTGGAAAAGTTCACATGAACACAAAAACAAAAGTTTCAAAATCAAAATCTCAATTACCATCGCAACTCCCGCAAAGTTACCAAATATATTGTGAAATTCAAGGAATTATTGAGTGATGTAATCGCAGAATATCAGTCAAAATTCATTTGAAACATGATGCCCTACGAAATATTTCTATCCTCAATAAGTCAATTTCAAGGATTAGATAACGAGGGCGTTACGGTTAAAGTCTGAAATCGATAAATTTACGAAGCTTTTTTTGCTGACCTTGATGTTTTCTGACCTTGATGTTTTCTGACCTTGACTCTTATGTGGCATGACGACGCAATTAGACCTAGAGATCCAAATAACTTTCCAGTAATACCATAAAAAGTAGACTTTGGGGTGAAGAGTAAATCATTTCAGGATATAGGGCTCCAATTTTGTATATTTCAGAGCAATAAAACAGTTTTTTCCAATTTTTATTCGGACATTTATACCGATTTCAGACTTTCACCATAACAAATATCTCAACTAGTAAATATGTCGAAACGCAAATTAGTAATTCGAATTTGTGAAAATTCCAAAAACTTCTATAACCATTAACGACAGCACATTTGCTGCTTTCAAATGTTTCACAAAATATCTACTTAAATGCTTACGAGTATAAGTTCATTCAGAATCATAACATTTGGTCAGAACTGCAACACAAATGGGAATATAAATAAAAATATCGCAGTTTGATCTATACTTCCCGAATAACGTCACCACATAAAAAATAAGGAATGCAAAAGTTAAGTCCTTTAACGACCTTACTATATCATCCCAATACATATATTATGATAATCTCCTTATTATCTTTAATCTGGTTGTATCGAAGATTTAAAAACTCATAATTAATAGGCTGTAATGCGTCAGCAGGCCAAGGCGGCCATTTCAAATTTAATGAAAACACTGTGGTTGAATAGAAAGAAAGGAGGATGAAATCGAGGTACGGCTTATGAAAGAGCTTCCCGACGAGGACTGGACGGATGAGTCAATCAGGAAGAAACAATTACTATAGTCGCCGATTTAGATAAGACACCCTTTGTGAAGCCTATTGAGCACAGTTGGGCAGCCTTCTTTTATATAATGGCTGACACAACGCAAACACTCACAAATATTCGTTAACGATTTTATTTCCCCGCGGGCATACACAGTCTACGATTACCAGCAGATATTAAGTTTGCTGTTCCAAAATGCAAGAAGAATTGAGATACACGAATTTGTGCGGGAAAAAATTCGGTTAGCAAGCGACCGAATGAAGGCGACATACGATGCGAATAATAAAATTTTCAAATCTGTTCTAGACGAATAGGATTAAATTGGGGATAATGCTATACGATCTCGCTTATTTGTTTGATCTGTAAATAAGTGAACGTTTGCGAAACATTTATTGAGAGAAAATGGATCATTTAATGTTTAGAAAGAAATACTCACATTTTTGTGAGATTCGTGACATCTAGGCTTAAGTTATAGTAGCATTAGAGATAGTTAATTGTTGTGTTTTTAAGTGTTAAGTAAATAATCGGAAAATTATTTTCAGTATTTTCAAGAATATTCCGATAGCGGTGTAACCGCTCAACACTCGTATTATTGTAAAAAACCGTCAAATTCCATAACATTATCCACAATCCAGTGATACAAACTGGATTTGATAGGGCAAATTCCTAACAATATCTTTCCCACTATTAAGTTACAGTTACATCCCACCTAAACATTGACATTTGGGTTAAATAACTCAATAGGAGACACCGCTCTATTTAGGAATACTCTCGTTCATTCTTTGATGCGTATTATAGTTTAAAGACCGACTAGTTCCTGCAATACTCCTGAATTTGTAAACTTCAAGTCAAATTGTTCCATCCAGTTTTAAATCACTTCCGTATCTACTAATAAGGGATTCGGGCATGCTGTACTATCTGCTGCCGTGTTTCTGAAAAATGGAAGAATTTAAGAGAATTAAAATATCGAGAATTTTTAATTTTAGGCTTTTCAGTCATTCAGTCACCGTATTGGGTTTCGAATTTTTTAACTTCGGTCAGCAGTGACTTCACCACCAGTGACACAACTCAAATTTCACTCATTTCTAAGAAGTTCGAATCAAACGGTACCCAATAATTCATATTTTTATTATTTATAGTTTTAAAAATCGGGCTTTTGAAAATCGGGATTTTGAAAGTCGGGATTTTGAAAGTCGGGATTTTGATAGCCGGGATTTTGAAAGTCGGGATTTTGAAAGTCGGTATTTTTAAAGTCGGGATTTTGATTTCAGGATTATGTTTTCGGGATTTTGAAAGTCGGGCAAACGAGCCCAACCCAACAAGGCAACATTTTTCCTGAAAAGTGGATAATTGGAAAATCGTTAGATGATTGTGCTATAACAAAATTGTTTCGTACGTAATAAGCGATATTTCATATGAAAAATTCATAATATCCGATATTTTTAAGCGTGGAACAAACTATTCCAAGTTTATAATCTATTTTCAACTAATTCATCATTCAAACGCGACATAAAAATATATTTTAGTTTGAAAGCATCATTTAACTGTCGTTATACATTTCAAGCTGTTTCATGAACCTACTATACAAATAATAATAATTAATCATTTTTAATACAATTCTTAAACTATTCTCACGTCTTTCTTAATTTTTCATTGTAATTCAAACCAAAAACTAAAATAAATTATCACAATTAAAAATCATTTAACCCTTTTCACCTATATGTCTGTGTCCGAGACAATTAACACTTATTACGAATTTTTTATTTTGTTTAGTTCTATACGGTTTAAGAGAAAATAAAATTCGAATGGGCATTCAATTCATCATAATCTGTTTAGATTGATTTAACCCAGATTCCTACAGAAAATCTTAATTATCGTAGAGTGCCCTTTTAGCACCTTAATAGAATATGTCAGTTAAAATTACGATAGTGAAAGTTGTATAAGGGTTAAGAAGTAAGTCTATGTAACCGGAAATTTATGTCTCGATGTATGCTACTATATCTGATTTTATGTGTATGTACCATATATGATTTTATTGGAAACTGATTAGTCACGATCACGTTTTATTTGTTGTTGTTATTTTTGTTACGGTTTGGATTGCCGCAATCAGATCGCGCTAATTGTTTTAATTATTATGCAAAGAAAGTTATGGCATTTCAATTAGAAAATGATGGGGGTTTTTACTCGTTGGGCGGTTCACGATAAATTATTAACCGTTACGCGCGGTCAAATCAAAAATAATGTTCGTATATCGTAACATTACATTCAATCTCATTTATAATTATGATTTTGAACGTCATTTCCGTCTTTCCTTATGACTATATTTGTAATATGTTTGTGTGTGTGTCTATGTATCGTGTATCTGGGTTTGCAATTTGCAATTAAAAAAATAAAAATAAATTGCACAACTTATTATCGTTGTTGTATATGTTTCTGCAAACGTGTACACTTACTGCACATTGTATGCCATAAATCTTTTCTTTTCAGTTTTCTTCGTGATTAATGTGGGATACATACGGAAATTACTGATCTTTTGAGAGAGGATTTTGATATATTTAAGTCATTATTGCTGCTTTCTTTTTTCTTTCGTGTTTATATTCTTTTTGTTTGTATCTATCTATATACGAAAAGAAAAGATGTTTTGGAATCTTAAAAACGAAACATAAATGTATGACATAATATATGTTTGGATATGAAATATAATTGAGCGAAGGTAAGCTTATACAGGTACGTATGAAAATATAAGATTATGGTTTCTTGTAAATTCTGATCTTGGAGGTCATGGGATCTGTGGTATATTAAGTTTATTTTCATTTTACGCATGCAAATCACTTCCTGATTAATTTTGCAGACGTCTTTAAATCAGGATTTCCTTTATATACGGATAATTATAGTCTTGGGTAAAAGTAGCCCAAGTTTGAATAACGAGATTTTCAACCGAAGCGAATCTCAACGACAGAAATTTTTCTATTTTTTTCATAGTTTTGAGTAATAAATAGTAAACCTTACGTTAATGCAAAAATGTTCGAATCCATTAACTGATCTAAATGGAAACTGGGAACAACCCATAAAGCAATGGATTTCGACCAGTCACCAAAACTTGACTTATAAACAAAAATCGAAAATAGTTGGCTCAAAATTACACTCAACTGCCGCAATAATGGTGAATATATTTAATGAGATTTATTAATTAATACTCGCACATCCTCAATTTACTTTTTCGTGCAGTAGCCGTCAATATGAACTAATATTCACTCTCGCAATTTTCTAAAAACTTATTCAGAGAAATATAGAGTGGTTATCGGACCTGAGAGTGTCAACTAGAACAAGAGATATTCTTGAACAATTCACCTGGTAATGTGAACTAACTGTTTTTCGTTTAATTGTGTTTCTTTGAGATTTGAGAGAATGTTTAATTTGTCGGTGGAGTTGTTTGACCATACCGATAGGTAATCGGTGGATGATAAGGGGTGATACGAATTGTATGAGCCCCTAGAAAAGCGTAAGCTCCGAAATATATTTCTATTCAAACAGACCACCTTCGATGTTATTTTAAAGAGAGTACGCATCCGGCCAACGAGTAAAATGAACGATTATTTTAAGAACAAATCCACACAAAGTTTGGATAATGGAATACTGTTTCATTCTCATTCACATGTACAAGTTCAAATCCAGCAGAAAGCATATGTTTTTGAAAATAAACTATGTACAAAGAATTCTATTAGGAACTCAATCCCGGTTTGATTGTGAGTTCAAATCGATTTTCAAAATTGTTAATAAAATTACATCTGGTGCAGTGTATTTTGTTAGCAACAAAATTGGGCCACTTTTCCTGTAAATCTATTATTAAACCGCACATAAGAATATAGTTTAATGTATTTATTCAAGTCATCCAATTTAGGATTTAAAAATTTTATAATAAGAGTCACGATATAACGTTTGTAATACTTGCCCTCTAAGTTCTAGTTATGCAAAACTAAAAAAACTTTTTTTAACGTTATAAAACGTAAACATTTTGATTTTAATGTATAAAAACTGGGAGAATATTTGGAAAATCGATTCGAAATCGAGTGAAATAGATTCCTATATAATTTTAAATAAGAATCGTTCCAATCACATTCAAATCCAATATGAATCTAGTACTCTCCCAAATAGCCCCCATGTATCCATTGTCCGCCATTCATTACAATTTGGCAGGTTTGCTGCTTTGGGTTCGCTGCAGTGTCGCACTAAATGCAAATTATTTCGCATCATTTGTTGTTGTTGTGCGCTTCTACAGCTGTGCTCCAGCTAAACATCTTTGGTTTTTTGTGGCAGAATTGCGTTTCACTTAATCTTCCGTCCATTCTTTCTGTTCTATTTACAACAATATCGGCCCAGATCATTTTACCAAAATTTAACCGGAAATGACGATTTTTAACAAAAAAAACTGGGTTTTCAATAAAAATTCGAACTTGTGTTCCGGCTCATAATAAAAAGGTGTCAAATATAATAACATTGTTTATTTGATTCTGACAATCACTACAAATTGTATGGCGAGTATGGCTGAAACGCCAAAAAAAATTATTTGCATAAATATTTTTAATTTTTTTTAATTTTATAATTTTTGTGTGGTTTTCCCATTAGATATTTTGTATGAAAACATAAATAAACGAAAGTTTAGGGGCAAAATTGTATTCGACTTGGTCTTTATCGAGCATTTTTGAGCGGAAATGTTCTACCGGTTGAAATTGAATTTTTATAATGTTCTATAGAAGATTAGTAATTGCTTTTAAATATAATCTAAATTGTATTTATGCGCCACCCCAGCTCCACTATGTAAAATTTTAATAGTTCTTAGAGAGTAATTTTGAAAATAATTTGACTTCATGTAAATTTTTCGGTCGTATTTCATGATCGCGCCCAGTTTACCAAAATTTAAGCGAAAACGATGAATTTGAGAAGAAATTTTTTTCAACAAAAATTCGGCCTCTGGGCTGTACAAATGGCCTGATTGATTGGCATGAAATTTCCTACCTTTTCCACAATTCACCAAAATTGGGCTACAGACACAGCATCACACAAATCTATGTACTGGAAGGGGAAGCTTCCACTTGAGCTTTTTCAGCTTTGGCAATGGTTTTGAAAAGCTTGGCATTTACAAAAAAACACAAAGAATTTAACATTTGTTAAAGATTAAATTTTCAACATGGGTTTCGGTTTTAGCAAAATTTCGAAAAGTCTAATTTTCACTTTACATATAGAAAGCAAGAGTATCGCTTCATTTTTTATATAATTTTCTTTTTATGTCAATTATTTTTGATTGTTCTCTGTGGAACATTAAATAAAAGATCAGAAAAATTTTATGATTGATTATTACCGATCCTCACATCTAACAGAAATACTAAATATGTATACGAAAAATTGTACGAATAGAGGATTTTTTTCAGAAAATCGTAAAATAGCAAAAGCAAAAAAGATATCGGCGCCTCTCGAATACAACTATTTTTTATGAGCTATGTTGAAAAGAAGCGTGCAGTATTGTGATTTTATTTAAAGATCGGTTAGCCTATTTTAAAAAATAGGTGTAGGCTGTCAAATTAAAATTATGTGTGATCCAGTTGCTATAAAATAATAAGAAATGCAATAATACAAAATGCATGGCGAATTTGGCCGAATCTTACCTCCCAGATGCAGTTAATCCGATTTAAAATAAAATGAAATAATCATCATAATCAAACCGTTCACCCACAACTTATTTATCAAGTTCCAACGGTTCATCATCGATTTTTATAATTAAAAGTTTGCAACAAGTAAGCTACCAAAGACATCGCCTATCAATTTTTTACATTTTATAAAAAAAAAATGTAAAAATGTCAAAGAATTAATTTTGATTTCAACCAAAAACACAAGAAATTGTGTAACCGTACGGTACACAACCAGCAGAACGAAACTCGTCTGTATATACACATAAAATCCCACACAGTGATACAATTCTTGAATATACATACATACATATTATTACATTTCTCGTCTTGAAGACATAAAAAATTGTTATTACATTTTTACGGTTAAATTATTTTTGTTATAAATTTATTTACTTGAGTAACCGATTAACCGTTTTGCAGAAGAAGAAAAAATTGTGTATCGCGCGCATATTACAAAATTCTGTAATTAAAATTGGGATTTTTGACAGATTTAAAATTTAGCGATCGGTTACGATCATTTCGCACATTTTCCAGTTTAAAACAACTTTTAGTACTGCTAGGTTTAAATTAATTCGCGCGAGTGTGCGGTGTGTAAATTGTCGAGCACAAAAACGAATATTTATTCCAATTTACATTTTAATGAAAGATCGTACATTTTTTTAATTAATTTTTTATGATCACGAATGTGATGAATTGATGTGCATATGAGTATGAATATATACCGTATATGAGTAAATATGTAAAGTATTTTTACGTAAATTTGGTTATTTTGTATATAATTGTCGTAACGGTTCATTTAATAATGCGTGTGTGTTGCGATGAGTCTACTCGAGATCTAATTTACTTTATTGTTTGTTTGTGGTTTTGTAGGATTTCTTGTATGACATCACTTTA
Organism: Nephrotoma flavescens; assembly: GCA_932526605.1. Taxonomy (NCBI): domain Eukaryota; kingdom Metazoa; phylum Arthropoda; class Insecta; order Diptera; family Tipulidae; genus Nephrotoma; species Nephrotoma flavescens. Next base: position 261,816,109 of record OW052222.1, on the reverse strand, counting down.
TATTAATAGCAAATTGCATTGCGACCGCGCAACAATTGAATTGCAATTATATTTGAGGTATATAAATTTTGCGAAGCGTGAGAACGATTTACATATTATACACTACTGACCTCAAAAGCTTGTTTTTGGTTGAATATAAATTTTGGAAAGGTAGTTCTTATATACCACCACAAAAATTCGTAATACTTCTGCGTGGTTATAATTTTTCAAAGAACTAATTAATTCTGCAGTTGAATCCAAATCAGGACAGTTTTATTAGATGTCACGCTTTGTAAATGTGTTGTGCTTAATACTAATCACATGTTTAACACGTGTAATGATAGTTGTTATTCGTGATGTTAATAAACACAACTAAGACCCTCTGATGGAGTGCAGAATTCAGCGCCGACCCACCGTCCATGTCAATGTATACAGGTTGACATGGAGCTTGCAATGTGCAGGTGGTATACTGTAGTTATGTGAGTAGGTGAATAGGTGAATGGGTCAAAAATGGCCTAATTGTCAAACCACTGAAACCTAAAAGCCTAACCTCAATAATTTCCGTATTTTAACAGTGTACCAGAACTCTTCGAAATTCCAATTAGAATATTATATTTGAATGATTTTTTTTTTGTTAGTTGTTACATATTTCACTAAGGTACTTCAACTTTGATTTGTATATGTTGTAGTTCTCCAAAAATTAGGTTTTAGGCTACAGTTGTTTAAATTTGCCCTAATTCCGTGTTTAAGTAAGCTTAATACACAATTCGCAATACACAATTTGTTGACGATTTACTCGTATATTGTTGAGAGGGTTGTAAATCAATTTAGATTTGAATATTATATTGTAGACATTACAACCATGGGTTTAAAAATGTCAACTTTGGTTTTTGTCAAAATGAACCACTGCGACTATAAAAACGGCAATAAAAATAATAGCCAATATATTATCTTTAAGCTACGAATACTTATTTGTGACGTGCTCACATCATAAAAAACTTTCACACCGGAATAGCCGTCCCATTCGTGAACTGGTTTAATTAAAATTAATGAAAAAATCATTCATTCAATTCAGGTATAATCATAAATCAAAATCCTTAACAACATCTTTTTTTACGCGCTCGAACATAAGAAAAATGTTGCGTCGTCTTTGGATGGAAAATTATATTCTGCGTATACAGATATCGTCATCGTTGTCATCGTCTCTCTATCTACCTATATACATATACATATTGTGATCCGTCAAGAATAATTTGTGTAATGTTTTTTTTAACATATCTATATCGGTATAAAATGAAGGAATGCTAATTAAGATGTTCAAATGTCTGTTCTGTCTTCTCATATTTTCCTTCCTGGTTCTTTAAAAAAAAAAAAAAATTAAAACCAATTTTATGATGCTGTTGTTATCATCAGCATTCCCCCGTTTTTATGATTTTTGCATTTTAATTGTTTTTGATTTATGATTTTTTAAGAAAATTGGACAGATTTCAAATTGCTTACTTACTTGCATGCATATATGGAATGAAAACGAATAAAGTACAATAAACTTGTTGAAACTAACATAATTGAATTTCATCATAGACGACGTGACGTGCACACTTACCTGAAAATAAAAATAAATTTAAATCGAATTAGTTATGTTGACATAAAAATGAATTTTATTGCAACGGATTTATTCACCCAAAACCAAAAAGGCAAATGACATTTTGTGTATAAAGAGACCCATTACCCCAAATGAGTTGGAAGCGAAAAAATTGGGTTAATAAACAATCATTTATGTGTTAGGTATACATATATTTATATATACTATACGAGTATATATAAGACAATTGATTCTGTGTACAGAGTGTATGAAGTATATAACGGCCCCATAATTTTTTCTATCAACGAACCTTGACGTGTAATTCCACTGTAACACAGAGGAATACGCTAAAAAGCTAATGACTATAATTCATAATAAACGGGTATCTATGCACAAGTGGAATAGAACTTTTGCACACAACTAAGTTGGATTATTTAGCATAAAATCAATTTTTCTTAACACCATCTTACAAGATGTGTATTTATCTCGTCGAATATATGGGAATTTTCATTAATGCGATTAATTTACCATGACTTTTTCATGATCGCATCATCACACCAGTTTTTTACATTTATTTATTTATTTGTTTGTTGTGGTTCTTTTATCTAACAGGTTTGTGTGTTTGGTTATAGGGGGAACAATTGCTCAATGATACAATATTCCCATTCAATTGGAATGTAGGTATATACATACAGCAAACAAGAACGATGTCTTTATGTTTAAGTAAAACGTTTCTTTTTTCTTCGTGGACAATACCCAACCAAGTTCAATTGAATGAGAGAAGAATGATTAATGCGTTAAATGCTGTATTCAAGTTCTGCACGGTTTCTATTGTTTGGATTTAATTTATCATTTGATTATTGGTCTTTAAAATTAAATTGAATTGGATCAGTTTCGATATAGGTAAAGAACTAAGTTGAACGTACTATAAGAATATGCTTACTTAACGATTTAAATACTTTCTGAGATCCATCAGCAATATCAGTAATTGTAATTCGAGCCACCAACACCTGAAGCAGACAAAGTTGGCGAAATTACATCAAAAATTTAAATATTTAAATGACATACGTTGGATGCCAATTTGTGTTCGATTTTAAAATATGTAATTTACATCTAGTGTTCCATGATTAGTAAAAATTTACAAGTAAATTTACTGTTAGCCCGAGACAATACAATTTCGAATTAATAATTCCTTTAGAATTAATAAACGAAATAAATCCTTGTTTAAAATGACACCAGCCCTATACCAATTAATTTTGTCGCAACCAAACTTATCCGCATTCACAAATTTCACCTATTATACAAAGGCCGAAGCTAGATTTAATTAAAAATAAAAGTTTCGTTATTAAATTATCAAACCATTTCGATAACCGGGCCAAAATTTTTGCATTTGAACATCATTAACAAAATAGGGAACCCCGAACATAATGTCGACAGTTTTTCAATATTTTATTGTCCCGCGTTTTGGTTTATAGGATATACTTTCAAATTTCGGTTTATTGGGTACCTACTTTTTGAGTGTTTTTTATTCATTCCAAATCTTCCGGACGTTCAGAACATGACATATTATGTTTTTTTTATTCATTCCATTCCTTCTATTCCTTTTCATTGTCATGTTTTTATTTATTCTAAACGTTCTGGACGTATTCTTTTCGTACTAGATGAAAAAGTAGAACGAAAGGAATATTTTTAATATTAGCCGCCATATTGTTTGTTTTGTTGAATGTACATGTACATAAAAACAGCATAGCAATGAAAATATATAAAAATATATAACAAATTTAAACAACTAAAAAAAATGACTGTCAAAAATGTATTCCATTCCTTCCAAAATCGTTTTTTAACATGCTGTTTTCTATATTTTAAAGTCACGTGATCAGTATTCTATTCTTTTTATTCCTTCTTTGGAATGAATACAAAAACTCTTTATGTCAACACTAATTAAACAAAACAAATATATCTACGTATGTATATTTTGAAAACGCGTAATAGAAAAAATAAAACGGTAAAAGTGAATTAAGTGAGCGAAATTTCGCTCTTTTAAGTGACAACTAAAATTTAACGAAGATTCGTTAAATTTCTTAAATAACAAATAACTGTCCATTGGTAACAACACTGAAATGCCATTTATTGCGATCTTTTTTCTATTTAGTTAATTTTTTATTTCTGGCAGGTTCCCACTTTAAACGTGGATGATTGCAACGATTGCCACGTGAGTTTACATCCAGTGATCGATTTTAGTGAACTGGGCTGCGCTTTGAAAGCGTTTTTAAAGTATTCGTTATATTCCCAGTTCCTATCATTGTTTGAGCCAGCTGGCATTATTATCGGTTGGTTGTATCAGTAAGAACTTTTATTAATTACACCAATTGATCAGAGCCTAGTGTTTGCGTCAGTGGGAATTTTCTTCAGGAAAGTAGCTTTTGTTGCCTGAACTATGGCGTGCAGAAAAAGAATTAAAATTAAGTTCACTAAAAATTCCATATAATAAAATACAGGGTGGCACCTAGAATTTAGAATAAGCGACAATCAATGATTTAGATTTTCTCACGCTACGGCCAATTGCACGAAATTTCGACCAGTGATATTATCGTAAACGTACGGATGGGTGCAATTGATTGCAAAAGAGTCATGTCCCTGAAGCAGCACTGCATAATTATAACAAGTCTTACCAAGTAAAGGAGCAGGTGATGCATATAAAAACCCGATCTAAACAAATTAAGAACTTCGTAATCAAGGGTAACTTAGGATTCGTAGGTTTCAAAAATTCAAAGCATGTGACTTCTTTAAAATGGATTAAAGAATGGGGGGTAACACAACCAGATGGAATAAAAACTGTTCGAACGGTAAAATCATTACAACTGTCACACAATGATATACAAAAACTACAAGCATACTCAAGTAGCAGGTCGCTGCAACAATATCCAAGCATGACTGGAGCGTTTCTTGTTCTGGTAATGAAAATGATTCAAAATTTTAAATACAAATATCTTGATTCTGGTATTTAAAACTGACACAGTCTGGCAATAAAGGTACAAAGTAAAAAGAAAAATATACAATATTTATACTGAATTACCTCTATCAACATGCCCATGGTATCTGGCAATATTTAATTTAAAAAATCCAAAGAACTTGGTAGAGTGCGTTTCTTTGGGATCCAACAGCAAAACAAAATGAGCTATCAGAAAATTGGCCCAGCTAACATTACTTTTGATGTTATAGTAAATTTCAGGGAAGAACGAGTGGCAATATCAAAAGACATCACTGAAATGTAACACCAAATCATGGTTAACGTTAAAGATAAAAACGATTAGCATTTTTGTGGCGAGATTTGAATGTGGGTAGCAAACTACAAGTAAGACCATACGCCATGTAGGTTATGACGTTTCGAAATTGGACAAATTTCATCTACCACACTGTAAAGGGCGCCAAAATTTACACGGTTCATTATATTTATGATAAACCAAGGTGAGGCATCCTCACTATCCGCAAAGATAGTGATAGTTCTTGAAATTGGACAACTTTCACCTTTTGCATTATGCATTATTTTACTATGTGCCAAACTATCCAGGATAGTTTTCGCATCACTAAATTTCCAATTTCGGATTTATGCAAAGGTATGTGGCATATTTTTTGGAAATTGCACAGATTTTATTTATTGCACTGTGCAGGACTTTTAAAGTTGAGCTTAAAAGAATTCTGGTTTTCCCAAAAAATCTATTTTATCTATCTAATTCTTTTTTTATTGTCTTTAAGGCGAACTAATTTTTCCCCCATGAGCACAAAATGAGCTTTATAGCTAAGCAACAATTCATTTCTAAATGAGAGTTTTCCGGCTGCAGTTGTCCAAACCGTTCAAGGTCATCTAAGGTCAGACATATTTCGCCATATAGCAGATTTTTTAACCTTGGCGATACACATCAGATTATCTTAAAACTTTTTTTAGAATCCTAACATCACATAACTTAATTAAGTTAATGAAATAATTGGCATTTGTTGGTATGATACCCATGACTAAGTAGAATGCTAATACACGTTCATATGTATAATTATGTACTTACGTTATGTAGGTGTATAGTCGTATATACCAATAAGTTAAAAAAAATGTTAATTACGTCTGTACACTACAGTAATAAAACGCGTGCGCGCATAATATCAAAGCGCTTTAAGTATATGCGAGATACTGTTGTGGATTGCCAAATTCAATTTCCAATTTAAATACGGCAAGGGGAATTTATAAAACGATCAACAAGCTGATCGTTTTTATAAGTAAAACAAAATCTAAATCTAAATTCACGATCACATAGAAAAATGCAGCGGGTGGTATTAAATATAAGAATTTAGAAGAAAATTTGAAAATAGAAAAGAAATAGAAACCTTAAGATCATGTTATGTTCAATTACTGTTAACCCTTTTTAGTTTATTTTATATTTACTTCTATAATAATGTTTAATGTATGGATTATACAGCTTTTCATGAAATATTATTTATTACCTTTCGTAACGTAAGAAAATTAACAAAAACAAAAATTCAATTTTATTCTAGGTTAGAGAGGGCAAATTTGCAACGCTTTCTTGATTTTTTATATTGCCAGCTGTTTGATCGCTTTTCATTTAAAAGAGTTTTTAAATCAAGTTTTATAAATTTAATTAAATAAGTTTAGATAGAAATGGGTCTATTGCAAGATCGAAACATTTTATTGTTTTATAATGCGTTCTGATCGAATGTACGTGGATGGGAGAAATAATTGTTTATTGCTTTTCTATTGTTTAACTCCATAGGTAATAAGTTACTATTTAAAGTATTCTGAGCCTGAGGCTTAGTTAAGTATTTTATTTTTAAAATTAATAAAAATTCATCAAATTTACTAATTATCGTAAAAACTATCAAAATTAAATCTACTGTTTACGGTGAGGCCTATTCAAGAAACCCATGATAAATTTGAAAAACATTCATCACTTTAAAGAAGTTCCAGGTTGGAAATTCTTGAATTCCTGGAATTTAAAAAGAGAATAATAAACAGCAATATACATATTGTAATCCCTAAATACACGATAATCATGTAACGACTACACGACTGCGAGGAAGGAAAGACGAAAAAAACGAGAATAACACAATCAACGTCAGCTTAACACTGAAAATTCGATATCGCAACCAAAAAAAGAAAACTACAGATTTCGTAGCAGCACCTCCCACCCGTAATGAATCTGGACAATTAGTAATAGACACCAATAACGTCCTTCAATTGTGGTAGAACTATTTTGCGTCTCTTTTAAATGAACCAGTACCACCATTTGATGGAGAACAATTATCTCCCTTGCACCAGTCCGACAAGAACACTGAAATGGCTCCACCATAGCACGATTCAGCGCCTAACGTGATGTTGAAAATGAAAAGCTACAAGGCTCCTAAAAATCATGGCGATCAAATGTTCAAAATGGAAGATCGATTAAATTGCAATACAACGGAATACCATTGCTACCCTCACACCGAAACAAACATTTATATGCAAACGAGCGGTTCCGATTGCAAAATGAAAATGAAAGATAAACTCTTAATATAGCCCAGCGGGGCTGCTTATATTTTAAATTAAGTTAGTTGTTAGCATATTGGGCTACGCTGTTTTTATATGCATTTTGAGCCGCAACATCGTCTCCGTAAACGAAGTCCTTTGACAGACCTTTAGAATCAACAGCTCGACAAATTAACCTTCAAGTCTACGAAGCGTAACCAAATATATATGGTTACCGCAAGAATCCAAATATGCGGTGAATTTATTTCGGGAGACACGCGATAAAGTGAAAGTGTTTAATTATTTGGGATCCTTAGTTTTGGAGAAAAATTCAGTATCTGTAGATAATACATCAACAATCGTAGCTGGATATCGAGCATTTTACGCAAACATTAAAATCTTCCAGCCTCGCAACGTTTTGCATCAATCAAAAGATTACATCTACCAAGCGCTGATAAGACCAGTGGTTATCTTTGGTTAGTGAGTTATGGACTCTACTAGTACGAGATATGCAGAAACTCTGATGCTTGGGCCAATACAAGAAAGCGGAATCTTGAGAAATATAATCATCTCTATTACCTACGCTATAGGTGGGCGACGTGGGAAAGAATCTGAGCGCACTCGGGTAATAATGTCTGGCGTCCCCCCTGGCAAATAATAATTTTATGAGTACCATCATTGGATACGCTAAACGCTTTAGGCAGTTTACCAGTTTATAAAACTAGAAATGCGATGGTTATCCTTATGTCAGGCTTTTCTAATATCAACCTCTTACCTAATGTAAAAAATGCATTGACAGCTAGACTAAACCACTTACGACTGTTTTCCAAACGTCTCTTTGAGAAGAAATTTTTTTGGAGGATTTCCTGATAGTCGCAATCCATAAGAAATTAAATAGGTTGGATAATTCTAACTAAAGTCCTATTGAGAAACTGATTAGTTTACAAATATTGAGTATATGTGCAGGGTGGTTGCTTTTTTCAAAATTATCGCAACTGCAGAATGATTCTTTGCGTGCGTTACTCTGCACAGAACTGACAAATGCAATTTGGTAATGATATACTAAAAAATCTCAAAACCTTCCCATTGCTGATAATGTGGGCCAAAATGAATCCCTCATTTTGTATTCATTAAGATACCTAGTTATTTTGTATTTTTGTAATAATCTTTAACTAAAATAAAACCTAAACCTCTAAAGTACAATGAAACTGAAAGTAAACACACAGTAAAAGTAAAAGATTATCTCTTACGATGAGAAACTCTAAAATACTGGATAAAAGGTAGTTTTTAATACAAAACAAGACTGAACATTAAATTAAACCTTGAATTCGCTTCCAAATAGCAGTATCATTTTTCGATAATAAATCACTCCCTAATTAATTATAATCACAATATTATGATTCAAATACTCAAGGTTCGTAATTAAGAATAGAAAGGTACATAATCATCTTTAAAAAATTTCTATTAAATTATTTAATCCATCTTCTGGATTGACATCGTGTTAATACTCATCAAATTCCGGTAGAAAAAATTTCTGTCACCCGGAAATGAAATTAACGTCGCCGAATGGAATCCATTAATCTACTCAGCGCCTTGACCGTTAATGAGTTGTGTTTATATAAAAGTAAAATGATGAATTGGTTATGATGTGATTAATGACAATTATGATTATTTCTCGTATATATGATCATGTTGTACATAAAATGCAATCATAATAAGTTTTCTCTTCATCGATTCCGATTAAAATCAATTTACTATATATACATTATTGACTACCTTCATCACCCACCATCGCATGCCACCTAAAAAACTATTTTCTCTATCTATATTGCATATATAATTGATAACAATTACATCAGTTTACAATCGATTTATCTCATTGTTCATTGAACTGCAACGAAAATGAAATTTTGTAATGCCGAGATATATGTACAATGCAGGGTTTTGGATATATCATCTACGTTGTTATTTTTACTTTAAAGTTTTTAAACAACTTATAAACGACAAAACTACTTAAAGTACAAAAAAATACTCGAAAACTTTCAATTCAATTCCAATGAAACGAGACGGTACATAAAATGATAAGATCTGAAGAAGGAAAGTTATCTCAAATGATAAATCCTTTCAGATCTAAAATTACTTCGTTGTTTATAAAATTCATTTCGACTGTGTACAGTCACATCATATTAAGAAGACGTGATGTACAGTACAGTCGAACAAATTTACGTATTTATAAATTTCTCCAATTGCCACAAAAAACTGACCTAAAATTCTAATCAGCTTAATTTGCATTTCAATAAACGAAAATAAAATTTATCAATGAACTTTGTAGGTGGCTTGATGGAGATTATCAACAAAACTTAACTACTATAAAAATCACAAAACATAACAAATAATCGGGGTGGTACACGGTTGAACGACTAATTTATGTTGAGAATATAGAGATTTCAAGCGTCAACATATCTCAAATTTATTATTACTGCGATAATTGGCAATTATACATTGATTGACCCGCTATCATACGGAAATAACGATCTTTCAAAACCATTCACTATATTATACGAATCATTATGTCAACAACCTTATCACCATCGTACGAATAGAGAGAATTGAAAAGGATGTAAAGCCAATTGACAGTTGTGTTACATTTATTATTTCCAATTGTACACGATAGTTTTCGTATCGGTTTAGGATGACGAACAGCAGGTATAAACATTTAATACTAAGAATTACACGTTTCACTCAAACTACTTAGTAACCGGGTTTCACTCAAACTACTTAATATTCGATGTTATTAAGGTGTTCAGAAAATAAAATGCCTATTTAACTCAAGCATAGGTCAAGCATATATATAATTAAAAATATGTTAGATTTAATATTTCACTCAATCTGCGTAATATCCGATATATATTTTTTTACTCAAGTAAGAGTAAAAAACTGACCTGCTCAACAGTGAATTCATTTAACCTTCACCTAAATATTAATAGCATGTAACACTTCAGGCCACAATTAAATGTAAATCACGAATTAGCTTACCTTGTTGTTGTGCTAAACATAATTCCATAACAAAAATTAACAATACGATTAATTTTTTCCACATTTTGTTTACAATATTATCCAAATCCAAATCACGCAAAATGTAAATAAAACACGAAAATTTTAACTTTTCCACCAATAAATTCACTTGAAAAATCACTCAAATTTTTTTCGCACTCAAATCACTTAATTTCCCACAAACAATAATAATTAATTATAAATTACACGATTTGTTTATTTAAATTTTTCTAAATATCATGAATAAAATAAATAAAAATATTTTACGAATTTTCTTTTACGAATATTTTCACGGTTAACGATAATTTATACGATATTTAAACGATTTTAGCATTCGTATTGGTCCATTAAGAAGTTGAACCAAGAATGAATTTTCATTGTCAAGGCTTACAGAATTTATAGAGAAATTTGTATTAAAAAAAAAAATTGTAAACTGCATGTTGATATGGAATAAATTCCGATTTCGGTTCAAAATAATAAAACGAAGCATATTATAAAAATTTACCACGTCAATCGTTAACCGACTTTGTGTTTGAGCGCAATATTGAGACGCGGAGATGAAACATTTTACAACAAGAACAGAAAAGAGTTGTAAAGAGAAATTATGTATTTTGTGTATTCGAACTTTCGAAGTGTGGTGTGTGTGCCGATGTGATAGCACAGCAGCAGAAAACAAAATATGTATTGAAAAGATTTTTATGATTCGTATATAGTGGTCCCTATCTAACATTTTTTATTTTCTTTATTTTATTTTCTATACTCAAAGACGACGATGATTGCAAGTCGCGAGTTTTTTTTTACTTTTTGTGTTGTTGTTTATATTTATAGTTAAAACAGATTAAAGAAACTGCAATATAAAAGCGTAAAGCGTGCCACAAAATGTTCCAAATTTAAGGTTTCGTCGTTAGGATTTGCATAACGACTATTGAAAGCGAGAAAGATTCCCACTAATATTTCTGTTTCATCTTGAACCAGAAAATTATTTTACGGTTATTCCGAGCTTACCACTGTTGGTAAGTTTAGACTAAGTTTTATATAATCTTCGAAAGTTCTATAACCCTTACCGACCGGGCAATTTTTTTTTTGAAGGTGATCAATAAATTTTTGTTCGATTAGGTGGGGGTGTCTCAACTTCACTAGCTGATTTTTGATTAGATAGTTCAACCACATACGCTAATAAAGCCTCGGCTACTTTCAATCTATATTCAAGTAAATCTTTCGCCCGATTCTTTAATAGCACTCTAGAAAAAGTACAATCCTGTCGATACTCCTGCCAAGAATTAGCTATTGCTAGGTCCAGGAAGTGTAATTATATTTTGCGTGTCACTTCTATTTGAAAGATCAGCGATTGATTTTGGGAAAGCAGCTTCATGGTTGATGTTGTGAGCAATGCGCCGAATACCACGCGCAGTTTGCGTTGCATCACACCGTGATGAGGAAGATAGGAGGCTGGCTCGGCGAGTTGTGATGTTCGTGATGTTGTGACGCTGCCTCCGTGTGACCCGATTCCAGATAATCCTGCATGAACCTGTTGTACTCAGAATGTAGTTGATCGTTCTTGGCAAGTCGGCGTTCCATGTGGTGTGGTGTAACCTTCCAAGAGGTGATATTTTCTCATTGAATGGCAGATATACGATATGTCTTCCATCTTCAATGCAATAGTGTGTCGACTCGTAGTGCCGTTCACATTCTGACTCATCGTGCGTTAATTATCGAGGTGAAGGAATATCTTGAATTTCCCAAAAGACCTGAGCGTGTTGTCCATGGTGTCATAATCCTCGATGGTTGCCGTTAAACTAGATGGCTGATAATTTGTCCTGCGCTCCACCTTGCAGAAGAGGATGTACCCTAGTTTCTTATTTTGTGCGAATAGTGAATCGTTAACTCCACTGATGCACTTATACTTCTGAACATCCCGATGACGTCGGTTTCGAGTAAAATATCTTCTTATTGGGTTGATAGTCATGAGGACCGGCAAATTCCAATTGCTTCAAATTGGGCTTGTTGAAGTAGTTTGAATCTATTTAGATTGCCAATTTTCTCATCCACTATAGTTTTTGCAGGAACTAATGGCAATTGTGGACCGAAAATTAGGTAAGCCGGTGTTAAAAAATTGTCATCATCACTGGATAGTGCGCAGAGAGGATGAATTCAGGATGACTTAGCCAGCACTGTTTGAAACTCCTCGGCCGTCAACGCCGTTTCTACAACAAACTTTATAGATTTGACGGCCGCCTCCTATGACCCTCCAAAATAAGGCTGGTTAGGGGGATAATAATGGAAATTAATTTTCTCATTCAGTAAAGCTTTGTAGATGTTGTCGTTGTTATTTTTGATGAACTAGTAGAAAACCTCTCGTAATGGACCTTCAGCTCCGATGTTGTTAGCAATCGCTTAGATGTCAGTACGCAGAGCCTTCGTTGAGCCGTTGGATTCTCCATATATGCACAAAGGCACCTGCCACCAATACTGTACCCCTATAGAAGTATGCCTCTCCGAGGAACATGCTGTCATTTGAATCTTGGAACCGCACTTGGAGCTGCACTTGGAACATGCTGTCATTTGAATCTTGTAACCGCACTTCTATAAACGTCTTCCATTTAATTGGCGCACAGATAACTAATCCAATACAATCATCGTATCTATCCAGCAAGTCACGATTGTTTCGAAACTGGCAAGCAAATAACTCTAAAAACTCCAGCTGCACATAACTGTAGCTGCGCTAATGATTCAGTAATTCTTGTAATAGTTGGTCAGTGACAAAGTCCGTGTAACTCAACAAATTTTTGTGGAATTTTTAGCCATCTTAGTATTCTCACTACTTTCCAACGTCTCAGTTCACCACGAACCACGAATCACATCAAGATAACCATAACTGTTAAAATAATACTTCTACCTTTTTTAATACCAGTGGCAACCACCCGATAGGATCAAAAATTTGGCTGCACTCGAATTCGTTTCGTTTGGAAACTTCCAATGTCTTGGTGGTCTCACTTCGATGTTAAAACATTATCTGGCTATCGCCCAGAATAACCCAGAATTTCAGATGTTATGATAAAAAAACTCATTGTGATATTTTATCATAACATTATCATTTATTTAGTCATATTCCAATCTTCAGCATATGATTTTATGCGTTTATCAAATAAAGTGCATTTAATGAAAAATTGTGTGGATGAGGATTGAATTGTGTGATGGACAAATCACTATTTAAATCAAATCTTTTTAAAATCCCTAACAACAGAAACAATTCACAAGACTGAACCCAAATTCATAATTCTCAGTTTGTTTTTAACTTTTCGTGAGTCTATTTTCATTACGCAGAGAGATTTGTCCATTTCAGACGGTCTGGACTCTTTATGTTCAGGCAACACAGTTTGCTTAAAGAATACTCCCAAACATATTTAAATGAAATAATTATTAAGCAGCCATTAGTTGAAATATTTGTAACAAAATATTGTCAATGTCGCATAATTTAAACTCAAAATAATTATTGGTATCGCAATGGTAACGCGGGTGAATCCAGTACTAAATAATTAATCGATACAAAGTAATAGTTTCTATGGTATACAATATAACTGTACCTTGTCTTATATATCGTCGTATAACGAAAATGAAAACTTTAAAATCATTTAGGGCTTAAGGGATGTCGCGTTTTTAAATTATCATCTTCTTTTACCATGTATACACAGTTTCTATTGTTTTCTTGGTCGTGAACGATTGTTGTTGCGGTTTTCTTACGGTTTGAAATGAAAATATGCTAGTCTCTATATGGCTGAAATGCCTTTACTTACAACAAGTACATGAGCACTAATGAAAAAGAAATTTAAATACAGTAACGTACATTGTATAGAATGATTTAATTTTGGACACTCTCACACCACACGGGCACTGAACATACTCGTACGTATTGATTTATTATTTATAAATCCAGAATGTCATCAGGCATGTGTGAAATTGAATATAAAAATAAAATGAATTTAAATTTGAAATAACTTGAATAAAACATAAATAGAGTTTCAGCCACAATAGCATAAATATTAATGGAGACATGTTTTATTACACTTGGTGGATAATTCAATGAACTTTGATGGTTAGAAAATATCGACACACGAATCGTTTTTTTTTTGTGGCGGCTCAGCAATTCTCCTTTTATAAAGGCACACTACTTTTGAAACAAAATTGTGTAAAAGTGAACACTGACAAAATAAATATGTACCTGGCCTTGTAATATTTACGCCACACAGTGATGCTGTTGATTATCTCATAAACATACCCAACTATTTGCAGATCTTGTTCTGAAGCTTGTGGAAATCAGTATTTCCCATGTTATCTGGAGTTTGTAAATAGTATTGTAAATAATTTAAGAAGCACTCATAAAAAAGTTTTTATGTAATGTAAATGTTTTCTAGGTAGGACTGGTTACCTTAAGAACCTTAACAAGTTGGTTTTGTGACAGGCTAACAACGCTCTCTTATAAAAACAACTAAATTATGAACCCTTCACTTCTCGGATTACCATATCGGATTCGTCACAAACGCGACCGAAATTTTATACGGACAACGTTTTAAAACTGGGAACATGAAACGTGCTTAGCCTAAACCATCAGATCTCCAAAACGGAGATAAATGGTGAGAATTTGGAGTTGGCATTCTCACCCATCCTCCGGATATGCATATGGGTCAAAGCTCTCTGTATAACCGCCTCACACTACTCTCACTTTTAGTATATGACGTTAATTTATGTCTACATCTAGATGTCAGCATAATAATGTTAAGATATTTACGCTTTACTCCCGACTTGCCCCAGAGGCATGTTTTAAAATACTCTACTAAAACAAAACAAAAAATAATCTACTAAAATAAATTTATTGTGTTGATACATCGATTTGTTTGTTTTTTCTATCCTATCTTTCTTTGGATCGGTGACATATAGTGTCGGATGGCACCGTTAGTAAATTTTACTTTTCCGGTTGGGTCAGTTTAACAATTTCTACTAGATAATTTTAATCAGAAAGTGTACGGATGGTTAGAGTCGTCGGTTTCGCTCAGCTTCAAAACTGAACTTAAAATCACCATTCGAAAATGTTTACACCAGGGTACGGTTTTAATAAATATAATTAACTTTTTTTATTTAATTATTAACTACTAAAAAAATAATTGGTAATTTGGTTTATAATTTTATTATTACCCGAATACCTAGAATATATTACAAAAAAACATCGAAAAAATAGTACTAACATTCGTACCCTACTTACGCCCGGCCCGGTTGGTTGCACAGAAAAATGGACTAACGGCCAGACGTTGGTCAAAAACTCAATGCAAACTTGATTAAATATATTTTATTCCATGTAAATATGTAACGATTAGTTATAAAGTTATTCATTCAAAATTCGATATTTATACGCAAGTTAAATATTTCCACGGAATAAAATATATTTAATCAAGTTTGCGTTAATTTTTTTCTGATTGCGAAAACAGATCTTATTAATTAATGCACAAATGTCCGTAGCTTTTTTTGTCCGTGGCCTGTTTCAACTCGCGAAGAGTAATAGGTATAAAGTTGATATTTGGCATGGTTTTAGGGTTCGGTGAGAAAAGTTCATAGCCGTTGGAGTTACATCTATAGGTTCTTCCTGCGCTGAGCTGTGGCGGATCAAACTTTCAGAAACTTGCCATTGAAAATACATGGGATTCAAAAATTCATATTTTTAAATTTTGCAACATAATAATACTACTTATTACAATGTTTAGAGGTATATTAGTTTCTTTATTTCGCATATTTTTTTTAGAGATACGATTTTTTATGTAATATTTGTTTTTGTGAAGTGGTAATCGCGGTGAAAAAAACAAAAATTCTATAATAATATCAATAAAAAATTATATTCCGGGCTATTGGTAAGAATTAATTTATTATTTTATTATTAAATTATGCATTCAACATTTCGTTAAACCTCTAAATCTCGAAAACCATTTTACGAACATAACTGCCAACTACAGTTCGGAAAAAGAAACTTTAGGTATACATTTGATGACATCAAGCAGTGCTGTCTGATACTCTAGGTGCATTGCGTATCCCAAGTGTAACAAAACGGAAAAGTTGAATCAGCAATACAATTTTGCCCAATTTTTGGTACAAAAATTCGGAAAATGATGAAATCGTATTTCGACAAGACAACACCCAGCAGTACAAACGTTGATAGCAGAATGAAATAGATTCAAATACTTGCACACGACGAAGCGAGGGAACAAATACATTTACTTCGATGCACTGCATTTCTACCCTCTCCTAAGTTTTATTTAGAAATTTTTTATTTCATTTGGAGACTGATATCCAGATTTCAGCTGAGTTGTGAGTTGATGTACAAAATATTTGTGCACATGGTATGATAATGTTTATTATACAAGTGTTTTTAATAAAATAGTTAAATGTAGTTGTATCTGACTGAATAGCAATTCACACTTCGTATTTACAACAAAACATAAATAATAAAATATTATTTTCTGGTTGAAACGTTAAGCTAAAACGATACACTTAACTCGAATTGACAGAGAGCTAATTTAATTTTTACGTGAACAAAACCGATTATTCTGTCCGCAACAATACGAATAGCATGAAATTAGGTGCATTTGAGCGCCCCATTTATATGATGTCTATATTTATTTGAGATAAGGCCAGTAGTTTATTAAATTTTGTGTTGTGCGAAAGTGTTTGTATAGCAAAATTTTGCAATTTTATTGTTTGTGTTGTTTATATTTTCCGTTTAAGTTATCTGATAACAATTTTCGATCAAATAATCGGTAATTATAAAATGGACATTGTAAACATTATGTCATGGAGATATCACCAATTTGCAATGTCAAGATAATCATGTAATGGAGATGGTGCAGTATAGTTATACATATACTTTTACACATTTATTTATACATATTTAAAAAACAATTATTTTAATGAAATTAAATATATATCATGTTAAACTAATAATTTTTGTTTTTTTTATGTACAAATTAATTTATACTGGAAATATTGTACTATAGCAACACCATCTACATTTTGCTAGCATACATTTTTTTCATCATTGTCCGAGTTTTCGCGAAGCGGCAATCTTATAATAATAATTCGGACTAGATTCTTATAATAATTCAGCTTGATATCACAAAATGCAAAATTTTTCGGATTTAAATAAAACAACTTGGGAAATGATATATTCGCAACCAAGTAGGATGGAATTTGTGAAATTTGTTTGACATGTGAAATTTAATACAAGATAACAAGTAAGTGCGTAGCAATAATTTCTAAGTACAAGTGTTTAATTAATTTGCTTAATTTGGGTAGGGTAATTGTTTAATATTAGAAATTTATATAAGTACCATTTTCAATGATTTTTAAATTTGTTGATGTCAAAATATCGTGACAATGCAAGCGTATACAAATTCTTTATCACAATTATTTCGCAATTATTAAGCAAAATTGGGCTCTTCTCGCGGTTGTTGATGATTGTGAAAGTATGATAAGTTCTACTCGCGGTCCGAATTTAATATAATATAACCTTTTAAAAATCTTGAACAATAAGTAACAACGATTTTAGATTTCAATTTAGTGCATCTACTATCTACCACAGTTCATAAAATACCCAATACGTGGAATTACAGGTAACCCTCGAATAACACGGCACTTAAAGAACCCGAGTTACTTAAAGAACATGGATACATTCCTCCGAATTACACGATTTCTAACTACACGATTTTCGAGTAATTCTTTTAAAAAAAGAATAAAATATTTATTATATCGCTCATTTGCTGCAATAGACACAATAAAGTTTTTAATTTTTCAGTAGAGCGATTTGAAACTATCAGTCAAAATGGTTTGTAAAAACGGCGTTTTTCAAAACTAAATAAGAATACATTCTGATTAGTAAAATACATTTTTTTTTTCTATAAAATAAAAGAATTAGATTTTTTAATATTTTGCTAATTTTCTTCGAATAGTTTCCAATATCTTAAAATAATAATTTCTTTCGCGAATTGACCCATTTTTTATATGGAATTCTACCTAATTTGCTCGAAATAACTACATAAGAGACTATGTTTTGATACAAAATATTAAAAATATGAATTATTGGGAATCGCTTGATTCGAATATCTTAGAAATGAGTGAATTTTGAATTGTGACACTGTTGCAGCAAATGAGCGATCTATGTCATTCCTCTTTTATTTTGTTTTTTGTATACCATAACAACAAAAATTGAAACGTAACGTTTTTCCATTTTCGCACTACCGTTTTTTGCGGTCTCGAACAGTACGGTTTCAAAGAACACGGAACCAAATAATCGTGTTCTGCGAGGGTTACCGATAGTATTCCTCCAATCGTCAATTATTGTCTTAAACTGTTCTCGTATTTTCATATTTTGATCATTACATTTCTTGTTAAATATGGTTTTAATTTTATTCGTAAGCCCGAACCAGAAGGTCTGTAAGATATTATGTTGTGCAAAACAACTATCTCATATAAATATTTTCGTCATATGTTCTTTTAATAAAGCGCACAAATGCACAGTAACCATACCATGCGGGCATTTATTTCATTAAATCATTTTAGCTAAGACAAACATTTTTCGTGTCTCTTCATGCACAAAATTTTACGATTTTTATAATATCTTTATAGGCAATGTACCTAGATTAGCAGGCAGTGCTGCTTGATACGTCAATAAATTTATGTTGACAGTTTCTTTTCTCAACTGTAGATGGCAGTGATGTTCGTAAAAAGGTCTTTAGATTTACGAAATGTTGAACGCATAATTTAACACTAATATAATAAATAATTTCTTACTAATAGTCGGTAATATAATTATTAATTGATATTGTTGTGGAATTTTCTCCTTTTTTCATCGCGATTGACGTTTCACGAGAAAACGCTTTTACAAAAAAGTTTTATCGTTTACTTGATAATACTGCCATATATAGTGAAAGATTCGATCCGTATCTTGAAATTTAGTGTGATGTTAATGTAGCCGAGAGTAGCACAGTTCTGATGGCTTTGATAGTTCTGAGCTAATTTATTTTCAATTTTACGTTGCTTGTTATAAAAACCTGTTGCTAAACCAAGAATGGAATTCTTATTGGCCTCTCATTTTGCACAAACCCCCATTAGAACTAAGACATTAAAAAAATTTATTGTCTTTCGGAAAACAAATACCATAATGTTACAAAATTCATGTTCATTCGTATTGAAATATAAGTATGTTCCACACATCTTCCTTCCATCCATGGCCCTTTGCAAAACACATACGACGACCGTGGCTCGATGTCTTCCTGTGAATTGTCAATCGAAAATCACCGATCCCGATTACTGTTGCTGCCCTAATAGCCCCCAATGGTATTATTCTGGTAATTCCGTGGGAATAGGAAAATGGGGAAAGAATTTATATATGTAACTTCTGTTCAAATATATTTTTTCCGGCATACTGAGGTAAAAAGCTAGTGTTAAATTTTTTGAAAACAAAATTAAATTGGGAAAAATTTTCCCTGCCAATTTAGATATGGAAAGAACTATTCCCAATTTATAAATATTTACATCAAACATTTCTCCTCAGTAGGCCGGGAAAAAAATATTTGAACAGAAATTACATATAAATTGTTTCTCCAGTTCTCTATTCCCGGGGAATTAGCAGAATAGTACCTCAGGTACATTTCAATATTCTTGTTCTTCATTTTCGAGCTGGCTCAATCGATTCTCCTTATCGGATGTCTCCTTGCCAGGTTTCTCCTGACTTATGGCGCCCACCCCATGATCCTAATCATATAGTTTTACCTTATTACCAATAGCCATTTCTAACATCGCCTCACAATCGTTTTCCGAATGCTCGACTTTCTGCTCCGCATCGCCTATGTCATCGTCTCTTTCGCCAAATGTTTTACCTTCATTTGCCCAGTATCTTCTAGAAGTTTCCGATGCTTGACAATTCCTTGTTTCATTTCTCCATGGTTCTGCTTTTGTTGTTGATTTCGGACCTACGATTCATTTGTTTTCTCATTTGTTGCAACTCTTGGTGTGCTGCAAAGTTTTGGTTTAGATGATCAAACCTTTGATTTTGTTGTGCCAAATCTTGTCTCATTCCCAAAAACATTCGTTTTTGTTTTGTTTTTTTATTTAGAAAGTATTAATTGTCCAGTGAACTTAATGTTCCTTGAACGTCGATTAATATCCCCTTTTCATTCACGCATACTCCACCCATTCATACAAATACAGTATACCACCTATACATTGCAAGCTCCGTGTCAACCTGTACACTGACATGGACGCTGGCTCGGCGCTGAATTCTGCACTCCAACAGAGGGTCTTAGTTGTGTTTAACATCACCGATGGTAATCGATGACGAAAATTCGCTTTGCATCCAACCTCTGGTGGGATTCGAACCCAGTGCCTCCCGGCCCAAGTGCCGAAGCTTTAACCACTGCACCACTTGCTTATTAGAAACAACATTTACGCAATATATGTACTTTGAGTACATAATAATTGTACTTACCCCATCGTCCAATATTCTCAATCCGCGACATCCGCAAAAAAACCGCAAACATTTACGCTACAACTTGAATATTCCCGAAATATTCCGACAATAATTCTCTCACTCTTATTTTATCAACACTAAATCACAACATCAAATAATTTCCACAATCTCATATATATTAATACTCTTAATTTTTTCATACTCAAACCTAAAATGACCCCTAAACATGATCCGATCCGTAAGATTTTTTCAGGATAGGTTCACATAAATATCGCGCTATGCGTAGGCCAGAAAAATCGGAAATGTTTCGCCGGAAAGTACCCGAAACGAGTACCTCAGGTGGTTTCAGAAAATTTTCAAGATTTTGTGCGCGTCAAATATTGCAACATTTGAGCATTTTATGGGACGACCGAAAAGCAAATTATTTTGTTCAAATTAGGCGCGCTTCCCGTGGCACTTAAGTCATACTGGGTGCACGGACTTGGCACGTAAGTCATACTGGGTGCATTTGAGCGCATGCTTGCGGTTTAAGATTTAAAAATTATCCGCGTATATGAATTTACTTTATTTTGATAAAAGTGGATCAAATTTACATCTTAAAAAATCTTCTTAATCATTTTTAACCAAAAATTCAATAAAATGTATTCACGTGATTGATTACTCAGTCACAGGTCAGCTAGTTATTTATTAGTTCGCTTAATACAACATTTAGAATTTTTAATTACACCATTATTTTCACTTAACACCCCTTATTATTTTCCCGCTATTCACATTCGCTTTTAATCTTTCGCGTACAATCGTAAATCTCCCAAATGTCACACCTAAATTGTCCCATTGTATTTCTTGCACTCTTATTTATACATCATTCGAATATTCTAATTCATCTAGATTTATTCTAGAGGTAATGTTCTAAAAATCTAGACTACTATAATCCGCTATACAAAAAAACTGGTATACAACTACCTTTAGTGTCAGAACTCAACCTCAGATGTCACCAATCTCACAGAAACATGTTATTAAAGTTCTAAACCTTAAAATGAGCAATTTTTTTGAATAAATGTCTCGCCATCGCCGAATTAATTGCCTATCAGCCCATGAGCGAGATTGAAACTTTATAGTTCCGAATTTACCCTATCAAATCCGCTTTGTATCACTGGATTGTGAATATCGTTATGTAGAATTTGACGAGTACTACACCAATTCTCGAAATTTATACACTTCTGGAATATTCCTGTAAAAACTGAAAATTCTAAGGCTGCATGCCAATAGTCGAGTAAAAGTTAATGTTAAGTAAATTTTTCGATAAATCCATCTATTTTTCACAAATTCTATGGCAAACTGATCGGGAAATCTGTTCTAAATCCGTTTTTTACCATGGTAAACGATTTATCCGACTATTGGTTTAAGGCTACGGACCAATAGTCGGGTAAACCGTTTACTATGGGAAACGGCCAAGGCGCTGGGCCAATAGTCGTGTAAATCGTTTACTACGGTGGATTTAGAACACATTTTTCGATTAGTTTGCCATAGAGTCTTTGAAAAATAAATGAATTTACCAAAAAATTTTCCGAATATTTACTTAACGCATAACAGCACACCAATAAATAATTTTCACTATTATTTATTATTAATTTTCTTTCCAAAATTAACATTAAATCACACAATTTTATTTCTTCGGCTGTGTGCCAAACTTAAGGTAAAAGTCAATTTTAAGTAAATTTTTCGGTAAATACAATTATTTTTCAAAACCTTTATGGAAAACTGATTTAAAAATTTGCCTTAATCCCAGTTTTCACCATAGTAAACGGTTTTACCTTTAGTTTGGCACGCAGTCTAAGTAATATATTCAACAGTTCTGTTCCAGCGTAGTACAATCTGTTACACAAAAATCTGTTATAAAACTATCTTTAGTGATACTACTCAACCTAGATGTCACCAACCTCACAAAAAATTGAAATTAAATTCTAATTCTTACTTGAGCAATTTTCTCTGAACAGATGTCTCGCCTACGCTGAATTGTTTGTACAAACCAACCGTCGAAACCGTAACAATATTGTTATTGTTCAATAAAATTTGCTCGTTTAAGGTTTAGAACATTACAGCATTTTTGTGCGATTGGTGACATCTGGGGTTGAGTAGTAGCACTAAAAGTAGTTTTATAACAGTTTTGTGTGTATCAGATTATAATAGTCTAAAGCTAAACCGTCTAAAATAAGTCCGGGCCAATTTAGATCCTTAAATCCATAATCCATAAAGTTATAGTATTCGATCGATGTATAAATATGACTGCAACGAACACAATGAGTGAGTTAGTCAGTCATTCAGGAGGTTAGATTAAAAGCGAAAGTAAATAGTGCGAATTAATAAGGAGTAGTTTAACTGAAATACAATTTTGTGATTTATTGTAAATTGTGGAAAGAGAATTAATAAAAAATAATAGTGGCAATTAATTGTTGTTGTGTTTTAAGCGTTAAGTAAATAGTTGAAAAATTTTTTAATGCTGTATCATAGAATAAGTACATAAGAATGATAATTTTCTTGTATTAAAATGGCATTAGGCATATAATTGGGTACTGGCGTATAATTGCTAACGCAGTACGAGACAACGATATATTTAGGATTGTTCGCCTTTCCTTGTTACACAATATTGAAAACAAGAAAAAAACGTTCGTATTTTTTTTTGCTCGACTATATAGTAAACGAAAACTTTTGAATTATATTCCTGTGAAGTATGCTTTGCATAAATATAAAATGGGAAACGAAGTACGAAAAATACAATAAAACGAAAAGTATAATTCATAAAAAATTAAAATTATACACATTCAACCATACTCGTAAATTGAAGCAAAAAACTATATGCAGCCGCATATACATATATAGAAAAAATAATTATCTATCAATTTTACTTTATTTGTTTAATCAATACCAATACAATTACAGGCCGATTTTTATGATCAAAAAAAAATTATGTGTTTGTATGAGTAGTATTGAGAAATTAACTTGGCGGCATACACACGAAAATAGTTATTATGAAAAAACTTTAAAAATCCTTGTTTACGTCCCCGAAATCATCTATATCTTTTAAATGAGCTAGAAATGTGAACTATTGCCCCTTTCTCTCTAATCTTAACTCCTTTAGTAACATTTATAAACAAAAAAAAAATCTTGTTAAGAAACTTTTCGTTCATTAATTTTCCAAATAGAACAACAACCCATTTTTCCATAAACCACGTGCTCTTTACGAAAACAAAAAATTTTTGTTTTGTTTTGTGGTTCATGACTTCATGTTACTATTTTCTTTGGTTGTTGTTTTTGGTTTTATACGTTGAGCTACAGTGTGGGGAAAGACAACCGTGACAGATTGATGTAAAGTAATATTTATTTAAATTTTGTAATTATGTAGTTTACGTTATATACTAATTATTAATATAATATATTATGTTATGTAGTTAATAAATTAATTTAAATATGTAATTGTAATTGAATGCTATATTTTAACTTAATTTAGTCTATTCTATCTAATGGCGTTTTCTTTTTACAAAAAACCGGCAAAAAATTTTGATGTGCATCAAAATTTTTTGATGTAAATCACTTTTTCGCGTTCTTTTAGGGGAAAAAATAGCAAAGAAATTTGATGTACATCAAAAAATAGAAATGTAGATTTTTTCTTCCATTTTGACTACCACATACACATATTTATATACATATAATATGCCAATCGTAAATATTGTCGAATACGTCAAACGCGATTTGAAAATTTTTAAAAATGCTTTGTTATTGTTTTTGGCATCCCTTTCGCGTTTACGCACACTACGATAAAAACACATCAAATTTTTTTCGTATTCTTTTTAACTGTCGGAAATTTGATTTACATCAAAAACGTAAAAGAATTCGCTATAAGAAAATTATGTATACATGATTTGATTATGGAATAAAAATCACACCGTTACCACTAAGTACGCACAAATGTTTCGATAGTTTACTGTACAAAATATTCCGTTTACATAGGTATAGTTATTTTGATACACTGTATTATATGTACGAGTATATTGTAACGGGATAATAGCAAAGACAATTTAGTTGTCGGGATAGCAATTTACGTAAGTTCTGTGCAATATTTAATTAAATTTTATTAGTAAAATCAAGTAGAACAAATTATAATTGTGAAAATATAAATATTAAAGTTATGTCTTGTGTTCCGTTTTTTTTTCTCCCCACTGTACTCATGTTTACATTTAACTACTGTAAGAATTTTTTCAATTTATATAAAAGAATACGAATCTTTTGGTTCACAAACAATTGAAATAATGTATTAAATTTATTAAAATTCATTTTAGTAAATTTAATAATTTTTATTAGTGAGATTTTAATTCAATTTGATATTTAAAGTTTTTTTTTTATTAAAGTTCGACATAATATACACCCTTCCGTCGCAACATACATTTTTTTACTAAATAAATAAATTTCAGCAATACAAATCAAAGTAAAAGTTACAAAACAAAACAAAGAAATTATTATTTTTTGTATTTTCGTGTTTTCTCGTGTTGTAAAATCATGTGCCGATTATGACGCGTAAGCAAAGTGGAGTTGTTGTTTAAAAACGGAAAATACTAAATGAAAATTTCGAAATACTAAATTTATTTTTCGGGGAAATTGTTACCAAAAGTTGATTATTTATAGTGATCACTGACAAAATAATTTTTTTTATTTTATTTATTAAATACAAGCGATTTACTGGCAAAATCAGCGAGCCATAACATTTTTTCTATACAACCGATGTTTTTTTTGTATGGTTTTGTCAGTTTTTGTTAAATAGTACTCATACTAACGTCGATTTTTTACAAATCGGCCTGTAATTGTATTGGTATTGATATAGAATATTTTATTTTTTATAAATGTTCATTATACACACACAGATAAACAAATAAATCGTGCGGTCGTTTTTAATAACCCGACAGTATGATCATTGTCATTGTCACATTGTGTTGTTTTGTTATTGTTTCCTTCATTCAAAAGTTTTCGTTTACTATATAGTCGAGCAAAAAAAAAATACGAACGTTTTTTCTTGTTTTCAATATTGTGTAACAAGGAAAGGCGAACAATCCTAAATATATCGTTGTCTCGTACTGCGTTAGCAATTATACGCCAGTACCCAATTATATGACTAATGCCATTTTAATACAAGAAAATTATCATTCTTATGTACTTATTCTATGGCTGTATGCCAAACTTAAGGTAAATCGTTTACTACGGTAAACACTAATTTATGGCAGATTTTACGATCAGATTGCCATAGAGTTTTTGAAAAATAAATGAATGAAAAATTTACTTAACATTGACTTTTACCTTTAGTTTGGCACACAACCTAAGTATTTTCATTGTTCTTGGAATATTCTGGAAGCAGAAGGTGTGGTGGCCGTGCATTCGTTCAGTTAATTAAAATAAAATGTATCGAAAATATTTATATGAGATCGGTTATATTATATTTGGTTGTACTCTGAGTTACTCTGTCACCACCACTACTGCAATGCTCACCGGAGCTGGCAAAAACGAGCACTCTAGATCATTGACACTATGTAAAATATCAACCCAGACCAATATGGCCATAGATAAGCGCTCTAAATAAGCTCTGTTCGCCTATTTTCATCAAAGTATAGAAATCTTTTCTAAAGTAAAGAATCGTTTGGAAGAGGAAGGAATTCAACGGGATAATTACAACGTGCGAATCGGAGATTTCTATTTAGATTAAGAAAAGGGTGAGCAACTTGATTATTTTTAACTTTCTAAGGCTATTACAGAAAAAAGGGTCTATATTTATACCATACATGCGTATTGTACTGCCATATCAAAGAAATAATTTATGTTATCGGCCAATCATCAGTTATCTAAAAATTAAAAATAAAAATTAAAATTTATTTACAGTATATCAACGAGTATGTGTTAACCAAGCCGAATTCCAAAACCTTAATTGATAAAGAAAGTTTGAGTTGTGAACTAGTTATCAGTTGGTGATAAAATACAACGTACATGGAAAAACAATCGTGCAACGTTAAAATGGATGAAGTGCCATTAAATAATTCACCAGATTTAACGATGGAAGAAATAACAAAGTTACTTTTCAACAACCAGTTCATGTCGGACATCCAATTCCTTATTGGGGGAAAAGTAATGTACGCTCACTCGTGGGAAGTTATGAAACGTAGCATTGTGTTTCGGCAGCAATTCCGAACCAATTTGGGTGACAACAAATTAATACCGATTAAAGATGCGTCGTACGAGGCATTTTATCAGTTTCTACGATTTATTTACACCGATCAATGTAACATTGAGGAATCGTTGATATGTGACATGTTAAAATTGGCAGTGCGCTATAAAATCGTAAAATTGGAAACAAAATTGTTGAATATGTCCGGAGAAACTAGTAACGATACTGATTTAAAATTATTAGAGTTTAGTGTTTTAAATCAATATGAGTTAAGTGCTAATACGTCATTGGAAAATATTCTAGGTTGCATAACTGCGGCGGATACAAAGAGTACACCGTTTGTAAATATCCATCTAAATGCATTAGAAATGATTCTTCAAAGTGATTATGTGCCAGATAAAATGACAGAAGTCGACCTATTTGAAGGGTTGGTTCATTGGATGTACAAAACTTGTGGCCACAAGCAAATCTCACTTGATCAGCGACGATTACATTTTGATAAATTAATTAGGTTAATTCGATTTCCAGCTATGGATCCAGAAGATTTTCGTCTTTGTTTAAAAAATCAGCCTAATTTATTTACAAATGATGACATTGTTAACATTGTGAGGCTAAATGCGTTTAATGATAAAACCGATCAAAATCACACCTGGATTACAAAACCTCGTCTCGAATATCAAAGTCCGGTTGACTATCAGACATTTCCAACATCTACCAAATGGGTCACAACATTTACAGTATCGGACAATTTAATTCTGCGGGGTATTCAGTACGGATTACTTGGGCTGAATATGAATTACGAAATACACATTTCTTCAAAGAATCGTATAACTAATATTACCGATAACCTGAGATTTGAGTTTGAAAGTGTTAACGAGGAAGAAATAAATACGATTAGTCTAGGTGAATCGATCAAATTGGCATCTAATTTTGATTATTCGATAGAAATCATATATTCACCCACATTGAAAGACGCAGATAAATATGTTGTATTATGCCGCAAGCCGAAACTTAATGTTGTCGTCACTGGCCCATCAAAATTAGTGACGTTAACGACGGCCAGCGAAAATTTATTTGAGCTACATTTTATACAGCCACCACCCAAATGATTGTAAACTATTTTATTCTAAATATATTGTTGTTCTTAGAGCACAAATTGTTTTTAAATCTTACTCATTATCATTCAGGCAGGGTTTAAAGTGTTTGGTCCGTTAATTTTGAGTCAAATCTATGTGAAATTCATGTACAGAGCTTATCACGTAGGAATTTAAAAACAATTTTCTATTGAATGAATTTAATCAAATTGAAAACTTGATTAGAATGAATTCCAACAACAAAACAATAAAATCCATATAATTACTCATGTAACACTAATCGAATGGATCAATAATAATTTCCCGCCTAAATGAGCGCAAGCATATAGGAAAATATAACAAAAGGATTATAAAGTAAAAAATTGGAGGCCCATAATTTCATGATTGCGGTCAACCCATAATAGACGGCTGTGATTATAGATAGCGCACACCTCTAATTACGTTTGGTTATTACAGCCACACGATTATCAACTACGACGATAATTTCTTTATGCCTTGTGGCATATTATATTGCAAACCCGCGATAAAATTGATCAATAAAATTACGTTTATTATCGCGATAATTAGCAAGCAGCTATGTAAGACGAGTACCTATACAGTACGCGAACCACTTTTGTTTATTTTATGATAACATTAACATTAATTAATAATGGGTAATTACAGATTTCATGAGCGCAATTATATGAAACAACGAGAAACGTACACAGTTGGAGAAAGCGGGCAACGTTTGCGTGCTTATGCACAAAATTGGCAAGATTTAATTTAATATTTGTAAAATGCGGTAAGTGTAATTTATATAGTGCACATTAAAAATATTTTTGTGGCCAAATTTAACACCTTACTTATCAATTATACAAACGGTTTCTGCAAGCGGTTTTCTACAAACTGTTTTAAATCTCGTAACAAATGTAGCCAATCCGCAATACCACGGTGGAATCTGTCCATGTGTATACATCAGATTTCGGAATCTTTAACAACATACGACTTGAACGACTTTTTTTGGGGAGATACATCTCGGAATCGTCAATGACTTGAGTTGTAACATTTGAGTTCTCTCAGCCACCATTTTAACTACAAGTATCTCTGGTGTCCAATTCGACGTCCCAATCTGTCTGTGGTGTCTGAAATTTGTAAAAACAAGCAATTTGTCTTGAAATTTTTTGCTGATTTTAGACCCCTTCATATGTTGCAAATATTAAATTCTACACTCGGCACTCATGGGTTCGAAGTTTTTTGAATTAATCAAACAATTGAGTCATTTTGGAC
This sequence comes from Nephrotoma flavescens, assembly GCA_932526605.1. NCBI lineage: Eukaryota > Metazoa > Arthropoda > Insecta > Diptera > Tipulidae > Nephrotoma > Nephrotoma flavescens. The sequence continues at coordinate 261,786,910 of OW052222.1, read as the reverse complement.
GAAGATGCTCTAACGTGTAGAGCCATATCTCCAATCACAAATTGCAAATTGCCTTGAAATTGTCTTTATCAAATTTCAGACACTACCCCAAGTCTACAACACTAAGTTCCACACTTGGCACTCATGGTTCAGATGATTTTTTGAATTAATAAAATAGTTAAGCCAATTTAACCAAAAAAGCTTCCTCGTGTAGGACCATATCGCCTATCACACTGCAGAACCGGAGTGAAGTTTTTATCGTTAATAAAAATTGTAGTTACACATTTAAAATGTGTAACTACACTTTTTATTAACGTTAAAAACCGGTCTCCGATAATATAGTTCATGTTCAAGCCGCTTAGACTCTTCTAGGTCATATGTACCACTTATCAAACCATCTGCTTACAAATCGTTCATGATCGTTTCGACTGCTTTAAGAGGCGTTTGTTGATAATCAAGTGCAGTTTGTTGAAGCATCGCCATACGTCAATGATTTCAGTTGGGGATCTTGGGTTACTCCACCACACTATTCGCTGGCATCCAAAAATCTTCATGATGAGGTAAGTATTGAAGCAATGAGACTAATCTGTAAGGTACCATTACAATCTGTACGTCGCGATTGTATAATACCGCCGAATATACTACTTTACTTGCATTTGAGAATCCGTGTATTTCCAGAGTTGACCCTGCATTCAGGAACCGGCGCGGTATCTAAATTTCTTCGATGGCCATTATCGATGAGTGTGATTTCTCCATTTTTCAGTTACATCCGGTGGAAGTTTGTCCTACCCCCACCCAATGGTGATAACCAACCCAATGGGTCGAATAGACGAGAAGCATCTGAAAGCAGTCGACATTTTGTGATAGTACCAGATTCTACGGGCAAATTGACCTTGATAGTACTAGATTCTACGGGCAGACCAAAGATCTTGGCTCTGAAACTTTGTATCGCTAGATGTCCATTTTAAAACTGTGGGGAATTGTATGCGCATTTGCGTTCTGAAGGGTACATTCATTTACGTGATGCAGTTATTAATGATGGCAATGTGAGTCGTAATGAATTGGGGAGAAATGGTCATACTACCGGCCACAGTTGCAGGGAGTCTACGGCACATAAATGAATATACTAAAGTTGCAATAACATAGCTTGTTCAGGAATAGCAAAAACAGGATTACCACACTTGAATTGGTTGATCGAAAAAGTCACACCAGATCAAATTGATCAAGTCGCAGAAATACCAGATATCGAACAAAGATGGTTCATGATCCATGTGGCTTACTCAACAATAGCCCACCATGCATGTCTGATGTAAACTGCACGAATAGATACCTAAGAAACCTTATTCGCCAGACTATCACTGGTAATGACGGCTATCTATTTTATCGTCGACGATCAACAGAAATTGGTTTCAAATCCATCACTTTCAAAGTACGAAACTAATGTTCACCATTACTATCGAAAACTTACAAAGGGATCGGCTCAAATTCCCGAATCACAAAAGACCGAATTATCAAAATTCCGACAAAAAAAATCCGACTCTCAAAACCCCGCTTTTTAAAATCCCTACTTCCAAAATCCCGACTTTCAAAGTTACCACTTTTAAAATCCCGACCTTCAAAATCCCGACTTTCAAAATCACGATTTTCAAAATCCCGATTCTCGAATTCCCGATTTTGCTAAAACGTTAAAAATCTCCACAAAAGTTGGAATTTAAAAAAAAATATTAAATGTTAAATTTTGTTTTTTTATAGCTAAAAATTCAAAATTTAATATTCAATATTTTGGCTGTGTGCCAAACTTAAGGTTAATCGATTACTACGGTAAAAAACGGTTTTAGAACAGATTTTTCGATCAGTTTGCCATGGAGTTTTTCAAAAATAATTGACTTTACCGAAAAATTTACCTTAAATTGCCTTTTACCTTAAGTTTGGCATACAGCCTTTGTATAACTACCTACTAGAGTAGGTGTCATTAATAGATTCTATATAATCCGTTCCTACGTGTGGCACGCGGTGCGACATGTTTGCTTATCCCGGCTCCTACGTCCTCCGAAGCTCAAATTTAAAGCCCCTCGGAAGGCTGAGTGAGAGTTATCGAAGCCGTTAGCATCTACAATTATTGCATTCCAAAATTAATAATGCATATACCACCTTGTGAAACTAAACAGCTTCTATGTTGAGAGAATGTTTCGAGAAAATGATCCTCCTGGTGCTTGTCAGATTTTTATGGAAATATGCTTTGAAATTGTTCCGTTATGCTAAACTCTATATTAGTGCTCGTAACAATAAAGATTGTAAGTCGATGAAATCGTGTTTAGAGGTTTAAGAAACCTCACACTTATTGTTGGTTAAATTTTAAATGAGATTAACGCTTTTGACAACTTAAAAGAATAATACATTGAAAGCGATTATAGTACTGTTAACGTGTACTTTCCCTTACCAAAATAGTAATAATAAAATGAAAAATACATTTCCCTCCGTATACGTGATATTCAATTCAAGTTATGCAAATGTACATGACCTAGATTTTCTTCCGTTTAAGAATTTCACTTTTATTTCCTCACTTTTCTCTTATTTAATTATGTTTCTATGTTTTAAATCTTTATTGTAAAAAACTAACTGCTGCACGAATTACCTTGGCCGCGATTCCTCGCAGACGTATATAATTTTGCTGTAAAGCGGCAAATAATCGTGATCCACGGTTTAAGAGGCGATATGTACCTAATTTAGAAAGTGTTTGGTTCGATTAGATAAATCCATCGCCTTTAATTTAATCCGCCGCACAGATTAAAAAAATATTCCAGCCAAACGACAGTGTAACACAAAAAAACAAACTAAACATTTTTTAACCCGACAATAAAATTGCGAAATCCAATTGCAACATTTTGTCGGAAAATTCGTTACATGGAAATAAAAGTAAAAAAGAAAAAATCATCATCAGATAAGAAAAACACATAAAAGGTGGTAACATAATACGAAAACCACAAAAGACCAACAACAAAAAATCCATCTAGAGTTCGATTAGGTATGCCGTCGTTGGTTTAAACATATTGGTGTATACTAGACACATACATAAGGTGCAACAATGTATGTTTGACACATATCACGAAAGTTATACAATTATACATAATCTGGCACTTAAAATGAAACATTCTTGTTCTATTTGGTTGTGTGAGATCGGAAAGTACATACGTTGCAACCGCGCACAGCAATTAAATTGGTAGACTCAAGTGAATGCAAATAATAAATCTTGTCGGTCTCAATTTTATATAGTAACCCATGATATGGTCACGTGGCATTCTATAATCTTAACATAATATTGATTCAATTGCTCTCGATTAGGTAAAAATAAAGAACGACATTCCTTACATTTCCCAAATTCAAACAAATAAACATTTGTATGGCGCGCGTCTTATCATCAACATAACATCTTCACATCATGCCACCGCCACCTACACCCAACCAATTGGTTTGCAATCTCATCTTGTCGTAATACTTGGAACAACAACAATATTTATTTGTTTAACAGGAAAATTTATTGCCGCATTTGTAAAACAAATGACATTGCAAGAAGTTAAGCAACAATTTTGTTATTTTGCCCACGCAAGAATATTTTTCTCGTCTTACTCGTAAGCACAAATTTTCTATATACGAGCAAAATACATACGTGCAATGTAACAATTTAGAATATTGGAACGAAACTCAGCGACAATTATAACTGTTTGGTTTACATACTATATGAATGCAAATCCATATGCAAGATAAATCTTTTTGGATTTGATTTTAAACTCATTAACTCCAGTATCGAAATAGAATAGAAATTTTGAGTGAACAATTCCAAAGTTGTATAAAATAGAATTCGCTGAGAAGGCTTTTCTGCAAAAGTGCCGAATTATTTTCTAAGAAATGAATGTCACTCGTAATGTGCTACGCTTTAAAATAAAAATGGTGCAGCAATTTTAATTTATTTGTACAAATTTGTTATTTTTAGGTTCGAGGAGTTGTGTTACTATAAACTAAAGCCGTGCGCCTCATGTCGATCTTGTTATAAAAAATTGTGCAAAACAAAACGTTATGGCAAGGTAACAAGAAGAAATGGTATGACATTCCAGTGTTTAATGTTTGTCTTCTTTGCGCGTATTACGTCATCTACATGGAAGTATTTTTAATATATAGTAAACCATTTACCCGACTATTAGCCCGCAGCCTTATGTAGATTTTCATTGATTTTTGTTCCTCCCAAAATGTCACCCTAATTTTTTACCCCCATTTTGTTTCAATGGAACAAAAATGTACTACTCTACTACTCTCTCTTTAACTTTAATTATTTATATTTGAATTTTATAATCACACTAAAAAAATGGCGAATAGATTTACAACAACAAAAAATTGTATACACCATCAAAAAACCTAGAGTATAGAAAATTACCACGGGAGTAACAAAATATTGTAATATTTTTTTTCAATGAAACTTTTTGACAGCAGCTGGAGAACCATAGGAGATCGTTTTCAAGATAATCGACGCTGTATACTCTATAGAATATTCGCTTTTCTCGAGTTATCGCAAAATGTTAATTGGGATACCATGTATATGTAGCACTAGTTACATTTGGTAATATTTTTTGAAATGTAAAGCGTATGTAAATTTATAAAGAGTAACGAAACAGAGGAAAAATTTTCATCAAAATATTTGTGGGTTATGCAATTTAAATGGGTTATATAATACACTTACACGTCTTGACACGAGCATGACAATATTCGCTTCAAATAAAAACAAAAATTGTTATGTAAGTGTATTGTATATCTAATTTAAATTGCATAGCCCACGAATATTTTGATAAAATTTTTCCTCTGTTTCGTTACTCTTTATAAATTTACATACTCTTTGATAGTACTTTACACAGCTTAGATGTCTTAAAGGACTCCTATATTTTACTACAATATGGCTTCCAGGCATTTGTTTTACCATTTCTTAATTTCTTTTTGTATGTTTGGGGGACTTGCTTAAATAGCCCCAGTCCTTTAGTTTCCTTGGCTCTTCTATAGAGCCTCCTCCACTGAAAGGAAAGTGGTAATATGAGCATAAACGAATTACCACGGCTGTTATTATTAAGCGTCGTTGTTCTTCCTAAGTTCCTGCAGTACTATGTGTTGAACTGATTTCTATCTTAAGAAAGCAAAGTAATGCGATATAGTAGAGCGGAAATCCGGACTGCACTTGTTTTGTAGTAATGTAGACTACGATTAATATAATGATCCAAATTATGGGAACGGGAATCAGACATATCAAACATCAAGGAATCATTCGAGCAGGATTCCTTACGTCAGTTAATACCTTAAATAATTCTAACTTAGAATCTCGACATTCCAATCCTTTGCGAAAACTCATGACGGGAGAAGAAATTTACAAATCCAGGTGACTAATCAACGCGGTTAAATTAACCGTCCTTAACTTGATCATTTTGCCATTCTGTTAAGGCCGGCAGTATTTCTAAACATCATAAATATGCATATATTGAAATATGTCAAAACCAACGAACCTGCTAAATGTCATATCCGTCAACGCCTTTATTTGATTGAAAACACACAATTGTTTGAGAGGAAATAATCTTAAAGGCCTTATAATCCCGGGACTATGAGATCTAATTATTGGCCGGGGTCCCGGAATTAGGGATCCCGGATTGCAATTACTACTGTCAACGTCACGTTTACAAAAGATCGTTATGTAATCTACTTGGTCCATACCTGATTGCATCATTACTACACGTATATTGGTTAAGTGTTCTAATATTATTTACCTTCTTCACCAACCCAAAAAAATCTCATGGAAATCCGGGAAATCGTATGATAATAAACATTCACCGCGTTGTGTGTGGGTGATCTTGATGATATAACTACAACAAAATTAATAGTTAATTAAATTAACTAACCGATCTTAATGATCACAGCAGGAAACACGCATATAATTCAATCAAATATTTGTTGGAATTTTTCAATTTTCTTTTAAAGGTCAAAGAGTTGTCCGCGATCCGTATAATTTATATGACAATCAATATGGCAAATTGAAATATTTAATATTTAAGTTAATTTAAAATGTTAATTTAAATGTTTGAATTAATTAGCCATAAAATAAATATTATGAAATGTCATCGTGTATTTTGTTATGGTTATGTGTAAAGTAGTGCGCAAGGCATGATGAGCGCGCATAGTGAAGGTTTATCGTTTATTTCGGCCGATTAATAGATTCGCGTGGCTTTTTTTATATGAAGTATCATAAATGGTACAAGGTTATGATTATACATCATAATAAAAAAAACTTTCTTTTAATAATTAAATCACGTCTCTAATTAACAAGACTTTCTTTCATCGATGATTTGATTTCTTAATATATAATGTTTAACACTTTGACTTAAAGCGCGGTCGTAAAAATTTATGGCCTCGTAAATTTATGCGGCGCTCACAGCTCCAGCAACACAATGAAATGAAAGTAAAGTATACGAGATAAATGGCAAGTCGAACAATTCAATGATTAAACGTTAGAAAGTTCCAAAAAAAATAAAAATACAAGCGACCAGTATAAAGTAAAGACTGGTTATCGTGCTTAACGTAGAAGCTGCGCGCGCCAAGGTGATAAATCTATAATAATTTATGATAATGCTTTAGCTGATATTTAATTATTATAGTGATTGGTTATTTAGATAAAATGTGATCGACAGTTTAATGAATTGTTTGTGATTTATGAACGAATATTAAGCTGCTGAAATCTGAATGTAATCTTATTTACTATGATTAATGCACTTGATTCATATTATTGCACTTGATCAAATCAATTGGGAGCACTAAACTAATCATTCCTCTCAGCTTATTATTAAATCGCGATCACGATCACGATCACGTAAAAAGAGACTGGTATTCTAGACAATTCAACAAATTACTTCAATTATATAAAAAAAAATATTATGTGTTCGACCAAGATCATTATCGCCTTATCATAAGTCCAAATTCAGTTAAACAACAAATTTACACAATTCGATCATAAATCGTGATGTTATGTTTGTGCGTGTGTGTGTGCGAGCGATCAATCAAAAAACACTTGTCAGAGAAATTTATCTGTAAGTTTATTTGTCTTGTCGACATTTTATAATTGATTTCATTTATGTGTAACTTCTTAACGATCATTTATGGACATATGCGGTTAAATAGTTGAGAGCAAATTATTGACAGTCGCGATCGATTATATTTTTTGTAATGTAACAACTTGTTTATAGACAGGTAGTCGAATCGGTATTTTAATTGGGGAGTTAATCGTTAGTGGTGTAAATGACTCGTGAGACTCCGTTATACAAGATGGGTGTGCAACAAAAGAAAGGTGTGTGAGCCAAATTGAAATCAATTTTAAAATTAAACATGTGTGACATTAATTTTGATACGTGGGACCCCTCGCGCAGTACAGCAGCGCAATCATTTACCAGGTAATATAACACCTTGAATTAATTGTATAGAATGATATCCAATCATATGTGTTAACTGTATAAATATTATGCTGCTTATAACATGTTTTGTATTTGACTTATGTTGCACACACAAATAAAAAATTGTATGTTTTGATTTTTCAGGTCGATCAATCTTTGGAAAATAAGAAATGAAAACAACGAACACAAAATATATTCAATCGTTGTTGAATGTGGCACATTCAGATGAATTCAATAAGAAAAATGGATTTATATTTATTTTCTTCTTCTCGTCATCTTATTATCTGCTATGTACTTACGTACGTATACGTCTCAATGCATTTATCATTATCTATAAAAACAAAAATCCACGAATATCTAAATTATATAGACATTTGAATTAAATTGAAAAAATATTCGAAGAAAATTTATTCGATTGTGCCGTAAGATCAACAATTATATTGTCTAGTTATGGTCCGTACCTATATATAACATACCTGGGTCTGATATTCTTATTTGAACACCTAAAGATTTGCATCTTAGTTTTGCATTTAAAAAACGAATCATGACCTAACTCAAAGGAGAATGGAAGACATAAACATTTTTGGAAACGAAGATTTATCAATCTGACGTTTAACCACATATGTATTCTTTGGATACCAACCCAAATTGAATCACTCTTCAGGGAACACACATTTCAATGTTCAGGTCTAAAGATAAAGAAAACTGAATGAAGGAAATAATAACAGCGCACTCATGTTACGTGATTGGGATTATATCGTGATGACCCAGAAAGGTTACACAACGTAGTTTCAGTTATATGACCTCATGCTATGCAAAGTGTTAATGTAAACAATTGGAAAAGTGAATTATTTTAACCCGCATTTATGTTCTTAAGCAGAGGTTGAACCAAACGGACGATGTCTGGCCTAACGTTAGAATTCTAGAGTTTCCTTGTGTAACCTTACATAATTGAAGATTTCACAGCTGGTTACGAAGTGAACACAATCATCATCCTCTTCGAGGCATTCTTCGCGATGAAGCGGTCATGACTAGTGATAATCGAGACCACAATTACAAATTTATTCCTCAGGGCTGCTTGTATACCGTCATGCTGTATAAGATAGTATACAATTTCCAGCAGAAAAATGTCGCTTTACTATTCACCGCTAGAGGCAGCACTGTCACAAAAAGATTTTTTTATTCTTCTGCTGATAGTTTTAGAAACCAGCAGAAAATTTATGAAATTTTTAAGCAAATCAATAATTCTTAGCAGAAAGTTTTATCAAAAATGAAAGGATATATGAAACACATGAGAAAATATATGCCTAAACGTTAAACAAAAAACGAAAATTTTATTTTAAACATCGGTTTGCGTATATATAAGGACTCTCAAAATGGCAATGACACATGGCAAAGCAAAAAAAAACCCTGCGTCGGTAGCACTCCATAAATGTTTAAAGTATGTTTTTATGATAGCTGGAATCTTACTCAATATAAATAAGCAACATGAGGTTACCCGCCGTCAGCAGATGAATTATGGATCCCAGTTATCATAATAACATAAACCCAGGGTAGTTACCGGGGGGTTTTTAAAAATCGTCGAGTGCGACTGACGCTTATAATTCTTACATTGTTTATGTATTTTTATTAATTTTTATATAATTAAGTAAAATAATTGGTGTATATGACTTTTATTTTAGTGTGTTAAACCACAAACAACTATAAATTCATTTTCTGCATTTTTTTAAACAGATTTGATACCATTTAAGTACATTATCCCTCGCTTTACACGGTACTCGTATTCGCTTGTACACGGATAACAAAATTAAAAAAAAGTTCTAATACCAAAAAATGTACTAATATTTCCATGTTCAATGTTCTTTAAACGCTGTCATTTCATTTATGTATTTTACTCCATAAGACGCACTCAGGAAATGTCAAAATCGAAATTGGTTGGAATGAAGAATAAATTATTTAGTTATTTTGGGAAAATTAGATGATAATGCACTCCTTATTGTTCATGAGGTGTGCACAAGTTTTACTATTTTCAATTGTGTGGCACATGTTGGTTTGGCAGTGCCGAAATCAAAAATTCAACTCTTAATGCTTGCTGGAATATGATCTGGCTAGAGGTGAAAGAAGAGAAATACTATGCCGTCAACTGAAATGCTCTATTCAAACATCATCGATCTGGCTCATTCTCTCGAGGGAGTAGATTGTATTGTATTTCGACGATTAAATAGGATGACAAGTGTCATACAGTGCAATCGCTTTCTCAATCCGATCACCTGCTCGTAGAAGACCTTCTTTGTCCAGCATCGGATTTAATTGTTTGAGAGTGCTCCTCGGCGAAACAAATCCGTTTTCTTAATATCGTCAATTTCATCTCGGAAGTATTGTTGCCGAGTAAATCGTATTATTGATGTCTCTGCTGCTTGCCATTCACAGCCTGAGGTGATTGATAACTTTAAATATTTTGTAATAAATCTTTGTATCATGGTCAAAATATTCACAATTTGTTCATAACTAGAATGCCTTTTAATTAATTCTTAAATTATTGGTATAGATGCATCGACCATTACTTGTAGGTTATCACAACGTTCGCAGTCATCTGATAATTTAATTAAAAACTGACCATTGATCTGCATCAATTTTCAAAAGTTCTGGTCACTCCACCACAGCGAATAACTCTTCAGTTGATTAGGACTTGATCCTCTTGTCGCACAGTCTGTCGAGTTGAGTTTTGATGAACTATGTCGCCATTTGCCCTTCGGTAGAACTTCCAAAATTTCGCTAATACGGTTGAAAACGCATGACTTCCATTTCGGCGGTGGCTCGGACAACCAATCCAGTACAATGCTAGAATCAGTCCAACAATAAAATTGGTGGTCTACAAAATTAAGAACAGACTGAATGGGAGCAACCTCCGTCTTCGCTGCTATTAGGCTAGTGAGATATTAGTCGCCTTGAGTTGTACGTAGATAAATTACGACTGCAAAGGCTATTTCACTGCAATCGCAAAATCCATGCCATTCAGATTGTTCATCTGTCATAAATAGCGAGCGAGGTATTTAGAGGGTAGTTACATCTGCCATTTCTTCTCGAATTTTTATCCACGTTTCTTGAACATGTTTTGATAGACCACCGTCCCATCCCAAATCTAAAAGCCACAGTACTTGAGAAATAGATCTAAAGTTGGACTAGCCTCAGACAATATACCTCTTTTGCTAGTTGGAGCTAGATCATGAACTGACACATGATATACGTAAATGTATCGCTGGTTGGTTGGCATTGCATTCCCACAACCATAACTTCATGCAGTTCTTCGATCAATGGTTTTGGGGGGAAAGGATGAAATTCGACGACGTTCAATTTAGTGAAAACTTCATTAGAATTGGAAGAGCATTTGCAAAAATTAAACACAGATTAGGACATTATATTAGAAAGTTATCATGCCAACTCGACGGCTTTAGATTCATCCAAACAGCAATTTTGTGTGGCACTTCCAAATAATCACATGAATCGTGAATTTTTCACGTCCAAAATCGGCCGATTCTTTTAAAATTTTAACAGTTCATAAAATCGTGGAATGAGGCAAAATTGTGGATTAAAAATATGGGCTAACTTCAAGGCGGTACCTCTTTACAATTTATATCCGCAATATCAAAGTGTCGCACTGTAAAACAGTTCTGGGTGTTTTTTCTGGAGAGCTGATTCGGGACGTAAAATTTAAATTACATATTTAAATTAGACACCACAAGCAGTTCATTGATTCTGAACAAATAATTTTTTGCAACTTCTATAATTTTTTAAATCTATATAGTTCGCTTTGTACATCGGATGTTTGAACAGAAGATCTCATCACACTGGGAATATTACACGAGCTATATTTGATTTTATTATATGCGGCGCATAGAGTTATTCATATATTAGCTAAGAAATTGTTGTAGCAGTCCTAAATGTGTTTTTTTTTCTGTCACTATCTTGTATATTTGCCTAAGTATTGTGTTTTGCTTTTGCTGTTGTCAGTTACGCATACCTCCTACCCGAACAGTTACCAATGGCCTTACACCGTTTTGCAAATAGTCTAAGGTTATTATACCCTGCTCTATTCTAAGCAAGCAGCCAAGTTTCATGCACGAATAAATTTTAAATGCAATTTTATCCGAATAATGTAATTTTCTTGATGTTGATCATGATTTTTATTTCGAGCGTCGTCCATATGTTGACAATTTTTATTTAAAAGTACCGGTCTATGATCTAGTGCGTTTTCTACGGGCAAGCTACAATCTTAAATCTTAAAACAAATTTCTGATTTTATCGATCGATACTGTACTTTATGATTACACACCTTTAATGTATTTTGATCTTATTAAATTACATTCGGTTTTGCTATGAATTCTATTCTTAGCTATAACTCACAATTTTCTTCAATTGGATATGTACACAGAAGAAATGTAATTTTTGTATTTTCATTTTTTATATACGATCTAAACGTTACAATGTGAATGTGATAAGGAAATTGGAATAAATTATAGAAAACAAAATGAAAATGTTCTTGGTTGGTACAAAGATATAAATGTTGCAATTTTAACCTAGATTATACAGATTAGGTGAGGACATATGAACCAGCTATAAATTAAGCCGGTACCAAATAATCTGGGATAAACGTGTGTCCGGCGAAATTATTAAAGTTTAAAGCCAAAATTCTATCGATTTCGTTAATTGTTACAACTTACACCTTGAATGTTGCATGTTTACATTGACACACCAAAATTTATGCTACAATATGTATATACATTATGTACACAGCATTACAACAACACCAAGTACTAAAACGAAAATGTTGAATTCAGATAAACAAGTTCTAGTTAGCCTACTTGTTGGGTAGATATAGCGAGATACATTACAACAATAATTGAGGAAGTGGGTCACCCAAAGTCTTTTTTCCAACCATAATTTTTTTTATTTTGTCTCTTCGTGTCTTAACATTTTCTTTCATTTATTTTTAAGAAAAAATAAAAATCGTACATTTTTATTTATTTTAACGTTTTATGGTTTTAAATGTATTTACCTTAACACCACAGATCGTTAAGATATTCTTGAAATGGGATGGCTTATTAAGAGATTTATAGCGCATGTAGAAATTTCACAGCAAAAAACCGCATAATTTTTATGTCTTTAAAATATTAGAGTGATTGCGGATTACAAACGTCCAATTCTAACGTACCTTTTGTAAATATGTATATCAAATCATAATAATCATGATGAAAGCGATAATTAAGAAGAAATGAAAATGTCAAATGAATTCACCTTTATGATTTGAAATGAAATGAAATCTACATAACTAATTTGCATTTGTATAAAGAGTTGAAGGATATGACTAGCGCATATGATTGCATCAACTTGGTCAAATACATGAAATACGCTGCTTTACAATTTGGGCTTTCTAAATTTGATGTAAACGAGATGGTACAAATATGTATGTGGTCAATTCATATTTGGGAAGGTTGTAGACATGACCTCTGTCGATGCGCATGAATCTTTGGATTGCCATGAAGAAAATGCAACCACAAATCAAACCATCCAATGAATATTCCACGGCATATGAGACAGTGTGCGCCAAACATGTTTTTTTGTTTCTGCGATTCACCCCACAAATCCAACAATTATCGATAAAAATTACATTTTCGATTTATTTTGGTGTTAAGGCTCAAGGCACCCTCTGCTTGCTGGAGACTTAATAATAAAATAAAATAACGATTTTCATTTGATTTCATAGCCTGAAACACATTTACACTGTAAATCGTGCCAGCTACAGCTACGTCACGTCACACAAAAATTCGTATTATTGAAGTAGTTTTAACGACACGCACACACATATAATAAAACAATCAGGCAGCAATAATAATTTCGATTGACGTACATGTAACACCTCGCAATTTCAACATATTTAGTAGTACAACTCTGAATCGCCACCCGGTTCTTTTACCACGTGTAACTAAACAACAGATAAACAACAAAAAACTTGACTCGTGTTTAAATCGCCACCCGTGTTGTTTGACACAATTCTTGATAAGCAGAATGTTTACATAAATAATAAAAAACAATACGACGAGTATTCCAACACGAAAACAAAAGAGCGACACGACGAATGCAAGCAAAGCAAAACGAACAAATTTATTTTAACAATATTAAATTTTACATTAGTTCAGTTCTTCCATACCAGGCGCATATTTTTCAAAAGTAATCAATATCCTTAAATGTTCAAAACCACCAAGCTGGAGCTAGTTGATCGTTGGGCTAGTTGGTCCAGGAATGTACTAACGATCGATTTCACAATAAAAAAATTCGATCGTGTTGATTTTATCAAGTTTGTTGTACCTTTTAAAGTACCGATAAGCCATACAGTTATAGAACACAGCACACTTAATTTATAACGCCTCGGCGAGCAAACCTTTAGTTTGAGGCAGTGCAACAGCATTCTTGGTATACCTTCGAAAATTCGGTATAAAGTTGGTTGTCATCTGTCATGACAGTCTTGTTAATGTCGTTGGTTTTAAGCACGCAATTTGTCAGGTGACATCGTAGAATGACAGTCACCTTTCGACTATATTTTCCACATTATATCAGCAAAGCCCTTTCCAATAAAGTTATTTTTTCACATAAGTCTTTGAGTATTTGTCCATATACCGACGACCTCACATAGTGAAAATTCTTATTCGGCTACATTGAACGGTAATTTTAGTCGAAAATAAAATCGTCTTGATAATGTTGGCCACCTTGTACATTTTTGGCTTCGCTTTGAGATCACCTATACGAGTATGTCGTTTGGTTTGCCATCGCCAGAGATTATCCTTCCAGCAATATCACGACTACGTCGATGATTTTATCGTTGATATTGACCTTTATTTTCAGTATTTGTGTATATCCCAGGGTTGTTAATAGATCATTCTCCAACAGGCCTCTTCGCTGACATTTTCAATATGTCATTCCACAAGTGTAGCCATTCTCTTCCAAAAAACGCACAACAACACCACTTAACTCTTTTTTCTTAACTGTTATTTTTGTGAATTCATTTCAGGAAGGACGATTAGCAGTACTGGTTTGATTTAATCTGTTGGGGCTAATAAATTTTGCCGTTTCTACACTCTGAACGATTTTAGCCAAATATTGAATTACGAATAATTTAATCGGAAAAAATAAAATATCCCAAAACCTCCAACCAAATTTTACCTAGGGATAGGGGTAATCGAATTGACATAGTCAAATCGGTGGTTATCTGGCAAAATTTTCGAATTTCTTGTAATTATTTAAACTTAGTTATCGACAATTTTTAGCTGTACGAAACCCGAAACGGCTTTCTTCTCACTCAAACTAAATTCAAATTATAACTAGATTGATCGAATTGGCTTAGTCAAAAAAATGCCTATTTGCCAAAATCTCGAACCTCGTAATCTATAAACATCGAAAAAATAAAATTTCACCTCAATAACCTCACCAATTTTATTCGAAACCATTACCCAAATTTATCTAGAGTCATGGTCTATCGAAATAGCATAGTCAGGTCGGTTTCCATCTAGTAAAATCTAGATATAAAATCTGTTTTGTCGGTTTAGCAATAGTCATGCTTGGTAATTGTTATGAGTGTCTTTTATCGGCCTTTTTCGGGTGGTAAATTTATGCCGAATGTTCCATTTAAAAGGAAACACCTGATTAACTTAAAAAAAAACATGTTTTTCATGTTGCACAAATCCAAGACACAACAAATTAATTTTAGAGGTGGACAATATTTAAAAATAAAACCTTCCTACTCACCTTATGCAGATTACGTTATAAGATGGATACACCAGATGACTTAGCTTTCTTTAAGAGTCCTTTTAATGTTTTGGGCCGAAAGGTCTGCACAGACTCTTGTGTTCTAGTGCATATTTCTAGCTCGCTTTAAGGTTTGAGATTACTTTAGATTTAGTGAGTTGAGTTTTAGGGATTAAGAGATACGAGTTTTTGGTTCACAGGGCCAAGTTATTTAAATATGTACTGACAAAAATGATAAATAACTTGGACATTTTTGATTTCAGACCAATGAAATAAAAAAAAAATTTTTTCTTCCGAGACGATGATACCCCGAGAATGAATGACCTGCGTAATTTGCAGTTTGAGCTGTACTTCAACGTAGACGGGCACCTGCAATATGAAATCAGCAAAAACTACCACACAACATCACGACATGCCTTTACAGTCTCTTTTATTATTTCTTCCTCCTATTGTTTTAACTGCGGTTTGTAAGACCTGGTAATTGAAATCCTGATAACAATTATGAAAAATGACTATGGTCTAAAACACATAACTTAATTAGAATAACCAAAATATAATTGCATCATCAAGCACGGTATTTTTTAGTACGAAGGTACTTCTGCTAAATTTGTGACATTCTTCAAGACTGGGACGTATATATTTTATACAAAAGAGATTATTGAACTCCAGCACCAAAACGGCGGATTTGTGAAATAAAGTGGTGATAAAAAAATGTTTGTCAGGTCGAAAATCTATTAAACGTATGTCAAATCAGAATAACAATAAGTGTATCTAAAAACTTGCCTACAAATCGGCCTTGGTTAAACAATACATCCTTGCAGTAATTTAAGTGGGTTAACGCAATAATCCAATATTAATGTGAGTATATTCACTCTCGTCTGAGTACTAACTGTTTGGCATTACTTACATGATCACATTTCCGCTTTTTTCATAAAAGAGGTTTAAAAACTCGGGGATTCTTGCTAAGAGATCTCAGTATGAGATCTTAACGGAGCATTGTTGATTAATATGCCAGCTCTGAAGAATGACATCGCAGATGCCTGCTAGACTGATACTTCTCCTGGTAATTCGGTCAAGAATACCACAATCCTTGAAATGGTGAAGTACAGAACTTCATCTAAATTTATGTCTCAATCCAAAATCAATCTAGAAACCAAATTTCAAAAGGATCGGTTATGAAATGGCCAAGTTTAGTCTAGCATCAATAGATCCTAGAATTTTGTCCAAAACTCACTTTAATATCCCTAACGAATACTACTAACCAAATTTCATCATAATTTGTTAAGAAATGGCGAAGACAGATGGAGCATTGTTACATTTCAAAATTTCGTATACCGAGTTTCTTTATTTCGGAGGATAATCAATTTTCTATTTTAAGGAACACTTTTAAGATTTTATTCCGTTGGAAAGTTTTATTTTGTGAAAGAGTTATAAAATGAATAAAAGATATTCGTCGGTTATAAAATTATCTTTTGTAATAGTGCTGCCGCTTGTGGCAACTAGCGAAACCTCTTTTTTCGCTGTCAAATTTCTGCTGTCTTATACAGCATAAAAGAAGAGAAATAAATTATTTTCTGAAGGAATTTTGTTAGTAAAAGTTGTGAAAGCTGCAACGTATAGCTTGAATATAATTAGCACGTTTATGTAATATGTGTATGTAATATGTGTAAGGCAGAGTAAAACGTATTACTTTTCATCTATATACACTGCCAATCCATATGAAAAATGTATCGTGTGAAATTACCATAATTTTGTATACTTGGCAACAATTTTTATGATTAAATTAATGTTAGTTCTTACCGCTCATTAATAGATGACACTAGTTTTCATAAATCCATTTTAAGCGTCATATTTCATTTAAAATTTGAACACAATTAATTGTTATTGTCAATCGTTATGCAAAGTCGAATTTATGTTATGTCGAAAAATTTACCGCACTTTGAAATGAAGTTAGCTGATATTTATCCTAACAATCACAATATATTTACAATTTTTGTGAATTGACATACCTGCGTCAAAGTTCGTCTCGAGATAAACACATTTTATATTAAAAGGGAACGAAACGTAAACCGAAAGTTTGTTTACCTGTCCGGAAAAATTTGGTGCAGATTCATCGCCTTACAATTAAATAATCTACAATTTAGTATTTTATGTCCATTCTATTAACCACTCGTATTTGGTCTAAATTACTGGCCATTGGTTCAGCTAAGAGTATTTTTATTCCCTTAAATTAATACTTTATTACCATCTGTGAATCAATAGCAGAACCAACATTAGCACCGTGCAGTAAGCGCATTAAACGCACATCCCCAATAGAAAACTCTTCTAATTTACAGAAAAGAGTGAAAATATTTTGAAAAAAAAAAAATATTGTTGGTTAGGTTGGCCATTATGAAAAGTGTAAAAGGTAAAACTCATAAACAAAGATTTTTGCATTGGGGATGCGGCGTAACTCTATCTTAAACGAATCAAAAATACCGAGGCGTTTTTATTATGTACATTTTATTGATATCGACTGATGACCAATATGTTATGCAAATTAGTTAAATAATATAATTTATATTTTAATCTTTGATATTTGCGAAAGATATAATTTATATAACCAAAATTTTTTATTAATTTGGCGACGATTAGTCTACGCCGAATTTAAATTTATATCAACCAATTTGTCAAATTTGTGAGTGTAAATGGAGTGGAATCCGCCCTCACCAGTTATCAACCTCGTTATTCTTGACATAATAACGTTAATTAGATGAATACCAATACAGCATTAATTACGTAATAGCACACACTTGACTTAATTAACTTAACTCTTTCGCTCGATAAATATAAATCTAATCACGTTTTGGTCTTAATAAACTTTGTTGCTTGATCTTTGCGTTGCGTCTTCTTGATATACGTTATTATGTTGAATTGTTGAGATATTGAATTGTTAATTTGAAAAGAAAATGATTTGAAATTTTGATTTATTTTCAATTGGATTGTTATCATCGAGTACGTGTGTTGCGATGCCAAATGGTCTGTTTATTGTGTAATTATATATTCTGATGTGGTTTTAGGTACCTACTACCTACATATAAAAACTGTTGTTTGAAAGTGAGTGACTTTGATTTTTATTTCGCTTTTCCAATCAATCAGATGTTTGTTTTCTATTTTCTTTTTGAATCAATCGCGTATCCAATGATATCTAGGTTAATTGGATAAGATTCACTTATGTTAATGATTATATATTCATGATGGATAATAATGGTTGTGGTCAAAAGCCGGATTTTCTTCTATACATGTCATTCTACTCGTGTATCAAAATGCAAGTGAATTTGTTATTGTAATTACACCGCATACAGTATTAATATGTTAATGGAATTTTAAACTATTGCTTATTAGTGTAATAAATTCGGCCTAATGAAAGACTATTTTAAATCCTGTTTTAAGCTAAAAAATCCAACACGTAGATAATCAGTATGCAAATATTTTAAAACTCTAGTATTATTTAGACAAAACCTGCTCATAAATATCAGTTTAATATGTCGCATTCCTGCTTATGTTAAATAAACTGGCATAAATTTCAGATTTGGGTTTAAGAATAAGAAACATTGTAATTACTGTCGAAGTCATGGCTAGTCAAAATGTTACTGGGGCCTACGAAAAGTAAAAAATTAAATCAGGGTCTTTACGGGCAAGTCAGGTTTCTAGCATATAAAAAAACCATCTTTGAATAAACTTACTGTTAAAGCTAGCCGAAAGTTTCCTAACGAAAGGTAATGCAGATAGTGTCTTTGCTACATCAGCCGAAAGATGGTAATGCAGATATAGTTTTTGCTGTCCCAGTCGAAAAAATATTTTATAGCCGAAACTACTTGTTTATCTAGTTCTACTACCTCCAAAAAAAAAACAGAATACAGCAAAAATCAGGCGGGAATTAAATAATTTTACCAAATTGGTCCAAATTCTATGACAATACATTACAGTAAATTACAATAAATTTTAAAATGTCCGAATGTAAATTAATAAAACGTTTTGTATTTTTTAAGTTGTCCACTGAAGGGGATAGGGAGGTGTAGTTGAGTATAATGTACCAGAAAATCCGATACTTTCGAAACTCGTGTTGGTAGAATAATTCTTTAATAACCAGTTTACCTTGGTATGGCGTTAAATTGTTTGAATCTCAATAAAATTGCATACAAAGTATTTTGAACTATGGTATAAGTACCACCGCAAAAGCATCGAATACCACTCGGCATTGTTGTGGAACTTGAGTGTTTAATTACGGCGTGGTGCGGTAGATAAAATGATATCTTAAGATTTATTTCAATTTCAAGTATGGTTGTTCTATAAGAAACTCTTTTGTTGGTTCTCCTTGATATTCCTTTCACAAGGCTGTTTCTCTTATGTTACATGATTGATAGATGGGATTTTCCTGTTTTGGTGAAATTATTGTAATGACTGATTTACTTCGATCTCGGCAAATTGGCCAAGGGTTGTAGCACATTCGATTTTATTTTTGATAGTATTACCGAGATAGACTCAACCGAATACAAATGTGACGATAGAACTGATTTCATATCAATATGGGTCATAAATCTGAAGGATTTTCGATGATTCTAAAATTTTGGTTGAAACTGTTGGTTAGTAACGACATGGTTACGTCTGACAGAATGAAAGCTTCAACTTTAATGTAGCGATTTAGCTTATATCAAGAACGATAGCTATATTTGCGAATCTCTTAAAAATTGTGACAGGTGAAGTAGCAACTCCAATATAATTAACACCAGCATATCGAATAGGACGAACGACTGACGGATAATACAGCTTCGGGGATAAAAGATCTAACATCAAGAAATTTGGAATGCGGTACAATGTCCCCATTCACATCAACCACCATGCATTTCTCGAATTAAGATTAACTACAATTTCAGTTTCCAATAAATTTAATTAATAATTTTCCAGGCATTTTGAAATACAGCTACTTTATAGAATTTGAGTGATTATTTTCTCCTTCCCAGATCCAATTTGAAAGAATTTTCTACTCTCACATTTTACATCAATTATACCTTACTTGGTTCCACTTGGGTTCTGTTCTGATACTGCAATTAATTTAAATTGTTGCAAATATTAGCAACAAAGTCATAACTTATAATTATAGCTAAAAGATTTTAAAATTCGTTAAGGAAATTAAATCCAGAAGATATAAGCGGCGTGCAAATTGATGAGATTGTATAAGAGTAACAAACGTCATGAAGCGATAAAAATTGTTTACCAAATGTATGGAAATCTTTAGTAACTGCTGATTAGACATACGTGTTCTTATTGCTTTCTCATTTTAATTTGCTAACGTTTAATAACCTTGTAATTGAAAGTTCTAGCCGTAGAAAATTTTACTTTTCAATATCGATTCCGGTAGACTGTTGTTGATAGTTCTCCTAATATCTTCAAAACAAGTCTTGATCCCCTTCGTTTTATAAATTAATAAATACGTTAGAAATGGTATGCTAATCTGGCCATTGTTCGATTTCGTTTTATATATTCATGATGTTTGGTAAGCTGGATAATAAATATAATAGTTCACTGTCGCATAAATTTCGTTTTAATTTAAATTTTCGCGCGATTAAGATCATAATATGTTAAGACTATAATTTATATCCGCAATAATATTTGTGTCTAATCAATGGACCATCACCAAATTTTAAAACATTGAACTGTCGTTGAGCTAAGCCTAAATTATATACGGATCGTTATGTTTTATAGAGATCACGGCAAGTAAACTAGTTCACATTCATATTTAGTGACGTATATACACACACCCAGTGTTCTAATCGCGATCGATCGTACAACTTAATTTTATAACACCTCGATATCGAAATTTAATTACATTTTTATGCTTTTAATAATTTGATACTTTACACACTGCGAGTGGTTTTTTATTTAATTAGGTAGGTATATATACATGATCGAAAACTCGCATTGAAAATCAATGATTTTTTTACGATCTATTCGTTGATCATCTCATATCATCATATCACGTTATAAAACTGTGGTGTTATAGTTTTAAAATTAAGCTAAATTGAAATATGTATATAGAAGTGACCACACCTGTTTATGAAAGACCTTCAAAAATTTTATAAAAAGTGAAATGTATAATAACTAAATCTTGATCAGATCTAGCCGATGTTGATGAGCTTAGATTAGGTCATTCTTAATTAGCACGATATGATAAGGAAATGTTTTGATTGGTTGTAATCGATACAGGAGAATTTAATCGTTATTGTTAATTAAGAAATCTGTGAGAAAAATCTCTAAAGTAGACCACTGTTGCACTTCATTTTAAGTACCCACTATTAATACACATAATAAGTATCGAGTATCGTTTGCTGTGTAATCCAAAATCTTTTTGATCGTTAATGTGATTTTACTATAGTCTAGCTGTTATGAGTCTATGACTATACGAGACTTTTCGAGCTTCTTTATCTTTTAATCGATAAACCCATATCTGTGGTATATTAACATCAACATAGATCAACTTCATCTCTCGGCGGATAGTGCAATCGATAGAGAATGCATCCCTGAGATGGCTCAAAGGGGAAAGATTTCCACGGATACTAAAATGTAAGGAGGAGATAAAATACTCATATATGTAACGGACTCAGACGAATAGAATAGGAAAGTTGGCTGAATGTTGCATATCAGAGATATCCATATGTCAACAACCACTCGTAATTCTGCAAGATAACTAATTAATGCAAATTACTATTACCATAAAATATACTTCGTAATAATTGATACAGTTTTTATCGTCTAAAAATGTGTGTCTTGTGTAGATTTTTTGTCTAAATTTCCAACTAACCAACTATTAGTTTCTAATCTCTTTAAACCTAAATAGGCTGCAAACTTAGTTCAGATTTGTCAGCAATCGATTAAAAAAATTATCGAAATTGATAAAGGACCATCTGTGAACGACTAGTATGAATAAACCGTCAATTTTGTTATTCGGAAATTTAGATAAACAATCGGCGTGGGGCACACAGTGTAAATTACCTAGATTATAAATTATCCACCATCGATAACTGATAAAATTCCAATTAATATGAGGATTAGAATAAAAATTCAGTTCATTATATTTTATGCCATCTCGTGATAACTGGTACGAACTAACATAAAATTACTTTAGTCAGTAATTTATTTATTATTTATTGGTATCAGACACAAAGTACGTAGTGTAGTACGTACAAAGTACGTACATTTAATGCTGTGTGTCTGACGTAGATTTTTTTAGTATATATTTCCGACTAAAAAATTCGTGGTTTGTTCATACTAGTCATTCAAAGATGTCTCTAACATTCATAACTCAACCCGTTTGATATTCTGTTTTAAACTGCAAAATTGGTTCAAATTTATCAATCACCAACTAGAAATAATTTATAGATTTATAAATCTTAATTTATTTAGCATAAATTTTAATTAAAAATCATGTGTGGTTTCTTTTGCGCCATGTAAAATCCACTGCTATGAAACCACATCAATTAAACCTTAATTGCGGACTAAAAATAATTTTTTTCAAACATAGCTGTATAACAAAAAAGATTAATTAGGAAGTTTTAAATTCATCTGTGTTAATTAATTTATTTAAGTTTTAGACGAACTATTATTTCTAATCACATTTATAGTGTTTACGACTTTTTTTAAGTAATTGAAAACAAAGAGGCCATTTCCTCAGAATATACCTACCACAAAAAGTGGGAAAATAAAACCAACCTTCTGGCCCACATATGTCATTAAAATAGCCCGATCTACCCGATTGCTTTATAACTAGGAAAATACTGCGAGCTTACGTTTGTTATTACCGTAGGAGAAGGTTTCGAAATCGAGCTACGACCAAATAATATCCAAACCAGGCGGTTTATACAAAGGTGTACAGATTTGGAACCATTCTAAGAAGAACTAAATAATAAAAATGAATGTATCTCTTAAAAAAAGAATGCAAGAAGAAGAAAAGTTCATAATAGACATACAAAACACAGTATGGAAAAACACACTCGAAATCAAAAGGATATTGATATGAATTTGCCATGTCAAATCCGGTTCATACCATTGAATAGTAGAAACCGTTATAGAATTCCCGTAACATAATAACCATAACATAATTCACAACGCTTCCGGAATATTCTCGTAAATACTTGAAAAATTCTTTCAATAATATCCTAATATTTAGTTAGCACTTACCACTGCTACAATATTGCCGAATATACCAGAAATATTTCCACAAGCCAACGCTCCGCCACATCTCCTAAATGACTCACTCAATATGTTCTTTCCACTCGTATTTATCTGTATAGCGCGCTGAATATTCGAGATCTTCCGCGGACTTTCTGTTCTGTTCCTGTATAATCACAACTTGTATAATCACAATCAAACTGATATAAAAATATTTTTAATGCTACTACTTAAACGTAGATATCACTGATTTCTCTAAAATGTCTAACATTTTCTAAACCTCAAAATGTCTCGCTCACAACGAATTGATTGCCCAGCAAATCAACAGGCGAGATCGTAACATTGCTCCTACCTAAGTCATTTAGTTTCGAACGGAATCCAAACTATCGACCCCGCAATTCAGTCCGTACAGCTCCGACCAAAATCAAGGTCATTTGTGCATTCCTTCCATAGGTCGTCTTTCAAGCCGACCGTTCTCCATACGGAATTTGCCACTCACTACTCGCCACCAGTTCCTCCTATACCAAATTGAGGGATATATTCCATATATTTACCAACTGGCGGTACTCTCGTTTATTTAAAAACTATATGTTAACCCTTCGTGATGATTGTGCAGGATGCTTTTCCGATGTTTGCAACTTTGCACAAATTTCCTTTGCACAAAATTCTCCGTCGATACATAAAACGATTCGGCCAAGGGTTATAATAAAAACACAGTTCAGTTGATGTACTAGTTGTTGGTGATTAGTTGTGATGGTACTTGATACTGCAAGATTTTTGATAATAAAGTTCGTAAACTTGTAGCATCATTTGTTCACGTTCCTCAACCTACCTTGTTCTACTGATAAATATAGCTAAATATCGGTGATATCATTGCCCATTGCAGCGTTGAAATATCGTTGTTCCTCCTTTATTGCTGTTTTTCAAAAATCAACATCAAAGACTGTACCTACATTCAAAGTCAGGCTTGAACCGATTAACAGAACGAGTTTTGCGAAAATTAATAACGGCATATCCAAATCAACCAGAGAATTTCTGATGTACTCTATGAGCAACAAACTCTTCCCAACATTGGTACGAGCGAGTTTCATCGAGTAGGGCAATCAAGAAAAAGTATCGGTTTTTTATTTTTCTGTTGAACGAAACAATAGTATCACTCCGTTTGTATTCTTTCCTTACCCTTTTGAATTCGCGAAGCCTTGGTATATCGTGTTGAAACTAAATGTTTGTTTGACATAAAATGCGTCCAACGTAGCATATTTCGCTGAAATATAGGTATTAAAAATCTCACTTTAGCAAGCAATTGAAGTGAACTAGATTGCGCAGTTTTTTATTCAGTGGCAGGATGACCTTCTGTCAATTAGAACTAATGTAGCGTTTTACTAAAGTATTAAGACGTTGGAACAATCACCCTAAACAAAAACTATCAACTCATATTTTTTTCTGTGGTTAACCTGCGTTAACCGGAGCTGTAACAGAAAAAAAATCTTAAGGATGATCATAGCGCAATGTATTGTAGTTTCAAAAAAAAATGTTGAAAGACGAAAAATTGAAAAGCACAAGCACTGATTGAAGAAGTATACTAATTTTGGCTGAATAGTAATTTCTAAGGCATGTCAAGGAGAGGAGTGCCAAAGGGAAATTGAAAGTCTGAAAACTAAAGGTATACTAGATCAAACCACTAAACTCCTATCGTTAAATCATATCTTTCATCCTACCTCCTTTTTTACAGAAATTGGCGGACTTCTTTTACCAAAAACAACACGAACACACTTTTCTCGAAGAAATGTATCAATTATTCTGAGCCCATTCACAACAAATAAAAGATGGGGTCACCACGCATATAAAAACAGCATTATTTATTTAAAGAGAAGAGAAAATTTAAGAGAATTGTAATCTTCTAAGGCATTAATGCTTTAACAAATAAGACTGGAAACGGCTCGGAATGTTTATTTACGATAAATGAAGTCAAAAGGCTTTTATATTTAAAGCATTTTAGGGTTGTCGTTATTGTGACATTTTGTTGTTGTTTTACTCGTAAATATTGAAACAAGTCGTGGTGATTTTTTTTTTCATAGAAAATTTATCAAAATTAGTTTTAATCGAAAGCCGAAAGTCGTACTCGTAATGCTTATAAAATTGCTTATACATTACGATGGATTCGTATTTTGGAAAAAGTTGTTTAGATGGTCCTCTCTGGTGCGCAGTAGGTTTCTATTTTTAATTTGTTTTATCTCGGCACACATTACTTTAGTAAAAGTAGCCGAAAGAGGGTTTTCCAGTATCAGGAATCTGTTGCGATGAGTCCTTATTTCGGGAAAAATTGTTTAGATGCTCATCCGGTTGAGCTCGCGTTTTCTATTATTTTTCTCAGTTCAAACACTTTAAAAAAATAAACTGAAAGGGAATTTTCGAGAACCATAAATCGATTGCGATGGGTCCTGATTTCGAGAAGGTCATTTAGAAGGTCTTTCGGTTTGGCTGGGCCCTTTTTTAATTTTTCCAAACTCAAACTACATACTTTCGAGCACCAAATAATCGCTATAGTGATGAGTCCTGATTTGGGTAATATTAGTTACGTTACATTTTTATTTAAATCGACTTGCTCGATTTTGATGAAAATTAGTGAAAGGGTTTTCCAGCGTCAGAAATCACGCGGTGACGGACTCACCGCTCATTTCGAGAAAATGTGTGAGGCCTTCCGATGGAGGCAGGGTTTATTTATCGATTCTTCTTCGGCTCGAACGTATTTCTCAATGTTTCTGAATGTTACATTATGTTGCGTGACGTTGCACCATGTGGCATAACTTTGGTAGATGTTACACCATGGTTTGTTGTGTGATGTTGAATTGTTTCGCAGGATGGCATCATGTTGTGTTATGTTGTAAAACATTTAATTTTATTGCTCGGTGTTGCGTCATGTGTTTTACATTAATTAGATATCCGGTGTTATGTTGCATCATGGTGGCGTTTTTCCACGTCGCGTTGGATCAGTTTCGTTACTCTTTATACCTTTTGAAGATTTTGGTTATTACAGTAACAATATTTATTCTTATTATTCCCTATCTAATAAATAAGTTTTTATAATTTATCGATCTACTAGAGTTGATCGCAATAAAATTATATTTTATGTGCAAAAGATTTCGGAAATTCTTTTTTCGAATGTCAGAATTGAAATCAGTTCTAATTTCGGTTAAATTTAATTAAGAGGTCCTGCGGTGAGGCCTGGGTCCATTTTGTACATTTTTGATGTGTAAACATCTTTACGCG
Source organism: Nephrotoma flavescens (assembly GCA_932526605.1). Classification (NCBI taxonomy): domain Eukaryota; kingdom Metazoa; phylum Arthropoda; class Insecta; order Diptera; family Tipulidae; genus Nephrotoma; species Nephrotoma flavescens. The sequence goes on along the minus strand of OW052222.1, from coordinate 261,760,181 downwards.
CGCCTACCAAAATTTTTTGTATTAGAGTAAACTTGTAAATGAAACGAACGGAAATGACGTATACCTACTTCGTTTGAAAAAAAAGCAAGAAACTCAACAAAAACAATTTTTACTATACATGGCATGCTTTTATGTATATGTATAATATTAGGGAAAATGAAAAAATTAATTTAATGAATGAAATAAAAACCATCGACATTTCCATCGATCAGAAAAATCAAAAAAAAAATTACGATACGAAATACGAATTACGATTACGAAATTGCATACTCATACGATTAAAAATACAGTCATCGGCTATCAATGATCATGTCTTCTACTGAATGGGGTTATAATGACATCTCGTTTTTAACATTGAACTGCCAGAGTCTCAGGTCACAGTCACGCAGGTATGCTCAATTCATTTGGTTTTCGAGGCCTGGCTGCGCAATGACGAACTTGTTAATATTCCTACGTTTGAGGGCTGACGGAGTAGCAATTCCGTCAAAAGATCCATAAAATGAGCATAGTGGACACAAATAATTTGCCGTACTTTTTCAAAACCAATATTGACGTAACAAATGGACTGGCGAATGGAACTATGGGCTGTCTATAGTATATCGAATGCATAGGCATCCTAACCAGGACAACGAGAACGATGAAAACGTCGACAGTAAAAAATATCAAACGACTCTGGATGGATTTCGGTTCAAATTCACAAGTTGGCAAGAAGGTCAGGTGGCTTGAAGCTAGATGGGCGCAGAAAACGAATATCGACCGATGTTTGGTGCCAATTTCTAGAAAAAGCTCAACTATTAATCGAAACAACAATTACAAATCATAAACAACAATTAATGTAAAGAGTCGTACCTTCATGTGCCACCACAATTCATGCATCACACGGTGGTACCTACAACGAGATAGTCAGTATATACTCTTACGATAAAAGACACAGTTAACAAATTGTGTATATTGCTATAGCACGAGTAACGAGTCTCGAAGGACTGTTCATCACATCGGCTATCGATGATCATGTCGTCTACCATGAACGTAAAATTGGGACCTCAATGGGTCTTCTTCAAAATTAGCTATCGCACCTCACCACAAATCCGCTTTATCCATTGTAATGGCGAATTTTGTACGAGGTAATAATGAAGTCTGGTTTTTAACATTGAACTGTCAGAGTCTTAGGTCATACACATCACCTGGACCTAACTGACACAGTCACGCAAGGATGCTCAATTTTCTTGCTTTTCCAGATCTGCGTTCAGTTCAAGAGAGACGGTGAGTGAGCTGCCGGAGTAACAATATATAAAAATTCAAATAGAATACTCATACCATACAGTCACCTCGCATAAAGAAATCATCGTTGGACAAACAATCGGTATGAGCGTAACAACACAACTCATTGATGATATATATACGGCTGAAATTCAGCTTCTCAATGAGAATAAGATGCTTTCTGTAGTTGTATTAACCTCGCCGAATAAATCTTTCGAAGACATAATGAACTTCATACATTTCGTCCTTGCCCCATATCCTAAAGAATTTCAAAAATTCTCCAAGGAGACTATCATCTTTTGCCGGTGATTATGAGCGGGGATTTCAATATTAATGTTGCTGTTCCTCAAGCTGAACCACTTATAAACTTCCTGCGAGACGGATTCGATTTGCACATGAACTCAGATCGAAATATATTTACTACTAGATATGGGACGACCATATTGTACAGTTTTTCAATGACAATTTTTAAAGTTAGAGTCGACAGTATATAATATATCTTATTTTAGCTACCAAAATCCAATTGCGTCGATTATACCGAAAGAGTAATAGACCAATTTAACGATAATGAACAAATGAAAAACTTTGGTTAGTAAAATTGCATTCCTTCTTCCTTCAAAGTAAACTGTACCCACGTACTATACACACGCCACGTTTACACATCTCCTTGAGAGTACTAATGGACTCACTCATTTTTTTTTTAGATTGCGATGGTTTGTAAATTCCATAATGCGCAAAATTTATTCGTTCTCAGATGATAAATAAAATTTGATCGAGAATTTTCGAGTGTCAGAAAGTGAAGCGATGGATCCTATTTAATACGACGGTATTGGCGAACGCAAAATGGCTTCTTGCGTAATGATGAACTGCGTCATGTTCATCCTTATACTATGAACCATCTCATCTTGTGGAACTGAAGTTGTCTGGTTCTGGGAGTGATACTCCGCTACAGAGACCAGTGGAAACTAACACAAGCAGAAAGTCGAGCCTAGAGCGCAACACACTAGATCTATCGTGAGTTGAGCTGTCAACATACAGCATGTGATTTATCGACAATCACTCCGAAAAATATATGTAATGCCGTACCGCCTTTATAGCTAACATTGTCTTTACCAGTGGACTTCTTTTGAACAGCGTGCTTTACCGACGGTAAAAATTCTTTGAGTTAGTCTATAATGCTCTAACTATAATGCTTCAAACAACTTAAACTTCTTTAACCATTTTAACAGCGATCGCCGTTTCAAAGCATAAAAATTAAAATATAAGAGGTATTACACAACTTTTAATACTTTACTAGTTATCGTATATTTACAATTCTATTTTACAAAAATGCAAAATTTAATATAAAAATATATGCCTTAATCTAAATGTCATGCGCACTAGCCACACTAAAAACGTTGTGGTTGTGGATGGGTTCGAATCCATTCGAGTGCTCGCAAAATTGCTGGGGGTGTTGGTGGTGGGGTTGGTAAATGTGCGCCCTCTGGTCGGTAGCCATTTTCATCGGCTACGAATGAAAGTTGGAATGGAGTTCCGTCTGGGGCATACCATTGAGAATAACCAGCTGAATATAGTCCACCTTGGCCGTATTCACTTTGTTGGATTCCATTTGATGATTGGAATTCCCAGCTATATTTACCGTCTGGTGAATGTTCCTGTACGATAAAAAGTACAATTAATATTTACGGTCACATTTCAAGTATTTTACAATATTATTACACTGTTTTCTTTTAGTACTCGAGCATCACGATCAATGTTGGCTGCGTAAGCAACGGCAACAAGACACGATATCAACTGAAATAAAATTTAATTTTTGTTTTTTATTTAACTTAAATTAAAAATTCACATAAATAATTAACGAGTATTAAACCACTTTGCGACACAGATTAAAATCATTAAATATTTTTTTTATTCTTGCACTGTGTTATAATATGAGCACTTTATATTCCAGATTAGATACTAACCAAAAATTTATGCATTTTTATTTAAATAGTTTTTAAACGATCACTAGACGATCACTTTGATTTGAAATCGAAAACTGGACTGTTAACAAAATCTGCGAAAACTTTAATATTTATAGAGACGAAAAATCCAACTAAATAAAAAAATAACACTAACAAAAGTGACAATATCACACACTTATAAAAATGATGATCGCACATCTAATTTTTGAAGATCATAATAATATGGGGATATACGATCAATCGATCGATATTATACAATCATATTTGGTTTTGAATGAGTCGATCAACTTTAATGCATTTATCAATTTAAATGATCATTACAATTTGGTTGAATAAAATGATCATGTTTATTTGTTAATAACGAATTTGAATGATCCCAATTTCGTAAATTGCCCCCGATCGTATTGTTACATTTTTTTTTTTTTTTTTTTGTTGAAAAGGTCATGAGTGTGTATGCTATATACTACAAAGTGTCTCGCGAAAAATTGCCGTTCAAATGAACTGCGTAACTAAGTTGTAGGTGCGATTTAGTACTTATGAATTAGTGATACCTTGGGCATTAATTTTATGGTTACAATGAGATCAGCCTTTAAATGGCATTTTTTATGGGAAATATAAAAGTTTCGTTTAACTATAAGATTATAGCTATAAATATTTAAAATGGAATTAAGTTTGATAAAAACTATTATTAAACGTTTATGATTGTTTGAATTTGAATCTCGATGCTTGTATATCTTCTTCTTCCTTCTCTTCGATTTACGTTGCAGCTTCAATTCATGCTACTGAAGTTAGCCGAAAATTTCAGCCGAAAAATACCTGCATTATCGACATAATTTGTATCAGGTAGTAGTAAAAAATTCTGTTGTATGAGCCGAAAATTAAATGTAATTGAAGTTATAGTAGTAAATTTTCGCCGAAAAATAATTTCATAAATCAATATCACATAATTCGAGTGTTTAAAGGTAATATATGAACTGGGTGAAGTTAGACTAGTTCGAAAATAGCTGGATCCCGTATTTATAATTTGTCGTGTTAGATGGCTATGAATTTGAGTTGTACCACTAACAGTGAACACCTGTGCTAAAAATCAGGCCACATTTTATGTAGCATCATAGTGAAATAAATTAAAATCTGGACCCATATTTAATGCTAATTTGAACTTGGTAATTACATTTTAACGTTTTACTGATTTACTTTGGTAAAAATTCCATCGGCCTGCGGATCGAAGACGTGCCGAGTGCGAATTGTTATTCCCGTTTAAGTAAAGCTACGCGGTTTTAAGAAAAATGTTGGTTGTGATCAGATCTCGTGGAGGGAATACTCGATAATACAGTACCTTGCAATAGCCGACTTAGGTTTATTATTGAATTTTTGTTCTATTGTTAATCCAGATAATGATCGCTTTACTATGGGGACAGTAACAGAATCACCTCGAAGATTAGCGAGAAACAAATTTCAGTTTTTACGTTTCGTCGCAGGAACACGAAACTAGAAGGGGAGGAAATAATGTTCTATCCGCGAGTATAATTCACCAAACACTACACACCAAATATTTCTACGTATCACAATTCTCAAAATATCAACTAACAATTTAATTAACTTTTATTTAAATACTTATAGATGTACACATTTTATCGACTCAGAAGCCAAAATCATTCTACCTTTAAAAAACTGCCAAAACCGTAACCAATTTTCAATGTTATTACAAAGAAATAATAAATACACTGCTGGAGCGTTGTACAGAATTTACAAAATTAATACGTTAAAATAGTAAATTTTATTAGGAAGCGTTGAGCCCAAAGTCTTCTTCAATCATTATTCGACATTTAGAATGTATACGATGTTGTAAGTAATTGACCATTATTTGTAATCGGCCAAGTTCTAAGTCGATAAGCGGAGTCTCCAAGCAAATGGTCAATTGGATTAACGTAAGCTTGCCCTGAATAAATAGTTTGAAATTAATAATTTATTTAACGGTAGACAGCTATTTTTGCTAACTTGATGCAATACGATTTTGCATGTTGAATTTTGAAAGAACTCACACATCTTGAATTAATCCGCGTTCTCCGGCATAAGTGTGAATGAATTCTTAATGTTCGTTGCATGCTGCTTATAGCACCACTAAGTGAAATCTTTCTGCACAAATATGAGTTGGGGTAGTTTCGGTGTTATAATGGTGATGTGGCTTTAGGTCAATGGTGCCAATTATGGCTGACGGAAAAATTAGTTGTAAAGAGAATCTTAATAAGATTACAATAAATTAATTTTTAAATTATCTCCAAATTTATGTTTCTACTTGGACTAACGTGCAGTTGTTTTCAGCTTGAGTAGGAAAATGAATGATTTGTTTGATAATATTTAGTTAATATAAACAAGCACAACATCATCCGCATCAAACAAATCGAGGCTAATATTTTTTTTGCGTGCTAAACATCCATTTTGGTTTCCGTTGGGTAAATATAAAAATAATATTTATTGGGTAGCGTTATAAGTGCAAGTGTTTTCTTGCTAAGTTCGCAACACAACAAGTGGCGGCATTTTATAAAATTAATAAAAATGCAGGATTTCGGCCAACATCCGACTTTCTTTTAAGACAATTGTACATAGATCTGGAATACATCACACTTAATTTCTAGAACGAAAACCTACCGGATTTGTGATAAAGATTGTCTTGTAAAATCAAAAACCATTATTCCTGTCCTGCTAAATTTCAGAAAACAAACAAGGTCAACCCTTGTAAAACACTTTAATCATCATTACAAAAATTGAACAAACTACTACGGAAGCTGCTACTTCTGGTAAGTCAATTGCCTGTTCTGTAGAGATGTTTTGGGGATTGGGCATTTTAAACTTCACTGTTACTATTCGTTTTACTTTTTTTATTTATAAAACTTAACTCTTAAAATAATTTCTTATGACTAATTATGATAACATAATACTTAAAAATTACTGATTACGACTGTATCTTAAAACTAAACTGTTCGTTTTATACCCTGAAATTTAGAGGAAATGAAAATGATATACAAGCACCACGGAAAACAATAGTACATTTTTCGAGGTCGCATTTTCATATTTTGGCTGCAGGCCAATAGTCGGGTAAATCGTTTACTATGGTAAAAATCGGGTTAAGAACAGATTTTACGATCAGTTTGCTATAGAGTTTTTGAAAAATAAATGAATTTACCGAAAAATTTACTTAAAATTGACTTTTACCGACTATTGGCCCGCAGGTTTGTTAACAAGGCGGAAAACAAATAAATGGGTCGTCTATTTCCGCTATATTACACAACACTATGTAAAAGAAAATAAAACAATAATCTGTAACTTAAAGTGTCATAAATCAATCACTTTACTTTAACAAACAGGTAAAAGATAATTTTTTACATTACTTATCCGAAATATGAGGAGGAATATAAATATAGCTTTTATTATGTATTAGATTTAATTTCATTTATTTAATTAAATAACTATTTTTATTTTATTATAACACTTTAAAGCTTACTAAAATTTAGATTAAGAGAACAGAGGCAATAAAAACGGTTACACGTTAAATTTATGATTAGAGTTAAAAGCCTTAATTTAACATCTTCAATTAATTAATTGCGATTTTATTACAACTATTTATTTACTTTATTAAAATTTTAATGAAAATATAAAATAATGTATTATGTTCCTTGTGTTTCAAAAAAACAATAAAATTTTTAGTTGATTGGAAGTTGTGAGTTATATATATATATATATATATATATATATATATATATATATATATATATATATATATATATATATATATATATATATATATATATATATATATATATATATATATATATATATATATATATATATATATATATATTGCTTATACATTTAAGTTGTGAGTTATATATATATGTATATATAATTGCTTATACCAAAGGAGGTCATATCGAGCAGTAACATGTTTTTCATAAAATGTAATATGTTTTCAACATATTCCACGAAATTTCAATAAAAAATAATCAAAATTAAAAAAATTACAGCGTTTTCATTTGGTAACACTTGGTCTCAGCCACCCTGTATATACCAATTATTTATAAAAAACATTACAAATTCTGGATTTTTAATAGAAAAATTGTAATTTTAAGAAATTTTATGTCCCACACCAAGCGGCCATAAAAATTCGTCCATCGCCGCCGAACATAACCTAAAAATAATCATGCTTCAGTTGTGGTGCATACATTCCTCATCCGTCATTCACGTATGCAGTCATATTGCTTACTCATATTGCTTACCAATATTAAAGATTAACACGTTCACGCCGGCGCTGTAATTCATGCTCCTCGCCCATTGGCGGTTGCGCTTAAAGCTTTTCGCTCTATCGGACGGGAGCTAATCCAGCCGCTCTATTCCTGAATACGGTACGAATCTTCTTACGATACGAAAATTCAATTCGATACGAAAATGAATTGGTATTCCTGAATACAAACGTATCACAAATTTTAATTTTTACAGTGCAGGCAGAAGGAAATATTTTTGTTGTAAAATTTCCTTCAAAATAAAAACAAAGATGTCAAATTTTTTAAATTTTGATATCGTAAATAACATTGAGTTGCAAAAACAGAATTATATACTATAGAATGAATGTAAGGATTTTGCCCATATACAATTTTCTATTTCATGTGTAGATGGTTATATGAAAAATACATATTGCGGTGTCATATCGGCAAGATCAAACCAAACTAGATTTTGTTTATTCAAATTGACAGTAAAATCTTACCAGTAAGTTTTTTATTTTTTAAATTTTTTATTTTTTTTTAATTAATTTATTTTTTTTTGCTCTAAATAAATCGTGTTACGTACCGTCTAATAACACAATCACATGCGTACCACCGGTAGTACACACCGGTAGTACACACCGGTGGTACGCGCCGGTGGGAACGTGTTAATAAAACAAAAGTCTAAAATTCTCAACCAAAACAAAAAAGACGCCGCGCTTGGTGTTCGTCTTGTCCTTCATTTTGTAAGTTTCGATTTAATGATCTAGTAACCAAGAAGATGAGTAGTCACATCACTTGAAGTGATGCGACTAGGGGAATAGGGATGCAAGTCTTCTAAATATCATATTTCTGCATTTGTAATTTTTACTATTTAACAATTTAACATTGCCTATTTGGTTATAATGCGTTTGTAGGATACAAGAAGAAGGTTATAAATACAAATTCTGGATCGTAATGAGGACACAACGAGAGGCAGAAAATTGGAATTCACCCTGAAATACACCGGAATGTTCAGAAACGTTTTTCTGACTCAGCGAGACACACACTTTCAGATTTCCAAAGGCGATAAATTTCATATTTTACAACACGGATATCAACAGTTAAGTGCACTCCCCCTCATGCGGGATTGAAATAATTTCCGGTACAATAAATTTAACATTGAAATGTCTTTTGATTTAACAATCCATAATCGGTTGAGGAAATTATGAAGTGTCTTGTTAATTAATGGGTACACTTTAGCCAAGACCTAAATATTTTTGTCGTATCTAATTTAAAATTCCATTTTTTTTTATCTAATGGACCCTCGCATATATGCATATCCGATTTTAATTTCTTTTTATCTTCGATCAATTTAAATTTTTGCTTTTCATTTTTGGCGTATTTGCATAAAATTTAAATCGTTGATCATGTTTGACATTTTCTATATAGATATTGTTGTTAATGTGATACAACAGCTAAACATTTTCAAAAACTGACACCGTAAGGTTGTTGTACGTTTAAATGTATGTCAGCCATTCGAACTATATATTCGTATGGACCTCTCAATGAGGCTGGCTATATTGTAAAGCATGTATGTCTGCCTGCAACCCGGTTTTCGCATCACCGACCATCCACATTTGATACAATTTTTCTAAACTTGTTTTTATAACCCAGTTTGTTGAAAACTAGTTTATCATATTTTCAATTCAGCATCCGTGTTGTGTATAACCAAATATAGTATGACATACACAAAATTTTATCAGGGCCGTACCGCAATCGGAATATCTAGAGGTTAATAAAATTGATTAACTGCGAACTAATTAAAAAGTGATCCTTTCGAATTGGTTGTTGCGGTTTTGTGTTTTAGTTAATGCGAGTTTTAAAAAGGGGTCTTTATGATAATAACCTGGATCCAAATGTATTAGGATCATTTAGGAAATAACAACAAATGGTATTATTGACCTATTGAATTCTGAAGCAGAATATATATTTGTTAGTTCTCATACAGAATGCAAAAAATAGAGTAGATTTGTGTAAACTGCTGTATGAACATGGCCAGAAGGCCTGTCTAAAGAAGACAGGGGCATCAAATGTGAGTACTGCAAAAAATGTCAAAAAATCATTTGACCTTCATTACGGAGTAAATTGTATTGTACCGCATATAAAATGGCATTGACCTAATGATGAGGAAGACTAACTCATCAAACATCTATAGAAACTCAGGATTATATAACTAAATATACAAGATACAATAGTGCTTGGACACGAAATCAGACAATGTTCAGAACATTATTACATTGAACTTCTCTGTGTGCAAGAACCCAATGCGGTAAAAGGGATGGCTACATCGCCACCGGAAACGATGATAATATACAAGCAGCAATTGGCATCCTCAAAGGTGATATGGAACGCTCAACATATCACAGTAATGCGACTCGCATTGAGTATGCGTTGAAGTTAGATCAAAATAGGTAAATTTTATACCTGTGGGTCGATTCTGGTTTTCCTATAGGAATAGGAAATAGGAAAGAATTTGAAATTTTTATAGCAGTTTTGTATTTTTTCCCCTATAAGCTTATTCTAATGGTTTTATGGGAATTTTTTCTTTCCTATTTATCGCAGTTTTGACGTTAATCTTTCTGCGCCTATACATACTTTGGGTACGGAAAGATATTCTTTTACAACACATGCAATATTCTTTTAATTTAATTCTTTTAGTTAGACAAAAAAATTATAATTACAACAATTAATGTATGTTTGACATTTCTTAACCACTTACAGAGCATGGTTTTCAATATTTAACTTAATCAACAATTTGGGCAATATTTATTCCTATGTTTACCAAAATAAACTAGGAAAAATTTTTTAGGATCTATCAGGAGGGATTTTAGGAGCTATCAAAATTTTTTCCTAAATAGGAAAGAAATTCCTATTTCCTAAAGACACCAGAATCGACCCACATGACTTTCAATATTCAGACGATCCAATGCTATATGAAACAAACTACAAACCATTTAGAATAGTCTAAGAAATAATCAAATCATAATCACGGGGAATTTTAAAGCAAATTTACGGTTATGTCACAATAGAAAAATGTATTACATGTAACCTCTTCATTGGGAATGAAGTTGGACGACCAAGTACATGTCATAACTGGTACTCACTTAGGCACTCTAAGCGGGATAGGTTCTTCAGTCTGCTGGGAATAAATCGGCTAGGGATAATGAAATGTATCATCTGATCAATAGGCAGAATGGACCGGGTTATGACCAAGACGATAACTAGTCTGCGACAAATGTTTTTATCGAAAACGTGCTAGAACATCTAAACAACCGTGGTGGTCAAACGATCTTATAATCAAACGTACTAAAGTTCATAAACTCCGAAAGTTGTATCAGAGTAAATCAAACCCTTTGTTGCGTGTGCTAAAGAAACGACAATTTATTAAACCAAAACAGCTTAGAGCAATCCATCACGGAACATAACAATGCAAAACCGTGGGGCTTCTTGTACATACATTGATATACTTAGTACATTGTTAGACGGTGGGCAGGCCACAACATGTTGGGCTATAGACCTCTCTTGCGTGACGATTGCAAGGAAACAGACGCAAATTAGCAAACAATATACACTTCAATAGTGAAGAAGCAACGATTGCCATCATGTCCATGAAAAAAGGTAAAGTGCCAGGCCTAGACAACATCGCGGTCGAGGTAATACAAATATATTGGCCAATCATTGGACCAAGTATTACTTGCTTCTTGAATGCTTGTCTGGATAAAGAAATTTTTTAAAAATGCTCTCACAATTTATGAAAAAAGCTTAAGTATGCAGTTTCACCACGATCAGACAAACCGTATGGGCGGTAGAGAAGACTCAGACATTTAGTCTGCACACAAAGCACAGACACACAAAGATTTTTTAAAAACCAATTATTAGTACTGCGCTGCGGTGATATAGCGACTGGTAAACATGCAATGTATAGATAATACTTTTGTGGATTAGGGCCCGCACATTTCTAACACTTTAAAAATAATAAATAGTAGAGTTCGCATTAAACCAAGTGATTTATGGACTATTTACGGTATCGAATCATTTTATTGTGTCCAAACACACCCTAGTGGAAAAAATCGAATATTTATACCAAAAAAATATACTGAAGAATACCAAAATCAATTTATTTTTGTATAAATGATTAGTTTAAATAGAAAATATACTTTAAATTGGTTAAAATTTAATATACTTATAGACCAAAATTCTGCTTAAATTATACATCTCAAAAATTATACCAATTTAAATATGAATTTTGTATATAAAAATATTTAAATTTAGTCAAAATTAAACATAAATATACATAAAATATTTTAACCTAAAATTAGCTCTTAAATTCAAATTTTAACCTAAATTAAGTATATTTGGGATAAATACTTAATACGGCAGTTTTATAGTTTAATTGTGGTTAAATATTTTATACAAATTTAAATATTAATTTTGTATATAGAAGTATGTAAATTTAGTTATAATTAAACATAAATATACATAAAATATTTTAACCTAAAATTAACTCTAAAATTCAAATGTTAAACTAAATTAAGTATATTTGGGATAAATACTTAATACGGCAGTTTTATAGTTTAATTATGGTTAAAAATTTTATACAAATTTAAATATTAATTTTGTATATAGAAGTATTTAAATTTAGTAATAATTAAACATAAATATACATAAAATATTTTAACCTAAAATTAACTCTTAAATTCAAATTTTAAACTAAATTAAGTATGTTTGGGATAAAACTTAATACAGCGGTTTTAAAGTTTAATTATGGTTAAATATTTTATAAACATTTAAATTTTAATTTTGTATATATAAATATTTAAATTTAGTCAGAATTAAACATAAATTTAAAAAATTATTTTAAGCGAATTATTGGAATCGAAAATTGTATTACACATTTTAGAAAAATACTTTTTTTTAATCATCACTTTTCATCCCGCACGATCGATGAAATTTCCGCAAAAGGAAAAATTTCACACTACCTGGCAACACTGATTAATACTATCGTGCTGAAAAAATATATTTAGTTGTAGTCGTATTTCGCGGTATTTTGTATGTTGCTGTGCTGGTGTAGTTTGCAGCAAATGAAATAAACCAAATTAAGTATATTTTAAGTTTAATTGTGTATTTAAATATATTGATTTATATTGTTAGGAATTAAACTTTACATAGTTATTGCTTTGGTGGTGCAGTGGTTAAGGTGTACACCGCTAAGTGTTATCATCCGGAAAGTCGCCGGTTCGAGTCCAGTCGAAATCCAAAATTATAAGCGATTATTATTCTAATTAGGAAAATTCTAGAATTATAATAACAACGGCGTGAAATAATTAATGCAGGGGAATGATGACGTGGCATGTCCGCGAATACAAACAACTACATGGAAATGATTTAAAATTGACAATAAATGGAATATTTTCATTATATTCTATCTCAAGTTTAATTTTTGTTTAAATTTAAAAATTATACTAAAATTATATTGCCATAACCCACTAAAATTATACTTAAATAATTCTTAATTTGGTTGTTTTTTTATCATAATTAATACACCTTAAATGCACCTATTTTGGTATAATTTTTAAAACACAAAATATATAAAAATTATACTTTTAGTAAGATAATGTTCGAAAGTATAATTTGTGTTTAATTTTAAAAATTATACTAAAATTATATTGCCATAACCTACTAAAATTATACAAAAATTATCATTAAATTTCTATGAAATCGTAAGTTTATTTTTAGTATAAAAAATTTCAATTTTTCCACTAGGGCATATTTAAAAAGCGGTTGGTACATTTGCGATACGCATTTGCATAAAGCACGATGTCTACGTGGTTTAACCGCCAAATATACGCACGCGCGTACATCATGTTTTTTTATAGATTGCAGATATGTAAATTTTGTATCCACATAAATAAATGTGGATTAAATGTTGTGTCGATTAACGAATTTGATTTTGTCTGTTACAATTTCATAACAAACCATTTGTGTGTTACTTGCAATGAATGGACCAACATTTTCTTGTTTTCACTTTTATTTATTTATCATTGAAATGTTTAAAATTAAATAAATTTGATGATAATTTCATACTCGCGTATACAGATGCTAATAAAATAATTGTATATATAACCACTTCGTAGTGGCTGCAGAGGTATCTAATAAATGTATATTGATTATACATTTAACGGTGCGATATATCATTATTCAATTATAGGTTTTGCAAAGCAACGCGCTCTCTATCGCTTTTCAACATTAATTTTATCGTCCCTGGAACGAGCAGATCTGTATGCGACACAGCTCAAGTACTAAAGAAACCGTATTTGGTGGCCCTCCAAGGTAAATGAATTAGCTTTTATTACTTGGAATTCGGGTAAAGTAGGCGTCCACATGGCTAACGCTATAAGTTACGATTACGATAATGACAGAGATTCACATTAAGATTTATGTGCATAAATAAATAGAAGACAGCGTCTAAAAACACGTATAAAAAAATGTATACAAGCGAATCTACACAACTTGAATACTTGTAAAACGACAAATTGAATTTTAAAAGTTTTAAAAAATTTATTCGATATTAATTTAAATTATTTTGTAATCTCGCATTTTATGTCTCCGCATGGCCTTACATAAGATTTTAATTTTAAGTTTCTACGAATGTATTTAAAGATGATTGCAGTTTTATGCGTCGTTGTGGTTGTTTGTGTTGCGAGTGTGTGCGTGTGTGTGTGCGGAACTCGCTATCTGCATTAATTAAAATTTTTATGAGTTCTAACAATCAAATTAAAAATTGTTATACATATTTTGATAGTTTATTTATAGTATTAGCCAGCCATTATGAATGAATCATCCCACAACGAGAGCTGATTTGATGTTGATCGACCTTGCCGGCTTAACATAAGTTGGAATATCATTAATATGTCTATAAATATAATTTAATTTGTGACATTTTGTTTAGTTGAATTTAAAATGTTAATTCGATTGTAAATTATACCTAGGACAGGGTATCGCATACGATAATCCGCGATCGTTTGGCGGAAAGTGTTTTACCATTAAAATGTAAAAATGTCATCCTGCTAATGATTTAGGTATTACTGTTTCAAATTTTGTTCAAATCTTTCGGTGCAAGGGTCCGATTATGAATTAAATTATATGAAATAAATTGAAAGTGACTCGTGACTGTTTCGTATTATGAAAGCGCTCCAAATTTATAAATACAGACCACAACTATTGTCTCGAAAACGACTCTTTACATTTGGAACTTATATTTCAATACCATTTCGCGGTACAAACCTTTTTATCCCAATAGATTGAAAAATGGCTTACCTATTCAAATTGGCTTTGTTAAACTAACTGCGTCCGGAACTAACATTTGAACTCATAAAACAGAGTTTACAGTTACCAGAAACACATTCGTATCGATTATTATTGTTGGCAGGCAGTGGTCACACTAGAAACCTTCAACAGGCCCTATTCATCGGAAATGGTGTTTAAAATAACCGTGACCGATCAAAATAGCGACCAAAACTCTTAGCTGGTCTTGAGATTTTTCTTGGGGTTTTATTTTAGTCAATAAAAAATTAAAACGAAAAGGAGAGGTATTAGGTGAATGTGGAGTTGGTGAGATGGTGCGAAAACGCACCATTTGTCATTTAAAAACAATTTTAATTTTTTTATTAAATTTAATTCTTTATTTTTATAAATCATACAAACGTAACAAAATTCATATTTTCACGAAATTAACGAATGTTTATATTTAAATAATACTTGGTATTACACAGCCTAATTCATAATTGTACTTAATGTTTGTGAATCACAGTCGTTCTACTTTAAATTTGTGTGATGACAACCGAATGTAATGCAACATGATGATTGACATTGTTTGCAGCGTAATCTTGATTCTGTTTTTATCGATGTATGTAGTCCTTGAGCAAAATATTCCATCGGCATATAGCTGATACACCCTTTATAGAGAGTTTTCCACGTTGGATAAATAAAGATTTAGATAATCTGCTCCATTTGGCAATTATAGCTTAGCTATAAAAACCAATCATTGGTGACAGCTAAATCTATCACCCACAAAATTCTCGACATATTACATTTCTGCGAAGTTGTAAAAAACATGCACTTAGAGGGTCAAATGCTATTTAATATTGCAAAAACTACGAAAAACCTAAAATCTAACTATTCAGTACATTATGCAAACTTTTAAAAATACACGTATTCTTAGTGAGAAGGAAGAAAGAATGGTAGTGCGAACCATAAAGAAAGAACCCAGATAGCACAAAAATTCAATCAATGCTACACATGGTTCATATGTGTGTTCGCGTACAGTGCAAAAAACTTTAAACCGGCACGGATTTTTCTCTACAACACCCAGAATAAAACCACTTATCGGTGATGTAAATAAGAAGAAAAGTAATTTGCAAATTTACACATGGAGAAGGACATTTACAGATAAAAGTAAATACAATATTTTTGGAAACGATGAGCCGGCATGGTGTGAACTGGTGTCATCAATTTGATATTTATTGCCGGAAATATGAACAAATGGTAGCGTCTGAATATTTTAAAAGCCAATTTAGAAGAATCAGTGGAGAAATTGGAATTGCCGCAAAATTAGATCTTCTTTTATAAGAATTGCTAGTTATTCGAGAATAGTTGCTGTATAACACGCCCAAGGAATTACGCCCTCCTCCATAAAGTCCTGACCTTAATCCTATTGAACATCAGTGGGATTATCTAGAGAGGAAACTTCATAAACACCCTATTACTTCCAAGGAGACATTACAAGATGCAATAAGGTTTGAATGGGCCCGAGTACCGCCCGAATTCACACAAAAGTTGATTACGTCTATGAATAATAGATTAAAGACAGTTATAGGGTCTTATAACGTGTCGGCCCTCCACACGTTATAAAGAATATTTTCAGTTGTTTTAAATAATAATTAAATTAATAGTTCAAAAAATTATCGAGGAAAAATTAGAAGGTCTTGAAAATGATCTCTTATTTGTTTTTCAAAATTCAAAACTACAAATCTCGCTCCTTTGCGTCCTTGTTAAACATCAAATAAAGAAAAACAACTACCCAGACCTTTTAACTGAACCAGGCAGGTTTATTTTTTATAAATTATTTATACAGATGTCTACCATAGTATGGGAACGTGACTTCGTCTATTGAAATTTTCATCCCAATTAGTGCATATTTTAAAAACATGTCATTTAGGTGCTTGATGAATGGTCGAACTTTGGTAAATCGGTCGCTGATATTCTAGTATATTGATTCGTTATCAGAAAATTGAATACTGACAAATATCTCCCCAAAAATGTTTCGGCAAACAAGTTCATTGCGAACCTCATCATCCTTTGACCAATAAAGGTGTCTTTGTGTAACAGTTTATCCGGATAAAATCATCACTACATAAAAGGCATAAAAATCGATGTTTATATAGATTTATTTTTTTTAGTTGCGACATAATTTATTGTTTCTTTGACGATTGACGCAACGAAATTTGTAGGTACTAGTAATTTAACATGTTCGCAGACGTGAATGCTATAGCATTCATACAACTTTTTCATTTTTTAAGAAATAAGACGACATATTTGTCAATTCTCAACAATACATTCCTTTCCGCGACGAAATATCATTGCAATTACAAAAGTTATCAAATTTGTGTTAAACACACTTTGAAAGTGTACGCAAACGTGTTAAAAAATTCGATTTGTTCAATTTCCGAACTTAAATTAAATGACCCGTCCCATACACGGCTTCAGCTTTTGGCTTCAATCTTAGTCATAATAGATTTTTCATTGCTAATTTAAACCCTTAAAATTTTATGTCGCAGTTAACATCAATTTTATAGCTAAAAGAGGAAGGAGAGGAAGGTGAAGCCGGTCTTTTGAAGCCGTGTATGGAACGGGCCAATGGACAGTTTTTCATCCCTTCCAATTTTTTACTGTGTTTAATAGAAAGAAGATAATGTTAGATCGTCTTAATCGCCCTTGCTCCATTTTTGAAAAATTCGCGTTTGTGGGTCTGCTCATACTTCGACGTCCATTACATCTTGATCGACTCTTCGTTTTGATAAAAATTTACTTCGGCACCGGCCAACAGCTGATTTTTACTAAAAAATTGGAATCGGTTTGTTCTTCATCCACCGAATTTTCGGGGTATCTGAGTGAAATTCCGGCGGTTTAACAGCTTTTGCAAAAAAATTAGTGCCAAATGGTGCGTTTTCGCACCTTATAAAAAACGGTTTAAACCGAGATAGCCGATAATTTTGTTTTATTATATTCTTCAACTTCGTAACATTATAAATGTTTAATTAATAATTTTGTGGCCTATTTAATTTTCAAACTTATCAGTATCTTATAGCAAATATTAAATAGTATCAATATAGGACATTGCCTTGTAAAATCGTGTTCCAATTTTTTTTTTCTATATGACAAGAGTGAAGTTAGCTGTTTTAGTAAACACGTTAAAAAACTCGAAAATCAACACAGCTGGTGAAAAAGTAAAACTAAATTTAACTGCTTCAACTGATTAGTTTAGGTTTCTAAGCAAAAAAGTAAACAAGGCAATTTTTCGAAAAAAAGTTCGAAAAAACGACAAAAGCGACACCGTGACAAAAAATCTAATTACGGTAAATGCGATAAGCTAAGAGAAAAAAGAACACGAACGTCCTATATATAAGTTATTTAATATATGCTTATAGTATCAGGATTCAGGATCCATGTTTCACAGCACTAAATTGTTACACACCTATTCTATCCTCTATAACTAAAATACTAAATACAGAAAAAATGTTTTACTTTATCTACATCTACATTCTCTCATCTAACGGGAAAATAACCGTTTTAAAATTCGATACACAATTGTTTGTTGTACAGTATGTTGTACAGACAACTATGTAAAACAAAAAAAAAGAATCACATGTTTGCTGGTGCGTTTTTGAGCCATATGTCATAAATCGATTAACAAATGAAGTACTTTACCACCAACAAATGAAGTACTATATTTTCCCTATCACATAACCCTGACACTATATTACTAGGGCAAAGATGCCTAATAAAATGTTTACAGTCATTGACAGGCTTGGAAGTGGTCACACAATGTGTGAATGCTATCAGCCCGGCCTTCCAAAACCTCCACCAAAAGTGTTACGGCCAAGCAAAGGCGACGCTCTTTTAAGCACATTTTTCTATATCATTTTCGCAGACTTCTAGTGTTATTTCAGCTAATTCGTTTCTAATGTTGTCTTTAAGAATCGAGGTTTTGTTTGTTTTATTGGTGTACAGCACACCTTTCCGTTCAAGTACCTCCATAGGAAGAAAACGGGAGAGGTCAAATCAGGGAGTAGTGGGGGCTAGTTGATATCCGCTGTCACCACTTTTGACATGACACAAAAGAGTTTGACACCATGTCCCGAAAGGAGTCACCAGTAGTTGTTTCAACATTGCCTCTAGCATCGTCAAAGAAATATGCCCCAGTTATGCCACCGCCCCAAATGGCACACAATCTACGAGGGTATAATGGTATTTGGTGTATCAAGCGAAAATTTACTTCGTCGCTCATAATGATTTTTTGTCAAAAATGGTGGACGTCAGCTATATTGAGTTGTAATCTGGAGCACTTCAATCTCGCCGCAGTTCATGTTCATTTTCCCGCATTTCTTGTGTCAATTGAATTTTATACCAAAACAAAAAGGAACATAAAAATCACTTTGTATATCCTTTTTCCGGCCGGAAAATGTTTTTTTCTTCTATATAAGTCCACCACGCACAAATGTGTATGTACAAAATGACAGGTTTTAATGTCTTCCGGATTTTAACGGATCTTAGTTAAATCGGAATTCTTTTTGAAAAAATCATCATAATTTGGTAACATATAAATTATATAACATATTAAATATTTGTTTTAGATAACATTAGCCCATATTAACCCAGCGATCTATTTATAGATCAATACAAAAAATCTCTTACAAAGAGAATTGGGGAAATTATAACGGAATATTTTTACTTCAATGTTCTGTTTAAATAAAAATCCTTTCGAAAAAATATTTAGTATGGTTTTGCAATCGCAGCGATGCACAGGTGAATTATTCAAATACCATAATTTTACAGAACACATTTACAATTATATTTTGTTACACAATTTCAAGGACTTTGAAGGTTAAGTTGGTATTTTTTTTTTGCATTTTCCGTACCAGTTACCTAACGGTTGTTTTTTATTTTACCAACAATTTTTGGTTTTCCAACTTCATCATTCGAAATATTTACTAAGTAGTTTATCTTTTTTACAAAGAAAATTAATTTGGGCTAATATGGGTTAATTATTTTATTATTATTATAGTTATAGTGTTATTTTTCGGGTGAAAACGATTTAGTGGTATGCACACCAATGTGTATGTTGGTCCAAAATACATACAAAAATAAATTTTTGACATGATTCTCTTTCGTCACTCACACAAATGTGGTGGCAGGCCGGAAAAGGGATATAATCAGAACAGACATTGCGTATACGAAGAAATTTTTTTCTGGTGCTTTTCAATTAAAGGTTACTCAGGAGTATCCATACCAATAACCAGTTTTAGGGAAATCGGAGGTCTGGAAGGTTCCCGATGCCAATACTTCAATATGTACCGTCCAACAAAAAATTTCGTTCGTTTTATTTTCGTGTTGAAATTATTCGACAACTGCGGTTAACTTCGAGATGATTTTCGCTTAGAGAGTGCTCAGGACCATAAATGTAAATAACCATTCAAAACCACATATTCAACGGGAACCATCCAGAACACCGAGTCTCCAAAAAATGGTTATTGGTGCGGGTACTTCTGAGCATTCTCTAATATAAAAGCATTTCAAAGTTAACGGCATCACTCGGAATAGCAAAATTCAATCCAACGTGTTATAACTGTAAAACAGGTTTTTTGAATCTCCAGATCTTTAATTCTTTTAAAATTGAATACCCAAAATAAAATCAAGCTTAATCGAAGAGTTTCCAAAATTAATATTGTTTACTTATTTAATATTCGTTGATCATTGGTAAATTTGTTTCTTATAGTTCGTATATTTTGGTGATGCCATAGTACTTTTCTTTAGGTTGGATGTTGGGCCAACTTCACATACATTCTCCTCCTTTTTGTGTGAAACATCGGCGTGAGATGGTTGTTTGTTTATTGATTCTCAGAGAGTTGGAGGCTCCCCTATTTACTCTAATGTTAGTGCCTAAATTAAGATTTAAGTGCTATATCATATATTAAAAAATGTACACCAATATTACGATATCGCTATAAAATTAAACGAGCAAATACGTAATATGTTGAAATAATTTAAATCAGATAAAAATAATCGTAAATTTTCAGAATACATTAAACTGCAATAAAAAATCAAAATCATATAATTTGGCTACAAATCAGGCAATTAAACGTTGTCAAATTATTATACATGCGATCAAGATAGTTTAAAAAACTATAAAAATTAGTTAATTTACCAAAACCAGGTTATTTAAATATTATACTAAACGAAATGCGTTATCATTGCAAATAAATAGTTTGATTCCTTTAGTAGGAACAGAGCTTACCTCAGATTCCTAATAACTGCTTTTAATCGGATGGCAAGTAACGGGTTACAAATACACATAAACATTAGATTCAGATAAATTATTAATTGCATTAATGTCGATCGTCGCATTCCAAACCAACAAAATTATTGTATAATATCGATCGAACGATTGCGTATCCCCCATACTATATGATCTTTAAAAAATTAGATGTGCGATTTTTTTATCTGTATTGAACATCAAATTATTAGTTTTTATGCCGTCTCTGATAATCTATAAATATTAAAGTTTTTGAGATTATATTAACAGTTTAGTTTTCGATCTCATATCAAAAAGTGATCTTCTAGTTATCTAGTTAAAAATATTTTAAATTAAAATGTTCAAATTTTTGGTAAGTAGCTAGCTATCTTACCTGGAATAATAAAGTGCTCATATTCATAGTGCGATGTAATAAAAAAAAATATTTAATCTTGATTGTGTGTCGCAAAGTGGTTTAATAAAATATTTAAAAACATTAATGTGAATTTCAAATTTAATAAGTTACGTAAAAATTTAATTTCAGTTAATCGCATGCCTCGTTGCCGTCGCTTACTCAGCCAACATTGATCGCGATGCTCGAGTACTAAAAGAACATAGTGTAATGATAATTGTAGCATACGCGAAATGTGACCATACGTACTAATCGTGTTTTTTTTTATCGCACAGGAACACTCACCGGATGGTAAATATAACTGGGAATTCCAATCGTCAAATGGAATTCAACAAAGCGAATATGGCCAAGGAGGACTATATTCATCTGGATACTCGCAATGGTACGCCCCAGATGGTACACCATTCCAACTTTCATTTGTAGCCGACGAAAATGGTTACCGACCAGAAGGTGCTCATTTACCAACACCTCCACCAACACCCGTAGCTATTTTGCGGGCACTCGAATGGATTCGAACCCACCCACAACCACAACGATTTTAGTATATAGGTAGTGCGCATCTCATTTAGGCTTAATTATGTATGTACATTCATTTTTTTATATCAATTTTTGCATTTTTGTATATTATCATAAAATGAAAGCAACAAACTAGTAAACTTTTTCAATAAAAAAGTGTTGGAGTTATAATTTATTGTTAAACCATTTTGTCGTTAACGACTTGGGACGACCCCATTATATAACACTATGGCGCAAGCTTAATTTAAATTTTATTGCGGGCACTATAAAGTTGCAAGGCTGTTACATAAATTTATATCACCGTGTGGTCTGTTTTATTATTGACCTTTCGTCATTTTGATGAGCCAATTACGATTTGAACAGCGTGTTTCGATACATCTGAGTTAAAATATAGCAGGGTTTTTTTTTAGCCGACTATCACATCCGAATTACTGTGAGGTGTTATCTCATATGTGCAAACAAATTAATCAAAGAAGACTAAATCGTTAGAGTTACTGGATAAGCTCAATAGCTTCGTTTAAGACGTAGGGAAACTAATTGATGGTGAAAGCATTTAAAACTATCGTTCATCCGAGATATATATATGGCTAATAGGGGTTAGTAGAAAAATTGTAACTCAAGTATTTCGTTTTATTAATTTCATAGAAAACATTTTTAATTCGCACCTACATAGCGAAAGATTGCAACTGAAAACAAAAAGAAGTTCACATTGAAATCAACTTCAGGTGGTCAAATCAAACCGAATACGAAATGATTTTCGTATTCGTCTTCCAAGTTCAACTACATATTTTAAAAGCGACAACACAATACCGACAGTTAAGTAATTTTCATAACATTCGCAGGAGAAGACCTTTCGCTCCCCTTCAACACTCCACAAGTCCGCAAAATTATCAAACGTCGGTCCGCAAATCAAATTCGTAAATCAAGCCGAAGTCTTCGGAAATCTTATTTTACCTATATGTAATCTATTGCGAAAACTCTTTGCCAAAAAGCCCGTATTTTATCAAAAGTACGTTCCGGAAGAAAATTAAATTGTTAATAGATGGCAAAATTTTGAATCTATGCTGGTTTGGGGTGTATTTACCTCTTGGGAAAGATGTTGATTAAGGTACTAAGAAATTTGTTGCTGTGAAATTTTCCAGAAAGTAGTTCTTTCTTGAAAATATGTGAGCATTATCTAAACAATGGTTAGACTTTCCAATAATGTCTGCTTTTGCTCACAAAGCGACAACGACTCAAAAATTGATTCGAATTTTTCGGATTTTACCAACGTTGTATTTTTACCGCGGGTTCCTAAAATAAAATATTCGCAGCGAAGTACTTATAAAAACGAACAACTAATATATGACAAATCGGAGAGTAGGGGGGGGGGGGGGGGGGTGTTAAAACCATTAAAATGCCAAATTAACAACGAAAATGTACTATTTTTGTTCAACAATTAAAAACAGGAACCCAACAAAGTGTAAATTTCAGTTTACCTATTCCCTGCCAAGTCTAAATTATATGAAGTTATTCCCATTGCCTTTTTATATTTTGAGTGGTATTGTATTATCATACATAAATAATAATTGAAGTATAATTTTTGTAATAAATTTTATTTGTAGTATTTTTTCAAGTTTATAACATTTGTATATTTATGTTTGTGCCACAAAAAATTTGCTAATTCAAAAGCCTGTATGATTACAACATATTGAAATTAGGGCGAGTATACTCTTCTTGGCAATGCAGCAGACCACCCCGCCAAAAACGAGTATACTCGTCCTTGGCAGCGCATGGGTTAAAAAAGTGTAATTTTGAGAACATAAAACCCGATCACATTAAAATCGGTATATCGAACAACGACTTGCCTTAAAAACTTCTGTCTTATGAGTTTAGAGTTATGACAAACAAACATTGGGGGAAGTAGTAAGGACAACAACAAATTAGCTTATCAAAAATAAAAATTTTCAAATAGAAAAAGAAATTAAGACATGTAAATGTATAAGACGCAAGTCAAGACATCGCCCGGCCCCAAAAGCTGTCCAGTATTTGGAACGTGTGTGAACTCTGCAAGAGAAAAGGTCACCATCCATGTCATCTTCAATGTCAGTATAGGCTGGCATGGAGCTTGCAATGTGCAGATGGTTTTAAATCGGCCCTATAGCCGTACGTCTTCGATTTGGCAGGTGATGCGTAAAGTAAGACGGAAAAAAATAAACCGCGAAAGAGCAGGGAGTGCTTCGGCCCCAAAACAGATGGCATGGAAAAGACAAAAAAAAAAAGTCACTACAGTATCTTGTAGATCAAAAAATAAGTCGAATAATAAGGGAAAGAAAGTAGATTATCTCGATTACAATATTGTAACGGACACGTCACTTGAAATCTCTAATATCTCTAAATTCCAAATAGATCCTAAAAGCTTAGAAGCTTACGGCGGACATTTAATAAAAGTTTTAGGTGCGACAAATCATCATGATATTTTATCTCTTCTGAAGGAAATAATTGAAGAAAACGGGACACGGCAATCGAATTAAGGTTAGTTAAAAGGTGCGATAAATTAGAATTAGAACGATATTTTTAACGGTGTAGGCGCAATTAGAACTTCACTTACGACATAGCTCTTATGTATGCATTACGACTTTGACTTACAACAAATGACGTCAAAAGGTTTTTTTATTTAACACGTTTTGTGTTGCCGTACTGATTTTTTGTTGTTCTTTTAGTTGTACACACTACACATTTAAATTCTAAACACAAGGTGTAATGATTATTCTTTTGAAAATTTGTAAAAATTGGTTTGAAAGGTTCAGAGAATCCAAAGTCGTACTCGTAATGCTTACATAATGAGCCCCGCAAGTAGTAAAATAGTCCTACAAAAAGCACTTAACGAAAAACTATCGCTCATGCACATGCTGGTCACTTAAGTCAACAATCTACTATCAGGCTGAATAGAACAGTTTCTATTGGAAATCACTCGACAAAGACGTTATTAATCAAAAATTTTGCTCATATTATTCTCATTAGCTTTAGCGAAGCCTAAGAGACATATGCAAGGCGTTCTATTCTGGTAATATGGCAGCTGGCATACGGGTGGGTTTCCAACGTTATTTTCAGCCACAATTAACGTGGAACTCTCCGTCTCAGACGCTGATGTGGTATCAATTAAATGAACGCATAAACGAAAGGTGTGTGTGTGTGTATATCTGGCCTTGTGCTCAACTGAAACGATCGAGTGGCGATGAGAAAATGTTATAATGGATATCGAAACGGTATAGGTAAAAAACAAGTAACAACAAATTACAAAATTAATTAATTTATTTATAATTCTTCTTGGCTATTTGGATCATCCACTGACGACTTCCAAGGTTTTTTACATTCTGGGCAATTAGCGCCCCGTATCAAATATTTACGAATGCATTCCCGATGAAAATCTTCCTCGCACTCGTAACACTTGGCTCCACCAACCGCAATTTGCTTGCATAATTTACAAGTGTGAATGTTATTTGGATAATTTGTTTGTAGATAATGTGAAAACTCAACTATCATACGCGGCCCAAACATAATTAACCCATCTTCACGATGAAAGTATCCCATCCGAATCCATTCTTCGAGCAATTTCTCACCATGAACTTTAGTTATAGGTTTTGGATTCACTTGTGAACATATATTGAGCGGCTCGAATCCGTTGATAGAACAATCCGTGTCACTGAGAGCAATGGCTTTCACTAACAATCGGAAATAGTGTAAATCTGGCTGGGCAAAATGAGACTGGAATCGATTTAAAAGTGATTCACTTGTGTTTATGAATACGTAGTAAATCGTGTTGGTCGGTTCATAGCGAATTTTCTCGATTTTCTGGTCGAAATCCGATATTTTTCGATTGATGCGCTTAATAAGCGAATCCATTTCGTCAACCGTACTTTCCTGCGCCTCATCTAACAAGCAACATTCATTAATTTATTTTTTAGAAACTGCGATATATTTGTGTTTGATTACCTTTGCATTTGAGGAAACTATCAAGTGCATAATCCAAGGTCATAATACCGTGCCCCATTGCACACAAGATAAATTGGCGCTCTTCTATAGACGATTCCTCCTCTTCCGTATCCATCGCTTGGCTGATTGTTGTATTTGGTTGTGAAGTTTCAAAATTTGTGTACACATTTTTTGACAGATACCGGAACGGTTGCACCAAAATAATTTTTACTAGTTCACGATTCACCAAACGAACATTCCGAGAACTAAACAAATGTCAAAATTAATTTTGACATTTCTGCCTATGTTAACAGTAGGGCGTAATTCTTATTTTATTTCCAGTTACTCAAAATGAATACGCTAGAAAATACTCTACAAATTGAAACTAAATTGGAAAAGGTAATTGTTTAGAGTTTTCTTACAATGTGGCTAGAAATATATTTTTAATTTTGTAGGAAACTAAAGCGATAACCCATTTAAAGGGCCGCGTCGAAAAGTATCATGGCCTCGCAAAATCGATGTCCAGCATTTTAAATTCGTTCGAACAGAGATTGGGGAAGCTGGAGCAAACCATTGTACCTGTATACAAGCAAACCGAACACTTACAAAAGAAGCAACAAAATTTAGATGCAACACTCCAATGTCTTGATGTAGTACTCTCGCATTACGATGCTTCGCAAGATGTATGTAACTTGATTCACATGGGACCTTCATCGGAAGGTAATATTAACATATTCTTGGATGCGTTAAATAAATTACAAAAGGCAAAGGACTATTTCTTCGCCAACAATTCGCAGAGTGTTGAGCTCGAGAACGTAACGAGCCTATTCAACACGGGATGTGAAACGCTGTGCAATCATTTTAAATTATTGTTGAAAAAGCACAGTACACCATTGCGACCCGTCGAATTATTGGATTTGATTTACACCGAAGATGATTCATCGAATGAGGATTGCCCATCAATTAAGCAGCTGCCACCTTCGACACGAGATGAATTAAACACGATTGCCGCTTGGCTCGATAATAATTTATATTTCCATTACAAAAATATATTCGCAGACGAGCGGTCTGATGTTATTTACAGATCTCTTTCAATGCTAAAAGATCATCAGAAGAGTGGCAGTTGGGGAACTGAGCAGCTCAAGTCGTCTCGATATTATGGTCGCGGAGATGGAAATCCTAAGAAAACAACATCAGCACGATTACAACAAATGTGAGTTCTTTTTATAAAATTGACGTTTTATAAATTAATTTTTATTTTTCAGCTTTGAACGCAAAGCCAATAAAATGTTTCTGAAGGCATCACAAACTTTGGAACAATCGACTGGAATCTCAATCAAAAAGAATTCGAGTTACGGTGATAATTTATCAGCCGAGGAATACATGCTTGACGGTGATCAAGAGCTCGACAAATATTTGGTTTTATTGCTTGGTCTGCAGCGACTTATGATTTGGGAACGGCAATTATTACGCGATGTTATCCCGACATCGAAACAGAATGAGGTGTTTTCGCGTTTAGCTCAAAACTCTATTGATATGATCGTTAAGGATGCGGAATTGATTACGAATAGAATTATTCGGAACATTGCACGTAAGGAATGGTCATCTGCATTAGGCGTGTTTTCAGCACTTAAACATGTAATTCTGCTTCAACCGGATATTGATAAGGCCTTCGATAAGAATCAACGTAACCAATTTTCGCTAATTTTACAACGGTTGCAACAAACCGGGCTTAAGGCACTAGAACAATTCATCGAGCTAGTTAAAGGTGATACGGGTACGAATTTAGTAGGAACCAGCACGCTGACTAGTTATGCTACGACAAATGTGCCGAAGGATGCAACGGTTCATGAACTGACATCAAACGCCATTTGGTTTATTGAGCATCTCTATGAGCATTCCGATGTAATTGGACCAATTCTGTTGACAGATTCCAACTACGCGAATCAAGTGGATGTAGCATTCTCCAATAAAACGATGAGCAATGATCTTAAAAATAAAGCATGCCTCGGAATCTATATAAGTAATAATAGCAGAATCTGAATCTTTGCCACAATTAAACCTATGCTCTTTTTTACAGAAAAAATTTTGTCCGAGCTCAACCTAACGATTGTATCGAAATGTGAACAGTACAATGATGCTGCCACTCGTCATCTATTCCGGCTTAATAACGTACATCACATACTAAAATCTTTGCAGCAGTCTAATCTTTTGGAACTCGTAGCCATCACTGAACCAAATATCGAGAAGAATTATCAAGATTCAATACAAGACATAAAGATCGCCTATCAAAAATCCTGGTCCCGAATTTTATCATATATCGCACCATTAGATGACTTACCGCGTCCAATAAACGGTAAAGTTAAGGATAAGGAGCGTAACACAATCAAAGACCGGTTCGCGAATTTCAACAAGGAATTCGAAGAGGCGTGCAAAATTCAAAAAGGAATTTCTGTACCAGATGTAATATTGCGCGAAGGCTTGAAAAGGGATAATGCTGAAAATATTATTCCACTGTACTATGCGTTTTATGATTCGTATTCGGATGTGCAATTCAGCAAAAATCCCGATAAGTATGTGAAGTATAAAATAGAGGATGTAACTTCTATGCTAAATAATTTATTCGATGATACTTTCTATAAATAAAACCGTTGGTAATTTAAACACTCACACAAAGGGATTTTATTGAAAAGTTATTACATCGAAAAAAATTGTTGAAAGCTGTCTGCCTCCTGAAAAAAAAAACCGGATCTATGATCCTAGCTTGTTATAAAGAAATCATCATCCTCTGAATCAGTTGAAGTTCGATGGAACCTGTGATCACTTTGGTTTAGCAGAAACAAATCCGAATTTGACTTCTGAGGGATATTTACGGTTGGGACCGTAGGTGATAATAGTAATGGAAAGGAGTTAATCGTTGGATTAGGCGAGAATTTCTTAAATGTTTGTGATAGCTGTTCAACTTCCTCTATTTCGACCGGTGGAAAATGTTTTTTCGGTGAAATGGATGATTCTATGAATTGAACTTTTATTTTTTACTTAACGGCAAAGTCACCATATCTACTTTATTCGTTTTAACGCGCTTCCTGGATTTTTCCGGTTTTATATTGTCTGCATCGTTCGTCGGCTCCAGATTAACAGGAACATTTTCCATTACCTGCTTTCGCATTAAACTAGGATTCGAACCAAGTGAACCATCACATAGCCGAAGACACAGCATTTTAATTCGATGCTCGAGATCACAATTTCGGCGCTGATATTCTAAAACGAAATAAAAGTGCTTTAAATATTTACGCCCCAATTTTCATTTTTCTTTTACCCAAGTTTTCCATTTCAATTTGGAAGCGTTCCTATGTTCGTTTCGATATTAACCGACCGATTTCATCCAGTTCCATATTTTCCATCTGTAATGTACATACAACTTCACAAAACTATCGAAGTAATAATTATAAAACAGCTTACGTTTATTTGGTGTGAATTTTCCATAGTTTCTCGTTCATATGACGTTCTAAAGCAAGTGCAAGAAAACGAATAAAAATTTTAAAATCAAAAATAACCGTGCAAGGGTTGAACTTAACCGATACATACGGGGGAAATTATAACAGTATAACAGTATAGAGAAATTTTATTTCGGTTACAAAAAATTGAAGTTTTAAGTACAAAACTAATAAAAAAAAACTAAAGATAATTAACTAATAAATTAGATTTAAAATGATTTAACCAAATTAAATTGTAAAATTTTAAAATGCATTCCGACTATTTCCTATTCCGCGAGCTGGCAGACTGTTAGTGCGCGCGGTTGGTGTATCCGTGGCCTGTGAATGTGCCACCACAATATTTAAGTACTGCACCCATTCCTCCGCATTTTTACCATCTTTTGGTTTTAATATCAGAGTCTGGTCACCGGTAAATATTTCAAATGCTTTTGGTATGTTCCGAGCACCGCGAGACACTTTTACGGAACGAATTTGATTTATGTCGATCGATTCACCACCACTCTAAACAAATAAAACATAGAATAAGTTAGCAATTTACATAAAAAGCTTATTGTTTTAAATTACCGATCCCCGACATGATAGTCGTGCCCCAGACAACGTGAAATAACGTGTTCGCCACCTCCTAAAAAATCGCCATTTTCCTTTTTTCTCTTTCAACTGGCCCTCAATTACCGGCTGTGTATTATCATTTAGCAGACCCATCGCTTTATCTGGATGACTGCATATAAAACAACCCCATTGCAGCGGTGTCTCCTCCGTAATTGTGTCTGTCGATGAGTTCACTGGTCCCAATTCAAGTACATCAAAGAAACCAGAATTTCTTAATTCGTTCACGAGTGTTTCCTGATCTTTTAACACCGGGAAAGCGCTCGTAACCAGTGTCATAAATGTTTTATTCTCACACTTAAGCGTTTCCCAACAATGACGCAGTTTACTAACCCGCACGTCACGACTACTTAGAGCATTCGACTCACCCGCCTGTACATTCAAAAACATCAAATGTATCCAGGTACGGGGATTTCGAGTGATCATGGTAAAACATTTCTTCGAATAAAGACAATGAGTACCTCTTGCCTGACACGCAAACAGTAATTTTGCAATTTTTTTCGACCGATACTCCTCAATCCCGATTTTGATCGGAATAGGCAAACGCTGCGATATTCCCTTCATATACGTTTTAATTTTATCCAAATGCTTCTCGCAGAAATGTTGAATTGTATCCCGCATCGGATAAGGTTCGAATACACTCATACGTTGATTATTCGCGTTCAATAGGGTTACACTTGTGTTATCATTTCGGAGAGATGTTACGGTTAATGGACCCGATATGCTCACTTGATTATGATTCTAAAAATAAAATAAATTCGCGTTATTCGTGACGCATTAAATATAATTTTACGGTCTTACGTTATTTAAAAGTAGATTAACCGGAAGTGTCATCACGGACTGTTGTCCGCTAAATGTGGGTGAGGCAGGTGATGCATGGTGCACAGACACTGGATTTTGCTGTAGTCCAATTGAACCAGTTGATTGATTTAGTACACTTAGACCGTTACTAGAGCCTCGACCTAATCCACCATTTGATCCCATCAGAGTGCAGGGCCCTTGTGAATGAGGTCTGATTCGTGGTGGTGATGTTGTAACTGTTACACCACCCGATGTTATTTTCGACGGTGTACTCCATTTATTGTGCCCCGTCACAATGACATTACTACTAGGCTGACCATAATTATTATGGGATGGACCACTTCCGTTCGCGTGCGAAACACTTCCATTGGAATGGTTTACGATGTTTTGTGATCCATTTTGATTAATTTGCTGTGATGAGCTTAATCGAGTCATACTTTTGTGTAGGCCACCAACCGAACCTCCGGCTATATTTAACCGGGTCATACTACGGTGTGTATTACTGCCCGGATGCAACCGGCCAGTACTCCGAGAATCACCAATTTTAGCCCGACGTGTGTAACCAGTATGGGGAGGTGTCGGTGGAACTACCCCGGTTGGAGTTTGATTTGAATTTTCCATCGAAAGAACAGCCGTTGATTTCGACTCGAGTGGAATAGGTACAGTAACATTGACATGATGACTTAATGAATGTGGCACATTAGGGACATGACTATTAAAATTATTATTACTATTATTATTATTAGGATTACTTTGACTAGTACTTGAGACAGGTGTACTGGCATTATTCGGCGGCGTGCCGCCATTCATAGAATTTATTACAGTAGTCGTTACATTACCTACTTTACTGCTATTTTGCTGTGTTCCATTTACTGCACCGACCGTTGTATTATCCGTAATACTTGACGAGTTTAATTTAACTATGGTTACACCCCCAGAGGTCTGATTCACTTTTTGATTCATGTTGTTTTTATTCCGGATGCATGTTAACACCTTGTCCGTGAACAAAATCGGATAAGTAGAACACAGTTTCGTCAGTTCGGTTAATAAAATTGACTGTGATTTACGATCCGTGTATGGTGTATTATCGATTATGAAATCAAGAGCATATTGCCCCCGTTGCTTATTGACTTTTCCGGCGGCCGATAATATTTTGGCCGCAAGCGCAATTGTCGATGGATTAGCTTTGGCTGCCGCTTTAATCTTATCAAAATGCTCGTGAATCGAATTTGGATGATTTTCTGCCATCTTAAGCAGTATCATCATTGTGGCCGTAATTGTTAACGGATCGGACAGAAACTCACATAAATTCGTTAAACAATTCTCAAGCACAACGGGCTTATTCTGGGCAATCAATTCGAAAAGTCCTAATAGTGCTAATTTTTCTTGTATATCACATTTGGGTAGTAACCCCACTAAAACTGTAGCATTTATCGAAAGTAAATCAGGCGATACTTTATATATTTGGGGCAGGGCCGCACATAAACCGTAATTACCCGAAATTACGGAATCTAATATAATTTGGCCATGTGGACTAAGTACATATGCGTTGTTTATAGCGGCTAGAGATAAATATGAGGCCAAATTTTTTGAAAGTTCCTTGTTACCCTTTTGAAGACACTTGACGGCGCTTGGTAACGCAACGTCCATAACCGGTTTCTTGTCATAATTCTAGAATAAAAAAAAATGTATGTAATTTGTAAACTAACCAAAAGTCACTCACTCCGGTCGGATATACTCACTAAAAATATGCATGAAATAATGTCGGCACAAATTTTTGCATGCGGTGGATCTTCATTTCTACTATTCGGCTGCAAATTAAATTTTAGGCATGACTCGAGCAATGACACCAAATCGGCGCAATGTCGTTCGGCCGTTTTTGTTTCCCGAATACATGATGTGATGCGGGTCATGCAAATCTCGATTACCGATTGATCATTTTTGTTGTTCAAGTAGTCGGGATGTGATACGATTGTGTCAATTATTTTCAACTGAAAGAAAAATTGATTGCGGAAGAATAATTATAATCTATGAATGTATATTTAAAAGAAAATTGATAAGATATTTGTCGTTCACTGTATCCGATAAAAAAATTGTTTTGTGCCAAACTGATAACTAATAATATGGTCTTTGAGCCGATCTCGTATACTCCGACAAAAAAATCTGTATCAGTTAAACATATATGTGTTATGATGTGCAATGGCCTTTATTAAGTATTTCTTATTGCACCCTTTCACGGTTCAATTTTAAGAAATGCTTATTATATCAATCTATGGTTCCCAATTCGAGTCTATCCGGAAATGAATGGCTGATTAAAATTAAACAATTTTGTAACAATCGATGAAATAATGTACTTTAGACCAGCGAATTTTTTATATCAGCCTCGTATTTCTAGACATGAACATGACACATAAAATGCGAATTCAATTAATTCGTCTTAGTTGGTCAATTTGATTATAAAATAAAATGCAGTCTAGCTTACCTACCGTGAATAAGCAGAAATGTGTTTTAATTTCAATTTTCACGCGGGCACGGAATAGGCGCGTCAACAGCAAACTGAAGTACCAACGACGAGTAATTTTGGTGGTTCAGTTGTAATTCATTCTATTTGTATTTAAAAACAGCAGGTTTTGACTCTAATGATTTGTAAAAATAACTTTATAAAGAGATTCTAATAATTTATACCGTTCACATACTCTTCATCTTGATTAAGATGTGAGTGGTAGAGTGTTCGACTTTAGAAGAGGAAGCTATGTATGATAAGATAAAGACTAACTATTGTGTTTGGTGTTGGATGATCCCACCACTCATCGGACACTCTAGTTGCGCCAACGAAACTGATAACATCTTAAATAGCTCCGTTGCGCCTGGATTGGCACCACCACCATTGATATGATATTTTAATTGACGGTTTGCCTAATGCGTGACAAAATCATATCTAAGTACTCCGAGCATCAAACTTACTTTGTCCTAAGCTATTGGCATTTATACAAGGCGATTAAAGTTTTAATGCTTACTGCTATTTCGTGAAGAAAGTGAGAACTATTGGGAGTTTTGATTGTCGACAGTGGGTTAATTTTCACTTGAAGGTCTCATGTCTATTTTTCATCTTCACTACAATCTGTCGTTTGATGATCAAGGTTTAGAATTCGGCTTTCTTAGATCTAAGGTATTCCAAATAATTTTGTGAAATTAATTTATTCGATTATTTCCTAATATCTCTTCGTATTTCGAATAGCATTTTTCCCATCTCGACTTTCCATGCCACTCGGACCTTGTTTGTTTTCTTGGTGATAACATCTATATCAATCTGGGTGTGAAGGTATCATAGCACCAGTACTGGCTTGACTAACACTATTCATACTTATATGACTGTAACTGTAAAATGTTTGATTCTTACACATTTTCCATCTATAAATCAAAATTCAAATTTATCTGCGATTGGATGGTTCCGCAATGGACATCAAAGAAACGATTTTTTTTCGTTTCTTTCCCCGTATACCTATGCTACAGGTTTTAATTGCAACTTAAATAAATTTTCAGTGAAATCACACTAACACAAACATAAATGAAATAAAAAATATTTCAAGGCCATTTTTGACTCAGTTTAGTTTAAATTTTATTTTCGAGAGAGCAGAACAAAACAAAATAAAAGACACATACATATACATTATCTATTATGACTACCTAGTTGGCTTTGAAAAAATAATCAAAAAACCAAAAATCACGTGTGGAATGGGGCATACAGATTGACGCAAAAATGGAAGAATTTCCTACGGTTGTGTATTTAATTCGAGATTACTGAAAATAGACATTGGTCTATCGCAACAATCGGAACAATCACAAACATCCATTTCAATCGAAAAACCAAGTAAATCTTTTACTGCTAGTACGAAGTGTCAGGGATAACGTAATTTTTCTTCCATTATTTAGAGGAGTGTCTCAGGGTATGATTTTGGGACCCACCTTGGTATTATATACTTCAATGGCCTTCCTATGAATGTAATTGTTTCGTGCTTCTTTTTGCTGATGTTGTCTAGATTGATTGGGTGTGATTAATGACAAATACCAATCCCAGAGCACCAGACAACGAAACCATCGACGAAGAACGAACTCTGAAGTACATCACAGTACAATAATTCGAAAACATCAAATACCAAAAGCTTTATAGAAGAACACAAGACAAATGATTGTGAAACCATCAACAATCACAAATGCTCTTGGGATTTTCTTGGATTGGCAAAAGTGGGTTGGGTTTTTTATTTCATTCAACTAGTATTAACACCCACAACACGAATTGATTAATAATCTAATTGGATGGGTGATGCTTAAACCTGACCAAACCATTTCAAATCACCAGATTATATATAATTATGAGCTTGCGTGGAAAATTCTCGTCAAACTATATAACAATAGGAGGCAGCTTCTGTTAAACATGTTTTTTTCAGTAGAAAACTGGACAAAGAGACACGCCAACTGCCTAAAACCTCAACGGAAAATTTCAGAGAATTCCAGTCAACTACGGGGTGCTTGCCAATATAGTCAAACGAACCTTCTGATCGCCAATAGTCATATGGATGTACTATGGCGATCAAAACTAAATAAATCAGTGTACTACGTTCACCAAGTTACACCACATCCCCAATAGAAAACTTATGACGTACAGAACAGTATGAAAAAAAATTTGACCAAAAAAAAATTTACTTCGTTAGTGAAAAGCGTATGAAAAGAGTTAATTAAGAGTTAAGAATTAATTGTTGTTGTTGTTGTTTCTCTGCTTGTCAATTAATTAATTTTGACAAGGAGACAAAAAATGAAAAATGAAGTTTGCTTTGTTTTAAGTTTTTCCTATTAATTGGGTATGCTCTTCGTAAGAAGTAAGTCAAAAGCCATACGTTTTCTGTTGGGGATGCGGTGTTAGACTACAGCGAAACTACATAAGTTATTCATCTGTAAAATACGAAGTCAATGAATGTCAAATAAATAATCAGTGTATATTCTGTAAGCAACCGAATGTTATATGACAACCCAACTACTGGCAGCCACGGCCTCATTAACAAAAAGCAAACGCTCGCTCTTTAGCGCTTTAGATTTAATTGACCCAGGTTCTCAAACAAAAGGGTGAACGACAAAATTTTAAGAATGGAACGGAGGGAACTTGGAATTTCAATCACACGGGAAAACTATCAAAACTACGAACTCCCTTCAAAGTGAAACTTGAGGCCAGAATATTCAAGAGTCTTACTGATAAAATCGCAGAAAGAGACTTTGATACTAGAAAGTGGGCTCGTCTAAGGCTCAAACTAGAAGATATATGCTCCTAATATGTCTTATTCTTATCCAATTATTTGCGTTCTATTAAGCTACGCGAAGAGTATTTTTTAAGTGTATAGAATATTTTCTGCATTTTTGCTAAATTTATGCTTAACCATCGCTGTACTCCTCCGATACTGATTGGAAATTGGATTTTAAAATAACACTCCATGTGGAGTGTAATACGGAGATAAGAAAAGCAATTTTAAATGACAGCAATAGTCATCATTTAACTGGAAAATACTGGAATATTCGCGAATACAAATACATGCAAGTGATTTACCAGCCAGATACAATAAATAGAATAATCTGGAACAGCGATGCACACATGATAGGACGTGAAAGCGTTGAGAAGAAGAAGACTTGGGAATGGTACAACCCTTGATTGTATAGATAATAAACAAACAAACTATATAACTAAAATAAAATTATCGATAAATATTTTTTCACGAGAAATGTTCCCGAAATGTTGGCAATACATATTTGCGATATAGCCGATTCAACTGAAGAACTAACATTTTTAAATATAAATTTTGCCTCATTCACTTCTTCCCCGCTAATTTACAAGTATTCAAGAGAACGTAAACGTCTCTCCAAATATTTGTGCAGTTTTACCATAAGAAGGATGCACTATTAAATTCAAAGTGTAGCTGTTAAATCATATAAATGTATTTTAAAAATTTTGTAGTTTTCGCTGTAAGGTTTCGTAACGATAGCTTAAAATCAATGAATGGAAAAACAATGTAAAATACAAATTAGGTTCGTAAGGAGTTTTAAAAATTTCGGGCAAAATAGTGTTTGCCGTGACGAAAGTCATTTAGAAGAGTTAGAGTGTCGCATTATTGTGAGATTAATAAATTTTATGACTGCTAAATTTGACGATAGCATATAATGGTTCCTTTGTGCTTTTTGCGTAGAACCCTAGTAATAATTAATGTTAATTTTAAAAATGACATTTTGAAGTGGGGCGTTGTGCCAGGTCCGCTGGTTTTGCATTCATACAAATATTTCGCGATTTATTTTTGCTATACAAAATTACACGGTAGAAGCTAATAAATTTTTTTAATTGTTCCAATTCGTTGAATTGTAACAGAAGTTAAATAACCAATTTTAAAACAAAAACACAAAATAACAATTGGTTATATAATTGCTTATGTAAATACATGTAGGTTTAATAAACATTAGTCGCAACCGTTTCTCATTTGAGTTTAAAACTAAAGTGTTTTTATTAAACGAGGTAAAATAACGTACTATAACGTTTTTTTGCATATTATATGCAGTGAACAAACCTAATATATTTGTACATAAAATATTCCTATACTTACCAATTCACTCAAGTCATTTACGATATCTGAATCTGCAACCGAAAATAAATCGCCAGCTCTCGATAAATCCCGTTTCGATAACACATTTGCAAATAACTCGTGCATTTCTATATCGTGCATACAGCTTTCTATAAATCACTTCAAGTGAAAAAACAGCGCGTATCCACCCACACACATATACAATTGTACAATACACTGTATCTTAATTGTTTAGATTATCTTTAAGATTTTTTAAAAATTAAATCTTATTTTGTATCACTTATCACATATCTATTATTATCCAATAACATTTTGTTTATCAGCATCACCAAAGTCATCATCGCATATCGCGTTATTTTTTATCACTACCCT
The DNA here is from genome assembly GCA_932526605.1 of Nephrotoma flavescens. Classification (NCBI taxonomy): domain Eukaryota; kingdom Metazoa; phylum Arthropoda; class Insecta; order Diptera; family Tipulidae; genus Nephrotoma; species Nephrotoma flavescens. Next base: position 261,722,314 of record OW052222.1, on the reverse strand, counting down.
CAAATCAAACGCTGCTCGGAGGACCGTTTTGCTTTATATTTTAGTTACGTTCTTATGAGGATGATTTATATTTTTATTTCTTGTATAAATGGAATGGATATCGTTTAGATTCTATATAAACGAGTAAAGTAAATTATAATTAGGTAATAAGAAAGAAAACAGAACGAGAAAAATTTATATATCGATGTTGTTATTGTTGTGATTAAGAAAATAAGAAAATTTTCGTATGGAAAATATTATATGACGAGTGATAAAGGTCAGTGGGTGAAATTGTTATTACATTGCAACATTAATTTATATTCGGCCTTAAATTTATTTAAAGAGTATAGATAAGTAAAGATAAGTATGTTCTCCTATGTAATCTACACAGGTATATTATTCTGGTTCTAATTACATATTACTTTCCTTTCCAAAGTAAAATTTATTATTCGGAAATTTTTGCAAATTTGTGTGAGTTGTGTGTGTCTTTCTAACTGGTCTAACGCTAAAAATGTTGCATAAATATATATAAAATATTTTTAAGTGTTAATTACAAAATTTTTCCACAACTCCAGGGTTATCAGATGTTTAGGCAAAAGAAAAAACATGAAAGTAAATATTTCATATTACTGTCTTATTTGTTTTTACGATTACTGTATAAATGAACCATATTGTAGCTCTCGATAAAGAGCAATCTTTAAGGCGTCCACCGTCTTGGGTATAAATCCGTGGAGTATGGTGGTCATTGTTGTGAAGTTCATTTCTTCACAACAATGGCCACAACATTCCCCGAATGCCAATGGATTTTGGGAACTTTTTCTTGTAACAAACGTTAGGTTTCACGGGTTGTTTGGGATAGTGCCCAGCCTTGTCCAATGGTTTCTACCGAATTGTTTACGTGCCCAAGGTAACAAAGCATCGTTTAAAATCTTTCCACGGTAGATTTGTTGATCTACCTTTACGCCCTCCCAAGCCATCACTTATGCAGGATATTGCTTTCGCCGAGCAATTCGCTAGTCTAAATTGTCTTTTGATTTGCACCCTAACCAAGCCCTATCGTTTTGTTTGTTTACATATTGCCGAACCGTAAATTTTTTTACATTTTGTTGACATGTAAATGTCGTAGCTCATTAACAATGACTGGTTGCGATTTTTCAGCCAAATACAAAGCAAACACTCTTGAATTACATTTCGATAACTTTTTTTAAATGTGACGTAAAACGATATGCTTTCCTAGGCATATGAAAACAACAAACAGGCTGACGCCTGTCAAAAAATGAGCGCGCTGTCATTACCCGTTCGGGTGCTATAGCAGCGTGAAGTTGGTAATACTTCGAGCGCCGACCCCTGTTTTTTATTTAATTAAGGTCTGCTTTCTAGCTGTGCCAAAAAATTTAGTTGAACATCTTTTAACTTGAGTGACTTAAATGTAAGAGAGCTTTAAGTACCCTTTGAATTATTTGATTTTCTTTTCGTCAATCCTCCTTTATACTTCCATGAAAGAGATGAGAAAAGTGTATAAAACTGAATTTTTAAGTGCAATAGATAGAAGTAAGTTGTTCGGGGGCCAGAAAAATTCTTGTTTATGATTGTGTTCAAATTTAAATTCAGTTCAAAATTTTGACACTGTAACACTGTAAATTCAGCTCAAATTAATTTCATTTGCATTGAAAATTAATTTAAAAAAATATTTTGTTAATTTAAATTTCTGTTTCCATTAAACCGCATAATTTATGATTTATGAGTGTAATTTCAGATAACTGTGAAATACACAAAAATGTTGATCCATTTTTGATTCAAAATGGCTTCTTTGTTTACATTTTTTTGTCTTCTTATTTTTTGATCGTGGATCAAAAATAAAATCCAAAATATTTGTTGGATATTTTTTGGCGTTTACTCACACAATATTACAATATGTGTGAGTAAACGTCAAAAAAAATCCAACAAATTTTTTGGATTTTATTTTTGATCCAAAATCAAAAAATTTTATTTTGTTTACAAAAAATGTAAACAAAGAAGCCATTTTGGATCAAAAATGGATCAACATTTTTGTGTCAGCGAAAACGGTATTAGATTGTATTTTGTATATCATAACAAAAATAAAAAAAACGTAACGTTTTTTTTTAATTTTCACAGTACCGTTTTTTCTAGTCTCGTACCGTGCTGAACATTTCTGTCGAAACCGTGCTTTCAAAGAACACGGAACCAATTAATCGTGTTCTTGGAGGGTTACTTGTACAAAATATTTGCGTTTTCATTTTCCCATTTACATATTTTCAGTTCATAAAAAATAAGTCTTTTATTCTCTTTTACTTTCTTACTAAAATTTATCATTAAGGACTCTACACGAATTTTGAGTTGTTTAAAGACGGCTTAAGAAGTGAAATCACTCAAAACTGATTAGGACACTCTCTGGCAAATAAATTAAAAACAAAATGATTAGCTATCGTCAACCCACAAAAATTTTAAATTATTAAGGGCTTTGAAAATAATATGTTCTGTCGGTACCCCCGCTCAATTTCTCAACGCTCATTGCTGACTTTAAGTTTCGTTCTATAAATGTCTTCGTCAATAAGCGAGAATTTATTTTGGGTGTGGCATATAATTCATCTAAAACGAACAACAGGTCGTATACATTGAGTGTCTTTTTAGTTATTTTCCTGTCGGTATGATGAGGTTTTCAGCTGGGTTGATTTCAATTTTGATATTTCTCGCACAAGAGACCTTTTTCGCAGGTATTTAAATATCTTAAAAAACTATAACCATTCGGACTATTACCTATGTGAATATGACTCGGCCCTTTTATATTAAAATAAAACACATTTGCTTGTTTAGAAAATGAAAGGATTATTTATTGAAAGAATGCTCCATCTGCAACTATAATTTTGCACCATATTTCAGGCAATATACGGATTCCCTCTCTTAAGGAATCCTGGTCTTTAGGGCGATTGAATCAATAAGCCAATTTTCGATCTCGAAATCTAACTGCGTATGAACCGGAATAAGTAGTAATCTGAAAGAGCTATGTCTGGTCAATATGGCGGGTGGGGTAGAAGGGACTCCCCAGTCCTGTCCTTTTAAATAATTTTTTACAATGTTTGCTGCATGTGTTTTGTAATGCTGAAGAATTAATTTGATGTGTCTATTCACCCATTCTTGTCGCTTTTCCGGCATAGCTCGTTTCAAACGTATTAGTTGTCGTCGGTAAACATCGCCATTGATAATTTCGTGAAGATACAGAGCATTCAGTTTTTTGACGTTCGAGGTCTCTTTCTTCTTAACTCACGTGGAACCCAGTTGCTAGCTTTTTAAACCATTCCGATTGTTTGTAAACGTTTTGCAACAGTTGATCAATCAACATTTAATGCGATAGCCAATTCTGATTGTGTTTGAGAAAAATCTTCAACCAATAACATTTCCAAGACAGCATCTTCACATTATTTGGGTGTTTTTACAAGCTCATTTTTATGCAATAAAATAATGTAACTTTTAGTTCAATAGTTGATCGATGAAGGAGTTAAAAATACGTGTTGTTTATATATACTGCAACCAAATGTCGCATACTGCGTTTGACAACTGACACCAAGTACTATATAACATCAGTATTGTCATTCATAGTACACATACGCAACGGTACTAGTAACGACACCTATTGGGAAAGAGTGGAATCATATTCACGCACCCAATACAATATTAAACCGCAAGTGATGGTTCTCACTCTCTCATTGATCACATTGTCGCTTCTGCTAATAATTCTATTTGTTTTTCAATCAATCGTCGCTTGATATTGGCTTTCATCATGATCTCCCAGTGTTACTCTGACCTAAACGTAAAACTTTTAGCTTTAGAGAATTTTCGAAAATTGATGAATCGCTGGGACATGATTTTCTTTTTTTTTAAATTTGTTTTTTTTTACAATTTTTTTAAAAATATTTCTTTTATTGCCCAGTGGATTTAATGTCCTTTGAATGTCAATTAATACCAATTTTTTCATTCGCACACACAACCCATTCCACAATTACAGTTACCACCTGCACATTGCAAGTTCCATGTCAAGCTGTACACTATAGTACTGGACATGGAACACGGGTTGGCCCATGAGTTTTGCATGCCAATAGGGGGTCGTACTTGTGTTCCTTTTAACCACAGATCGTAATTTGTTCATTTTGCATCCCGATAGGGGCAGGATGTCGGAATCGGTCCTATAGCCGTACTACATCTTCGATTTGGCAGTAATTGCGTAAAATAAGATGGGGAAATGAGCCAGAACAGATTGCATAGATTAAAAAAAACTGTATAGTAACATGGACGGTGGGTCGGCGCTCAATTCTCCATTCCAACAGAGGGTCTAAGTTGTGTTAATTTACATCACCGATCGTAATCGATGACGAAAATTCGCTGCACACCCAGGTCCAAGTGCCGAAGCTTTAACTACTGCACCATTTGTCCGGTTATTAGTTCGCCTACTGATCAAATAAGACTATTTTAATTCCTCTATTAATTTTGTATTTAATAATTTCGTTCTACTCACTACCGCTTACTTAAGACCTATAGATACCTTCTTGGATGACGCAAAAGATTTTAAATGTCATTTCTGTTTGTTTTTCAAATATCGTCTTTTGAAAATGAGCCCTAATTATCGGTCTTATCTAGCATAAATAATTAATTCTTACTTTATTTAGCTGCCATACACATATGGCTGGTCTTGGGATTTGTTTTGTAGATAGTAGTCATCATGTTGTATCGAAATCATGTTGTATCGAAATCATTTTCGATTAAATATTAAATGTATAGTTTAAAGAAAATGTGCCATCCTATTGCTCCAACCACAAAATAAAGACAAATTATACGACTCTTTTGGATCTACACGTTTTCCACGGAGTAGTCATTCTCTAGTTTTAAGCCTCTTCGTATAGGCATATATGCATAAATTCATGATATAATGTAATTATCAGTAAACTTACTAAATCGCTTTCATCAACCAATTTCATTTTGTAAACCCTACTCTATAGACGGCTTTACAAAAACTATAAAAAGCCTATTTATTTGGTCAGTGGCAATAGATAAATTATTTTTAACTGTTTTGAAAAAAATCATTTGTAGAAAAATATAACAGAAGTAGATATACGAGTAGGTAAGATTATAACAAGTTGTTAGATTTGTTTATACGTCTATATGAAAACTCTAGTCTCTAATTAACTTTAATGTCTGTAGTCTGTACTTCTGTTTATATAATTAATCCAATTAATCAACAGTAAAATATGCTTATATACAAATCGTTGTTTAACACGTTTAATTCTAACTAACAGAACACAATTAGCGTAGTTATAAAACAGCCAGCCTAAATCCTAAACAACAAATGAATTATGAAGGCATCTGTGAATTATTTCCACTTATCAATGAAAGATTGGAAAGACTAAAAAATAGCTGTTAGCTTGTTTTTCGTATATGCATAATTTGTTTTAATCTCATTAGCCCAAAACTTAATTAAAAGTGTAGCACAAAATATTTTTTAAATTACTATTGTGACGATCAATGGCACTCATCAGACACATTTGAAACACTAATGACCCCAAACTTAAACTTAAAATAGCATTTAGCGAATGAACAAAGCATATTGTTAAAATAATAATTATCAAAATATATTATTGTCTAGCGCGGTGTCTCGATAAGATTATGTTGTGTGTATGACCAGTTGTATAATTTATCATGTCTAAAAAATTACAGTGCAAAGCATGACATCATAATATTATATCCATTTAAATTGTACTTATTACCTAACTATGCAATAAAAACACGATTAGTACACAGAGTGATAAGATAACGAAAGAATCGCGGGAATTGACAATGAATTTTTTTCGCACGTTTTTCTACAAAAAATCAAATTATGGTCTTCGTTTGCTCAGTACCTCTACTGTAGTATAGCGCAAAAAATTTCCATTTATTTTCAAATCAAATTCTTTAAATATTTATTTTTATTTTGCAATTTTTCTTTAAATTATTTTTAAATATTTAAGAATTTTGTTCGAAAATAAATTGTAAAACTCTATGATGTATACAGTGAATGAAGTACATATAATGGGTGATTTTTTAAGAGCTTGAGAACTTTTTTTTAAAAAAAAACGCATAAAATTTGCAAAATCTCATCGGTTCTTTATTTGAAACGTTAGATAGGTCCATGACATTTACTTTTTGAAGATAATTTCATTTAAATGTTGACCGCGGCTGCGTCTTAGGTGGTCCATTCGGAAAGTCCAATTTTGGGCAACTTTTTCGAGCATTTCGGCCGGAATAGCCCGAATTTCTTCGGAAATGTTGTCTTCCAAAACTGGAATAGTTGCTGGCTTATTTCTGTAGACTTTAGACTTGACGTAGCCCCACAAAAAATAGTCTAAAGGCGTCAAATCGCATGATCTTGGTGGCCAACTTACCGGGCCATTTCTTGAGATGAATTGTTCTCCGAAGTTTTCCCTCAAAATGGCCATAGAATCGCGAGCTGTGTGGCATGTAGCGCCATCTTGTTGAAACCACATGTCAACTAAGTTCAGTTCTTCCATTTTTGGCAACAAAAAGTTTGTTAGCATCGAACGATAGCGATCGCCATTCACCGTAACGTTGCGTCCAACAGCATCTTTAAAAAAATACGGTCCAATGATTCCACCAGCGTACAAACCACAACAAACAGTGCATTTTTCGGGATGCATGGGCAGTTCTTGAACGGCTTCTGGTTGCTCTTCACTCCAAATGCGGCAATTTTGCTTATTTACGTAGCCATTCAACCAGAAATGAGCCTCATCGCTGAACAAAATTTGTCGATAAAAAAGCGGATTTTCTGCCAACTTTTCTAGGGCCCATTCACTGAAAATTCGACGTTGTGGCTCGTTAGTAAGTCTATTCATTATGAAATGTCAAAGCATACTGAGCATCTTTCTCTTTGACACCTTGTCTGAAATCCCGCGTGATCTGTCAAATACTAATGCATGAAAATCCTAACCACAAAAAAATCACCCGTTATAAGTAATTCCTCTTATATCCGAGACAAATATTTAGCAGATTTCAATGATAACAAACTGCACGTTCTAAATTTATTTATTATGTTATATCGATCACAACACAACAAATTATCATATAAACGATCAATAACTAATAATAAATATAAACAATATGCCGTATCATCGTACAAAAGTACAATACCTACTTAAAAAAAATCGCAACTGTTAATTTATGGGTACGCAGCGGGTATAGGAACATATGTATTCCAAAAATAATACAATTACCATACTAAAAAAAAAATCGCAATCAAACAAGAAATTTATTCGATTACGATTCGCTCATTTACAATTGACGAGATGAAGGATTATGTGTCTTGTGTAGCAGCAGCGATAGTCAAACTGGGTCGAATTTCTGATCTGAAAATTTGAATCTTAATCAATCGAGTCTGTGTTTGCTACATAAAATGTTAAAGTAGGCAAAATCCGTATTTAGGCTTACTAAACGTCCTCTTAAGAGCAAAAATGTTAGGCTTTAGTAATTTTTCATAAACTTCGAATACTGATGTTATAGTAAGATAGCCGGGAGTATCCAAAATCGGTTAGAAATTCAAAAAAGGTTTAGTCATGAAAAATAAATAAGCAGCTGCTAAAAGTGACTGACTTATTGTACACATAATAATGACCATTTGCCTTTAAAAGCCCCAGTCATAAATTATTATTTTTTATTTTTTGACAACTGTAGGCACTACCTGGACTCGATTGGATGTATCCAAAGGCATAAAATATCAATTATCATATCAATCATATTTTAATGTAACATTCCGTTTCAGGCTGAATTTGTATAAAGTTAAATTTTTAATTGTTTGATATAAAACAATATTGACGAGTTCCAGCGTATTCTCTATCGGAAAAAAATGAACTACCAGACTTCTATTAAGTTTGACTGCTGAGTATTTTTTTTATATAAAATTGTTCGAAAATTTGAAAACAATTAAAAATTGCTTGGGGTTATATAAAAATATAAGTGTTAATAAAATAAATTATTAAAATTAATGTTTTAAAAATAACTACAATGGTACGAAAACAATTAAGAAGAACCAATATCGGTCTTCACATTTGTAGTAATGCAATAATGCAACTCGTTCGGCAATGAAGTTGGACTATCAATGCATCGAATTCCAAAACATTGTGAAATGGAGAATTGCTCTAAAAATGGGAAAGAATTTTCCAAAATAATTTTTAATCTGTAGCAGACATTTAATTAGAATTTGAAAATCTGGTAAAAAAATAATGTTATCGAATAAGGTATTTCCATGTTTAATTTGTCAGTTTCCAATATTGAGAGTTAAGAAAGCACGAACAATCACAAACAGTAATAAAAAATGGGAAGTTGTGAATGAACGGTAAGATTTACATTGTGTTTTAATGTTGGACTCGCAAGTGTTATCGTTAATGATATTCATAGACATACAAGTTACAAACAAATATCCGATGAGGAAACTGCTTCTGATGAAAAGCTTTTTGACGACGATACTGATTGTGACAGCCTTTGTCACGAAAGCAAAGTTTCGACTAGGTCAATTGGTATTCAAGCAATAGGAGAGCCACTTTATTTCGAATCTTTCGAAATAAACCATACATTAAACTCTTTGACCGGGATACCTACAATGGCCCTTCTCGAAAAAAGTGCGAAAGCCATAAAGATCGTGCAACCTAATGACAATGGTCTAATGAGTATTAAGAACCGGATATTACTTAAATATTTCGTATAAAAACTAATATGAATAATATGCCAATTGTAATATTATTTCAAATTGATAAAAGAACGGCGATTCAAATATTAAGCAGAATTTTAAAAGGTTTTATATTTTGGCAGACTCGAGAACAAAACCAGAAACATTTACCAAGATGTATTTGACAGTTTCTTGTCAAATGGCGGTGCTTGATTGCACGGAAATCAAAACAGCACGTAACTGTTTGTCATGTAGAACTTGACTGTAAGTACTCTCATAACAAAGGTTGTCGCACCACCCGGAGTTGCGCCATCCGGTTTAATTAATTTTATGAGCACAGCAACTTCTGAAACGGCTTCGGATAAGGCAATTTTCAATTTAAACCACGAAAAGGAGGACGCAATAATGGTAGATAAAGGCTTCATGATTGCTGACGAATTCTTAAACGCTGGCATTAAAATGATAAGTACATCGTTTAGAGAACAAGTTAGAGTTCATATCGAGCGTAATTAGAATAATTTGCAGCTTATCAAATTTTTCATCACAAATTTTAAGTAACGATAAGTTTCGTTAAAAAGTTTAAGGACTTAATAAAACGTAAATAAGTTAACTGCCTGTATATAGATCGTTTACCACTTCTAAAATAGTCCATTATTTTGTGGATTTTGATTACGATATTACTTTCATGCTCTTGATCTTTTTCAAATAGTTCGAAAGATATTTCTATAGTACATTATAATAAAAAACTAAATTAAAACAAAGTTTAAGTTAAATAAAAATAATTTTAGAAACACATATTTTGTTCGACACAAACTGCAAAACTTCCTTCACTTCTTTCTTTAACTCAAAATTTAACACAATCCTTGATGATAAATATTATAAATACTACATACACAAGCTATAGAGAACTACAAGTGGATCTGACGGCAAAAAAATTAAACTGATTGGGTCTATTTTTGCATGTTAATTTTTATTTTCATAAAGTATACCGTGTTAAAATTTCATGGAAAAAAAGTCTCAATGAGATTATTTTTAATGCGCTAGATGTCACTACCCCTGACATTTATAGTTCTCAATAAATTTCAAAATTTATAGAACATAAACATGTATACTTAATACTAAAGTAAATTTCTTATCATTTTATTAAAGTTACCTGAAACTATTTTGTTTTTCGCGATATTTCATATGTCGATTTATTTCATATGTCTATCTTGTTATTAGAAGTCTGGTGGTCCATAATATTTCCGCGAGATAGCTCTTTTTCAACTTTGGCATTCGTCAATTGACGATTGGAAGCGTTCACAAGTGGCACGTAGCGGAAAAAATTGAAACTAAACGAGCCAATTTGAAAATAATCCAGCTATGCCAATTTGAAAATACGCGTGATTTTTTTTATTACGAAATGTCATTCATTGAAGGATAGCTAATTTATTTTTTATTTTTTCCGCTAGCCGAGTTTTCCAACTTTTACAATCGTCAATCACTGATGCCACACGGGGTATCACAGAAACCGTATTTTTATTTGTTTCTTTCCTCGTTTACCTATGATACGGGTTTTAATTGCGACTTAAACAAATTTTCGGTGCAACCACATTAACACAAACATAAATGAAATAAAAAAATATTTCAAGGCCATTTTGGACTCATTTTAGTTTAAATTTTATATTTGAGAGACAAAATAAAATAAAAGACACATACATATACATTATCTATTACGACTAGTTGGCCTTGAATTAATAATCAAAAAACCAAAAATCTCGTGTGGAATGGCGCAATAGGGTATTCTTGATGGAGTATGAAAAAGCGAAAAGAACACTAAATTAAAACGGAACACCACTAGTTGACATCAATTTGTACCCAGTAAGCCAAAATTTGTAGTGACAACATGGTTAAAAAACTGATGGTAAACAATCGACAATAAATTGTCAAATTGCGTTAATCAATGAAACATACAAATTTTAAACAAATACAATAAGTTCTAGTTTTCAGATACGGTAGTAATTGCTGCAGTTAATATGGTATGATAAATCTTGATCGTAATCCCATCCATCTGTCCAATTGTATGTATCGTAAAAATTTTCTGAACATTCTCGATGAGTTGGATATGAACTTCGTAAAAGAGACACCATACGTTGACTGCATATTCCAGTTGTGATCTGACGTAGTCACAATGTAGGATTTTAATAGTTTCAACGTCATGTACATCTCCCGTCCACCGCTTAATGAAACCAAGTATTCAGTTTGCTCTAGCAACGCACTATTTTATTTCCTTGGTAAAACACATATGTATTTACAAAAAAAATTAACCCTAAGTTTATAATTTCGCAGACCAGACATTTGGTAAAAATATGCCACTGATATGTTAGTTAGTGCAGTATAACAGGGTTTACTTTCCAACGCTGAACCACAGCATGGCTGTTCTTTATACTTGATAATGGCGTAGATACTCGATCAGCTAGCAAGCAAATAATTTGCTAGTCGAAATCCTGGCTACTCAATCAATTTTACCAAGGAAATTTGACTTTCAAATTATATTTTTTATAAAATTTTTGTTTATTTTTGCAAGTACACGGTAAAACAACATAAAAATGTGCTGTTAATTTTTTGATGCCGCAAATTTTACTGTGCAATCGCAAAAAACAACAAAAATTTCATGAAAAATATAATTTGAAAGTCAAATTTCCTTGGTAAAATTGATTGAGTAGCCAGGATTTCGACTAGCAAATTACTTGCTTGCTAGCCGATCCAGTATCTACCCCAATATATTTTAAGTTGAATTATTCTAAACCCTCGTTGAGTTATGTCACTCTGACGTCTTGGAGCAGAATCAAATCCGTTTTCCTATCAAAAGCTGGACAAAGTACAGTATGATCTCGGCCCATTAAAAATCGTTATAAATGATCAGTGTGATTGTATTAAGGTATCCGTATACCTGCAAGAATACTTGACACTTATTTTGTTGATACAATCTGTGGAGCTGATGTACCAATGTACCATGATTGTACAATCATCAAGGATCATTAAATGGCAGTTGCACTATTTAAATCGACACAATGACGACAGATAGAATAAATTATAAACAATTTTATTCCACAATGTTCTTGGTTTTCGTTTGTTAGAGACTTAAGGTAAATATGCCGTGCAAAACCGTGCAGATAAATCACAAAGTTAAAATATTGTGTAGTTTTCAAATTTGTGGGAAGAGTTTGTGAGAGAAACTATAAATAACAAAGGTAAAAATCAGTTACCAACTTTTTTTAAATTTAATGTGCCGGGCAGATACATTTGCTGCGAAACTACCTACTTTCAGTTGCAAAAATTCAAATCCGAACAAGGCGCGTATTCCTGAAATCGGTGGAAATTTCCGCACGCGGAATAAGTATAATTCGAATTTTTCGCTACTTTAATCGTTTTTTTCAAATTTGTTTGCAAGTTTCCTATTTTTTGTAAGGGTTTGTGTATGTTTACACCAGAACCCTGTGGTTAAAATGGGGGGAGGGCATTTTATACGTTTTTTGTAGAAATATTGTAACTAGCGTCTTCGTTTCCTACGACTAGAATATTTTATCCTAAAGGCCAGAGTTGTTCAAATTATTTCTGATCTCGAGATTCAGACGCATCCTGTATATTTCTCCATTCTTAATTGAGTCTTGCATCATACGCACTAAAGGGCTAGTTATATAGACGAAAACGAAACGGACTGAAACGAAATGAAACGGAAAGACGAAGGAGGCATGGTTATATAGACGAATTGATGAAATCGTTTTTTGACATTTATTGTAATTTTATTTATGTACATACAACATAGTCGCGGACGAAATAAATTGTTTTTGTAATTATTAATAAATATTCCTATAAAATGGATATGGAATTTTACTTATAAAAAAATAAAAATGAGAAGAAATCGACGTGTACGGCGTTGGGGTGTTCGTCCATTAAATCAATCGAGGAATAAAATGGGATTTTTTAAAATAATCTTTCTAAAAATGAAACAGGAGGACTCTGAACAATTTTTTAAATACACGCGTATGATGGCCGACACATTCGATTTTTTGTGATTAATTATGCGAAAAATTATGGCGATGTAGTATTAGTAAATGGGCACTTGTTGGAAGTTCAATGGAGAGATGATATCACACAATCTCTAACTTCTGTTAGTCGGTTGGGGCAAAATCGATCAACCAATATTGCCTACAGATTGAGGGACGATTTGATGACTTATGTGAACGGGGTTGGAGCAGTGCCAAGGCAAACAAAAAATATTAAAATAAATTAATCCTTTTAAATAAAACAAGAATTACTTACTTGTAATTTTATATTTATTTATTTGTATTTTTTGTAATAATTGTTGATGAAACCATCTTGATGTATTTTCGGCATTCCCTTTAAATACGCCTTATCAAACTCACAAACATGGTCAATGGGGGTCTATTTCGTTAATATTGTTCATTGCGTCGGACGGAATCCATTATTAATTTATTTACGTCAACTTTGACAAGTGCTATTAAGGATAACAAAAAAATAACAAAACCGATAATGTATAACCGCAAAGACGAAACGAAATGAAATTGAATTGAATCAATTCTTCCGTCTGATTTCATTTCGTTTCGTCTACATAACTGGTCTAGTAGGTTTTCTGGTATTGAATTCGTTCGTCTCATTTCATTTCGTTTCCGTCTATATAACTAGCCCTTAAATTGCGCTAAAAACGGCAAGCTTTTGGCCGTGAAGTTATATCTGTGGCGACTGAGTTTTGCACATTTACTATCGATGTTAGGTATTTCAACTCATTCACCATTTTGTATTGTGTGTCGCCTGTTAAAGATTATCCGGGTGTTGGCCTTCTCGCGATAGCCATGTATTTGGTTTTCACTTCGTTGATATGGAGACCGATTTGTTAGGTTGTTGTTTCCAATGAGAGCAGAACTTCTTTGAGACATGATCTTTCAACCCAGTATGCATGCGTCGTACTCCCAATGATATTTCGAAAGCGTCCGAGAGTTTGCCTTCGACTATCACCTTGCTTTTAAAGCCATCCATTAATATTTGCGTATGGTTATCAATTTTGAAGGAATGCCCAAATGTGACAAGACTCTCTACAATGTGTTCCGCTGGATGCTATCATACGGCTGTTGAAAATCTATAAATAGAAAATTCACAGAAATGTCCTTTGCGTAGCGCTTTTCTAACACAATCCTCAGAGAAAAATTATGGACGGTGACCCAGCTGGGTGAAAACCGCATTAGTAGTCGCCCAAAATGAGCTCGCTGTAAATTGATAACTTGTCAGCAACTGCGATGGTCAAAACTTTGTAGCCGGTGTTGAGCAAACCTATTCCGAGATAGTTGTTACAATTCAGTCGCCCTCTCTTTTTATGTAGTGGACAAATTAGGGCTATTTTCAACTCTTCTGATATTCTCTCTGCGAAGCAAATTGATGCCAGCCTTACCAGGTGACTACTATTTTTCATTTTGGATATGACTCCTCGCACTTCATCGTAAGATGGAGCTGGTGGATATGTCATTTCTACATTGATATCAGCTTGATTTTGAAATGTTGTTGGCTGTTCGCTGGAGAATAACGTGTGTCTATTTAAGAGCTACGAGAAATAATTTCGCCACACTGTCAGGATGGTGTTTGTATCCATTTCTAATTCTCCAGATTAGTTGCGAATAGCTCTAGAACACTATCTGTCTCTTATATTGGTAGTTTCGATTTTAAGCACTTGTTGTTTGTGCCATTCACGTTTTGCTTTGGTTATCCAAATAATAAATGCTAATAGAACATGGTCTTTAGTGTATAATGTGTTTTCTTAGCTACTTTTGCTGTAAGTGAGAGAATAAAATGTATTGGGTGGTTAATGTGGTCGTTACATCAGACGAAATAAAAACAGAGGCAATAATATTTCTAAAAATTACGATTATTAATAACAGTTTGCCCAACACTGACTTATATGAGTGTTTCGTACCAAGGGGTAAGGTTCCGGATAAATATCCAGCAAAATTGGTACGAAAAGGAAGGTGCGACAAATTGCGGGTGTTGTGCGGTTTTACTAATATTGTGAACTAGATGCAGGTAACACGAACAAATGAAACATCCAGTTCACAAACGGTCACAATAAAACTGTAATGTTGGTGTTTTGTTAAGTAAAACCACAACTCAAGCTAGCTCTTGATTTAATATTTTATTTATAAATTTTATGCACAACTTGTCGCTATGGTGGTTGATGACAAAGAGAATTATATTTTGTTTTATAAAATATTAATTACAAAAATATTGGTCTATTTACCATAGAGGGTTATAAATCGCTTCGTATTTTAATTGCCACTAGATGGCATTACAAATTATATATTAAGTATTAAACGCACTTTATAATAAATAGGAATTGCATTGGTGGTAGTACAATCTATGAGATATGTAATTACATTAGTAATTGTGTGATGCACAAATGTCATAACAAACTGGTAAGAAATATTTAATATACATAATAAATTGAATTTTTATATTAACTTAATTACTATTTTAGGTAACCAATTATCCTCATTGTTTTAAAGGTAAGTGTCTATACGTGATAATAAATATATGGTGAAATTATAGTTAATATTTGTGTTACAATATGCATGACATAATTTGTTGTGATTATTAATTTGAAGATCAAGTTCAAGGACAAATTATGTTATGTATATTGTTTACATAGGTTTTTGGTTTGTTATCTAAATAATATTTAAACTAATTTCTAGGTAATTAAGATGAATTTATACAATGGCAAGGTAAGTATAAATTAATTGCTAATGTTTATTTCAGTTTTAGGTTTATGTAATAATGTGATGTATTCCAGGTGAATTATCTGTTTCAGGGAGAGAATTTGTTGGCAGGTGAGTATGACTTGACTCAAACGCAAACATACCGGCGGCCTTGAATCAATTGATTCAAATAAATCCTTGAAGTAACCAGATAATTGTTTTGGCCACTTATATAACACGTCAATACCGGCGGGACTCCATTTACTTTCAAATTCATTTTATTTACTCGATCGCGTAATTTTGTAAAATATGAATTTTGTTCTGGAAATTCACAAAATCCGACTGGTGGTTTAACTGCTGGCGGTTTGGTTCGATCAAATAATGTTGTTGAACGCTCGAATATTAATATTTGTGTATTGTGTTGTGTTTGTTGTGATAATCTGGATAATTTCCGCAAATTTGTGAGACGAAACGATTTAAATGGCGATACGGCTACGATATGATTTTGTGTGGATGAATAAAACTTTCCATTTAAGAATCCGTGCCAATACTCGAGATTTGATACTGCATTAATTGTTGGCGTTGCGTTAATATTGACATCAAAAATGAAATAAAATCTCCCCATAACTCGTTTTAGATGACGTTTGAAATTCCGAGCGGCAGACTTACATAGACTTCGAATTGACGGTGTTGTAGTGGAAAAGGATTTGCTCTGATCCCATTGGATTTGCTCTGTAGCGAGAAATAAGAATTTATTAGACATATTCTTAAAGGTTAATTTATTCTCCGATATTTTGTTATCGGTGAAAACAATGTTTGATTGTTGTAATGACGGAATTTTAACGTTGAACGTTGGATTGATAATTAGATTCTGCTGTAGTGCATGCATATGTGTCACAATCGCTGTTGTTGATTCCTTTGCCGCGTTGGATTTGATAATTGGCAATTGCTCATTAACGGCTGATGCTTTTGTTCTTGTTGGGATTAAAGGCGGTTTCGTAATCGCAGCTGCTTTTGGATAGTGCCTTGTATTTAACACTTGAAGACTGGCTAAAGTACAGATTATATGGTTTCTGATTAAATTGCGAATTCTTACGATATTCTGAACTCGAATCAGAAATGGGTTGACAAATGATGATTTGATATTTAGCGGATCTCGTTCGAAAACCGTTAAGTGAAACTTTCTTTCTTTAGTACGGTTTGATACATTCAATGAACTCACGATAATGATATTCCAGTCAACAGGCTCAACTGTCGATCGCTTTGAAACTTGTTGTAGAATTTTTAAGTTTCTTGTTACCTTCGGTAAATAATCATCGGTTATCGGTTGGTTGGTATATAATAAAAACTTAGGCGTGATAACCTTGGATAATTGAAGCAATTCATGGATAAGTTTAGATGAAGACTCCATCGTGGGTTTATATTGTTCTGCCGATTTGACTGTTACACAGAGACGATCTTGGTTTGGTGTCACAATATCCATGGTTCTTGGTGCTAACAATAAAGAGGGGTAATAAATTTCTTCGGTTCTCTTTATTGTTTTTGGTGTCGATTGTAAAGAGGGGTAATACACTTCTTGGGTACATTTTATTATTCTTGGTAGCGATAATAAAGAGTGGTAATGATCATCTTCGTTTCTCTTTATCATTCGAGGCAATCTTGTTGTAATTGGTTTGAACGCAGGATTTATCTTCATGAATGGTTGGTAAGTATAAGATGGTGTTCTGGTAAACTTGGTTTCGGCAGCTATAGAACTTCTGGTGTCTTTTTCAAGAATGGTTGTTGATAGGCTTCGGCAGCGTTGATGAGATGATTCAAGCAGAAAATGGTTTTCTTTAACAAATTCTGCTTCCTTCGTTGATGTAAAATAACGGTTGTTGCTTGGAAGTAGATCAAATGGATTCGGTTGACTATCTTCAGGTGGACATTTTATGTGAATCAATTTGGGTAACTGATGATGGTTGCATTTTAATTGGTATACATCGATAATATTCTTTGATTGGTATGACGTCACTTTAGGTATGCAATTTAATTGGTATTCATCGATAACTCTCTCTGGTTGGGATGACGTCACGTTTGGTATGCCACCGTTATTTACACAAAAAATACTTTGATTTGGATGATACGGCTTGATATAGGTAGGTGTGCACATACAGGTTCCCGTTACGGTTTGGTCTATTTCAGGTATTTCGTTGATAACAGTTGATGGTTTCGATTCCATTTGGTATTCATCCGTAACGTCCTTTGGTTGGTATGACGTCACGTTAGGTATGCAATTGTTATTTACACCCAAAATAGTTTGGTTTGAACAACACGACTTAATACAGGTAGGTTCGCATATACAAGTTCCCGTTATGTTTTGGTCTACTCCAGGTATTTCGTTGATAGCAGTTGTTGGTTTATATTGTAGTTGTGAATCCAATTGCTTACATGCAAGGATTGTCTTTGGGTTTGCATCCGCCTTTACACGATATGACTGCTTTTCTGTGGATGAGATAGATTCTTGATGGGTAATTACATATTGGTTTGAAATGGATATATCTTGCAGATAGGTAACATATTGATCATTTGGTAGATTGTGACGTAACCACATGTCCAGTTTGTTAATTGCACGGTTATACAAGATTTCAAATTCATTCATTTTGGATGGTTGAGAAGCATCTAGAACAAAAATTTTCTTTTCGATTTCAACGAATGATTTATACTGTTCTCTTGAATGTGAAGCCCGTATTTTTACCTCCTCTTCACAGGTTTCCGAGGAAAGTGTGGTTGCAAAAATATTCATTCTAGTTAATGAGCCTATTATAACACTTCGTCTCTTAAGTAGCGCATTCATTCTTAATAAATTAGATTAACACTTAACACACCACTTATAACCGTAAATTAATGAACTAGAAAAATCTTGCTATAGTATAAACGTACCCGAAGTACCGTTAACAACTGTTCTAAAACTCTGTATGCACCACGTGTACCGTTATATAGGTATCACAAATTCAATTTGATTTAATTAATAATGATTATTTAAAATATCTACTCATGTGTTTCCTGGAGTTTTATGCAACTGCATTCCGTATGATCCACTTGATATGCTGATGTGTATATGCGGCTGATATGTTGTACGCAGATCCCGGCTGATACGTGTATGCGTAGATCCCGTCTGATGTGTTGATGCGCGATCCGGCTGATATGTTGATATGTAGATCCGGCCGATACGTGTTGATGCCGGATCCGGCTCGAAGGACCAATGTTTCGTACCAAGGGGTAAGGTTCCGGATAAATATCCAGCAAAATTGGTACGAAAAGGAAGGTGCGACAAATTGCGGGTGTTGTGCGGTTTTACTAATATTGTGAACTAGATGCAGGTAACACGAACAAATGAAACATCCAGTTCACAAACGGTCACAATAAAACTGTAATGTTGGTGTTTTGTTAAGTAAAACCACAACTCAAGCTAGCTCTTGATTTAATATTTTATTTATAAATTTTATGCACAACTTGTCGCTATGGTGGTTGATGACAAAGAGAATTATATTTTGTTTTATAAAATATTAATTACAAAAATATTGGTCTATTTACCATAGAGGGTTATAAATCGCTTCGTATTTTAATTGCCACTAGATGGCATTACAAATTATATATTAAGTATTAAACGCACTTTATAATAAATAGGAATTGCATTGGTGGTAGTACAATCTATGAGATATGTAATTACATTAGTAATTGTGTGATGCACAAATGTCATAACAAACTGGTAAGAAATATTTAATATACATAATAAATTGAATTTTTATATTAACTTAATTACTATTTTAGGTAACCAATTATCCTCATTGTTTTAAAGGTAAGTGTCTATACGTGATAATAAATATATGGTGAAATTATAGTTAATATTTGTGTTACAATATGCATGACATAATTTGTTGTGATTATTAATTTGAAGATCAAGTTCAAGGACAAATTATGTTATGTATATTGTTTACATAGGTTTTTGGTTTGTTATCTAAATAATATTTAAACTAATTTCTAGGTAATTAAGATGAATTTATACAATGGCAAGGTAAGTATAAATTAATTGCTAATGTTTATTTCAGTTTTAGGTTTATGTAATAATGTGATGTATTCCAGGTGAATTATCTGTTTCAGGGAGAGAATTTGTTGGCAGGTGAGTATGACTTGACTCAAACGCAAACAATGAGTATTTAAGTATATGAAAACAACCAAAACCAATACGGTACAACACAACTGTACTGTACGTGACATGACGTACAATATACAGAAAAAATTCATACATTATTAAGAATCTCGTTAAGTCGATATAAAAAAAGACATAATCTAAGAAGAAAATTAGCGTGTGTTAGTTGTTCTTGTATATACATTGTTAAGAATAACAAAATCGAGCAATGAAATTGTATGAGACGCGTGTAGGTTGTTCGAGTTACGAAATAATACAAATGGACAAAATTTATTAGCATGCGGCAATAAATGATTCGAAATTTCAATTCAACTCTTAGAGAGGTAACATCAATTTCGTTTCTTCGTATTTTATTGTTTTGTTGCGTCTTGAAAAATTCTTAATGTATTCATAAAAGGTGTGTCGCTTAATCGTCTATTCGTTTACGTTTATTTTATAAGCATTTCGTATTTTTTATATTAAAAATTCGTCAACTAAGTTGTATGGCACAATTTGTCATTATCATAAAATGAATTCTTGGCAAAAATATGTTTTACTGTTATTTAGCTAATATGGCCCGAATCTCTCTTGATACAACTCATTTATTTCACTTGTCTAGAATATTTAGGCCATCTTATTTTTTTGTAAGATATGTGTTGTGTTTGGTTCAATTTTGTAGTTTTTTATTCAACATCCAGTTCCATTTGTTACAAAACTTCGTTGAAAATTTAGCTTTAAATATCAAAATGGGGTTTGCTTTGAAATAGGCGTTATTTATTTGTTCAGCGGTTCTAACATATTTCGTGTTATTTGAAAACAGAACTAAATGGCCTTTTGGCCCACATCCCTTTGAATTATTAATTCAGTAATTTTGGGAAAAATATTAAATAAAATTATTTGTGTTGGTGTGGTTTGATTTTTTCCCACTACTGTATTTGTCACTTTTGAAATTTAGTAACTAAAAAACTTTTTTATTTATTTGTACCTTATAGTGAAAATATAAGAATTGTATTTTGAATATTGATTTCGAGTTTTAGAGTTGTTTAGGTTTAGAATTAGTTAGTTAGGTGTTTAGAGTTGTTTTTAGTTATTTTACATGCACAAGCATGATCCAGATAGTTTACCCTTACTTCGCAAATATTTATCAAGAGATTAGCATTTTTTCCACACATCGAACACATCACTGGTTACAAGAGTAGCTTAAACGAATAATTAAGTTTAAACTATTCGTGATATTCGCGTTTGTGCGGAAACTGGTGGTAAGCACCAGGGGGGGTGTACAATTACCAACAAATGGCAGTGAAGTTTTAGAAGTGAAATCGTAAATACAAATTTCTCGTCATACCAACGAAATCTTAATTTCTGCGGCTTCTTGATTCGACTAGCCAGATTGGTCTCATATTCGTTAAAGCATTTGTCGCGGCATTGGTTGCTTGTGATTGGTGTATCGCGTGAAGTTTCATTGCCTTAATTTTTTGTATTATTCAATCCATTAACAATTTCTAAATATTATATTGTGCTATACCTATATGCGTTTGAAGTTGGCGAAAAGCAGAAACATTGTGCAAGATTATTTTCATTGGATTGCTTGATGATGAAACGAAATGAGATTAGTCGCCCTCGTTAGCTTAGTAAGTAGAGTGCTTGCTCTGTTATTCGGGGGTCCCGGGTTCGATTCTTGGTGGTGACCAGTAAAAATGTGTTTTTAACGTGTCATATGATATTTATATATATTCGTCAATTTTCAGATTTTACAACCATAGAACATATGGCTTTGTCCTTAATATTTTTATTTTATTATACTCGTACAGCTTATTCTTCCAAATCCTAACGACTGCCGTCTGGTTATGTTATTGTAGTGCCGCCAAATTTATCCATTTAGTTTTCATGAGTGGTTTTCATTTTAAAGGTCATTCCTTCTTTAATAGAATATGAAAGACAAAAACTATAAAAGCCTAATCTAGAACAGCCCGTCAATTAGAGTTTGTACAGTTAAAATTAAAGCCGTTATTTTCAATAGTTTATTATATTTTGAACTACGAATTATTATTGCTGGTCCGATATTTTATTAGCGTAAACCTCTGTGATACAAGATAAAAGTTATTTACATAAACTGCCTCATAACCTAAAAATGTAACATAAATTGAACACAACAAACATAAACATTGCACACTCATCCTAACAGTGTTGTTGTTTGTCCAAATATCACAAGAAAATCCAGATTTTTGCATATGCAAATTATGTAGGTTACGACTACCTTCTTCACTATACTCGTACATATAACTTTTTCTTAAAAGAAAACTTTCAGGAAAATTTTACAAAACAAAACACAAAAATAACAGTCCGAAAAGAGTACTGACCTCCAATTTATTATAAATACATAAATTAAAAGGAGGACAGCTATATAAAATCACTTATTTATTATCTAATCGTTTTGAAAAGGAAATCGTAACACTTTATATGCAATAAGGTAGAGTGAGAAAAATAATAATAATTTAGAAAACATCATATATCTATTTCTCATTCTGTGTTCTGTACAAAAATAAAAGGTAGAAAGTTGACAGGTGGGTTTTTTACATTATTTTTTTATTATTTTCTTCACCAGGTAAAATACTTTTTTTTTTGTAATTAAATTTTACAATCACAAATAATAAATATATTCACATTAAAATCACAATAATATAATTGGTTCCATATTAACTACATAATGAATACACAATAATTAGATTATACATAGAATAAAATATGTATGTATAGGGTTTCACACTTTTCTTATCACAACATACAGAAAATAAATCAATTTTTTTTTAAGACGCGCGACGCGTTATTCTCCCCTGAAGAACGATATAATACTGCCACATAAAATAAAAATGCAACGCAGCTGATATACATTTTTTATCCAGAAATAGAATGAGATATTAGATATGATATTTTATGTCAAATTATATATTTTTTCTCTACTATCGTGTGGTGTGGTTATTTAATTTGTATATAGTGTTGTCTTCGTTCCACTCGAAAGAGATGAATAAATCAACAGGTGTGTGTGCTTGTGTTAAGTTATTTTTTTTTGTTTTTATCCGAATTCTTTGTCTTTTTATTGTGTGTTGAATAAATTCGAGATTTCGTTAGTTTTTTAACGAAATTTGGTGAATAAATTTTAAACTTGTTTTGTCTTCTACGTAAATTAAGTTTTTTTTTGACTTTTCAAATATGAAATCGCCGTACAGTGAAAATCGTCTAAGCCGGAAATTTGGTATCGCGGAAAATCATTTACGGCTAAAAAATGCGTAGTGGTCTTGTGGCAAATTTTCAACTTTATTTTTCTTGTAAGTTAAATATAGATTTTGAACTTTTGTAACAACTTATGTTAAAAAGCAATTTATAAGTTTAAAAAATGTGTTTTAACGATTTTCAAATATTTTATAAAATACTAATCGTGACTAGGAACGAATACTTTATATGTATGTATTTATATGTATGCTTCTACTTCGGCATCTTACGATTAGTCATCACGATGAAACTCAGATTTCTTCTTCATTCCCTTTCCACAGACGGCAATGAACTTACGTTAGTATCGAAGACGATTTCGATTCGAGCTCGGATCACTCGTCTAAATAATATCGAAACCAAGCAATCCTTCCCTAACAAGTACAAATTGGGAAGGATTCAAAGAAGAACTTAGTAATAAAAAAAATACATATATTAAAAATACATATATGTATTAATATAAAATCCTGTCGAATCTTTTTGCTTTTAAAATTAGGTTCTTTATTGGGTAATATATGCGTTATTGTATTAAAGAAGATTTCAGTACAAAAGCCACGTTCTTTGGTTTCAATAGTTTAGCATAACAAAAATTAGATTTAAGTAGAAGAACCTTCAAAAACCATGCTGATCATTACTGTATTTATAAATTTGCCTAATCAGGGGCCTAATTCACAAACTGTATGTAAAATTTCCGATATCTACTAAAAATGGTATTCATAAAATGTAACTCGGCTCTATAAACGGAAGTTTTGTTCTGTAACTTTGCAGGACCAAATTTTATGACGTAAAGTTACATATCACGATTTCAATAGCGAATAACTCGAAAAATTGCCATTGTTTCTGAACCTGTTTATACCAACAAATGTTCGAGCTATTGACAATTGTAGTTTTGCGCTTTTAGATAAAATATGTTTGTGTAAGATATAACTATTACTTTTCTTATATAGACTTGGGTGCAAAAAAATCGCACATTGCCCAATTCTCCACAAAAGTTCAAAAATATCAAAAAAATTCAATATTTCTTTAATTTTTTTTAATGCAGATTCAAAGTTTATTTCACTACCTATCCAGTGGTACCTTTTATCAAACTGATTTTTGGGGTATCCGTTCATCTGAGGTACACGTTTTTGTGAATTTGTCATCATGAAAATTAGAGGTAAAAATCGAATTAAACCATGGAAATAAACAAAAAAACAGTTTTATTTAAGAAGTATCCCCTCCACTGGCTGGAATGACAGCTTCCATTCGATGCTGCATTGATTTCACCAAAGTTTTCACAAAATCTTGAGGTATCGCTTTCCATTCCTTTACGATCGGATTTTGCATCTTCTGGAGACTCGTTGGAGCAACATCTCTGGCTTGAACCCTTTTCAGCTCGTCCCATAAATGTTCGATCGGATTGAGGTCCGGGCTTCGAGCTGGCCACTCCATAACACTAACAGGCACATCCACCTCTTGAAGGTACTAGAATACTACACCAGCCGCATGCGGTCTCGCATTATCCAGCATAAACAGAAAATTTTCACCAATAAACCCGGCAAAAGGTACCACGTACTCCTCGAGTACTTCATCAATGTACCGTTGAGAATTCATTCCTCTTGATCGACATTGTCTTCCGTGTACTCTTCCTCCTCCATCGGTGCCATATAAACACATCCTGCACTCGTCAGTGAACAGGACTGTTCTCCACTCTTCTTCTGTCCAATTCAAATGCTCTCGAGCGAACTCACGACTGGCTCGTCGGTGGGCTGCGGTCAATTTCGGTCTGTGTGCGGTCAGATTAACTTCTGGAAGTCGTCTTCTAACTATCCACTTAGTGGCTTCGACCTCATGAACTTCAGCCGCCGTCCCATTTGAACCGCATTCATACGGCGATTTCGCAACGAAGTTGTTACAAGAAAGCGGTCATCACGCTGTGCTGTTGTACGAGGTCGACCAGATCCTTGTCGCCGTCTGAAGCCACCAGTTTTCTGATATCTCTGCCAGACTCGACGAACGGAGAATCAGTTCAAATTTAGTTGTACAGCCACTTGACTTTGATGCTGCCCCGCATAAATTAGTGCAACCACTTGAGCGGCTACCTCTGGTTTGGTATCCATTTCTTTGCTCCGGTTGAAGATGTAATCAATAGAGGATCGTTTAGGCTAAGTGTCGATATGCGAACGATCACAATTCCGAGCGAGATATTTCATGGCATGCTTTTGTATTGATCTTGTTGAATTATTTTTAGAAATTAATTCGAAAGCCTGCTATATATGCATTTGACAAAAAATCACTTTTTTGGCGTGGTACAAGTACAAAAAAGGTAACACTGGATATGTATTGAAATAGACTATGAATCTGCATTAAAGAAATTAAAGAAATATTGGATTTTTTTGGTATTTTTGAACTTTTGTGGAAAATTGAGCAATGTGCGATTTTTTTGCACCCTTGTGTATATACCTAAATGTTGATAATGCAATACATATAAACAGTCGAAACAAATAGTTTGTCTGCGATATACACAGAAAAACAGAAAAAAATTGTTCTTAAGGTAGACATACGAATTACACCAACTGTACTAAAATGTTGTTTGATAACTTTACAATACATTCTTATTTTAATTTACGTAAAATTCAATATGTTTATGATATACAAAGAAAGCGCGTTTTATTTATAACGCGAGTTTATGTCAATATGCGAGTGCCGCCATCGCATTTGATAGACTATTTTAAAATAAAATATGAACTGATTACAGCGGCGAATTTATTTCGTATTGATTTACAGCAACGGAAACTCTACAGTTTGTGACCATTCCTTAGAACACTGTATCATATCATTTCTTAGAACACTGTATCTTCTTCTCTGGTTGTGTGCCAAACTTAAGGTAAATCGTTTACACCTAAAATTGATTTTACCTAAGATTGACACACAGCCTCTGTAAACAATTTCTATAAAGTTGCAACTATAGAGTTTTTACATTTTCAGAATTGGGCCATACATTTATTAAAGTCTGTTGTTTAAATCTAATCTTGTCAAACAGCACACATAATTTTGAAAATGTGTACGTCAACTATTCTGGTATGTAAAATCCATATCGTGATTTTGAATTGTATAATCGGGTTCAATCGGGGGGAGGGGGTTATACTTTAGTATTGTCTACTTGTGGATGAATTTTACTCACCAAATTAGTTGCCGCCGTACCCATAAGAGCTATGTACGCAATATTAAATTTCTTATTTAAACTTTTGTTTTAGATAGTAAAAATACACGTACACCAATATTAATTTTCAATTTAAAAAAATGAATTCAGAATTATGCACGCGTTAATTAAGTTTTCCACCCAATAGTTATATTTGCCCACTTCCATAATGTATGGAATATTATAATTTACATTTAAACTTTTCAATTTAATTCCAGAATGCTCCTAAAGCACTACCAATACGAAATATGTACGGAATATTAAAATTTGTATGTACATAGCAGGTGAACAATTCTAAATTATTACTAATTTATTAAAAATGACAATTGGAATCGAAATTTTAATTTTCCAAACATTTCTTGATGAAAGGTGATGAAAGAAAAACTTATTCGTATTATTTGGTGGATTAAATTCATCATCACGTGCGGACAATTCTAAAACATAACTCATTTATTAAAATTCACATTTGAAAGTGATCTACACCACACTGATATAAATTTTCACTCAATTTTTTAGGGGTGAAGGAAAATGAAAAAGCTTCTATTAGAACGCTTCAACAGAAAATTCGATTCTAGATAGTTATAATCAGGTTTTGCCACTAACCTCTGCCAATGGCAGATTATGATACGTGGTTTAATACCAGACCCTACCACGGTGACCATATTTTGCTGAATATGATGAAGCACCTTGGGTACGATAGAGGTGCCACAATGAAGCACAATCAATTAACAGTATGAACGTCAGTCATGGAAACGGAACCTGCGTTTGGTGCGATCAAAACACACGATCGACCAAAACTGTTCGTAATAATAAAATATTCTCTAACGATGACTACATCTGTAACGTGAGTAATGGGGAAAGGAGCATTACTATTTAAGATTGGTGTAAGGCACTAAACTACATCTTTATGAAGTACTAAGTGAAAATCCATGACCTGGGGCTCTATTCTTGAACTACACTATTTTCGTAATCGTAATGGAGAAATCATACATTGGTATTCTTGAAACCATTACGAAAATAAGAAATAGGGGAATAAAAAATAATGACATTTCGTAATGATGTGATTAAAAATGTCATTCCAATTGAAAACCTTAAGCGAAAGAGAGGTTTTTTAAATTATTGTTGTATATTTTTGTGTTTGATATTATTAAATTTTAAATATTTTATTCTTATAGTTAAGTCCACTGTACACAAATCGAAGTATTTTTTATGGCAACCAAAATGAAAAATACCCCCACTCTCAGCAAATTATAGTTTATTTATTCGGTATTACATAATTTTAATGCATGTGATATTATTTAGGTTATGTTACAAACGCGGTCAAATATTCCCCTAACTTTTTTATAGGAAAGCGTTTTCTTAGTTTTTATTTATTGAAAGAAAATAATTAAAAAATACAATGAAGTGATGCCTAGACATAACATTTAGGGTTTTTTTTATTAATTTAGAGATAGAAATAAAATTAATTTAACAATAATTTTAATTTTTTAACTAATTTATTGGTTATATTTCGTGGTTGTCAAATGTTCCCCTTAAAATTTCGCTATAAAATAAAAATAATCTGTCTTTGTCGGATTTTTGATTTTATCTCTTTCTGGTTTTCTGCACAAAAAAACCACAGTAATGGAATTCCATCTTTATCCACACAATTGTGATAGCAGGCAGGAAAGGGATATCTCAAAACGCAATGTGCTACAAAACGTTAGGCTAAAAACCAAAAAACTATTTAATTATAATATTTGAAATTTCGCGTTTTGATATTTCGTGTGTTAAAATATCGCGTTTCAAATGGGACCCCAACTAGGAGCGGGAGTATACGATCGGGTTATGTCAGGAGGGTCGTTTCGCTCCAGTCGCTTCGCTCTAGTCGCTTCACTCCAGTCGCTTCGCTCCAGTTGCTTCGCAATGTACATTCTGGAAAAGGGGAAATTTAATTTCAGTTTATAGGAATTTAAAAATCGATAGGAGCGGGAGTATATAGGATCGGGTTATATAGGTCGCTTTGCAATGTACATTCTGTACCACATTGCGTTTTGTACTATATGCCTTTTCCGGCCTGCCATCACAATTGTGCGTGTACGAAAGAGAACATGTCAAAAATTTATTTTTGTATGTATTTTGGACCAACAACGTACACATTTGTGCATACCACTTAAATCGTTTTCGTCCGGAAAATAACACTATAACTATAATAATAATAAAGTAATTTATATGTTATCAAATTATAATGGGATTTTCAAAAATAATTCCGATTTAACTAAGATCCGTTAAAATCCGAAAGACATTACAACCTGTCATTTTTTACGTACACATTTTGTGTACAGTGGACTTAAATTTAAGAAAAAAAATTGTCTGACGGGAAAAGGGATATCGTGCTATATACTGTCATTTGATACACTATCGCGTTTTGTACCATATCGCGTTTTGTAACATATCGCGTTTTGTGATATCTCATTTCGAAATATCGCGTTTTGAAATATCGCGTTTCGAAAGGATCCCGTCCATTACATCTCTAAATAAATAATTTGGAACATCCTGTGTGAAATCTACTACTACGAATATTTAAAATTAATCTAAATAACTTTATTACGAAAATGAAATAAGGAACGAAAAAACCATTACGAAAATTTTAGTAACGTTTCGTTGCGAAAATTTTCGGAATCCAATTTCAAGAATACCATTTTAAGATTTTCGTTATACTTTGACACTAACTCGGTACCGAAAATGAGATGCTCCACCAAAGTACTGGCTGACCAAAAGTACTATTTCAAGAATATTAGTACTCTTTTTAGTTTTATTCTACTCTCATGGGTATCATAGAGCGTAAGACGATCTAATTCACCTTTTAACGCGAAGTGTTTGGCATCCACCATAGTTTTTATATTATGTATAATGTCCAATTAATATAAAATTAATATCAAAAATAAACAAATTATCCAAAAAAAGTTCTCACACTTTTTCTCGTATAAACAATACCGCCATTCGTTCTGTCATTTTCTCATCCGTGACCCGAACACAAAAACACGTGGATTCGTACTATCACTATTTGCTATGGGGAATGACATTTTCTATATTTTAATAACGACTCAATTACGTCGAGTTTATCCCAGTTGTCAACAACTTAGTTTGCATTTTACATATTTAATTAAATTTACATTAATAAAATGTGTGTCAGATTCAGATGCAAAAATTCCAAATTTCTGATGTATTTTTCTTTTTTTAACGGAAGGTATTAGCAACCTTTTAAATTTTGTTAAAACACTCTTTTGTGTTCAAACATATCTACTCAGTTTTGCGATGTGGGTTGGATCAAGGGAGTGTAAAACAAACTGTATGCGTGGGCCAAAGATCAGTGGACTTCTACAAGAAGGCAGTAGCTGAAGTTAATGAGTTGTAGATAGGCATTAAAAGGATAATCCTAGGCAGAACAAGGGCCCGCGTTTGGCCTCCAACCAAACTAAATCTGCATCAATTGCTAGAGATTATCCAAGATATCAATCTTAATCTTTCGACCAAAAATTGGAAGATCCTCAAACAGGGGAAGGATAAATTAAACTAGATATCTCACTATGGTGATAAATAAGGCATTTCTCTCTTGTAAACGTAAAAAGAACTATCAACTTCGGCTTCGGGTTAATGACTCATTTAGTATATAGGAAGGATGCAGTAGGGAAGAGTACTAGAGGTCAATCCGGAAAATTAGGAAACCTAGCCGGGGAAGATTAGATCCTGTAATCTAAGAAAAAGTAATATAAACATTTTTCTACTCCCAAAGTATAGCGACAATAAAATAACTGCGACGGCTTGGAGGTAGGAGACTACAAAATCTGGCTAGTATCAGCGTATATGGCCAAAAAATAGAAACTCCACCGGGTATAGAAGAGCAAATAGGACGTGATACAAAGGTATACATAGCACAATCTGGGGTGAGACTTTTTATAATTACTTAAATACTAAACTTTTGGTTTGCACTAATCGAGCATAAACAACAACTTATCACGAAAAACATGCGGGAAGTGCTAGACGTGACTCGCGTCTAGATACAGTCACAATTGCTCTCAACTGTTGTCAAGGGCAAGCTAAACATCATCGTTTAAGGAACTAGAGACATACTAGAAGGTGTGCAGAAAGCCTTAGTTAAAGCCGAAAGTACGGGAGAGGCTTAAAATTGAAATTCCCACAAGAAGAACCTTACAAATTATAAAAGAGAACTGAGGAAGTCGCCAAGGTAGTCTTGGATACTTTTCAGTTATAAAATGGAAGGGGTTTCCGAGACCTGCTGCCTATGAAAGATTCTCTCTACTAATCTAGCCACTCACAGTTATTTTATTACACCGAATGGTTCATGGACATTTTCAAATGAGGATTCCTCGGGGTTTCTCTATTGAAAGTCACTTCCCAGGAAACTCTGAGAATTGAAAGAGCACATGAGTTTTCGGTATCGTTGGCTGAAAACGGATCTTGTGGGCTATATACAGATTATAACAGCGGAAATACAGAACAATTCGAAGATTATTTTCCCTTCGCTAGAGGTAACCTTCATAGTTGTTTCTAAAGTTTTGTGTGTATATATTCCAAGGAAATTGTAAAACATTTTATTTTACATGGCTCCACAAAAGACTCAAGACTGACGACTTCGTCCTTTATTCTGAAAGCTCGGGAAAGTTTATTAGACGTACACTTTCGAGTACATGGTAGGAAAACCACTAAATTCGCAAAGACAGAGCTGGTACGAGTATTATTTGTTAGGAAATACAAAATTCTGCCTTTCCCACCTTAAATGACGCTAGACTTACGTTTACTGATAGAGTGAGATTTTTGAAAAATATCTTGGACAGTAAACTGAGTTTGAAGTCGAACTTTATAGAAAGAGTGAAAATGGCCACTGTAGCTATTTACTGAGACAGGAACTGGAGGAGGTGGTTACATTTGTTACGACAGTCAGGCAACAATCAAGTAATTGGAATCTGTTGCTCTGACGTTTAGATTGGCGTTGAGTTGCCATTGGCAGCATTTTAATAGCCAGATAATTTGTGTATAGAGCCCTGCACTGTTGATGAACTCAGTAAACATCGTATACGACACTCCATATGCGACTTGCTCAGTAAAAAGAACGGGATGAAAGTATTAGCTAATTAATGGTGGACGAACACTTTCAAATGCAACACAGCAAGACAAGTTTGGTCAAAATGAACTTGGGGAGCCAAGAAACGTTAATTTCTCCGCGAAGGCGCAAGGTTTAAGAACGTAGGGATTCTCATATAGGCACTCCTTTTTTTGGGGAACGTGAAAGAAGGCTGGATCTAGTATCCAATGACTTCTGTAGAAGCTTCAAGGACGAGGAGGAGGAGGAGGAATAGGGTATAGTTCATTCACTCTGTACTTATCCGGCATTAGCACACAGAATACATACCTGTCCGCATAAGCAACTAAAAATAGCTTATGTAGTGGTAGGGAAGCAGTAAGATTCTGTGGCAGCACAATGGGAAGTCACCGGTCTAATTGTACATAAATAGCTACTAAAACCTAGCCTAATAAGCATATAACTATAACTCATTTCTTTAAATCCTAGTTTGGATGCTCAAATATAAATTTCATTCACTTCATGTACCGCTTTTGGTTGGTGGCAAAATTTTTAAAGCTTGTATTTGGGGGAGTTAACTACATACAGCTGTTCAGAGCTGTTTTCGAGTGTCCTGAGCCTGATGGATCATGCAATCGATTGGGATGGACTTCGATTATATGATGAAAATGGAAATCTAATAGAAATTGTGGACGTACCTCTAGAAAATGGGTAAATTGGATGGAACAAAGCTATTTCTCAATCGAGTGATATAGAACTAGATTAGCTCTATGAAAATATCCAATTTAATTGGAACTCATTGCCTAAACCTTTGCTGTACTAATTGTAATTTATTAACTACGGGTGACCTAACAGGAGGTCATCGAGAGAGAACGTGGTGAGGATGTGGTTTCCTTTTGTTGTCACCAACGAATTAAAAGTAAAACCAGGGGCGGTATGTTGTACCATCACTTCGAATCGAAATTCGAAAAAAGTCGAATTGCGGTATGTTGTACCATTTTCGAAAAGCAAAAATTTCACTTTTTCGATTCGACTTTTTTCGAATTCGACTTTTTTCGATTCGAAGTGATGGTACAACATATCGCCCCAGAATACAAACTGACGAGCACTTGGTTTGCATCTTCGCTTATCAAAATAAACATTCGTTAAATCTTTTATTCACCACATTTGCACATTTTTTTTATTTAAATTATGATCTCATTTTGTGCTCGTTATGAACTTAACGTTTTAAAACTTAAAATATTTTCTTTTTAAATAATATACTTTTACATAAAGTAGAGACTTACAACAACCAAAACAAAACGTAATTATTTTGCATACAATAATTAAAATTGGAATTATTTATAAATAGACATTAATTATGCATAACTTTGCGTTAATTTTGCAACAAATTCGATATACTCGTTTTTGGCCGCATCCTGTGCTAATCCTTTTTTATCATTCCATGCATTCCATTTTGCCTTGCCCTTCAAATCTAACATGCCCGGCTTTGATGTTTCATTATCGCCAACCGATGCCTGTTTAAATAGGGCATATAATTCGAGTAGCTCATCATCTGTTGGTCGTTTCGTATAGGTTTTTACTTTGTCAGCGGCTGCGTTGAATCTCTAGTGGGCGCAACAAAAAAAATAAAATAAAACAAAATGCTTAATTAAATGTTTGAGTGTTATAAATAAATGTAATTATAGAAAATTATTGAACAAATATTTGATTGTTTTAAACAAGTCACATAAAATTTCACGATTGCAGTGTGTATATATTGAGGCTGTTTAGAGTGTAAGTGTTAGTCAATATTTAATTTACAAAGTTGTTAGTTTGTGGTCTCTGGTAAAACCATGACGTAATTAAACGTATATTTGTTCACCTTGCATCATTAAAAATCTGTTGATACAAATATATTTGTTCTCGAGCCATTTAAATAATAATTAATTTTGCTTGCTATTAAATTAACACGTAAAACGTTCAGTTCAATTAGGAAGTTTGAATTATTGAAAATGTATTTTAGCTTAGTCGGATTAATAGCATTAATTAAATTTAAGTATTCCCTATGAACACACTTTACCCAACCCAAATGTTCTTTATATACAGTCCGATCGATAACCGCATACTCTTATCAGTCACGTTACTTATCAACCGGCACATATAAATTATAGATTACAAACTAAATGGTTACTATTTGGTTAGAAATTAAAGTACCTACCTCATCTAAAGACATGTTGATTGATAAGAATTTTTAAAAAAGTTGACGTTACCTGAAAATATGTAGAAAAAATTTTCGATTAGCGAAACCACCTAATTATGCAACTGTATATTATAATTTTATTATTATTATGCTGTTTCTTCTATCTGGGTGGAAGTGAATTATTTTTATAATAATTGTCTGTTTTAAATAAAACCGGTAATATAGCAAAGATGACGACGACATCGTATGTTCATTCAACTGGGTGACCGGCTGTAACAGTATTAGGTCGAGTGTTGTTTATTATTCTCTTTCAAACATGAACTATTATTTTCTGATTTTTTTATGAGATCGAATCAGTTCACATGTGCGGCGATGATACATACCATACATCATTTGTTTACAGTTGACAAGATAAGTGCGAAATATACATAATTAACATTGAATTAAGTTGAATAAATCTTTGCAAGCGATAAGTGCTAAAGACTTGGTAGACGTGGTTGTCTTTTAATGATGGCACACACTTATACACAAAATCAGTTCAGATAATCAATACATTTAATTCATCCACTGTATACAAGATTTCTGTATTGTTTTATTAAGAAAAATCTCAATGACTATGAATAAAAATAATTTTCCAAACACATCTATAAATTTTATATAGCTTCTCGATACACGATTAGATTACACACTCGTGAAACCATCCACGCTATAATAATATATATATACTTGAAAGACATCATAAATTATTATTTATTACTGCACCGACCGCGGTCAAAGTGCGATTCGCGCCGATTTTCAAACAATCGGATACAAATAAATTTTGCAATATTCCAATTGCAAATAATTAATTAATATTCAGCTCACCTTCTAAGTGCTATACTAACTGAGTAGTATTATAGTAGTATAAAATATAGTAAATGGTAATGGTTCACAAAAATTAGCTAACTGTTCAACGTAAACTGTTTGACTGTTCAATTAAGACTGCATGTTTTAAGTTTTAATTAAAAGAAATATTTATTTTTTGTTATTTTTGGTATTGAGGAGTGTGTAAGAGAGTGGAATGGAGGGTAATATTTTTTAATGTAAGTGATTTAATCGCGCGTCGTTGTCTGTAGTAGTTGTAAAAATACAAAAGTTAATTCTTTTTTAAAATAAAATAAAACCGAGAACGAAATATACAATTTATGATACAACAAAATTGTTAGTACATTTTATGATCGGTCGATGTACGTGGCCTTTACGCGAATAATCTAGATATGCATATTGTTGGCATGATCGTGAAATAATGAATCATGGTAAATTTATCTATGTCGTAAACTTTTAAGAATATACACAGACTGGGTTGGGTATCGCGATGATCGATTATATGATGGATTTCTAATTATTTTTCGCTTTGCGAATAGTCATTGTCATATAGTAGTATAAAAGTGAAAGCGTACAGAATTTCATTTTTTATTATATAGTTCTTAATCATCCGTGACCGTTACGTCCGTCGTAATTTTTATTAATTAATGTGTATAATCTTTCATTTTCGAGTGTACAAAACGATTGGCAATTTGTACAGCGTTTTCCGGTAATCAGGCGATAAAGTAGTGTGTTTCTGTCACTTGACAACCATACTATATTTAGCTCGCCTATACGTGTTTTAATGTAATCTCGAGCCCCAAGCTATCTCAAATTCAATACTTGTGTATTTTATTTATTGGAAAACATGTTTGCTTGATAAACCAAGATTTGTAATCCAAGAACAGTCACGAAATACTTTTTATTAGTTTTATGTATTATTTAATTATAGCACACATGCTCCAACATATACGGTATTAAGTTCGGTGAAACTGTTCCAATGAACCCCACAAAGCCTATCAATCTTAATTGTAATATATTACCAAGTCAGTTTTTGTATTGGGGAATTGCGTTGCTTTCATATAAAGGCATGATATTTATCTCGATTTCTTCTTGGCTTTACATGCGCGGTTACTAGTTACTACGCATTTTGGATTACTCTCGTTAGCAGAGTGTGCAGAGCGTGTTTCCTCTGTTATTCCGGGGTCCCGTATTGGGGTGGTAAACAGAAAAAAATACGACTGGTAGTTCTAATATGTCGTGTTTTGTACGGTAAACCCATACGATTTTTACCCATTTTTTACCCATGTAAATACGACTGGTAGTTCTAATATGTCTGCTTAGGCTGGGCATCAGCCTCTAGGGGTCGATAAGTCAATGGGGGGGGGGGGGGTATAGTTTATTCAGCAGACATTGTATTTGTCATGGACAAGTACATGAAACCTGCGGGTTGGATTCATGCCACCCGTAACAAACTTCCTAGGCCTACATGATTCTTTAAATTCTAAGTTCGTTATGTTAAGGGCAAACTATTGTGACCTTCTTCCCATTAAAGGCCATATGTTATGATTCGCACAAACTTCCAATTTGAAATTGATGTTATGATACGTGATAGGATTGGCACTGGTATAGGATTGGCACAATCTTCCGGCTTCGACATGACATCATATAAATTAATTAGAAAATCTGCTAAAATTTCCGAGATCTTAAAGGGGCGGAAACAGCAATTGATAGCTCCCTATAATACCAGCGGTTTGTTAGGTCAGGTTAGGTTTCAGTGGCTGCTATCGCACACTTAGTCCAATTATGGCCCATTATGATACCACAGGATCCGACATCATAAACTCCCTTAAACCCATTTAGTACTATTAATATAGCGTAAATGATCTCGCACATTGCAGCTTTCGAGATCACAGAAGCCGTCCATGTTGTATTTGCCCAAGTGATCATGTCTTCCGCCAGCTAGTGCGGGACACGAGCAGAGGAAGTGAACAAGAGTCTCCTCCTCTTCCTCGTCCCTGCAGCTTCTGCAGAAGTCGTTTGCATCCAGACCTAGTCATCTCGCATGATCTCCGAAAAGGCAGTGCCCGGTAATTATTACATAGCCGTATGTTAAAAATAAAACATTCTTCCAGCTTCAATATGGTCCCATATAAATTTATATGAAAATTGTCTAAAACTTCGAAGACCATACTGACCCGGAAATAGTAATTTTCGTTTAAAGATGGTACGTTATAGGAGTAAATAGCCAAGTTGTAAAACACAGGTGAAGTTAAATAAATATTTCTATCTCTTAAGAACTTTCTATCCCGGAAATGGTTCTTTAAGTTTGAGTTAGTAATGATAAGGGCTAACTATGGGGAGTTCTCTAAATGCCAGCTTCATATAATTAAAATTAAAATCGTTTATAACTTCCAAGACATTCCTGGGCCGGAAATTGCGATGGATATTTTGAGATAGTACGTGATAAGGTGAATCTAGCCAAGTGACCTGCACCAGCCACATGCTCAAATTAGGGTAAATGGCCGACTTCCAAAATCTCAGATGAAGCTAAATAAAAATTTGTATCACTTAAGAACTTCTTTTAGCTGGAAATGGTTCTCTATGTTTTGAGTTGGTAATGATAAGGTGATGTTGAGCACTCCACTGCCAGCCGTATGTTAGGATTTGCATAATCTTCTAGCTCTGATATGGTCCCAAAAATGTGTGTCTATAATTTCTAAGAACTTCCTAGTCCGGAAATTATTTTTTCTATATTGAGTTGGTAGGGCAAACTATGTTGAGCTCTGCAATGCACAATTTTCCAGCTTCTATATGATCCCATAAGATTTGATAAATTGTTTATTACATCCAAGATTTTCCTGAGCCAGAAATAGCGATTGATGTTTTGAGATGGTACGTGATAGAATGAATTATGACCATGTGACCAGCACTAGCCGTATATTCAAATTTGAGTAAATTGCAAGTTCCAAAATCTCAGGTTATTGTTTATTTTTCCTAAGAACGGGTTTTAATGAGCTGTTCTTAAATACGTTCAATCGCTTACATGTCACCCTATATAAAACACTATTCTGGCCATAACGCGTAGATATGGGAATTATTTGCTTAGAAAATTTTTGCATGCACCATTCGATTTTTTATAGATCAACGAGCTTTATGGCAAGTTGGACATGGAAACAATTTTTGATGTTTCCCTTGTTAGTGTAAAAACTCATAAATTTAGTATACGACGGTTTGTGTAGAAAATAACCTTTTTGGAAAAATTGCTTAAATAAAATATTTAAAAAATTTAATTTTTGCGAAACAAAAGCAAGTGCTTAAAAGAATGTGTTTCTTAAGTGAAAGTGTGTTTCGCCAAGTGCTCAGGGCAAACAGTGTTCAAATTAAAAAATTATTACACCAGTTACTTTTAAATACCCCCTACACACGATCTGACTTGTCGGGCCGACGGTCGGTCCGACCAAGTCAGGTATTGCATCCACACGATCCAACAAACTACCTGATATTCATTTATACTTTTGCTTGCGTTGAGTACAAATGAATTTTTGGACGTGAAAAATTGAAAAAAAAAAAAAAATTGCTATCGCGCTTGTGGCGTGTTTAAATAATGGTGATAAAAAATGCAAAATATGGTCTAAAAAATGGTTGTTAGATCGTACAAAAATAAGTCATGTTCCTAAGTCATTTATTATTGAGTCATTTATTTGGGATGTCTTATTTTTATGGAATTCAAATTTTCGACAAAAAAATTATTTATTATTTCAATATGACATATTGACAGCTAAATAAAAATTTACTAAATATGTATTATATCGTTAAAATTTAATTATTTATTATTAAAATATATTATTATTTTTAACCAACCATCCAACAACGCTACATACGACCTGATTTGGTCAGGCGGTTGGATGGTTGGATGACGGTCGGATGGATTTGCCACCTGACATCACCCGACAGCAAATTGTCATAGGACAAACCTACACACGACCTGATTTTACATCTGATCTGATCAAATGAGCCCGACCGCCTGACCAAATCAGATCGTGTGTAGGAGATTATATTATTGATACACTGTACGAAATAGTAATAGGGCCAATCAAAGTAATCACTTTTTTCATAAAAAATAAAACACTAGCATTTGTTTTTACATCACTGGTTATTTTAATTTTAGTTTGCATGTACCGTTAAATGGTCGTTGAATAAAATCAAGGCGCAATATAAACAAAGGACCCTTAGGTTTCAGTGGTTTACACTTAGGCCATTTTTGGCCCATTGTGATACCACGCATTCATGCTACATCGTTAACCCATTCACCTATTCATCTACTCACACAACTACAGTATACCACCTGCACATTGCAAGCTCCATGTCAACCTGTACATTGACATGGACGGTGGGTCGGCGCTGAATTCTGCACTCCATCAGAGGGTCTCAGTTGTGTTTATTAACATCACCGATTGTAGTTGATGATGAAAATTCGATTTGCATCTGGCCTCTGATGGGATTCGAACCCAGTACCTCCCGGTCCAAGTGCCGAAGCTTTAACCACTGCACCACTTGTCCGGTCAAAGGACCCTTACCACGCTGAATATTTTATTTTAATTCTTGTCTTCTGCATAGTGTGTTATGTGATTATCTGTGTAAGAAACTTTTAAAATACTTAAAAAAGATTGATTGCAATCAAAACCAAAAATTGGTGAATTAGCTAAAATGGCTAGAGGTAAAGAGATAAGGGATATGGAGCAAGGGTAAATTTTGGCCTACCGTACATCTGCAATGACTACCCGAGAAGTACCACGATGGTTATAAATTTGCTGAAATTGATAGAACAACATGGCCAAAAGTGTCAACCAGGAAGAAAATTAGTAACCTACGAAAATTAGATAGATATTGGAATCGAATAGCTCTGTTGAACTTAATGTAAGACGAGTATACGAGAGAGTATACGAGACGAGTTATAAAACCATAGTTAAAACTTAACCAC
Organism: Nephrotoma flavescens; assembly: GCA_932526605.1. Taxonomy (NCBI): domain Eukaryota; kingdom Metazoa; phylum Arthropoda; class Insecta; order Diptera; family Tipulidae; genus Nephrotoma; species Nephrotoma flavescens. Next base: position 261,683,156 of record OW052222.1, on the reverse strand, counting down.
AGGTTAATTTTGGTAATTTTGGGAAGAAGAGCGAACATATGTTATATTTTCAGATGAGAAATAGTTCAATCTCGATGATTCTGATAGAGCACAGAAATATTTGCACAACCCTCGTGTAGGACCGGAAGAGAGAATGTCTCGTAATTTTGGTAGCGGATCGTTGATGATTTGGGAGGCTATTGGAATGATTATGGCAAAACATTTCAATGCATTATCATTAAGAAAATGCGAGCAAGTATATAGAATTGTCAGACGATTTACTAATAACCTATGGAGACGAAATTGATGGAACAAATTAGATTTTCCAAAAAGATAATAATACCCCATTATCATATCTAAACCCGTTCGAGAATCTCTCAGAAATATTATGGAAGAATTTTTCAAAAATGGTTGACAGTTCCTCTCTGTTCGGATTCTAAAAAAGACCGAATTGGCCAAAATTGATCACAAGAGGCGACCCAAAAACGTATAAAGTGTATACCAAGTCGTTTATAACAAGTCATTATCAACCAAGATACGAACTTTTAAATTAGCAGTTTAATAGTTGTGGGCCTGTCATTATTTCATAAATAAATACAGTAAAAATCCTTTAGGGCGGAAATCCAATATTGCGGAAAATCCTTTTTGCCGTAAAGTTTAATAAAAAAATACCCCACAAGTCAATTTACATGCATTTTTTACTCTTTATGGCGGAAACTCCTTTGCCCCGGACGGAATCGTGTTTTCTGGTACAAAAATATAGAAGAAAACTTCACTATGACGGAATTACTACTAATTTCATATCGATTATCCCATTTATCAAAAACTTGACAATCGACACATTTTTTTCAACGTCTGGTTAAAATAAATTAAAGTTTATTTACAAGTTATTGGCTGTCTTATAGCAATTTCTTTCCAAAAATAAAAAATAAATTTATTTTTTTGTATGTCAAAGAACACGATACACGATTGATTTTTTTTGGTAGTGTATCTTTGAAAAAATGACATTCCAGTTTGACTTGAGTTTGCCAAAATATCACGGTCAACTAGTCAAAAAAATTATAATGTTTATGTTTATATTTGTTGAAGTGTTTATGTTTATATTTTTGACGTAAACATATTTATGTGTTTGTAAACGTCAAAAATAAATCTAACGAAATGTTGAGATTTTTCAAAAGTGATTGCGATCAAAAAAAAATCAATTTTTTTACTTTTAAAGAAATTGCAATGGTATTTCGATCAAAAATTTTTGATCTCAAATCAATTTTTTTGATTTATAAATCAATTTTTTTTGGAAAGAAATTGCTATTAGAATTATAAAGGCGTTTTACAGCTCAATTCCCTTAGACGTATCTCTTCATGCGACGTAACTATGGATCTTCCTGGTTACTAGATTTTAAAATCAAAATTTACTAAATAATTTTGTGTGAATATCTCTATGAAATTTTTTTAAATCTTAGCTGGCTGCAATAGTTTGAATTTTTTTTTATTTGTTTGTCACGTGAAAATTTCAAGTGATAGAAATTATCATTTGAAGTGATAGCAGTCGATAGGAAATATTTATAGAGCAGCATACTAAGATTTAAAAAACAGCCAGAACGACATAATTGAACAATTATTTTGTAAATTTCTATTTAATGATCTAGCAATCAGGAAGATGAGTAGTCACGTCACTTGAAGTGATGCGACTAGGGGAATAGGGGTCTCAGTTGAATTGTTTAAAATCTTAAATAATGTGATAATGCAACTGAAGTGATAGATTAGCATTTAAGTGTAAAGAAACACAAATATGTACAAATTTTTATTATGTATTTATATTTTTTTATTACAATATTTAATTTTTTTTTAAATAAATAAGTACGTTACATACAATATGTAAAAATTTAGTTGATTTAATTCATTAGCTTAGTTCACTCAGAACTTGAAAATATGTAATTCATAGAATAATCTATTTATTGAAATCAATTTTAATCTGTCAAAACTCCACCTAGACGGAAAAATCCCTTAGGGCGGAAAACAATATCTTGATTTCCACCTTAGAGGATTAATGTAATTAGATGGGACCGAAACATTTTCCGCTTTAAACGATTTTCCGCCTAGGAGGAATTTTGACATAAAAATTAATTTCAATAAATATATTGTTGCATTACATATGTACATACGTACATATAAATTATTTTGGATTTCTGAGTGAACTAAGCTAATGAATTAAATCACATATTACATATTCCATTTTACATGTTGCATTTACAAACGTACTTATTTATTTAGAAAAAATAAATAAATAATAAAAAATTATAAATAATGAATATTTGTACGTACAATTTGTGTCTTTTTACACTCAAATGCTAATCAATCACTACAGTTGCATTATCACATTATTAAAGATTTTAAACAATTAAACTAAAATCTAAAAAAAAATGTCCAATGTACACGGCTGTCTCGTTGTTTTAGGTTTGTTCAATAATCCTACCATATTATTGTTAATTTCATCCACATTCTCAAGGATTTCACAGCTCCGCATATTAAGCGCATACTCCTTTATAATTCTAAGACTGCCAATTACAAGTAAATTAATTTTAATTTATTTTAATCTAGAAGCGTTGGAAAAAAATGTGTGGATTTTGGATAAATGGAGTAATCGGTATGAAGTTAGTAGTAATTACTTCTATATTTTTGTACCAGAAAACACGATTCCGTCCGGAATAAAGGAGTTTACGCCATAAAGAGTAAAGAACGCATGTAAATTGACCCGCGGGGTATTTTTTTTATTTCTTTAGGGCAAAAACGATTTCCGCAATATACGATTTCCGCCGTAAAGGATTTTTACTGTATATTATAAATATATAATTTTTTTCGGGATGTTCCGTGTTACACAGTTTTTTTAATTTTTTTTTTCGTGCTGATAGAGTTGAGACACATGGTATACTTTTATAGTTAGCGAAACATGTTAACCCTTTCGATACGGAATGGTACACATTTGTACCATATCCTTAGAACACGGCTGGTACACATTTACCACTAGATGTTTAAAACTGAATTGCTTGCTCTAAATTACATTAGCAATGTACCAGTCCGTTCTATATGGAAAATGTAATGGCAATTTACGAGAATTGTGACATTTTCTTCTCTGCGTGCAATTCAGTCTAGTATCAAACTCGATGGTGACATCAACAATTTTTATGAATAAAAAACCTTTCGTTACTGATTTATAATTTCCACTCAATCTCAATTTTTGCTGCTTGTTTGATCTATTATCTATCTGAACATAATCACTTTAACACATTTGAGAGGAACCTCATGGTATAAGTAGGGGAGTATGGTACATATTTGTACAAATCGTATTTTTATGTGGTACACTGCGGTGGTTCTTATAAGTTTCTTATACTTACAGCACTGCTGGTACAATAGTGTACCACATAAAAATACGATTGGTACAAATATGTACCATACTCCCCTACCTATACCATGAAGTTCCTCTCAAATGTGTTAAAGTGATTATGTTCAGATAGATCAACATATAGCAGCAAAAATTGAGATTGAGTGGAAATTATAAATCCGTATAGCAAAAGGGTTAAAAAGGTATTTCTCGGGATGGATTTTCGGGTTGATTTCGTATCCAACAAAACAAAGAAATGTACAAAGTGAAGAAAACATTGCCGCCGTAGAAGAGAGTGTACGAGAGAGAGGATCGAAATTTATCAATTCACCACGACGTTCACAACAATTAGGACTGTCATATGGCGCAACATGGCATATTTTACGCAAAGAATTGGGTTTAAAGGCATATAAGATCCAACTAGTCAAAATATTGGGAAATTTTGTTCAGTGATGAGGTTCATTTGTGCAGGTTAAACGGCTATGCCAACAATCCAAACAATCAAACAATCCAGAAGTCATTCATCAAAGTTCATCGCATCGTGTTATCGGTCCTTATTTTTCCGAAATGAGTAAGGACAGCATATCACCGTTAATGCAGCACGTTACAGATCGATGATTCGTGATTATTGGTTTGAAAAAATATCAATATCAATCAAATTTGGTTTCAGCAAGATGGTGGTACGAGCCATTCAGCAAACGCTACCATCGATTTGTTAAAAACAAAATTTAATGAAAAGATTATCTCAAGAAATGAAAAATCGAATTTGCCTACTTGATCTTGTGGCGAATGACGAATAACTATTTGTTATAATTTTTTACTTTGATGGCGCAACATCCCTCCCATGTAGGGATTTGGCCGCTTCCTTATTGAGATTATATAATCAGTTGAATGCGGATTAATGTGATGTCCATTGAATCCTGCCAAGTCCCATAATTCCTGGAAGAGCACACTGCTGCTGAATTACCGGATGGATAGGGTTGGAAAAGATCATCTAGTACGTGTTTTCCTTGCTTTTATCAGTTACTTTGAAAATGTTGCGGTCACCCAAATTTGTACTAATCCAAGCAATGGTAGCTGACGTTCACATTTCATTGTCGCATTATCTCCCTCTGCCACGCACTCCCTGCATCTCTGTTGTATGTTTATATTAGGAATGTGTGGGACATTATAGATACGTTAGATGGACCAGTGTAATTAAAACCAACCGCCTAACTCGACGACTTCCCATAGTTTTATGTACATGTAAACTATGTGTGTGTGTATGTTTATTTTGTTTATGTTAATTTTAGGCACTATTTTAGGCAACAACTTTGGTAAAGATTACCAATTTCCATGCAATAACAACCTCTGCCAACATTAAAGATGTTTTGATTTTCTAAAAATTTCGTATTAACAAATTTAAACGAAATTTTTAGAAAATCGAAACATCTTTAATTTTGGCAGGGTTGTTATTGCGTGGAAATCGGTAATCTTTACAGAAGTTGTTACCTAAATTTATTAAAATTTGATTAAGAGCACGAGGACAAACAATTTCTACATTATTAAAGTTTCTAACAACTAATACTTTCTTGCCTATGCCATTGGATTAATTAGTGTAAAAGTATACAATATCAAAAGATTAAGATCTTAACAAATGATTCCCACAATTACATAAATTTGAATAAGATTAAAATTTTTTGTTTTAAAGTTTTTATTAACACGCTATAAAGATATTAGGATTAATTAGTTATGAGCTCGGTAGACGAACGCCCTTTAATAAATTCATCTTGCAATTTCTTAATACATAAACGAAAATGATTGAATGATTCATTTGTTCATTCATTGGATAAATAAAGTGGTACGAACTTACTAATTAAACAAATATGTGAGTTCATCTCCTAAAACTAACACATTACGACGATTTCATTTTCATCTTACTAAAACAAAGTCGCGTTGATATCATCTTATACGCGTATTTCTTATTCTCAAGTAAAAAAAATAATACTTACTACAAAATCTCAACACATGCACAACAGCGAATTAAAACAAACAAATATAAAGTATAAACAGAACAAAATAAAAAAGATTTCTTAAAATCATTAGTCCCACTTTAAACCGTGGCGCAAGAAATTGTTTCCCGCCTTTGGTCGTTTTATAGCCGTCCGTTATAAAATCGTAATTTCTAAATTTTCAATGCCAACCAAAAAAATTTGCATAACTGATGATTGCGGGTCAATGTCTACCTTCGCCGCTGGTTACCAAAATGTTAAGTAACATGAACTATATAAACTAGTAAATAGCAAAAATCAAGACTGACGTCAGACTCTTCGTCGAGATAAATGATTTATGAAGGTTAGTTACGTGGTTGGAATGGATGGTTAAAATTTTTTTAAAATTAATCTTCTTATGGATAATGGCTGTCAAAGTGTTAATAATTTACAAAAATATTTAAACTTACTTGTAAACAGTAGAAATACTAAATACTAAACAATATCTAGTACGTCTCTCCCAAAAGTGGTTCGGGTGTTGGCATCGCTACTGTAGCGGCAATAATTGGTTTCGCCTAAATGAATGCATCGTACAAATAAACACAATAAAACTACTTTATCGACTCATAACATACATTTAGAATTTTGTATAACACATACCTGACCACGTTTTATAATCATTACACGAATGATTGCATTTTCCAGTGTCAAATCGGATGGCGGCATATTGTCGTTCGGATCCATAACAACCGTAATTTTAAAATCCAATTTAATTGGTGCACCCGGTACTAATGACGGTAGTTTTGTATACGGCCGCTCGAATATGTAGTGTCGATCGTCACCGTGTAGTATTATGCTTAGACCGGATGCCTCTTTTCGCGCTGCCATATTTTCGATGGTTAGAAGTAAACGAAATACTGGACCGATACCGAGTACTTCAGCTGCTAATTTTAATGGGGCATATCCTATATCACCTGAAATTGTACTTTCGGCTGTATTTATTACGTCGACAGTAGCACGGGCCGCCGTTAATCGTAATCGCCATAACTCCGTTTGAAATGTGTGATGTATCGCTTGAGCATTATCTCGTTCCCGTACCGTTTGTTCAACAAACACTTTTGTTTTCTTTGGGATTTGTAAATTTCCACTAGATTCCAGTATCGAATCACGTAGCTCCATATCAGATTCAAATGGATTTGAAGGCGAAATCGGAAATTGAGCTGTCCGTTTTAAGATTTTTAATATAAGTGATCCATCGATCGTGACCAGAACAAGGACGTAATCTTCTTGACCGAGCCGACCAAATATCATGGCCGAAACTGTTTCAGGCGTTGTAAATTGATCGACTAAGGTTTTTTGAGAGTAAAGCTGTACCAATCCACCTTTCAGTGCCACACAAACTAGGGTAACACCTAAATGTGGTAATGAAACGGGCACCATACACATAGCACTAAATGGCAGATTTGATGTCCATAATTTTTTACCTTTTTTTGAAAAGCAAACCAGTGAATTATTCATGCACACAACAACAATGGTTTGGTCGATCGGGAGCAGTGCTATCCCGGTGGCTGGTTCATCCAGATGAACGATTTGTTTACCTTCTAACCACGATTTTCTTAGTATACATATATAGCCTTCTCGTGTTAGCACGACGATCCGAAAATCAATATCAAATTGTCCAGTTACCGATATCATACACGGTGTACTTTTAAAATTGCAGACTTTAGCCGAATGCAGCACTTGCACTGTTTGGCAATCTAGTATATAGATCTCACCCGATTCTGATGCAATCACTAAACATGATACCGATTTTAATTCGTTTACAGTTTTCCTCAGTGTTGTCATTGCGGTTACGATCGATAATCGCTGCAATGTCGCGTCAGCATTTTCTTTTATGTAATCCTGGAGATCGTCATCCGGAGTAAATAATAATTTTTGTGATATAAGTGATAATTGGGAGACTTCTATAGTACGCAGCTGGTCGATTAAATATTGTACGTTATCCGGCCGCTCGACTGGTAATTTTCGCCAAACTTCGTATTCAATCGAATCGATTTCAAGCCCTGGTAGTGTATATTTGTAGTATGGTTTAAGATTGCGATAAAATAAAACTGACGGTCCAATTGCAACCGCAATTACGGGTATTTTAGGTTCTTGCTCGTCAATGTATAGACATTCGATACCGGATGGTATGCCCGGTAGGCCCTGTTCACTGGTTAGTGTTGTGCCCTTGTAAATTTTTAATTTTGGTTTTGACACAAAATCGATTGGTATGTCGCCCGCAATCAAACGGAAATAGTTGTCATTTTTTAAATCGCACAAACTCAGGCATGCTGGAAGCGTTTGTAGGGCAGCTGTTCCATCGGTTTGAGCATCCAACCATTTATTTGATTGACTTAAATATAAAATATATGTTAAAAAAATTTCTGAATTAAAATTTTTTCTTACCTTACCTTATAGACATGATTGGCGTTATGTTGTGTTTCCATTCGTATCGTGGAAACGCATTTGGTAAACGTCTGCGCTTTACAGTAGAAAATGTAAAATAAAATTTCTAAATAAAATATTCGTCACTTCATTCTACTTGTTATTCAAAAATTTTTTTTTTATTCTTTCACTACAAAATTTAATTAAAATTCATAATTAATTCTAACAACTGAATGGTTTATAGCGCGCAGTATACGACATAAACTTTTGGTTTCTATTTTATGTGCAATATTGCTAATTTTAAAAACACTCTCCCCGTCATTTGGTTTTGACTCACTTTCTCTGTTTCATTCTTGTTTAAATTATATGTTTCGACCGGTGGTAATTTCGTAATATGGAATGTGATATAATCGTATTATAAGGGTCAAGTTTATAAAGTGTATTGATCTCTAGTGCGGCTTCACATCAAACCCAAATTTCTTATCACTAATGTTAAGGTAGAGTGTAATCCCATAATATATTTTAATTGCGTTAATAGAGCATGACTCAGAATTTTTTTGTAAGACGGAAATAATTTGGCCACTAAATTCTTATATACGAGTACAATGAAAATGAAGTAGAAAGAAAGACAAATCGGTGTATAAACGGTCGATCACCAACGATCGCATACACAAATATTTATTCATAAACAGTTGATTCGATTGTTAAATTTATATGTATAACCTCAATTTCCCATTTGTGTTGTTAATAATTTAATATACTTTTATTTTTTTCTCGATCGTGGATATAAATGATCATCAATCTTAATATACGAAGATAAAGATTTCTCGTTTGATCATACACATATAGCTATAATTATTTGTTTGGATATCGAATTGCATAATGAATTCACTTTTTCTGCGATGGACACGCAAAATTTATTTAGTAGCGATCGTTATTTTTTTTTTTTTGATAATTAATTAATATGCGATCGACCTGCGATTGTAAACACTCTCACTGGCGATCATGTGCAATTCAATTTATCGGGTTTAGCATTTATGAATGTTTGATGACAATATATTTTAATTATTCCAGTTTCTTGTAGTGGAAAAGTGAAATCAGTATTGGAAAACTAGTTTGCGATAATGTTTGCAAATACTTGTATATGTAAGTATATATTGGATCATTTTATTGCTCGAGGAAATGATAAGACATTATGCTATGCGCGTAATTTCCTGTGCACATACATATAATTAATTACTTAATATTTTCATTATTTAATTGGACTAAAATAATGTACAATAATTTATTCTAAGCACATTTTTGAGATTAGGCTACTTTTGAAATTCGACACGTTTCTGGGAATTTCCCATAATTATGCTAATTATTATTTATTTCTGTTACCGAATTCAAGGCAGAGAATTTCGTCTTCTCATCAATCAACATCGATTGTCGAAAAAGAACAACTAAGTGCACAACTTTTCATATTGTTTATGTTCAACGAATGTGTGCGATTATCAAATGAAATAAAACTGGATATTTTTACAATTATATCAAGTATCGGCCACACCCTGTAATTGAAGGTTAGCGCCAGTTTTATTACGTTTTATTCCACTATACTGTCGCATCACACAAGCCTAGACTACGTTCTACATGTTGGTTCAATAAATTATAAAAGCCCCTCAGCCTAGGGTACTCAGAGGGCTTCGGCTGTCTCTGTGTACACCTAGGTAACACCAAGGTAGCCGCGTCCACGTCGCGGGGGGTGGGTACTGCTTCGGCAGTAGCAAAGTGCTACCGGGGACCAAATGCCAGTGGTATAAACTGGCTAAAACAAACAATGAATACAACAAATACGGAATGTAATACCCCAGGTGGTACAGCAGCAGATATGCTGACAAATCCACACTCTTCGGAGGCAGGCCCAATAGATTCTGGGGTGGGCCAATCATTGTTTAACCCATTTGGACGAAGTTCCAAATTACCAAGATCACCAAAATCTTCAACTGAAAATATATTTCAGTACGAGAAGGAAAATGCTGAACTCCGTGAACAACTACGAGAAATAAAGGAATTTACAACTAAATTGAAAGAAGAATTTACAATTTTAAAGAAAGAGAACGAAGAACTCAAAAAAGCAGTTGAAACACGTGCAGAACTTGGTACGAAACCTAATCCTGCAATCGATGATGAAATCAATCCATTCCATACGGATGAAGAAGAATTGGAAAGAGAAACAAATTGGATGTTGAAGCGAAGTAAAAGACCAAGTAAGAAAAGGAAAGCTCAACACTCACCAGAAATGGCAGAAACTTTACCATCAACTTCAAAAGAGGTTTCTAGAAAACAGTTAATCATCAAGAAACAAATAGCTCTAGACCAACAACCAGCTAAACCAAAAGAGAAATCACTTTCACCAATAAATGTCGATGAGGTAGAAAAATCATCCGAACGGCAACCAGCTCAACAAAATGAAGCACAGACAAAGGTAAAAGCCCCACCACCGATTTTCATAGTAGGAGTAACGAACTACTCAGAAATCCAAAGTGTAATGAGTACTGTTACGGAACAAGAGTATAAAATTACTGCTCTGAACAATAATGTATGGAAGATTAACACTTCAAATCCAAACGCATACAGAAACTTGTCAATGAAGCTGAATACTCAAAAATATCAGTGGTACACGTACGAAAATAAAAACGAGCGTCCCATCAAGGTCATGGCAAGAGGGCTACATCCAACCTGTGAAATTAATTCAATAATGGAGGATCTAGAAAATAAAGGATTTAAAATCCTTGATGCCGTAAACATTATTAAAAAAGAGAGACGTAGCGGAGAGAACCGACTAGAAGCGGTTTCAAAAAGAGGGCTTCCCCTGTTCATGCTAACGTTTGATAAATCCGAGAAAATAGAAAACATTTACAACATAACTGGCATACTCAACATGCGAGTAAAGATCGAAGCTGTTAAAAGAGGCAGTACAAGAATAGTACAATGTAAAAAATGTCAAGGCTTTAACCATACGCAACGATATTGCGCGCGCGATCCAAGATGTGTGAAATGTGCTGAAAAGCACCCAACACAAACTTGCAAACTATCAAAAGAAGAACCAGCTAAATGTATAAATTGTAATGGGCAGCATCCAGCCAGCTACCGAGGATGTGAGGTTGCCAAGCAGCTACAAAAAATGAGGGATCAGGCACGCAAACCCCCTCTAAATCATCCAAACAAGAATCGAGCAAGAAACGAATCATCTATGCGTAGGGAGAATTATACATATGCACAGGCCGCTTCAAATTCGAAAGAAAATGAGGCAAACGGTACCGAAAATTTCAAAAACACTGTCCAAGCAATTCTAAATAGCCTTGAGGAACAGAATAAACTAAATAAGTTAATTCTGAATCGACTTAACCTGCTGGAAATACCAAGTTCCAAAATAGTTAAAAATAAATAAAATAAATAATGTCTGCAATACCTAGTTCAACTCATAATTGCGGAACAGAAACCAGACATCAAAACTACTCATTAAGAATAGCCATATGGAATGCAAACGGATTAACACAACACCTAGAAGAATTAGAACTCTTTCTAAATACAGAGAAAATTGATATATGCTTAATATCAGAAACACATTTTACCAGCAGCTCCTATGTATCAATCCGGAGATATACTTGTTACCATACCACACACCCTGCAGAACGAGCAAGAGGAGGGTCAGCTATATTTATTAGGGATAATATCAAACATCATGAAGAATTAAAAATAGAAAAAGAATCCATGCAAGTAACCACCGTGACGGTTAAATTTGGTCATCACAACACCTGTAATATATCTGCAATATATTGCCCCCCACGGTATAACCTAAAAAAAGAAGACTACATTAATCTGTTCCAGAAATTAGGAAGTAACTTCATTGTCGGAGGTGATTTTAATGCAAAAAATACCTTCTGGGGTTCAAGATTAACCTCTCCAAAAGGCAAGGAATTACTTGCAGCTGGCCAATACTCAAACTGTGAATTTTACTCAGGAGGAAAACCAACGTACTGGCCAACAGATCCTAACAAAATTCCAGACCTAATAGATTTCTACATCACTAAAGGCATATCGGAACGCTACATCTTCTTAGAAAATGATGAAAGTCTAATATCTGATCATTCTCCTGTTATTATGACGGTTAGTGAAAATGTAATAGAAAAAACAAATTCACCACAACTAACAAACAACAAAACAAATTGGGAATTGTTTAAGCAGTTAGTGGAGGAAAAAATAGAACTTCAAGTGCCAATCAAAAGTGAATATGAAATAGAAGAGGAACTAGACCGGCTCCTTGATGTCATACAATGGTCTGCTTGGGAATGCACCCCCAAATTATCATCCAGGAAAGAAAACGCCATTATTTACCCAATAGAAGTAAGAGAATTAGTGCAGGAAAAACGAAAAGCCCGAAAGAAATGGCAGAATACACGTGCGCCGCAAGATAAAACCACCTTAAACAACTTGTGCATCAAACTTAAGGTACTCATAAAAGCAGTGAAAAATGAAACAATTGGAAAATATCTCTGTTCTCTAGCCCCAACTAAAGATACCGACTATTCCCTCTGGAAAGCAACAAAAGGGTTAAAACGACCAAAAACGCAGATCCCCCCAATCAAAACAAACGATGGGAACTGGGCTAGAAGTGCGAAAGATAAAGCTGACCTGTTTGCTGAACATCTTGAAGAAACATTTCAACCTCTAGGTCGGCAGACCAGTTACGAAAACACTACTGATACGCCCAGAATATCTGATTTCGAAGATATCAGGCCTGTAACATTGAAAGAACTAAAAGCTGAAATTAAGAACATAAAAACAAAGAAAGCTCCTGGTTACGATCTGATAACAGGGCAAATAATAAAGGAGCTGCCTGAAAAAGGGACCCGTAAATTACTGCACATAATCAATGCGATCATCAGGAAAAAACATGTGCCAATGCAGTGGAAAGTAGCAGAAGTAATAATGATTCCGAAACCGGGCAAGCCACCGAATGATAGAAAATCTTATCGGCCAATTTCACTTCTACCAACACTAGCGAAAATGTTTGAGAGGCTGTTGCTCAAAAGATTGAAAATAACCATAGAACAACGAAACCTTATCCCAGAATATCAGTTTGGTTTCAGAGAGAAACACTCAACTATTGAGCAGGTTCACAGGCTTACAGATGTCATTGAGAATACATTAGAAAGGAAAAAGGTTTGCTCTGGTATCTTCTTAGATGTGGCACAGGCCTTCGATAAGGTATGGCACAGAGGTTTACTCTTTAAACTACATAGAGATTTACCAAAACAATATTACATGATTTTAAAATCATATATAAAGAATCGCCACTTTCGGGTGAAATATGAAGATGAATACTCCGAGCTAAAAAAGATCTCGGCAGGAGTCCCTCAGGGTAGTGTTTTGGGACCAATTCTTTACCTACTCTACACCAGAGATTTACCTCATTTAAACGATGTTACCGTTGCAACATTTGCTGATGACACTGCAGTTCTCTCAGTAGGAGACACTATCGAGGAATCGACAACGAAACTTCAAGAAGCATGTGACAAAATCATAAAATGGACAAAAAAGTGGCGAATCGGGCTCAATGAATCGAAATCCACGCATGTGAATTTTACTAATCTAAAAGTCAGTTACAAACCTGTAATCATTAACGGTCAGCAGATTCCGTATGCAAATAAGGCTAAATATCTAGGGATGACCTTAGATACCAGGCTCAGATGGAAAGAGCACGTTAAAAAGAAAAAAGAAGAACTTAATATCAAATATCGAAAAATGTATTGGCTGCTCGGGAAAAACTCGGAATTGTCAACCGAAAATAAATTGCTATTATATCAACAGGTGCTAAAGCCTGTATGGACTTACGGAATACAGCTCTGGGGCTGTACAAAGAAAACCAACACTAAAATAATACAAACTTTTCAAAACAAAGTGCTACGTGGTATAGTTAACGCTCCGTGGTACATTAGGAATGATGACCTCCATCGGGATCTAAATATCCCGACGGTCCAAGAAGAAATAAAAAAACTTGCAGTAATACATGGACAACGTATTTATCAACACGTAAATGAAGAGCTTCGTGGTATGTTGGACACCTCCCATGCAGTAAGACGATTGCAGAGAACGAAACCAATTGATTTAATGGATTAAGGACACCAAAGCAAAGACTACTACTACAGTAAATAACCTATAAATGGAGCCGGCCAATGGGCGTCTTCTCATTCACAAGTGACTAAATTAAGAAAGAAAAATTACTAGATGAATTGTATTCAGTTGTAATAATTTAAATAAATAAAAAAAAAAAAAAAAAAAAAAAAAAAAAAAATAAATTATAAAAGGACTTTTACCTCTATAGTTGGGGATCTGCAAACTCAATCGACTTGTGAAATTTTAACTGAAGAGTTGATTCAGCTTGTTTAGTATAAATAAACGTTGCTTTTCACCTCCTGATAAAAATCAAATTGCTTTATATTTATTATACAGGGAGAATGTTTTACGGGGTCGCCCGAAAATCCAACGAAAAGCGTTTCACTGATACCGACTGTTTACCGAAAAAAAGTCACCGAAATGGCAGTAAATAACCGCCCGTGCTCAACGCACCAAACACAAATCTGGCGGACCACGTTAACTGTAGAAAAACCACGATCGCCATATTGTCTACCTTAAAAAATAAGGCGCAAAGCCTGGACAACATAAAGGTCGTACTGCTGGTCGTACGGCAAAGTATAATCATAAAAAAAGGAAGTGATAAACGAAGTATTTCTAGATGTATCTGGAGTTTCTGGCAATCTGTGGTTGCCTACTATAATGAAAGAATTAAGGAGTACGGACTTTCCATTTAATCTTTATTTGATCATTATTATGTTCTGCTCTGATGGATCAGCTACTGTTGTGTCAAGCTACGGCACGCTTTCTAAAAGCGTAAACAAAGGTTGGCCACATGGTTCAATCTTTGGCCCGTACCTCTGGAATATATTATTCAATAATAGTAAGTGGGACGGATGCCCAAGAAGTTGCGCTCGCGAATGACAAGGTTATGCTCACTGCCTGCAATTCGAGACTGAGTATTCAGAAGAAAGTGGAGAACGCCGCATAGATAGGATGGTTAAATAGTGCAACAATAATAAAATGGAGTATTTCCTCCAAAACCGTTATGATCCACCTTGACACTTTGAGGCGATCTGATTTTAACGAAAGGCCCATAGAGAGTAGTAAAATTGATTTCTTTGTGTTGAAAAGGTTAGCTGGATTTTGAAACAAAATACCTTGGCTAAGATATAAACAGGCTTAGTGGTTGTATCCACGACATATGGCTGCACTGGGTGGATGGTTGGAACAAACAGTCGCCACCGACGAATACTATAACTGCACAAAGGGTAGTTTTACTTGGTATTACTAAATCGTATAGGACAGTCTCAACCAAAGCGGTTAGTATCCTAGCTGCAGCGGATATTTGAAAAGCGTCCATCGATACTTGGCAAGATATAGGACCAATCGAGTGACGGCAGATCTGCGCAAATGCTATCGGGGAACGGAAAATACGCAGTCTACATGCATAGATTCGGGTTTTCTGATTGTATCTGATCATATGTTATTCTGATCTCGCGGTCAGTGCTAGAGCTCAGTTATGTAGCGAAATTAATTTAGTCTCGTCAGTTACCAAAGTGATACTTACGTTGCCCAATTACATAGGTGATCATGTGAGACGATAGGTGATCAGGTGCGATTTCATTATGGCTGACATGTACCTTTTTAATCATTAATGTCAGAAGATTGTACGGAATCATTTCTTTATTGTTTCTAAATATTAGTCCGTTTTTCGTTGAAAGTATACATGTTTGAATTTATGATACGTGCAAATAATTCAAACTACTAGATTGCCAATGAAAAAAACTTTTCATTTTCATTATTTCACGGAACGCGAATTGACCCCCAGACCTTGCTTATTTGAAGCTGATTTCATTTTTTTGATTGCCTGTATTTAGGATTGGCCTTCTTTCAAATCTTCATTGACATTATTCTGTTTGAGACGAATGAATAAATTTTCGAGGTTTTTATCATGATCGGTTAACGCCTCCTCCACTGTATTTCCACGACCAAATATTAATAAATCATCTACGAGTAAGGAAGATCATGTACGAACTGATAAACTTTAATTTGGATAACTTCAGTTCCTGATGTTAAGAAGAAAATGACGTTTTCAACCATTTATTCCTTCCGAAAGGTGCACAAAAACAAGTTAAGACGAGAAACATTACTGTCAGTTTCACTTGCCAAAATCCTTTCTTTACCTCGCACGCAAGTTAAAATTGCTACGTTGAACTATGTAACCCATCCAATCGGTGACGATTAATTACTGGTATATGTCGTGCATGTTGAATTTCTGGTTGAATGCTGTCGTCAATATTTAATACTTCAATTCGTTTTAGGCGGCTTCCCATCTGATTTTTGTTCTACACTGGTATATACTTGACACATTTTCTTACTCAATGAGGTAATTTGTTACCAATGGTGCTATACCAGTTTTTGAGTAGAACAAGTGTTTGAAGACATCTATGGCTGATGGCAGGGCTTGAAAATTTGGAATATAATAGATACCTTTCGACTTCCGACTTGGTATGGAAAGTTTACCTCTCTAACTGATGGTATAGAATTTCATTTGAAGTCGACCATTCTTTGTTGGGTTCCAAGTATCTGTTGATTGGGATGATTCATATGCTTCGAATGTTGATGCAGCCCATTAAACATGCATTAGAATTTGAGTCTAACATGCATTCAACATCTTTCCATGGTAACTTTGTACAGCTTCGTCAGCGGAACTGAATTGTCTTTCTTCTTCATCGCGATCGATTTGGTTGACTTTATTTATATTTGGAACCATGACTCGCCGATTTCTTATTATATTCAATATTTCTACGTCTACAGCGCGATTCAAAGTCATTCTCTGATTTGCTTAGCCGGATTAAAATTATATTTGCAAACAAATACTTTTGTATATTGCTGTCAAAACCATGATATTCGATCTTTTGTTCTCGTCTGTCATACCAAAATCCATATATCTTTCTCTTGCTCCAATTGCGGGCGGAAGCATATTGTCATTTATTTGCTTATGTCTATAAATCCGACATTTGTGGCCGCGGTATATTGTTGGGAATCGTTGATTCCGCGTCCTTGGGACGTCTTCAATGACTCCATCAAGTATTTTTCCATTTTATAAGTTTTAACCTCACTTTATTTTAACGTTGTGTCTTAATTTCTTTTGTTATATTTATATTTTATTTAATTACATGAAAAATACATGTGTTCTCATATGTAGCGGGTTGTTGTGTCTCAATATGCAAAGCCAACGGAATTCCGCTTACATTCGCGTGCAAAATCCACACTCTTTCTATGGGAAGAACTATGTTATGTATACACGGAAATTCGTACTACTCGCCAAAGAAAAGTGTCACAAAAATTCCGTTGTCGGTGTGAATCTCGACTAAAAAGAGAAAAAATTAAAATGGAGGAAATAAGGTGGAATTTCCTCGGAAACTCAGGTATATTTCCTTTTTTATTTAAATTTTAAAAATCCACCTATGTAGGGTATTGGTTTACATGCTAACGCGCTATCCAACCCACCTGTTTAGATTTTCACACAGCATCTTAAAAAAATCAAACAAAAACGTTTTACGTAAAAAAATTGCGTTGATATGGAAAAGGCGACGTCATTGCAAAACTGTTTTTTATTACCTTTTTAGCCCAATCCGATCGCAACCATTTCATAATTAAACTAAATAAAATTAATGTTACTGTAATAATTAAAAATTTTTAAAATAAAACAACACGAGAAATTAGAGTAAACAAAAACACACGGTCGAACAATTGTATGCATATTCACCCGTCGACTTGTCACATGAAACTGAGAAGAGAAAATAAAAGATTCAATATACTGAACAAACAAAACTTTTTAAAAATAAATAATATTACCACGAAACAGAAAGAGAAAGTCAATTATTTTTCTCCAAAACCGATATTTTTATGTTTTTGATATTTTGTAGTACGGAATTTAGTAAGGAATAAAAACAATATTTTCCACACACAGGAAAAATTGCATATTGGGGTACTCTCTCTCAATTCCTTATGTTGCATGCAGCATACAGCGTACTTACCAAGTATATTATGTATATCTCCGACTCATCTTTTAGCTAATAAAGTTAAAAGAGCAAGATTTTTTTTCTGCAAATGTGGCCGTTAAGATAATTTCATGACTGTCCCAGAGAACAGTCGCCATCACTTTCCCAGCCGAAGGAACATCCTTTGCCTCTTTTGGACTCCCTTGGCAGTCCACTGTATTGACTGTATTTTTAATTCTGGAGTGTAACGGTGTATCCAAGTTTCATCTACTCCACAGTAATTAGCCGGCGTCAAAATTCTGATTTATTGCGTCTAAATCGCGCCAACAAAGCTTTGGAAATGTTCATTCGAATACGTTTCTGGTCCAAAGTGAGCAAATGCGATGCCCAACACGGGGACAGTTTTTGCATGCCAAAATTTTGATTCAATTTGTGATAAACACGTTCTTTGAACATATTCATAGCCTTTTCTATTCCTGTCACTTTAATTCGACGGTTGCTTAGCACCATTTTGTGAGTTCGAACGATGTTATGGTCAGTGGTTACAGTTTTTAGACGTAACAAAATTTCACGGTGATAAATGATGGTGCAGAGTCCCCCGTAGGCGTATTGCCTTTCAAAAATAAATATTTAATGACAGATTGATACTCGATTTTTTGCACTTTCACAAAAAACACTTACATTGACTCACTCAAACGATTGTTAAACAACAACTGCGCGTCCAAATTAGCTGAACGGCCGTACATTTCAACGCACACACAAATATAGTCCACCACTGTTGTGACGAGTGCTGCCATCTTAATGTCGAGGTTCGAAACATTAAAAACTCAATAAGTTCACATTTTGCTTTATCGGAAACTAATGGATGTTCTTTCCAACTGTCAGGCAACAAAAAGTTAACCGGAATCAGCTGTCATGGAAAAAAACTTACCCGGATTCGGCTGTCAGGGCACAAATTTGACTTAAAATGTTTTTTCGTAAAACTAATCTTACCCGGAAATGTTACCCGGTGTAACTTTATTAAATCGCGATATTTTGGCCGTTTTTACGTACACATATACAAAAGACAAAATGTCAAAACATATAAACATCAAAACAAAGCCGTCGCGCCATTAAAGAATCATTTTTGTGCTAATTTTTGTTGTGAATAAACAGTGAGCCTTTTTTAATTTAATTAACAATCCTCAAAGGAATAAGAAGAAACGGGTTAACAATTTTGTAGACAAGGTAGTGTAAAAATATTCAGATGGTCTTCATAATATTTCTATAGTTTTAAATTTTACTTAAAAAGTATTTGTCCGGATTGTGTTAATTAGAGTTGTATTACGTTTTTTCAGTTTAGAGGTCATTTTCGGTAATCAAGAAGTGTGGCTTATAAATTGATCGAAATGTATCAGGAATCACATCTTTATAAAACCAAGTTGTACGGAGGAAGAAAGGCATAAATTTTGAACACATTAATGAATTATTCATTAATTAAATATTTATTAAATACTTTCCGGGAAGTCTCGAATTTATTTAATATGGACCCGTCCGAATCCCATAAACATTTGACTAATTTTTTGAATTTCTTTTATGATATTTCGCCAGAAATTATAAAACTTCCTGAGTCAGAAGATGAAAAGGCTGAGAAATTCCGAGAATTTGATCAGGTAAGCAACATAAACGAAGACTTGTTTCTGAAAAGTTCATTTATATTTTTTTTGAAGTTTCAGCTCACTGGTTTTCCAGACATTTTAGGCTGCATTGATGGATGCTATATTTGCATCAGGAAACCCGTACATAAAATTCCCTCCACGTACGTCAACCGACATGTGCTAATTTCGATAACATTGCCAGGAATTTGTGGTGCCAATAAGAAGTTTTTGGATGCTTCTATAGGTACACCAAGCAAAATCCATGATTCTAGAGTTTTTAAGTTGTCGATCATTTCAAATAATTTGCCCGAAATTTGTGGAGAGAAGTATCACCTATTAGGAGAAGCAGCCTATCCATTAAGGGAATAATTATTAACGACATTCAAGGATTACGGTGATTTAACGGATCAAAAGAGGGTGTATAGTAAAAGGCATTGCCAAAGTAGGGTCAACATAGAAAACACCTTCGGATTATTAAAACAAAGGTTTCGGCAGTTGGTTCGGCTAGACTTGTTTACAGTTCAGAGAATGTGTAAATTTGTTCTAGCTTGCTTGGGATGATATAGAAAGCATTGCAGAAGAAACAGGAAGAACCGCATCTGCTGATGAAAATACAGAAACTATGTCTGAAGCTGTACTTAAACATTTAGGTGAAATAAAACGGACAAGAATTATGAATAATCTTTAAACTAAAATAAATAAATATTTTTTAAACAGCTAAAAAATTAAAAACTGAACATAAATTATCATTTTTCATAAATGACGCTGCTCCTCCTTCAACATCTATCGCTGCTCTTTCTCTCTCCTCCGCTCTTCTTTCTCCAACGGTATATTTTCTTTTTCTATTTTCCAGTCTTGCTCTCTTTTTTTTCCTTATTCTTTAAATAGTTTGAAATCTCTTCGTTTCTTTGGCTTTGAAATAGAAGAAATTCTTGAGTTAGAGCTTGGTGTGATGACGAACTGCTTTGCCTTTGCGTTGCTAATGGGCTATATCGCAGCCTCGCGAAGTATATGGTCCGGGAATGGACAGGGCTGATGGCGAGGATGATGGTATAGGTGAGATAGATTGTAATGATGAGGGGGGGAGGGAGGGGTGATGGTAATGATAATAGTGATGTTAAAGGTATTGATGAGGATGATGACGATAAGGGTTTTGGTATTGGTGAGAATGTTGGCAGTGCTAGGGGTGAATATGGATGATGGTAATGATAGTGGAGGGATGGTTGTGATTGGAATGTCAAAATTTCAAAAACAATAAACATTTTTCATGGCTACCCGAATTTAGAAAAGTTGAATTAAGAAAAGTGAATTAAAAAAAGTGGTATTTGTATGAAAAAATTTCACTTATTTTAATTCGTATTTTGAACAAATTTCCTGAATTTAAAAAAGTTATAACAACAAAACAAACTCAATTCAAAATGAATTAAAAAATGCACATCTTATTTCATTGAAAATTTTGAATAAATTTAATCTCCATGTTACAGTAAAAGCCCGATTATCCGGCATCCAATTATTCGGACAATTAGTTAACCGGAATTTTAATTTTGAGGTAGTTTTTTTTTTGCTTATTTCTCTTTCATATGCATTTTTTAATTCATTTTCAAATTTGCAATTGTTTTTTGTACATTTTCATTAATGAAAGCATTAGTTGAAAATTTTAAATGGCTTTAATTTTCATATTACAGTAAAAGTCCGATTATCCGGCATCTAACTAACCGGACAACTTAGTTAATCGGAATTTTAATTTTGAGGAAGATTTTTTTGCTTTTTTCTCTTTCTTTTCTCTTTCATATTCATTTTTTAATTCATTTTGAAATTAGCAATTGTTTTCTGCACATTTTCATTAAAGAAAGCATTAATTGAAAATTTTGAATGGCTTTAATTTTCGTGTTACAGTTAAAGCCCGATTATCCGGCATCCAATTATCCGGAACATTAGTTAACCGGAATTTTAATTTTTAAGAATTGTTTTGCTTTTTCTCTATCTTTTCTCTTTCATCTTCACTTTTAAATTCATGAAAGTTGCAATCGTTTTTTGCACATTTTCATATTATGAGTTGTGTTGTCATTTTATTACTAACTATCGGTTATAGCTAGATGTCTGTAACCGGGCCGATTCTGTCCCAACTAATTAACCTAACCAATCCCTCGGTTTTGTTATGTATAGTTTAAAAAGAGTGGATTCTGGACGCCTATGTTTAGTAGATAATCATTTCTACTAGAATTGTAATTATGTGCGGTTAATTCCGTTTTTTATTGGCTTTTACGATTTACTAATTGACAGTTAAATTCGATCTAGTTGGGTTGTAAAAACTTGGTAGCGAGTTGGGTTAAATAAAGCAATCACTCCAAATATTTGTAAACAAGCTAAATTAAAACTTAGAAATGGATAACTAGATATAGATCTAGTTACGTCCATCGCCATATTCTGCTATGTGATCGTATCACAAAAATATGATCATTTTGTGGCAGCCAACTTTTTTCACACAACGTCTACTTTTAGTTCAAATTTCCCATTATGTGCAATAAACACCTTAATTAGGCATGACTTTGTGAAATTATTTACCTCGGAATTCTTTTGTATTTCCGCACCGCGCGCTTAACCAAATCCATAATAAAAACAAAATTTAATCTAGACTCGGCAAGAACAATGGGACTGAATCTCACGTACGTACTACCTTAACTGTATGTGTAAAATTATTACTAGACATTATACGATTAAATTATTTAAATTAATAATTACGTTTCGTATAAAATCGTAATCACTTTAGTGTTGTTCATATTATATCAAGTACGGGTCCAATATTTATACGCTTCCATATTATAAATTGTAATATCAAGCGCGCTCTTATATCGTTGCCTCGTTTGTTTATTTATTTATTTATTTTTTCTATTCTACGATCGCGTTTTCAACAATATATTTGATTTTACTTTAGTATCAATCGAAACGCGAACGTAGACTGGTGTACCGCACGTTACTTAATTTTTATAAATTGGTTTTATGATTTTCATGCACTTTTATGTTAAATATATCGGTTAAAAAATTGCCAGTGTGTTTTGTGTGTGGAATTATATTAGTAAAGTGATTTATTGTGAAAAATAATTGTGTCATATCGAATAATTTGTGTTTATAGTGTTAGTGAAAAAATAATTACTTGGAATTTTTTTTCTGCATAGTGGATACACTGTTGGGATTACATATGCGATAAATTCATGCATGCAGAATATTAAAATTATGGATACAAAATTTTATCGCACTATAAAAATGTAAGTTGCATAGGCGGGATGTAGACAAATATGATAATTTATATATAAAACGCGTTATTTTGTTTGCGTTTCTTGAGTCATCATGGTCATCGTTTAAAATTGATTAGAAACCGATCTCAATGTGATAGTTTTTGGTCGATCAAAATCAATAACGATCGCTTAATTAAATGGCAAAACAAAATATTTCTTAACTAAGACGATTAAATGCACAAACAAACTAAACAAACAACATCCGTTTCCCGTTCCCTAACATATTTTTGCACCAAAATCACGACATTTATGACGTCAACACGTATAATAACCGTTGTTTATTCATGATTTCTTAAAAAATTTGCGGTTTCTTAAATTTTTTGAAAAATAAGTAAAAATTTCTACTTGTTTTAGTTTACAAAGCTCTTAAGCCTAAGTAAACTATATACGATCATGTGATGTGATCAATTAAATTTTATAGTTTACTTTTATAATCGAACATTTGTTATATACAGATATTTATTTATGACAACAACAAATCAAAAACTAAAAAGATTGAATGAATGAATAAATTATATAAAAAAATATAAAAAATGTTTGTTCCATTTAAATATAAATAAAATATGGCGGATATAAGACATTGATCTCTGCGTAGATTGTAGTTCTTGAGTAATTTGTGATGATCTTATATTTGTATATATACAAGGACTGTCAAAATACACAAGAATATAACTTGTTTGTTGGGTGTTAATATATTTGTGTAATATGTAGTCAAAATATTTTAACGAGTTTTAGTGACGAATCTGGTCGTTCATCCACCATCATTATACCATTTTGTATTATTGTAAATCCAAATTTATTATTTGTTTGTAGTAACAATTAACGTCAATATAGATTACAATAAATTGTTTACCCTACAATTATGCTGCTTAAATTATTTACCCGCGGGTGGATAAGATAACAGTTTTTTAGTATTCGTATATATGGGGGAATTGTATATTTGATTCGATTCTGATCCGATTGTACGTGGCTTTTCACAATTTTACATACATATATGATCATAATATTTTTTAGTTAGGTAAATTCATGTTAAATAAAATTCGATATTTTCGAATAACTTCCGTCCATATATCACACTAAAAATTCCATAAAATAGAAGCAGTGAAATCATACAGAATATCTACACAATAGGCACAAGGCAATCACATAAATTATATTGGCGTGTCACCTCGATTGTCAACAAATGAATAAAGAACAAACTCTTATTAATTTTCCAATTAAATTAAAAACCTGGATATAATTATAACAAATAAACATTCACACTTTGCCGGTTGTATAATTTCCGTTAACAATGCAGCCTTGGTACACGCAAAGAAAGTGCGGGTTTTGTGTTGTATATGCGTGTATGCAAAAAACAGTTCTTATCATATCGATATCTCGCATGATAAGCAAATTTTTCTCTTCTTTAATTCGTTTGTGTCAAAATATTCCCACAGCATACAAATTTGTTAAATATCTTGCAATTTATTATTTTTATAAAAAATGAAAATAACTTTTCTCCATCATGTTTTAGAATTTGCTGATTCAACACAGTATGAGCAAGTGAATTGTTTTCATCACAAAATACAATAAGACATTGGCCTCAATTTAAGTAATGTCTTATACTTAAGCTAGCGAATTTTTAATTTTTTTTTTCTATAAATTTCGTTCGTATAAAATATTTCTGCTAAGTCGGTTATAATTAATTTTTACGAACACAGTAACAAAAAATAAATTAAAAAGAAAGTTGTATTCGGTGCGGCATGCGCTTATAAAAATTCACTAATATGGTCATTAACCAAAACAATATATTGATTTTGATCTTGTAGTAAAAAAAAAACATATATATCCCGATCTGACACTCGGCGATCGATGGCAAATTTAATTAAACAATTTTTAATAATCGCGATCTTTCCGATCGGCGATCGAGCGATATAAATCTTGTACCTGACACTTTAACAGTCTTCATTTTTAAATTGCGATTTAGAAAACACAAACAATTATGGTCAATTATTATGTATGATATGTATATGCCTCATGGATACGATAGAGTTAATAAATATAATTTTTTAATGACCTGAATAGTTCACAATGCTGCAAGTACTTACATCACAATTCACTTATGTGAATAATAATTTATCCAGAGCTGTTGCATAATAGTTAAAATGACAACGATTTAGAATACGCGCTACTTCGTACGACGATCGATGGTAAAACTAATAATGCAGGCGCATGTTGAGTCATTGGGAAATTCAACAAAAATTTTATATCAACAATACACACTCGTCAAATGTTGTGCTCGTCATCGATACAAGGTATAGTAAATAATGATTTGTGTAGATAATCCGGTAATTTATTTTATAGTTTTACTTCCGAAATAGCTATAAAAAGTCCGGACAAGTGCGTGTCCGACTCCCGCGCAAATATATGGTTCCACCCTAAGCACCCTTAAAACAAACCAAATTTCCTATGTAAAATGCAAACAGAGAATACAATTTTTGTATTTCAGAAATAATTTTTATCATTGGGAATATATGCAATTTGCAAAGAATGTCGCTGTAGCTTATGGCAAATTACTCGGATTTCAGAGATTGGTTCTCATATTGTTAAATGAAAATCATCTGACGCCATTTCGCCTACAAAGTATGCCTTTTCAAATCTATATAGGCACGATGGGAGCCAATCTCTGAGATTCGTGTAATTTTCCATTACTACAACGACATCCTTTCATACAAAAATTGCGTCTGATCATTAAAATTATTTCTGAAAACAATAACATGAAATACAAATATTTTATGTTTTTTACAAACAAATTTTATTTTTATATTTACAATTTTTAGAAATGTACACGCGTGTAAATATCTGTCTAAAATCTATATTTTGTCTAAAGCATTAGTTTTGTCACTCGCTTCAATTTCTGTCCAAATTATAAAAGTGTCCAATAATTTAAAAGTGTCCAGAAACTTCACACCGGTTGTGCGGTGTAATATTTCCTTTAACGTTCCATAAAGTGTATTCATGTCGTTCAAAGCATGATAAAGTCCTTATATACGGCTCGATCCAAAAAAAAATTTTGTTTATTAACCCAATATGCAACGCCGATGGAATTCCGTTTACATTCGCGTTCAAAAATCACACTATTTCTATGGAAAAAACCATGTTACGTACACGGAAATCCGTAATACTCACCAAAGAAAAGTGTCACAAAACTTCCAGTGTGGGTGTGAATCCCGACAAGAAAGAGAAAAAATCAAAGTGGGAATAAGTTGGTATTTCGTTGGATACTCGGGTATATTCGATATACATTTCCGTACTAATTTAACACATTTTATTGCAGGCGAACAGGGCAGCTTTCCAAAGCACCTTTACATGGGATTAATAATAATTTTATATTGAAATTACAAAGAACTATTTGTTGTTATTTTTATATTTTTATCAGATATTTAATACATATTTCTTTTTTATTTAAATTATAAAAATCCGCCTATGTAGGGTATTGTTGACATGTTCACGTGCAACCACCTGTTAGATTTTCACACAGCATGTTAAAAAAATAAAAAACATTTTACGTAGATATGTGTGAATGGCGATGCCGTGGTAAACTGTTTTTTTATCACCTCTCTAGCCCAATCCGATCGCAACCATTTCATAATTAAACTATTATTTTATAACAAAACTAAATAAAATTAATTAGAATTTAATTTGAATTATAGATGGAAGATCTGCAAGAATCGCAACAATCAGTTTCGAACTTAATGAGATTATTGATTTGAAAAAATCAGTCATCTCATCAGGCCGCGGCGACTGACGTTGATATTTTTACATAGGAATATTGTCTATATATAGAACAATACCATGTATTTGTACTACTAGCGAATTACTGCATAGCGTACGAAATTCGATTCTTTCATATTCTCCATCTATACTTCATTTTTACCATTTAACTTTTCATTGTGTACGAATTACTTTTATATTTTACGTTGTTGTTGTTTTATTGTAATGGTTTTGTTGTGAGTGGTTCCGTACATTGGTCTATTTCCAATCACAACAAAACCATTACAATAAAACAACAACAACGTAAAAAAAAAAAATAAAATAAAATAAAATAAATAAAATTAATGTTTAAACAAAGCCTAACGCATGCACAATCGTGTGGATATTCACACGTCGACTTGGCACATGAAACTGAGAAGAGCAAATAAAAGATTGCCCAGTATGCAATTTTTCCACTGTGTGGAAAATATCGTTTTAATTCCATACTAAATTCCGTACTACAAAATATCAAAGACATAATAAACTATATTTTGGAGAACCATAATCGTCTTTCTCTTTCTGTTTCGCGGTAATATTATTTATATTTTTTAGTTTTGTTTGTATATTGAATCTTTTATTTTCTCTTCTCAGTTTCAAGTGACAAGTCGACGGGTGAATATGCATATGATTGTTCGACCGTGTGTTTTTGTTTATTCTAATTTCTCGTGTTGTTTTATTTTAATAATTTTTAATTATTACAGTAACATTAATTTTATTTATTTTAATTTTAAAATAATAGTTTAATTATAAAATGGTTGTGATCGGATTGGGCTAAACAGGTAATAAAATTGGGTTTTGCAATGACGTTACCATTTAGGTACATATCTACGCAGTTTTTTTACGTAAACTGTTTTTGTTTTATTTTTTTAAGGCACAGTGTGAATATCTAACATGTGGATATTGGAAGGCGCATTAACATGCAAACCAATACCCTATATAAGCGGAGTTTTAAAACTTGGACAAAAAAGGAAATATGTATTAAGGCTGCGTACTAATAATCGGGTAAAAGTCAATTTTAAGTAAATTTTTCGGTAAATTCATTTATTTTTAAAAATTTTTATGGCAAACTGATCGAAACATTTGTTCCAAATCCGGTTTTTACCATAGTAAACGATTATTGGTCCGCAGCTAAGGCTGTGTGCAAAACTTAAGGTAAATCGCTTACGACTGTGAAAACCGGTTTTAGGACAGAAATTCGATCAGTTTGTCATAGAGTTTTCGAAAAGTAATTTAATTTACCGGAAAATTTACTTAAAATTGACTTTTACCTTAAGTTTGGCACACAGCCTAAGGTGAATAAAAATTATAACAAACATTTCTTTTTAATTTCAGGCTGTGTGTAAAACTTACGGTAAAAGTCAACTTTAAGTAAATTTGCGGTAAATTCAATTATTTTGCAATTAAAACCAGTATTTACGTTAGTAAACAGTTTACCTTAAGTTTGGCAAACTTATTATTAGTCCGATGTAAAATCCCATGTATCTTTTTAGTCGGGATTCACACCGACACTGGAAAATTTGTGATATTTTTCTTTCGCAAGTAGCACGGATTTCCGTGTACATAACATGGTTCTTTCCATAGAAAGAGTGTAGTTATTGAACGCGAATGTAAATGGAATTCCGTCGGGATTGCATATTGGGTCAATATACAAACAAAACTTATAGAAAAATAAATATTACCGGGAAACAGAAAGAGAAAGACAATTATTTTTCTCCAAAATCGATATTTTTGTGTCTTTAATATGTTGTAGTACGGAATTTAGTATGGAATTAAAACAATATTTTCCTTACACTGGAAAAATTGCATACTGGGTAGGAATTTGTTGAAAAAGCTGACATCGCCTAGTTTGGCGGTTAATGCAATGTTTATTTTTTTCTATCACCGTTTTTTGTCCATCTTCATATGAACAGAAAACGGTTGATACATTAGCTAGGACACAAGCCCAAAACTAACCGGGACATAATTTCGAAAAGTAACCGGTTACATCGTAACAAAGGTTAGAATCAGAACTAGTCATAGTGAGACAGACCGATGACCAATACCCAAAACCTCAACTTCCATTAAGATATAAAGAGTGTTTTAAATGGAAGAAGAGGCTAATTAAGTTCCGCGATTTCAGACGATTTTTCATATGTATAAATTCCTCAAACCCTTATATGTTACATTTTTAGAGCATTATTCCATATTTTTTTAAGTCCGATTGGCAATTTTCTTCGCCAAATTTAATTACGTTTGTTAGTTTGAGGGCTTTAGATCTGGTTTGATATATAAATGCATGGGAGTGGGCCCTAAAACGTTCTCGAGAGCTGCAGTGAGACAGATTTTCACAGATCCTACAGTGTTAAGACAGAAATCTTTGAATTTGTCTCGCGTCTTCCCCAACAGTCGTTTGCAAGTGAAGTATTTTTTATTACCTTTGTTACTGATATACTAAGTGTAAGGTTTCTCTGTCAGTTTTTGACCAATCATAACCGCAAAATATTTAGCATAATGCACCATTTGATAGGGTTCACCTGGAAAAACGCTAGGTATGCAATTTTGTCTCGATGTGTGTGACAACACACACAACAAAGTGTCGACGATTTTCTTTGGGTTATCACTAAGATCAACCGTCTGCACCCGTCGTTTATGGCCTTAGACGTTTACGCATGTGTCTGTATTTTTACTCTCGAATTCCCCCTAAAACTTAGTCGAAATTTAATTACTTGAAGCTAGTTAATAATTAACTGTTTGGTTAAAATTCAAGAAAACACAAAAAATTGGACCTCCAGGTTTGTTTGTTTTATAGCTGTCGTGGTTAGCCCTATACAAGCTGTGTAATCGCTCGTTCAATGCAGCATCCATGATGTGTTGTTTATAGTATGAAAATACTAGCAAATCGGAAAACTTTCATTTGGGGATTGCCAACCTGAGATCATATCCTTCATCTTAACACTGTAATGCGACAGTCGTTGATAAGAGGAGAACGTGATTTTTTATTCCAATTGAACTTATTTTTAAGACTGGGGTTGTTTGATCGGCTTTGTTTCATATCTATTTTAACATGCCTTTAAGTTTACTTTAATCGAGCGCGGCAATAGAGCGTCGTCTTTAGGCCTGTTTTTTCTTGCACGTTTTGTGCTGGAACATAGTCCACGGTGATTGTATTCGATAATACGTATGGGGTTAACTGTGTGGAGCCTAATCCCTTGACTTCCGAAATTGATCCTTTTGGGTGAGAACCACCCTGAGGTTTTTGTTTTTTCCAATGCTATCCATATGTAGCTAACATAGGAGGTCTGGTTATGGAATGGATTGGAAAGAGAATGCACGCGCTTCAAATACCTTCATGTCAGATTTCGTTTGCTATGGCTTTAAAGTTACCTAAATTTAAACGCCGTAGCACTTTTCAGTTGTTGTTCTAATAAAAAGTAAGGTGCAGTTTTCACCCTATATTGGTTATTAACCAAAAATCCATATTCCATCGAACCAATTTGGAATTTCATGGAGTTCTAATTATAGCCGTATGTAGCTAAACGTATAAACAAGCATAGAGGAAGAGCAAAAACAAATGGGGGAAAAATCGATAGAACCAAACCGATTCGAAATTAATTGAATTTAATTAATCAAATCAGTAAAAATATATAAAAATCAAATTGAATATGTAATTGGGCGTTAGTATGTGTATTCTGTGCACGTTTCAATATACGTAGAGGAATTTTTTGTTTGTTTGTGTAATGTGATAACAGTATTTGCATATGTATAATTCTACTATTTCTCCATCTTAATTTGTATGTAAATAATACAAAATACAAATTGTTATCACTACGTAGCGACTTAAGTCTTATCAGTGTGGAACAATAATTTTATTTCTTTGCTTTGGCATATCGATTAGAGATGGATTATAAAATGCGACTGATATGAGAAAATGAATTCTTTAAATTTTTGTAAGTTACATTGGTACTCTGATGCTAATGTGAAAAAAGTTTGTATAACGTGGTAGGGTGGATTAAACGGATCCTACTAGTGATAAATATTCAACGACATATGACCAAACGCCCCCGATCGTTGAATTTGTGATATTATTAGGATTATCCAGAGTAAAATATTTGCCGTAATGCGTTTCTGCTTATAATTTTGCCAAGTTATGAACAACCAAAAATTTTAATGAATTAACTTTATGTCTTCCAGTTTAGATACAATTCTTTGGAAAATTACATATTTTTATCCAAATGTATATTCCAATTGGATTTGTTGTTAATTTTGTAAAATGAAATTCCTGAATAAGAGAGAACCTGATTTGACTGGAATAATAAATACAAATTTGATTTCGTTTTTCGGAATGAAAAGTGGCTTATTGGTGACGCCAAAATATGTTGACCAACCGTAACGTAACGACTCCCTAATGGAATGTCATGGAAATGGTAGGATTTTCTTGAATCGAGATGCTACTCGGGATTGTTTTTTCGAAACGATGAAAACTTTAGTGACCCAACATTGACCAAACGATTTCAATCGTCATTTATATCAAAACCTTTGAATGGTGTGATTAAAGGCGGAACTCAGATTTCTACCATTCCCAACGGTGATAGTATCGAGCCGAGCTACATATAAGGTGGTTTTGGAGTATCAGGAAACAATTGCGATGGGTCTTGCATTCTGGAAAATTCATTTAGGGTGCTCCTTCAGTGGCGCCACAGTTACTTTGTAACTTTATTTTTTTCTCAACTCAGCCCATTTTCATGAATTATGCTGAGGGAGCTTCTCGAGTACCAGGAATCAATTGCGATTGATCTAATTTCTGAAAAATCCGTTCAGAGGGTCGCCTGGTGAGGCCCGGATCCTTTTCTTTAGTTTTTCGGCTCGCGCGATTTTTATAAAAATTGGGGCAGCTGTTTTTGATTACCAAAAATTGATCGTGATGGGCCCGGGTCCCATTTATATTTTTTTTTTGACTCGCATGATTTTGATAAAAATTCGTAAAGAAGGGGTTTCATGTGTGTTAATTTCAAGAAAATCCGTTCCGGAGAGGGTCGTCCGGTGCGGCCAGGGTTCCTTCTTAAATTTTTTGGCTTGTATGATTTTTATAAAACTTACTGGAGGAGCAGTTTACCGTGATGGGTTTTGGTTCCGATTTCTGGATAATTCAGTTAGGATTCCCCGGATAGACCTTCACGTTGCGTAATGTTGCACCATATTGCATGATGTTCCTCCATGTTGCATGATGTTGCACCATACTGCGTAATATTTAACGATGTTACGTTAAATTGCACCATATTGTAGGAGTTAAACTACGTACGGGTTGTTGCATCATGTTTGGTCATATTACGCTATGTTACGTGATGTTAGGGCCATTTTTCGATTTTGATAAAATTTGGCGGGACTGAGTTTTTGCAAGGAATGCAAGGAAACGATTATAAGGAATTTTGATTTCTGGATAATCCATTTAGGAGTTCTCCGGATGGGCTGTCATGTTGCACCATGCTGCGTAATGTTTCAACGTGTTACACCATGTTGTATGATGTTGAACAATGTTGTGAAGTATTGCACCATGTTGCAAAATGTAGCATCGTATTACATGTTGTTGGACAATGTTGCTTTATATTGCACCATGTTGTGGGATGTTACATTATATTACAACATAATACGTGATGTTGTGCTACGTTGCACAATGTTGTGAGATATTGCACCATGTTGCGGAGTGTTGCATCATGTTGCATCATATTCCATAAAGCTGCTTGATGTTGCACCACATCATATGTACCAAGTTGTACCATGTTTCGGGATGTTGCTCTATGTTGCGTTATTTTATACTATGTGGCGACTTATTGCTTCCTGTTGGGTCTTGTGGTGTTCGATAATTAGATATCAGACGTTATGTTCGATTACGTTGCGGAATGTTGTACCTTGTTATATTGGTTGCGTTACTGTGACATTAGATCACGTTGCACCAATCGCGTCTTTTTGAAAATGTTGGTTGTGATGAGTAACAATATTTATTAATAGGATTCGCTATCTAATTATGTTTTATCTGGGTTCCTTTCTCACATTTTTTCCGCCTCAAACGATTTTGATGTCGTCTGATAAGGCCTGAGTTACTTTATTTATTTCTTTGTCGGCTATAGCGCGATTTTAAGAGAAATTGGTGATGGGAATGCCAAGAAATTAAATACCAGGAGTCAATTTCAATTGGTGTTTATTACGGGAAGAATTAGTTTAGAGTGTACTTCGGTGGGCCCCTGGGCTACCCTTTTTAATTTTTTTTTGGCTCGAACGATTTAAATAAAAATTACGGTAGTTAAGGGTCTTCTTATACCAGGCATAGATTGCGATGAGTCCTAATTGTGATAAAATTCATTTAGAGTTTTTCCAGTCGAACGATTTTTATAAAAATAGGTGGGATGGGCTTTTGCGGGCAGATAATCGATTGTGATGAGTGTTAAACTTGCGAAAATCTGTTTAAGGGGTTCCTAAATGCGATACGAACCCGATATTTAATAAAATCAGTTCGGACGATTTTGATAAAAAACTTGGGAGAGGATATTTCTGAATGTCAGGATATAACTGCAATGGATAATGATTTTGAAAATTTTGTATAGAGGTGCTCCGGTTTAGTCACTATGTTGCGTCTCGTTATACGATAGAACGTTCTCATCTTAATTGAAGGAGACAGAACTCAGATTAACGTTGAAAAATAGAATCTAATTTAAATTTTAGACATGACTTTGGAAAAATTTCAGTTTAAATGAACCTAGGGTATTTCTTAACCGCTTGGGATACAACACTTTTTGTATGATAAACGTAGGATAGAATTCAAGACCTTTTTCAAACGAATAGTATGGAACTCGTTTGGTACTATGAAAATATCCAATTTGAATCAAAACTGTGGGGTGTCTAAATTGTATAGAACTAAGACGTTGTTTTTTAGTTAAGTGTGGCGCAACTATTTTACTAACTGCTGATAAGAAAACTTATTTAATAATTTACATACGTGCAGCCAGGGAAAGGTTTAGCTCGAAAGGTTTGAAGCATACAAAATGATGGTCCGTTAAAATAAAAGGAATGTGTTTAATTTTTGTACGATATGCTAATTTCTCATAATTGGTTTGTATTCAGAATTAAAGAAACAACTGATATTTGAATAAATGAAAAATTAGCTACCAGAGCGAAAACGGTAGATTTATGAACTAAACTTGTTTCGAAATTTTTGTTTGATCTTAGACCTTTCAAACGATATACTACATGAGTATATTTGAAAATATAAAACATATCGTGGTATTGGGCGGTATTTACCTCTTTGTGGTGGAGAACCCACAAGATTTTTAATTCTTCGAATTGAAATAAAAAAAAGATTAGCGATAAAAATTCGGATCGCATAAGCCCCTCTAGAGATATCGTCGGTACTAACATATTCATCTTCTAAGACATCCAGCCGGATAGACAAAGTTTTTACTTGGGATCAGAGGTCTTCAAAACGCCGACCTTTTGCTCTGGTTTTAGACTAAACCAAAGTTAAAAAATATTGGAGATTTCAATATGACCATCACTGAACTTAATGACTTGATACTAGCTGTTGAATGAAAAGTATAAGCGAGTTATAACTCCTGAAGTCTACCAAGAAATAGACTTTTAGCGTTTTAGTATTTATGGTTGAACGTCTAAATATAGCATAATACCAAAATTAGCAAACCTTTAACTTGGAAAGTACATTGTTTATGAAGCACAGATCACTCCTTGTAAGTTTAATCCAATTAATCATCTCTCATTTCACTTAATTTATAATTTTGACAATCACCTGTCACTTGCCACTCCAATTACATATACCTTACAGGTACACCAAATTTCTTGTAATCTAGAAAAAAAATACGATTAGATTGCAAATTTTATAGACACATTTTGAAATGAAAGGCGAATCTATCTCAAACTTAATGTTTTTGTACAAAAAAGCAATAAATGGTTTTTAAAATATTTGCTTTAGGATCTATTAATATTTACAGTCGCAAATTATAAAAAAGTGAAATGCAGGGAAAAGGTTGTTCACGTCGTAGTTTACAATGATAATGAAAGTTTGATCGCACAAAAGAATGATAAATTCCAATCTAAAATATCGGGGTAGTATCATTCTCGACCTAACAGACTCGTTGTTGGCATTTTAATTATTTTTTTGACGTCATACTGTTTTATATTCACGGGTGCCCGTGAGCGTTTTATATCGATCTCCAAATCATAACATCTTAAACAATAAGTTTAATAAGGGTAATAGGTTTTGCTTTTTTATAGTTGTATTTTGACATGAAACACTGTAAATAATTGTTTACAATTAGCGCACTTGCGATATGTGTCATTGAAACATCGGCGATTGTTAAAGTTCTGCTGTTTAATTAAAATCATTTACTCGCCATTACAATTTATAGTTACAGATTCCTTTGTTTAGAAAATTACTGTAACGAATTTGAAGTTTACGAGAGTGCATACTTCGAAAAATGATTGGGGCAGAAATGTACTATATGGCATGTGATGTGTATTCAACATTCATATCACCGCATCATATTATGCAAAATTCCATTGAAATTTTTGAAAGTAATTGTTTTACGTATTATTGTTTCCAATAATATTCGATGCCATGTAAACAAAGCAAAAGCAACTAATCATGAAACTCGTGTTTATGTCATAAAAATGGTTGCTTCTTTGTGTATGTACAGAGTAATGTTAATTAGAATTTAAGATAGAAAGTAAATATTTGTGTGCAAATTACATGGATCAAGATTTTGCTACAATAAACATACTTTTCTTAAGAGAATCGTTATAAGTAATGTGATCGCGGAGTAAATCTCGGAAGAATTATAAATGTTTACGGTGAAATTTATTTTGACATGACGCGACCTCGTGTGTTTGAGTCAATTTCTATATATTCTATATACACATCATTTCTTATGCTAATTTAAACAAAAAGAACTTTAAAATTGAGACTATAAGGGAAAGTGTACAAAATACTATACAAGTGACAAAAAGCTTGCTTTAGATATACCCAAGGCATTATTTAAAATGCTTAAGTAGACAGTTTGACCTCAGATTGAATTATATATACACATCCGTCTATGATAAAGACATAAATAAAAATGAGTAGCACCTGTGTTAAAAAATAGAACTTTACACACAGTTTAATATATAAACCACATAAAGAACTGTCAAACAACACACAGTCACACAAAACCAACCAAATTTTAATTGTCGAAGGTGAAACCGGATCAGATAAAATTACAGCATTTTTAATAATTGAATCCTACGGGGCATTCCACTTATTTCATTCTTGGCATCGATGAGTATAGATCTGCGCCAGTTTCCCAGACTCCCTTCATCGCTTCGTTCAATTCTGATTTGGTCCGCGGGCACTTTTCTGCTACTTTTTCTTTAAGAATAGTCTAGATATTTATATTATTAAAAGAAGGACTTTTATTGTTTATACCTCTTCCCAGTATGCTCTAGATCATGTAAATTGTCCATTTGCCCATGTTTTTCTTTGTTGCATCATCCTATAGCATTTAAACCCTGCTTTTTGCGAGGTCGTCTTGCACATAGCCTATATTGAAAAAGTCGACGTCTCACAGTTCTCTCAACATCAACGTTACGCATTGTACCCCCCAGAGACTTACTGGACAACGTTAGATCTTCTTTAGCTTTCCGCATTAAAAATCTGTCCTGGCTGACTGTTGTTTTAGGATTGCGACCACATTTTTCTCTTCTTCTGGGACTTGTTGAACACTGAGATGTTAATTTTTGCGAAAATTTGCTAACAAATGATCGGCTCACTCCTGTTTTCTGGGCTATTTGCGCATACATATACTGGCCTTCTGCCAAATACGTCGACATTTTGGCTCTGGTTACAGCACTGATGCCCTTTGCTTTACCCATAGTGAATTTCACTAATATTACAAAACACCACTTTCACTTTTCAAAGTCACAAACGAGACTGAAATTCTTCAGTAAAATACTTCTTAAATACTACCAATTTTCATAAAATCAAAAAAATTCGGAGGCCAAACTAATTAACTCAGGTGTTAATGACTCATAAAAGGCGTATTTTCATGATATATAAAATTTTTATTGCACGAATTCAGAGGGTTGGTCGATATCTACCTTAATGACGTGTCAACTATACAAAAGGTTGCAGTTCGGGCTTCGAAAATCACATTACCATGAATTTCGTTTGAGGTGATAATAGTTTGGCCACATCTGTATATGAAGTTGACTTTACAGTGAAAATATAGAACCTTCTTATCACAAACATGCACGAGCAATGGATGTCAAACTTCAAAGTCCTTGTAAAGACATTATATAATAACGTTTTAGATCGTCTCGTCAAGGAAACTTAATTTCGACTAGATTTCAAATTATTAATTTATAGTGCAACTCTAGATATTTTCCGGCCGATATTTACTGCACAACATTAGATAAACTGGATTATATTGGCGCCTGTTAGGTACTGTTAATAATGTGATAGAAAATGTTACAGGGTTGTATTAAATGCCCGGGATTAACTTTTTACAAATGCACAAAGAAAGCAAATGTGGACGTCAATTGATTTTTAGAATTTTTCGCATCTGGATTCTACAATCAAAGTGTGGAGAAGCTCAATGTATAACTCTCCATGTTTGCAAATGGTCAAAAATCTATTCTAAACTAAACGAGTAAACAAAAAAAAAATTTGACCCTAAAATTTTTTTACCGTCGTTTCATTTGTTTTAGTGAGCATACATATATACACGAGCCTTACATTAATTATTGCTGCAAATGTGCCGCAAAATTACTCACACTAAAATTTTATTTGTTGGTGAAGAAGTAAGAGACGAAGAATAATGCATGCTGTTGCAGCACTGAACCAATACAAGTTGCCGGAACACTCCATCATATAGCACGTTCCATAATATTGGGTCAGAACCGAACCCTGAGAGACAACACGCTGTTGACTGGTGTTAGTAATAGAGCCATCTGACTCTATGGTAATCTGCTTATCTGCGAGATAACTTTGGTCATTCGGCAAAGATATGAGCTCATTTGCTCAGTTGCTTCAGTTTTCGATGAATTAGATCCCATGATGCACACTATTAAATACATTTTGTGCGTCTAGTATATGTGAGCACAGCCGGAATCCGTATTTTATAAAATAATTTGTTATATGCCGCTAAATCGACGAACCTCATAATTTCTGTT
Organism: Nephrotoma flavescens; assembly: GCA_932526605.1. Lineage (NCBI taxonomy): Eukaryota > Metazoa > Arthropoda > Insecta > Diptera > Tipulidae > Nephrotoma > Nephrotoma flavescens. The sequence continues at coordinate 261,645,356 of OW052222.1, read as the reverse complement.
AAGGCGCGGGTAATGAATCGCTCCGTTCGATATTCAAACTATAGTTTTCTGTAAATCCTCCTGATCTGTTAATATCGCCTAGCAGTCTATGCAGCAGCAGATGTTCAAGTAATTTCTCAGAAGTGTCTATAAAGGTATATAAACCATCTGGTTACCATCTGGCTTACTAGAGGTGAACTCCCCTCTTCTCAAAACACTGTTGAATACATTCAGAATTTTTTCTGAACGTACTGCTGCAATCCTAACGGCTTCAGAGATTACCATCGGGGCTTCCACTCTCCTTCAATTAGATCTTTTTTATATATGTCTAACCTTTGGTTTTCCTTCTTCAGCGATTCCTTACTGTCATGAAACCTAGTTCAGTTTCGTTTATGGCGTTTCACTTTCGCTTATGGGGTTTGTAGGGCCTTCGTTTTTCAGTGGCTATGTGCTACTGCTGTCGTCTTCCTCTTCCGGTGCATAGGGTCCGGTAATCCAAAATCCCGGTATCCGAAAAGCAGCATTCCGAAACTTTACGGAGCTTAGTGATATTTGGAATCAGTTGAAATGACACTTCTATATGAGAAAAGTCGGACTAATTTCAATACGCACTGCATAAGCATAAATGATCAATACTTCTTTGAGTATCATCGTTATTAACACTTAAGCGTCAAATTCATTTCTCAAAAACTCGTGATGTTTGGTAGTTCGGTCGTTGAGCTTAGAAATTATATATTTTTCAAAAACCGTTGCTTAGCGAGGCAGCAAAGTAGATTACCCTTCAGGATGCTACATGTTTTTGCTACACTTATAAGGAAAACCCCAAAGATCGCACTCGACCTCATCACAAACGAAATTCTAGCAACATCACTTGCTTTGTTTAATGTCCTGGCCATTAAACTAATAGGAGTTGCTATTACTTTCACGTTGGGAGTAGCGTCTAGCTTGACTGCACTACCGCCGTAATGGTGAAATTTCTTCATTAACCAGTAGGTTGGCGAATGTCGTGCGTTTACATTCTTCTAAGCATTATATGTTAAAGTTCGTTTAGCATGCTTTAGTGATCTTGCCTCTCAGCTAGGTACCTGTTAGCGGTGCCCCTGAGGTTGCGATGTTTTGGAACAGGGACCTGAAAATGTGCTCGACAAACATGTTGTCTTCAATGCCGCATTAGAATGACATTCGCAAAGAAATCGACGATCACTAAACGAGTTCCTTCACAGTGATTTAATTGTAATTGGAGAGTTTCTTTTTCTGAGGTTTTTGATATGACCTTCTTTTTTGCTGAACACTTACCCCAATCAGTAATGTGGTTTCTGCCACTTTCTAATCTTTCGACTCTGGGCTTACTTCTTCATGAATGCGTATAGAAAGAATCCGTATAGATCTAACGCAGCCTATACAGATTTTGCCTATATTAGGCATTTTTCGTGCTATGGCTGATAGTACTTGAACAACTGCTATTTGTGTTCGACTGTGCCCTAACTTAGTTCTAAAATGTTCTAAGCCCTTGTAACGCCCTTGTGATGGTGTCCTTCTTAGGTTTTTTTTACTGCTATTGAAAGAAAATTTGCTCACCTCATTGCAACCGAAGATACACACACATACGAATCGTCCTCATCTCTAGAATTGCTTAAAATTAAAACATACTCATAACTGTACTCATTTTTAACAAAATTACGAATATTTTACATTAATTATTTGGAAGGTAAAGTTATTAAATTAATTATTGAGGATTAAAGCGAATTTTAACATAAAGAAAAAGTATACCGAACCAACAAAATTTTTCACACTCGCGAATACACACCAAAGCTACCGTACACCTCGACGCATAACTTCAATTTCCGTCGGTGGATCCCTCCGAGCTCGTTGGTAGACAACGATCTGAAAATAGAAATGAAGAAACAAAAACCTGCGACCGCAGGCAATTATATTGGGAAAAACTAGATTAGTTAAGATTACTTGTTTTATCTACAGCAACAAAAACTGAATCAATGTAACGACCTTGACAATAACATGGAACATAACAACAAAAAAACCGAATACCGATCATCCACGTCAAACCCGCTGCTTGATCTGCGTTCCTCCGTCCGCAAACGAGCCGCGGCAACGTAAAGCCGGACTGCTCGTTCGCCGCCTCTAGCCGCGGTTTCGCTTTTTATTGAATATCCAAACATAGGATTACCCAGCTTCCTACGCTCGAGTTGTGTGTACATACCGGTTTCACTTATCAATGTGTATATACCGGTTTCGCATATTAGTGTGTACCAACGTTATTCCGATCGTGTGGTGTGTATGGCGCTTATCAATTATAATTCGTTATTCAGCACAATAAATATGATTGGGGTCGCGATAGCACCAATCGGATGAAATCCGCTTCTCCACTACACTGTATACAACATTACGCACTTAATATTCCACCTTAATAATGCACCACTCTATTAGTTAGGTTACCCACTTGGGTGTAGCTGAACAATTTTTCACTTTACTTTTACCTTTTTTTTTAAATGAATTTTATTATACTATTTACACGTTTTTCTGATCCGATCTTGTCGGTTGTCGGTGGTCTAATTCTCAAACTCATTTTTTTATATTTTACGTTGTTGTTGTTTTATTGTAATGGTTTTTGTTGTGATTGTTTCCGCTGCCAGATGAGATGACTGATTTTTTCAAATCAATAATCTCATTAAGTTCGAAACTGATTGTTGCGATTCTTGCAAATCTTCCATCTATAATTCAAATTAAATTCTAATAATATTTTTTAATTTTTTTTCTCGTCACCTTGGTAGCTGTCAAACAAAAAAAAATTGATAAATAAGTCTTAACTATTCGTAACGAGCATTTCTGCCATCTGTTATCGAATAGCCACTATGTAAATGTAAAGGTGGTACTCCACTATGAGATGAAACGCGTAATAGGAGGAAAAAACAGTATGCAGACAAACAATCCGCTTACACCCTCAAGAAACTTCTCAATATTGCCGCGCTTCGAATTGAGGTTCGTACTACCGCTGGAAGACCTCAGTATTTGCACCAGTAAGCATAGTTCTCGAATTTTGTCATTTCCTTTTTATTATATTTTACGTAGTTAATCATGAAAAATTTTGATCACGGGATTTTTGCAGATTTGCCATTCGCTATAAAAAAAATAGTTTTAAAAATTCCTAGTATGACTGTGTGTGGCGCTGTGTAGGCTAAATGTCTGTTTTAGCTACGGCCTCGACAAATTGACTGATTGGGGGAAACTTCATACTTAAACTTTTTCCCTAAACTGAAAGATCCAAGTCACTTTTGACAGAAATCGGTCCACCGGAAGCTTCCATAGGAACGCTTGTAAATATTTTGAAAAAGTAAAAGTAAAAAACCGATTAAAGCCAAAAAGACTTAATTTACAAGATTCAAACAAAATTGGTTCAGATAACATTTTATTTTAATTCTACCGAAAATGACGAGTTTTCATAAAAATAACCTTATTTCACCAAAATTTGGCATCTTTACAGCCCATACAGTTTGACTATTTGGGATAAAACTTCATATTTATGATTTCCCATAAATTGGGAGATCTTTGCAATATTTGATGGAAATATATGTACCAATACCAGTAGTGGAAGCTTCTGTAGAAGCATTAGTTGACAAGTAAAGCATTTAAAGAAAATGACAAAGAATTAAAAGACTCAAATAAATTTAAAAATTAAATTTTAATCCAGGGACCTTGTTATTTTTCTAATATTTAAACTGGAATAATGATTTTGGTTATTACAAGACAGTTTTAGTCAAAAGTCCTGTGTATACATTCGGGTGTTGATCGGATGATATTCACCCCTCCATTTTTTACTAAACAGTACACGATAATTGAAATTTTTTCAAAACAACTTGCCAAACCTATTGGAACGATGTTCTCGTTGCACAAAGAGGAATAGTTTTTTACCAATATGATGATGATGGTGATTCGAGTCTTTGTGACAGACGCGTTTATTAATTCTTAAATACAAAATTCACAAATTAGCCTGTAAAATCGCAAAGTGTTATAGTCCTAGACTTCGCTCAATGGGGTATACGAGTACCATAAAAGACATAGTATATGAAACGGAAATAACAATAGATACAATTAAACCAGTATCTACTTGAATATGTAATTGTCTAAATTGATCAACAACCGCATATTTCTAGATTAATCAAAATAATCGAACCTTGTTCGAGAAGAGAAACTATTCCGAACTATTTGGGTACCGATGTAGTAGGTTCTTGTCAAGATGGGACAATATATAGCAATGTGGAATGAAGTCCAAAGTAGAGGCCTTTCCGGAAAAGAATTAAGATTAGTTGAAAAAGTTCTTTGCTTGTCTATATTAAAAAATATGTTATAAGTAGATTGAGATATTATTACAAATTTCGGATTTAGAGTGTGTCATTTTACCAACCGATCATTTTAATAATTTTCTGAATTCAAGTTTAAAACAAATAGAAACGTTTTAAGCAATTTCTTGATTTTTTACAACATCAATCTGAACGATGAGCAATTTCTACTTTAATTTCTATGGTATATATTTATTATGTCATGATCATAATCGTGACTATTTTGCATAGTGCTGATCAACCTCAATCGATATATATATATATATTGAGTTCATTCAGTGTATGCGTATTCGCTTCGATTTCTATATTATATGTTAAGGCTGGTGCCGTTCAAGCAAATCAACTACCTCACTAAATACATTCCATCAAACCGACATGTATTCGATTCGTCCCAAATACATATTAGGATTTTCAGTTTTATTCATTTTACTAAATAAACTCGGTCGAACTTTCTCAAATAAGTACAAACTCTAATAATAAACTATATACATTTACAATAATTATAATTTAAACATCTCAAATTACCAAAAAATTATAACAATACTCAAAAAATTATCAAGAGAGTTGCAATCTAAACAAAAAATATGTAATTACAAAACTAACAATTTGAAATATGAATTTGCAAGCTGATGTACTTTCATTGTACGTCGAAATTCGAGAGTGTTTATTTCCATGTAGTGCAATTAGTAATTACCATAATTATTTAACTACAAATAAAAAATTTGAATATTGGTCGGGTAACAAGGAAACGATATACTTACATCGAATGAAGTCTATAATTTTTATTATATTCAATTGGAGATCGATGAAATTTTAAAATCAAAAATTCATATTTTGCCTTTATACTTGACTGATTTATTGCGAATTCTCTTTGTGAATTATGATTTTCAAGCGGGAAAGTAGCTGATTTGGGTCAATAAGCATTATAGACGTAGGCCAAGTTTATGCCAAGTAATCATTTTTTTTTTACATATTTCCTCCTTTAGTAAGTAAATTTACTTTCACTTCACATGCGGCATATAAAATTCTGTCGCATGCGAAATATTACAGCTGCACACAAACAATGAATAAATTGAATTATTACACACTGCACTTGTGATGTATATACTGTGGTGTATGTGCACGTCTCATGGAGAAAGGTACCGGTTGGTAAGATAAGGAAAAGAAGATGTACAATTTCTTATTTCGCTTTAACCGCGGTTATCCATATACGTTTAGTTTTTGATTTCGGAAGTCAGCTTGAATTATTGTAAATATCTAATAATTTGCATTTTTTGTATATTTTCAGTGGATGATCATCGTCATGTTTTCGAATCTATTGGTTCAAAGAAGTGTTTGATTTACGTCATATATATTTGGTTTGGTGTTAAAGTTTTCGAAGTGTTGTAAAAGCGATTAGTTAATTAAATTATATATCAAGTGCTGCTCGAATACAATATTTCTTGTGTCAGTGAAGTGACTAGTGTGGAATATTGAATTTGAATGGAATTAGTTATCTAATTAGTGGAGTGTTTTGTCTTTAGTGTTAAGCGGATTAAACATTTTTTTTCACTGGATATTTTCTTTATTGCCGTTTGGATTTACTGTTTAACGATCAAAATGTAAGTACTAAAATCTTGAACAATTAAATTGTTAGTTATCTAAACAACAACAAATACAACGAACCTCAATAAATAAAGGGTTTCCCAATAAGAGGTTTCATTTTGATATTAAAAAAACGAGTATTTGTTAAGAGAAATTGAATGTTTATTTCATTGTAAAGAGGAAGGTATGCCATTAACATTTGAAAACGATATCACCATATCCTTTTCATGAAATTTTCCATTGGCATAGCAGCAGAGCATTGGCATAGACCTTATCTTTCACGTGGCCTCAAAGAAAAAAGTCCAAAGGTGTTAAATCACAAGATCTCGGTGGCCAATTGTGATTACCTCTTCGAGAAATAGACGGTCAGCAAACTTTTCTTGCAAAATTGCGGTTGTTTCGTTGCTTGTGAGGCATGTAGCCCTCTTGCTGAAAATAAACGTCGACCACATCAATATCTTCCAATCCCGCGGGTCATAAAAATCATTAATCATTGCTCAGTAGCGCAATCCATTCACCGTAACCGTTGTACCATCCTCATTTTCGATTAAGTAAGGTCCAATCACAGCGCTAGCCCAAAAACCGCACCAAACAGTGACACGTTGAGGATGAAGAAGCTTTTCAACAATCATTCTTGGATTTTCTGAGCCCCAAATGCGACATTTCTGCTTATTAACGTAGCCTCAGAGCAATATTCTCAGTTGTTCTTGAGCGACGCACATGGTTTCGATTTTTCACATCACTAACTTGTACTAATTGGACCTTGTATGGATGCATGCGTAAATGCCGAGATAAAATCCGCCGAAGTGATATTCTAGTTAAACCCATTTGGCCAAAATTTCTTCGCGTTGATGCTTATGGATATTCTTCAACACTGTCCCGTACACGATCAATGTTCACCTGGTTCTGCACTATTTTCGGTCCTCCTGTTCGTGGCAAGTCTGACACTCAACTTTGTTGTCAAAACCGTGATAATTAAACGATTAATTGCGATTTGCCTAGGTGCATTTCTGGTGCTAAAATAATTTCGATGGGCTCGTTGCGTCAGCAAAATTGAATGCTCATTGGAAAAGTAAAATTCTACCACTTAATTTTGCATGTTGGTGCAACAAGGTTCGATGAATAAAATCTGAAAAAAAAATTATAAGCAAAAATGTTATTTCATTTTTACATACAGGCGTGTGACTTTTGGCCCACCCTGTACATATACTATTGTGAAAACACATACCTAGATTACCTTCTTTGGTTCGGAATATTCTCGCTTTCCAAAAGTGGCATAACTTTATTTTATTATTTCTAACACTATCTGTATAACTTATCTTTAAAAATATAATGTAAGTGTTAAACATTTAGTATGAAGGTGAAACACGCACAAAACTCTCAACTATCAGACAACGACTAAAATCCGCTATTTAATTGCTAGCAATTGAATCGCAAATAATGGACTAGTAACAGTTTAATTTTAAATCGAGAGTACTTCTTATGAACGTAAATTACGTAACAAAAAAAAAACAAATTCTGTATCATGTATGATCGACATTCGATTTACAGTGGTAATTTGTACTCCGAAATGTTGCTTATTTACAAATAGCTGACATTTAGGAACGAACTTAAAAATTGCTTAGAAATTATGTTTTTTTTAGATTTTTATGGATGTATTATTTTAAAAGGACAATTTTTGTTCTACAATAGACAGGGATTTGTTGCGCGACCTTCGAACAGAGAATCTGTTTAGTATGATTTGTGTACTAAGCTGCAATAATAAATTTTGTTTTACGAAAATTAAAAGGCCACTGGTAGACCCCATGCAAAAAACTTACTGATTTAATCGAGCCTTCGTTCATTTTCTCTAGTAGTTCTTCCAAGGCTTCTACCACATACAACTGTCATGACGTAATCCATCGAGACGAGTATCACACATGAAAGTTTTAATTTAAATTTCTTGATAGCCGTTTCAGAATGGTTTTTTCCTTTATCTCCAATTTAGGCGTCCCTCTGCTAAGCTGGACCATCTAACTTTGTTTGGTGCTATTGCTTTTAAGTCCACTCATGACCTGCCGTTGCCGAGTTGTTTCGATTCTGCTAGCATTGTTGTTTTCCACGTTACACGTGGTCGTCTGACTTTTATTTTCCCTTAAGGGTTCCACTCCAGAGACCTTTTCATTATGTCATTCGGATCAAAGATCTTTTTATTATGCCATTCGACTTTCTCAGCATGTGACCAATTCCTCTCCACTTGCGCATTCTTTCGGTCCCAATTACTGTTTGGTTCATTTGTCTAAGCTCATTTTTTCTTATTTTGTAAGGCCAAAAGTATCCCAACATTCTCCCAAAACATTTATTTACAAACACTTGTAGCTTATTGTTGATATTCGTTAGGTTTGCTGTTTGTTATGTTTCGCAACCGTACAGTAACACTGATTTCACACATTCTTCTATTATTACTGGTCGTTAAGCTCTTACAGATGTGAATATGTCTCCTTTTAATGTTTCACCTGGTATATTGTCCGTTCCAGAGGCCTTGTTATTCTTCATTTTATAGTTTCGCTTTCAGGACCAGTTGTTAATCCGAAGATTGGAATTTTTGTTGGGATGTTCTCTCCTTAGTATTCCTCACATCACACTGAAGCACAATTGGCTTCATTTGACTAGTTAACATTTAAGTTATATTTGAGAATCTCCTAGTTGCTCGTCATACACATTGATGTAATATGCTCATGATCCGGGTTGATGCAGACTCTTCTGCTGCCTTAAGACTGTTTTCAGTATATTGGCCATGGCCACTCCTTGCCATTTTTTTGTATGTTGTCCGTATATTGACGTTTCAGCTTTTGAATTTTCTGATTTTTATAAAAATTAGCAAGACAGAGTTTTCGAGTATCAGGAGTCGATTGCGATGAGTGCTAATTTCGGGTAAATCTGTTCAGAAGGTCGTCCGGTGGGGCCCGGGTCCCTTTAATTTTATTGGCTTCCAGGATTTGGATAATTATTGCTGGAGGAGCGTTTTCGAGTGCCAAAAAGCGATTGCGGTAGAGACCGGGGGCTTGAAGCCTTCTTTTAGCATTTTATTTGATAAAATTTAGCTATGCAGGGTTTTTGAATGCAAGGAAACAATTAGGAGTTTTGATTTCTGGCTATTTCATTTAGTATTCCCGAATAGGCCATCATGTTGCACCGCACCATGCTGCATGATGTTGCACTATGTTGCATGATGTTGCACTAGTTGCATATGTTGCACGGTGTTGCGTTATGTTGTTGTGAGATATTGCAGGCGTGAACTTGTTGCTTGATGTTGCATCTTGTTGAGGGATGTTGTGTGATATTCACGCCATGTAGCGTCATGTTGGTTTGGTGTGTTCTCTGAACATTTTGTTTGGCTTGAACGATTTTGATAAAATTAGATAGACGGAACATGGTATCCATTGGTATCCATGCACATCAACTGCACTTGTATATAAGGTTTTTCTATTATTTAATTAATTTTCTTTAAATTTCCATAATTTCATAATTTTTATATAAAATTTAAACCCGTAATTGGTGGTGGTGTTAATGTTACGGAATTTTGTAAATTAGGTTACGCATGACGTCATTAGAGTTAGTATTTACTGAATTTGTTTAATCTCATAACAAACCATAACTCCATTTTTTATCAAATTTTTTCTTTTGTTACTTCAATTATAATAAATATGGTTTATGGTGTATTTCATATAAAATTTTGATCTTTCTCTTCACATTTTTTTTCTGGGATTTCATTTTCCGCTATGTGCATTTTCCGCTTTGAGTTATTTTTCAGAATGAGGGTGTAAATTTTAAAGTTAAAGTGTGAGTGGATAAAAATGTGATCATCATATAATTGGTAAGTTGAACTATGCCTTATCCTTTCTATCCGTATATTCCTGTCCCTATAGTTTTCCTATCCTATCCTTAAGTGGTCTAGCAAGCATCTGCTGGTAGCCGACACACCCCACGACCAAACCCTGAGTTTATAGCCAGCAAATTATGACCACGTCGGAACTCCTAGCAGATGAAAATGAAACTCGGTAGCGAAAGGCGTTAAAGTTTTCTAGGAAACAAATTTTATTTTTGTAACCCACTCACGCCAAACCAATTTCGTTACAAAACGTTAAAACATTATGCTACGTAGAATATAGCCTGAGTCTTGGGAGTTTATTGCTAGTACCACAACTTCTATTATTGTCTCTTAACGCAACAATTTATAAACATTCGAACTAGGAATTTTTGAATTGGTCTAGCATCATTCGGCCTATATAACGTTCAAGCATGCGCCCATTTTTTAATTTATTTGATCATTTCCCAACATAAAATAGAGCTTGATCATTTTATAGGAGCTTTTCCACTAATGCCAGAAGTTAAATCAAATGCCTTTAACTATACTATGCATTGCTCTTAGGTGAAATTCATTTTTTATTGATCATCCAATTTTTTTGCTAAATTTTTTTACTAATTTCAATAGCACTCAATTTTCGGATAACTTCAGTAGAATTTGGTACCTGATATAAAATATGTCGAAAATGCAGATTTTCAATCAAGAAAAGACAGCTGATACATGTCGGTAAAGAAGATTCACAGAAATAGGCAGATATTTTTTTCCAGATGCAACCATCATTAAGAATTTTCTTTGAATAATTTTCCACCCATGACACCCCCAATTTTTAAAAATTTAGTATGTGCGATATATTCAAACGTGTTTCCCTTGCTCGTCTCAAGAAAATTGATCTGATGTTTTTTCCAATCTTAGTCATTGATCAATCTGAACTACTATCCAAACATAACCCTTAAGATGCTCGCATCACTTTATTGGCGATGTACACCTTATCTCCGAAAACTTACTAAAGCAGTAAACAGTTTTATGTTTAGAGTTTTAAATTTTGAATATTTTTCGGATTGAAAAAAATACCACAATTGTTTATCTGCTTTATCGGCATTTTCGGCTGTATATTTCTATGGATCTTCTTTACCGACATTTACGTTTTAGCGGCATTTTCGGTTATCAAATGCCGGTTGTTACAGGTGAATCTATATACATTATTGACATTTTTCGGCTAACTTTAACAGTTTATTGGAAGGAAGGTGCAAAACTGCTGGATGATGCATACTGACATGCCATGGGGATGATCGCCATATTCTTCCATTTTACAATTTATTTTATGCTGTTCCCCTGCAGTCACCGAAATTTGTATTAACGCTTAACGATTTGACCGTTTGTTTAAGTAAAAAATCAAATGAAATAGATAAAAAAAGAAAGGAGTGGATATGAGCCTTTTATTGCCCATTGGATCCGTGTTTTATTAACGAAGTATATTTTGCAGCAAACAAGAAGTCCCAGTCACCTCTCGTTGTTACCACGCAAGAATCTTGAAAACATTCCTTTTTATTCATTATAATGAATCATATAGGGATATCAGGTAGTTTTTAGATTTAGAACTAGATGATCCACTAAACGCCCAGTAGCAGAGCCTCTAGTTTGAATAAATATAATTAAAAACAATACACACCATTTGCTTATTTCTTTTGAGATGCCCCATTAATTTTATTTTAGTTTATGTTGCACCCCACTTGCTTAATATATACCTAATACTTTTCAAATAATAAAATCTACTGTTTGACAAGTCATATAAAATTATTTAACCTTAGTAACATTAATATTCTTTTAAGCAACTTGCAAATTTGACATCTTGTGATATGTGATATAATAACAGCATTGTATTGCTATGCTATATTGGCTTATTTTAGTAAATTAGCAATTTATTTTCGCACCTTTACTTTTAAGTGACCTTTAGAATTTTAGAACATCACACGTAATATTATTTCAGAGCTGTGTACTTGAATTTTCAAGTACTCTAAAGTCATACGTTTGTAATCTATGGTCTCTTTAACAAAAAAATTCTACTGCATCACATACTTAACATTCTTTTCAAACGCCTTAATAACATTGAAGTCAATTACCTACATTTGATATGGAAAAGTAACAACAATGTTTTAAAGGTATTTTTGCATTGAAGGTTGAACGCGCAAATTGCATCTACATATAGAAAAGCTGATTTGAATTCGAAATGCAAAAGACGCACCTTAATAAGCGCGGTGGAACTGGTGTCTTCAAAAGTATGCTACCGAATTTTATTTGGTCACGCAGCCTTCCATATTTTTGGACTTAATCATCACGTTTGATCGGTGCTAGTGCATAGATTTATAGTTTTGGTCAGTTTTGAATTTTTGCATTATACTGACCACAAATTAATTTGTCGTTTACTTAATAATAATTCGGTAAGGTGCGAGAGATTCATATACACAAAATTAATCACCGTCGGACAAACCGCAAAATATAAACAGTTCAACTTTCGAGTTTTTTCATGACCAACATCACATAAATAAAACTGGATACTGTGTGTAATTGAATAGATCCAGTTTTGTGGTATTTTCTTATACGCGTCTTTAAACATATCATATTATCCATGCGCGTATCGCTTAAGTACTCACAAGGTTTAGTCATCGACAACAAATACCTTAGTATTTACTTTTATATACCTCTTTTAGCATTTCTTTAAGATTTTGCTATAAATTTGTTTTTGTATCTGCAAAAAAAAAAAAAATTATAAATCATTGTTGTACGAAGTCGTGATTGCAAACACGGTGACTAATGCTCGTGTTAAAGTCCAGTGACGCATGAAATTAATGATGGCAATTATTTTATAGACAAAACGGTTTTAATAATTAGCACTATTATGTAAATTCTAATGGTTATTAAATAGATCAAGTTACAGATAGAACGGAGACCGATGTTTACGAATTTATGAGTAATGAGAATATATTGGCCCTAAAGTATATTGCTTAAACACAGCTGCAAAGAAATTCTTATCTGAAAGAGTTGATAAACCAGATAACATTTAACCTCCCTTTATAAAATTCAATTCAACAGATAAAGTTTTGATTACTGTGACGGCCACTATACATATATGTATAGTTTATTTATAATTTAGACTTTGATAATATTTTGTGGAGGCGGATTTTAACTAGGTTATTTGCAACAGAAGATAAATTAGGGCTATTATAGTCTATGGGCAGCTTATTTTATTGTATTTTCCTTATCGTTGAGTACACGGTTACATAAAAATTAAAAGCCACAAATATGTTAGACTTGCCGCCCTACATATTGGGAATTTGGCTCATACCTATAAATTATACTGCATACTCGCCTCATCTTTGCTATTGAAATTTGATGTAAGTATTGTACACTTTAAACGTTCTTTTTAGGTAACGCTTGCAGAACTAAGTAAAATTTTGACAATAACCTGGTTTTGGTTACGTGACGTTAGCCATACGAAACGCTTTTACTAACTATTAGGACCATTTTAAATTATTCCTGGGCTCAACAAACAATCTGTGCAGAATTACAAATTTTATATAAGTATGCTCTCGAAAACCGCAAACAAAACATTTCAAATTTCTTCAGTTTGGTAGAAATTTAAATAAATGACTGAGCTCCCGAAATTAAAAGTTGTGAATACATTTTTTTAAAGAATCTAAAGATTTTTATTTACGATAATTTCGTTTTATGTGTCCCTATAAAAAATTTGACTAAAATTTGCTAATAAATTTGACTATACAATATGCGATCACAATCGATATGTTAAAATTACTAAACTGCTATTTTTGGTTTTCAGAATGGCTCTGGAAAATATGCTCTCAATATTCGAGCATGCTTGATTTTGTAAAAATTTATTTTCGTCATCGTGAAAATCAGAAAATCACATTGAAGTGAGGAATAGAAAGCTGTTCAAAAATTTCGTCAGAAAACGGGAAAATATGCTAATTCTCCATTAATTTTGTAAACATTTCTATTTTAATTCTGAATAATTTTTCACCTGCGCCAAGTGATGGATTTGTGAGCAAAAGTGATAGTAGCAAAATTTTTGCATGGACCAGGACCTCTGAAACGATATTCTACATGGAAATAGCAAAATATAACTGCATCCAGCGCCACAACGGTTGTTTTGAGTACTAACACACTTCAACTAAATTTGTGGCATTATATGCAATACGGACATAGTATCCATGACAAACGAATAACTTGCCTCCAGTGTTTAAACGATGATGTGTGAGTTAAATTGCTGATAACAAATTTTTGCTTATAACATATTTCAAAACCTTATTTCAACGATATGCAACAAGTCGCATAGTGTGCGAAATAGCTATATGAGACAAAATCATCTGTACTGTTTCCTTAAAAACCACTTCGCTGATTTTATTTTACATTGTATGGAACAATTTGTCAACAAACTGAAATTCAAATTTCTTTTCGTCTTTTTTTCGTATTACGATTATGTTAATTTAATAACCGACTAAATGGAACAGTGGTTAAAGCTTTTGTGTTTGGATGGGGAATCCAGATAGGGGAAGGATGCAAAGTGAAATTTCATCAACAGACTACGATATGTGGTGAAATGTAATACATGGTCGGTGTGCAAAACCCATTGGCCAACCGGCATGGAGCTTGCAATGTTCAGATGGTCTTAAACCGGTCTAATAGCCGTACGTCCTCGAGTTGGCGGCGTAAAGTAGGACGTAAAAAAGCATAATTGCGTAAGAGCAGGGGCGCCTTGAGCCCCAAAACAGATCGCATAGTTAACAATCAAAAAAAGATTATGTTCATTTATTGTTAATTTGTTTTGATTGTCACAAAAATGAATGCGGAGAAGTATGTACAGTTACTATACGACGTTTTAGTAAAATTTGGGGAGGAAATGTATGGTGAAAGTTGGACATTTCAGCAGTATAATGCTCCTATACACGCTGATAAGTGCTCGAAGGATTTTTTTCTGTCACAAAATATACCGTACTACAATGACTTGCTATTAGTCCGGACTTAAATCCAGTGGAAAATCTGTGGAGCATTCTTAGTCATGGAGTGTTCAAAAATGGACGGCAATTTACTACTTTAGCGGAGCTTAAGACAATCATTCAAGAGCAATGGGCAATAATTGATGTTTCTGTTCTCCAAACGTTAATAAATTCAATGCCACGATGCTAGATGGATGTTATTAACAACAATGGAATTTATACAAACTACTAAAATGCACTTTTTGTTAGTAATTTCGTTATTAATGAATAAAATAAATGAATTCTAAGTTTTATCCTATCTAGGACAGGTTTATTTCCTTCGACCAATCAGAATAAACATATATTGTTATAACAATGTATCTATAATGAAAACTAACCGATTTGAAATCTATATGCAATCTGCATTGGTAAATGTTCTGAGTCAAATGAAAATGAAATAATGGTTTGTTAAAAAAAAAACAAAAAAAGTTAATTTATCCCATATAGCTATTTTGCG
Organism: Nephrotoma flavescens; assembly: GCA_932526605.1. NCBI lineage: Eukaryota > Metazoa > Arthropoda > Insecta > Diptera > Tipulidae > Nephrotoma > Nephrotoma flavescens. Next base: position 261,630,083 of record OW052222.1, on the reverse strand, counting down.
CAGTGTATTTATTGTATACAATGAATAATTTGAGCGCCAAAACGGTAGATTTTTGAACTAAAGTGCTGGTAACAGAAAAGTTTCAAGAAAAACCTTTCAAACGATATACCTTGTGATTTTATAAAAATGGAAAAATTTAAACTGCTTCCTCCACAACAGTATAGTTTTGAGTACGAAGGTGCTTCAGCTAAATTCACAGCATTCTTCAAGGCCTTTCAACGATATACGACATATTCTATAATTATCGAATAATTTGCCACCAAAGCCAAAACGGTCGATTTCTAAACCCTTCAGGTACTGACACTAGCAGCTTTTCAATTATCCGGACGGACGAACAATTTTTTACTTCGGTAAGTTATTTAAATCTTTTGATGAAAATTATAAAAAGCAACCTTCGTCTAAAAGGATTTTCCTCAATGTTTTGAAGGTCTCTGATCACAAAAATGTATCAAAAGAAGATGTCCGATCGGCTCGAATAAACGTCTGTACCGCTAATATCACTTATGCAATTAAAATTTTTCTTTGTCATTTTTCATCCGGAGAATAGGAACGCTTTTGAGACAGTACCTGCAGGTGTCAGGTACCCGTCATAGGCAATCGTCCAAAAATACTCAATATCGCGATATACATTAATTCCATAGTAGGGGATGTATATCGTTTGAAAGGTCTTAGATCGATCAACAATTTTGACCACGTTATTTCATAAATGCACCATTTTGGTGCTGATACCGTATTATTCTTCGCTGTAGAAAATGTACGTATTACATATCGTACAAAACGTCTTGAAGAATGCCACAAGTTTAGCTGAAGCACCTTAGAATTTCAAACTAGCATTTAGGCGCGGATGAGTGTTGATTCCAACATAATCATGTGGCTTACTGCAAGCATATCATTTGTAAGAACTTGGAAAATGCCACGATTTTGTTATTAGTCCTTTAGTTCACAAATCCAGTATCATATATCATTGAAAATGTGTAGAAGAATGTCATAAATTCAGCTAAAACGCATGAATACTCCCAACTACCATTGTTAATGGCGGGTACACTTTTTCTCATTGTGATATAATCATGACATGGCATATCGTTTAAAGAACTTTGTTGTAGAATATAAAGTATCGCATATCATTAAAAAGGTCTTGAAAAACGAAACACACAGCTTATTAGTGTATATAATTTGAAATGGCTTCTTTTAAATCCTGCTGTGGCAAAACTGCGGGTCTAAGTAGGAAATTTTTGTATTGTCTATGGCTCACAAACACATATGAATGAAATGGCCTTAAAATGACATTTAATGTAGGGTTGTAAATAAGATCGGTTTCATTTACATTACACTACCGCTCAAAGTTATATTAGGTTATAGTGGTTGTTCTAAAAGGCTAACATATAAGTTTTTGTTTTCCTTCTCTTCATTTTCGCAGTTGGCAGTAACCAAGCCATGAGCCCAAGTCTGTTTGATTCTTTACCGGTTCTTTGTTTTCGTTTTCTGAAAAATATCCTTGCATTTTTGACGGCTGGTTTGAATTTATTTTAATCACCAAAGTGGCCGATAACCTTTTTATAAGCTTCAGACAAGTTGTTCTCTTTCTCTATTCAGCCAGAGATTTTAACAATCCAAAAACATTTAATTTATATTTAGCAATAATACAAGAGCAAATCTAACATGTTTTATTTGCATGTAATAGTAAATAGTTTACAGTCTCAAATCCAAGTGCTTGATCTTCAGTAGCCCAAAGAAGATGGATTAAGCGAATATCAATCCACTGAGCATTTAGGTCCGCCCGATTATAGTTATATACACTTTGTGTGAAAGTAATATCCTCCTGAAGTTTGCCCCATCACCCCGACATCTCCAAAATAATCATGAGCGTTCCTATTCGTTCACAACTATCCGAAACACTATTATCCTGAGTGTGGGCTATCACCCGATGTGGCCTTTCATGGTACCGATAGATAAACGCGCTGCAAAATGTGATTGAAATAGATTGTTGATATAATTAAACTGTGCTGAGAACCAAATTTATTTCCGAAACTCGGAAATTATTGGCGTCAGAAGCGAACACTAAGTCAAGCTGCCTCTTTAGTTTGTTCATGACGTTACTGATCTGCATCTAACCATAATTTGAAAAAAACCCACCATCCTTCACAGGAATTGAAGACCTGGATATATAAAGGCCTACAAGGTCCAATTGCTTCAAGAATTGAAGGTAGTTGACCTTTCATTGTGTTCTTTTTTCGTTGAATGGGTCAATTCTCGGTTGGAAGAAGATGAATAGTTTAACCAAAAATCATCGTTTCCGACGAAGAGCCAATACAACGAAAACGAGTGACTATTTGGTGTGGAATATTGTCCAAAGGCATCATAGGGAAATTTATCTTCGAAAATAAGCAAGAAGCGGTACTAAGAGTCAATGGCGACCATTATCATGCCATGTTAGTTGATTTTAGTTGGCAATTAAACACACATTCAATTGTTTCTCTAAAAATAAATTATTAACAACATCTATACTCGCACCATCAATTAAATGAGTGAACCAACTCGGTTTATCAAAATTGGTTGTGATTTTATGAATCGGTACCCATTTAACACAAATTTACGCAATTCACATCGAAAACTCGTACTGAATCCAAACTATTCCAACTGAAATAAATGTAACGAAGTAAAAAAAAAACAACGAACCAAAAATTATATTTGGACAGTGGCAGCCAACGTGCTAACATTCTAACAATAAATATTTATGCAAGTATGCATTCATAATCAACATTTAGGCGAATTTATGGAGAAACTGTTATACTTTTGTATTCAACACCAAATTTCGTATAATATTTGTATTAGCACAGAAATATTTGAAATAAAATTATTTCTATCGTAATTTACGGCCTTGAGTCGCTCCCAATATGCTGGGAGACAATCGCAAAATTATTTATTCATATCTCGCACGTTGTTCAATTCATTTTAGATAGCTTTAGGTATACAAAATATTCAGCACAATATGAAAAAAGTGTAATAAATTTTATGATTTTATTACACTTGACAATTGTTTTGCTTGAGCCTAGCTAGGCAAGTTAAAATTATAAAGCAGGTGGATTATCGTAGCTCAGTGTTAGTTATAAATTATGTAAATGGTATTGTGACGTGAGTGGAGTAGGGGTATAGAAGTACAATAAACAAATAAACAAAAATTTATGTCGATTTTGGTCAATAAGGTTCAATAACTCGTACAGGGTGAAAACTGATTTATGTAATTCGATAAAATTCCCACAGTGATAATATTTTATTCGATAAGTACGCCCGCAAGTTCAAAATTTCTCCCTTTTTTAAATTATAATCAGGTAATTTCTAATCAGCGTGCGATTTAAACGAAACACAATAAAAATATAATTAAAATTAAAACTTTCGATGAATTTCTAAATTTGTTGAACTTTTTATTTTTATTAATAATGAGTTTATTGATTATTCGTTTTTATATTGATGGCACCATGTGTTGATCGAAAACGAACTATTAAATAAAATTTTTGATTGGCGTCCACTATCGGTTCGATTGATTACGTACTTTAAACGTTTTTCTTATCATTTTCGGCAGCATTTTAACGGCGTTATCTGGTGTTTCTAATCGACCAAGCCCACCTTGTAATCAAAATACTTACATATATGTATATGCATATGTCACCCTTATATAGCTCACCAATCCAATTAAATATTTGGCTAAATTATTAAGACGACATAAAACTACCTTATCGCATAGCAATGAAAAAGCTGGGAAGGTCGTTTGAATGTTAAAATGTAATGAATGCATTGTACGGTGATGTGTCTAACTCTTAAGAACGAGGAAGTTAAATAGAATTTATAATCCAATTTTAATTAAACAGGATTTGTGCCGCGATTTGTTTACAGTATTTCGTTCTAAATAAAAATAGAATCTAACTGTTACAGTTACAACTAACTTACATTGACATTAGGTTAAGCTGATTAGGAAAGAAACATTTCATGCCATGCTAAATTTACCACGAGTTAAAATTAAGCGGATTACGTTACACGATTACAAGAAACACGCGAGTGCTGTATATCAACCAAATTGTGTGTGTTTAATCGGAAATTGAGAGTTTTACTCTTCATTTGCATAAAACGGGCCGCAATCTTGTTGTTAAAAAATCCAACGGTAATTTGATATAGACTGTGTAAAAACCGGTTCGTCTCTATAATAAACTTTAACAGATTTAAAATGCAAAAAGTACACAGCACAAGAGACGTTTAATATTCATGTCTCGGTATCTCGCAATATTGCAAAATAATAAAACGATCCGATTTATTGTCTGACAGTTTGACGTCATGGTTTTATTGAGATGGCAGATTGAAAATGTTTATATTGTTTTGTCCCATATTAGTTTGTAAACGTGTAGACTTGCAGAGGTTTAATAGAGGTGATTATGGAATAAAAAAGTGAGCGAGACTAGACTTGTACGAAGGTTACAATATTTTTGATCTTTTGTAAGTGTATAGTCTGTTTGTGATGTTCCTTTGCAAATGGAAGCTATAGATGGCAATGTGCAATGGGAGAAGTTCTGGAGCCTGAGTCTAACTGGGTAATTTTTATGGCACACCACAGTACTAAAACTAAGGTTTTGTCTAAGTTTTAAAAATTTTGTTCTAATTATTCGCTTAATTCAGCGGGAGTTCAGTTCAGTTATCACCAACAGTTACCAATTTAATTAAATATTTCTGTAGGACGGATTAAATTGTATAACTGACAGATTAATAATACATGATTATTGATGAGGTGGCGATTTTTTAGAAATGCGCAAATCGATTTTCTTAACATTTTTTCTTTATACCGCTTAATTTCTGTGTATTCTAAAATAATGTGTCCAAGAATAGTGTTCATGAATTTATTAGAGGTGGCTTAAGAGAAAACCGGGATTTGTGAATCCCGTATTATCAAAATCTCGAAATTTAAAAATTACGGAAATCAAAATACCGGAAATAATAATATCAGATATCTAAGCCCCGAATATTAAATTCCCGAATATTAAAACCCCAGATTTTAAAATCTCGGATTCTAATAAAATACCTCTTAGTATCCAAGCCATTTTTAAATCTAATCAGACGCAACACAGTGTTTATGTTGAAAATGAACGATCTGAATGGAATATGGCATCGTTTAAAAGAAAATGGCCAGTTTGAATAAAACCAACTCATTTCTCAAGCTATTGGAATAAAACTTGGTTTGCATGATACGTAACTATAACACGACGTTCAAATGTGGTTACAGATAATTGCCTGTTTGCATCGAGGTTAGAAATTTATAAATTGGCGGGAATAAAATTCGAATTTCATTTATGAGTTTCGGATGTGGTTCTGGACACTATCTATCTAAGTTGTAAAGGTATACATAATCATTTCTTAACCGATTTTGCTACTAAGTTTGGATGATGGAAATTTCATTCCAGTTTCAGATCCATATGTGGAATTATACACAGTTTGTATGGAGCCGAATCTGAACTGAATTTAAAAGGGCGATGAAGTACGTACGATTTGTAAAGGGTGTTCTGTCTGTTGGATTTTTTAAGCTAAAAAAAAAACAATAATTATTGTGCGGCAACCCGAAAATTTTTTGACAAATGAAAAGTCGAAACTACGCCATTTGAATTCTCAACTTTGTTGAACGTTTTGAAGAAACTGGATCAGTTGCAGGTCGTACATCATATGAACACCATCGTCCAGTTCGTTGAAATCATTGAACCTTATTTTTTCGAAAAGGAACGTGAAGATGCCCGTCCCACATGTCATACGAATCGTGAAACTCAACTTATTGGCAGCCAATCGCTTAATCTCAATAAATTTTGTTGTCTATTGGCCACCAATATCATGCGATTTGACACCGTTTGATTATTTTGTTTGAGGTTATGATCCACAAACATCAGTTTAAGGTCTTAAGACACCAACAGTTTTAATATTCGGATGCAGCCCTGTAACAGGAGTCGTGGTGGTCACAGCCAATTCTTAAGAATTCGTAGACATTTTAGAGCAAACTACAAATTCTCACAAAACATCGAATCATAAGCTTCCTGGTAGTCCAATATGCTAGGCTCGGTTAGATTCTAGATTCTCTATTCTTATTCTGCTCACCAAGTTTCATCATGGTCGGTAAAAGAATGACCTATAGTTCTTTCCTACATTGAGAAATCGTTTTGTTCCATTCGAATTGGATTATTTCCTCAAATACATCCGAAACTCATACTTGAATTTGATTTTCATCATAATAATCCACTTTTACCAAAAAAAAAAATCCTTTGCCGAGAAAAAAAACAAAGCCAGTGTTCAATAAGGGGATGAATTTTCAAGAAATTTGGTCTCTAAGCACTCACATGGCTCTCTCTCAAATTTTTATTATTTTATCTTATTTATTTGACATATTTTTGGTGAATTTTCATTTTCGGATAACTGTCGTCTTCGATGAGTTGTACGTTTTCAGTAAATTGTCGCTTTCGGATAATTACCAGGTAACATACACCTAAAACGGCAGTTCACCATAACGAAAATTCACCGAAAACGACTATGGATGTTTTCCGAAAACGATAATTCACCGAAAAAACAATTTATCGGAAACCTCAATTTAGCGAAAACGACAATCCATCGAAAACGACAACTATAACCAAAACAAAAACAATTTATCGGAAACGGCAATTCACCGAAAACGATAATTTACCGAAAACGTCAATACTCCGAAAAGGACAACTAAATGAAAAAAAAATTCATCGAAAAACACAATTCACCGAAAAACAATTTACAGGAAACAACAAATCTAATTTATTTTCTTCTTAATCAACCAAGTAGGCCAGGTTTCAAGGATTAAATTGTTTGTTATTTTAAAATTATTTTTAGATTTGCGGGATGAAGGAAAAAACTAAAAATAATTTGAAAAATATCGAAACCTAAAAGTAAAAGACTGATTGTAAACATTTCGAAATTTAAAATACTAAAGTTCCTATACAACAGCTCATTTAATTAATTAAACTCCTTTAATTAATTACATATTTTGGTTCTCGCTCATTAAATTGGAAATACCGCTAGATCTATGTTCCAGTAATGTTTATAGATCCACCTCCCTAAGTATTTTTAATTTCAGAATTTCTAATTTTCGGGATTAATTTTTTTCAGTTTTTCCGGTACTTCTTATTTCAGTATTCCAATTTTCAATATATCAATGTCAACGAAAATATCATGTCGAAAAAATATTTCGAAAAAATCAAAATATGGTTTTACACTGTGGTTCACTTGATATTAGACGCACTTGCAATTTTACTTTTAAGTGTAAATTTTACTGTAATATCTTGTCAAGAAAATATTTTATTGAGAAAAATCCTTACTGAATACATCCATAATCGATAATTATGCTGTCATAAGGTGAATTTAATGTTATTTTTCCTATTCAGTTGATTAGACGCAACTTAGAAATATATTGAAAACATCGTCGTTTATATTTTAATTTTAACATTTGTTTGTATTAAGAAATCCTTTAATCCTTCTAGCTATTTCCCCAATTATTTAAAGTTCTTCAAATATCCTGTCCTTGAGAGAATCATATTATCTTTATAATTTTTTAAGTAGTCATCAATTAAAACTACAGCACGGCTATTGTGTATGAGCGCATTGTCCTGTTGGAAATTTCCTGATGAGATCGAAATAGCCCCTGAATTTCTGGAAAAAATAATTGCAGCATATCCTTAAATAAATTTCCAGTCGTTTTATTGAAAACAATATGAAATTGCACCCCATACCATTACTCCTCCTTTTCTGGCGTAACGAGTCAAAAATTGTTCTTCTTTGCGAATGTCATAAAAATAATAATTATAGGCAACTGTAGGCAAATTATAGGCATCCATTTAAGTTAAATTTTTTTCATCCGAAAAAGCAACTTTTTCCAATTATTATTCATTGTTTGTGGATGAACATCCCATCCCCAAGTCACGTGCTTCTCGGCGAATTCCAATCTTTGTTGGTTGCATACAGGGTTTAGTGGTGGAGTTCTTTTAATTTTTTGATTTTTAAAATTGAAGTTCTGCGAGTGGAATTCTTCTATGAGCTGATGATTTGCTGGCATTAACTCCAGCTACCGTTCTGATTTTCTTGGTAGAAAGGGCGAATTGGACGGTAGCCTATGAATTTTTTTTGTATACTGCTGCGTCAGAATTATCGTCGACCTTCCTTGGTAGTTGCTTCCATATGATGCACTACACTATAGCACGGCCCTTTCTGCCGTATTTTACCACGCTTATATTAGCTCACTCTGAGTGTCTGTTTGTATCGTCAAATTTTGTAATCCATTTTCGACCACTTGCGATAGTCTAATTGAGCTGAAATTTTGCATGCAGGCTTAACTTCAATGACAATACAAGATTCTAACATTTTTGGACATTAAAAAATTTCGATGACTTAAAAGTAGAAAATAAAATATATTTAAAAAAACTTTTTAATAAACCACGCTTATATTAACCATCTACTTTTTAGAGCCTTATAATATAAACCACGCTTATATTATAAGGCTCTAAACAGTAGATAATATAATAAAAGGCTTTTGAAAAGTAGAAAATAAAATTTTTCTTCCTTACTCCTATCAAGGTATATTTATAACAAGTAGGAATTTAAAATTAATATGACTAGCGCTCCTTCTGAATGTATATACTATCTCTCAATATATCATTTTTACGTTAATACTGAAATGCTCCAGCAAAAAATCTATTCTTAGGATACATCAGAATAGACTGTTCCACTAGTGTTACTAAAAGAATTTACTAAGACTCCAAGTGTCTACTAGTCTTAAATCACTAATGCCGTAAAGGAGCGCCCCACGCTTATATTTTAGTCATAATTTCTACTTGTTATAAATATACCTTGATAGGAGTAAGGAAGAAAAATTTTATTTGCTACTTTTCAAAGCCTTTTATTGTATTTTCTACTTTTAGATCCTTTAAATATAAGCGTGGTTTTTAAAAAAGTTTTTTTTAAATATATTTTATTAATTCTTGAATACTTATTTTGAAAATTTTGGAAAAACTTTAAGCAACTTACACCGAAATTTGCTCAGAAATACTTACATTTTACAATGCGTCTATTCAGATGAACCGATAAAATGCGTTTAACGATCGCCCACACAAAATGTGTGTGTGAGTGTGTGATGGCATGAACAACTGTTAGTGACCGCTCACACAACATGTGTGAACGGTCTCTAACAATAATGAATTTTTTTTAATTTTTTTTAATTTTTTTGAATTAAAAAAAGTAAAAAAAAAGGATTAAAAAAAAAAAATTATTTGTATATTTATATATCGTTTTTTATATTAATTCTTTAAAAATATTGCCAGTTCCTGACGAAGTTAAACTTCGCAAACGTGTGGTCGTTATAGTGTTAATATAAACTACATTCCAAAAAAACAAACAAAAGTGAGGTTAGATTTGCCATGTTTAAATTTTCATTCACTACTATTTTACTGAGTACTAGTTTCTCTCTCTCTCTCTCTTCCCAATAAAAATATATTCTTGGTTCCGCGAGAAACGCCAGTAAAATTTACATTTATAAGTAAACTTGCTATAGTGCGTCTAATCAAATGAACCGCAGTGTATTTGGGATAGTACTATAAAACCGAAACCTTAGATATCGAAAACGAAGAACACTAAAAATACTGAAAAGAAAAATCTCAGAATTAAAAATACATATTATACTCCTTTACAATAGCTCAATTAAATTTACTAAACTCTCCTAATTAGGTGTCGTTCATAAATTGGCAACATCGCCAATTCTATATTCTCATCGGGTTTATATATCTCCGTTCCTACGCCCCGTGAGATTGAAATGAAAAGCCCCTCGGAGGGTTGAGCGAAGAGAGAGCGCAGCAATCTAGCGCGTGATCGTTATAGAACTTCCTAAACCATCGGCACGTACAATTGCATAAATCCCAGTTTTAGTTTATTCGAATTGCAATTTAAAGTTATATAAATTTTTTCTGGTGAATTACACGATACTTTTAACCTTAATCGATAGAGAAACTGTTTTTTTGTGCTAGAGCGGTTATGACACTTATTTTAACCATTTTTATTTTAAATAATATCTAAAAAATTTTTTCAGTTTTTCGAATATTTTAAAGATTTTGATGTTTAATTTTTTTTAATTACAGTAATTCAAAATTTCGGGATTTATTTTTTTAGTATTTTCTCGAGATTTTTTTTTCAGTATTTAAATTTTCAGTAACCAACCCATTTTTCATTCCTTAAATTTATGATCAAATTTTGACTAAGTGGTATATTATTAAGGCTAGTTTAATTCGTTGATTACCTTAGAAAACGGCAGACCTCTGCTGTCACCAAACCCCCGTTTTTCGATTTTCATAATTTGAAGGAATATTATATATTTGAGTACAAATTTGATCCTCATACTAAAATAAAGAACTCAAAATCCTTTAGCTTTGTATTACTTTGCACAAAATGACAGAAAAATGAGTGCAAAATCAGTAAATAATTTCAAATTCGAATAGATACTTATTCGAAATAAAATTATTTGTACATGTATTAAATTTTCGACAAAAAAATATTCGACTTTCTGGTAAATCGATATTATTTTTTCGGCTAATTGGGGTAATCCCACTGTGTATATAGCGATTGAAAGATTTTGATTTTGCGAAAACGAATTTTAGTTGTTCATAAAGGCGACCGTATAAAAACGTTCTGTCGTTTTCGATGAATTATTTTTTCGGTTAATTTAGGTTTTCAGTGAATTGTGTTGGAACCGTCTCTTATAGTTAATTTACTTTTATAAGTCGAGTTATAGTTAATTGGTTTGTTTTAAAAAAAAAAAATTAAAAAAATTATATTAAGTAATATTTAGGCTAGTTTTTTATATTTAGTTTTTTATATTACCCAATATATGATATACTACGAAAATTCTAGAAATTTTCAATATAAATCTCGATCGACGTGCCAATATCAAACAACCTGAATAATGTACTTGTTACTTATTTATATTATAGGAGGATACCTATATCTGTATTATATGGTATGTAAGATGTGACCTTGAAATATTTTGCATGATTCATCATCGTACTGCAGTACAAGCACTACCACCAACTTGGAATTATGCAGAAAACAAGAAATGTAATAAAAAATAAATTATATTGGGTGCGCGATCCTTTTTCGTGGAAACGCTTTCGCTCATTTGCTAATCACGCCAATTTTCTAGTGAACTTGAAATGATCTATGTAGCTATAAGCTAAATATATTAAGTTCAAGAACACTTGATTAATTCTTGCAACTGTAGAGATAGATACCTTTAGTGGTGATTGTTGTTGATGGAATGAAGTTTGAAATATAATATGACGAGTACCTGAATATTATGATATACTTACACAAGCACCAAATTAAATTAATTTTCCATTATCTTATCACTGATTAAATATGTTGTCGGACAGCAGACTAATCATGTATGTACTTTCATAATAATTAGGCCACTATAAACGTTCGATTAGATTTTCGCTACTTGTAAGTTTCTTGTAAATTTAACAAAAAATTTACATCAAATAATTTTATTGCGTTGTAAAAATTAAAATACAAATAACAGTGATTGATTAATAATTCAATGGTTTTGATTTATGACAATCGCGGCACTCGCGACTAATTTTCGGTTACAATGGAGTTATTTTTGTTTTATACGAAATGGTTGTCGAGGCGCACGGTATATGAACACAAAGAGTGTATAACTTTATTAGTTTGCGACATTTTCAAGGTGAATTATTGGCACATTTAATATACCGTTGTCACCGTTTATATAAATTTATGTGATTGATTCGTGAATATCTTGCAATTATCTTAAGTTGGCTAAAATCTGTCTAACATAAAGTTATTAGTAAAGCTTTTGTTTTTATAAATTTGAATGCCCTTCAGTAGAGGAAAATATTTATCAATTTTATGCAACGTTAGATTGTTGTGCATATGCATTTTCTAAATTTAATTATTATTTTTTTTTTTTTTTCTAAATGAGAGTATCGAACCGTGTCAATTTAGATTTGGGCATCAATTTTGCACCGGTCAAATTTGAGTTCAAGTTAGAGTTCAATTGTGCTAGCTTTCAGAAGCGAGAGCTTGGGGTTGACGGTTGATGTAAAAGGGAAATTTTGAAGATATTTTTCCTCATCTAAATGAAAAGTTTCTTGAAAAGCAGAATAGTATTAATTTTTTGTGGTCATCACGTCGTTTTATTTTCATAATCCAATTGTCTAAAGATCATGGACATAAAACCGATTTATTAATGAAAGAGGTGCGATGTGTTTTACAGCATTTTTCGACATTTGAATTGTAAGTACCATAGCTTTAGTTTAATATGTGCCATTTTTTAAGCCCTTTTCCCGACACGAGGTAAAGTTTAACTTTTCCGGCAGCGCGAAATCGTTGAATTTGTAAACTAAAGTTCTCACCACAAAATGTAACTTGATGTGAGTCTTCAAACAATCTGCCACATGTATCTGTCCAAACTAAAATAAATGCATCTGCATCGCCATAACAATGGTTTTGAGCACTAAGATGCGTCAGCTAAGTTTGTTCCAATTTCAAACGATGTAGATACATAGTCGTCAAATAATAAAAATGACATATCCTGGTAATGATTGGTTTTTTGAGTGATTTAAAAATAGAAGACTAAAAAGAGGATTGCCGATAGCATAAGCGTTTCTTGCGATATCAGCGATACGGACATTCAGTCGGATGGATACATAATTGTTACGAATTTCGGGCATTCGTTGTGGATTCGTTCACGATTTTTCAAATAAAACACTCCGATTTAAGTTACAAACTTTATTTTGAAACACTTTTTATTTCAACAGCAATTCACAAATTTCACTCGTTCACTGCTCACTAATTCACTTACTTTAACTGTTTACTACTTTACTTTTTAATTACACTGTTCACTGTTAAATTACAACTGTATCTGCGTCCCAAATTGGTCGCGCTTATATGCTTGCCTATAGCTGTTCGAGATTATTCGTCTTATTGCAACTGGCGATGTATGCGTTTTGCAATTGAAAATCAGTATCATGTAGTTAAATACGCGAACATTATACGTCATCAATTCCCCTATCTTGATGATTTATTTATTTATTTATTCATTGCCATTAAAAATTTTGGTAAAGGAAAAGCACATATGGAAGCAATATAAATGAACAAAAAAAAAAAAAAAAAAAAAAATACTTCCATTAGATTATGCCTACCTCAGATTTTTTCAGAAAACAAATTCACTCCATGCTAGTACCCTCCGTATTGAGCTCAAGCTCATTTGTTACAGAGAACACTGCAAGAAGTGAATACTTATAGACTACATACAAAAAACACCAGCAACAGCTAAATAGATGGAAAGAACACTTTAAGGACAACTGCGTAGATAGCGAAGGAAATTACGAGATCCCAGATGGCAACTTTAACGAAACTATCAACACCCATCCACCAACGGAGCGGGAAGTTAGAGTTGCTATCCAGGGACTAAAGAACAATAAGGCCGCTGGTACAGACAACATACCAGCTGAAATATTCAAGGGTGACGCATCTACAACAGCAGAAACTATTACACCACTATTAGTAGATATATGGAATACAGGAAAAATACCACAGAAATGGAAGGAAGGTCTGACCATAACAATCCCAAAGAAAGGCGACCTTCGAGAATGCAAAAACTGGCGGGGCATATCCCTTCTCAACAGCACAATAAAAATACTAGCGATGATCATTCTTGAACGAATTTCTCCATCAATTAACCAACACTTGAGAAATGAACAAGCGGGTTTTAGGCCAGGAAAGAGCTGTACAGACCACATAAATACGATCCGTATCATCATTGAGCAATCAAATGAATGGAACTCACCGCTTTACCTACTCTTCGTGGACTTTGAGCGAGCATTCCCTTCCATCAAACGAAGTGCTATCTGGAAGGCACTTTGCGATCTAGGCATTCCAAGGAAAATAATTGAACTAATAATAGAAATGTACCGGGATGCTACAGATAAAGTTCAATACAAGGGAAAGCAAAGTGATGCATACCACAACTCACGAGGAGTAAGGCAGGGATGTGTACTTTCACCACTACTGTTCCTGATCACACTAGATAGTATAATGCGCAAACTTGACTCCGTAACACCAAATGGCATCCAATGGGGACCACTAAGACGGCTCAATGACCTAGACTATGCAGATGATATATGCCTGCTAGCACATAAGTATACTGACATACAGCAGAAGATACAGAAGCTATCAGATCTAGCACATGAAGTAGGTCTCAAAATCAACATCAGCAAAACAAAAGTAATGAGATTGAACACGAACATTAGTACACCAATCACCATCAGTAACACGTCAATCGAAGAGGTAGAAAAATTCGTCTACCTTGGTTGTACTGTAGCAAAAACAGGCGGCACTGAAGAAGACATCAGCCAGCGCATAAACAAAGCCAGAAATACATTCAACATACTCCACAAGATCTGGAATGCGTCCGTCCTGTCAAGGAACACGAAGCTACGACTGTTCGATGCATGTGTAAAATCAGTACTGCTGTATGGGTGTGAAACATGAAAACACACACAGAAGATAACAAATAGACTCCAGGTGTTTGTGAACAAATGCTTGAGGCGGCTGATAAGATGCTTCTGGCCGAACACCATCAGCAACATAGAACTTCTGCGGCAAACAAATCAGACGTGCATTGAGACCGAAATAAGAAAGCGCAAGTGGAGATGGATCGGGCACACACTGAGGAAAACCCCTAGTGATATAACGCGGATGGCACTAGAGTGGAATCCGCAAGGTAAACGAAAAGTGGGAAGGCCAGCCATTACTTGGAAACGGACGGTGCTAGCCGAAGCGAAACAACTCGGTAAAACATGGGCAGAGCTGAAAGAAATAGCCCCCAATAGAGTCAGATGGTCCAGCCTAGTAGACGCCCTATGCTCCTAAATTGGAGATAAAGGAAAAAAAAAAAAAAAAAAAAAAAAAACATACAAAAATAATACAAAAATAGAACTATATGCATTGACATTCAAGCGCGCAACGCTACATAGCACGCTTTAAAATATTTAGGCGAAGCTGACCTCTTAATATCTAATGGAATAGAATTCCAAAGAGAAATACCCCTAACGGAAAAGGACGTATTTAAAGATCTGCACAGGTTTATAGGGGGAAGTAAACGTAAATTTGAAGAATGGGACCTACTGAACAATAACTTATTAAATAAATAGGGAGGTTGCTTCGTTCTGAGAAGCTTAAAAATAAAAAGACATACACGAAATTCATAAAAATCTACCAAACTACAGCCAAGGATCAAATTTAAAAAAAAAAATAAAACGAGTACAAGCATTGAAACATCTTTGGAGAACATTCATATTATCCTGAAGCATTCTAAACAAAACAACGTCACCATAAAGAAAATGTGGAAGAAGGTGCAAGAGGAACATACGCTTTTTAAAATTAGTATCAGTGAACCCTGCAACTTTATACAAACAACTAAGCATTCCAAAAACCGTTTTACTAACCTTAATCAAATGATCACCCCAAGTAAGAGTTTTATTAAAAATTAACCCTAAATTTCTAACAGTATTAGAGAATGGAATTAAAGAATCACCGAGAAAAATTCCAGGAAAAGAGGAAGTATCTATAGATTTTTTATAAATTATAATGGACTGGGATTTACTAGCATTAAGAGCGAGTCGGTTAGATAATGACCAATTATAAATTCTTACCAAATCATCGTTAATAAGAGAAATATTAGAGTGAATGGAATCATTATCCAACCCAATGATGAACGCCGTTCTTAATTCTAGGATGATTATCGTCACCGTTTACAATTGCTTTTTTTAAGCCCATATTCCCCTCTCCACTTAGAATGTTATTTTAAAATCCAATTCCTAATCAGTATTGGAGCAATACTTGATCCGACAATATCATTGATGTGAAGAATAATCACTTTTTAAGATTATATTCTTCAACTGGATTCGTATTCTGCAACTTTGGGTTGATAACAGTTGGTTCACAAAAAAAAATGTTTTAATAGATTAAGAAAATATTGATTTGATTCGTTACAACTAACCCGAAACCGATAAAACAGTTGTCATGACAGCATGGCTTAGTTTGATTGGTAGTTTAGCTTGGTTTGATTGAATTTGATTGCACATTTTTAGATTTCGTTATTTTGCTAAAAGTTACGAGTAAATGCTGCTTATCTATTCACTTCTGAGAGTTGCCGATTTGAAAATTTGTTAAGCAAAGTTATGAATAAATCCAAATAACTTTTAGCGGATCGATTTCAAAGGACTATATTTTATAATTCTTATTGATTTAATTTATGTGGGTAACTGCAGCAGGGAAACTTTCTAATTTCAAAATGAAACTTTGCATACCGATTAAGCCCAATTTGTGCTAATTAGTGCTGACGGGTACGAAAAAACCGGAAAAGTAAATTTCATATTTCGCCTGAAAGACGAAAAAAATAAAACCCAATTTCTAGAAAAAACCAAAAATAATTTAAGCCAAATTTTAAAACTTCACAAAAGCGGCTATATCGACGAAATTTATGATTATCATAGAAGTATTATTTTCATAAATTTTTATTCATAAATAGAAGAAAAACATATTAGCCCCTAAAAGATACTATATTGAATATACAAAATACAGAGGTATACCGTTCAATAATATTTTTGTTGAACAACAAATTAAAAAAAAAGAAATACATATTGTAAAACCAAAGATTGAGCAATTCAGATAGCATATTCTTGTCACGCAATGAACATGCCATCCGAAAAATATAGTGGCTGAATTTGTGCTAATCCAGATATGGCCCAATCTTATTGAACAACAAATACCGTTGAATTAACAATTTTCTGACAAAATGTGTTCTATAAACCAATGAAGTTGGCACTTCCGATTGCATATTCCTATCAGGAATGTTCATTGCCATCCGAAAAACTTAGTGGCTAAATTTGTGCTAATCCAGAATTCGCCCAATTCCGTTGAACAACAAATATCGTTGAATTAACAATTTTTTGACAAAAAGTGTTCTACAAATCAATCAGTTGGAACTTCTGATTGCATATTCCTATCAGGTATGTTCACTGCCATCCACAATAAGTTATTTCTTTTCTTAATTTGTTGTTCAACAAAAATATTATTGAACGGTATACCTCTGTATTTTGTATGTTCAATATAGTATCTTTTAGGAGCTAGTTTGTTTTTCTTCTATTTATGAATGAAAATTTATGAAAATCATATTTCTATGATAAGCACAAACTTTGTCGGTGTAGTCGCCTTTGTGAAGTTTTAAAATTAGGCCTAAATTATTTAGGCTTAAATTAGGCTCTTGGACTAGCACTAATTTTTTTCCCGTGAGCACTATAATTAGCACAAATTGGGGTTATTTGGTATGCAAAGTTTCATTTTGAAATTCGAAAGTTTCCCTTCTGCAGTTGCCCACACGTCACAATGGGCCATTATTGGCCTAAGTGTGCGAGATAGCAGCCACGCTAATCTAACCTACCCACACGTTTAATTTCCTTAGAATGTTTCAAGGTAGAAATTTTTCATGAATTTATGTTAGTTTGATTTGGTTTGATTAACTTTGATTTGGCCTGTTTGCATGACGTGTCTCTCATATTTAAATCTTCATAGCCGCACGATTTTGGTTTGATTTTTTGCATACTTACCGCTTAAAACAATTTAAAATTCGAACAAATTTGATTAAGTTTGATAGCAAGTTTGATTTAGATTGAGTTCATATATTTTCAATTTGTGTTACGAACTAAGCTTTCTCTATATAAAAAATGTGACATTTTATTATTTATAAAATGCAATTCATAGATAAATGGTCAATACTAGCCGTTGTTTCCTTGTGGACATTCCCGCATTTTGTATATTTTAATATATAGTCAATCACCTTGAAGTGTTCACTCCCTCACCATACAATCAAGCAAAAAACGAAAACAACAAAAAAAAACTCTGTCTTACTTAAAATTAAGTAAGAAATTGTTAAAACCAAAACAGAAAACAAAATGATTAAAGAAAATACAACAACAAGTACTTTTCAAATTCCGCGGATATTCTCGCGTTTTATTATTAAATTCTCTGTTGCGCTCTCTACTACTCGTATAATGCCATACGCACACATACATATATTATTGTATTTACATTTTTATCACACTTTTATACCGAACTCAACCAATTTCAACAGTCTTATGTTGAATTTGATGTTGAAAACAACTTAAGACCGTATTCTTTATGTATATACGGAATAAAGTGCTTTGCTAGATAATCGCGGAGTTTAGTGAATTTATTTTTATAAGTGAAATATATGAGTGATTCGTGAATAGTGTGCACTTACAAATATTTTAGTGATTTAAGATGGGTTGATATATAGTTTAAGAAGAAGTGTTAGAATCTAGTGATTTTTGGACGTGTGCTGTGGATGGATACACCAATATTGGAATATAAACTTAAAGTTCGAGCCAAAGCTGTACACAAATAATTTTATTATTTAATAAGCAAGATAATCGGTTAGTGACGTCAATTATCTTAAATATTATCGATTTACGCGATTAAGCTTTATGAAAATAAATCCAACACCACCAATTATTAAGTTTGGTTTAACTAAAATAAGTAGTTAGCTGGTTGATCGGTTTTTTAGTGTCTTGTACAAACATACATAATAATATAATGTGTGTGCTGACCTATTAAAGTTGTTTTGATAGATGAAATAAAAAAAAGTTAAAGAATCCAACAACAATGCAAAAAAGCTTAGAAGTAGAGAAAACTTAAAATTCTGGTTTCTTGTATGGTGTTTGTTTAGAATTTATTCGTG
This sequence comes from Nephrotoma flavescens, assembly GCA_932526605.1. Taxonomy (NCBI): domain Eukaryota; kingdom Metazoa; phylum Arthropoda; class Insecta; order Diptera; family Tipulidae; genus Nephrotoma; species Nephrotoma flavescens. Next base: position 261,611,215 of record OW052222.1, on the reverse strand, counting down.
TCATGACAACATGGCACAGGGGTTATACAGTAATATTAGTAAATAGTGTTTTATAATAGTGGTGAGCTTTTTGTATACTATATATTTACATTTTATAATAGGAAGTTAGTTATTGATTTATAGAATGTGTTTTTGTGTGGAATGCATTTTCATAATCAGCTTATCGTGATATTTGTTTTTGACAATTTTGTAACGTTACGTAATACTTCCAAAATGACAGTTATTTTATATAAATCATCAAGGAAGTGTCTAAAACTATTTGATAGACCAATTCTATTCTGTATACACATGTGAAGAAATGTTAGTTGATTTATACGTGATTTAAAACAATTTCTTAAAATTAAAAAATAGTTTATTCAATTTTTAACTAAAGAGTCAATATTGGATTATACATTGCGGCTACGCAGGTTTGATGATCATCAAATTATCGGATTTCCATTTCATAAATTTGCCGGAGCTTAATGCGATCATTAAACTTATGACGTCGCGTTTCCATTTTACCAATTATATCATCTACACATAACAATAGTTCCAAAGTTTAATTCGCACAAAAAAATTCTTCTTCATAATTCTCTTCAATCATAGCGGCGTGTACACACGATCACAACAACCAAGCCTTACAGAAAAAAATTGTATATGAATTCCAACACACACCCGGCCCTTCTTGTGCCTATGGTTTTGATATTTATTGTATGCATTTTATGTACTGTTCGTGATGTCGTCTTAAAGCAGTCGAGTTAAACTAAATTATAATTAAACATCTTAATATTATAAATTATATAAAGTGTGTTTTTGTTCTGCCTGTCGTTAACGGTTATTTTATTCTTCTTCTTAATTATGGCGTTTATTTGTTTTTATATAATGTAGAGGCAGCAGCAGCATCATCAACGAACACTCGCAAGCACAAAACAAGAATTTTTCTTTGTATTTACATCTTTAAGATGATTTCGTCAAGGTCATATACACATTTCAAAAGTAAAGAAGTTTGGTTATATATAGAAATGTAGTCGGAAGTGTATTTTATATATGTTGACTGGTACCATTTACGTCCCCATATAATCGGGCATACTGAAATTATTAACCGGGCGCGCATATTTGATATACCTCTTATCTCGATACCCATATATACAGGTTACATTATTGATTTGGTTTAATTAAAGTGCGGTGATTTCATGTTCTGTTTACAAATTTTACTCTTATCATTTTTATACAACGCATTCTTATCAGGTTTTGCTATTTTTAATACAATACGTCAAAACCGGACATTTTTGTACCCATAGCAAGGGATTTATAATGTAATGCATGTATGAAATATTTTTTATACAGTAAGTAAATGCCAAGACTTTTTGTAGCTGACATTATTAAATGCATGCTGTACACATTATTAGAAAGTGAAAGTTAACTATACTCATTGTAAATATTTGCCATTTTGGCAAAAAGTCGGAAGCTCACGGTCGTATTTGATGTCATAATATTTTATGTGTCTTTAATTCCATCCCGTCTGGTCGCTTTCCAAAATAATCGATATGAGAATATAGCAAAAAAAAATAATTTATAAGTGACAAAATGGTATACTCTTATAGGCAATGTGTTTAATTAAATGAGGAAATATATATTTTCCGTTTAACAAAGCCATACAAAAATCGCAGGTGTCAAAATTATGTATAAGTAGCAGTTTCCAAATCTTTTATGACTGACATAACCAATTAAACAGCCGTACACAAACTGATCGTCATGATGAGCTTTCAAATAATATTCTCTTTCGATTTCACTTCCTTCTTAATTATATTTTGACTGCAAATTAAAATTGAACAGTACTCAAACTATAACTTGATGGATAATTAAATAATTAGTTTTGATCAGATTAAGACTCATCAAAAAAAAAAAACACCATCATTCATCGAGTATAGTTTTTGAATACTAGATACAATAATTTATTTGTCCCTTGACTTTGAAGAGGTTTTCGAGGCTTGGGTTAATTTGCTGTGAAAGTCTCATCTTACAAAATCATGATCTTTTTCGTTTGAATCTGAATATTTTGGGAAAACACAATATAACAGTATGAAATAGATTTGCTATGATTTGCTTGACACATCTTAGTCTAAAAGTACAAAACCAATTTTTAATTATGAGAACTTCGAATCGATCAACACAACTCCTCGAAAAATGCTAGTCTAAAATTGACCGCGAAACAATTCAGAAAAATATGTGATACATTGATATAAAATAAAAAATGTAGGGGTGAAATTTTTGTGGTCAACACCCAACTTTCTTTTACGACAAATGTACATAGATATCGAATACACCACACTTAATTTCTAAAGTGAAAAACTGAACCTACCGGATTTGTAATAATAAAAATTGTTTTGTATTACCAAAAATCATTATTCCTGCTTCAATTTCGGGAAACCAACAAGGTCAACCCTTGTTAAAAATTTAATCATCATTGCAAAAATTGAAAAAGCTCCTTTGGACAAAGCTCCTTTGGCTACACAGATGTCCACCATATTTGTAATGGATCTGTTAATTTATGGCAAAGCTTTGTCGAAAAAAAATTCATACTAAAGCTTTTTCCATAAATTAAGTTTAAAATTTAAACCTTCAATTCAGTTTAAAATTTAATAGACAATTTTTTTATTTTACCATTTTTTCGAAAATGCTAGATAATTTTAAAAATATTTGCAAAAAACGAGAAAGCTCCTTTGGAAGCTGCCACTTCTGGTGGACCGATCTCGGCCAAATCTCACTGAGGTTTCCCAATTTATAGGAAAAGCTTAAGTATAAAGTTTCATCCCGGTCAATTAACCCGTATGTGTTGTTCAGGAACCAAATTTTTGTTGAAGATCAAAAGTTCCGCCTAAATTTTGGAAAACTGATCTGGACTGGTATTATTGCAAAATTAATTTAGAATCTGTTAGATCATAACCGTTTTTTTCGTAAATGATAAAATTTTTAGTCCATACATACAAGAAACAATAAAGCTTCTATACAGAAGCTGTCACTTTTGGTGGAAAAATGAGAAAGCTCCTTGGAAGCTAGCACCAATTTTGACCAAGATTTACTGGGATGTCCTAATTTGAGGAACAAGCTTTAGTATGCAGTTTCATCGCAATCAATTAGTTCATCTGGACTGTACAGGGGCAACATTTTTGTTGAAAAACGTTATTTTTGTCAAAAATCATCATTTCTGCTTAAATTTTTGAAACTGATTTAGAACGGTATTGTTGCAAATTTTATTTTGAATCATTTAATTCATAAAAGTTTTTCACGTAAATATACCTTTCAAAACATTTGCAAAAGACGTAAAGCTCCTATGAAAACTGTCATTTTCGGTGGACAGATTTTGGCCAAAAATCACTGGGATCTCTCAATTTGTTGAAAAAGCTTAAGTATGCAGTTTCATCCCGCTTAATCAATCCATCTAAGCTGTACAGAGCCGAATTTTTGTTCGAAATCGTAATTTCTGTTTAAATTTTGGAAAACTAATCAGGACCGGTACTGTTGCAAAATTAATTTAGAATCTGTTAGTTCATAACCGTTTTTCTCGGAAATAATATACTTTTCAAAATACATGCAAGAAACGAAAAAGCTCATATTGAGGCTGTCACTTCCAGTTGAAAAGCGAAAAACTGCTATGGAAGCTGTCACTTCCGGTGAACCGATTTCGGTCGAATTCACTGAATCAATCTCCGAATTCCGACCAATCAATCCGCCTAGGCTGTTCAGGGCCGAATCTTTGTTGAAAAATATTTTTTTTTTTTTTGGAAATGTTGGAAAAATGATCTTGGCCGATATTGTTGCAAATTTAATTTTGAATGTTTCAGTTCATAAGTGTTTTTTCTCGAAAATGCTATTCTTTTCAAAATGTTTACAGAAAATTAAATACGCCTATGGAAGCTGCCACTTTCGGGAGACAGATTTCGGCCAACATTCAGCATTCATCTGCGAAATAATGTAAAAAGCTTATTTATGAAGATTCATTTCGATCGGACTAACCGTGTGGGCTGTAGAGAAGACACAGTTATTTAGTCTCCACGGAACCACGCACACACACAACATACATATTTTTTAAAAACCACTTTTCTGTCCGACGATATAGCGAAAGCGCATTTTCATCGTGGTCGATGATTTTACTTGTTAAAAGAAAATAAAATGATTTTTGCTATCCGCGATTTTTTCAGGGTTCTTATAATATTTTTCTTCGTCTATTTCAACCCTGCTTTAATTTTCTGTTGCAACCACGAGTTCTAAGTGGTTTTAGGGATGAAAATTCATTTAGTGATAAAATCGATGTTATTTGCGACATTTTATTAGCATGTAAAATAACTATATTTGAAAAAAAAAACACAACTAGTGCAAAAACGGTAGATTAATGAACTTAAATGCTGTATCAGAGCCAGAACGATGCGTTTGTGAACTAAAATGTTGATTGCAAAATTGTCACTTGCTGCAGCAACACGAAAATTTCGAATATTACACTTTAGCTCATAAATCCACCGTGTTCCGGCGCAGTTGGCAATTTTTCGGTAATATAAAAATTTGCCAACTGCGCCAGAACCGTGGATTTATGAGTTAAGGTGTAATAAGGTGTAAGGTGTAACAATAAATGGTTTTTATTGGTAATTTCGTATAATTTTGAATTAAGGCGAAGAAGATAGACAAAGGTGCTCTATAATTACACAAGACACTATTGAGATATCATCGGTACAAAAAGACATCCAGGCTAACCGACAATTGTTTTTCTTTTGATTTTTTCGAGTGAAGGTTTTCGAAATTTTTGTCAAAATTTCAATAACTTGGTCCTACAAATCATATGATTTAACAAAGATTTCCTAATTTTAATAGCTGGTCATATTATTTTTGATCTTTTTGAATTCCAACGCGGAGTGCAGTTTTTTCTTTATTTGTCCAACATTGCTAAACTAAAACATGTTCAAAAGTTGATATTAGTTTGATTGCCTATTTTAGAATTATCCATGGTGAAATTTTTCTGAAAACGTTTAAAAAACTTTTAAGTCGTAAACATCTTTTTAGTCGCGGCCAGGAATCGAGCACTTAAGGCGGATTCAGTGTTGCGTTCTTTCGTTTCTTCCTTCGTTCTGAAATTTTTTAAGCCAATTTCATTGGTTAAAAATTACTTTTTTTTCCTTTGAATTTTTTTCAGCTACTTTGATTGATTTAAAAAAAATCAGAAGGAACGAAAGAACGCAACACTGAATCCGTCTTTAAAATGGCGGTTGCAATAAATATACTGGATTTCATATTTAAAAATGAGATTGAATTGTATAGGCAATATGCGTTGTTGTGTTGTTAGTTCCCATAGAACGCAACACAAGATATGTAAATAATTAAAAGCTCAGAATGGCCTAATCAAATGCCCTATTAAAAAAATCTGAACTCCATTCGTTCTTAACCAAGCTTTAGGTTATTTCATTTAATGTTAGTACCAGCGAAACCGAAACCGAACTTTTAATTACTTGTCTGTCAATAGGTTTAGTTTGCGTTATAATTTCGGTTTTGGCCCGATTTTTGAATTGGATTTTATAAGATTTGCAAAGGAAAAGCCTAAAGTTTTAAATTTAATTGGGCACTTAATGAGCATATTTCTATTTGCATTTTCAATGAGTATAGTTCTAAATCATTTTTTGGTTTGGCTCCCGACACGTTTTTGTTAAAGAAAACAGAACTCATCGCTTTAGTTGGAAGGGATGGAGCCCCAAATTTTTTATTAGAGAATTTAATTGTCCTATTATTAGTCTATAACCCTCCATAGTATCATTTAATTTTCTGGATGGGTTCTGATAGGTTTAGGAATATTGAGTAACTCTTATAATATTATAACGAGTCCCAAGATTTTCCTTTAAATTGTATACCTTTAAAAATGTGATTACTTTCCAGATTCTTCCACATATCTCAAAATTAAGGCACATTTAAGCCCAATTTATGTAAAAATTTAAACTTTGTTGTCAACGGCAATTCTCAATTGAAAATTGTTATCATAAAATCCTTAATCTTCATGAATTGAATATGAATTGAATATGAATTGAATATGAATTGAATATGAATTGAATATGAATTGAATATGAATTGAATATGAATTGAATATGAATTGAATATGAATTGAATATGAATTGAATATGAATTGAATATGAATTGAATATGAATTGAATATGAATTGAATATGAATTGAATATGAATTGAATATGAATTGAATATGAATTGAATATGAATTGAATATGAATTGAATATGAATTGAATATGAATTGAATATGAATTGAATATGAATTGAATATGAATTGAATATGAATTGAATATGAATTGAATATGAATTGAATATGAATTGAATATGAATTGAATATGAATTGAATATGAATTGAATATGAATTGAATATGAATTGAATATGAATTGAATATGAATTGAATATGAATTGAATATGAATTGAATATGAATTGAATATGAATTGAATATGAATTGAATATGAATTGAATATGAATTGAATATGAATTGAATATGAATTGAATATGAATTGAATATGAATTGAATATGAATTGAATATGAATTGAATATGAATTGAATATGAATTGAATATGAATTGAATATGAATTGAATATGAATTGAATATGAATTGAATATGAATTGAATATGAATTGAATATGAATTGAATATGAATTGAATATGAATTGAATTTGAATTGAATATGAATTGAATATGAATTGAATATGAATTGAATATGAATTGAATATGAATTGAATATGAATTGAATATGAATTGAATATGAATTGAATATGAATTGAATATGAATTGAATATGAATTGAATATGAATTGAATATGAATTGAATATGAATTGAATATGAATTGAATATGAATTGAATATGAATTGAATATGAATTGAATATGAATTGAATATGAATTGAATATGAATTGAATATGAATTGAATATGAATTGAATATGAATTGAATATGAATTGAATATGAATTGAATATGAATTGAATATGAATTGAATATGAATTGAATATGAATTGAATATGAATTGAATATGAATTGAATATGAATTGAATATGAATTGAATATGAATTGAATATGAATTGAATATGAATTGAATATGAATTGAATATGAATTGAATATGAATTGAATATGAATTGAATATGAATTGAATATGAATTGGATATGAATTGAATATGAATTGAATATGAATTGAATATGAATTGAATATGAATTGAATATGAATTGAATATGAATTGAATATGAATTGAATATGAATTGAATATGAATTGAATATGAATTGAATATGAATTGAATATGAATTGAATATGAATTGAATATGAATTAAATATGAATTGAATGTGAATTGAATATGAATTGAATATGAATTGAATATGAATTGAATTGAATAGCATTTTAGTGAATTTTAAAATTAGATATAATTTAATTTTAAACATTTATAAAAAGATGGTTAAATATGTTAAAGATCGTGGATCAACGCGTTTTTAAGCAAACTTGAACTACTTTATATATTTCTCGTAAAAGAAAATCTTTAAGATTTTGAATTTAAGTGTGCTTTGTGTTTCGCGAAAATTTACAATTTGTGACATAAGAAATTGAAAAATTCCATTAACGTGAAAAATGAGGAAGTATAGTTTAGCCCCGATAAACTATTCTGAATTATTTTTCAAATTTAGTTTGAATTTAATCATAAAACGGCACTGTCGTAAATACAAAGTCTTGAAAATTTTATATTATGCCTATTTATGCGGATACCGACCTTCTCTTGCCCATTGATCGCGTTTCATGAACCGAATTAGTAGATTGCGATCATGAACTAAATTCTCAATCGTTTGAAATTGGAAATTGTTTCCGCGCGGTACCCTGCGGGCACCAAGTTTATGTTTTTGGAGTCCGTTTTTTTTGTTATGGCCAATTAAATTTGCGATCAAAACAATATTCGCGTATGTTTCTTAAATTTGAAACTTTCTCAAACATATACAATAAATTTAATTAAACGATCGCGCAAAATTTATACCAAAATATTAAAGCCAAAGTAAAATTTCGAACAAAGACGATCTTATAATAATATGTAAAAATGGAGCAATATACTTCTTATTATTATTATTATTGTTATTATTTTTATCTTACATATTTATATAAGTGTGTTTTATATATATGGATGAACCGTCTTCAGACGGAATTTAGCGTTTTTTTGTGTTGTTATTTTTGTAATTTAATGTTTTTTTTTAAAAATATCTAGACTGTAAAACTAGATTAAGACATATGCGATTAATATACAAGAAGAAAACCAATAACGCATGTTGGATTTCTTCATTTATGGTTTTTTATGTACATGCATACAAAAACGGTCCACCCTAGAAAACCAAAATAAGCATATGAAAGACCTCCATTGATAAGAATACGACAATTGTTTAAATATTTGCTTAAAGATGGCAATCTATATATACGTATATTTACACTGCTGGTTGTTTTTTCTTACAAACTTGGTTTATTTCGCTATCACAAGTGTGTTGCCAAATTTACCCATAATAAAATATTTAATTACTTTACCTAAAATGTTGCAATGAATCGGGTTCCGATTTCACTATATACATATACATCTTCGCAGCAATAAATTTCCGTGTAAAGCTAAATAATTTCAAAATAAGTATATTTTTAGGGCTAGAAATTGTGTCAATCGATTAGAATTCCAGCGTATTGCCTAAGAAAGACGACATAAAAATGCATTAAGAACACGAAATATGAATACACACACAAAACAAACCACAGGAAAACCTAAAAATATAAAAAAACAAAAATCGTGAAAATTTATAACCGTTACATAAATAACATAAAACACTGTATCAAAATGCATTAGTGTCAAGAATCACTTGTATATTAAAAGCAACATTTCTTTACAATTTTATATGTTTCCGTTTACATAAGACGATCGTGTAAAATGATCAATCATAATTTTTTCATATGTTTATGTGATAACAGTGAGTGTACCTGTTATCACATAAACATATGAAAAAATTATGATTGAGCACGCACATATATATATATATATATATATATCGTAAAAGGTCACAATTTCAAAATTATTTAGGTCATTGTACGATCGAATTGTAAATATAAGGTACGATCGCAAGATTTGTAAGTTCGGTTTAACGATTTGATTTTTTCTAAATTGTATAAACATGATCACCTTGTTGATATAATGTGTTTAGAATATGTGATATGGCGTATATACATTTTGAGGTTAACCATGAACATGATTTTTCAATTTTTTTTTTTTAATATTTCGCATAATCAATAATCTATAATATAATTTATCTTAATGATCTCAAAGATTAATGACAGAATAATTTGTTAATGTAAAGCTTATAGGGTTCATATATAGGAGGAAAGTAAAAGTTGTGAAAGCCACCCACAAATAAAACATTTTTAATACTACTGTGTGTATATACGAAAACGTTTTAATCTGGTTATAATTTCCAAATCAATAAATTAATAATTTTATATGAAAATTAATTTTCAATACAATTTTCACTCGCATATCATAATTGATGGCTTTTTGTTATTCAACAACATAAGATGATAAGCGGCGTAGCACCGATAATTTTTATATTAAGAAAGCTTGATTATGATAAGCGCGCGTAGTCGTTTATGACCTTCGCTTACATGTTGTTGTAGTAAGGCTGGCATATTATCATATCATCTTGAAATTCGTGGTGCGGCTGTGGATAATGAAATATTGTGAATTTATTGATTAAACCATTCAGCAAAAAAGTGAAATTTTATCAATCAGCTATACATAATTCGGTAATTTACAGTATTTTCAAATTATGAGATTGCTTACAGGTGATCTTATATCATATTGGAGATCAAATGATCACAAACAATTCCGTCTTCTCTCTGATACAAAAGATCGCGATCGTTTGCTTCGTTGTCAAACATTAGGTCATGTTTGACCAAGTACAAAACATTATCTTTTACAAGAATGTACATAAATGTAATTTGTAAGTGCATTCAAATGTTATTCAAAATTAAGATTATTATGAGCTCTACACATTAAGTACCAATGATCAAATAGTTGTACATTTTACATAAATACAAACAAGAAAACCTTACGCGTGAGTAAATTCTACTAAAATGAAATAAGACGATTTAACTGTTGTTCCATATTTTTCTTATGTATTCAACATACATACAAATATGGCGTATTCTTCTTATTATTATTACATTTTGTGTTTATTAACTAACGAACAACATTTTCAAAATAATATAACTAGGTAATAATATTATTATTTAAAATTGCGATTGCTTCATTAGATTTCAATTTTTACTGTACACAATTAGCACAGTTTACATCATACATACAATATGATATGAATAATGGCCGCCATGCATAAACGATGATCATAAATTTAGGTTTTAATTCCTCGAATTGAATATAGGTGATCAATTGTTTGATCGCGCATTTGACACACAAAATGATACGAAAATATTTAAGCACGCACGAGACATGCATACAAAAAATTTGATTGATGATCGTTTACAAAGATATGCGCGATCTTGCTAAACAAAAGGGAATTTATGTATTGCAGTTATAGGGTATACGATCTCAAATTAGGTTTAGAAAGATTAAAGAAGATCGACCAAATAAATTATTAAAAACCGTTACAATTTTCTTCTTCACTTGTTTCGTGCTGTTTTACATGTAAATTGTGTGTTTCATCATAAAACACTATAAATATATTTATATTGGAAATTGAAAACATGATTTAAGCATTTTAAATGTCTTTTAACGGATTTTAAGGTATGAAATTGAAGATCGCAGATTGACGTAAATTAGCTCATGTTGAAATTGGTTTTTGATTGATTGGAATTTGAAAGTGTATAGATATTTTGTGATGATGAAAATATTTTGGTGGTTTATGGTGCGAATCAGAAACGTATTTGACACTGAATTAGAAAATTGGATTTTACCTAATCGATATTTAATTTTTGCGTCCTGGATGTTTATCTTCCGTTTGTTCGCATTTAACATAATTTCTAGAGTTTTACGGGTTTTGATAAAATACGTTAATTATTTTATGTAAATTGAACTAGATTTGTTTAACTAGTTTTTATTTTACATTGCAAATCGAATTGAAATCATATATGTTATAATACGAGTACTAATTTAATTTGAATCGGAGTTTTGGCATACCATAATATATTAGCAAGAATTTTAATTAATCTATTTATTATAAATAACATGATCGCAGTTTTACCGTTTATTTATTTTATCGATTTCTTAATTGGGTAACATGTTTTACCTTCATATTAGAGTATTTATAAAAAAACTGCAATAATTTAAAATTTTTGTATGAACAACGCTGAAAATGAAGCTTATGGCGGTTCAAATATACGCCGGCACTGATTTACTAATTTTGATAAATTATTATGTTCTAAGTCAAAACCTTCCTCCCAACTTGGGTTCCTTGCATATTACACACAGCATATTTTATTCTGATATCGAGAATTTTGTTTTGTAACCCGGCGGTCAATAAGTCCCGCGACTAACTACTAAAATACATTTTATTGCAAAATTCATTCCATGCTTCTTTAACATTCGATACTATTTTGTAAAACGATTTATCTTGCGCCTTAAAATAGGCAATTTTGCGGCAATTTTTTGAGGACTGAAAGAGCAATTAGGTATTTTTCATTCGGGTCCGTTTTTTTGCAATTTGTTGCTTCAAACTACAAACGAACCAATGCCAGTCAACGAATAAAATACATAGCGCATCCCAAAATACGGAGGCCAAAATCTTACCGACTTCGATCCATTCAATTGATTGACGATTTGATTTCGTAGTATAGTGGGGGATTCAAGTTTCATCCATTGTCACGTACAAAGGCAAAAAATCAATGTGAGCACGCGCGGTACCCACTTTGAACAGAGCTTTCCCATGGACACAACATCTTCATACATCTGCCTTTTGTGCACTTTTTTATCTTTCCTGGAATAACTGACGAATTCGTGTGACCAGAGCGTTTAGCTTCACCGGTGTTACGGCCACGTCTAAACTCAGCAAACCGGTATTTTTCACATCAAAAAACAGGAGCGAGATCACGAAATCCGACCGGAAAAATCAACTGTTCTAAAATATTTCAATGGACGGACTGAAAAATGTTCGAAAAACGGTCAAAGTTGGCCTAGATATTTTGTATATGAAAACACAAATAAATGAAAGTTTAATGGCAAAATGAATTCGACAACTACTACCAGTGGAAATTTAATTTCGAAAATCTTCTCGCAAATTAGTCATTGCTCTTAAAATATTGCCGAAATTTCATCTATGTATCGCGTCACATCTACTAAGGCTAATTTAAAAAAAATTACTCGAGTATATTTGAAAATAGTTTTCAATCAGTTCAAATTTACCGGTCGTACTTCCTGTTTCCGTCTTTGTGTTTAATCAACACACTTTCACTTTGGTCGAACGTACCCAGTCCTTACGATCGCATTGAAAAGTATATTAAAATGTTAGAAAAATATCTCTAAACATTTTATCAGTAATAAAATCAAATCCTGTTGCATTTTTCGTACTTTCATTTTAACTTTTAAGAGGGAGACCATTTCAAAATTCGAGTTCCGTTTTGATGTATATTGAATCAATCAGTACCTACCTCGCTTCTTCCTGCAAAATAAATTGAGCACGGAGGCACTACTCTTGCATCAAACTATACAATCTTATGGGTAAGGGGAATGAGTATTACCCCCCATTTTGCCATTATCACTAATTAATTTCGATGAATTTTGCCTTTGAACAATTCGTTTTCGTACATTTTTCGGGTCTCAAAGAGGTTTCCTATTGAGATTTTACGATTCATCGAGATAAAATTATATCAAAAGAAACGGATTTCTGACGTGAGGTGCATAATTTATTTAAAAATTGATGATTTGAAAATTGCTATAATAATTCGAATATTCCGGGAACTTAGGAACCAAGTGGTTGGTCTCAAGTACCAAATTATATAAAACAGACGAATATTATTGAGAAGATTAGATGATTAAAGGATCGTCTGATACTATTCCATTGGAAAAAGTTATTAAAAAAAATTATTTCAGTTATCATACGAGTTATGTGTCAAATCATACTAGAAACATGATGGTTGACAAAAAAATCGAAAAAAATTCCAAAATATGAAAAGTTTGCAAAAATTAGCTAATGGGACAACATACAACCATCGTCAGACGTAAAATTTTGTTTGTTTTATTTTTTATTATGACGGATTCGGATTAAGCTCGAAAAGATGAAATTTAAAAACCGGAATCCGTCATAATAAAAAATTGGAAAAACAGAATTTTACTCCTCACTTAATGGTATATTTTCCCATGATCAGCTAATATTTTGCAATGTTTTCATATTTTGAATTTTTTTTTCGATTTGTTTGTCAATCATCATGTTTCTAGTGGAATTTGACACAAAACTCATATAATCACGTAAAAATTAGGTTGTAGAAAAAGTTCTTAGAAAAAAAGTTCCACAATTTTTTTATTAATTTTTTTAAATTTAATTTAAACTTTAATTTACAATATAATCACCATCAGTACGTATTACAGTGCTCCACCGGTTAGGAAGGTCGTTGATACCTTTAGCCCAATAGTTTGGAGGTTTAGTATTAATAAAGTGGTCAATTCTAATTTTAAACTATCGAAATCCTTAAATATTTTTTTACTTAATTAAAACTTTAAATCCTTGAACACGTGTTAGTCTGAAGGTGCTAAGTATAGAGAATAAGGAGGGTGTGGTACGATTCACCCAACCAAGTTCTTGTAATTTTTTTGAGTTATCTTGGCTATCTTTATCCTTTGTAATCCCAGAAGATCGACAATAAAATTTTCGATGGATGTCTTTTTTAGGCTGAATTGGCGGCTCTTCTCCGTGAGGCAGCCAAACTGCACGGCGTTTATCGTTATCTTATAAAACCCATGATTCATCTTCAGTTACCAAATCTTCCAGAAACTCTTTTCTCTTAGGCCTTAGAAGAAACGATTGGCAAATAGACAAGCGGCTCATGCGATTAGCCTCGTTCAGTCGGTGAGGTACTCATTGGCTTTTTATTTTCCAAAGTTCTAATTGATTAAGATGATCGGCAACGGTAGTAAAATGTCAACCAAGGTTCTTTGCTAAATCACGCATATTAGCCTCCGGATTTTCTTTAACAACGCGCTCGAGCTCGTCATTATTTGTACTGGAAGGTCGTCCTGTACGAGGCTCGTCATCAAATGTAATATCTCCAGACTTAAATCGAGCAAACCATTTGTGCTCTGTGGAAACGTGAACACTCGACTCTCGAAATGTGCTCTTGATATTTGTTGTGGCTGTACTCGCGTTAGAGCCGCGCAGCCATTCGTAAAATTACTCGCAAATCACGTTTCGACAATTTCTCCATAACTGCCCTAAAATACGCGCGCGTCAATATTTATAGGGCTGGTATGAAAGAGCTAAGAACGTTCTATTCCTGTATATTTTCGATTTTCAAGAACGTTATCTAGAAAAATAAATTTAGTTCGTATTTTTTTTCGATGAACTTTTCCTTCAACCTAATAATTTTTTACTCATTTTTCAAGAATAAATGGTATCAATATTAATCTTCAAATTTTTCCGAATAATATTCATATTTTTGTATTTGGTACTTGGGACCAACCACTGGTGTCTGGAATGTTTGAATTATTATGACCATTGAAATTGTTTCGAAATCCCTTTGAGACCCGAAAAATGTGCGAAAATCAATTATGCTAAGATACAATTCATCGAAATTATTCATGAAAATGGGGGTTAGGGGTAATATTCGGGAAAACGACCACGATTAATGGCGGGAGAGTAATAGCTGGGGCTCAAAGGCCGGGAGTTAAACCCTTGTACGATCTGAATTAAGATTACCGCTGTAGAATTATATCAGGCACATTTTGGCTTATGAATATTAGAGACATCTATCAATAAATGAAATAAAGTAGGTAAAGTAATCAAGACGATTTGTTACCTATTGTTGCACATTCTCTAAATAGCTGAAGTTAGTTAAAGTAGGTTTCAAAAAATTCTCTGTATTTCTGATTGAATGAGTGCAGACTAAATTTTGTGATTTTTCAGTCCAGACGGTGGAAATTTTGAGATCCCAATGTTTGGATCGAAATCGGTCCATCGGAAGAGGCAGCTAGTGGCTCCGGCCCAGAAGGATTGACTGATCGATATGAAACTTCATATATGTAAGTTTTTTCTTTATATTAAAGAAACAGCTTTAATAAGGTCTTCTTACACTCCTCCAATTTAAGAACTTTTTGACACAAGTATGTCCGACTTGTTATTACTTACTGCCGGAAGAAACAGTTTTATATAAAATCCATACACATAGTCCTACATCTCCATTCATATAGCTTTGAGCTTATAAGCACACAACTACAGTTATTGACATTTCTCGGTGTCCGAGGGCTACCTACGATGATCCATAATTTAGTTATTTCTATATAGCTATAGTTAATTTTATCAATCATCTCAACGTTATATATGAAAGCGATATTCCGAGCAACATAAGCTGTGTTTCTTGACGTTTGATCTGATCCAGTTCAGTTCTTGTTTCATGAAACAACATAAAGGTGCTTGCTAGATTTAAAATCAAAATTTGTGATCTAAAACAAAATTTGGATCATGTTTTCCATATAAAATTTGAACGGATCCGGATCAATGAGCGTCAAGAAACACGGCAATAGTTTCCAAGTTGTCATTTATTTTTAGGTGATTTCTCAATTAAACTATTTCTATCAAAATATTTGAAAAACTCGTTACAACGACTCATTACTAAATATCGAAATTGTTAATCAAATTTTGAAAAAAACGACGAATCATACGTAAAACGATATCCGGTTACATGTTACCACCATTTCGAGTGTATATAAAATAGTGTTTACATCCGTTCGATGCACTTTTATGGTGTTTGTATATAGAAATCTACTTGCCTCTGTCTTTATCGTCTTTTTAAAAAATTCACGATCCACGTCATCGTCGTCATGCTTCTGTGTAGTAAGTATTTAGTGGAGTAAAGACAATGACAGACACACGATAATATACGCTAGTTTGTTTTCGCGGTTGTCATTGTCATACACACATATTTTGTTTATTGTTTTTAATCGCGCGATTGTAAAATGTCGTGTTGTTTATATCATTGTACACCAACAATTAGTTGATTAAGCGTATTAATCCAACAGAGGACGTTTAATTAATGACAAAAATAGTTTTAATATCAGCATACATATTTAGGATTAAGAATGGAGATTTCACTTTTATAAGTTTTTGTCTGGCCAATGACCTTTTAAGTGCATAATATTTACAATTTACAACGATTAGTGAACTTAGTCATCCATATAAATGAAATACTATCGATGCTAATTAACCTAAAAATTGTTTACAGTATACTTAAATCCATTAAGGCTAATTTACATTCGATAACTTATCTGAGAGCTCGTGTATATACAACCGATACGACAATATTTCTTATTATCATTGAGACCGTTACATTTTATATGCATTTTCCGGTTATGATATGCCCGATGTTACTGTATAATGATGTTGTGTCTATATGTAGAAAATGCACTTTACAATTTGCTTGGATAATATGCCAACTGCTAATTAATAATCAACTGGTTTCGCGATGCAAATAACTGCGAATATATATGTATAAAAAAACGGAATGAATGAACGTTATTATAACGCGTTTTTGTGTTATCACATGTAAATATTTTTCCATCCAACTATCACTTTTCCACTAAATGCGTAATAGAAGACTTGACTTTTCTCCGCACACGATGGTTATTACATTGTTTGTCACATACCATATAAACTTGAAATTGATGAAAGTATTTTTTATTTTTATAAAACGGTGAATTAATTGAAGTGCATGCGACGCCATTTATAGTTACGACGAGTAAATAGTGTTTTGTGTTTTCGATTAAAAAAAAATTCCAGTCACCTGTGCGTATTTAAACAGTTTAAATTTTTTGAACAGATGAGACTCGCGCATTTCTAGAATTGGGTTTTCCAAATTATGTCATTAAACACTGCGTAATGAATTACATATGGGAACGAACACGTGAGACACATATATTGAGTCTATATATGTTAGAGGCCTGTGTTATCTTATCAGTTTATTTTTTAATATTATATAGAGTTTCTTGTTTTGCTGTATGTTGGAAAAATGCGATAAGATATGTAAGCGCGAACGATCAGTGGCTTGTTTGTGCTTAGCCATTTATTGATAATGCACGGGGCACAAAACCGAACAAAGAAAGTTTCGATGAGGTAATAATTTATCTCAGTGGTTTGTTATTGGTTGCTCGTGTTGGACTACTCAACTTGATTGATGTTAAATACTTAATATTATAATCCCATTTTACCAATCTATCAAAGTCCACAAAACATGGTTCGGTGCAACCTTTTATAAATTTTTTAAATCAATCCACATCATAATCGACTTCTGCTGAGATCAGAGCGATTTAACACCACAAAGTTTTGTTTTCAAAAAATTTGACTAAAGAGTTTGTAATAAAATTATTTTATTTAAGGGGACATAGCACCTTCAAATTTAAAGAGCGAAAATTTAAACGCGATTATCTCGAAATGACGATTTTCAAGTTGGCGTGCAAGAAAAAACTACTTATCCAATCGTTCTAAAATTTTAACACGTTGATATACATATATTTCTGCTCAGAATGAACTACGGCAGGAATAATCGGCTTTCAATTTTTTGAGTTACAAATATTTGGGTAGACAAAATAGCTGCATTTTCGAAAAAAACTGCCGCCATTTTTTTATTTTTCAATCAATTTTTTTCCTTTTAGTTCATTCCAAGGGCGATTTAATGCTGAATAAAACCCCGTTTTTTTTTACCTTTCTGAGAGCAGTTATGATGCACGCTGCGAATTTTCAGTGTTTTTGGAAAACCCTTGTAGCAGACGACAGTGGGCTAAAAAAAATCTAAAAACATTTTTTTCATTAAGATATCTCTTTTTATTCCAAAAAAAAATCTTTGAAAAACTTTTTTTTTTTTAATTTAGAAGGTGCTATGTCCCCTTAAATGAGAAAATGGTACTTCTTCTAGCGGAACAATGTCTGGCCGAATATAAAAAACAAAATTTTTTGAACTATAAAATAAATTTATAAATAAATTAAAACTTAAAAAAATTCAATATAAAAGGTTATTACAAACATTTTACTAACCATTTTGACAAATCAAACATAAACTTTATTTTTAATACTACAAAACGAATACATAAAGAGAAAATTTATTGAGATGACAATAGACGAATCTGCAACGCGAAATATTTTAATTTTAATATTATCGATTGTTTTTCTACAGAATTTTAAAAAAATAGCGATAGAATGAGAAACACCGAACACTTGTTCGCTTAAGACATTGTCATGAAAGAAGCTGTATACATGTCTCACATTAATCGTCAATCGGCAAAAGGCATCAGTGTTGTGGACACCACGCAGTTTATTCATATTCTACACATGTAGATAATTAAAAAAGTGGCGTCGACAATGTAGATTAATGTAGATAATATGTCGGCAATGTCGCAAATTTCGGTTAGCAATCAGGGAATCGTTCAGGGTTTATTAGTTAAACACACATTTGGAAACAATTCACAGTGGCATTTCTTGTTTGCTTTACCGGGTTTAGTACAATCTAAACCCTCATTTCTTGTTTGCTTTTACATCGAAAAAATGAACCGCGGACATCTTTGATAAAAAGTAGAACTTTACATACAGTTAAATTTTAAAACTATGGCCAGAGCCATTAAAATATCAATGTACAGTAAAATGTAAGAGCACAAAAAATTTCTTACACAATTTTGCCATAATCCGGTTGCATATAAAACCGGCGTTAAACTTGACAATGAGCATATATTTACAGTATTCGTTCCGAAGGTGTGCGTCACA
Organism: Nephrotoma flavescens; assembly: GCA_932526605.1. Classification (NCBI taxonomy): domain Eukaryota; kingdom Metazoa; phylum Arthropoda; class Insecta; order Diptera; family Tipulidae; genus Nephrotoma; species Nephrotoma flavescens. The sequence goes on along the minus strand of OW052222.1, from coordinate 261,592,234 downwards.
GGTGGCACATAGGAAAAGGAAATTTTTTTGTAACTCAAATTAGCTTCGTGCACAGTTATTACTATATATCTAAAAGGCCCATGAAAAGATATACTGATATTTTACTTAGTCTCTTGAAAGATGAAACTTGATTTCGAATATTATTGAACTTATAGAGAAAGAGGTAAAGTTACGTGAGCTACCCGCTTACGCTATGCTAATTTACCAAGTGACATAAACGGACATCACTCACTATAAAATTGTAAAATATTGATTCTAGCCAGTGAAAACTACAAATATTATGGATAAACACTGATCTATATACATGGATACGACATCAATGTCAGAAACCATATAAAACAACAGCTAAAAATGGGAGCACTTTTTTGTATAGTCATATCGCTCGTTTATACACACCTCTTGCTTTAAAAAAATATTTCCGAAAGATTAAACCGTACCGAAGATAGATTTAATTTCGAAATTTTCTGAAATTGGTTTTTTATTATTATAGTCAATGAACAAATAATAATATTCAAATGGTTTATATTATAAATCACATTTTATTCATTTAATTCATGTGGTACTGCTTTTGTATGCAAATTTCTTCTTGCGATTTCCCTTAATATTTCAAATGCTCTCCTGCAAATATTTCGAATAAAAAAAAGAGTTCTTGTCGTCAAAACGTCAAACGTCAAAAACTCATAGGAACCAGTTTTCTGTTTACATTAGTTTGATTTTCGAAAATTCGGAATTGAAGAAAAGACAGAACATTTTTCTGTCTTTGTCACAAACGTAGAACTATTTTTGCTCTACCATATAGTTTTTGACATGTCGTATCCATGTAATATAGATCAGTGTGGATAAACCAAGAAACAAAAGAGAGTACGCAATGGCGCTATGAACATTATTCAGAATTACGTACAGGTGCATAATACCGAATGTAATGCTTGCTGGTAGCGCTAGCGCCACCAAAATATGAAAAAAGAAATAGAGGAATCAAAAAAAGTCAAGATTTTTTGCAAACAAAATCGTTAATTGAAATTAAAACTTTACTATTTTAGCGGTTTTTACCCGCCGGTATTTCTTTCTTTTGAGGGTGGAAGTTGACCCTAATAATTTGAAAAATAAATTTTAAATAAAATATTCTAACTTAACGAAATCGTTAAGTTTAGTTCGAATACTTTTTCGAAATTATTACACTTGCGACATCTGTAGACAAATTTAATTTCACTGTTAAGAGAAAGAAGTTACCCATTTGTCCAGTAATTATATGTAATACGTCAGCACTTGTTACTGAAAAATTTGAACTACGTCCTCGTTATAAAAACACCAATTGAAAAAGAAACAAAATTCATTATCGACATTGTTTGTATTGACACAGTATCTACATACTCTCCTTCTTTGAAATAATCAATTGTCTACGTTATTTTCAACACCAACATGTAGACAACTCGGACATACGTATATAGATACAAGACACCGACAGACATTGTACGAGTTTGAGAATCAAATGTAACTTGCCATAAATTTGTCCTTTAGTCAACATACCATCAAAAAACCACGAGAAGTAAGCGTTTTTCTTTTTCTCAGACATTTAGAATGTTTATCGTAAAAAATATTTCAAATGCATGTTGACATATTTCCAACTGGAATCTTTCATGTGTTCAACGGTACTTGTTAATAAAATTAACACATTAACACCCTTTGTTTAAATTTAGACTAAACATTTTTGCGTGGATTTTGAGTGCTGACAAATCTCTACAGGTTTTATAGATCAATCTCGTGTCCATAAAATAGCTCTTTAATGTGCAAAACGCGTATTTCTCCGCATTTCTTTTGAGGTTATTTATAACTTTCGTTCAAAGATGGCACACAAGCTTAGCATATGTTTTCTAACCGTCCTTGTGTTTATTTGTTTAATTTATTTATTTAATTTACTTAATCAAAATATACAAAAGTTTTACAGCCTTTGCACCCTGTTTTGGGCTTCAAAAGCTCATTTATAAAGGGGTGTGTGGTTTTTCTTCTATACACTATACCTAGAATCTGGTTCAATATCTGATGTTGTGTTAATGATACCCAATACAATTGTAGAATGGGTGATATTGGTTGTTGGTTGGCAATTATGCAATAAATTACTCCTACTTTCTACTTTCATTGTTTCAGAATGACATAATGAAGCTTCTCCTCCTCAAATTATTAGATGCGACCTAGTTGGGCCGTTGTTCTTGAACATCGGGTCAGCTAGATTTTTTTATGTTAGTCTATTACAACAAAAAAATATAAAAGGAAAAATTAAAAATTTAGAAAAAACAAATACAAGCAATGGACCATTTAAGAGACTGCGACAATCGCAATATCTTCTCTGGGACGAATACACATACATGAAAGACCCAAATACTCAAAATTCGATTTCATTGGCATTGGAGATTGCCTAAGGGGCCCCATACGTAATTCTATATTTCTTCCATCGCTCATCCTAGCGATACTGCAAACTATGGTTGTAAAATAGTTGCAACCTATCCTGTTGATGTAGCACACATTCTTAGTATTAGACGCAGTAACAATGACGCAGAATTTTTAACGCCTTCCTTTCAATCTTCTGCCTCTGCTGAATTATTGAGTCTTGTAACGAGTAGGAGGACTGTTTTCTCAGGCGTTACCAACCTGCAGGGCCTACCCCATTACTCGTCCTCGACCTCATTACAGACATACTTGTGCTAGGATTGAAAATTAGTTGGTATTTCTGCGACATTGAGAGTTGCGGCTAGCGTTGTTTGATCTTCTCTGGAAACGCTACTTATTATCTCTCATACTGTGTATGTGTTAACGGTGTTGCACAGAACAACATCCATAACTGATAAGGCTTTCAGTAGAGCTCAATATATTCTATTTGTTTAACTGCTCCTAGTGATTCTACACTCAGAACAAGTACTCTTGTTTGCGAGCATTTAAACAACCATGATATTGTTGTCGCTAAATTTCTGAACATTTTGTGAATAATTTGTAGAAAATTTATAACTTCATTACTGACAAAATGTGCATATTTTTGTTGAAAACTGTTAGATATTGTGATACGACATTAAGGTGACAAATAATTCAAGTTTCTTAACTAATTTTATTTATTTATGAACATTTCATTTCAAGGATTAACAATGATGACAGTTCGAAATGACGTTCATATGAGCTGTATTTTCTCATTCTTTCTAAAAATTTTCAATGTAATATTCGAACGGTTCTCCTTCTAAAAAAGCGCAAAAGCAGTCAACTACAAGTGGATGTTTTACTCTAATACAGAAGTGCGTAAAGCTTCACGCAAATTCGTGCGCACCAAAATCTAAAAATTAATTTGATAACGCAAACATGGTTGGATATTTAAAATATAATTTTTTGGCTTACATAAGACTCTAACCAAATGAAGTGAAAGTATACCTCTTCCGAATCGAATGCTTAAGCGCGCATTATTATCGATTTACAACACATAAAATTTCCCATACATAAATTCAATGACTTTATGTAAATTTTGATTGTATACCTAAAAAGATGTAATGTTCGGCAGCTCTAGACTTTGAGACCAATCAAATCATAAATTAGGTGCGGCTCACCAATTGATTATGTCAACAACTCATATTCAGCTTCTCATATCAGTTGTGTTAGAAAAAAATTTCACTTTTACTTACCACCCGTATATTATGTATGTGTTATAGATAAGAGCACTTAGCCGATCATACATTCAAAAACATGTTGAGCGTACGGTAATTAAAACATAACGTTTTGTTGGAATTTCTTTTATTTACATACACGAAACGTGTACAAATTATATCGATTGATTTATATGTTAAGACATACACCAAATATGGTGGCATTGAGATTTAAAAAATATCTTAATCCTAAATCTTTTATAAAACAAAAGTGAGAACGCGCGATTAATCATTTTGATGGTGTCTGTCAATTTCATGTTTTTTACAAAATAGCTAATAATATTTTGCAACGCGTTTACCTGTATAGATGAAGGTGCTTACTGTAATTAAAAATAATTGAAAAGTGCCGGTCTACTCGTACGCTGCAAATAGCAAAACACACATTGTGTCTACGATGGAAATGTTAAAGTTTAACAAGATAATATTGATGAGGCAATCGCAAAAATTTATTGAAATTTGACAGATAATTATTTTCTAACATTTCACACCATTCCAAGGATGGTTAGGTAAAATTTCGACTTGATACATGATGCTTGAACGTGGTCAACTGCAAATAGATTGGGTTCGAATGTCATTTGATGGAATTCCGGGAATGGTTTAGACAAACGGTTCTCAAACGGCAACCAATCGTTACTTCTTTGTGGATATTTCACTAGCTACTGCAATTGCTACGAAGGCAGTATCATCAGCAAAAGTCGCTGTAACCGTATTATTTTGCAATGCAGAAAGATCATTGGTATATAGTAGGCATTGTCGCTATATATAAATGGGCATGACAACATAAAAAATATCGTTGAGTTAGTGTTAGTGACAGGCACCCGCGGTTATACTTAAAAAAATCAATTACATTTTACTTATGGCCAGGCAAGTTTAATTTCGTTTATATTTCCTTCCTTCAGATTCAGACGGTTTTAATTCAAATTTAAAATTTGTTATTTTATAATATATCATTATTTTCTAAAATTTTACCCTATTTATGTAACACTTTTTAATTTTTATTATGTTACATTTTTTTTTCTGTTTTGGTATGCGCAGCGCCAGTCACGTGAACCAATTATATCTTTAGTTACGCCTTTTATAGAAATAAAATAAAAGCAATAAACGTAAACACAGGCAAAATGCACTGTACAATTTTAAAGTAGTATGGGAACAGGCAGAACGCATACTGTGTGAAAACGTGATGACACGCACACGGACATATTTATAGGTACCTGTACCCTGCAAATTGTATAGTATCCAATGTCAAAAGCTTAGGTGGGATCCTGAACGCCGGTCAGATATTTTACACGGCAGTGTAATTTTATATAGAAAAGAATAGTGGCATTTCATTTGACCAAGGAATTGAAATTGGTATTCATTTCAATTTTTGGTCAAATGAACCAACCAATTTCTTTTTGAAAGTTGGTAGTGTTTGACGTTTGCGATATTTTTTATTTGTTTTTCTTTTATTTTTTTGTTGAAAACTAAATATTATTTAGTTTTATTAGTATGTATTATTAAAAATGTTTAACGTAAAAAATCAAGACAAAACGCTTGTCAATAGTATGTATCAATTTTGTAGCAAATGTCAAAAAATCAACATAAAATATACAAGATGGCATCGTTTAGAACAAAAAAACTAATTTGGAAAACTCTAGTGACCAGCACAGTAACTAAAAAATGGAATTGCAATTTATCTACCATCAACTTTTTAGGAATTCAACGAATTCCAAATTGGCATTTAATAATATAGCATTGCTGTTGTAAATTTACAAATGAAATATCGCTAATAACAATTTGGAACAATACCGGTTTATCCATTGTTTCACAAAACAATACAAATAGTACGCCATAAAAATTCAAATTCTTTTGTCGCGCAGCCATTTTCGTGTTTTTGTAAACCAACCTTATTTGCTATGAAATTGTTAAATATGAAGGTATAATTGTAATATTTTATAATATGCTTAAATTTAATTTAAAAGAAGTGGTGGAGAAGTGGTGTGATTTTCTCTGACGAAGAAAATTTTAATCTAGATGGTTCCGACTGCTAAAGGTAGAAACAAAATTTTGATGGCGGAAGTGATATGGTATGGGAGCTCTTTATTATCAAGGAAAGTTTACCGTCTACTTTACTTCGACTCGAATGAACTCTAGTATTTTCATTGAACTCATTGAAAATGCTTTATTAAAATATCGCGATGATAATGCAGGCAAAAATTACACTTTCAACAAGATAATGCTTCGATTCATGTTTCAAAAGAGACGAAACAATGGCGTCTCGAGAAAAACATTAGTCTTCTTCAATGGCCATGGATATGGCCGTTGCATAATATATAGAAATGGACAACAGTATGACTCAGTAGTTGAATTAAAATATGCTAGACATGAATGTTGGGCCAAAATTGGTCAGAAAACTCTTAAACTTGACGAACTCAATGTGTATCGCATTTTTGAAGTTACTATTCAAAACTGCGAAGGTCACACCAAATACGAGTATTAAACAAATTAATAAACGATTTTATTCTTAATTTTGATTATTATTTGCTTATTCTTATTGTCACAAGTGCGTTTATACGTAGGGCTATCTAAATTTTAAATGTGATTTATACATATAACTTAAATGTTCACTAATGTTATAACACATTAGAGATTATATGCACAATTTAAACTATCTGAAAAAAATGAAATAATTTGCTTCTAGAACTGCGGATATTTGAAACATACTGCGCTTAAACGAATGTCTATTGAAAGAATTTTTAAGGTTTTTGAAACGACAGAATAAAACCGGTAGAATCGTTGTTCCTTTAAAAAATCACTACCGTGTAAAATTTCCGTGAATCTATAATTATTTTGCCCCTGTACAACGTCTAGAAATACTACTGAGTAGACATTTTCTCCTCTTATGCTTTTTCAATAATAAGTGATATCCCGCTCACATGATGGGTGAATAATGGTTATCTATTATTGGGTGTTGGTTACGAAACTTTTGAAAGAGCTTTGTAATAATTGGTTACAACTAAGTTGACCTTTAAGATAATATTAGGTAATGGTTTGCCATGCTTCGGAATCATGTTCTGAAGTCGGCATTTACAACATTAGTGAGCAATAGATTTTCTTGTTCATTGTGTTTTATCTCATAGTATTTCTGTTTCCGATGTTCCTCCATCGTGTGGTTGGAATATTTTTTCGAGCTGTTCCGTAAATAATTGAGATTTGATTTCGTTATTTCTAGTCCAAATTCCACTTGTTGTATTTATTGGGATCTGTATATCTCTTCGTATCGTGGTTGCTCACCAGAAAAAATAATCAGTATGCGATCATTATCTGAATTTTGTAGATAGTTACTGATTGATTCATTTTTCAATTTTTTATATCCCTTTTTCAACCAAAAAAAATAAAAAAATGACTAAATTAAAGTCCAAACCACACAAATGTGTGAGTAAAAAATCATAGTATGTAATGGCGTTTTTGATAAAAAATTTCGCTTGATTTGAAGTACAACCAACACAATTGTATGTATAGTTATAGTGTTTTTTTCGGACGAAATAAGTTTGAAAGGAATGCGCAAATGTGTAAGTTGGTTCAAAACACATAAAAAAATAAATTTTTGACATGGTACTTTTGCCGCACTCAACACAACAATTGTGTTAGTAAATCACAAACGGGATATCTCTTCTTAGTTGCTGAGTGAGATTACTCAACTTAGTTTTATCCCGAAGGTCTCTAGTTTACTGCTCTCGCTTTTTTTTTCTGCTAGCTTAGAAGTTCTGCAATTTCCTTTTGGTAATTGTTCCCTTTAGTTATAAACTTTTGGAGTGCGTTTTCTAACTGCTCAAGCATTTTGCTACAACTACTGCCAAGTTAATTTTTTCAAAGGTCTTTCTAAAATACTTCCCAGTTTGTGTGTTTATTTACTACAATTGCCCTTTTTACCTTTCTATCAATTAAATTTTCTTGTTCACATGTAGAACGTAGAATTTTTACCAATACTCTGCCTGGCTGGTCTGTTTGTTTTCGAACTTATGCCAAGCAATTTTTGTCATTTACATGTAGGGTTCGTTGAATTTCGTTTCCTTTTTTCCTAGCGTTTGTCGCTTTTAACCACTCAGTTTTCCAAACTAACTCTTCTTCATATGTGAAGTATTCCAGTTGAATTTTCTAGTTAGCAGTATAATCCTGCATCCTTGCAATTACATTATTTAATTGCTTATTTATCTTGTTGTATTCTTTCAATGCTTTATTTTATGTAAATTTTTATTATGAAACATTTAGTCAGTTGCAGAATGATTTTAATTTTATTGTGGTTTTGCATTTTTCGATTGTATTTTGATCCTGTCTTCGAGGAGGGAACTAACCGCTCTCGTACTCCCCTCTCGTAGTAGATCTTAGTAACTTTTTTCAACCATATAATTTATATAAGTTATTATTTCTTGATTCAATTGAGTGTTATTCAATTCAGTTGAAGTGAGTGTTATTATTTCGCAACGAAACTTGGGATTGATTGAAGTGTTTAAAGTATCGCAATTGTTAGATCTCCCCTCCCTTTCCTAGAATGTTTCGGACATCCTTCGAAAAGAATTAATTTACCAAAGTATACTTAGACTACATATCGTCGGTTTGGTGCTGTAACATAGCTCAAAATTTTAAATTTTTCAGTTAAAGAAGATTTGAAAAAATCACTCAAAATTGAGTGTATAAAAGGCGTTTTTCAAAAATAAAAAAATAACATTTTGATTAGCAAAATAATTTTTTTTCGATTTCTACATCTTCAATCGGATTTTAATTTTTATGATTCTTTGATATTATGCAAATTTTCTTAGGATAGTTTCCAATATCTTTCAAATGGAATGTTACCTAATTTGCTATAGAAATAACTAGATAAGACCGTATGTTTTGATACAAAATAATAAAAATATGAATTATTGTGTATCGTTTGATTCGAATATCTTAGAAATGAGTGAAATTTGAGCTGTGTTACTATTGCACCAAACCGACGATATGTATAGGTATCGAAGTGGTAAAAGTTTCAAGTTAGCAAACAAGGGAATTTTCGTTAAGAAGCTAATAATTCTTAAAACGGCTTTTTCGATGGAATAAGAAGCGTGCTGCAATTAATTGTATCGAATGCGTTAGAAATATCTTTGAAATACTTAGAATCTTTCAAATTATTATTCAAATAATGGTACAATGATGACAAAAAAGAGATTTTCGGGTCAACTTAATTTTTTTCAAAATAATCTAATAATTGGACGATCGTTATTCGTATCCAAATCATCTCGATATATTTTGCAGATTTACCATTCGCTATATCGTCGAAGTCAAGAAAATAGTTTTTAAAAAATGTCTGTGTTTGTCTGTGTGTGTGTGTGTGTATGGTGTCGTGGAAACTAAATTTTGTTGCTTCCATACAGCTCAGACTTTTGCCAAAAATTGGGAGACCCCAGAAATCCAGAAATGTTAGATCTACATTTAATTTTCTTAATTACATTCATCGCATTCAACATTCCATTCCCTTAATAAAAATATTTCACTTAACACTTGCTTCTTTATTTCGCCAAAAAATTAAATTTTTGAATATTTTAATTAAAAAATTTGTCCAAAAGTTCAAAAAATCGCTTGATCGATTTCGACTTGAAAACCGCAACCGCCTCGAAACTATATATGAATCATTCCTTATCATTTTAGCTAACAAAGTAAAACCGAACAAATTATAATTATTGATTTCAGAACTGGAAGCTTATGCAAATCTAGAAAATGGGTCCCGTAGACACATTTTAGTTTCGAAGACTCATCTTTATGTAACACTTATGATACGGGGAGAATGGGATTTTTGTTCTTGTTTAATGTGTTTGGTTTCTCGTTACAGCTTTGTTTCAAATGTTGTTAGATTTTGCATTATGTGTATTTTAGTTGGTACAGCAGTTTTGAAATCATATGTAACTTTATCGGTTGTAACGTTTAGAAAGGCAGTTTTGTTATCTCGTAATACTAATTTAACAATTTATACAATTGAGGTGAATTATTAATTATACCAATATTCGCGAATGTGAATTATGTAATTGCTAAACTTTTGCTAGTTTCATTGTGTTTGTGTTAGTGATATTACATGGGTAGGACGGTAAATTTATCGATGACTACAGTTTTCTTGAATGATTACATGTAATCTTATTAAACGTAACTGGTTAATAAAAATCGTTTTATTTCGTTTAGTTTGCAAACAATTTAGCAAAAAATTAATGGTATCACTGGCCAGTAGTAAAGATGGGTTTGGTAACACAATCGAAACATTGTTTTGTAAGTGAGACTTTAATATGCTGAATAGGCCCAATGTAAAAATTAAAATGTGTTTAAAATTTTTGTAAAACAAAGCATAGCGCGTCTATATGGTACAAAAATGCTACATGGTCGAACCAAGGTTCGGTCATATAAATAACAAGCAACATCTGCAAAAATTGCTGCACGAAGCATCAATGAAAAATTTTGTTTTAAAGAAGCAAAAGTATAATGTATATAGACCCGGTCTTTTATAGCGCAATTCTTGATGGCCTTGGTATGCACTTTAATCCAAAAATACAAAATGGTAGGTCCCTGGGCTCGGTTATGATATGATTTTGAACCAGCAATAACTAGAAAAGTTATGTTCTATGAAAGTTGAAAGTCCCATATCTATATGCATGGGACTTTTGGCTTCCGTAGAACAAAATATTTTATTGATATTTCGTGCATAAACTGTTGCAGTTATTGCTTGTTAATCTTATGACCGTGTCCTGTCTATAAAATTGGTAAACAAAATTGTATTTTGTAGTTTTAAATTTTTTTTTATTTTTTCGATTGCTAATCTTTTGGTATTTATGGTATCCGACACTTGCAATAATTCCAACACTCTTTTATGGAAGTGCTCGAAGTTGTGGTATAGATGGGAGTTGTGTAGTGTTTGTATCTGCTCGAAGCTACGGTGTAGCTGGGAGTAGTTGTATGGTGTATTTGTGTGCCGCCGAAGATGAGGTGAAGGTTGGAGCTGCATTGAAAACTTATACAAATTAAACGCTGTTAATGTTTTTTACATAAATATTATTAATTATAAGCTTTTCCACCCATCTTCATCCCAAATATCGGAAAAATTCCGTATAGTTACGTAAACTCCCAGGTTGCGGATATTAAGGCGAATAATTAGTTTGTTATTTTTATCAAGTTGTTGTCCTCCATTTCGTTCGGGATAGTGCTGAAATTTACTGAATTTTTTACTGAATAAAAAAGTGTTAGACGTAGTATCTCACGAAAAATATTTAATAACTCGTAAGTAACTCTATCGCTATTTGATCGCGCTTTATTTTTGAGCACGTTTATAATAATTTGCTTGATCGGTAACTTTGTTTGATTAGATAATATACACGATCAGCGATCCAAAATCGATTCGCTTTTGTTTTTTGTTATACCGGAAGCCCGGAATTCATGTATATCAATTATAAAACTTATGGTTGGTGCCAAAAAACCAAAATTTGTTAAACGTGTTGTTGTTGTTTACTATTACGATACTTTCACCTTTATTTAATTTATTTAACGTTTTTTTTGTTAATTTATAATTAATTTTTGTTCAATTTTAATTTTCAGGTCTCCATTAAATGTTTATGCGTTTTGCATAAATAAACTTAACGTAATTTATCGTATTATTGTAACACCAAGATCATACCAACAACAAAACGGTCACAATGTTAGAAGTGGAAAAGCGATCGCAATCACAATGGTACCATCCTACTATAACTGCTACTAGTCATAATAGTAGTAGTAATACTAGTAATAATATAAAGGACCCAACAGAGCCACCGCCACTGTTGCAACAGACGCCCGCAAACAAAGAGTATACAAGTGTTCAAGCCCTAACACGATTTTGGAATAGTCGAATTACATCGATCAAGACTAGTTTGAAAAATAGTAAAATTGGTAGCCTAAGCAGTAGTAGACCTAATATTAATAATAATAATAATAGTAACGTACTTGATCAGAATAACATAAAAACGTGCGATAAATATCACACATTGGATAGTTTTCAACGTCGAAGTAGCAACACAATTGTACCGGATTCATGCGAGTTAGTTCTGCTACGAAACCGTGACAATTTGGAATTAGTACCTGAACACAAAATTAGGAATACAACAGAAAATTTTAATAAATTTAAAACTGCCGATTATGTTAAAAATTGTATCCCACAACCAGTCGCGGCTAGCACAACAACCAATACTATAGTACAACGTGCTACGTTTCCACTAGTCGGGAGTAATTCGAACGGTGACAAGATTCACTGGATAAAACGTGATGAGATTATAAATTTAGCGCAGAGTCGAAGCACCGTAAATAGTAGCAGCAGTAGTGTCACAACGAACCATAGTAGTACTCGTATAAGTAGTCGTAATAGTAGTATTTGTTCAGAAATGGAGGAAAAAGTACCGCCCAAACAAGATCCAGAGGATACGAATTCCTTGTCATCGGTTTCAGTATCGTCACTGTCTCGGAAAACTGGACGAAAATTAAGTTTTAAAACACATCCGACACAGCCACGAAAAATGATTCCGTTTAATGGCGGTGGAATGGGCGGCGGCGAAAGTAAAGTCGCCGCACTAACACAACGTTTCAATCAAATGATAAACCAAGACTCAAAAATATTAAAGGAAGTGAAACGAAAGGGCGTCTATGTGTACAAAACACAAAATCACATATACAAAATTCGGGATACTGAACTAAAACGAACAAGTTCGAGCCCCAAATTGGGAAAGAGCAGCAGTAGCGTCAGTAGTGATGATAGTCATAATGTTAAGCAGGTGATTGAAATATTTGAGCCGAAAATCGATAAACCGAAGGTACCTGATAAAAGCGCGCGTGTACTTACCTATTCGAAGGAATTAACGCTGCGCAAAAGTCAACGTGGAAGTTCTAGTAATCTAAACACAAACGTGCCAAATAATAGTGATAATAATCCTAGTAATAGTAACAAAGTTGAAGAAATTGTCAAAACAATAGAGACCTCCGAGCCACCCGAGGAGACAAATGTGGAAGAAATTCGACCAACAACACCAGTGGTCACTAACAGTAGTGTCATTTTAAAAATTATCGAAGACAGTGATATCGATACGACTGAGTCTCAAACGGATGAAGTGGAGGCACCCAAAATGCCAGAAAGCCCGGTTGTCGACACCCCTACACAAATACTTAAACCAAAATCGAAAAGCTACGGTAGTCGAATCTACGAAAAAATTCGACTTAAATTTACATCGAACAAACCAAAAGCGGCTTCGTTAAGTCCCGAGGCTAAAATTGTGGACGCCATATGCACGGTCAACCAAAAAATCGAACACCTATCGAAAAGTGTGAACGATTTGACGACGCCGTCGAAGTACACAACAAATAACCATCATACTCAAGGTAGCGCAATTCTTGAACCGAACGATTCGTTTCTTTTTCGTTCGGCCTCTCGTAATAGTTTCGGCAGTACTTATGAAGTTAATCATGTGGAAAAGGTCGTTGAAGCTGTTAATACAAGTCTAATAAATCGGGCGCACTCTATGGATGAAACGCTGTTCCCCAAAGCCAAATTATTTATGCAACACTTGCTGGATAGTTCGGACGATGATTATGGATTAGTCACAGAGCCCACGTCACCAATCAGCGAGGAGGTTTCATGTATTTTTAAGAATACAGATGATCTAATCTCGAAACTGATGAAGGACTACAGCAACCCGAATAGTAGCACGCAGAACGATATAAACGATGATTATGAGTATATTAGTCGACCCAAAGATATCACAAGTATTTCCGTACAGCAGCAAGAAAATCCGGACACAAAGACAGTGATCGAAGAGCCTATAACAATCGAAAATATTTACGAAACGCCCAAGAAAAAACCAGCGATCGCGGATAATGACATATATCACAGTATCTCAGAAATGAAAAGTTCGATCGATGCAATGAAAAAATTCAGTGATACTTACAGTGAAAACAGTTACGAATCGTACGATAATTACGAAAGTGTCGAGGACAATCCTAAAACTATAGAGAATGAGAATGCGTACGAAATACAAGATCCGCCCGAAGTTCCACCACCGCGTAAATCCATATGTGAAATTGACAACGATCCGATAGTGATCTCGCCACCCGAAATACCACCACCAAAGCGTAAAAACGATTCATCAGCCACCCTCATCACAAGCTCAACGTCATCAAGTCCAAATTACGAAAAAATTAAATACTCGAAAATGCCGCCAAGGCCACCAAAGTCACGTGATACAGAACCCACAGAAAAAATACCAATCACCCATATTGAGATCTCCTCGCATCAGCAAAACGATGACATTGAAACACAATCGCTAATATCGAATTGTTACGAAAGTATTAATTCAATGGCTCGAAATGACTTCATACGAATGAATTTACTAAACTATTCGGATTCAATGTCTACGCTATCATCTGAGCACAAGACTAATAGTTTGTATGGCACAACGATAAATAGTATTACCCCGCCGAGTGAGGGGAGTAGTGAAAATAGCGATGAATGGATTGATATGTCAGACGGCGAGGAGCGGGATAAAAAAACACGATTTATTGTGTAAGTATCATGCTGTATAAAAACTTATGTTATATTACTAACGTACTCTCAACTTATTTATTTAAGCACCCGGCAACGTGTTAAATGTTCCCGTAGCCAGGAATGGAACCCGAAAATTAGTGAACCAAAAATTACGTCTGAATGTGAAGATGATATGTATGAAGGTATGTGCAAACAAATTGTATTTAACGGTGAACCCATGAAGCAACTTATTTATGCCACTTATGTAACGTGTGATGTGACTGATCACGCAAAAAATAATTTTTATTCCAAACACGTAATAGTGATTTACATGGTATAAAACAAGATGCATACAGTGCGATCACAATAGTTTTGTATTTAGTTAAGTTTATTGAACCGAAATGTTTGTATTCCAATTAACCGACAATAAAAATTCATAACTGTTTGCCGTGTGTTGTTCAGTACGCCTCCGTCGATCGCGATTTGGATATTTAATACCCATATACGTATACCAAAGAAATCACAAAATAATTTACGTGTTTTTATCTTAATGGCGTGCAGAGACGTTTTGTGTCTTCATCGCGGTAGTAATTTGATATTCTTTTGATCAATCGATCATTGCTCATTTCGAGAGATTGGTATTTTCTGTAGTGTACCTTGAACTCTTGATACCTAAGAAAATATCATACATCAAATGTTTGATTTAAATTGTGCTATAGAATTAACTTAACACAATAAAACAAAATAATGAGATCATTAATTACAGTCGAAGTGTAATAGTTATAGCAGTTTTATTTTAAATGGTTACGCCATGATCGCGATATTATCGACATTTAGGCGGAGATTTCTTTTTATTTTTGCGTATTTTGATCTTTATATTTTTCAAATGTTTGTAAATTCATAGCGTTCGTGCGGGGTTGTTTTCGTTTTATAGAGCAGAAAACTGTTTGATTTTCATTTTTTGTTATTCATTTTATCTAAGATGCTTAATATGATGTTGTAAAATAATTAAAACGGAAATATGATGCAAATGGACATGTGTCCAAGAAGAGCCGTTTTCATTTGCTCTAAGAAGTAATTCAGTGATGAAATTGCCACAATTCAAGTTTAATTAGTATTGGTATATTGAAATTGAAGTTAACAAATTTAAACTCCATAAAGATTATGCTTTATAGTACCAAATTACAGTGATTTATAATAGCCCCGAATACAGAATATTTTTTGAAGAATGTTAATAGTTAACATTATGTTTGTAAACTGGGTTAGATATTCGTTATTAAACCAATTGCTAGTTTGCTTGGTTCTCGCTCAGCGTATATGTTATATATTGTTCTGGTTGAAGGGTGTATTTGATACATCACATATCTGTATTAACTTATCCCGGTGCTGAAACCCATCCCGAATTTCTTAATTGCATTTTCATGTGAGAAAGTTCATCAAAATACGGATGATTAATCATATCATGCGAGTTGTTTCATGAAATAACATAATTTCATGTACAGAAGCTGATTTAAGCTTTTGCGATGAAAAGCAACGGAGTATTCTCTTCCATCGGTACAGCACTAAAGTCGCACGCTTCCGATCGATGTACTACTTGCCTTATATCGAATGTAAAATACTTTTGAATCCGCATATCTTAAAACAGTAGCACTTGCCATTGCAGTTTTCATTAGAAAATGCGTACTGCACAGCCGCATTCTTTCAAATTTCTTTTGTCTCTTTAATAAGTTTGTTAAAGAAGAGCCAAATGTTAGATAAAGCGGCGTTAGTAACCAGTACCATATCCAAAAAAAATTATGGACTTTGCGTGCTTTTTTTGGAGGTGTATATTTTGTTATTGCTTCAACTTTATCAGGCTCAATTTCCATGGCTCCTTCTCCAACAATAAATCCGAGAAATCTGGTCGACTTTAATACAAATTCGCTCTTTGATATATTTGTCGCTAACCCCTGTCTGTTGCTTAAGGCGACATTTATTTTTAAGTAAGGAGATGTATTCTTCCAGTGTGATGGATGTTATCAGCAGGTCAGAAGTAAACGAAGACTCGATCATGAAAATGTTTTAAAACTACCTGATCCACTGGTCGTGTCGTCATAATCATTGTGGGGCATTGCATAAAGCAAGTAGTGCGTAACCGCAAACTTGGGAATCTGTAAAAATACGTCTTTTAGATGAATTGAAATCTCCATTTGAAAAAATGCCACGAGTGAATTCTATAGACTCCTGAAACAGGTTGATTCACCAATTGTTTCACTTGCTATAGAGAGCTCAAACTTACAGAACAGCTTACTGGTAAATAGCATTGCATTATTCAATCATTTACAGCAATATGCGAGCAGTATTTGATGCCATTTTGAATAACTTACTTTTCTTATGTATGTAATTCTGGTTCGTCGCTTTTTCATTTTATTTGTAGGGTTGGATATCTTTCGCTATTCGCTAATAGTAGCCTACACTCAATATACCAGTCTAAAATCTTGATTAGACATATTTTGGAACAAGACGCAGCATAGCGGCTAAACCGGAGCCCCTCTATACAAATTTCCTAAAATCATTATTTATGTCAATATTTTCTGAGATTCGAAAATATCTTTCCCAAGTTTTTTGTCAAAATCGTTCGGGTCAAGTTTATTTCTAAAAAGGAACCTGTATCATATGAGACGTTCTAAATAAATTTTCCCGAATTTAGAACTCATCACAATCGTATCTTATGACTTGAAAACCCACGCAACTCATTATTAAGACCAAAATTAAGACTAATCGCAATCCATTTTTGGCATTAGAAAACCTTTGTCACAGCAATTTTTTTTCTAAATCGTTAGAGCGGAAAAAACTCGAAAAGAGTGTCTGGCCCGAAGGACCACCTAATTGTATTTTCCCCATGCTGGATGCAAAAAAAAATTAAATAAAGAAACCTGAGTCGCAGCAGACGATAACAAACATGGTACAAACATAACATGGTGCAACATAACGCAACATGGCATCATGACGCAATATGGTGCAATATCTAGCAGCATCCCTCAACAAAATGCAACATTAAGCAACATCACACATGGAATATCACACAATATCAAGCAACATGATGCAACACCACGCAACATGGTGAAATACATTAAATTGTAGCGCAACATCCTGCAACATGGTGCAACATCGTGGAAAATCACGCAACAAGGAACAAAATGGTGCAACATGGTACAACATCATGCAATATGGTGCAACGTCATGCAACATGATGCACCATCACGCAACATGTGGTGCAACACGACGGCCTCCGGGGTATCCTAAATTAATTATTCAGAAATGAGAACGCCTTGTAATCGTCCGTAACCTCGGATGACGCCCCAAATAAATTTTCACGAGTTTTTAGTAATCGAAAGCATTCTAATTTGAATGAAATTTTTATAAAAATTGTGCGAGTCGAAAAAAATATAGAAAGAGACCCGGGCTTCACCGGACGGCCTTCTTAACGGATTTCCGAAAATTAGTACTCATTGCAATCAAGTCCTGGCACTCGAAAACCCTCCATCACCAATTTTTATCAAATTCGAGCGAGCCAAAGCAAAATTAAAGAAAGTGGTCCTGGCCAACCGTTTGTCTCCCTGAATGAATTTTCCGGAAATTTGAACCACTTGCAATCGATTCTTGCCAATTAAAAATCTCTACACCAATCTTTATCAAAATCGTACCAGTAAAAAAACTAAAAGCCGGGATCCGGGCGATCGGACCCGAGCACCACCGGACGGCCCCGTAACAAACCGCTCCTCCAGCAAATTTTATGAAAATGGTGCCACCATGCGACCCTCTGAATGGCTTTTCTAGAATTTCGCACCCATCGCAATCGTTCCCTTGCATTAAAAAACCCTCCCTCACCAAAACGCTCCTCTAGCAGTTTTTATGAAAATCGTTGAAGCTGGAAAAAATTGAAAAACCGTTCAAATCTGAACGAATTTTCCTGAAATCTGGACCAATAGGAATCGATTCCTGGCAAATGAAAAACTTTACCAATTTTCAATAAACTCGTGCTTACCTCAAAATAATTTAAAAAACGAGACGTGGGCCCCACTGAATGATTCTCTTAACCATAATTTCTGTAAAATGGGACCCATAGCAATCGATTCCTGGTACTCGATAAAACCCCTCTCAGCAATTTTCATTAAAGTCGTTTGAGTTGAGAAAAAAAATAAGAAGAAAGAACCCAGGCCCAAAGCCATCGGTTCTTAACGGTAAACCACGCCAAGTTACGTAAACTTTTGTCGCGACAAAATAAAATAACCTTGAAATTTTGGAAAATAATAACTTCCGTTTTTACCAATACCGTAAAATTGGCATTCACGCAAGTTCATCTATTTGCTAATGAGTCTTTTGTGTTTTGTCTGTGAGCGATTTGGTCTTAAACTACAAATTAATCGGTTTAATTTCAATATAAGACGACAAAAGTTGACATTCAAGGTAAATTTGTAAACTCATAAGAAGATGTCATTTCCTTATAAGCAATTTTAGTCAGTGGTTATAAAGATTATTGTTCATCGTCTTTTGTCTTTGCGATCGCGAAACATTTTTAAAATTAATTAGTTCAATTAAGAGTTCATTTTACTTGCAATTTTATTTACATTGAATCGTGCCTCACATATTTATATTTTAAATTAATATTGTAGATTGTCCGTAATCGATCGAAATCGAAAATTCTCATGCTGATCGTCTAATTTTGTAGAGGTAGAATGAACAAAATATTGCATAAGATAGTTGTAGACAGTTGTAAATACATATAATAAAATTGAGTTCAGTAAAATAAGCGGTTTAAGCGTAAAAGAATTTTTCTCATCGTTATTATGAAATAGGTAGCCAGAGTTGTTGCAACAGTTGATCATCGTACATATGTTATATGGAAAATGTTGTTGATGCTATTAGTGGACAAAATTAATAGTTTTCCATATGTGGAATGTGCACCATATAACGCGATAATAATTTCACGGAATTTAAACAAAGAACAATGAAATGGCATTATGTCTGTGCGTACATAACAGAATGGTTGTATTATGATTAAGGATTGTGATCACGTACAATAGACGACGCGGGTGTAAATATGATCGCATAGTGTTACGAATATTGACATAATCGTAAACAACATTATAGATGCTTTTGTTGTTGTTGTTGTTGTGGTCGTTAAGCTATTTTTTATATAAATTAATAAAAAGTGAAAGTTGAATCGTTGTACTTGCATATACAGTTTCGTCACAGTAAGATGAGTAAATCTGAATATCGAATACTATATTCCTTTATAAGACGACGTTGTCCACTGTATTTTGACCTTTTGCCATTTTCATTGAAATTACGCCAACATTATATTTGTCACACCCAAGCCCATATACAATAAAAACATGATCGCGATTTCTTGTGTACTACCTTATATAAAAATAAAATTTAATTCAGCATCCATACGCTGAATTAAGAGAAATAAGTTTTATAAACAAAAGAACAACAACAAAATAAAGAGAATTAATCCGCTTCGATCAATGAAAACAACATTTACAGCGATCAGTTGAAAATGAGACGCGGTAACTTAAGCATGTTGTTAAAGTAAAAGTCTTACGATCGCGATCGTACTCGTATAGGTACTAAATTTATATATATTTGTTCGTTTCTGAAAAGTGTATTTTGTTTGTTTTGCTCCCGGAAAATGTGAATTAAATTTAATAATAATTAATAAAAAATTAAAGTTAAATTCATGATCAACTGATCGGTAGCTCGTAAAATATAATAAAAAGTTTCAAGTGTAATAAAAATCACTGGATTGTGAACATATAAACAACAACAAAATGTAAAAAAATGGAAAAATTTTATATTTTTGTACTTCGTCTAATCTACGCCAATGATCGATCGCGTATTTTTTTTATTATTATTATTATTATTAAAATAAAATGAAAGTGAATTAAAAATATTTATATTCAATTTGGCAATAAAACTTTGAATTTAAATAAAAGAAACGTGTTGCCAAATTTATTTATTACAAAGTGCACTTTATACCTTATTTTATGTTAATAAGTGAAAATTATTTTGGTCGCGATCTTCAAAAGTGTTTTGTAACTTGTATTATGTATATATCAGAGTGACAGGTGACCTTAAGTCGATTAGCGTCAATGAGAAAACGGTGGATTACAAAATATTGATCGTTATTGATATGATTGCCGGGAATCAGCTGATGAATTTTTTTATTATACTGATCCGGCCCTGCAATACTGTTTAAATTTATTGTATTACCTATTACGTTACTGTTGTGATCTCTTTTTTATGTTAAATGGATTACGCTCGATTGGTGGATTATCGTTTGGAGGACGAATAATTAATGTTAATTGTTTGCTATAGCAATATTTTGCGGTTTTATAATTTTAATATAAAAATGGCGTGTGATCACCCGCCATTTTATTGAGTTGAGGATTTATATAATTCGGTTGGGTTTGGAATAATATGTAGTTTATCTTTCTTATAAATATTTTCTAATTTTAATATGACGAATTCAAATAATTAAATTAATGAACAATTCACATTAGATCACTAAATGTAAAGTTTTATGACAGAATTTTGGGCACGGTGTCACAAGACAATTATTATTTTCAAAACTGGCATACAGGTACCACTTGTACATACATACTGGTGTTAGTTACTTGAAAATTTAATTACGTATATGCGTTGTCATCGCGCGTAGCTAGAAATATTTTTAATTGTCTTTATTCTTTGATGTGGGTAACTTGAAATAATGACCTTGGTGTCGGAATCAACTTATAGTTGGTCAGGCTTCATTGTTCTTACGTTAATTAATGCATTTAATAGGAATTACATTTTATGCATATTTTAAACTAATTGGATTTTTATGTATTGGTTATTAATGTGACTCGGTGACACTTTTTGTTATCTGCAATAAATTATTTAGACGGTGGTCCAAACTCTGCAATCCCAAAAGATGCTAGCGGTCACAAAGGACTCCGAAGTGTATAAAGCACAAATTGCTTTAAATTTTATCAATTTTATCAAAATAACATTGATAACATGGGAACTAACCTGGAACCCATATTTACAAGGATGACATACCGAATACCGAATTACACCCTCAATACTGAATAATAACTCTTTTGCATTTGGGAACATTAACTGATAATTTCTCGTCCAATGACAACGTTTTCATAGTATTTCTGCAACCTGAGACGGTTAGATACCTTACTAAGCCTCAAAAAGCTCCAGAAAAACTGAAACTATAAAGAAATCCCACGATAGGTAGTATTTTCACATTCTTATTTGATTTGAAGATTGTCTAGCGAGTAGCGATCTATAAAAAAAAAATGAGTGAGTCCATTAGTACTCTCAAGGAGATGTGTAAACATGGCGTGTGTATAGTACTATCGTTAAATTGGTCTATTACTCTTTCGGTATAATCGACGCAATTGGATTTTGGTAGCTAAAATAAGATATATTATATACTGTCGACTCTAACTTTAAAAATTTTCATTGAAAAACTGCACAATACGGTCGTCCCATATCTAGTAGTAAATATATTTCAATCTGAGTTCATGTGCAAATCGAATTCGTCTCGCAGGAAGTTTATAAGTGGTTCAGCTTGAGGAACAGCAACATTAATATTAAAATCCCCGCTCATAATCACCGGCAAAAGATGATAGTCTCCTTGGAGAATTTTTGAAATTCTTTAGGATATGGGGCAAGGACGAAATGTATGAACTTCATTATGTCTTCGAAAGATTTATTCGGCGAGGTTAATACAACTACAGAAAGCATCTTATTCCCATTGAGAAGCTGAAGCTCAGCCGTATATATATCATCAATGAGTTGTGTTGTTACGCTCATACCAGTTGTTTGTCCAACGATGATTTCTTTATGCGAGGTGACTGTATGGTATGAGTATTCTATTTGAATTTTTATATATTGTTACTCCGGCAGCTCACTCACCGTCTCTCTTGAACTGAACGCAGATCTGGAAAAGCAAGAAAATTGAGCATCCTTGCGTGACTGTGTCAGTTAGGTCGAGATGATGTGTATGACCTAAGACTCTGACAGTTCAATGTTAAAAACCAGACGTCATTATTATCTCGTACAAAATTCGCCATTACAACGGATAAAGCGGATTTTTGGTGCGGCGCGATAGCTAATTTTGAAGAAGACCCATTGAGGTCCCATTTTTACGTCCATGGTAGACGACATGATCATCGATAGCTGGCGTGATGAACAGTCCTTCGAGACTCGTTACTCGTGCTAAAGCAATATACACAATTTGTTAACTGTGTCTTTTATCGTAAGAGTATATACTGACTATCTCGTTGTAGGTACCACCGTGTGATGCATGAATTGTGGTGGCACATGAAGGTACAACGCTTTACATTAATTGTTGTTTATGCTTAACATTAATTGTTGTTTCGATTAATAGTTGAGCTTTTTCTAGAAATGGGCACCAAACATCGGTCGATATTCGTTTTCTGCGCCCATCCAGCTTCAAGCCACCTGACCTTCTTGCCAACTTGTGAATTTGAACCAAAATCCATCCAGAATCGTTTGACATTTTTTACTGTCGACGTTTTCATCGTTTTCGTTGTCCTGGTTAGGATGCTTATGCAATCGATATACTTTAGACAGCCCATAGTTCCATTCGCCAGTCCATTTGTTACGTCAATATTGGTTTTGAAAAAGTACGGTAAATTATTTCTGTCCACTATGCTCATTTTATGAATCTTTTGACGGAATTGCTACTCCGGCAGCCCACTGTACTTCTCTATTGAACTGAAAACACCATTCAAACGTAGGAATATTAACAAGTTCGTCATTGCGCAGCCAGGTCTCGAAAACCAAATGAATTGAGCATACCTGCGTGACTGTGACCTGAGACTCTGGCAGTTCAATGTTAAATACGAGATGTCATTATAACCCCATTCAGTAGAAGACATGATCATTGATAGCCGACGTGATGAACAGCGCCTATAGAGACTCGTCACTCGTGATAAAGCAATATACAGCAGTTGTTGACTGTGTTTTTAATCGTATGAATATGCAATTTCGTAATCAATTCGTATTTCGTATCGTAATTTTTTTTTTGATTTTTCTGATCGATGGAAATGTCGATGGTTTCTATTTCATTCATTAAATTATTTTTTTCATTTTCCCTACTATTATACATTTACATAAAAGCATGCCATGTATAGTAAAAATTATTTTTGTTGAGTTTCTTGCTTTTTTTTCAAACGAAGTAGGTATACGTCATTTCCGTTCGTTTCATTTACAAGTTTACTCTAATACAAAAAATTTTGGTAGGCGCGCGTAAAGATGTTTACACATCAAAACCGTTTCAAAACTGTCGTTTAACCTGAATGTGCCTATAGCCGCTTTTAAGAAGGTTGGATGCAATGCCATCATACTCTGAACATAAAATTCATGACATAAATGTGTAACGGTCATAAACCGATTTTTGATTTTGTGAAGAAAATTTAACAACATTTCTCTTACTCTTCGGATAAGTAGTGTAAGGCTTCTTCAACCTGCAGTACATATTTATTCGATAGCCCTAAATTTAAAATTAAAAATATAATTTTTCATAAAAGTAGGCGGTGTCACATTTTTCATTATAAATATTTATCGTCTGTTGAATTAGAGTCATGCTGACAAACTTTAGTGAAGTGAAGATCGAAGTGGGCAACAATCGATGATGAATAGACGATCTTCACACCTTAGAAAATAATTATTGCCAACTGTTGGGTATCCTCTTCCAATTCTTAATTATTCCAAAATTCCTGTGGGTAATTTTGATTTCTTGGAAATCCTTCAATTTCAATCTAACGCTGAGTACCTGACGCCATTTTTTAACTAATGTTCCGACTAACTAAATTGATAGTTACTTTCTACGAGTTACTCATAGATGTCTCTATTGCTCGTAATTCAAAATGAATGACGTATGAGTTAAGCACAACAATTTTAAATAAAAAATAGGCGTGAGTCACACAGTTTATATTTTTAATTCGTCCTCAAACATTCTTATATTATTTCTTCCTTAACCAGCGTTTCTTAATTATAAATCTCCTGAAAATCCTTTCCGAGCACTTAAGACGCAATATCTAATGTTACAGGCTCATTGACACAATCCAAATTAGATCATTCATTTAAGTTGGTTTACAATTCTTAGGTAGCTAGCCCAAGGCCAGCAACTATTTCTAGTGGGATTGCTCTCCATTTTTGTGATCTGCTTACTGAGAAAAGTTTCTTGAACAATCAAACAATTTCAGATTGGTTACTTGCTTTTCAAACCTCGTTTTATTGATCATTTTTTATGAATTGGGGCAAATGTATAAAATAATTATTGGAAGCAAATCAAGCTGGATTAGAATTCAATTCATTCTGAATATTTTCTAATTTAGTGTGGTGTTGTAAAACTGATTTGGGATATTATCATTAGTTTTGGATGAAGTTCTAGACCGTATACTAATGGAACTAGATGCTTAATTCTAAATTTTGATCCAAAGTTCATGTAAGAAGTACCATGAGCTCAACTCAAGTCAAATTCCAGACCATAATACAAATTTACTTAGAACCATACTTTTCCTTAATACGTCAAGATATGGCTTAAGTCTAATCGTCATTTCATAAAGAATGGCGATGTCCCTTAGCGAAGAAGAAAAGCTAATTCCTTTAAGCATGTCCAAATATCTGAAATTCGACCAACATTAATTTTAGAATAAAATCCAGAAAAATGGTCAAAGCCCCCATCCAGCTATACAAAAAAATTTGGCCATAATTAGTTGGGCCTAGTTCGTAGTTCAGCACGATCAAATTCTAAAATTTCATTCAAAATCCATAATAGACTTCACATCCTGTGAGATTTGAATGTTTGAAATCGTTTTGAAACAGAAAATCCCGTTTTTAGCGGAATTATATAAGTTGTGCGAAAAGAGAGGTTTTGATATATTGGGATTTCAATAAAGCTTTATTTTCGAAATCCCACGCACTGATCCCGGGCTAGTCCGATTTTAATTTTAGGCGTCAAGTCTAAGTTACATGATGCAAGCGATAAAGGGAAAAATTGATTATCGATAGTGGAATTGAATTAAACAGGGTGAAAACGAAAAATAGGCGCACTATTGCAAAATATCTCCGTGCCATACATAAACCCAGCTAATATTCACAAATCCTTTCTTTGAATAAATTCTGGGTCCTTCAGGAAACTATTTCTGATTCCTGAGGTCCAACATATTTCACAGAAGTACCTATAGCGCATTTATAATACTTCAGGAATAAGAATGAATTTGCCAAGTTTACATTCTTTACAGATGGCTCGCTATCGAGAGTTAATGCTTCGTACCGAATTTTCTGTCCCATGCACGTAACCTTAAGTTGTCAGGTGGTCTGGGTTCATCCTGTACGGTGTTTCAAACTGAAATCAAGGCACTGATTTTCAGTGTTTTCGAAACTTAGAAATCATACGTTAAAAATTTGAATTTTCTTGTGCTCTGACTGTGATGTCACTGTGGCTGTGCTCTTTTCATTGATTAACCACTTCATGGATTCGAAACTTGTAAAGGAATGTATAAATCTCTTTAATCTTCTCAGTTCATGGATTAGTGTCACTTTTATAGTAAAAACTACGAGATGCCGATATTTGGGTCAAAGCTGGCTCACAATTAAAATGTTTTGCTTCGAAACATGATATCTCTAACGTATTAGCCTATCTAACGTATTAGCCGGGACAGACTGAGGGTTTATAAAATCGATTTAGCAAAATTCCTCCAAGTCTCGTTTGAAACCTGAGTTTGCAAATGAATTTTCAAATTTTTCGTGATGTGTCGTGAATTGAATTTGTATTCTTTATGTGGATGGTTGTCCTGCTTTTGGCAAGGCAAACAAAAAATTCCAGGTTTGCACCATTTGTTTTTTGTGGCATTGGCGTAGCATGAATTTCGACGTTTCTAGAAATTACTATACCGTTTTCAATTTGTCTTTCCTTCTTTTTAGCTAGAGAACAGAACGAAGTAGTTACAATACATCCTCTTTCCCGTAGACGAAGGTTAATTACTTTACCAAATGATGAATTTTATCTCCAAAGCATATTGCAATGGTGGCACGAAACACGTGGAAATCGAGTATTGAAGCTTGCTTGACCACCGGTCTTGGCACTGTACCACTTCTAGTTTTGGATTGAGGTTAAATGTCTTAATTTCAGTTATACATTTTCTATGTTCAAATTATTGTCTTTATTGGCTTGTTCTGCCATCATAAATTCCTCATCGATTAAATCGTTCTTTTTGACTCTCTTCAAAGTTTTCTTAATTGAAGTCAGATAATTTTTTTGAGGTTATATTTTAAAATATCGCAACACACTTTACTTTACTTTACTCAAACTTAAATTTGTTTAAAGTTATTAAATTTGTGGGATGGACAGGATTAAAAGTCACCAATATAAAATACTTCTTATCCGGTTCATCTTCAATCGCAAAATCTTGTTTTATTTTTATACAATGGCTGCGTACCAATAACCAGTAAATCATTTACTACGGTAAAAATCGATTTATGTACAGATTTTTCGATCAGTTTCCATAATTTTTTTCAAAAACAATTGAATTTACCGAAAATTTACTTAAAATTGACTTTTACCCGACTATTGGTACGCAGCCAATGAGTACGTTTTATGCATGTTAGTTCTTGGTTTTACCGCACAATGATTGTTTTATTCAAACAAAATATCAAGAACCGTTTAGAAACGAAATTCTTACAGTATTTACATGCATTACATCAAGAGCTACTTGTTTGAATTTTGTTCATTTCCTTTATTCATCTGACACACACGACATATCCAAAATACCAGTAATTTTGTTACCCGCCCCAATAACAAAACCAAATATGTATAAGTTTTAGAAAATTTCGATCTCCATATTATCTGTTCCGTATAATGATTTTTCTTCAAGCTGATTTAGACATTACATCACGTACATAATTACGAATAATTTCTTATGTATGTATACGAATTGCAGCAAACCGGTAACACACCGCACAACCCATCATGGTGAAAGTGAAATATAAACACACGCCGTCCGTTTTAGGTGGTTCATATTTTCGTTTAATGAGCTAATTTCCCAGTCATTAACTGCGTATGCGTAACACTTTGACCGCCATTATAGTTTATTTTGTAATACTTTCAATTTTCAATAAATTACTAAATGTGTAACAAATAACTCGTTATTATTGGAAATCACCGGTTTAGCGGCTTAATGCTAATTGTACGTTCGTATATGACGCTAATTTGCTATATAACGTATATCTGACATTTTAATGGAAGTGACATCACAATAATAATAATTGTCTTTGTATTTTGCGCGAGTAGGATTTTGATTAAATATTTTATTTTGTCTATTTTGAATATTCTAAATATATCAACCCACGAAATTTGATAGATTTACAGGGCGTTTCATAACTAAATGCGAAATACTTGCATGAACTTCATTCAATGTCATGATGATTAATGTTGAATGTTATTCGCAACGCGCTCTCTTAATTCAATTAAAATTTATTTTCTATAAACTGTAAATTGCCTTTCTAGACATTAGACACGTTGTTGTTAGAAGTTGGTGCGAGAGGGGATGGGTTTTTCATTACAATGAAAATGTTGTGTATGCTCAGTCCAACTAATTAAATCCTATTAAAATAAATTAATTTTAATTAGCGTTGAGTAAGAGATGGAATTAAGCGATTTTTCTATGTTTGTGTAATTAACATAAAAGTGTGTTTGGTTGCTTGTAATTAACTAACGGAGGTTTTGTAATTAAGTGTTATGTTTTATATGCAGATGCAGTGGTATTTAGATGGAGACTTGATATTAATTTAACCCTTTTTAATTGGAAAGAGGCTAGCTATAGTTTCTATAAAAATTGTTTTGTGTTGTTTGTTTAAATTTTAAGTTTGGCCCCCTCATTTGACGAAATGGTAATTTGGTTTAATAATTTCTTGTATAACCGATTTGTAAAATCTAAAGCAGTAACATATTCAGATCATCCGTTGTAAATTATCTCGTATTGATGTGTAGCAATTCGCCCACCCTACAGTTGTAGAGGGGATTATTATTCATTTCTTTTACCATATATGTATATGTTATAGAATCTGACGTTAATGTCGTTGTATTAACCACGTTCTCGTCGATTAATGAAAAAAGAGCGAATATAATAAAGGAGATTTGATGATTTAAACAAATCGGGACTGCTAACCATAAATCTGAATGGACTCAGTGGGTACCCCAATATATCAAATCAGCAGGATTCGATTTCCTGGAATATATCTCCCACTTCCAGGTTTAGTATCCTCCTGAATTATAGTGATTTAAGAGTTAGTTCTTTAAAAATAATACTGACGACCAGTTTGTCCAATTCGTCGGTCATAAGTTTAGCCACAATAAGTTGCAGTCGACTAATACTGAGTGATTTGGTTGAAGCCAAAAAGCAGGAGAGAGACCTTTCCTGGTGAATACAACCTAACTAAACTAGAGAACCGTAATCTTTTCATATAAGCCCAATAAAATTACTCATTTGCTTGCCTAGAGTGTTCTAGAGAGGACCATTCTATTGGTAAGCGTTGTCTGGTAATACGAACCACCCGTAGTTCCTTAAGTTACGGTACAAATTCGCAAAATTTTGTTCTTGTCAAAACTTTCCTTCGATTGGAATCCCTGGAGCTCGTTTTTGTCGCATAACATTAAAACATTCAACTACTCAGAAACACTGCATTATCTAATCCGAAGTTAGTTCGAATAATTGAAGTGGGTTTTTGATTGCTCACTTGGATCTACTTATGGGGTCATCAAATATTCTGCTTAATTTACCTAACAAATGGATCTCCAAATTCTTCGTTTAGATCGGGATTGGTTGAGGGTTTTCTGACATTGTTGAGCAGCAGTTGTTTTTATTAAATCATCGCAAGGCAAAGTGATATTAGGATGACGTATGTTGCTTTTGAAGTTGTACAACTAGCACCAATTTCTCAAAAAATGGCAGTGGCACCGTTTTCTAAAATTGTTGTGTACTGAATCAGTTAGCAATCAAAACAGCTTGTGCGGGGATAACCATAATGCCACCATCATCTATAGTTTATTTAAATAGACAGATGTTGGCAACACTTTGAACATACTTTTTATGACACTGCATCTCTTTGCCTTGAATCTTTAAGCGTATCTCACTTTCAATCACAGCATACAAATAAAATACCGTTTTTTCTCCCTGTATCGATCTGGTGATGACAACTTAAATAGTCGATGCACTCGAGTTGATTTCAACTTATTGAACTAATCTTTATAGCGCTCGTCATTTTGTCGATTGACGAATTTTCGATTTTAAATTAGTTTTCGTTTGTTTCGTGTGTGGCAAGATAAAGATGATTGTGAACAATTTCCTACGTCTAAGTTTAAATTTAGCGAAAAATAGCGAGCAGCAATCAATTTACGAGAGTGCGGATACCGGGATGTAAAACACTGAAGATTTTGCGTCGTAACGGATCTGCGATGTATGAGTTATTTGCGCCTGCGTCGATGTTTCGCAGTAGATTTCAATGGCAAGCAGTTCTAGTTTATAATTCGAACTAGCGTGACATTCGGAACCAGAAAGTAAATTCTGAAGTACAACTTGCTGCTTTTTGTGCCTCAATGATTATAGGTGTCAAAATTCGTTTTGACTATTTCGATTGTGCCCCGTTTCGTTGTCGATCGTTCTGGATAGCGTATCTGCGACAACTTTGTCTTTACCGTTCACATATCGAATACCCGTGGTAAATTGACTGATATAACCCGAATGTCGTGCCTGTCGTGGGTTACGTTCAGTTTTAATGTTGCACTAGTCAGAGGTTTGTGGTCGGTGTAAATGATGCAATCTCGACCTTCGAATAGATTACAGAATATTATTGAATTGTTGTAACACTGCTCCGACAGTAGTGTTCGAAGCGTCTCTCGTGATACTGAACTTGGCGTTGTTCAGCGAATATGCTAATAACGCGATTGTGCCCTTATTTTTGCAAATCCGTCTTGAAATTGGTCGGACCAAGAGAAATTCAGCCATCGACATGGTAATAGTTTACCATGCCTCTGAATTCGTTTGATTGTGGTTGTTGCTTGTAATTCCGTAATGGCATTAATTTGTTCATATGAAGGCAGAATAATATTAGGCGTTATTTTGTGGCTGAGGAAATCGAGTGAGGTCAAGCTCAAATGTACATATTGTGAGCTTTTAAGGTGAACTCTAAACTCATCGAGCCGTTGGAACAGTTGTTTCAAAATGAGCTTGTATTGTTCCTCATTTTTCGAGGCAACATCAATGTTTCGGATGATAAAACGTTGAAACGTTTGTCCGGCATTTTTTCGTGTCGTGATTGCTATTTTGTGTACTACCTCCGGGGCAATGGTAATTAAATGATACGCCCTGAGGAGGTCGATTTTGAACAATATCTTTCTTTCTTATCATATATGAAGGGGACAAGAGACGGGAGTTGCTGGTTTGTGTCGGATGGGATCTAGTCTTCGTGGTCGGGATACCTATAAATGACCTGTTGTTACGATATCATGAACCACGGAATATTTGACGGATGAAATGTAATTTGGTTCGGCTTTTAGGGATGGAAATCATTGTGATTGTATATAATGTATTGGAGTGTTTTCGCCTAATATCGACTATTAGTGTAGAGCAACAGTTGAGAAAATCAGCGCCAATGATCGGACGGTTCACTTCAGCTTAAACGAAAGCATGAGTGCGAAATCCGTCACCTGATCGATTATGTTCTAAACAACAACAGTCAGTCTTTTAGGCAACAGTCGATGTGTAGTGAACTGTGGGTTTCTATTTGGTGACCGCCTGCGGTTTCTGAATGTCATGTTAATATTGTTGTTTCGAGTCGAGCAAGTATATCTTCGATTTATATAGTGTGCCTGTGGAAGTTGACGGTGTCGTCTGTCGATCGAAATTTGTCGGGTAAGGTGTTCTTAAAATACTCGGCTCGTTTGAAATGCTGCGATGGAGGCTTTTCGTCAACTTTTTCGGGTTAACAATGATCAGAATATTTTTCGTCTGTCACCTTCTATTTCGATTCCCGTCAGAAGTGTCTTTAACTGTCCTTCGCCTGAGAGTGCCAGTCGTTTGATTAGTGCTCGTTTAATATATTGATAATCCATTTATTGCGAATCTGGTTTTGATGTTACGAATAATTTTACGGGTTGATAAATCTTGTATCTTGGCCTTGAACCGATAAATGATTGATAAATTAATTGACAATCCTCAGATCGACTTTTAATACCTAAATTGATTTGTATTTCATAACCGTCTGGCTGACACTTCATTGGTTGATTTTTGTAACTGTCAATGAGATGTAAAGATTTTTGATCAATTGGCATTCGAACTGCAAATCAGCTTGAACTCAATTGAACAAATTAATGAATGCTCACTACTCGCTTGGTTGTTCTCAATGTTTTGTGGGATGTCGTAAATGTTGATTATGACCATCATCAGTCAAGTTACAACAAAATTAATAATATGTTCTCGGATAAATTGTTTTTTTGAGTGTATTTATATGAAACTCCACAAAGAACACAAAGAACAACAAACGTTATGGATCAATTACACTTAGCTAACTTAGATAACAAAATGGTCAACTATTAACGTGAATGAATTGTCTTGGAATCAACTTATTCTTTCTTCGAGTATTCATCATGGCTTTGGTGACTTAGTTCTGCGACAAGTTATTAAACAACTGTTCACCGAATCCTTCAATTCACCTAAAAACATTTCACCGTAATTGGTTCCGAGGCTAATTCAGGTTATTGATTTTATTATCGCTCAATGTTCGTCTCATCTCAAAAATATTAAGTCTTTTATTTGATGTAAATCTCCCTCTCTCTCTCTGTAAATTTCTTTCTATTCACACGATGAGTTATGCTCGAGCCATCGAGCTGCATTCTAACCATAAAATATTTTAGTCGCTCCAATGAAAGCTTTTGTCGCTCCTTGCAATTCAGTTTTTTTAAACCAATAGAGATTTTTGATAAAGTTGAATTGAAATCGAAAAAATTGTCCAAAACTCATACTTGGATTATCCACCCCATATCTGATCTTCGGTCGGGTTTGCCGTTTTAGTATAATCTATTTTCAAACGTGATAAAAGATACGAGTACGAGTTAATATGAGTTAGTACGAGTTAATCCATTTGCGCCATAGGATTCGAAGGTCTGATCATTTATTAATCCGAAGTGAAAACGACCCTTGAAATTTAACAGTGGCCGCCAAATCAAATTCAGCGCCAACAGAAAAAAAAAACTAAAAATGAATCAATTTTCTAACAAATCCAATACTCGAACCGTAAAAACTCCACTGGTGTATAAGATCAACAAACCACAGTAAAGTTTGGCTTTATATGTCGAAACTGTATTCCGTGCCTCCGCGTCGTATATACCTTAAAGATCAGAAAAAATAAATTTGGCAAAAATTTACAAGATAAGTTTTCTTCTCCAGTAAAACCCGAAAATATGTTACTGAACAGTGGAAGCGGTCGAAAAGACATATTGAAGTGACTTATATCGAGCTTTATTCATGCCAATTGTTGCCTGCTAGTTGAATTGGTACCTGCTAAGTCACTCCTTATATTTTCTAATTTTCTTTAAATAAAGAAATAAAATGACGGAGAAGTGAAACTTTAAGTCTGTGCGGAGGGCGAATTTTTTGTGAGTCGGTTAAAATTATAAGAAGCAATATTCAAACAATAAGATTGATTAATGATTAATTAACCATCTAATACGAATGTATATCGTACAATTGATATGGTTTGTAAGTCATCACGATCAGAAATGAATTTAAAAATATAATTAGGTACAATTTTTTGGCATATTTTATTTATCCGCCATTCTAATTCTATAATCTATCATTTCCATTCCACATACGAAAAAAATAATTATCTCTGAACGCAAAGTACCACTACCAGAGACAGGTTGAGAATTCAATTTGAAAACGAAATTACTTTAATCTCTACAGTTTTTTTTTAATTAAAAATAATTTTTATGTAAATTGTTTTTGTTAATCTCGTATTTATTTTCCCATTGTTACGAACAAAAATATTTCTAATCTTTTACACAAATAGTTTTTGTATTGTTCGATGTACTTTCTAAATCGTTAAATTGCACTAAACGCAAATAAAAATTTAAACAGTGCGCTCATGTTAGGTGTGTGTGTGGGGGGGAATATTAAATGTCAATGTACGTCATACTTATATGCAAAATTCCTTATACTGAAGTCAAAAACCTTCAGACATGCAGCATTTTAAAATTTTGGTTTATAGCTTTAAGCTGCGACGGAAGGTCAGTAGATCATGATACACAATTTATATAGTTGATGATTTAATGCTTCATATTCTTGTGTATCCTAGCGTAGCGTATAATTTATAATGATTACCACCAGATGGAAACGATTATGAATTTTGGCACGTACATGTTTATTTTATGTATCCGCAGATTATTGTTGTTTGTAACATTTCTATTTTAGGATTTTTGTCTTATTTTTTCTTTCTTAAGAAATCAACGTTCACCTGACCTTGGTGAGATTTTTATTTGTGTTTATATACTTTTATAGTTTTAAAATTTAACATTAATCGTGCGAAGACAAAAACATAAAGAACTTTTGAAGATTGTTACTTATTTTATTTTGTTATTTGTACAGTAATTTGAAGAGATTTATAAATTCGGTGTGTCGATAAATGTTTTATTTACCTTTCTCTAAACTAACAGTCCAGATATGTGGCTAGAAATGTGGTAGCTACATTTTACTTTCGAGTTTTATTCAAATTTGAGGTCATACATTAAATAAATTTGACGAAATTCGAAGGTGCGCTCAGAATAATTTTCTTCTGCATTACGTTCTTCGACGGGACGCTAACTAAATCAGATTGGAGTCTTGCAATTATAACCTAAAATAATGCGAGAATATTAAACCACTCGATTGGATCGACGTGATTAAAAACTAATTCTAACGACATAGTCTTGCACCAGAGCTAGAATAGATCCCATGCGAAAATAAATAATTTTTTAATTGATGGGCTGATCTTAATGAGCTTGAACTTGATCTTGAAAATTGAGCGCTCGAATTAAAACAAAATTAAATATTTTAATTTGTCTAATTTACGGTTGTATTAAAGTGTAAGTCATATATTATTTTAAAATACTCAAATGCTAAATAAATTTGCTTATAACTTATTGGTATCCAGTACAGTCGGTACTTTAAAATTCGGTATCTTAAAAAATGTTGTAATTCAAAAATTATACAATATTTTTAGCTGTGAAATGCTAAAGCTGTGAAGCCATACTAACCTTTCTGACCGACCTTCTTGAAAAGTCAATAGTCTGAAATACGGAATTAAATAGATGAGACACATTCAAAATTGGCTCCGAAAAACCGTGGATGGAGGACATGGAAACCGGACATAATATACAATAATTTCAGCGTAAACGAACCGTAAAAGTCGTTGCTGTTGCGCTTAATGAAACCTCGCAAGAGGTAGGGCTTTAGTTTTAATGTAATCAATGTGTTTAAAGAAGGAAACATCTGGGGAGAAAACTATCTCAATATAGGAAAAGTGATCGACCCTATGTCTATGAATCTTTTGTGCAAACAATTTTGACGGATTATAGTATTACATTGGAAAAACATGATAACCATGTCGCCGTTCGGATATGTTTGCATTTGTAGCAAGAGTTTTCATGTTATCAGCGAGAAAGGTTTCTTGCGAATTTTTGTGAATTTACGACCAATTTACGATGTCATTTATAAATATTGCAAGCCGAATGTCGTGAAGGATAGAATCATGGTGCAGCGATTCCAATTTCTCGTATCATATGTCGTGATCGGAAACCTTTTGTCGGAAGGTTTGGTGAATTTTGTAAAAATTGTATACAACTGGAGCTTTGAATTAGCACTATTAAATAGATCGCCAAGATAGCAATACACGGTCCCTTACTTAAAACTCGCATAATTATAAAGGAACTTGTTCAAATTTTTTAAAATATAAAGGTTATTGCAATGTTTCTCGAGGCTGGGCTGTTCGACGTAGAACCAAGTTTCACGAAAGGCAGGCTTATTTCTATATTATGTCATGCATTTCGATTCTAACCTTGTATAACATATTGAACGATTCAACCAAATAATTCAAATTACAATCATGTTAAGGAAATTTCTATCTAACGTTGTACAGAAATTGGTTCAAAAAAGCATCGGCATTTCTGAAATAAAGTAAATAGAACGTGAAAGAGATGTTATCCAAAACACTCATGTGGAATATTCTGACTCTGCCACGAATACTTGACGCGGTGTTGTGCTAGTCAATTTTTGTCTAATTCATTCAACGAGACTGTGTTTACATGCAGAGAATGTCGGTTTCTCTCACTATAGCTTGTTTTAAATTCCATGTGACGTTTACCAATCGGGCACACGGACGTCATCTGATACACCTCCTATGATACTTCATATGAAATTTCAATTTGGCAAAATTATGCATCGTAATATTTAAAATTAGATAAGTGCAAAGAAAAATTATATCTTATTCAGAATTTTTTGAGGAGCATCCAAGCATTCAATTTTAAATTTTCTGAAAAATATATCAAATCCAATTCCCGTGTTAGAATGTAATTAATTCCTCGAGCATGACAGAAACCACTGAATTGTTTGCTGAAATTCTAGATTTTCATAATGTGGAAAGAATTCACTCATCTCCTCGATGCAATTCATGGGCGTGATGTTAGTGCATTTGTGGACGTCGAGAAACATTGAAATGAATTAACAATGCTGACTAGGATCATTTTGCGTCAAGTAGTCCTGTAATGTCGATATGCACTCGTTCCATTAGAACACCTGTGCGCAGGCACGATTGCGGAAGTGTCGTGATGGGTGATTTAGCATTCTCGGCGCATTAATGCAAGAGCGCTCGAGATCTGCGATTTCATTTTTAGGCCAGGGAGTCAATTCGCGTTCCATGAAATTTTGAAAATGAAAAGATTTTTTTTTCATTAGGAATCGAGTAGGTTTGCTTCCCCATAAGAAATTTTGATTTCACACAGTAAAATTTAAAATTACGGGTGAATAATTCAAACTACTAGATTGTCAATGAAAAAAATTCCCAGTACACATATGCTCGAACGAGTATTATGATTGCCTCAGAACCCAAATGTACCTTATTTAAATTGATTATCGTTCGGGTCTTTCAACTTGAATTAGATGGCTCTAAATTAGAAAAAAAATCATTTTTGTAAACATTAAAAATTTTTCGAAGTGTAAAAAAAATTCTCTCTTCGACTTCTGTCAAATTTTTCGCGATAATTTGTCAAACAATGAGCATCATTATTATTAATGAAAACGATTCCGGTTAAGGCTAAAAATTTAGCACGGGCACAGAATATTCTATATTCTTTGGTGCGGGTATCTAATATTTTTGATCGAATATGCCCAGATCGAGTAAAACATATTGTCTCCACGGATTACGTGATCAGAATCTTCAACACCAACAGTCCATCGTAGTTCAATTTAGCTAAGGCAAACCAATTATTTGAATTCGTCATCAGCCTATATCAGAATGAAGTTAATTCATTCGACATTCGCATAACTGCCTCATGCAGTCAACAGTATCGCGTTCGGGGAGTCTGACATGGGAACCTCAAAAGTTGTGTCTCGAAGAATTCCAGGGGCAAGACACATTATACTCATTTCAACCGTACGTTTATCGAAACAATGGTGATTTAAGACCGGCAAAACGCTATTGGATTTGTCGATGATGTAAAGCGAATCAATGTGGCGATTTCACGTACTCCAGCATTACTTGTAATCTTCAGTAATTCCTACTTATTGTGCATCGACCAAAATTGGCGGTAGTTATTGTGTTCAGAACAACACTTATGCCGAATGTAGTTTACATAAATTTTTAAAAAATAAAACAATTGTTGAATAATGGAAATTTCAGGCGTTTTATTAACAATTTAATTTTCATCGGATTATTCTGGATTCTCAATTTTATCGGGTGACTATAAAATAAAATAGGATTATAGGTTCTACAAACTGTTTAGTAGTACTTTCAATTATTTTCACCTCTTTCTTGTGCTTTAACTTGGGTTTCTTTTTACAGTACCAGTGAGAGCTTCCAAACGAACCGAGATTGAATCAGTTACTGATTTCAAATAGATGTTGATATGGTGACAAAGGTCGCATTCCCATTACATGTCCCAATGTCTAGTCAATTTTACCATCGAGCAAAGCATTACGAATTAAAGTCACAATCCAGCACTTAGCTTTGTTGCATGTTTAATTTATCTTACGGTAACGCATTGATGGATTCTGCAAAATGTTTCAAAAATCATTAAACGGGCGTTTTCAACAAATTCATCTAAACAACCGATTATAAAGAAATGATTACTGTTTGGCATTCATGGTTTTATCCGAGCCCCCCCGAAATAGTTTACATATAAATGGTCCAAGCATTCCGTGATAGAATAACTTTAATCAAATCTTTATGCTTTACGCCGCCCTCGATCATAATGATAACTAATGTGGCCAAATACCGCAAAATGCGAGAGCACATTGCCTGAGTGGCATTTGTGGTTTATACATAAACATTTCGATAATCGTCTCATCCCTCAGTGTGATTGAAGAACCTTTGTACACTTCAGCGTATAAATCAGGTCCGTCGCTGAAGAGCATGAATATCATTGAAATTGCTGTTGTCGATATACTACCCCTCCCGTAGGCGATTTAAATTTTCCAATGCAGACCCCCCAGTTAAGGACTAAGATTTCTGATGGAAAATATCATGACTAAAAGGTAAATGGTTGCATGACTAAAAGGTAAAAATATATATACGGCATTGAATCCAGATATTTACTTCATACAAATATTTGACCAGTTTGTAAACGCTATCGATCATTTCAAATTTGAAATCGAATTCATGATATTAACGTTTTGGATCTTTCACACTAACCGTATTCTTCAATTTTCATAGCTTTCATTAATGGGGGCTAGGCTGCTTCAGTTTTCTTTCCATGTAGCTAGTACAACCGATTTGAA
The DNA here is from genome assembly GCA_932526605.1 of Nephrotoma flavescens. Lineage (NCBI taxonomy): Eukaryota > Metazoa > Arthropoda > Insecta > Diptera > Tipulidae > Nephrotoma > Nephrotoma flavescens. The sequence goes on along the minus strand of OW052222.1, from coordinate 261,553,922 downwards.
AGCTTTTCCGGTATCGCTTCACTCATATTTAACCTTGACGAATATCAGCCGTATAATCCATCATACCCGTTTTATTCACAGTGTTCCAAAATTTTCTCGTATAATTGTTTTTTGACGACTATCTAAAAAAAGTAATTCAATGCATAATTTGTAGGTTACGAAGATGATACATACATACATCCATTCTTGTAGCACAAAAATTCCAACAGCGGAAAAATTAAATGCCAATCCATAGAGTGTCCATTTTGTACCAAAAATAACAGCACGAGGTGAGCAAACCGGAAAAATAGTAGTGGTTATTTTATTAATATTGGGTTGCTCGAGGGCATGTGCGTCATTTTGTTTATATATATTTTTTTAATTAATGTGTCAAATGCGGTTTCATGTTTTTCAAATATTTGAAAATGAAAAATCAAAATTACATAGCAAACAATCGGTTCCACTGCTCAAAAGCAAGCGACTAAAAGAGGTGCGGTAGACGTCAGCATTATAAGTATTCAACCGGTTCAACCGGAATTTTTTATTTTGGTCTAATAGCTATTGTAAAATTGACGAACAGAATGCACAGACACTTGACAGAAAAAATACAATACAAATATAAAATTGTTTATTATACAATGTATATGTACACAAAATTATTGTTCACCTTACCAGCTCGCGCTGACTGTTTTGGTACAAAACTGACACTCAGATATTCAGAAGTTATATTCGTTTTATCGAATTTTATCATTTTAGTTTAATTCTTTACATGCTTAATAGTTTATATATTTATTTAGTTTAGATATGGTGTAGATTTTACGAATAATAGCAATACGATTGGTGCATCCAAAATTAAAGTGACATTAAATTGAGAGAGCCAATTGAGAGGAAATTTTAGATGTACACTGCGAAAATTTTCTAATCGATTTTAATTTTTTGAAAACTACTAGCGCTATCTATTATCTACCATTTAAACAATTTTACCACTTTGAGTTATGTCGCTTCTGATATATTCTGCGCTCTAGTGCTTCATATATGATAAAATCTATGCACGCATTTTTTGTTGTTTGAAGACATCTGTATCGTATATTGAAAAAATATTCTTGTTGTCCAAAAGCACGTTTCTTCATTCCTTCACCACCTCAGGGACTGAGAAATTTTGCGGAGATTTCGTCCAACTTGTCTGAGTCATTTGGCGTTTTCCTGGAATATTTGCTCGTATCGTCGGTTCTACACCGCGAATAACAAGTTTATTAAAACTTTAAAATGGTTTAGATGTTTCCGAATTATATTTTATATAAATAAAATATCTTTAGTCTGACAGCCATACAAACTTTTTTTATAATAATGTTCTCTTTGCCCGCCAGGTAAAGTTCTCATTTTAGAATACAGTGCTTACAACTATACGAATTGGTCGTTTCACCATTACTTTTACGTTACAGAAAACCATTAAAAAATTATTGTCACGATAATTGGGGTCTAATTTTATAATTTTGAAAGATATTTTGGGTTAAATTGTAATCGAGTTGTTTGCAAATATTGCAATTTTAAATATTTGTTTTCTGTTTTCTCTGACGTTTTCTCAATATGGTTACCTTGTTTCTAAGGTTAAATTTAACGAAATCACAAAGAGTGCTCTAAGCAATTCAATACTGTTCTGTTTATGTATATTTTGACAATTACAAAACAACCCAGCAATACAGTAAATTATAAAACCATAACATGCGATTAAATCTCTTCTGTAATGAACATTGAATGTAAATATGTATGTATCTTATTGCCACATACTGACTTCGTGAGAAAAGTGCTTGCGTGCCCACCTCCTCAATCACATACGTAAATATATAATGAACAATAGACTTTGTATTTGTTACAAAATCTGCATGACTACTTCGTCTACCGTGTATAAAAACTCTGAACTTGTTTGCCTTGCACTGTCGCCGTATTTAATATACGTACGTACGACTTCATTTTGTTCTTGTTCAAAACTATAAAAATACTTGTACATACATACGAGTATGTCCACAATTTTAATATTCATTTTACAGATTGAGCGAAAAAGTTACGTACACGACTATGCATGCTGCATAACACCTTATGTGTTTATGTTAGTTCGCAAATTATCGATCATCTTGAGTAAATTAACTTTCATTTATTTCCGAAAAATTTGCATGAGTGATCACAGCATAATCCGCGCGTAATCGACTAATAATAGCAAAATTGTTAAATTTTTACGGTAGTTAGAAGTGTTAAAAGCGGAACCAAATTTTTTGTTTCTTGTATACCTCAGCGCGATATGCAAAATATTTGCCGCGTATATTTTATAATCGATCATTGGCTTAGTGAATTGTGTGTGATGGTGCGTTATCACTAACCTGAGTATTGTATTTTGTATATGTTATTATAGAAATCGAATTCATCGATATATTATTGTTCACTGTATACTACATACGTAACATGATTATAGTGGATTGGATAAATGACGACTCGCTGTTAGTGGTAAACTTAAAATGTAAGCAGAATGTTGTCAAATATATCAACAGTGCCGCGTAAACGTCGCCCAAGAGCGGCAGGTGAAGGTAAATACGTATAACGGTTTAATTTATTATCTTATCTATATGTTGTAATATATTTTTGTGTTGTGTTTGTGGTTTAATAAAATGTGGTGATCATTTCATAAAAATATGGACTCTTGCAGAGATCTCTGCGTTTAGCTTGTGTGGGTAGATGCTAAGTTACGTGTTACTTATACATTTTATGTACAGCTGTGGGATAAACTTTGTGTTAAAAGAAAGTGGTATTTCCTTATCGAGAAATGTTTGTTGTTTGATGATCCACAGTCATGATTTAATAAAATTGCCAAAACTGGCCGTGGTATTATTGTGCGATGTTATTGTGTCATTTTACATTCGTAAATTGTGTTGCGGGCTTTAACCTTTTAGTTTTATATATTTTGGTAAGCTTAATTTACTTTTACATTATGATGGATCAAATTAGGAATGCAAATTAAGAATTAGCTATGACGAGGATGAATGGTTATCGCAAGAGTTACATCTCGCAATCTCAACACAATTAGTGTTACAATTCAAAATCGCCACCCGGTTTTAAAACATGTAACTAGTAAACAACATTAAACGTGGCACGTTTCCAAATCGCCAGCCGTATTTTTTAATACAGTTCTTGATAAACAACATTCTCTGTATAGATATGAACAAATAAATTGGTGGAACCAATTTATTATTGTTTTACCTACTCAAACACTTTAAAAACTTGAAACAAACAATAAGGCGACTAAAATAAGAACTGAAACTGATCGAACATGCCGAAAGCTGTATTGAACAGTTTTACCTTTTGAATCCACACGAACTAGCTCTAGGACGATAGTCAAAGATATCATAACGGAAAATGGTAAAATCTAAATGACGGGTGGTACTGAAAATTTTAGCATATTAATTACAACATATTGGATTAGTTCAACCCCCAAATACTATCCCTATAGGATGCAACCTTTAAGGGGTAACTACTACTACTAACCTATACCCGTTAAAAATCATACTTTATCTTAGGCCACTTTTTCGGATTTCTGCAAAGATTTGTTCTATGTTACTGAGGGTGGCACTGTATTTTTTTACAAATTAATCATATTATTTTGGAATAATTCAATCTCCAAAAAACTACCCCAAATTGTGAAACTCTTTTAAAACCTTATTTCTCTTTATACTAACAGTCTTGCTGTAAATGTAACAGCCCACCCTTAAATTTAATGACACGGCCCATGTTGTAATAAATTCAGGGGTATCAATTTACAGTTTCCTGTAAAGGAAGATAATTTGATGCATTATGATTATTGTGGACTATTATATAGCAAGTCTTTTGGATGGGCAGGTACGTACCTACCTGGAACATACGTTTTCGAAAAGATTTTAATTTGATAATTTCTTTTCGTAGTCACTTTTGCCAGTATTTAACTCACATTACGGTTTGCATTATTTGGCTTACCGCCAGAAAATCGATCAGATATTCATTTCCAACGATATTCGTTTCGCTGGGCCGCTGTAAATCCGGGGGATTTAGCCATTTTAGATTTAGCCATCTTCTACATCAATAGGTCATCGGCTTCTCTGTGGTCAGGAACTTCCTTTCATCCTGGGAGGAAAATGCCACTTAGTTTCGGATAAATATTCTTGCATTATAGACGATTGCATAAGGGTTGAATAACCATTGCAAAGTTCTTAAGACCAATTTTAAAAATAGTCAAATAAAAATAATTCGGATTACGCTTAGGTTTTTGAAAATGCTTCCCAACGTAATTGGAGGACGACATCAGTGGGGCCGACATCAGTACATGTTTTCAGCCAGCAAAAATTAGTCTCAGATTCAGGATTTTTATTATTACTAAAGAGAGAAAGTAAAGTGTTTTTATTTTGTTTGTTTGGTTGAACCCAAGAGTTCTGCTGTCCTAATTTCATAATAAAACATATTTACCTTCGAAGTCTGATCAAATTGTATAAGATTCGAACAAGTCATATGAGTGAGAATTAAAAATTCATTCATAGCGTACCAACAATGTCCACCAAAATCTTCCATAAACAGCTGATAATAATATGATTTATAATCAACAAAAGTGTAAGATATTTTTTACACACTCAGTGATGTGATCGTTTGAAGTTTCGCTAATCACCTTCTTTGATGAAAATGGTCAAAATTGAGAGTAGAAGAGAACTTAAGCTCTTAGGACTCACCGATTTAACACACCCAACTGTATAGGTATTGCATTCATAATTTTTAATTTTACTGTAGATAGAAACAATATTGTTGAGTGCCAGCTAGCGATTGAGACGCGTCATGCGGAGTCCTGGTCATATATTTATACTTTTATCGGCTGAAATGATTTTTATTCGGAGTTCGGACCAGCTCGAACGATTTTTATAAGTTTTAGCGAGAAAAAATTTCGAGTATCACCAAGCGATTGAAATGTGTACTGATTTCGGAAAAACGGATTAGAGGTCCTCCGGTCACGTCCAGGTTTTCGAATATTAGAAAATCTTTTCGAAACCCTAATGTCGGCAAAACTTGCTTAAAGATTGGCTCGGTCAAGATTAGATTCATTGTTCTTATTGTGTCAGCAAAAATCATTTAGGTGGTACTCCGATAATACCTGGGTCACTTTTTTGAATTAATTCGGCACGATAGCTTAATAAGTTCTGTACATGGTCCGGCGTGCAAAACTAGTGGCTCTATACAATTTTCGTGAAATTTAAAATCGAAAACTATGTTAGTTGAAAATGGATGACAAAACGATGAGATGCGAATTTTTTCTGTTATTCTATTCTCAAACAAACCAACACATATCAAGACCTGCGTGTCCTAGTACTCACAGTTACTTTTTTTTATCTTCTTGCTTTATATTTTAATTTTTGTTAAGATAGATTTGCCGCAATTCCTCAAAGACTTTAGCAAAACAGAATAAAGTATGCGGCAAAAGTCGAATTCTGATTTTGTTTTCGATTTTGAATGATTTGCTTGATCTGCCTCTGAACGACATGTTGATTGTATTGTTTTGCTATATCTTTCGCTTCAGCTGTGTCTGTTTTTTATTTTCTCTAGTATATAGATAGAGGGACCTTCTCGTATTCTCAATTAGCCTCAATCGACAAACGACTGATCTTTGTAATATTAAACCTTTTGGACAATTCTGTTCCACTGTTTTTACCACCACTGTTCTAATAAAACCATCATAAGCACTATGTATCGCATGAATTCTTCCTAAAGTCAACATTGTCCTGAATGTTTATCATTACTTTTAATATGAGTAGGAGCTTACCTTTCACTGTATTCAGAGCCTTTTTTTGTAATTGCTTCGCCTCCTAAGTTATTTTCTTATTTATTGAGTATCCGTCGTGCTAAATGATCGATTTAAATAGCTTGGGTCTGGTATTCGAAACCCTATACTGTTGGAATCACAGTCCCTGATGACTTCGTCATGCTGTGAATCGTCTAAATCGCTATTGGACTCGTTATATTCTGAACTTTGGTTACATGATGACCATGCAAGGAAGCAAATCTCTAAAAGCTTCTGCTCAATCCATTTTTGTCATTTCATAGCCTTCCATCTACCAGCAGTGATCCATCGTTGCTTATTTCGGATTAACAGTAAGAGTTCATTCGTTTTGATTTTGTTAGCTGGTTGTCACATATTGGAAAATTTGACTATTGTATGTTCCTTGGTGGTCAGATAGTTTGGTTTGAATCTTTCTCTAGATGTACATCGATCTGTAACTTCCAGCACAACATTTTCTTTTTTGATTGCAGTCATTAAGGATATGCCATTTGAAATTTCTTCTGTGGTTTCTTTAATTTGTAAATTAACGCTCGTTACGCCAAAGGCTCGGCACTACTTTGTGAAATAGAAATTTTAAACTAGAAATCGTCGAACAAACTATACCATTTTTGGAAGGCAGCTAAACCCAGAAGATTTGTGCTTATTATATATAGAAATACAATTTTTATAAATTTTAATTCAGAAACTGTGGTAATACGAATATGCCCCTACAAGATACTATAGAAACGGTTTGTTTTCTATTTTCAATATAGTATCTTGTAGGAGTATTTTCTTTGTTCCTCATTTTATTAATGAAATTTATTGAAAATATTTCCCTTATGATAAACACAAGTTGCTCGGTTTAGCTAACTTTTGAAAATATTATGGATTCAATGATTTTCGGACGATGTTCACTTGAATTCGGGTTTAATTCTTATCGTCTTAAAGAAATTTGACAAGTAATTCCTGGATAAAATTACTATAAATAACTACTTCAAACTATCTTAGAAATTTCGCCTGAATGAAGGGATTCTGGACAATTGTTTGAGTCGCAACTCAACTCTTTGCTGTTTAAACATAAATACTGGTGACATTTATGCGAGCGGTACTGTAATCAAAATCAACCTATCAAGTACACTCGATTACGATTTAATTGGCCGGAAAATATAATTTCTACTTTTGCATCACAATCAATTAACATTTTTTGTAACAATTGTGTCATTTATATCTGTACGAACTGTGAAGCATACTAAAAAATAATTTTGAAACCTGTCCCTCACTAGTTAGCATTACCTGAGTTGTTGAAATACACGGAAATATATAGAAATTATTTATTGAGCAATAAAAAAGCAATTAATAATAACCAAATGACGTAACCAGTGTTATCTGATAACACAGAGAATTGGAAAGTTGTTGACATAAAAAACTACAACAAATTACCAGAAACCACATTCGCACACACAAAAAAGCACATTACTCGTCCGCATCTAAAATGTTCCGAAAAATTTTTTATTTATATTTTTTACGTATATCTAGTTTCTATATCGTCTGCATCGATATTATATTTACCGGATCCCAATGGTACCATTGTGCCCGGTGATAACCGAGATGTGGGCGAGCCATTATACCAGAATACAATAAGTGCACCTAGTCGTAGTAATCGTAGTCGTAAAAATGAAAAATGTGATAATACAAATAGTAGACCAATCGATAAAGGGTTATCGGCATGTCGCATTCTTACCGCCGACGCAATCGAAGATAACGTTGATGGGCGACCAATCGAATGCCAGCTTATATCTTGCTTCATGGGTATCAAATAATTTATTGTGTTTATTATATTTTACACAGCTTAGAACTAAATTCTTTCTCGTATATACATTTTATATAGATGATTCGGATCACCATTACGAATCTCTCTACTCAATGGGATGTCCCATTGATAAAAAATCTACAAATAAGGTGAAAAATCGAGTCGATGCGGAGCATGTGAATCAGGACGAGGACGATGACGAAGAATTTGAACAAATCAGTACGCCAACAACAATAACAAGTTCATTTGATGACAGCACCAATTCAACATTAGTTGCGACGACGGATGATGATCGGCGAACAATCGGCTCTCGGACACCAAACGATTATGATTTTGATTCGTTTGACAGTGATGGTGATACTGACGATGAAGTTAATAAAAAGGTGAGTCAGGCTTTAATAAAACATTATTTTGTGTTATCGCTTTGTTTTACTTGAAATTGATGTTTTTCTTTTTATAGAATGATGCCAATATTGATATCATAAACGCAAAACTACCTGAGCCACCACCATCACAGGCGTACGCGTTATTACAAAAATTAAAAAATTTTGGTTCACTCTCCGAAATTTCAAAAAGTATATCGCGTATTGGTAAGAAAACGAGACGCTCATCATCATCGCAGTCAACCACAAAAATTCCTACGTCACCACAGTACGTCGAACCGTTGGATATTTATCACAATGCACCGCCCATATACGAAAAACGCAGCGGGACGAAAACACAGTCGCTGACTAAACTGGCGAGAAAATCAACGGGATCGATTATGTCTCAAGAACCGTATGAGAATACGGCCTTTCATACGCCACGTGTGTCACAATTGGATATATCATCGCCAGTTGAAAGTCCTACAATCGAAATCAGTACACCAATTGAACAAAGTGTCGACAATAATCATAATTTGTCGCGGAAAAAATCTAAATCTAGTAAAAGTTTTAAGTCCAAATTAAAAAAAGGTTTTGTGATTTCAGAGACAGCAAATAGTTCAAACCCGAATAATATTACAACGCCAACCAGTAATTACTATCCGTTTAGTGGGGCCCGAAGTACTTTCTATATATCGGATTCGGTCGATCCCGACTCGGGAATATATTCAGGTTCGGCAGACCCAATATCTACTCCACATTCGACCGACGAAAGTACAACCTCACTTGTAGCGAACTCATCACAATCGGATGCAAACAACAGCAGTTCAAATCAGTCTATTGATTACACTACACCTAAGATTGTTGCGCCACCACGACGAAAAAACAAACAACAACGAGAATCACCGGATCTGGCCCGACGTAAAACTGTGATTGGTGGTATGAGGCCTAATAATCCACCGCCACCACCTCCCCCTCTTGGACAAGTTACCAATAAAGCAAAGCGATTGGGAAGCACATCATGGTATGCAGAATGTGGAGTTTTTAAACAGGAGGCCCTTCACGAGGAGGTGAACGGACTTTCGAAAGATGGTCGAAAAGAAAAACATTCAACAACAAGTTGGTATGCAGATGCCGGACTTTATCAAACTAGTGGCGATTCAGTGGCCAGCTCGAGTGGTAGTTCCGGTGTATCGACGGGTGGAGAAGGAGGTCCGGGCGATGATAATAGTCATTCAATGTTTCTGAATGAACCGCTCTATCAAATCTATAGTCGAGCGCGGTTAGAATCAATCACACAAGATATTATAGAGCAAGAACAGTATGATGGGGGCTACGAAGAGGTTGGTCGAAATTTTAACAATGATGAATCCAATAATAAAGAAAACAGTAACAAAAAATACCAACGACCTTCGGCACTACAATTGATCGAACCGAAATTAGGGCCATCCCGAACGCTTTGGAGTCAGGTACAGGAAGTAATTAATTCTGGAATATTACAGACTTTAACGAAAAAGGAACGCAATATGCAAGAGGCTAAATTTGAAATACTTACTTCTGAAGCCTCTTATCTAAAATCGCTAAATCTGTTGCGCAGCCATTTTATGAACCATCCGGCCTTTCGAGACACAAATATTTTAAGCAGCACTAATCGTAAATGTCTGTTTTCACAAGTAATTCCGGTGCTCGAGTGTTCCGATCGTCTGCTCTGCGATCTTGAATCCTGTTGGCAGGACAGCATTAAGTTGATTGGTCTCCCAAAATCTATTCTGAAGCATGCAGAAAAACATTTCCACGTATATGTAAAATATTGCGAGAATCAGGGGCGGCTCGACCGGATTCTTAAAAGATTGAAAGCGCAGAAAGGTGTATTTAGTCAAACACTGGAGTTCCTTGAACAGAATACCATTTGCTGCGGGCTAACTTTGCATTCATTTTTAATGCTACCCATGCAACGGATTACTAGATTTCCGCTACTACTCGACGCCGTGCTCAGTAAACTAAAGATCGATGATGTGGAATTCGATGATTGGAAAAATACGCTTACGATACTTAATAAGGTAAGTAGGAAATGGTATTGCCTTCTAAGCGAGTCGTCTTCAAAAAATTTTATTTTCCGATTTTAGATCGTACAACAGTGCAACGAAGCTGCCAACCGAAGTGAGCAGGCCTACGAACTAGAACAAATTTCCCGTGACATTGAATTCCCGCTATCGATCACACCGATACCTATAGTGCCGGTTGGGACCGGTGCTCGTCCGCGTGTCCTTGTACGACGTGGCGAGCTTACTTTATGGAAGAATGACGATGGCAAAATAACGTTTAGTAAAAAATTAACAAAATTGCAAAAGGAGACTACTAAAATTTATGCGTTCCTGTTCACCGATATGCTTGTCTTAGCGAAAAAGAAAAGCGATGATAAATACCTGGTGACCGATTACTGCCAACGCTCCATGTTAACATTATCGTCTGGAGACCTATTACCGCAACATTTGACCAAAGATCACATGTTGATGGGAAAATTTTGGATGCTAATGACCCTTCTGGAGAATCACGATAAAAAAACGGTCGAAATGGTACGTTCCGGCAATTATTATAGATCGTTACTTGAATAATATTTGTATATCGATTTTTCTATTCTAGATCGTTTCATGCCCGTCCGAAACCGAACGGCTACGATGGATCGAAGCAACTGAGCCTCCTGAGTCAGAAAATCCAGGTGAAAAATTATACGAACAGTGGGATTGTCCACAAGTCATAACAGTACGTCCGTATGAAGCGACACAACCCGATGAAATTTCTCTCGAAGTAAACGATGTTGTCAACGTGCTAAGAAAAATGGTGGATGGTTAGTTACAAAACTATCTTTTATATCACAGTCCTTTTATTAATTATATTAACTAACAGGTTGGTACCACGGCGAACGTCTTAAAGATGGTGTTCAAGGATGGTTCCGCGGGAGCTACACAAATGAAATATTATCGCCCCATGTACGAGCGCGTAATTTAAAACAACGTCATCGCCTCTTAGTTTTCTCCGCCAATTATCTAGAATCACAAAAAAAATTATAATATTCTACACTATTAAGAAGTGTCAAACTGTCAACGTGTAAATACTTTAAATTAATTATACATGATCTTATCTCTAAATATCCATTTCTAATTTTTTTTATTGTATTTTATTATTTCTAATTATTTAAGATGTTGTTAAGAAAATTTAATAAAAAAGTTTAAATCTTGTTACAAATGCAATTACATATTTACAAATCTAACGTTACATAAAATTAATTTTTAAATTATGTAAATTTAAAATTATATTATAATATTATTTTACACTATATTATTCTATGTATTATAAAATATTTGTTTTGTTAATAAAATTACAAATTAAGAAAATTATTTATAAATGACCTATTTGTTGATTATTAGGTTTTAGTTCTGTAGTTTGAATATTATGCGATAGATGGGAGGTGTAAAATGGTGGCAGGTAATGTGATCTGGCGCGCTTTTAGGCGAATTACGAAGACGATAATAAAATTAAAATAAAATTGGTTTTGTTTGGAAAGATTAGTCTTAAAGAAGATGGCCCATTTTCTTTACCATATAGACTTGGTCATGAATTCGATGGAAATGGGAATTTTATCCAAATTTGTGTGATTGAATTGGAATTCGAATATGAAATTTGGATATAAATTACTGCAATATGGCTAATATTGGCATGTCCCAAGGGAACTCGAAAATGGGAAGATTGCTTTCGGTGAAATTAACATTGGAATCGAAATATTGATCACGTCATGTTGCGTGTTGAATTTCTAGAATGTGCGTCTATTCGGTTAGAGTGGTGAAATATTTTCGAATTAACTGTTTGGAATATTTTTGGAATGATGAATAGTGTTGATCTGTTTCGTAGAAATTTTGAATTCCATTCTGGACATCATGGATTTTATTCTGGAAAATCGTCAATTTTAATTAGAACTCGGGTAGAATTTGATCTAAACACAATGTTTCAAAATCTCATAGTTGGATTGAGAAATTTTCAAAGCGTTGCTTTGCAAAACATTTATTGAAAATAGGCCAGTGACCAACAGCTTCATTCAAAAACTATGACTGTTGAGGACTGAGAGCCACCGGTTCATAGTTAGGCACGGACTCGTGGCCGATCTAAATATATTAATACAACGAGTCCAACAAACCACAATTTTTTATATTTAACCTTCCGTTAGGCGCGGCTGCTCAAATTGATACACAATGTTTTTTTCTTGTATAATTTTTAAACGAAAAAAAGTACCGTTCTCTGTATTTCAGTAGCTTAATATTTTCATGTGATCTACATTACTTTGATGTTTTAGTGCTAAACGTACCTTTGTGGTAAACAGTTCTGGATAATTTGATCAATTTGATACCTACACCGCGCGCATTATTAATATTTTTTAAAATTAGTGATATTTACAGTTTAATAATTTTAGTAAGTACTGGTTTTTTATTTTCATTTTTTATATACATTTGTTTCGTTTTTCAACGACGTATGTTTAACAGTTTTTTAATTAAATATCAATTTGATACATCGCGCCTTACTGATTTTGTTTTTATTTGTCTTAGTTTGTATGTTACCTACGTTATGGACAGATCCAGTAATAAATATAATCTAGATGACCCGAATGATCTTGCTGAAGTTCAACGATTTCTTTTTGAAGACGACGATAATGAATCATTTAATGACATCGACACAGATGTTGAAGAGATTGTTGAATTTAGGACGGATGATTGAGCTAGTGAACAGGACGATGACGCAGAAGCCAATAATAATGATGTGTTCGAAGAAGAGAAAAACAACAACGACAGAATGAACAAAACGACAAAACGGACAAAATGGAATAAAATTCGTCCATCGCAAATAGTTCATACGGCGAGTTGCAATATCACAAAGAAACTTTCAGGAGTGAAAGGTCTCGCAAAACTTGCACAAAGTCCTTTACAATGCTGGAGTAGCCTTATATCTGACGATATTTTAAATATTGTCGTGACATATACAAATCAACATATTACAAAACCGGAGGTATTATTTATGCGCGCAAGGGACACAAGGCCCATTAATATTATTGTATTAAAAGCTTTCCTGGGCCTAATATTTCTAGCGGGAGTTCACAGAAGCAACGGACAAAGCTTAGATGATCTTTGGGTGATTCGATGGAGATGCAATTGAAAAATTTCGTCTTGTTATGAGCATCAAGCGATTTAGATTTATAATGCGATGTCTTTGATTTGATGATCGAACGACTCGTGATGAAAGAAAACAAACCGACAAGTTAGCAGCAATTCGTGAAGTATTTGTTCGTTTTGTAAACAATTGTCAGCAGTTATATGATCTAGGAGAAAACGTAACGATTGGCGAGAAACTGGAAGGATTTAGAGGTAGATGCAGTTTCAAACAGTATATACCGAGTAAACCTAATAAGTATGGGATTAAGATTTATTCACTCGTAGATTCTGATGGATATTACTTGAAAAAATTTGGAAATATATGCCAGATTACAGCCTGAAGGTATTTATCGTGCAAATAATAAACCCTGCAATGTACTTACGCGTCCTTCAAAACCTATTCTAAATTGTATTTAAGTCGATTAATTTTGAAAAAAATATCGAGTTTTCGATTCAGCAGTGAAAATGACAGCACAAATTGATATTTTGATTCGTGATTTTTTTGCGAAGGGGATGAAAAAATTTGTGAGTGAGTTAAGTTTTTACGATCATTTCGTGCGCGTTTGAAAATTGAAAATATAAAAAAATTAATTAGAGAAAAAAGTGATAAAAATTAAAAGAAAATTAATGTGAGAAATATTAGAAACTATTTAAGTTAAAGTTAAAATTGGAGTGTATTACTAGGTTTATAAAATAAATTATATTATAAGTATTTGAGTACACAGATTTTTTGTGATAAATATAAAAGTGAAAAAAGAATAAACATAGTAAAAATATTCAAAAAATTCTAATTTTGTGAAATAAAAAACAAGTGTTTAATAAAATGTGTTTATTAAGTATTTTATGGCGTTATTAATTTCAAAAATATAAATCAGAAATTGAGGATGAACTAGGGTGAGTGTGTAAGGTGAACTTAATTTTGGTTATTAGTTAGGTGTTATTTTTTCAATATAGCGGTTAAACTCGATTTAAATAGGCTTCCAGTCACCCCATACTGTGATGTTTAGCAACAACCGCTTCGAAGCCTCTCTTTTTTTGTTATTTTTCTCATTTTTTTTGCCGTTACTAGAATATTCATTTTTCTTTATTTTTTTTCAATTAAATTTTTCCAATTCAAATACACCATGCTAAATGCTACAGTGGCGCCCAAACAAAAACGGGTTTTTGTTTAATTATTTTTCTTGTTGGTTTTGTGTTGAAAGATTAGTGTTAAAGAAGATGGCCTATTTTCTTTACCATAGACTTGGACATGAATTCAATGGAAATGGTAGTTCTACTCAAATTTAATTTATGTGATTGAATTGGAATTCGAATATTCGAATATATAATTTGGATAAAAAATTACTGCAATATGGCTAATATTTACTATGCCCAATGGTACATTGAACTCGAAAATATGACGTTTGCTTGCGGTGACATTAAAATTCTCAATTGGTGGTTCTGTGGCACTATTCTGGTTTTCCCTGGAAATAGGGAATTGTGAAAAATATTTTCATAACATTTTTGTCTAAATTATATTTTTCTGGCCTACTATTAGAATTAGTTGGGTGTCAATATTTTTGAAACAAAGATATATTGGGAAATATTTTTCCCTATAAAATTTTTGTGGAACAAAAGTTTCCCAATCAACTTTGTTTCGAAAATATTTACACCAAACTAATTCCCACAGTAGGCCAGAAAAATATAATTTTTACAAAAATGCTATGAAAATATTTTTCCCAATTCCCTATTCGCAGGGAAAACCAGAATAGTGCCACTGAGATATTTTCGAAATAACTGTTTGGAACATTTTAAGCATGGCGAGTGGAGGTGATCTGTTAAACGATAATGAAGAACGCTCGGACTGAGAGCCGCTCCATCATTCGATCTCGTAGGACAGGATTTCATTAACATACAGGTGAGGGTAACAGCCACGGGATTATAACTAAATACTGTTAAAGTTAGCCGACTCGCTCCAGCCGAATAATGTCGATAATGCAGATTCGAATGAACTTGAATACAGCAAAAATAAGTCATGAACTCGAATTTAGGAGAATTTAGGACCGGGTTATATCATTCGGGTGAAGGAGAAATTATTTGAGTTTGTAGGAATTTAAAAATCGATAGGAGCGAGAGTATAAAGAGAGTTCAAAAATAGTCAAGACACTATCTGCATTATCTTTCGGCTGGAAAATGTCGGCTAACTTTAACAAGGTGGATTATAATCTGTCATTTTAACTTTCGCAAGTTCAACACACACGGTCACTATGATCATTTTATTATTTTATTACCTACAACTTTGTGTAATAGATACAAGCATCTACTGACGACTCCATACCAGAATACTTTAACCGTGTGTCTAAGTGCTGATTCCAGATGCGGCTAGCTTTTTTACCAGATTCAAAACATTATGGTTGGACCATGTAAATTGTTTCCTCTGGCTGACCTTACAAAGATGTCGTTCCTGCGTCCAATTGATGAATATTCAAATCATATTTGGTTGCCATTGCAAACAAAAAATATATAGAACTGCATCTTACGACAGGATAATACGTTTCCCCGTAATCCTTACCATTTTTTTGAGCACACTCTTTCATTATGTCGCGCTTTATGCTTGGCTATTCTACCTCCGGCATCGTGCTTTAAAGGCTTTCCTTCGACTGGTAGACCAGCTAACTCCCATGCAAAGAACTTCAAAAGGTGCGAAATGAGAAGGAAATTTAAAAGATATAGAGCCAAGAAACCCAAAGGAAACGGCAATCACACCTACAAACCAAAGACATCAAAGTACAGACTTACAATATGGTTCTGACTTTATAGTCAAATGTTGCAAACTTTTTTTTTAACAGAATGGATGGAATGGAAAGATTCACACAATTAGAAAACGAATGATATTATAATATCGTATTAGGAATAGAACTATAGCAACATCACCATCTAAAAATTGGCGTGAGTTTGTCTCATGTCCGAAACACACTTCACAAAACAATCACATATCAAATTTACTACAAAGTTTTGCAGTTTATTGTTCATCACGATATAACGTAAAGATAGATGACTCTATAAAGTTCCTAGAAATTAGGAGAAAAGTTCAAGGGTTGAGAAGACTTTAATGCGAAACATTATTGGGGATCAAAACTAACTTCCACTAGAGGTAAGAGCTCCTCGGAGTAGTAACCAAGCGTGGTTGTAATTCGCACTCTTCTGAAAAACCAACTTTCTGGCACACAGATGTCGTGTAGAAGCAGGTCTCGACTCGAGTTCTGACTACCCACTCTTAGCGACAAAATAATATCCAAACAAATCAATCAACAAACAACAGTCAGCATGGAATAATACACACGGAATCAAAGAATACTAAAATATACGCACGGAATCAAAAGGATACTAAAGCAGAATTAACGTATGGACCAAGCGAAGGCGGATAAAATTGAATGAAACAAAATCGTAATAACAGAAAATTAAACCAAATGACTGTGGTACACAATAATGTCCCATTACCACATGCTAGCTCAGCAAAATATATTTTTTATAATATTAAAGTATCTGGAGCTGTCGGTCGGGTTGGACTAACCCGAGTAACATCATCCAAAGATCCCTAAACAATTTACTGAGGAATATTGTTAATGCTCCTTGGTAAGCAAAGCAGCACGGAAGCATAAACAGATGCTCCACAATCACCCAAATGTCGAAGCCAGCCAACTGCTTGACCAACGTGAAATAATAAGAAGGATCAAAAATATTCAAAAATGCTTTATAATCAGCGCAAAGCAGAACCAACATAGATAAAATTTGTGGGTGGATATACTTTTTTTGTACTTGTACAATTCCGAGGTTCATGTACAAATCGGAGGCTTTTGTGTAGGGTTCTTAACTTAGTTATTTTATGAGAGAAGGTTTTGAGCCTGCTCCTCAAGCCTTTTGTTACGCGTGTGGATCACGTACTTGTGGAAAATAAAGACAGAGCCGTAACTACTATGGCTGTAAATCTGGAAATGTCGGAACTTTTTTTTACTGGGATCGAACCCGGGACCCCCGAATAACAGAGCAAGCACTCCACATTTTCATTAAATCACTAACACTAATTAAATGAAACACCTGATTTACATGAATTTTTTTTTCAACTTTTGTGCACCAAGCATGGTATGTAAAAATGCTCTTTCCGCCCCTTAGGTGGATATAATGCTTTCAATACCCCAAGTATTTCACTACTAGATTTGTCTTATTTATATTAATTTTCGCATAGACTATAGTTCCACTATTTATGGTGTTAATTTTTTCCTGTTGCGGTTGCCACCATGATGTAGATTGTCATCTACCTTCGAATGGAAGGTCATTCGTTCAAAGCAACGTATGAACGCATCAACGTATTATTCGTATGAACCACGAAATACAGCCAGACCTGTTAATAGCCCAACATCATCTTCTTTCCAGATGGCGACTATTTATATAATTAAAGTAGATTTGCCGCATCTATGAACTTCTTGAGCCGCTTTGGCTTGGTTTACTATAGCATGCTTCAGTTTGACCCGATTTTTTAATTTGCTGTAGATTAATGCTGCGACATTCAGAGTTAGTTCGGAATAAATATCATGGTATCGTACTGAATGTATTAAAACAACAACAAAGTAAAAATATTTCAACTCAAAAATGGAACTAGTAGGCGGGGCATAAATCATTTTACGAAATTTGATTAGTTTTGAGTGCGGGAGCGAGTATGATGCTATATATTTCCAATGTTATGTACACACCATAAATGGTAAAGTATGATACTAGAGCCTTATAGTATTTAGTAGCTAGAGATACTGCTCATTAACACTGTCAAATACGAACATGGTCACTAACTGGACTGGAACGATGAAGCGGCGAACGGTAAGAGATTTATGTTTTTGGTGTAAAAGTTCCGAAGATCTTCAGTAATTATATGTTTAATTTAATATAAAATAATCTTGATGGCATTCAAATTTGGTTAATAAATTATAGCCTTAGCAAATCTAAATTGTTCCCAACTGATCCATGGTGATTACAAATTTCCCTCGTATTGTCGTTTTATATTAAACAGGTTTTATCGTAGCAGTCATTTTGAATGGTCTTGATTCTCTCTCTCTCTCTCTCTCTCTCTCTCTCTCTCTGGCACTATATCCCATCAAGGGACTTGGCCGCCTGAAATGAGGTTTCATAATCGTATTTTCATTTCGGATAATGAGTGATTAATTCATTGATCCTAAACCAGCCGTGAAATTTTTGCCTTGTCACCACCGGGAATAGAACCCGGGACCTCCGATCGCTGGAGCAAGCATGCTGACCACTTTGCCATCGGAGCGGTGGTGGTCTTGATTCGCGTCGTCCCCGATTTAAAAATTAAACTGAGGTAAATATCGTAATTTTAATAAAAGCTCTGTTCATCGTAAATATTATAAAATGTGTCATCAACGTCTTATATGCCAACAAGAATAAGCTTAAAGATCTTGCACTGTCTTAGAAAATCGTTAATAACTAATTTCGTAAATCACTGCCATCTATTAATAAATACTTAAAACAATAAATAAAATGGACAATTTATGCAAGCAATTTTTTTATTTTATGTTTTTAATTTAATTTCATATTACAATAATAATTATTTTTCCTTAATTACTAATAATATTTAAACATACAATATAATTATTAAATCTCTTAAATAACAAACCATCATGTGCGCCGTACCGAGGTTGATATAAAAAATAAACAAAACCAAAAAAATTAATTTGCGTACGACATCTTTTAACGATGATCGGTATTGTTTATTCGGAATCTATTAACTTACGAATTATTTTAATTAAATATTAATTTATTTTTATTTATAATTATTAATTTATATAAAAAATCCTATAGCACTAAATATTTTATAAATTTTGGTTGGGCTAAATTAAATCGGGGAAAATACAAAATCTGGAAATCACAGAAATTATTTTAAGTGAGCATAGCTGGACAAATAAATTTTTGGGAAAGGGGAAACTGTGGTGTATGAAATTAAAATAAAAATCAAATCTGTAAATTGTTACACTTAAATTAAGTTAAAAAAAAACTATTATATGAAGGCAGCTGCATTTTGACTCTCATTTAAAAATTAATGTGCATCGTTTTGTCGGACGGCAATACTTCGAAGTGATCTGAAATCGGTTTTAGATTCTGTAAAGTATATATGAAAGAGGATTGGAGGCGCTAACTAATTTTATACACAAATTTCTAAAAATTTTAAATTCTTACCTAGATCGTTCGAATAGTGACGGGTCTGTGTAAATTGGCTCACTTGGATCTTCAAATTCTGTTGATGTTCCTGTGTTGTTATTTCGCATCGGATTGATCACCGGTATCTGACACATGCGGGATAAATTCCTAGAGCCGAATCGGATGATAAATATAAATATATTTTATAAACAATTTTACGTATAGATGGTTTAATGTACCCACCCGGTTGCAAATGTCTTATTCAAGCTTCCACTGAACAATGAGAGGCCTGAGGGTCGAGATGAATCGGAGTTTCGGCCGGACGCATTAAATTGCGTACTAGGATTTGATACATTCTGATGGTGTAGTGCAGACGGACTGAATGAATTTAAAGGTGAGTGCCGGTCAAGGCTATGGTTTTTTGACATCACTGACCAGTAGCGACGATAAGCTAGACCAGCTACAAGTGTGATGGTCAACAGTAATATCATAAGTAAAATTACGGCAGATATTAGGCCGTGATACTCGGCGGGTGTTAAACAAACAGTTTCTTGAGGTGCCACCACTCTTTTTGCAAACGTTTCTGATTCAATTTCGTCCCGTGACTCGAATACCTCAATCATTTCACGTACATGTTCCTGTATATCAAGTGCATCGTCACCATCTTCAGTGACATTTTTATTTGTTTTAATTAGTGGCCTCTCGCTTGTAGTCGTTGTTGTCGTATTTAGAAACTCGGTCGAATTTGAAATACCTTCAAGTATGACTGATTCGTCTAGCGATCGCCTTCGTCGACCAAACGATGGTTCTGAACGACCTGATTGTCCTGGGCAGTATGCTGGTTGACATCCTTCGCGACACGTTCTCACGGTTGCCTCAAATACCAAGAAATTAGACTCGGGTATTTTGAATGCATTAAACCTGGCCTCCAGCATGTCGCCTTCTCGTAATTTGTCCAGCTCGGGGAACACATACGGATCAACCGGACAACCATAACGATCAATTAGCTGAACACTTCGACCCGAGTATGGATCTCGTGCTACCACATTTGATGCAAATATATCGGTGACATGGTTATATCCATCCTGCGCCTCAAGCCGGAATGTTAGCGGATCACCAACTGCTATTGTTGTTGTTGGACGTCCCTGATACAAAATCATTAGTCTCACCTTGGAACTGAGTGTATTCTCTGCCGGCAGATATTCGATGGGTATTGGACTTCCCGATCTGTCAATATTATTAAAACTATTTGAGACAAAAAACCGATGTTTCTTTAAAAAATCCTTTAATATTAACGAAATAGAGAACTAGCACGGCATTTCGTTCTATGCGACGCGTATAAAGGGTTAAAAGGATTTTTTAAAGTTTTATATTTTGGGTTCTACGAAATTTACAAGTTAGTCTACTTAAATTAGTAAGCTCATCTAAATACGATTACGTTGGACGATTAGTTTGGTTATCCTCAAGCATCCTAATTACAAAGCTAAAGGATGACTAACTAAATACATCTATTTACATCAATCACTCTCCAGAGGCGGCAGGACCTAAACTACAAAATATTAACACTTGAATTGGCTCAAAATTACTCACCCTGCTCCAATGTAACCGGACGTGACGACCGCTTCGCCAGGTCCCCGGAATAAGCACGTCAAATTGAATCGTTTATCTTTACCAGTTTGGACATTGTCGGAGAATTGTACGACCACGATATTGGTCATAGTATCACCGTATCGTTGAGTACCACATTCTGGGTATCCTTGTGGCCCGCTTATTCGTAACACGTTTACGGTACCACCATTTCCGCGGAAGAAGCATCGATCATAGAATCCATACGAATAAATTCGACCGATAAATCCTTCAGGTGTCCTCAACGTGAATTCCATGCCATCTTCATTACAAGCTTGCGATACGTCCAGACAATCATTATCTACACCGTTTCGGGCCGAGCTGCGTTCATAAAAATCATATGTGCCCGTATCGAATGTCATAGGATTTTGGGTATCCATTTCGCGCGTATCACGATCACTTAATTCACAATTGGCTCCTTCCCGTTCGGTTTCGTACGAAAGCGCGGTATCCCGATAATTAAAACTTTTGCAAATAAAATCTCGAGATTCAATACATTCTCGTTGACAGTGGGTTAAGGATGGTACGGCCACCACACGTCTTACAAATTGGCGTCGAAGTCGTTGCCGTGTTCCAATTTGTTTAAAATTGTCATCTGTGTCGCATCGTGAAGTATACGGCCGAACCGGCCCGTAACCACCAAATCCGTCACCAGTATGCGGATTCAATGAATTGTCGTAGCCGGATGGTTGATATCCCGTTCCTACTAGTGGACGATGTGCAGCCGGATATCCACGATCATACCCCCGATCATAATCACGATCGTAATCTCTCATTGGATACTGCATTCCTGGATATCGATCATTGTAGTTGCGATCATAGTAGCTGGTTCCACCCATTCCGAAGTGATCGTAGCCTTAAACAAAATTTAAATTTTAGAAATAATATAATTTGAAATTTTATATTTTATAATTTGCTTACCATTAGCGCTTGGGTATCGATCTCGGTTTCCATATTTGTATATATTGGTCGGATACCGATCTGAACCGACTGGGAAACGATTTTCGGTCACAGGATATCTTGGTGCCGTTGCCGGTGGATAAGGATATCTTGGATCTGCCGGATATCGTTCCGGTGCTACCTGGCCAGTTTCAGGTGGTGGATATCGCCCGTCAACGGGGCCAGATGGTGCAGCGGGATAGCGTGTGTCAATTCCGGTACCAGGTGCGGTAACGGCTGGTATTTTTGGAGGATATTGAGGATCGGTAACCGGACGTCGTCGATCAGGAGGATAACGAGGATCAGGATAAAGTTCATTTTGCGTGTCAGGATATCTACGATCGGGAATACCACGATCGGGGTAACCACGATCTGGATAACCTCGATCGGGGTAACCTCGATCGGGATAACCGCGATCTGGGTATCCTCGATCAGGATAATTTTGATCTGGGTACCCACGATCAGGGTAGCCACGGTCTGGATAACCACGATCAGGATAGCCACGGTCTGGATAACCACGATCAGGGTAGCCCCGATCTGGGGGGTATCGGCTACTTGGATATTTGTCACGATCACCTGGATAATGGTTATCCATTATGTCAGGGTACCGTTTATCGGGATATTCAGGTCCGGGAATACGATTCGGATAGCGGTCGGCTGGATACCGAGTATCGGTACCTGGTCGGCCTTGGTCAATAGGGTAACGATCTACTCCAGTATGAGGAGGTAAAATGGGACCACTGGGTACCGGATATCGATCGCCGGTCATCGGATAACGATCGTCTGTTGCGGGAATTCGGCCTGGTGTTGCAGGATATCGATCATCTGGGTAACGGTCTGGATATCCCATGCCGGGAGGATACCGATCACCTGGATAACGCTCACCACCTTGCATCGATGGATAACGATCATCTCCGGGAAGTGGATAACGGTCACTTGGATAACGATCGACACCCGGCATAGGATATCTATCACCAGGATAACGATCATTAACAGGATATCGATCACCACCTGGATACCGATCACCACCGCTTGGATACCGATCACCACCTGGATATCGATCACCACCTGGATACCGATCACCTAAAATTGAATTGGGCGTGTCAAAACATGGGTGCAAACATTTGAAAAGCTCACGCAATTAATGTGAAAGCTCCAAGTAAATTGTTATCTAATATAATTTTTAGAAAAGTTAATGAATTAAGTTCGATGTGTAGTACTTAGATTAGATTAAACTTACCACCATCAGCCGGTATTTGATTTGTGTTACCACCGCCTGGACCACTTCCACCAGGAAAACGATTATTTGGAAACCGATCATCATTATTATTGTTATTGTTATTATTATTATTGTTATTGTTATTATTGTTTGGGAAGCGGTCACGATTTCCATCTTTAGATTAGCGGCGAAAGGTTTTTTTTTATAATTAGATTAGAGACAAATTTGAGGAGGCATGAAATGATTTTTGTGAAAAGTTAAAATGGTTAGAGAATTAATTAGCGTTTTATTAAAGCAGATTCGTGAATTATATTGCTCTTTATGAAATATGATAATTACCTGGTTGATAGGGTGGTCCCCATGGTTCATTAGGATGCATATTTGCAGGACGTGTACTTGATCGATCGCCATCATCGCTTCCAACTGTCGAGTAAAATTATTAAAAATACATCACGATCAAATCATCTCATCGATTTATAAACTTACGCATCAGGTTTTCATAATAATCGTAATCAGCGTCATAAATAATTCGCATACCATCCCTTTGGTTATAGCGGCTTAATCGACATGTTCGGAAACGATCGCTGTATACTGCTGAGCGACATTGAAAACTGGTTTGCCGCAAACATTCATCTAGACATTCACTTAGTGATCGTCCTGTGATTTCAGAATGGAATTCACCACCTAATCGACTATTCCGGTACCTTTGGAATGCTGTATCAGGTCGGCGACCGTTTGAAAATAAATGTGACGTCACCGAATTGTCCGGGTATTCCGATCCTCGTTCTGAAAAATAAATTCAAAATTAAAAGTTGCCCGGTTCAGGCATTGAAGATGAAACTTACGATTATCAAGGCACACTAAATCGTAAAAATGATGTGTTGGGCTTGAGCTAATACTGATATCGTCCTTTTGGGAAATAGAATCCTCTTCGGAGAGGATGCATTGTTTGGTTTGATCATCGAATTCGACGGAGCGACAGAAATACTTTTCTGCTCGCATACACATTGATTGGCATTCCTCTAGTGTCATGTTATTGAAAATGTCCACCTCGAATGGACCGCCTAATTTTTTATTTTCTTCTTTTACAAAAATTGCTAGACCATCACACCTTCGTTCTGCATTCAAACAGGTATTTTCCAGATAATCGGAATTAGGATCATCTTCTAATAGCTCGGGATGGGTTCGCCGCGTGAATCTACTAAGTGTACAGCTTCGCAACGTGGAATCGAAATTAGCCGAACGACACACGAACGAGAATTCGTTTAGACATTTATCCTCGCAGTCTGATCTATTTGCTGCAGTTATTTCTTTGATGTCGGACACCGGCAGTTTAAGTTTTTTGCGCGGATGACGCTCAAAAACATATCGTCGGCTCGGACACTCTCGTTCTGGTCGACTTGACGTTAAACAAATTTCCGTAAAATGTACACTATTTGGCACAAGCATCAAATTTCCGATCCCCTCGGGCGCTGCTTGTTCACGCGTTAAATAACACGTGGATTCTTCGTATTCAGCACTCCCGCTAAACGATGCAATTCGGCTGCCAGGTTGAAAATCAAAACTTGTACACGCTCTTACGATATTTGTGGTCACCGTTCGATCCCTTAGACACAAGTCTTGACATTTTTCCAGCACCCGAAATGGTGGTGCTGTATCACGCACGACATCGTCGTCGAACCCTTGCAACTGTTGATTCGGCAGCCGCTCGTAGAGTACACGACCCAATCCATTATTACATGTGGTTTGACCTAATACTACAGCTATTCGGGCGATAAATAGTGCGACTAGGATTTCGGTAATGCGTGGCAAAATTTTCTGTTTTTTCCGCATTCTTCTCGTGATCAATGCGAAATTCTAAAATTTTGTTGGTTTTTTGCGCCGTTTATTCAAAATTATCAAACAGTGTGTGCGTTATGATGCTGAGTAATGATAGTTTAGATGATGACTGCTGTTGTCCACTATTGGGAGTCATGTGCCTGGAAAATAATAATTGCTATTAAATGTTTATTGACCTCAATTATAGAATTCATCGGAGTTTTAGTTGGAGTTTTTGGTCGGTGAAATATGTTCATGTACAGAAATTTTACGATGCGTAACAAATCAGCAAATCCAATCGCGGCGGAAGTAAGTTCCGGTGTTTTGTTAAAATGGTACTCGTTATTTTTGTTGCTATGTATGTAATACAAAATAATATAAATTTGATGATCATAAAGAGATTGATGGGTATATTATGTTATGCTATAGATGTGTGGGTGTAGCGCGGAGAGATGGGTGAGAAATGTGTGGTCGTTTATAGTAAATGAAAGTGACGCGAATAAAATTATACCTATCGGTTAAATTGATTATTAGTTTTATATAATGCAGGTATTTCCTTAAATATATACAGGAACGAATCTTTTAAATACAAAAATTTAGGTTAAAATTTTGACGCATCGTCAAGCCAGTCAAGCTCACTCCACCGTAAAATTACAATAAATTGGTCTCACACATCGATTAGTATAAACTTATTAATTAAGCCAATTGAATTCCCAAGGATACTTTAACGCAATGGTGCTTACGTGTTGGTAATAAAATAATATTTTGGAATTTTCGAGTGCAGAGGTAAGTCAAAGGGCGTTTTAAGGTTATTAAATAAAGTGACTCTCCTATTGTCTATGGTGATTTTGGTCACGTTGGTAACTGCTTCAATAACCAGTCCTTAATCAATCTCTGACCACCCTGATGAGGTTGTCAATGAATTTTGGTTTGAGCCACACCAACCATTGCGATGCTCATTCATACAAAGTTCGAAAATGTTTAAATCACCACCAAGACAAACACACTCCGCGACTCAGCAGGAAACGGAAATGCTAAATTAAGCAGAAGGCTTAGTGAAATATGAAAAACTTAGCAATGAAATCGGCGAAGTTGGGGAGCATTCACTAGAAAAAGTTAAAGAAAACCGAGCCAGTGCATGCACCTCATCAACACCAGCAACAAGAAGCACGCAAGGTTGCAATGAAGAAAACCGCGCGACCGCCAATTAATGTGATAGTCATCACAGAGTTTGCGTGTATTCAAGCATTAATGAAATCGGTGGCCACAAACGATTATAGAGAATTGGTACTAAACAATAATGTTTGAAAGGAACCCGATGCATAACATACCCAAGAAAATGCGCAAATTCCATTAGTCAAGAGTATACCATCAACAGCGCTGTTGTTGTAAAAGTTTTAACCATAACCGCGAACTTAACATTAGAGATCACATTGATTTTATTCTCAACAGAGAAAACTCTTCACTTGGATTTGTGAAACGCTGGTCTAAGAAATTTTTAAACCCTTATATTACGAGGGCTCTTTATATGACCTTTGTTCGGCCCCTGCTCGAGTATGCTATAGTCAGGTTTGGTCCCCATACCATGAAGTGCACATATACGAAGAATTGAAGCGGTACAACGTAAATTTTTGTACTTTACTCTGCTCGGATTATCTTGGGTGGATGTTTACAATTTGCCTCCTTATCTCGATCTCTTGGGGCTTATTAGCTTAAAGCCACTAAGTAAGCCACGATCTGTTGCAGACATCGTTTTCATTCATCAACTTTTATCTGGCGGTCTGGATTCTGCAGCTCTACTCGAAAACGTAAATCTTAATGTAAATGCTCGTGCTTTGAGAACGATACCAGCTTATAGAATTGCTCCTCACAGAACGACGTATAGTCAGAACGAGCCTATTACAAGAATGCTGCGCGAGACTAATAAATATTTCGAAATTTTTGACTCACATCACATTAGCAAATTAACTATAATCGATAAAGCAATTTTTGTTTTATTTTTAGATTAATTGTTTTCTTTTTTTTATCTATTTGACCTAAATACTCTATCGAGTATTTATAATTTTTAACATTTATTTTATTTTTTTCCTTGCTCTCTTCATTTGCGTTTCTTTTAATTTTATTTTTGTTTAATTTTGTTTTTTTTTCTCTTTTTTTTTCTTTTGTTCCAGTTTTAAATTTGCTTGTTCTAAGCAAACCAGGGACGACTTCAAGCAAAATCGATATTGGTGATCCAGAACATTCGGACATACTGCACCGAATCAAAGCGGCTTTGATCCCGGAACAAGGTAAACCAGAAGAGGAACTCGCTAAAATCCCAAATAACTCAAGCTCAGAGATAACTCAAGCTCCGAGATACACACAATGCTAAAACAAATTAATGACCGACTAGCAAAGATAGAGAACAATTCACACACTCAGCGACAACCTTCGCGTTCTCAATCGCCATGGAGAATAACTCTCTCTCCTTCACAAAAACCACCATTTCAACCAAACCAGGAATGTTCACGTGAATAAAACAATCAACAATCATCAAGATTCCAATTTCCACATAACTGGTGTTGGTATCCAAAATTTGGTAACGCGGCATTAAATTGCACTCAACCATGCACTTTTGTTACTCAACAAAAGGGATCCGCAAATCGATTCCCCAAACCGATAAGTATTAAGGTCATAGCGACAGACCTATAAGACAACTGCAGCACAGTCACCTATTTCTACGGGGGGCGGTGAATCAAATCACAATTCTACCGCAAATACTACGGTTTCGGAGCAAATCTCAATTCCGATTTAGTTCTGGAAGCAGCAAAGGATATTTTGGTTAAGAAATATTGATTTTCGAATTTATCCTTAACGAACAGAGAGAAATCCGGTTGTCACCAATTACAGACCCCGCCCTTTTCTATTCTCACGTACGCAATAATATACCTTGAATTTTGTTACTCAACCTATGACTCATCGCCTACCTGCGCGATCCGTAGATTAATTTTTATTGCTTATTTTTTTCCCTCCTTCTTTTATTTTTATTTATATTTTGCTTTTTCTACTATACCGGGTGTTTCTTTTAAACTGAGACGATCAAATATCTCGAAAAATAGCCACTCTACGGAAAAAATGTCCATAATCAAAATTTAATCATACCGCGGGGGAAATACATTACATACTGCAAAAAAATTATCTCCCACCCCCCGCTTTGTATGTGGGGCGGGGGTAACTTTTAAACTAAGATAGGAAGCCAAATTTTTTATTGCAGATACGGATTCTACGACTAAAAGTACGTATGATTTGAATGAAATATTTTGTTCGGTTCATGATAGATGGCGTTGTAATCGACGAAATTCAATTTTTTCAATTTCTTCTTCTTAGAACACACACATTCGATTCTGCAATACGTTTGAAATAAAAAACATCACGTTTTCATTGGAAATAATCGAAATTCGTCATCAAAACAATTTATTCAGTTTTGTAAATCACATTTAACGTTTGTGTTATTTCTTATCTTCATGTTTTTCGTAATTGCAAAATAAACGATAAAATACTTTAGAATGGACCATTTAACTGTGCCAGAGAAAATTGAAATGGTTCTGGTTTATGGAGTAGTTGGCAGAAATCTTGAAAATGCTGTTGCTATTTACTAAAAACAGCTCTCAAAGTTCGTATAAATACCGTCAACTGGAGTTCAGAGATCGAAACCATATTGTTGGGAATCCGAGCAACGGTTAAAAATGATCTAAAATGTTCACCAGCAGAACTCGTGTACGGGCAAACGATCAAATTAATTTTTAAATTAATTCTCCCGGTTTCGAAACAGAAATAATGCAAGTTGAAATCCTTATAATTAAAGATTAGTCAATCAATAATAGGGATTTAGTGTATCCTCTATTTACAGTCCCCAACGTTATTAATTAAAAAATAAGACTAGAGTCGACTTTTTGAATCACAAGGGTCAATTTTTATCATTGGTGGTATTTCATATGACCGAGATTATTCATACGACCTAGAGGTGTAACTGTTGTGACCAACACCCAACTTTCTTTTGCGACAAATGTACATAAATCTCTAATACACCAGAATTAATTTCTAAGGCGAAAAACAGAGAAAAAATACTTTATTTGACTTCGGCGATATATCGAATGATAATTCTGCAAAATTCCCGAGGCCAATTGTCATAATTACTACACTTTAATGTACTATACGTTAAAGAAAGTAACAAATAACTTACCTAAATTAACAAACAACAAAACCTATTGGAATTTATTCAATAAATTAGTGAGCTAGCAAATATCGGGGTACCAATTAGAACAGCGATGTAACTGGACGTTGCAGCATGGGAAAATTCACCTACTCCTCATACCCCTTGATGAAACATAATTATCCTTTTGAGGTCAGAGAGAAATTAAAACAACAAATAAAGAAAGTAAAGGAAAAAATCATAAAAAAGCGACTTCGAGGTCTCTATGTTCTAAAGGATGATGATTACTCACTTTGGAAAGTAACGACGAAAGGGTTAAAAGGAACCAAAAACCTTTGCCAACTATCAAAAACGATTACGGATCTTAGGCTAAAAGTGAAAACAGAAAGTTTTTCTATTTGCTTGCCATTTGGAAGAGGGGTTTCAACCGTTGCCGAGACAAACAGCAAATGAAATTACAATTGCCGTAAACAAAATAAATGATCCTCACATAAAACATGTGACTTTATGGAAACTAAAAAATTAAATCAATAGTAATTTGAGCATCAGAAAAGCTGAACGAAGCAAGCAATTCTCGAGAAAGGATTTCGTAAATTAGTTCAAATAATTAAGGGAGCGCTCAGACGAGTGTTGTGCTTCCACGCCTATTTTTTAATACAATTTTTGCAACCCAAAACAGGTGAGATTATTAACTCAACACATTCAAACTCATTTTCAAATTGTTTACTCGTAATGTAATCTATTTTTTGTCATTAATAAACGTTAATGCCAAATACAGTGATAGACATTCGTATAAACACACTATGTTTTTTAATTATATTTCTACAACCAGACCTATCTAATTATTACTAATTAACTTAAATTGTCTATTTCATCTAAGACAAGTAGTTAAGATAACAAATTAATGACAATTATAATATTTGACTTTAATAAGATTGAAAAACCTAAAATTTAGGTACACATTCATACAAACGCACTCGAAATAATTAAAACACCAGTAAAAAAAATTGTTTTTTTATTTATTCAATATTTTGTATGTCCTCCACCATTTTGTATTACATCGAAAACTCGATTTCGCATTGAATCTACTAATTTTTTCAGTGTTTCTAGATCAATTTTCGCCCAACAATCACGGATTGCACTTTTCAAGTCATTAACATTATCAAATTACCGACAATTTGCATAGACTGTGGCAGCCAAGATACCCTAAAGGTCCTCGATAGGATTGCAGTTAGGACTGCAAGCTGACCATTCAAGGAGAGAGATGTTTTTGTCGCGAAACCACTGTTTGGATTCATTTAACATATGGATAAACGCATTATCGTGCTGGAATATGCAATTTCCGTGATCAATACTATCAAGGTAACGAAGTAAAACATCTTCCAACAGATCCATGTACATACGGGAGTTCATCCGAGTCGTTGTGAAGCAGATGGTAAGCTTTGCGTATAGTAAGTAAAGGCTCCCAATATCATTACGCTCGCTCCACCAAAGTAACGTTTCGACCTGATGACGCCATGTTCTTTCAAATTATGCTAGTAGCAACTGTAGCAGTCAGGACCATCGAGGTTAAACTTTTCTCGTCAGAAAAAATGACCTTGTGCCAATCTGTTGTCCACGACCTGTATTTACGAGCAAATTTGGGGCGGCTCTCCTTATGCACGGCAGTTAAACGCGGTTTACTTCTCAATTTAGTCCATTTAATGTTTGGTGAACTCCCCAAAATACGGGCAATGTGTCGAATTGTCACAAGAAGATCCAATTTCTCCTTTATCTTTTTGCATGCCAGCCGATTTCGGGTAGTCTCATGTCGAATTTGATCAGTTTGCCGTGCTGAGATCTTGGTTCGGCCTTTTGGTTGGGCTTTTACACCATACTTTGGACCTTTTTTTTAAAAAAAATTGCGGATGACGCTTTCAGATCGCAAAATATTTGTTGCAGTTTGCCGGTTGGAATATCCTCCCTCATTATATATTTTTATCGATAACTGCTCTGCCTCAGTTAAACGATTACCTTTAGGTATTGCTAAAAAACAGTCCAAAAAATGATTTTTTTAACAAAAAACCAAATTGCTGTATGTTTTGAATTTGTATGAAAAAATTAAAAATAAATTAAAACTTAAATAAAAAATCACTTTTCACGTACGTTAAACGAATGTCTCTGCAAATACTGACTGCTAGAAGATTTTTTGTACTGTTACTTTGTTTTTAGTGCAGGCAAGTTCCCGTTAGACAAACAATAAACTATAATAAAAAATAAATTGATCGAGAAAGAACAGCGAAGAAATAAATGTTTAAAGGGGGAAACATTAGTGCGAGACCTCTCTGCAAGTATAATAATTTTGAAAAAGTTCGAACTAAACTCGAAGCAGTAAAAATGTAAGCAGTATGAAAATTAATAACATTTAAAATTTAAAAATACTTTTCTAAATTATTGATGTGTTGAAAACCAAAAACCCAACACTTCAATTATTTTAAAAATTTTGTCATTGTACTATCTGACTTTACTTGACTGGGTAGTAAGTTAAAGAGATACGGGTGCCATAACACTATAAAATCTACCACAGTATTCCTTCCGAGTAAAATTAATAACACATAGATTTTTAACTCTCAAATCATACTGATCAATCGATCTTACTTTTACGTAACCACCAATTTGCTGCCCAAAATAATACCTAAGTATTTAAAACTGGAAACCATTTCTATTTGAAAACATTTAAAATTACAGTCAGAAAGTGAACAACTCAAAGCATGGCTAATAATTATATTTGGGAAATCATCTACATTTTTGAAATCAAATATTATGAACCGTGTTGTTGGGCTCAACATCATATAATACAAATTAAACCATCTTCTGAACTGAGCTAGGTCACCCAGCAAACGCCACAGGGTACCCACGAAGATTGATATTAAAAATGGAATTTATGCAAATTAAAAATAAAATTGGTCCAAGCACTGAGCCGTGCGGTACGCCAACAGTGACAGGCTGATCACAATAAGTCTTACTTAATTTTACCGATTGTGATCTACCAGTAAGATAGGATTTCAACAAATCTAAAACTATCCCCCTAATTCCAGCATTCCATAATTTTTCATTCAAAATTGTAACTTTTTTATTATCATTTAAACTACCGTATACTTTGTCCAGCAAACTAATCAAAGTATCTTCAGTATTTAGCTTTTCTAGAAATCTATATTGCTCGTTATTAAAAAATCCAGTTTTATCTAAAAAAAACAATAATCAAAAAGAATAACTTTTCCAGAATTTTTGGGAACACTGGAAGTAGTGAAATAGGTTTGTACATATTTGAAACTTCTCCTCCTTTGTGTAAAGAATTACTATAGCTTTCTTTAAATCGGTTGGAAAACCCCACTATACACATACTTAAATTGCAAATGAAGCACAGCGGGTCGGAG
This sequence comes from Nephrotoma flavescens, assembly GCA_932526605.1. Taxonomy (NCBI): domain Eukaryota; kingdom Metazoa; phylum Arthropoda; class Insecta; order Diptera; family Tipulidae; genus Nephrotoma; species Nephrotoma flavescens. Next base: position 261,521,356 of record OW052222.1, on the reverse strand, counting down.
ATGAATCGAGCTATATGTTTTACAAGAACATTATACTAACGCCATCATTTGTATTTTCAAATGATTTAATAATAAATAAATTTCATTTATTATTCCAGGAGATAGGAGACAGTTTTTAGCCTAATAATTAGAGAATAGCAGCTGATTTATAGCTACTTAATTACTTACTTAGATTAAAACCAATATCTCTAAAACTCATACAAATAACCAATATTTTCGATTGTTTTTTTAATAGCTAAGGTCATACTGAAACTTCATGAGAAATTTGCGGAAAATTTATTAGTTAGAAATTTTATTTTCACTATAATTAATAATTTTTTTCAGTTTTTGAGATATTGGCCAGCAACTGAAAAGAAATCGTATGGCCACGTTCGATACGATTCGTAATTGATTTTGAAAAAAAAACACTTTTTATATAAAAGTTACAAACTTTATTTCCCAATACCTTTTATTTTTTTAGCATTTCACATCAAAAACCACTATTTATCGATGGTTAACAGGTTTCAATCGAGGCTGCAGGTTGCTCAACGACTGATACTGTAAGATCGTCATGTGACTTATCGTGAGATTGAGGCATCCTTTGGCATTAGTAGGACCAGCATATACACTCAATATTGCAGGAACTTTTGACTGTCAAAATGGTTTGTTCGCATTGGACCTCACTTAATTTGACAAACGCTCAAAAAAGACTTGTGTAGTTTTTAACATCGTGACAGATGGCGAATCTTGAACTATGGGGATCGAAACGATCAATATGAGCTCGAAAACAAACAGCACTTCAAAGCAAATGATCATCTGTTTTTTCCGAGAAAATAGACGTGTTGCAACCGTACCATTGGTGCAATGGTATGCTTCAATGGTATGCTGTTTTTATTTCTTAACTTGCTCTGTTCACTGGTTAAATTACAACTGTCCTGTATCCCAAATTTCTCGGGCTATATAGCGCATATAGCGATACATGCGTATTGCAATTGAAAAACACTTATCCATATAAGTTGTATTCACAAACATTCCAGTGCATCAATTGCCCTGTCTTGATGATTAAGGCCTTTGTTAATTCTAGTATCTTCCATGATGGCTATATCGCCACAAGGAATACCATTCTAAAATTTAATTCCCGCTCAGTATTTGAGGAATATACATGTGGAGAGTAGTATTCGTAATAATATAATAAAACCAACCGCCGGAAAAATCTAAACTATAAATTTTCCTCAAATTTCTCAAGTAGTCTCAGTAAGAACTTAGCTCATAGAAAAATTACCGAAAGTATTGGTTATTTGTGGGAGTTTTGAGATGTTATTTTGCGAATTCTAGACTGTAATATCCACGATGCAAATTTGACAAAAAAATGGCTTTATTAAAGTCAAAACCACACAAATGTGTGAGTAAAAAATCATAGTATGTAATGGCGTTTTTGATAAAAAATTTCGCTTGATTTGAAGTACAACTAACACAATTGTGAATATAGTTGTAGTGTTTTTTCGGACGAAATAAGTTTGAAAGGAATGCGCAAACGTATAAGTTGGTTCAAAACACATATAAAAATAAATTTTTGACATGGTACTTTTGCCGACCTCGCACAATTGTGTTAGTAAATCACAAAAGGAATATTTTGTAAATTAACAAATTTTATATTTTATAAAAAAAAACAATTGTAAAACATTTCGTGTTCAATAAAACGACACGTCAACAATAAATTTACTTTCCTCAAAATTTAGCATAATTTTGCTTTTTTCAAATTCCCCATCTAGATAGATTCCATGGGAAATGACACAAAACAGGAGTGGAAGCACCAACAATTTGAACCGATTCCACCCGGTTCGATAAATTTTGATGCCTATGGTCACAAAAACAACACACGTACATGTGTAACAAATGACAGCACACTTTTTCAAAATTGTGTATTATACGTTGTATACGTATCCACAAATTTGTGGTTTCGTCTCCCAATTCTGGATCAAAATAGGCGTTCTGGAAAACTATATATCGCTCATTTGCTACAATAGTGATACAACTCAAAATTCACTCATTTCTAAGATATTGGAATCAAACGATTCCCAATAGTTCATATTTTCTAGTTATTTCTAGCAAATTAGGTAAAATTTCATACAAAAATGACTCAATTTTCAAACGAATTTAACATTTTAAGATTTTGGAAACTATTCTAAGAAAATTTGTAAAATATTAAAGAATTATACAAATTAAGATCCTATTGAGGATGTAGGAATAGAAAAAAAAATATTTTCTAATCAGAATGTGTTTTAGTAACTTTTGAAAAACGCCGTTTTCACGAACAATTTTGAGTGATATTTTCAAATCGCTCTATGAAAAATTAAAAATTTTGCATTGTGTCACTCTTGTAGCAAATGAGCGATATGTGTAGTTTGAAGAACCACGGATCTTCAAAATTACAAAAACCTTGTTAGAATTATTAGAATTTCTCCTTATGTTCGTCTCATAGAAACTGTTATAGACGGTCGAAAAATGTAGACGAGACTCCATGGTTCCCTTTGATAATGGTAGTACAAATTAAAACATGTATTTGTAGACATTGTAAAGTCTATTAGAATCGGATGCAGAACCAAAGGTTCATCATAATCGAGTAACGTTCATTACAATTTTAGTATACTGGTCGAGCTATTGGAAACAATTATAGGCCACAACACGTGAACAACTCCAGGTTTCACAGTACAAATGCTTAAAAATATTCAAATCCCGTTTAACATTTTAAATTATCAAATGCATAGCAAAGTTCATTAGGAATTAAATCCAGTTTATACAAGTTTTGAAAATGACTTGAGCTATCTAAAAATATAGATGAAATACAGTGAACCTCTAGGATCCGCGGTAAAAATATTTACATCGACAAAAATTATGGAACCGTTAAAATGTGTATAGAATTCGTAATAGGCGTTCAGGATACCGTATTGGTCACCTCGTGAGTAGATGTTTGTCTGATTTATTTTTAAGCACTGACCAGAAGCTGTGAGTATATTTAACTCTCCCGTTATAAAACTTGAAATATTCATCAAAATTGTAAAATTTTAACTATAAACAAAGCAAATTGGATGACCTATTTGAAATTGTTATTGAGACTCTGTGCTCATCTCCAGAATTATCTGGAGTATAGTTTGAAACCGGCCAAAAATGCTCAATTTCTAAATATAATTTTTTATAGAACGAATCTCAAAAAGTTTTCTTTACTTAAATATTTGGAATAGGCCTAGGACTAATTTGAAAAATAATGATGTGGGATAAAATCTGTATCACCTCAGATTTTACTCACTACACTAAAATAATTTGTGAAAACTGAGAATTCACTAAAATCAGGGTGTGTTTTTATTTGACTTCGAAGTGATCTTCAAAAAATTTTAAAATTACATTTATACCCATCTTTATCTTTTATTTAAAGAACCACAAACTTTGGCTTACTAGTGGATACTTTTGAGAAATTTATAATACAACATCGATGATAATCCGTCCTACGGCAGGGAGGCGGGGATCCAAACGTTTAAATTCCTCTGGATAACGATTTTACAGAATATTGTCCAATCATCGGCGGGGTCAAAGAACCAGTTCCCTGATGCAGAGGATACCGAGTATTTTTAATTCTGACAGTAGATTATCTCTTTGTTCTCCCGACAAACAACCTTAAATATAATTCAACTTGACCAGCAAAATTGTTTAAATAATTTATAGTGAAACCGTGAACAAATAAATTAAAAATTTATTTCATTATTTGGCCACGGCCGATTTTTCGATTTTTATAAAACATTCCGATAATCTTTTATAAATTATAACATAATTTGATTAAAACTAAATCTTGATAATATTATGTAGGAACCAACTACTTTTACTGAAACCTCCAACGGTTTTTTGGTCGCTTAAATAATTCACATTAAAGTAAAAAGTCATTAAATAATTTATATAATTAGTATTCTTTTGGACCGCGGGATAAGTTTTTAAATCTCTAAAAACTGTTTATTACGTAAATTTGCATATTTTAATGTCCATAAATCACTTTCTCCTCAGAAAATTTGATTTTAGCCGCGCAAATAATTTTTCCTAAAAACAGAACAAAGCGAATTTCACTCGGCACATTATACACACAGAGTACATTAAGAGTCACGCGATAAAAATCTCAATTTTTATAACATATAACCTCATGTTTATATCTAACCTCATTATCATAACAACATAAAAATGTTTCGACACATCAGATCTCTTTATATGCATATGCTGACGATTTTATTAAATTATGTAAATCATTCGGATCCAATTGACTGATTTTAGAAAAATTGGGAAATAATCGTACGGAGTTTTTACACATTATTCCTTACCTCTTGACTCCCGTTTTATAATAATCCAGTAAAATTACCACTTAATATAAATATTCACTAAATATTCTTATAAAATCCGTTAGATTCACTTTAATCCTGTTTCTTAAAAACTAATTTATCACACTTAAATTATTGTAAAAAAATTTCACTCAGAATATATTTCGTTTCACTTAATTTAATAAATTTCACTCAATGTATTTTATAAATAGTTTCCAGTCTTTCCACTCAAACGTATTTTAATCAACTGACCACAAATTGGTACTGATGTTAATATCATTAAAGTCCCCCGTTCAAATACCATAAGTTCATAATGAAGAGAACACAAATTCAATTTTTTTTTTTAGATTGAGATCGCGAGCAAAGTCGCGCGAGTTCCAAACTTGTAAAGGATCAATGCCCAAATAAAATCACAAACAAAATTTTTCATGTCGCGATCTCGAATTATGATGAATGAGTGACCACGTACCGCATACCGCACCACCAAATGTGAGAGAAGTGGGAGTTACACATAGACGAATATAATTGTGATTTGTCACACACATGCAAGCAAGAGACCCTCACCGATCAATTATGCTCTTTTCTTTCTTTTTTTTTTTCATTTAGGAAAATTGCTTTGATTTAAATAAAATAATATTCTAAAACGGAAGCTCTTTTGTTTTGGATATCCGGAAATTTTTTTTTTTTAGTTTTATTTTCATGTATCTCGATTACCACGGATCGATGAGCTTTTTAAATTGTGTGAAATAAGTTTACCATCATATACATATTATGTCGCATATAGGGAGCACCATAATGTACACCAAAATATTTACAGTATAATGGTATGTCTGTTGAATGCTGTTGGTGTACTTGGATGAAGATGATGGTGCGATGTCAACAAAAAATGTTTGGTTATTTTTTAACGTTTTGCTAAAATGAGCAGAGTAGAACTCAAGGTTATAAATTTGCAAGTTGGTGACATTTCATGTGGAAATAATAATTGGTTGTCATTTTCATCTATTGTCTCTACATGGGATGTATGGGGTTTTTGGATCAAAGGTGTTTCAAAGGTATATCGTCCAAAGAAGTAAATCCATTATATGTGATTTGGCAAATTTTATAATCTGGGTTCTACAATAATTCTCTATAAATTGTGACAGTTCTCGCAAAAATATTTGGTCAAATCTAAATTTAATCTGATCAAATTTATGGTTGAACTGTCATGTATTTCAAAGCGCTTATAAATCATGGCAATGAATACACTTTTTTGGGGTTATATGCTCCTCTATAGCGTTTGGAACTCTAATTTAAATTTCTCAACGAACTCATTCAGAAAAATTACATTTTGTAACAAATTAGTTTGTTTTGTAGTTTTCGTTTTATAAAATCAGGTTCCTCCACATTTTCAGATTATTTGAAAAAATATAAGAAAATCTGAAGAATTGGATATCCAAACGACTATTTTTTCATCATGCCTATCTTGTTATCTGTTTTATGAGTATATCACCTACAGTTTCAGATTGTTTGAGTCAAAATCAGGTCAAATGTTTTGTTTCGAATTTAATATTTTCCATAAGTTACGTAAAGTGAATCATCACATTTTCTCATATGTTGATACCAATTGAGTGCGGGTGTGATCTTTCTAAACCTCAACCAGAATAGAATCATTTCATTCTCGGGTATTTCCGTAATGTGTATTTCGTAAGAAAAATCCGAATAAAATTCGGCGAAACGAATCCTAAGTTAGCCGAAAGTGAAACTATCGATAATGCAGATAGTGTCTTGGATACTTCGGCCGAAAGTTAAACAAATTATATATTAAGGCTGCGTACCAATAGGCGGGTAAAAATCAATTTTAAGTAAATTTTTCGGTAAATTCAATTATTTTTCAAAAACTCCATGGCAAACTGATCGACCTAGCCGAAAGTGACCTTGAAGGTTGGTCATCAGCTGAAAACATACGTATTAGAACAAACAACAAATACAATTTTCAATTTAACCGATATTAATTTATTGTTTTATATTATTCATACTTAATTTATTAAAACTTAACTTAAAGTGTTATATTTGTAAAATGTCTCATCTGAAGAGGTTTTAAAGAGATTTAAAAGCGGTAATATCTGTTTCATACAGCCGCAAAATGCCGATAAAGAAGTTTACAAATTTTCAAGCTTTAAAAGTTTGCAATTGTCGTTAAAGGGGTTTGAAATTCAGTACTATGCCGATGGGCCGTGAACGACGATGACCATAGGAAGATTCTGAGTATAAGTTATTCGTCAGTCTGATGGGGTTATAGGGGTGAAATTTTTAAATTTTTTCCTTCCTTCTGACGATAAAATCGTTCGTCATTTGAAATTTTGCCAGATGAACACCATTCCTAGAATCTAAGTGTAGATTAGGGATGAGTCTGATGGGGTTATAGGGGTGAAATTTTGATTTTCCCCAATTTTCATTGATAAAATCATTCGTCATTCAAGATTTCGACATATAGACCCCAATCTGACTATGGCGATTCGATAGCCCATGACCATAGGTAGATTCTGAGTGTAGGTTAGGGGTGGGTCTGAGGTGGTTATAGAGGGATACTTTGATTTCCCCATTTTTTCGTTAAAATCGATCGTCATTCGAGATTTTGCAATATGGACACCAATCTCACTATGCCAATTCAATAGCTCATGACCATAGGTAGATTATGATTATAGGCTAGGGGTGAGTCTGATGAGGTTATAGGGGTGATACTTTGATTTTCTTCATTTTTCATCGATAAAATTTACCTATGATCATGGGCTATCGAATCGGCCTAGTCAGTCATTGGTGTCCATCTGGCAAAATCTCAAATAATGGACGAAAATCAAAATTTTACCCCTATAATCTCATTAAACTCACCCCTAATCAAAATCTAGTAACGGTCATGGCTATCGAATCGGCATAGTAAGATTGGTGTTCATCTGGCAATATCTCAAATGATGAACGATTTTATCGTCAGAAGAAAGGAAAAATAAAAATTTCATCCCTATAACCCCATCAGACTCACCCTTAACTTATACTCAGAATTTACTTATGATCATGGACTATCGAATCGGCATAGTCAGATTGGTGTCCATCTATAGCAAAATCTCGAATGACCAACGGTTTTATCGATGAATAATGGGGAAAATCAAAATTTCACCCCTATAACCTCATCAGACCCACCCCTAATCTATAATCAAAATCTACATATGGTCATGGGCTACCGAATAGGCGCATTAAAATTGGTGCCGGACTGGCATAACCAGTTAATCCTTGATAAATTTTAATCTTCTTTATCGGCTACTTTCGGCTGCATGAAACAGATAATGGCATTTCATCCTTATAACCTCATCAGACCCACCCCTACCCTATTATCAAAATATACCGATGATTATGAAATATGGAATCGGCATCATCAGGTTGTTGCCCATGTAACAAAATCTTGAATGATGGCAGATTTTATCATGAGAAGAAGTGAAAAATAAAAATTTCACCCCTATAACCCCATCAGACTCACCCCTAAGTTATATTTTTTTATTTTTTTTATTGTTAACTCTGCGATCTGTTTTGGGGCTCAAGGCTCACTCTGGTCTTTCTCGGTTATGCTTTTTACGTCTTTACTTTACGCCACTCGGTCAACTCGAGGAAGTATGGCTATAGGACCGATTTATGATGATCTGCATATTGCAAGCTCCATGCCTATGGAAGATGGGTCGGCCCATGGGTTTTGCACATCGGCAGGGGGTTGCCGCCCCGGTGGCAAAGTGGTCAGCATGCTTACTCCAGCGACAGGAGGTCCCGCGTTCGATTCCCGGTGGTGACAAGGAAAAAATTTTACGGCTGGTTTAGGATCAATGAATTAATCACTCATTATCCGAAATGAAATTATGATTATGAAACCTCGTTTGAGGCGGCCAAGCCCCTTGATGTGGGGATATAGTGCCAGAGAAAGAGAGAGGGGGTCATAGATGTGTCAAATTTCACCACAGATCGTAATCTGATGCTGAAATTTCACTTTGCATCCTGTCCCTATCGGGATTCAAACCCGGTACCTCCCGATCCAAACGTGAAAACTTTAACCACTATGTCATTTCGCCGGTCACTCCTAACTTAAAATCAAAAATGGCAAAATCTCAAAATCAAAATTTCCCCACTATAACTTCATGAGACCCACCCCCATAATAAAGTTTCTCAAAGTCACGGTGTATCGTGCGCATTAATAATCAGATTCAATACAAATATATTTTGTCATGACATTCTGGCATTGTGACAAAATTTTGCGAGTGAAGACCGAGCTTAATACGACAAATTATAAACCTGGGACCTAGCAATTTATGAATTGGTCTAACTTCACCCAGTCCATATTACCCTCAAACATGCGAATTATGTGAAATCAATTGTAATTGATAATTTAAATTTTTTATGCGAAAATTTTCTTCCTACTTCATTAACAAGTAATTTTCAACTAACATCTTCAGAATTTGGTACTACCACCTGATACAAAATATGCGGATAATGCAGATTTTTACCGGTTAATAATTGTTTTAGTCTTCAAAAATTGCTTCTATAAATCACCACCTAAGAAAAATTTTTTACATGCATCTGGAAATTTCCTGAAATTAATTCTAAATTAATACTTCTCTTCTTCCTAAACATTATAAAACTCATGGTTATGGTACTGAAATTTACAAAATTTTATGTGTCATTCGAATTACGTGAAATTAATTGTCATTGATAACCTACATTTTTTTACAACTATCATCGTCAAAATTTTGCATTTCCACCTGATAAAAATACGTCGATAATACAGATTTTTTTTTCTGCTGAAAGCATATAAAATGTAAAATATCTGTGATGAGTTTTCTAACACTTCTGCTGCTAGTGTATTTTTTTAAAATCGTGGAATGAAAGTATGGGATAAGTTCAAGTCGGTGGCGGGATCTACATAGAGAGAAGAATACTCAGAGACACAACGGAACGTACCTGAAAAAATTTAACAATACATCGTTAGCAGAGAACAATACCATATTTTTCTCAAAAGAAAAATTAACCGTACTTCGAGCGATCTTGTGGCACATTATGCATGAAAATGAATAGAAGCAGACATTAACAACACGAACCACATCGATTTCCTGAATACCGAAAAATTATACAAGCTGGAGATTATTCTCTGAGGCTGTTATTATGATTACAACATTCGTCATATCCAGATGCGTAGGGGGAGGGTTGTCTGAAAAGTTTCCGAGCTTTCAAAGATACAAGACATTTTTGCTCTAAATTTATTATTATTTCTCAACATAGTCTTCTTATATGCCGATACATTTCTCCCAAGTTCCCATCTCTTCAATCCGCCCAAATACTACTCGGGTTCTATCTTTGCAAAATACTTGATTACGAAGATGATGGCCTCCGAGCGCAACTTTTAACTTAGGGAACAAAAATATTATTTTTTGGAACAGACTCCCACTTCACAGTCCACTGTTTTGACTGTATTTTTGGTTCTGGAGTGCAGCGATCTCACAAAGAGATCAGTTCCAAAGAGGAAATTTTACGAAACACAAATTTTTTAAGTTCCATTGAGGTCATTCGAATTTTAAAGTGGGACGATTTAAAACGTGGAAACTTATACGTCGAACTGAATAATTATGATGACAAAACGTATTTACGCTGAAAATATTTAGAACACAATTTTATAATTAGAATAAGAAATTAGACATAATTATTTCAAATGACATTTAATCAACTAAAATAAAAATAAAAATTTCATTTTGTGTTGCCATAGCACATATCGTGTTAACTTTATGTGCTAGTTTCACAAACTAATAAAATTTTGGAAAAAATTTCTTTACCCTATTTCTTTATCTACCCCAATTAGATAATGAATTTTATTTACCTGCACTCGCAATTTACATGTCATTATATTAGAATTAATTAATTAGTTATAATTACGTGATGGCTTTTTAAAAATTCACCGAATAATATTTCAGAGTTGCAAGCAAAGAAGTACATTTCAACAATGTACTAAGCGCTGTCATATTTAGTACAATTTTAGTACAACCCTCATTAGCCTCTATAGGGATGTGGGTAACTGCAGCAGGGAAACGTTCGAATTTCAAAATGAAACTTTGCATACCGATTAAGTCCAATTTGTTTCCAGGTGCCGAAAAAACGTCAAAAGAAAATATATATACGAAACAAATAAAACCCGATTTCTAGAAAAAAAAACAGAAATAATTTTAGCCTAATTTTAACACTTTCCAAAGCCAACTAAACCGACACATTTTGTGTTTGTCATAGAAATATAATTTTTAAAAATTTTCATTTCTAAATTGAGGAAAACCCGAACACTTTATATCAGAAAATCGTCTATTTAACGGTTGTTGTTGTTGTTGTTCAATGAAATTGGACCATTTCTGGATTAGCACAAATTCAGCCACTATGTTTTTCGAATGGCAATGAACATGCCTTTACTGTTATGGTACAACTTATTCTTGGATTTTAAAATATTTTATTTCTATTGTTTATTTTGAAGTTGTAAATATTATTGAAAAGTATACCACTGTACATATTTTGTTTGTTTAATATAGTATTTTTCAGGGGCTAGTTGGTTTTTGCTCAATTTATGAATGAACATTTATGAAAATTATATTGCTATAATAAGCACAAATTGTGTCGGTTTAGTCGGTTTTGGAAAGTGTTAAAATTAGGCTAAAATTATTTCTGGTTTTTTCTAGAAATCGGGTTTTATTTATTTCGTCTTTAAGGCGAAATTTGGAATTTTTTTGCCGTTTTCTCGATGAGTACTAATAAGCAAAAATTGGGCATTGTATGAAAAATTACATTTTGAAATTCGAAAGTTTCCCTTCTACAGTTACCAACACCCCGTAGTTAATGAGGCTTGTACTAAAATTGTACTAAATATAAATGACAACGGTTAGCACATTGTTAAAATATACCTCTTAACGTGCCACTCTAAAATATTATTCGTTGAATTTTTAAGCACCACGTAATTATAACTAATTATGTGAATTGCAAGTGCAGGTAAATAAAATTCATTATCTAATTGGAACTACATATATAGATATTCTAAAACGGTAAATCGAGTAATTTGTGTATAAGCACAATGTCATTAGAACATTTAAAAAGAATGGACATCAAGATTGTTGCAAATAATAATCCCACACCTATTTTTATCATTATGAATTGGTTCATGATAACACCAATTAAGCTTGAATCATTAAACAGTATAAATGTTAAAACCACCAATATAAATTTAAAAATTTACAAAATTTTGTTGTGTTTAAAAATTATTGTGATGGAACCAATATTTATTTGTAGTTTTGTGCTAATCAATAAGTGGCAATTTATAAATTTTACCGAAGGATATTTAAAATCGTTTATTTTCACGTACCTACTGTGGAGTGTAATTCTCGTCCTGAATATTAACATAATCGGTTTAATATTTATTCGATCGATAAAAAGTCAGCAACGTATGTTTAACGAATTTTATAAGTTTGATAAAGAATTTTATCAATTGAATACGCTTTATGTGGAACAACATAATCAACAATTTTATCGAAATACTAAATTACGCCGAATATTTATTTTACTAATTTTTAGTACCATTTTAATAGTATTTGGGTTGTCGTCCATTGTTTTTGGATATATGATGCCTCCAACGGTGTCCGGACTTCTTTTTGGCATTATTTTAATATACAAAGAACTACATTTATACGTAATTGGGCTGTACTGTAATTTCATATTTATGAATATACGGGAGAAAATTTTATATACAAATCGTGTACTAGGGTCTGACCGCCTTAATCACGACCAGTTCATGAAAAATTTTAAACTTTTACGAAGTTTTTTAAAAATTGTTTTCCAAGCGGTTAACAAAAATTTTGTTCCGGTTGTGTTACTACTTGTATGCTCTGACCTTGTAACAATTTTAACGAGGTCTTATGATATATTGTACATGTACCTTTCCGAATTGTTCGATTACACTGTGGTTAGTATAATAGTATGTACCTTGGCATTATTTAAAATTTATTTAGTGGTAAATGTATATTTTAAAATTTTTGCGTACCAGCAATTGTTTCTAAAATATTTTACGCGGAATGTTACCGATGATGAAGATTTTGACTTTTATACACTTGAATTTTTGCATGCGAGGCAAAACACAACACAAATGGGTAGTTTCATTCAACCGAAAATTTTTATGACGGTATAGTAAAATTCTGTACATAGATGAGTTCTAAATTAATATTTAATTTTATTTTAGATTATCTCCTTGGCTGGAACTTACATAATATTGGTGTCACAATTTCAAGATTCCACTTACGGTGTTAAATGGTAACATTAATCGATTTTAATTAAATTAATTTGTGTACATAAATTTTACTGTTCATTGTCATTTACTTGTCAACTAAATGTATTGTTAGAATGAATTATTAATTTATTTTAAATAAATTAATCGCGTATATCCAAAACATATACCTGTTTTGATAAACTCACTGCCTACAAACCAAACCACTCTCACGCCCTAAACCATAAAGAAAATTATCATAAAGTTTCACTTTTCCAATTAGAAACGAAATATCAGCTAATTTCAAATGTTATTTATATGTAAATTTATACGTTACGGCCTCCATTGTAGTTGACTGTTGACCTTCACGTATTGTTGCTGGATTGTTCCGAACATTCGCATATACAAACATAATTATGGATATGGAGACAAGATCATTTCCTCCCCGGATCTAGAATTTTGTGCTATGTTGGATATTTTTGTTGATTTTTGTAAACCTTTTATTTTCTTGGAAAAATTATTTATAATGTACATTGAGGTTCATGAACGTTTTTGTTCTTTTGTTTGGGCAGATCGGGAAGCCTTGGACCTTTATAAATTTTCCAAATAATAATTTGTCACCAACATATAAAAAATATAATTCATAGCAAATCCATATGCAAATTTTTTATACATTTGCCAGCTTGAGATTGTGTAGTTTGACTAATTACTTCCATGTCTCGTTCATTGTACGCGTATTCTAACTTTTGTGTACATTTCAATTACACACAGTTGCACCAGATTAATTATAGTAATTACCGATTGTAATTAATAGTTTTAGAAGATCATGATGTGCAATTTTCATCGCTTTCAATACGAGTCCATCGTGCTCATTCATTTAATCAGCAATTTAATAAAAATTAAAAAATTAAAATTGTTATTTAGTGTATTGATGATGGCCATATGTCCGTTACCTCTGTGGAGAGAAGGAGATATGGTTGAGTTAATTTTATCTTTTTTTTCAATTATTATGAAATTATTTTATCCGAATTTTTGTATTTATCGATGATTAGAAATATGATGATGATTAATGATTGCGTATGGTGATGCAATATTTACGCAAATGAAGTATGTAATTATTTTGAAATGAGATAAAAAAAATTCTTGTAATTTTTGTAGACAGATCTTTAAAATTCATTTACGTTAAAACATTTTAAACTGTAAACTGTAAACTGTAAACTGTAAACTGTAAACTGTAAACTGTAAACTGTAAACTGTAAACTGTAAACTGTAAACTGTAAACTGTAAACTGTAAACTGTAAACTGTAAACTGTAAACTGTAAACTGTAAACTGTAAACTGTAAACTGTAAACTGTAAACTGTAAACTGTAAACTGTAAACTGTAAACTGTAAACTGTAAACTGTAAACTGTAAACTGTAAACTGTAAACTGTAAACTGTAAACTGTAAACTGTAAACTGTAAACTGTAAACTGTAAACTGTAAACTGTAAACTGTAAACTGTAAACTGTAAACTGTAAACTGTAAACTGTAAACTGTAAACTGTAAACTGTAAACTGTAAACTGTAAACTGTAAACTGTAAACTGTAAACTGTAAACTGTAAACTGTAAACTGTAAACTGTAAACTGTAAACTGTAAACTGTAAACTGTAAACTGTAAACTGTAAACTGTAAACTGTAAACTGTAAACTGTAAACTGTAAACTGTAAACTGTAAACTGTAAACTGTAAACTGTAAACTGTAAACTGTAAACTGTAAACTGTAAACTGTAAACTGTAAACTGTAAACTGTAAACTGTAAACTGTAAACTGTAAACTGTAAACTGTAAACTGTAAACTGTAAACTGTAAACTGTAAACTGTAAACTGTAAACTGTAAACTGTAAACTGTAAACTGTAAACTGTAAACTGTAAACTGTAAACTGTAAACTGTAAACTGTAAACTGTAAACTGTAAACTGTAAACTGTAAACTGTAAACTGTAAACTGTAAACTGTAAACTGTAAACTGTAAACTGTAAACTGTAAACTGTAAACTGTAAACTGTAAACTGTAAACTGTAAACTGTAAACTGTAAACTGTAAACTGTAAACTGTAAACTGTAAACTGTAAACTGTAAACTGTAAACTGTAAACTGTAAACTGTAAACTGTAAACTGTAAACTGTAAACTGTAAACTGTAAACTGTAAACTGTAAACTGTAAACTGTAAACTGTAAACTGTAAACTGTAAACTGTAAACTGTAAACTGTAAACTGTAAACTGTAAACTGTAAACTGTAAACTGTAAACTGTAAACTGTAAACTGTAAACTGTAAACTGTAAACTGTAAACTGTAAACTGTAAACTGTAAACTGTAAACTGTAAACTGTAAACTGTAAACTGTAAACTGTAAACTGTAAACTGTAAACTGTAAACTGTAAACTGTAAACTGTAAACTGTAAACTGTAAACTGTAAACTGTAAACTGTAAACTGTAAACTGTAAACTGTAAACTGTAAACTGTAAACTGTAAACTGTAAACTGTAAACTGTAAACTGTAAACTGTAAACTGTAAACTGTAAACTGTAAACTGTAAACTGTAAACTGTAAACTGTAAACTGTAAACTGTAAACTGTAAACTGTAAACTGTAAACTGTAAACTGTAAACTGTAAACTGTAAACTGTAAACTGTAAACTGTAAACTGTAAACTGTAAACTGTAAACTGTAAACTGTAAACTGTAAACTGTAAACTGTAAACTGTAAACTGTAAACTGTAAACTGTAAACTGTAAACTGTAAACTGTAAACTGTAAACTGTAAACTGTAAACTGTAAACTGTAAACTGTAAACTGTAAACTGTAAACTGTAAACTGTAAACTGTAAACTGTAAACTGTAAACTGTAAACTGTAAACTGTAAACTGTAAACTGTAAACTGTAAACTGTAAACTGTAAACTGTAAACTGTAAACTGTAAACTGTAAACTGTAAACTGTAAACTGTAAACTGTAAACTGTAAACTGTAAACTGTAAACTGTAAACTGTAAACTGTAAACTGTAAACTGTAAACTGTAAACTGTAAACTGTAAACTGTAAACTGTAAACTGTAAACTGTAAACTGTAAACTGTAAACTGTAAACTGTAAACTGTAAACTGTAAACTGTAAACTGTAAACTGTAAACTGTAAACTGTAAACTGTAAACTGTAAACTGTAAACTGTAAACTGTAAACTGTAAACTGTAAACTGTAAACTGTAAACTGTAAACTGTAAACTGTAAACTGTAAACTGTAAACTGTAAACTGTAAACTGTAAACTGTAAACTGTAAACTGTAAACTGTAAACTGTAAACTGTAAACTGTAAACTGTAAACTGTAAACTATAAACTGTAAACTGTAAACTGTAAACTGTAAACTGTAAACTGTAAACTGTAAACTGTAAACTGTAAACTGTAAACTGTAAACTGTAAACTGTAAACTGTAAACTGTAAACTGTAAACTGTAAACTGTAAACTGTAAACTGTAAACTGTAAACTGTAAACTGTAAACTGTAAACTGTAAACTGTAAACTGTAAACTGTAAACTGTAAACTGTAAACTGTAAACTGTAAACTGTAAACTGTAAACTGTAAACTGTAAACTGTAAACTGTAAACTGTAAACTGTAAACTGTAAACTGTAAACTGTAAACTGTAAACTGTAAACTGTAAACTGTAAGGTAGGCCACACACGTACAGTTTTAACTAACAGTTTTAACTGTACGGTTAAAACTGCAAGTTAAAACTGTACGTGTGTGGGTATTTTAGTTCAGTTCAACTCAACTATACAGTTTAACTGAGAATTTTAAAATTTTTAAGTGAAACGATTAACTGAACTGAACGTGCGTGTGGGTTTAACTGCACAGTTCTCAGTTTTTTGTTTAAATTTCATACACCGAGAGCACCTTGTTAAAGTTAGCAGAAAGATTCCAGCCGAAAGATAATGCAGATAGTGTCTTGACTATTTTTAAACTCGCTTTATACTCTCGCCTCTATCGATTTTTAAATTCCTATAAACTGAAATAATTTCTCCTTCACCCGAATGATGTAATTCTATCCTAAATTCGAGTTCATGACTGATTTTAGCTGTATTCAATACACTATCTGCATTATCTTTCGGCTGGAAACTTTCGGCTAACTTTAACAGTATACCGAGAGCAGCCAAATCGTTCCGCTCATTCAAATCCACGATAATAACTGAAGGATTAGACTGAACGTGTGTGTGCATCTCAGTTCACACTTAAAACAGACAGTTATAACTACACAGTTAAAACTGACAGTTAAAACTGTACGTGTGTGGCCGGCCTAAACTGCAAACTGTCGGCCACACACGTCGGGGTTTTAAATGTCAGTTTTAACTGTGTAGCTATAACTGTCTGTTTTAACTATGAACTGAGATGCACACACACGTTCAGCCTAATCCTTCAGTTATTATCATGGATTTGAATGAGCGAAACGATTTGGTTGCCTTCCATGTATGAAATTTCCACACAAAACTGAGAACTGTGCAGTTAAACCCCCACACATGTTCAGTCCAGTTAATCGTTTCAGTTGAAAATATAAAAAATTTAAAGTTCTCAGTTAAACTGTACAGTTGAGTTTAACTGAACTGAAATACCCACACACGTACAGTTTTAACCGACAGTTTTTACTGTACAGTTAAAACTGCTAGTTAAAACTGTTCGTGTGTGGCCTACCTAAAGTGTTATTAGTAAACTGTAATTGAAGGTAAATACGTTGTTGTGGTCTCATCAAACTAAAACTGATTGCAGTGATCAAATCTACGCTCTAGAAACTTTAACATCTTTCTTGCAACGACGAAAAGATGAATCTTTCACACTTACTTTGGTTACTTACGCTAATATGGGTGAAATAATTGAATTATAGCAAGAATTATCCATGTATACATACTCGTAACAACATCAAATATGTTTTGAATATCCCAATCAATAAGTCGCCTCAGTACGAAATAGTTTTATTTTCCCTTTGGAAGACTGGTTAACCCTCTGTTTTATTCGTGGCGTTCGCTGGCCTCCAATTACAGCAAAACACGCCAATGCTGATGATCGGTGCACAAAAGCAAACTACAATTTACTTTTATTTTTTAATTTTATTTATGAAAAGTTATTTTTTTCTTTAAGCACAAGCTTCATGATCCGTAATCCTAGTCGAACTGAACTTTCCATAAGCAGTGTTGTGCTGCATTGTCCACGCTGCGTATTTAATTAATATTCTACATGAATGTATATCGATAATTAAACAAATGCTGTCGACTAAATGCTTGGATTTGTACACAAAATAATTTAATTTTGTGATCGGTAATACTCTATCACTTATGGTTGCCCTCACCATAGTCTCGCTTTTTAAAAAATCCAGCCTTGTTGATGATTGATGATTGGCCGCCGTTTACAATTGTTTGCGTTATCTTCACCATTCCACTCCGCATAGAATGTCATTCTAAAATTCAAACAATTCAATTTCAATTCAGTATTAAGATTTGAAAAGCGGGCAAATAACGTCACGTCAATGAGCTCAAGAGGTTGTAGCGAGATTCTACTAAATTCTAGATATTGGCCAAAAACTGAAAATAACTTATTTTTTCGCAGAAAATCAAAAAATTCTAGTGAAAATTCTAGTCCATAAATTTTCTCCAAATTTTCCATATAGTCTTAGTACAGCCTATGCTATTAGAAAAACAACCGAAAATATTGGTTACTAGTGGAAGAAATGCCGGAAAGACGGAATATTGTTAAATTTCAACATTTCATATTCCGAGTTCCTTTACTTCGCAGATCAATCAATTTGCCATTTTAAGGATCACTTTTAATATTTTATTCCGCTGAGATGTTTTATTTAGTGAAAAAATATATACATAATGAATAAAAAATTTCCGCTGGTAATTACATAACAAAATTAATTCTCTTTGGTGATAGTGCTGCCAGTTGCGGCGAGTAGCGTAGTCTCTTGTTTTCCGCTGTCAAAATTCCGATATCTTAAACAGCATTGGTAATTTTCTATGTTTGAAATAGACGCTACAAAATGTGTTGGTTGCAACTATATTGACTGAAAATGGAATTGAAAACAGTTTTTGTTCCACCGATTCCTTCTGATTTGCTATTTCAATTGCGAAGGGAGAAACTTCGCTCGCGACATTTTATCACTAAATCACTAAATTTCGAGTATTACAGCTACAGTTAATGTAAGATAAACCAAAAGAGAAAATTCCATATTGAATTTTAATCATTAAACATTCCCATGCTTTTCAATCTTACAACAATCAAAGTAATTTCAAAAGGGCATCCAGCATACATTAAATGTTAAATCGAAAAACATACAAAATTCTAATTCATCGAGAGTGTTGAAGCTGAACAACATTTTAAACAATTTTTAAAATTTTAAAACATGTTAAATGAATGACCAGGAAATCATCGCATTAAATTTGTATTCATATGTGACCAGAGAACACAAAATCGCTCGTTACACACACCGCGAGCCCTGCACAAACAAAATGTTCAATATGATCGTTAAGCGCTATTGTCAAATTGATATTTTTTAATGTAAATATTTATATTCGGTCGATCGAGTATTTATGCAATAAATCGTAATGTTGGAAATGATCGATAATAATGGTGGAATACAGTGGAAAAATTTAGAGGGACCAACTTGTTAGTATTGTTCGCGGTTACACAGATGAAATATTGGTCAATTATATTGTAATTTAATTATGAGTTTTGGGTGAGGCTCTCAAATTGGGTTAAATCTCTAAAATGTTTGGTATTTATGTAAATTAGGTGAAAGTGTGTTACAAATTTAATCAGGTGTATCAGGAGCGCACTACATTAACTTACGATTTCATTGTATTGAGAAATTTTTATGCCTTCTCAATATTGGACTTATTCTTAATTTTTGGTATATGTTTGGTTTTTCCTAATTTTGCAAGTGCGATCTCATTCTTGATTTTATACAAAATTTATGATAAATATATAATATCGGTACTACTCGCATAAAATATCAAAATCATTTCCCATAACAGCGCATCGATCGTGTAGTTCAATGTCCTATCGAATGCATTGTGCTCTTGATATGCGTGTTTTAAAATTATGACAGTTACAGTTATTATGATTTATCCACCTTAAATATCTAATCGCATCTAAACAAAAGGAGCTACATGATATTGTTATGTATATAACACATGAGGTACTATATAGGTACTTAAATATTAATTAGCTCGGTTTAAAGTGATCAGTAGAAATATGGTTTCGATTCAGTGATTATAATGAGCGGTGGTAACATGGAATGACGCGACATAAATGTTTTCATTAATTTATAGTTTATAAGTTAATAGTGTACGAGGGAAGTTTGAGTTAATTTTCGTGACGTCATAGTTGAATTACTACGAACGAAGTGTTTTACGCGGTTTTTGTAACAAGTGTATTTACACTGTGGTAAGAGATTATAGAAATAATAAATTTCTCCGGTAGTATGGTAATATGATGTTGTAATATATTCTATTAATTTTGTATGAAAGAAAGTGACTTCTTATAAGATAAGTATGTTTATTCGATATTAGCGATCCATTCATTAACCGCACTACAACCGCATAAATCAATTCCAATGGTTGCAGCCATTAAAATTTGGTTTCTTCCACGAGGATGCTTAAGGCAAACAACAATTAATTTGGTTGAAAAATTCATGAAAAATGTGCTGCTGTACGAGATACTTTTCTCCTTGGTTAATTTTTAATTTTGTAGTGAAAATTAGCTGAACCCTGCCTGCTTTGCCGGTTGTGTGATTTTAAATGTGCCGTTATTTTTAAATATTTATTTTTGCATAACTTATCACCAGTACCAGAAATATCAGAAGATATTTTAAAAGCAATGGAAGGCGTTTTATCCGATGATAACGATTTGGTTTAAATATATTGTTATTTTATACTTGTCGGTTGTTATTCTGACTTAGAGAGTTAATTTACAATAATTTTTTGTTCAAATAAAGATGAAAATACTATCACATTTTTGTATTATCACAGACAATGAAATTAGATTTTTCATTTGAACTAAAAAATGAAAACAAAATATATTTCTGATACTTCCAATGTCATCGTTGTATCTGTGATTTTTCGTTAAACTGCGTATACGTGTACGAAAAAACAAACAAACTATTGTTGATTGTGTTGTCGGCTATTTACAGCAAATGAAATCACAATTTAAATTTTTACGTTTACATAGGATGAAATATCTGTTTTAGGTTGTCTCTGGTATTATTGAGCTTTTAAGTGATATAACGTGTGTTTTTGAAGCCTGATAGAATTTGAAATTGTAAAAAATAAAACAAAAAAAAAAATTTTCATGAAAAATATACTCTGGTAGATCCCAGTATACTCTGGCAAAGCATCATAAATAGACTCACGCTTGAAAAACGCTACGAAATTATTAAAATTTACTACGTGCCACACGGCGACCACAACCGTCGACTTATTAAAATCAAAATTTTGCGATAAGTTGATTTCGAGAAATGAACTTGTCATTGGCCTCCAAGGTCGTGCGATTTGACACCTCTCGATTATTTCCTACGCTCAAAAAAAAAAAAATACAAAATATACAGCACACAAAATAATTTGTAAATTTAACAACGTCCCTTTCAATTTTATTGTTAATATTTTGTATATTTGACGAAATTTTTATTAAATTTACAAATTTTATTGTATTTTTTTCAATATTTTCAGTTTTATGAAAATTTTATTGATTTTATTAAAAAAATTTGTTATTTTTGCAATTTTTTTTGAGTGTATGAGGCTGCGTGAAGTCACTGGTTTGTGCTGATAAACCAGCAACAATTGACGCCTTGGAGGCCAGCATTGTTCGTGTTATTCGTGACATACGGTCAGCAAAACTGGACGTCCAGAATGCCTTTCGTCAAGAACAGCTGCGGTGCCCATATGCCCGAAATCATTTTCAAGTATTAATGGCATGCGTATTGATCTTTAGAATAAAAAAAAAAAATTTGATTACAATTTAATTTTTTGTGTTATTTTTTTACAATTTCAAGTTCTATCAGGCTTAAAAAACACCCGTTATAAGCAAATGAAATTTTTTGTTAAAGTGTTACATATCATTTTGAATATAATTGAAAAGTTTTTTGTGTTATACATAATATGCATTTTAAAAATGTTCAAGCTCAATTTGTGACGTAAGATTCAGTATGATGGTCACTTCCGTACAACGTAATAAAATTTTGGAAATTATCTATAGGTTTATAACCAATAAGCTTTTAAACTTTAAAGGCAATATCTCTATTTTGAATTTTTGTTGCTTAACATTTATAATAAATACATTTATAATAAATAAATCGTAACAAAACGCCATTGCCCCTACATCTGGATTTGCGAAAAACAGAAGCCAATAAAGTAATCAGTACCTCGGAAATGACCCTCACATCGACGTTATAGGTAGATAGTAGGTAGGCAATAAAAGCCTCCCTCTCGATTTGCAAAAAATGAAAGTCGGTAACGTAATCAGCCCCGAAAATGACATCTATATCCACATTATGATGTAGATAGTTGTTAAAGTTGCCGAATTTGATGCGAAAAACGAATGTTAGTAATGGAATCACTAAATCTGATATGTATATTGGCCTTGATAGTATAGGTGGGCATCAAAAAAGACACCATCTCAATTTCAGAAAAACAAAAGTCGACAACGTAATCATTACCGCGTAAATCCCGAAAATAACTCTCATATCGGCATTATCTGCGTATAGATAGTAGTTAGGTACCAAACCAACACGGTCAACCCGTTCCTTCATCACGACTTGCGAAAAACCTCGAAAATGATACATATATCGGCATTATAGGCGTAGATCGGAAGATATTTTTAGGTACCAAAAATGATACCACCCCATCTCGCCTTGCATAAATTAAAATTTCGGCATCTCGGATCTTATAACGGATTCTATATTCCTAATTAACAAACCCAAAAACAAAGAAAAACCAATCTGAACCGGTATCGTTGCAAAATTAATTTAGAATCTTTTGGTTCTTTGTAGTTTGTCTTGTAAATGATATCTTTTCAATATAATTGTAAAAATCGTAAAAGCTCCCATGGAAGTTTCCACATCCGGTGGACCGTTTTCGGCCAAAAAATACAGAATCAGTACTCACTACCCATAGAATATATATGTAAGTTTTTATTGAAATCGGTGCAGTAGTTTTTGAGTTTATCGATCGAAAATGTTCCTATGGAAGCTGCAACTTCCGACGGACCATTTTCAGCTAAAAACCATTCTCATGACCCATAAAACATATACTCTAGTTTTTATCAAAATCGGTACAGCGGTTCTTTAATGTTACAAACCGTTTTTATATATAAAGAGAAATAGTGAAAATTTATTCAATTTGTTTAATCGATTTCTTTGATCCTGGCATCTTCAATAATAGTAGATTATGTACCAAGGGAGTAAAATAGAGGATTATTGCTCGAGTGAAGAAATCATGACCTACGTTGTAGGCCAAGGCAGTCACTAGAGTCTAGCATACGTAATACTATATTTTCCGATGTCGGCCATGGTCCATTTTTATTTGCCAGGGTACGTATTGCTTATTCGAAACGCGGACACATGAAAATCACATGTTCCGTATTCCCCGGTACACCCTGACAGCTCGGACGATCAGGTGTATCGTCGTGCCCGAATCTGTGCAAATATGCATTGAAACGTTCGTACCCCGTCCACAGCTGCGTTAAATAAAAGGAATGGGTACAAAGGGCCGAATGTCGAAGGGCCGAATGTCGAAGGGCCGAATGTCGAAGGGCCGAATGTCGAAGGGCCAAAATATAATTTTTTAAATTTGTTGTTTTATTGAATATTTTGTAAATTTTTTTTATTAAACATAAATGAATTTCTTATGAATTTATGTATTTACTATTTTTCATCACGTATCCAGTCAGCGATAAATTTTGGTGAAGGGAAATTTTGTCATGCGCCACCAACAGGTATATCCTTTTCCCTGCCCGTTAACACAATTGTGTGGGTACTGTAAAAGTACCAACTTACGCATTTGTGCATACCTTTTAAAATTATTTTCGTTGGAAAAAAAAACATAACTATATACACAATTGTTTTGGTTGTACTTCAAAACAAGCGAAATTTTTGGCGTAAGTGTAGATGACGTATACATCGCTGAAATCGGGTAAGATGAAAATTTTTTTAAACAAATTTCTTTATATGATTACCTATCATTTTTAGGAGGTGCAAGCCAAAAATTTCGGAAGAATCACCACATTTGCCTGGAAAATTTTCAGTGTTTCCAAAAATATTTTTTTGATTTTTTTCATCCAAAAATTAAAAATTTGTTTTTATTTATCAAATCTTAATTTTAATGATAAAAATTCGAATTACACTGTCATGAAACGAGTAACACATTACATTTTTGCGTTATTTTAATAATACTTTTTGATTTTCCGGAAAATTTTCTCTTATTTTATTTTTTCAGTATTTTTTTTAGTTTTATTTATTTTTATTAATAATAATTGCTTCGTCAACCTTGTAGACACAGATCAAAGAGTTTTTATCACTCTTATCGCTTCTTCTGATAGTGCCACAAACGTTAAAAAAATCAACTTTTGTAAATATAAATTATTTTTAAATGTAATTTTAATCCTTTGTACACACCTTAGAGTGGCAAACCCCCGCTTTTCCAGAATTTATACAATTCTTCAAGCGGCAAATTTTATTTATAATTTTAAACTAAGTAAAAAAAATAATAAAATTTTCCCATTTGGTGGTTCCCAAAACTACCCATATTACAGCGTTCAAAACAAAGGTTAGAGAGGTCGAAAGTGCTGCGGCATACACGCAATTTATGCCAGTAGTCGAAATACTTAAATCATCGAAGTGAATATACTTTTTTTCGCACTAGGCAAACCACCCATCGAATGAGAATTTTACATACATAGAACATCCTTCTTGCCATTATTTTATTAGAAAGACCGACTCTGTTATCTGAGCTTTTCTGTATCTTTTTTGCAAAGACTTCATTCTACTCATTTGGAGAACATTCTCATCATCAAATTTGTTACCGCCGACTAAGAAATCTCCTCCTTTGTGGTGACCTCGTCTCGATGGTGACCGTCTACTACCTTTAAGGCTTCTACCTGGGCATTACCTAGTATTTTTACCATATTCATGTATTCTCGCCCGCAGTACTGTCAAGCTCCAAAAATAAATTACCATTTCCCAATGTTGCGAATGCGAGTATACAAATAAGTTAAGGGATTTACAAAAGATGGCGTAACTAGTATTAAACCGCATCGGGCCATCTTGTAACTATGTATGTACTTTCATGTTAAAGCGGCATTATTTCCTTTTTGGAAGATGTTTCATTATTCGTTGAAGTGTACACAAAGTATTTTTGTTTTGCTTTAACCATGTCAACCTTTGTGCCAACAAAACACAATTTGTGGGAAGCGCTGCCTTTTTCTTTTAATTTGAAGAAAATTGGACCTGATGAACAACAATTGCTGTATTGCAGATTCATGCCACACTCAAGAGGCGCTGACTGAAACTTTGGGAGTAACTCAACAGGCGATTCAAAACCATCTTAAGACCATGCCTATTGTGCGAAAACAAGAAAATTGGGTTCCGTATGAACTCAAGCCGAGAGACGTCGAACGCCGTTTTTTAACGTAGAACAACGTACCAAAGACAAAATCGGAAGGGTTTTTTGCTTCGAATCGTGACGGGGGACGAAAATTGGATCCACTACAACAACCCGAAGCGCAGAAAATCATGGGGTAAGCTCGGTCATGCATCAACTTCAAACGTCAAACAGATTATTCGTGACAATAAAGTAATGCTTTGTATCTGGTGGGATTAGTTTGGAATGATTTACTAAGAGCTTTCCCAGAATGCCGAAACCATCCCTTTTTATCGAACAAACCGATTTTTGTTCAAATCGATTGCGAAATGGCTAAGCTCCATTTAAATTCTCCAAGTTTCCTTGGCGTTGTTTCTGTCATGAAACGTTGTGGTCTGAACTAGAACTCAACAACTCATATACTAAATAGCAGAATTTTTCGGTGAATTATCGTTTGTGGTTAATTGCTTTTCTGTGAATTGTCTGACCTGGTGACATTACCGCGTCTTTATTGACTTGGCACCTATAAGATGAAAGACATCCGATTAATATTTTAGTAAAAACAAATTTACTTACGTGAAGTATTTGCGAGGACGTTTTGTGCAGCTGTCATTGGGATCTCATTCTCTTTTTATATAAGATACCAATGTTGTTGCTCCCTACTCGTGTGTTTGCTTAAGTATGACATTCAATGTAACGGTTGAGTTATATTTTATTGTGATTATTCTACATATAATCAATCAAAATTTAATATTATAAATATCACAAGGGAATTACTTATTTTTGAGTTATACGATACCCTTTACCGGTACATCATTTATATAACAAGTAGTTTGACATTCGTTAAGCAGTTGTTAGCAAATATGAATTTAAGGACGAAAAATAATATTTTTTTACTATTAAATATTTTCACTGTGACTCCGTTAAAAATCAATGCGATCGGGAACAACCGAGTTCAAAGCCATAGTTTACCTAAATACGTTATCTATTTGCTTCTGGTTAATTTCCTAACCGAATATTTTTATTTGTATTACTATTACCAAGCCTTTTATGGGCCCTTGCTTAATTATAAGAGCTCCTATTTGAAAATTTTTGGTCTATCATATGTCATATCAATTGTCTGTTCAGTTTTCAGCATTGTGATTATCAAAATTTTATTTCTCGTCTCGATCAGGCAACAGATGGAACTATTCAGCCTTTTTGAGAAATTTGATAGATACTTTGAACTTATTAAAGGTTTACGGTGTGTGTTACGGTTTGTCGAGAAGGAACGTATATTTTTCAAACACTTTTGTGTTGGTGTAATATTTTTATTCGTAATCTATTTGCCGATGTGTTTAATAAAATTAGCAGGACCTCGAGTATTTGCTCAAGTATTCACCGTTTTCTACATATACAGAGAATTTAATTTAATGCTGATAATTTTGTACTGCAATTACATATTTGCGAATATCACCGAAAAACTTTGGAATGCTACCCAGATTGTCTCTGAGTCACAAGATACTGGCAATCTAATAAAAATCCTTCTGTTAGTTGAGAATTTGTTAAAGTTTTGTGCAAAATTTTTACGGTCCGGTTTTTTAACGGCGATCGTATTACTAAATATTTGGCTTGATATCTTCACAGTTTTGATTAAATCTTATGAAATTTTGTACATGGTTATCATTAATCGATGGAATAATATGCAACCAGCGGTCAGTGTCGGCGGGTGGAGTGTGGCAAAAATAGGATTTTTATTGATTGCATATTTTAAAATTACGGATCAATTCAAAAAGTTTTGTACACAATTTATACGTGCGTCGTATGCTTTCGACTTGGAAGGAGAGACGGTAAGTTTAATTATTTATTATTGGCACGCGTGAACATAAAATATTGATTAGTTAATTAGGCTAAATATTCAAATCAAATATGCTGTCTGTCGGCATGTCATTCGCTTGTTTGTTACTAGCGAGGCTAGTTATAAAATTATGATAATGTCGAACCAAAATGTTTTTTTCATTTTAAATGTTTTCGCGGTAACACCGTTACGATTCGGCGGTGGTGCGGTACAATTTTGCAATATTACCGGATACAAAATACTTTTAACCCTACATTTAATAATAGTAGAATGTTTATTCGCATATTCGTATTTGGCGACATATCTGAGCTCATTGCAAAATTATAAGAGTTCTTATCTAAAACAATTTTTTTGGTCATATTTCATATCGTTTGCGTACTCGTTGGTAATGTCGATAACGATTAAAATTCATTGCCTGTTAACCGCACAAAATCACCAAAAATTATTTCACCACTTTATAAACTTTGATGGCCATTTTAAACGAATAAATATGTGCGAAGTGTCATCTCCAAA
This sequence comes from Nephrotoma flavescens, assembly GCA_932526605.1. Lineage (NCBI taxonomy): Eukaryota > Metazoa > Arthropoda > Insecta > Diptera > Tipulidae > Nephrotoma > Nephrotoma flavescens. The sequence continues at coordinate 261,493,740 of OW052222.1, read as the reverse complement.
ACATCGTGCACGGATATTTTATATAAATTTGCTCTTTAGTGGATTTATTTTATTTTTCGTCATCTCGCCGTTATTACTGTGGTATGCGGTCGGTTTCAAATTAAGCGCGAAAATTTTCACCATACTGTACATTTATAAAGAATTTAATACAATTTTAACGATATTGTATTGCGACTATGTATTTGCCACTGTTTGTGATAAAATCTCTAGTCTGAATCAACGTTTGGCAGCACCGTCGCATAAACCGATACATTTATTTAAAAATTACAAGTTATTTAGGCGTTTTTCACAATATGCTGACACCATTACGGTGGGCCGAAATTTTCACGTGATTATACTTTTAAACATCGGTCGTGATGTTATAGCGGTCCTGATTAAATCCTATGAAATTTTGTATTCGATAATATCAAACCGACTGGAGTATATACTTTGGACGTCATTTCTAGATGCTTGGGCGTTGGCAAAAATATATTTTTTATTAAATTCGTATTTCAAAATGTTTGAGCTGCAGCACAAGTATCGGGAAAATTCGATGCGCTTAATTAATGCAACAAATATCGATTTTAATGTGAGTTTATATTTAAATTTAGCTAAAATTTAGAATTAATATTTTATGATGCAATTTGGTCCATTCCGTTATATATCTAATCGTATATTGACATAACGTCATTACTTAATTGGTCAATATTTTTTTATTTCAGTCAGAATTTTATTCTCTTCAATGTTTGCATGAAAGTCGATATACATCAACGATGGCCAGTCTGATCGAGCCAAAAATTTACGTGACGGTAATATGTAATTATTAAACGTCGACTCCACTATAAATATTAATATGCTTTGGTTTTTTCCAGATTATCACATTGGTTGCAACTTATTTGATATTAGTATCTCAATTTCAAGATTCGTACGACAAGAAATTTTAATTTGTAACTTACATGTCTAATAAAAAATAATAGAAACCGTTGGTGGTATTTTTTGAATACCCAAGTTCGTATTATTTATGAGTCTAGGTGTTGGCCTAGACTTTTGTGTCGATCAGGCGTTTGTATTTTTTCCACAATTTAATTTTTTTTTAATTTTATATAAAATCTTATATTAATTTAAGTAATTGCATTAACATAAATTAAAACGATGCAAATTAATTTATTGGGACTGCCACGGAAGAACCGTGGTATGGTGTGATTTAATAAACCAAGATTACAGAATGAGTAATTATTATCATACTCGTAACGCAATAATAACGACAACAAATTAGATTTGAATGGACTTACATTCTGTTAAAAATAAGTTTTGGCTTAATATGGGGTGTTTAATTCACAAAATTTTTGTAAATTAAATAAATAAATATGCGGGAGGAATTCAATTTACGACGAAATAAATTAACAAAAGTAATTACAAAAATGGAATCTAGAATTAGAACTTGCTGATCGTGGGAGTTGTTGCATGCAGTAAATGTTGCACATTCAATAGGTTGTTGCAAAAAGTTTAATTTAAGAAATATGTTCAACAAATTTCTAATGATTGACATGTGGGAAGGTTTTTTGGAATGCTCATTATATCTATGCTCTCTTACCGGGACAAACCAATTAAAGGATTCCTGGGATCGGCGATATAAATAATGGATCTTTTACAAAAGGGTTATTGTAGCAACAAACATGGCTGATGTTGTCTCAGTATGGCAAACCTTCTTTCACAATCTTCTAAATCGAAATGGCGAAGTGACCCATTTTCGTCTATCAATGTGGTTTCGACCATGAAAATGATTTTGGCAAAATGTTGGGAGCACAACATAACCATACATCAACTATACCAGGTGTGTAAATATGAAACCGGTATTTACCAATAAATGGCGCTTCTTGTTAACGTACCTTGCGGCAAACAACATCCAATTCATAACCATACAATAACGCATGTTTTTTAAAGGTATGTAACGAACTCCCGGTTTGTCAAAACGCCGATTTTTTATAAATCCCCGGTTTTCAAAATCCCGGTTTTCAGAATCCTGGGGTGGGATGTTGTAACATCATTTTTTCGAAATTTATCGAATATTATATCTCTTTTTCCTAAAACAAAATTGCTTGTCGTTTCACTTTTCAATTTTGCTTGCTTTCTATTTTGCGATCGCACACTACTAGATAAAATTGTTTATTTATCTCTTTTTTGTTTTTCGATAAAGTATCACTCTTAAAATAAGTAGGTGATAAGAGTAGAACGACATAATGTTTTATTCGAATAGGTAGAGATCGCAATAGAAGTAATGTAATCGAAAAATGAAAAAACGATAAATTTAATTTCTGATGAAAGAGATGAAAATTTCGATAGTATCGAAAAAAGTGATGTTACAACATCCCACCCCTGGTATTCAAAATACTGGTTTTCAAAATCCAGGTTTTTAAAATCCCGGTTTTCAAAATCGCGGTTTTCAAAAACCCAGTTTGTATAAAAAAATCCCGATTTTTCGGAAATTCCGGTTTCAATTTTTAAAATTTGGCATGTGGGAAAATGGGACTCTTAAATGATTTTTTGACAAATTTCAAAAATGAGTTTGCGATAAAGTTCTGGAAAATGGCTAATATGGATGGAATTTGGCCATTTCTTAACAGATTTTGCTGAAATTCGATCGTGCGATGGAAATGGAATTCTAAAATGATTTTTCGATAAAGCGGTCAATATAGAGATGGAACTAGGCCATTTTTAAACCGATTTAGTTGAAATTCGACTTGTGGGTCCTAAATGGGATTCAAAAAATAAGTTTTTGATAAAGTTCTGGAATAAGGCGGATAGGGATGAAATTTGGCCATTTATTAACCGATTATATCGAAAATCGACATGTGGGATCTAAATGGAATTTTAAAATGATGTTTGGTAAAGTACTGGAACATTATTATTAGGGATGGAACTAGGCCATTTCTTAATCGATTATGTTGAAATCCGTCACGTACGATGGAAATGGGGTTCTCAAATAATTTTTTGATAACGCTGTGGAATATGGTCAATAGAGATGGAATTTGGCCATTTGGTAACCGATTATGTTTAAATTTGACACGATCTAAATGGGATTATTAAATGTTTTTTGATGTGAGCTCTGCGTATCTGGACAAAAAGGGCGATATATTTCAGAACTTAGGCAAAAAAATCATTTTAGAATCTTATTTCCATCATATTTTATCATAATCTGTCAAGAAATAGCCAAATTCTGTCACTAATGGCCATATTCTAGAGCTTTAGCAAAAAATCATTTTAGAATCCCATTTAGTCCTTACTTGTAGAGTTTTAAAATAATCAGTAAAGAAATGGTCAATCCATCCCTATCGACCGTATTCTAGAACTGTATCAAAAAATCAGTATTAAATTCGAATCATTCACTTAGAATAAAACAAGTAAAACTGCTCCTTTATTCTCGACATGTTTTTGAACCGCGCCCTCCTGGAAGTTTTTCGTAACGGCCCTTGGAGGGCTAAACGGAGAGGGAGGAGCGATGCGACTTCCCGCGTGCCTGCAAGAGTTATTGAAGCGAAGCCTCCACAACGGTGTAATATCAAAGAACTGAATGTTGAAGGACCGAATGTTAAAGGGCCGATTGTGTCAGGGAAGGAGTTACTTTTCGTTTTTGGAAATATAATTTTGTTAATTTGTTTTAGGGAATATTTCGTAATTTTTTTTTATCAAATACATATACATATTAATAAATTTACTTGATAAAATTTTCCTTCACCAAAATATATCACTAATTGGATACGTGGAATTTTAACATTCGGCAGTGTTTAAAAAGTCAAAAAGAAATAAAACTTTATTAAACGTTAAACAATATTTCAAAAATCACATTTTATTTACTTTCCATTTTATAAGGACCTTGTTCTCCATTTAAATAAACTACACATTTATAAACGACAAATATAGGCATATCAGTTCGATCTTTTTGGCTCGCAGGAACAGTCAGGTAGCCAGAAATGACAACGTTTAAGTACGAGGTTGTCAATTATCCACTGCACGTATTAACATTAAAAATTGGCGTACCTATCATTCTTCTTCGAAACATCAATCCACCACGACTTTTCAACGATACCAGGCTTTTAGTGGAAAAGATTATAAGCAATAAAATAAAAAGTAAAGTAAAATTTAAGGGAGAAGATTTACTAGTTGTCACACATCCCAATGATTCCCACAGATATGCTATTCGAATTCAAACGTTTGCAGTTTCCGGTGCGACTCTAATTTTGCAACTCTCGTCATCAGCAAACCACTGGGACAATCGCTACAGGTGTGTCGACTAAATTTGGAAAATCCATTCGTCTCACCTGGACAGTTGTATTTGTGAGCACATCAGACGGGAAAACAAAAAATATTGTGTATCCAAAGGCACTTCAAGCATGCCGGGTACTCGCACTAAATATATTTTATCGCATTATCATTTGAATCTTCGATACGATGATTAAGTTTACGATCATAAGGTTAAAACGCACATCAGAGTAGTAAGTGGACTTTAAATAAATATCGGTGGATTAATTCTAAGTGACCACTGTTATTAATCCCTGCGCAATTAAAAATTAAATTATTCCGCAATTGATTCCCGTTAGAAAAAATACTTAACATCATTGATACGTGGCAATCATTTAGTTTCATTTTGTGTTCTGCCATGAGCAGTGGACTGTTGAGTCGTCTCGACAATACAAAAATTTAAATTTTAATGTGTTTGTTTTAATATTGAATGTTGTGATTTATGTAAATTGTTAGAATATTCCGAAAACAATGTCTACATGTAGTGATAATGATCGAACGGCTAGAAACTACAAAATAAAAGCCGGAAATACTCCATACTTTTATTATACAAACGCTCCCGCACCAAGGACAAGACGGATGATTTGTGGTGTAAATTGTAATTGCTCGGAAAAGCTGAAAATGGTTCTTGAGAAATGGCTCCCCGGTTACGAATTTATAAAATTTTTGGGTAACGGTGGATTTGGGTAATGTATCGATGTAATATCGAAATATTTAACCAGTTATTTACCCCTTCTTTCTGTCTGCAGTGATGTGAACCTTTATCGAGATCGCAAAACACATGAAACCGTTGTAATAAAATCGATATCATACGAGAAAAACGGTCAATGTATTTTTGGGGAGGTTTCATCGGAATACGACATAGTGATACATATCGATCACCCAAATATTACAAAGTACCATAAATTTTTTATCAATACAAGCAGTAAAACATATTACCTAGTGATGGAGTATGCAACGCGTGGATCGTTACGTAAATTTATATCGGGCCACATTAGGAAAAACCGTTTCATTAATCCATGTTTGGTGCTTAAGATAATTCATGAAATTATAAGTGGCGTGCATTTTTTAAATTCTCAGCACTTGGTTCATTGTGATTTGAAACCAGAGAACATCCTGATCGGGGATGATAATAACATGAAAATTTGCGATTTTGGTACATCCCATTTTCTTTATGATGTTAATGCAAAGCTCACCTGTACCTTAACGTATATGGCACCCGAGCAGTTTAATGGTATGCGGCCGAATGAAAAAACTGAAGTATGGGCAATTGGAATTATATTGTACGAGTTGTGTGCACTTCAGCATCCATTCGGCACACCAAAAAATGTCGCTCAATTGCAACAGAAACTACTAGAAGGACATTTTCCATCGCTGCAACCAATTTATGGCGATGAAATGCAAAAGTTGATCAGCTCGATGTTATCCTACAATTATCAGCAACGTGAGACTTTGGCAAATATTTTACGCAACAAATTATTTCAATTCTGACTATGAAGCTAATTGGCTGTTTTGTATTTTGAAATTTTGTATTTTGATTTATTTTTAGGAGTTGGATGGTTTTAAGTGTTTTGTGTTGTAATAAATTTAAAAAAAACCTGTCTTATTCAAGTTTAAATAGAAAAACCTGGAATGAGATGAAATAGTATTTTTTGAGGAAATTTAATTTTTTTCTGGGATGAAAAACTCTGCTAACTTCACATCCTTCATTTTCGTGATATGATCATACTCTGCTCAAAGTTTACCGATGAGATAGGGGCATGAAACCCAAAACTTTGGTGAGACTGATATTTTGGAAAAAAATGTACAGTTCAAATCCTTTTCTAATACGTAGAATTTTTTCTTATCAAAAAGTTTCTCTGAAAAATTATGTGTGTTTAAAGTCGATTTTCAGTGAAAATTAATGAAATAAAATAAATGTATTAATAAATAATTCTTAAATAAATGTTGAGTTGTCTCAAAATAAACCGATAGCCTTGAATGAACATTGGTATTTAACTTGGTGACTTCAGGTCAACACACATCCTCCTGGTATGAGCTTCTCGGTATCAATTTTGCTGATGTCTTTAATGGGTCCGCTCATCGAAGATTCAACAATTTTTGGCCTTAGTTTTGTGCGTTGTGGTTTCTCGTCATTCATACTGTATTGTAACATGGACGTACTGTGCAGATCATATCTGGATGAGAGCGATGGCTCGTGTTAGGACTAGCTCAAAAGTTTTCTCTCATAAGGAATGCTGAACGAAGACCTAAATTGTTTTCAAAGGCGAACTCCCGAAACATCTACAGGATTATTGCGATCGTCAATTAAAGAGTATTCGAACATAATAAAATCATTAAGGGCGACATGACAAAAATTCAATAAAAACAAAAAATATTTACCGCACATCATGCAGACATAAATGAGACAAGCACAACAACTAAACTTCGAGTAGTTTTGGAAGCTTCAATAAAAACATCTTCAGGTAGCAGCCTGGTCAAGCCAACCGTCCATCAAGAGCGTTTCAATCGTGCTAAGATGGTGAAGGTATAAATATGTCTTCACTGCCGATATCGAGAAAATGTATCGGCAAATAAAGGTCCCCGAAATGAGCCATTTGTTTTCAAATTAACAAAAGTAACATTGGCACTGCCTCAGCACCATACCTGACCACAAGAACATTACATCAGCTGGCACATGACGAATAAACTGTATACCCCAAGATGATAAATGTAAAAAAGAATCGAATTTCGTATGCTATGCAGTAATTCGCTAGTAGTACAACTACATGGTATTGCTCTATATATATAGACAATATTCCATGTAAAAATATTACAACGTCAGTCGTCGCGACCTGATGAGAAGACTGATTTTTTCAAATCAATAATCTCATCCGTTCGAAACTGATTGTTGGGATTCTTACACATTTTCCATCTATAAATCAAAATTCAAATTTATTCGCGATCCAGCATTAATGGAAAGAAAAGTATGGGGTGGTTGGGAAGTTGATTGTGGTGGATAAGTAAGTGTCGATTATCATAGTCGTTGTCATACAGATTGACGCAAATGGAAGTAATTTCCTGTTGTGTATTTAATTCGAGAATACTGAAAACAGACCAATATACGGAACAATCACAAACACCATTGCTATCGAAAAAACCAAAAGTAAAATATTAGATTTAGATATTAGATTTAGATTTAGATTTTTATGTCGATAATGTCCTAACTGTCACATTCGTTTTGCGAAATATTGAGCCTGCAGAACGAACTAATTTAATCCCTCTCCTCTAAATTGTATTAACTATAAGCTAAGTTAGATTCTGGATTTGTGCTTTATGATGCTTTATTATTATGGCTTTATTTCCAGATTTAATTTACAATTAATTTGTCGGAAGTCATAAAATTAAAATGTACAACACGAAATTATTTTACCTCGAATCGAACCCAATATCTAAATTTTAAATATCTATATAAATTTTACGTAACACAAGAAATATTTGGTTGTAAGTAGTGACATCAACTAGTCGGAATCGCAACTAAATCATTTTCGATATCAAAGACACAATGATAATGCAGATTTATCGAATGTATATAAAATTTCGAATGAAACTGTCACGACACTACTTTCTTGTGATAGTATCAATATTACGCGAGATGTGGCATCATATTTAGAGGTAACCGTTTTTTTAAAAACAGGTTAATTACTATGTTAAAATATGTATGCGATAGCAAACTAATGCGTACCATGCTTTTAAGTAAAATAATGTCGGCCAAAATTTTTTTAATCAACATTACGTCATATGAGCACAAATCTGTCGTGATGGTACTATACAACTATCATGAAAGATGAAATTTTAGCAAAACAACTAAATTAATATTAAAAAATTGTTACAACAAAATACATTCAATTAGATATTCAGTTAACGGAAACGGATGTTTTCACCGTACCGATAATATTATTTTTATTTTATTGATTTTTTTTGAGGTTACATAAAATTTACAAGACGAGTAGATTACAACACGAAGTTATTTATTCCGGTTTAGATACGATTATAATCACGTTTTAGATTTGGGCCAAATGCGGAAGTATTGAGAAAAAATTCTTTTCAAGTTTAAATAAGTTCGAAAAATAAAATTCAATATATTTATTAACAATATTCAATTATTTCATTTTTATAATTTAGTCCAACCCAAAAACCCCAGTTTCGATTAATCAAAATTGGAAGAGTTTGTTTTTTAAAATACTAGACAATGTGCCACGTTGCTCCGGTTTACTGTTTAACATTATTTCCACTAAATTCTGCAAATCATTACCGTATTGCGCATGTAACGGTTTAAAACCTCCACTTCGTATTTTCTGCTCCAATTGGCCCGTGGTCATGGCCAACGCATTAAACGGATGACAAAGATTACACATCTCATGCGCTATAATTCCGATGGCCCAAATTTCGGTTTTCTCATTCGGTTGAACGCCGCTAAATACCTCGGGTGCTAAATAGCCGGTCGTACCGAGATAATTTACATTAATATCGTACTTATTATGTGCAAGTCCAAAATCAGATATTTTCATTAGATGATCATCACCTATCAGAATGTTGTCGGGTTTTAAATCACAATGTAACACGTGTTTAGAATTTAAAAATTGCACGCCGGTTATAATATCACGTAACATTTTTAGTACTTCACTTTTAGCAAATAATTCATTTTTATTTCGGCGTTCATTTAATGAATTTCGCAAGGATCCACGCGACGCATATTCCATCACTATGTAACACATTTTAAGCTGTGTGTTGGTAAAAAAGTCGTAGTACCGCAAAATATTTGGGTGAACAATATTCATCACAATGTCATATTCCGATGAAACTTCCTTGAACGCACATTGCCCGTCTATGTTGTATGGCATAGATTTTATGGCAACGGTTTTCTGCGTTGAACGATCCCGGTATAGATGCACAGCACTAGGTAAAGTAAATTTGTTGTATAATAAACAATAACCGTTATTTCATTTTTTTTATATAACATACCCAAATCCGCCTTGTCCCAAAAATTTAATGTAGTCGTATCCCGGCACTGCTTTGTCAGAAGCATTTTTCTGATATTTTCGACAACCGCAATTTGCGTCACAAATTGAACGTCTTTGAGGTAGAACGTTCGTATAATAAACGTGTTCAGTATTCCCGTAATTCAACATTTATAGCTGAGTGTTTTGATTTCGAACAAACGAAGTAAATTAATTACAAGTTACAACACGCTTAATTTGATTTAATCTTAATTTGATTAAATTCAACTCGCCACAACGAAACGTGGTATGATACTATAATTCTGTTTCAATGTTCGCCAATTTATATACTTTCAAATTGGTGACTAACGGGATATAAAGATGGGGAATCGTAATTTCGTCAGGGGTTTATACAAATGTATGCTCGGACAAGGGAAATTATTAATTTTTAACACAAATAAGAGCCGCACTTACTTTGGTAACCATCCAAAGAGTTCTAAAACTTTTCTCATAGACCCACCCTTTCCAATATAGCCAAAAAAAAAGACTCGAAAAAATTTAACAAGCATTTTAACGTTAGAGTTGTTAATAAAATTCTAAATAGTGTTAACACCTAAACACCTCTTAGGTCTGGAAACTATATATAGGTCGATCTACCCGCTCAAAAATAATCTCATAAAATTTGTGAACCTTTTCAATCACATCATTTAGGATGTTATTGTAGTTCTAACTTAAAATTTCGGTCATGCGGTTCTATGAGCTATCTCGATAATAAGTTTATTAACCCATCGGTTTATTCACCATAGAGGGCTAACTTCATACATCACAGAAGATATTTCATGTTCTAGGGCGAAAAAGTTGCCGTTGATTTATATTTCTAGTGGATTGAAATTAGGGTCACAACATACTTTGTTCGACCACATGCAGCCTTATCCTTCAAAAATCGTTAAATACCAAACATTGTTGCTGAGGGTGTTTAATTCGACCGTCCTGTAGGATGCCCTTTGCGTAATACCCAAAATATCGCCTTTGCAATATACAAAAAATATTGAACTTCGTAATTTGATATCAACGTACTTAATTGGGCAGGCAGTCCCATTTTATAACATTTCTCAATTCGAATATCTTGTGGCGGAAGATCCAACATTATTTGGAAGTCATCATCAACTTGTTCACCTTTATCGACGAGACCCCTTTATCGACAAGGTAAGGACCTTGTTCACCTTTATCGACGTTGAGTATTCTAGAAAATTTGTCAAAATAAATCGCTAAATATAAAATCCGTTGCCCGCAGCTTGAACAGAGCACTTACAACTGTTCAAATGAGAAGCATGGATTTTCACACTTGTAGCGAATGTCCCTGTGCTTTGCTGATGGTAATTACAAATACCGAAAACTGCAAACGTTTGAATTGGAATGGTATATTTGTTGGAATCATTGGGATGTAGGGACATTGGGATATTGTTCTAATCGTGAAGAATGATGGCCACGTGAATTTTCATTACAGTATCGATAGACCTAAACGTTATCGTTTCGCCTGGTATTTCGTTTTGAATGATTAAATTGACATCATTGTTCTTGGCTGCTAATTTAGCACGTGCACTGAACCTCTGAGGATTTTTAAAATTTTGTACCATTGAAGAGCTGTTCATTTACTTTAGATGCTTTTTTGTGCGCCATGTACATTCGTCTCATACAATGAGTTGAATAATAAAAATTTACTTTTATGTTGTTCCTATCATCCGAGCCCGATGATATACTGTCCCCCTTTTGGTTCGCTTTATAAACGCTGCCACTCTCGTTGTACTCTCCACTGTAATTTTTCATGGTTGGAAGTCTCCAAAATTTGTTTTCAGAATGATTTCTTACGGTTGTGAAACTTGGTTTAAGATGGCGATGAATCAATGTTCTTGGTTAGCAGCTTGGCAAGTACCAATAAATAACCAAAACTGTCGTTGTACTTAAGTATTGAAATGTTATTTAGGCCCAGCCAATAGCCGCTGTTTCATTTTTTCATTTGTTTTACTTTCCTCTGTCGCCTTTGGAATGCACCATTGTTGTCGATCATAACAGCAACCCAGCAAGCTCATTTCAATCCATAACCGCGATTTCGTTTCACTACTTCTCACTACTCTCCACTACTTCAAATGTCTCCGTGCAGCCTGATTCAACTCCTATCTGCACCTAATACTTCTTATCTGACAATTTTGTGAAAATGATCTTTTGAAAAGAAAGGCTGAGGCAAAATTAGACGCACGCTTACAAATAATTAAAATAAGTTGGTATCACAAGAAAAAAATTAAATCGAATGAAAATTCATGAAATACAGAGGAAACATATAGAATGACTATACGAGGTTTTTTCAATTTCCTGAAAAATTCAGTTTCGCAGATAGGAGCTATTGTTATGAAGCGGTCGATATGTGTCTTCCGTTACGGGGGTAGGGTTGCCCGGAGGTTGTTTTAAAGCCAAATTGACTGGCCATCGGAAGTCCCGGCAAAATAACAGCTTCATTCAGTAGCGAATTGGTCTAAAGGATGAATTGATTCCAGTAGCGTTCAATTCATCCTTTCCACCAAACCACCAGACTTGGATTTTTTTTCCCTCCTTCTTTTATTTTTATTTATATTTTGCTTTTTTCTACTATATAACAAAATTTTTACTAATACAAATCAGTAGATACTCCTGATGATGACCTAACAAGTCGAAATCGATCGAGTGATTTTTTAAACTTTTTGAAAAATATTCAAAATATTCTGCGAAACAAAAAACAAGTGATTAATAAAAATGTGTTTATTAAGTATAAAAATTAGCGATCGCTTTCACCGTCGCAAGCAACCCATTTCTCTTAGTACAGTAGTTTTTATCTTCTTTACTTAGCATCGTATTGTATTAGTCGGTGACACGTTCTTTATCTCCATGTATTTGTGATGAAACAGCTCCTACTTCCAACGTTGCTGGTATCCATATCGAGTATGAATACCAAGCCTAAGACAGAAATGGCCACAAAAGCCTCTTTTAGTTTGCTGAATCCTTCCTCGCTTTCTGGTTTCTATTCGACCGCGCAATTCCTTACGGCTTCCGTTTTTGTCGGGTCCGATGATAAGATGCTAGAACATTTGCTTGGCAATCTTATTCAACTCCCACCAATTCGAGATGGCGCTGTTTGGTGAATCATTATAATGTATATTCCAAAATTAAAATTCCAATAGTCAAGATCGATTTCTTCCAATTTTGGCCATAAAAAGTTGGTTATCATCGATCTATACCGATCTCCATTGAAAGTAACGGACTTTGATGATATATTTTTATATGATTTGATATGATTTGATCCGATTTGATATGGTTTGATATGATTTAATATGATATTTGTTATGATTTGATATGGATCGATATGATTTGATATGATTTGATATGATTTGATATGATTTGATATGATTTGATATGATTTGATATGATTTGATATGATTTGATATGATTTGATATGATTTGATATGATTTGATATGATTTGATATGATTTGATATGATTTGTATGATTTGATATCATTTGATATGATTTAATATGATTTGATATGATTTGATATGATTTGATATGGTTTGATACGATTTGATATGATTCGATATGATATAATATGACTTGATATGTTTTGATATGATTTGATATAATTTTATAAGGTTTGATATGATTTGATATAATATGATATGACTTGATATGATTTTTGATATGATTTGATATGACTTGATATGATTTGATATGATTTGATATATTTTTATATGATTTGATATGATTTGATCCGATTTGGTATGATTTTATATGGTTTGATTTAATATGATATTTGTTATGATTTGATATGATTCGATATAATTTGATATGATTTGACATGATTTGATATGATTTGATATGATTTGTATGATTTGATATGATTTGATATGATTTAATATGATTTGATATGATTTGATATAATTTGATATGATTTTATATGATTTGATTGATTTGATATGATTTAATATGATTTGATATGATTTGATATGATTTGATATGATTTGATATGATTTGATATGATTTGATATGATTTGATATGATTTGATATGATTTGATATGATTTGATATGATTTGATATGATTTGATATGATTTGATATGATTTGATATGATTTGATATGATTAGATATGATTAGATATGATTTGGTATGATTTGATATGATTTGATATGTTTTGATATGATTTGATATGATTTGATATGATTTGATATGATTTGATATGATTTGATATGATTTGATATGATTTGATATGATTTGATATGTTTTGATATGATTTGATATGATTTGATATGATTTGATATGATATGATATGACTTGATATGATTTGATATGTTTTAATATGATTTGATATAATTTTATATTGTTTGATATGAACTGATATGATATGATATGACTTAATTTGACTTAATATTATTTTTGATATGATTTGATATGACTTGATATGATTTGATATATTTTTATATGATTTGATATGATTTGATCCGATTTGGTATGATTTTATATGGTTTGATATGATTTAATATTATATTTGTAATGATTTGATATGGTTCGATATAATTTGATATGATTTGACATGATTTGATATGATTTGATGTGATTTGATATGATTTGTATGATTTGATATGATTTGATATGATTTGATATGATTTGATGTGATTTGATATGATTTGATATGATTTGATATGATTTGATATGATTTTATATAATTTGATATGATTTGTTGATATGACTTGATATGATTTTTGATATGACTTGATATGATTTGGTATAATTTGATCCGATTTGAAATGATTTTTGATATGGTTTGATATGATTTGATATGATTTTTGATATGATTTCATATAATTTGATATGATTTGATATGATTTGATATGATTTGAAATGATTTGATATGATTTGATATGATTTGATATGATTTGATATGATTTGATATGATTTGATATGATTTGATATGATATGATATGATTTGATATGATTTGATATGATTTGATATGATTTGATATGATTTGATATGATTTGATATGATTTGATATGATTTGATATGATTTGATATGATTTGAACCTTGTTAAAGTTAGCCGAAAGTTGCCAGCCGAAAGATAATGCAGATAGTGCCTTGACTATTTTTAAACTCTCTTTATACTGTCGCTCCTATCGATTTTTAAATTCCTATAAACTGAAATAATTTCTCCTTCACCCGAATGATGTAATCCGATCCTAAATTCTCCTAAATTCGAGCTCATGACTGATTTTTACTGTATTCAAGACACTATCTGCATTATCTTTCGGCTGGAAACTTTCGGCTAACTTTAACAGTATATGATTTGATATGATTTGATATGATTTGATATGATTTGATATGATTTGATGTAATTTGATATGATTTGATATGATTTGATATGATTTGATATGATTTGATATGATTTGATATGATTTGATATGATTTGATATGGTTTGATATGATTTGATATGATTTGATATGATTAGATATGATTTGATATGATTTGATATGATTTGATATGATTTGATATGATTTGATATGATTTGATATGATTTGATATGATATGATATGACTTGATATGATTTGATATGTTTTGATATGATTTGATATAATTTTATATGATTTGATATGATTTGATATGATTTGATATGATATGATATGACTTAATATGACTTAATATTATTTTTGATATGATTTGATATGACTTGATATGATTTGATATGATTTGATATATTTTTATATGATTTGATATGATTTGATCCGATTTGGTATGATTTTATATGGTTTGATATGATTTAATATTATATTTGTAATGATTTGATATGGTTCGATATAATTTGATATGATTTGACATGATTTGATATGATTTGATGTGATTTGATATGATTTGTATGATTTGATATCATTTGATATGATTTAATATGATTTGATATGATTTGATATAATTTGAAATGGTTTTGTATGATTTGATTGATTTGTATGATTTGATATGATTTGATATGTTTTGATATGATTTGATATGATTTGATATGATTTGATATGATTTGATATGATTTGATGTGATTTGATATGATTTGATATGATTTGATATGATTTTATATAATTTGATATGATTTGATATGATTTGATGATATGACTTGATATGATTTTTGATATGACTTGATATGATTTGGTATGGTTTGATCCGATTTTAAATGATTTTTGATATGGTTTGATATGGTTTGATATGATTTGATATGATTTTTGATATGATTTGATATGATTTTATATGATTTGTTTGATTTGATATGATTTCATATAATTTGATATGAATTGATATGATTTGATATGATTTGAAATGATTTGATATGACTTAAATGGTTTTTCTTTTGATTTGATATAATTTTATTTAATATTTAAAATTTTTAATATTTAAGATTTAGGTTGTCTCATATTAATTTAATGTTGACTTGCAAAACCATTAATCAAAACCGTATACAAAAAAAATATGCCGGTATTATATACAAAATGTAAGCTGATTCTCAATTACACCACATAATCCCAATATTTTCATCTCAGTTAATTCTCCTTTTTTTTCTTCGTGGCACTATTCTGGTAATTCCCTGGGAATAAGGAATTGGGGAAAGATTTTATATGTAATTTCGATTTCAGAATTTTTTTCCTGGCATACTGAGGTAAAAATCTAGTGGTAATTTTTTTGAAAACAAAATAAAATTGGGAATAATTTTCCCTGCCAATTTAGATATGGAAAAATTATTCCCAATTTATAAATATTTACATCAAACTTTTCTCCTTAGTAGGCCGGAAAAAAATGTTTGAAGTGAAATTACATATAAAATCTTTCCCCAATTCCCTATTCCCAGGGAGTTACCAGAATAGAGCCACGGTCATCTTTATCACGTATATGTGTTAACCATACGTGTGTGTAGAAAATAAAATAGTTAAATAACAAATCCAAATATAAATAAAACAACCCTACTGATATCCCGCAACGAAAGTGTCTACTGCACAAAAACGTATAGTCGTCGATTTTTCTCGCGTGACGCGGTTTCTCGACCAACACCCCATCCCAATGCGTACAACGGGAGCAAAGAAGTTTCACTTCAAAAAACTATTCTAAATAAAATTCAGTCCACTAAAAATACTTAACCAAAATGTATATTTTACTTCCAAGTAAACAAAATTTATATCAGCTAAAATTACCATACTACTCGTATTTTGAGTTATCACCATTTTTTGGTTCTTCACGCCAAATTAAAACTATATAAAGTGATCCAGAGCGAAATTAAAACCTATATAAAATGATATATAATAATTCATATAAAGTGCCAAATCTTGCGAATAATTAAATAATAATAATAATATTAATTAAACAGTGTATAAACAGTGTATAGGACCGGTCAGAATTGTCTACTAAATAACATATGTGATTAAAAATTGATTACTAATAATGCATGTGCCAAATTAATGAGTTATTATGGAAATTTTAAATAACAAGTTCCAGTATAAGTGACAAAAGTTCCCGTAAAGTTCATGTTAAGTTCCAGTACCACCAGTCCAATTAACCGGCCTAATCCAACAATCAAACAACCATTATACTAGAGGTATTAATTTATAGTTAGTTTAATATTTGTTATAGTGACACTGTGCTATTTTAAAAAAAAAAAAAACAATTTAATATTTAATTATAGTTATAAATAGTGAAAATGGGTAGAGATAAAACTAGCGGGTTTGACAGGTTTAAAACCCCTGCTGGGGCGGTATGTTGTACCATCCCTTCGAATCGAAATTCGAAAAAAGTCGAATGGCGGGATGTTGTATCATTTTCGAAAAGAAAAATGATACAACTTTCATTTTTTCGATTCGACTTTTTTCGATTTCGATTCGAAGTGATGGTACAACATACCGCCCCAGTATACGGATTTTGACTCGAAATGTGTGAAACGAAATGAGTGTAACCGGATATATATAGTAGTAGCATTTGTGTTTGTGTTAGTTTCGTGCGTATGATTGTTTTTCTGGACATGCAAGTCACGTGTCATTCTTTTTTTGTTTATTCATATTAACCCTTTGAGTGCCAACATGATTTCAGGTGGTGAATTGAGGAGCAGGATCGCGCTTTTTAGCACTCAAAGGGTTAACCATTGTAAACGCCATATTTTTGTGGTGTTTATGTATTTTCGATTTTTTTTAAAGTTATCATTTTATTTTTAAAATCTATGAAATTTAAAATAAATTTATTTATAAAATTAATTTATGATAAAAAAAAATAAATTTAAAATATATTAGCATGTTAAATAATGACACTCCACAGCTCGAGAGCAGACGTAATGGGCGGCTGAGAAATGGAAATAAGCACAAATAACAAATTCTTCTAATTTAAAAACTTTCTATATGCCACACCATGCTATTTTAAAACCCAATAGTTTCACTACCAAGTTGCGCGTAGTGTTTGATGCGTCAGCAAAAAGTACTACAAACATATCATTAAATGACGTTATGTTAGCTGGTCTAACAATTCAACAAGACTTATTTAAAATTATTCTCAGAGTTAGAAAATATAAATTTGTATTTACAGCCGATATATGTAAAATGTATCGACAAATCTCAATTGATATTGTAGAGATTTCATCCTTTAGAACCAATTAAAACCTGCGAATTAACAACACTCACTTATGGTTAAAAGCATGATATTTGTGTAAGAAGACCTCACAAGAATGTTAGTCCTAAATTGACGGTGAGCTTGATGTTATATTCTGGTAAAGGAATTAAAAAAATGTTGAAAGCTTTTATGGTGAGATAATTGTGGGTCGTTTTTTATAGTAATCCTATGAGTATCGTTTATCCATTACAACATTAAATTATTCATTCCGGTTTTGATCAGATTATACTCTCGTTTTGGTTTTGGCTCAAATCAAGACATCTTGCTAGTAATGGAGTATGAAAGTTCTCGAGAAAAATAAAACTACGGAGACTATTCACCTTTGATTAAATTGTATGGAGGAATTTGCCAGTAAATTCGAATTTAAAATGAAATAAAATTTACGATATTTATTAATAAAATAAAAATCAATCAAATATAAAAAATTAAGAGCTCCTTGCATCTGTTTGCAAGGAGCTCTTAATTTTTTATATTTGATTGATTTTATGTAATTATTCAATTAATCAAAAGTGGAAGATTTGGTTTCTTAAAATACTACACAACGTGCCACGTCGCTCAGGTTTACTTTGTAACAAGATTTCCACTAAATTCTGCAAGTCATTACCGTACTGCGGATGTAACGGTGTAAAACCTCCATTACGTACTTTCTGTTCCAATTCATCTTTAGTTAGCCCCAATCCATACGGGTGTTTAAGTTTACACATCTCATACGCTATAATTCCAATGGCCCAAATTTCGGTTTTCTCATTTGGTTTAACACCGCTAAACTGCTCGGGTGCTATATAGGCGGTCGAACCGAGATACTTTATATTAATATCATCCTTAAAATGGGCAAGTCCAAAATCAGATATTTTCAATAGATTGTCATCTCCAAACAGAATATTGGGAGGTTTTAAATCACAATGTATCACTTGTTTACAATTTAGAAATTGCACGCCAGTTATAATATCACGTAACATTTTTAGTACATCACCTTTAGTAAATAATTCATTTTTATTTCTCTGTCCATTTAATAAATTTTGCAATGAACCACGCGACGCATATTCCATCACTAAGTAACACATTTTATGATATGTATTGGTATAAAACCCGTAGTACCGTGTAATGTTTGGATGAACAATATTCTTCACAATTTCATATTCCGATTGGGCTTTCTTGAACGTACATCGTCCGTTTCTATAGTACGTCAACGATTTTACGGCCACGGTTTTCTGCGTTAAACGATTTTGGTATAGATGCACAGCACTATGTAAAGTAAATTTATTATATGTGTAATTATGTAGCAATAACCGCTATTCAATTTATATATCATACCCAAATCCGCCATGTCCCAAAAACTTAATGTAGTCATGTCCTGGGACAGCTTCTTCAGAAAAAGATTTTGCATATTGCTCACAATCGCAATTTGGGCCAAATGTACGACTTTGATGTGGAGATGAAACGTTCGTGTAAAAAACCCATTCAGTATTCTCTGTGGTATAATTGTTTGATAGGGTTGAACTCGAATATGACGACATTTCTGCAATATTTTGATATCGAATAAATTAAAAATTTTAATCACTACAGTAAATTTATTAAAAGTTAAACAAGCTAAAATTTTATTAAATCACAGGAAAAATCAACTCGTCACGACGAAACTTGGTATGAAACTATAATTCAGTATCAATTTGCTCCAATTTATGTATTTTCAATTTAGGTTCTAACGGTAACTAAAGATGGGGAATCGATAATTAATCAGGAGTTTACAAAAATGTGTATTCGGACTACCTAGGGAAATTATTAATTTTTATCACAAACATGAGATGAAATTACTTTGGTAACGTTACTTGGCGCAGGTTTCAGTTGCTGAGTTCTAAAGGTTTTGATCGTTTTGACCCCTCTTTGAACCCAAATAAAGACAGTTCGAAATTCGTGTATTGTAACTTCATAAACGTCAAGCTATTTTCGCACTCTTCGACCGTCGTAAAGTTTGGCGAAGTGACCAGAATATTTGCCGCAATAAACCAGCTATTCCAGTTTCATGATCTCGCTACCAGAATTCCTGGCCCGAAATATTATACTGAAAGGCTTTGTAATATCATCCAGTCGAAATCAATGCGTTATTGCTTCACGTCAAGATAGAGCTCTATCGAATCTATATAGGCGTAACAGTTGCAGTTGCAACGGCGCACACGCAGTTACTTATCGTCGATGAGATTTCCATTGTCTCGTATGAGATGCTAGAACATTCAAACGTCTCGTGGCGTAAATATTTTGCTTGGCAATCTTATTCAACTCCCACCAATTCGAAGTAGCGCTCTGCAGCCTAAACATGGAACGCCATCAAAGACTTACTCGGCTTGTGGAACACAAGTAGGAATTTTCAAAAGAGTAATAGTGAAAATTTGTTCGTTACTTGAAGGGAACATTTTCAATACTATAACGTTCAATTAAGATGGCCGATTTATAAAATTTTAAAAATTTCCTGTTTTCATGTTTTAACAATTTCTACTGAACAGCAACTTTGAACATATGTAGATAAGCCTTTTGCATCAAAGAACACCAGTAGATTTTGCGCGCAATGTAAAATTTATTACTCAACTCAGTTTTATCTCTCGATTTATAAAAAAGAGAAAATCTATGGTAAACTTATTTTTCTATGGTTATACCAACCAAACGGCACACTAGTTCGAATTCAAATTGTCCAGATTGATAGGAAAATTCTTGGGCACACGATTCTTGACAGTGACTATATGTCATCAAAATCATTTAAAACCTTCCTGCATTTCAAAATTTTGGTTACCATAACCCTGTCTCATAATTAAACATGCTTAGCAGACTAGATCATATCACTAAGAGAGAAGGAAACCGTACTTTGCTTATTTTGCATCATCACCGTAAACATGTGGAAATATTTTCATCAATCGTGCATGGAGGAATAGCGATTCTCTTTACATTCAGTAAAAACCTTTAAAGGTTTGCCATTCCTGGGTGCATTTACATATCGATAACAATCTTAAATAAAGTAGGTTAAAAAGTTTATTACAACACAAAACACTTGAAACCGTCCAACTCGTAAAAATAAATCAAAATACAAAATTTCAAAATACAAAACAGCGAATTAGCCTCATAATCAGAATTGAAATAAATTGTTGCGTAAAATATTTGCCAAAGTCTCACGTTGCTGATAATTGTAGGATAACATCGAGCTGACCAGCTTTTGCATTTCATCGCCATAAATTGGATGCAGCGGTGGAAAATGTCCTTCTAGTAGTTTCTGTTGCAATTGTGTGAAATTTTCTGGTGTGCCGAATGGATGCTGAAGTGCACACAACTCGTACAATATAATTCCAATTGCCCATACTTCAGTTTTTTCATTCGGCCGCGTGCCATTAAACTGCTCCGGTGCCATATACGTTAAGGTACATTTAAGCTTTGCATTAACATCATAAAGAAAATGGGCTGTACCAAAGTCGCAGATTTTCATGTGATTATCATCCCCGATCAGGATGTTCTCTGGTTTCAAATCACAATGGACCACGTGCTGAGAATTTAAAAAATGCACGCCACTTATAATTTCATGAATCATCTTAAGGACCAAACATGGATTAATGAAATAGTTTTCCATAATGTGGTCCTTTATAAATTTACGTAACGATCCATGCGATGCATACTCCATCACTATGTAACATATTTTACTGTTTGGATTGGTGAAAAATTTGTGGTACTTTGTAATATTTGGGTGATCGATATGTATCACTATGTCGTATTCCGATGAAACATCTCCAAAAATACATTGACCATTTTCCTCGTAGGCTATCGATTTTATCACAACGGTTTTACGAGTTTTACAATCTCGATAAAGATGCACAGCACTACATACAGAAAGAACGAGTAAATAACTGTTAAATATTTCGATGTTACATCGATACATACCCAAATCCACCTTTACCCAAAAATTTTATAAATTCGTAACCGGGGACCGATTTCTCAAAAGTAATTTTCTGCTTTTCCGGTGCAGGGGCGTTTGTATAATAAACGTATGGAGTATTTCCAGCGTTTATTTTGTAATTTCTGTCCATTGGATCATTATCATTATCTGTAGACATTGTTTTTGGAATATTTTACGATTTGTCTATAAAATTTAAAATTTACATAAAACACAACGTTCAATATTAAAACAAACACATTAAAATTTAAATATTTGTATTGTCGAGACGACTCAACAGTCCACTGCTCATGGCAGAACACAAAATAAAACTAAATAATTGCCACGTATCAATGATGTTAAGTATTTTTTCTAACGGGAATCAATTGCGGAATAATTTAATTTGTAATTGCAGGGGTTAATAAAAATGGGCATGCTGAATATGATAATGGTTTGGTGGTGACAACTTGAGCTCTACGGGATAGAACCAGGTACAACGATATTTTTTTTTTTATTTTTTTTTTTTATTCAACGAAACTGCACGAAACTTTTTTTTAAATATAAGCCTACCAAACCAACACAAGTATAGTACAGTGCGCTGTGCGTCATCACACTATCTCCTTTTAAGCTGGAATCAATATTAATTGGATTGCGTCAAAATACTCGGAAACCTCTTCAGAACGTACGACTGCTAAGCTTTTCAACATGCGAATTTGCATGTTAAAATATTCATCGTTTCCAAATTTAACCTGAAGTTGTTCAGATTGAACTTTTCTCTATAATATTTGGCAGAAATATCAAAGGCATCTTTTGTATTCAGCCAACGGAAAATATGTTTTGCTGCAGCTGCCCTTGCTTTTTCAAAATCTGACACAAGTCTCTTTGGATTTAAGGAGATGTTCCAATCACAACCAATTTTATAAATCTCATAGAACGCGGATCTCCGAGTAAGCTTCTGTTGATTTTGAGCTTATTATACAAAATAATAATGGCACGATCTCATCGCCAATTTTACCATTGTTACAATGGCTTGCAGATAACCCGCAGTTTTCAACCAAGCCCGCAGAGGCCACTCTCACGGCGATGTTTTGCCAGCTAAATCTCAGGGTAATGTCATGGGTCGTGGGGAAATTAGAGGCTTGCGTGCCGTGGTCTACATCGTGGAACAGACAAATCAAAAGCAAATAATAAAAAAACTGAAATTAAATTAAGTCGACCAGAATTTGTCGAATGAAATTTGAGGAAACGTAATAAATTAATCAAAACCGAGCATACCATCCGGTGACGACCGGATCTCCCCGAATAACAAATACCCAGTCTGCTGAAGAGAACCCCCCCAAATGGCTCATCAACCCCTAAAGAGTAGGGACATCTCTTCAACAGACCAGACCTCTCTTCACCCTGAGAGACCTCTAGCTAATGCCCCATAATTCACACTTCGACACCATGAGCCCGCCACGAGGAAACCGTGTGTATTTGACGGCCGTCCACGAATGGACGACACATACGCTGGACTCGCCACTCCGACCCTGTGGATCTGCCAAGACGAAGAGTGACAAGCCCAGCCTGAAAATATGGCACCGGTACAGAATGAGAATCCCCCTCCCATCACACCGAACCGGAAAATTTATAGTAATTCATTTTTTTACAAAAAAAAAAAAAAATCAAAAGGAAAGGAAAATAATCACTGAAAGTGAGTGAAAGCGAGACCAATGTACACCAAGGACGTGGCACTTGATTACACAGTGTATATATTTAATAAGCTCAGAAAATTGAAAATTAAGAAAAATTAAAAGAAAAAATATTAAAAATTACAAATGGGCGATTATGAATTTCAAATTTACTTTAATTACTCAAAGAGATGACTCAAAAAAATAAAATTTAAAATAAAAATTGTACCTCTATTTTTGTTTGACCTTCCGGAAAGGTCCCGCCAAAGGCGGTTGCAGCATCTCCTCACTGTTAATCCAATAGAACAATTTACAAATGACCAGGACCACGTTAAAAGATTTTTAAAAGCCCGGTTTAAAAAAAAATTATTTTGTTTATTTTAAATCGAGCTTTTGAAAATCGGGATTATGAAAGTCGGGACTTTGAAAATCAGTCATTTGTAAAAATCGGGATTTTGAAAGTTGGGATTTTGAAAGTCGGGACTTTAAAAGTCGGGATTTTGAAAGTCGGGCAAACGACGCCAACCCCTTAGACTCACTTGCACCCGTATTTATAAACCGCGCTGAACATTCCAGGTTGTTCGCGAACAATCGCAACTAATCTTTTATAATCTGCAAAACCACTAACCACTTCTAATGCCGATAATTCATAGTGTGAATTGACGGAATCTCGACGTAAAGAATCGAAGTGTGGGCTCGATGTGCTTATTTTTTAATGATATCGCCAGATAAATTGTGTAAATTGCTTTATGCCCGCCTACTCTTGCCGTAATCGAATTGCAATATTTTTTATTTTGACCTAAGATTTCCTCAAGATTGCCAACCAAAAACTACAAAAGGAACTGAATTTTATGCTTATTGTAAGCCGCCATTTAGTGCCTAAACACCAACTAGATAAGCGCACAAATCACGCAAAATGTCTCATCATACAATAGAAATGCTAATTTGGCAAAAAAAGCGCATCATATTTACATGGCTCCTGCACCATGTTTTAGCACACATTATCGAAATAATGTTCTTCAAATTTCACTTCGGGATATTTATCGGCCATGTCACTGCAGCGCAAAAAATCGCCATCAAACGTTCGCATAATATTGGTCCTATGTACCTCAGTCACTTTTGTGCGATTGTCTTTTGCATATTGGAAAGCGAATTCTGCGACAGGCGAAGCATCTTCCATCATCAATTTTGTCCTCTGAACCACACCATCAACAATTTCGTGCTCAATACCCGAGTATTCATCTTCTATGTTCTCACGAATTGTGACAACGTCCACATCATCGTATCAAGTTTTGTAACCCTCTTGACGGCGACATGGCCGCACTGGTCATTTAGCAGTTCCAACTCTTCTGCTGTAAATTTGATTGACTTCGGTCTACGGTTAAATATTTATATGTGTATATAGTAAATTAATCCTAATATGAGTGACGTGGGTACCCGGGTACTCTTTGTACTGTTAGACGGCTATTTTGTATGTTTTACTTATTTTATGAGAACTTCTAGTTATATTGGTAGATTACGATCATATTTAAAATTGAGAAATTTTACAACTTGGACGAACGTGGAAAAAATAAGTTTCCATACAAAATGCATTTAGGTACTAATCACTCAAATTAAGATAATTTTTCTTCACTCACATGAGGGTTAAATAAAGAATTCAGGGTTTTTATAGTTGAAAATTACTTGTAACAATATTCGCAAAAATCACTTTTAACTTTCTTTCACCATTCCGACATGATTATGTGTAGTTCACTAAACATTCGTTTCACCAATTTTTCATATTGCCGCGCAGACAAAATTCTTCACTCCGAAAATTGAAACGTCAAACTAATAAAAAAATGTACGCCTACTGAGAAATATTTATTTGGCGTGTTCACCGCCCAAGCGAAAATTACCAATGAAAAATTTGACAAGGAAAATGACGTACAAAATAGACTAATATTTTGAGCAATGACTAACTTCAACTCAAAACTGCAGAATTTTGCCGCAATCGACTCCGCAGGTATATGTATGCTACATTAGGATTACAATATCAATGTTATTTATGGTTATAAAAAAATCTAACAAATTGAAATTACTTTTAAGACTCCTTATATTAATTTGTACCATTTTTAAGACAAACATATTAATTTTATTTCATATCTTGGACTACGGATTTTATATCGAACATTAATAAATCGGGTTCTTTATAGATCTTATTACTAATTTTAATAATTTTATTAATGGCCGATTCTAAAAATTCGATGTTTTGTTTTTGCTAATTGATGATTAAGATATTATTATTAGCTCTGTTGATCCAAAAATTAGGTGAATTATCATTAATGTTATTAATTTCAGGATAAATACTATTATTAATATTGAAAATTTTATTTTTTGGGAATAAAAAATGTTTAGATTAGAATAAGGAAGTTTTATTTTTAATTGAATGGATTTTAATTTAAATTTTTGTCAATACAAAAATTACACATTGGAATCTCACTGCATTTATGTTATTTTTCTGAAATACCACTTCTTACATTTTGTAGATTCGGATTTCCAGAATTTTTTAATGTGGCCATATCTCAAACAGTTACTACAATATCTTAATTTTGGAATGAACATCCCAACTTTAATCCCAACTTTAATTTTTATATCATAAAAAAAACAAAATTCGGCAAATTACTTGCTCTGAATTCAATTTTCAATATATTAGAGCTTTCGAAACTTTATTATCGTTATCCCACACTTTAATAGTTTCCAAATTTGTAATTTTATCCTCACTCTTTAAATTATCTATAATTTCTTTTAAACTAAAATCAATCGATAAATCTCGTAACTGTTCCAACCACGTTAGTAAAAGTTGTAGGAATGAATGAAAAATATCCTTTGTCGTTTAAAATTTTACAAATTGGGTCATCCTTTCTAACGCATTTGTAGCCTTATCAAAAGCATCAAATTCTACTCTCGCCATATTTTTATTGATTTGAATTATATATCAATGGCTTTAATATAATTTTGCGTAAAATTTTTTGAGAGGATTATATAAGGTAATAATTTTTTTTGAACTTTCGATTTAATTAACTCGTAAAAAGGACCCTTGTCTGAATTCATATATAAATTATCCACCATTTTTGTATTATTAGATGCGTCATTTGATTTAGAAGTCATAGTACCATTGGAAATATTATCTTTATTATTATATTTTTTATTATTACACTGAAAAAAATATATACCCGTACAGAGTGAAAACCATCATTAATAGTATGAAAAATGCGTAAAAACTGCACTGATGTAGGCTTTCATTAACAGTACACAGTATGGTTCATAAATATTACGTAAAATTTAAATTTCTTAAAAAATATTTTGCTCCGGCAAAATGTGGTATTTATGATTTCATTCATAAAGGTTAGTAAAAAGTCTTTTAATACGAGAATGTAATTCGACGTATTTCGTAATATTAATGCCGTAAATATTAGTTACAATTAACCCCGGAATTCATAATATTAAATATTTTCTTCTTGTAATTTAAAACTTATTGCGATATTGAAATGTGAAATAAAAACTCGAATTCATATTTTTAATTAGTTTTATCGTCAATTTTATTTAAAAATTTCATCAAAATATATATAACTGTAAACTAAAACTTGCTCCTTTGGAATGGGTAATCATAGGTAAATTTGGTCCTGCTCCCATGTTACAATATTCACTAAATCCAGTGAGCCAGATACATCGCATCACCCAGGTTAAAATTTCATATCACGTCCAGTTATCGGCGTCATCTAATAATAATATGTAAAATAGAAAGAATGATATTAGATTTATTAGCCAAATTTCAAGCACAAACACAAAACTATTTAGAAAAATAATGAATTTAATTTAGAAACTAGAATTTGGTATATTTGGTATAACCAAGAACCACTGTATTCACAAGCAGCGCACAATTTCACTTTAATTTATTTATTAACTCAACCTATCACATTTTACACAGTTAGAATTTTTATAATATTTTCCTTATTATTATTTCCCACAGGTTAATATAATCCGCATGCGCACTCGTAACAATCACATTTAATTAAAAATATAATTAAAAAATTCACCATTAAAATTGAAATTAATTATTTAGTTTTTTCGACCTGTTTAGACATGATGCCGATGCTACAATGATTGAAAAATGCAAAATGGAGTAGGCGTCTTTTTTTTGTTTTATTTTAAAAATTTTACAATCGGAACTTCAATAAAACGTAAAAATTGTCAAGACTACCTATTCATTTGTTCACAAATATTAAAACTTATTTCTTGTGATTTACTGAACCATCGTAATATTAAAAAATTTAATAGTAAATCTTTAAACTATGAACTTGTTCATAATTATTACTAACAAATTCATATGGTGTAAATTTTAACGACAAATTCATAAATATTATAAATAAATTATATTATGATACGTAAAATAAATTTATTAAAAGTTAATGATTTGGATTCTTACTATTAACGCAATAATCTTTACGAAAAATTTTATTTATTTGGTTTTGTGCAACAATGTGATGAATTTGACGTAAATAGTATGAATTTGATTTAATGAACGAGATTCATAAATATAATGCTCAAGATTTTTTTCAGTGTAATATTATTATAATTAGTGTTATTACTTTCTGAATTTTCCACCATTTTTATATTTGTGTCACCATATTCACTATTGGATTTTTATTTTATTATTAAAATAATTATCAAATCCCAAAAAACCTGTAAATTTAGTGTTATTTGAATCTAGAATGTCATGTTCGCAAACGTTGCTGACACTTTCCAGAGATACGTCACAATCTATTTATTTTATTTTATATTTTAACCAATTATAAAATAAAAATGAACACCAAAAATAAACAAAAAACAATTACAAAGCAAAAATATAAAATAAAACTAATGAATCAATTTTTAAAATGCAAAAGATACTACAACAATTTCCGAAAAACACGTCCTATCACTACTAAGTTTCCAGAAGGAAAAAAGTTGTTTTATTTAATAGATTTGTTTTGTTCAATGCAAACATAATATTTTGCTTTCCATTGACAATTTCCCAAATTAAATTATAACAGTGTGCCCATGCTATGGAGTTAAAATAAAAAAAGCTATACAATTTCAATTGAAAATAGCAAAAAACGCGGTATCTGCAAAAAATTTGAAATTCGTTTTTTTCTCTTTTTAGTATCTTACCACACCATTCAAGCTAAAGGGTTTTCCAATAAGAGTGATATGATTTCTTTTTTAAAAAAAAACACACTAATTGTTAAGGAAATTGAAATGATTTTTATTTAATGTGAAGTACAATCGATTGAAGAGAGTTTGGTTTATTGCTAAGGACCAATGACACTGAGGAAAAAAAACATTAAAAATAAAAAAATATACAAATAAAATTAAAAAAATATACATATATTTTTTAGGCCAAAAGTCTCGTTTTTAAAATCAAAAGGATAATCTTTTTATTTTTAAAATAAATTTTTTCGCCAAATTTGTTTATAAAAATAAAAAAATTGTTTTTATTTTCAAAAATTCTTTCCTTACTTTTGTTAAACAGTTTTCTTAAATTTTAAGAGATTGTTTTTTAAAAATAACAAACTATTGGCTAGTTTTAAAAGATTTATTTTAATTCTTAAACAATTTTTTTAACAAATCCCACACAATTTTATTAAATCAAAGTAGTCCGTAATACACTTAACAAATACAATGACATACACACACAAATTGAGACTGTTCAAGCCAGCAAAAACAAAGAGGTCATCTAGATCTACTCATAACATAATATATCTACCACAAAAAGTAGAAATTAGCTCCCCCTCCCCAATTTTTAACCCCCAGGGTCCTTGTGTAAAATACACACAATGACACAACCCTTAAAAAAATATAATGAGAACTTCCTCAAGTTCTTTCTTGGCAGTTTAGTTTCGTTTCGTATCGTACTGATAAATAGTTGGTCTACTTCTCAGGTTGCAACGACCAAAACCAAACTGCAAAAATTCAAACCTTCATTTTTCATACCTTTAGTATAACACAAGAACATATAGATTTGGCGAATTATATAAAATATAGACGAATTGAAAAATAAAATTACGGGATTTCTGGCAAACCAATAAATATAAACATTTTCATAAGTTGTCATTAACATCAAAAAAATTGTTTTAAAATTCTAGAACTTTTCTTTTGAAATAAATTATTCTGTTTAAATAAATAAACTTTTTAAATTTAAAAAGTATTTTATAAATCATTTTATAAAATATGTTATTAAAATAAAAAAACCATTTATTAGTTTGTAAAAATCTCATTTAATTTCAAACAAATTTATAACTTTTAGAAATTAAAAACGTGGTTTTTTAATTTTACAAACCAAAATTTTTCTCAGTGTACCAAATAACCCCACACGAAATAATCTAATGGTGTTAAATCACAACTTCTTGGAGGCCATTCAAAATCACAATTTCTTGAAATAATCGAATCTCCAAACTCTCACAATAATTCAATTGTTGCACTTGCTGTGTGGCACGTAGCCCCGTCTTGTTGGAACCAAATGTTGTCAAAATCAACTTCTTCCAATTTCGGCCATAAAAAGTTGGTTATCGTCGATCTATACCGATCTTCATTGACAAAAACCACACCAAACTGTCAATTTAGGTGAATGTAATGGTTTTTCATGAATAATTTGTAGATTTTCTTCGCACCAGAATCGACAGTTTTGTTCGAAATCGTTATCGTTTTCAAGTTGTTCCAAAGCAAAATCAGCAAATTCAAGAAGTTTACGGTGGTCCAATGGCTTCAGTTCTTGAGTGAGAACAATTTTATACGGATGCAAACCCATTTCCTTTCTCAAAATCCGCCAGGTTGTGGTTTGAGACAGTCCCAATTCTTGAGAACGTCTTGAAATCGACAAATTGCGGTTTTCAGCAACACTTGCCTGAACGGCAGCAATATTTGCATTACTTCGAGCATTTCTTTGTCTTATTGGTACTTGAACATTATGTAAAGAAAATGTACGCTCAAAATTTTCAACAATTCGAAGAATAGCGAGCACACTTGGACGATTATTACGACTATAAAATGGCGAAAGCGCACGAAAAGTTGCAATTGGAGAACGATTATTTTGATAATAAAACTGAATAATTTGTAAATGTTGTTCTTGCGTATATCTGACCATGATGAAATTGTAAACATTACTGAATACTATGAAACAAAAAATGACAGATCATGACATATGACAAATGGCCAAAACGTCACTTACAAATCATATCATTCCTATTGGAAAACCTGATATTTAGCAAAGAAAAACACTGTACCTTCAGTGGTTTTTCTAAAAAGCATCACTTGTTTTTCTAATCAAAAATGCGGTATCTACGTACTTCTAGCTGAAAACGCCGTATGTACTTCTGTTTTTTTTAAATTATTTTTTTTTAACTTTAACGGTTTTAACAGACATTTAATCAAATTTTACAATATAAATTACTATTAATAATTAAACTATACCTGACATTATCAAGAAAACTTAAATGCTTAATATCTCGATTTAGACATCGCAGTAGATACCGCTTTTGAGTTTAGGACGGCAGTATATACATTTAAGATTTAACCCTTTGCACTCGATTTATTTTCAAGGTTGTTGGGAGTCTACTTGTATTATTTTTAGCTAAATGAATTAAAAGAATTTAAAGTGGTAGAACTGAACGTATTATATTTATTTCATTTATTACTATTATAAATTATTTTAATTTTTGTAATCTTTTACAGCCCGTACTTTTATTTAGTCTACAGACTGATATACGAGTTGTAGAGTAAATTTATATTGTCACTTCCAGAGTGACATACGAGTGCAAAGGGTTACCTTGAAATAAATAAATTAAGAGGACACATCACGTCATGTTTTGGTTCAAATGCGGATTCTCTACCAACGATAATTAAATTTCTAATGATTAATAAAAGCTACTTCCAGAAAAATAAAAACAAATAAATATTTCAAGTTTGAACAAGTTGTATAGAGAAATTTGACAGAAAAATCGAATTTAAAATGTAAAATAGAAATAAAATTTAAGATATTTATTAATAAAATTCATTACATAAAATCAATCAAATATAAAAAATTAGTAGCAAATTAGCATTGCAAACAAATCTTCAAATAATCAAAAGTTGAAGATTTTGTTTCTTAAAATACTAGACAATGTGCCACGTCGCTCAGGTTTACTTTGTAACAAGATTTCCACTAAATTCTGCAAGTCATTACCGTACTGTGGATGTAACGGTGTAAAACCTCCATTACGTACTTTGTGCTCCAATTGTGCCGTAGTTAACGCGAATCCATACGGATGTTCAAGTTTACACATTTCATACGCTATAATTCCAATCGCCCAAATTTCGGTTTTCTCATTTGGTTTAACACCGCTAAACTGCTCGGGTGCTATATAGGCAGTCGTATGGCCATCATTTACATTAATATCATACTTAAAATGTGCAGTTCCAAAATCAGATATCTTCAAGAGAGCATCATCACCTAATAGAATATTGTCGGGTTTTAAATCACAATGTAGCACGTGTTTAGAATTTAGAAATTCCACGCCAGTGATAATGTCACGTAACATTTTTAGTACGACACGTAAAGCAAATAATTTATTTTTAATTCTTTGTTCCTTTAATAACTGCCGCAAGGATCCACGCGACGCATATTCCATCACTAGGAAGCAAATCCTAAGCTGTGTATTGGTAAAAAAGTCATAGTACCGCAAGATATTTGGGTGAACAATATTCATCACAATTTCATATTCCGATGCGACTTCCATGAACGTACATTGTCCGTTTCTATAGTATGGCATAGATTTTATGGCAACGGTTTTCCGCGATGAACGATTTCGGTATAGATGCACAGCACTAAATATAGAAAATTTGTTATAATATTAGCAAAAACCGTTATTCAAATTAAATATCATACCTAAATACACCTTGTGCCAGAAATTTAATGTAATCATATCCAGGCACTGCTTTTTCAGAAGCTTTTTTTGCATGTTTAACACAAACACAATCAACCCCACAGGTTGGACGTCTATTTCGTGGAGATGGAACGTTTGTATAAAAAACTAGTTCAGTATTCCCGGTGGTGTAATTGTTTAATGGGTTTGAACTTAAATATGTCGACATTTATGCAATATTTTGATATCGAATAAATTAAAAATTGTAATCACTACACTAAAGTTAAACACGCTAAAATTTGATTAAATCTCAAGAAAAATCAACTCGTCACGACGAAACTTGGTATGAAACTATAATTCAGTATCATAATTTGCGCCAATTTATATATTTTCAATTTGGTTTCTAACGGTGTATAAAGATGGGGAATCGATTATTAATCAGGAGTTTACAAAAATGTGTATTCGGACTAGGGAAATTATTAATTTTTAGCACAAACATGAGATGAAATTACTTTGGTAACGTTAC
The DNA here is from genome assembly GCA_932526605.1 of Nephrotoma flavescens. Lineage (NCBI taxonomy): Eukaryota > Metazoa > Arthropoda > Insecta > Diptera > Tipulidae > Nephrotoma > Nephrotoma flavescens. The sequence goes on along the minus strand of OW052222.1, from coordinate 261,460,760 downwards.
TCGGCGCAGGTTTTAGCTTCTGAGTTCTAAAGGGTTTTCTCGCATTATTCCCTCTTTGCACTATACCCAAATAAAGACAGTTCGAAAAAATTCAACAAACAAATTAGCGTTCAAAAAAAAATTATATTGGTATTAAAGATGTTGCTTAAAATATCGGTTCATTCACCAAAGAGTGGTAACCATGCATCATAGAATTTATTTGCCCCTTATTTGTGCGATCGCTGATTTTTATTTCTAATGAATTGAAGAAAATCCATTAGAAATAAAAATCATTGAAAAATTTAAAACGCATCAAGATGAAATTTTGTTTATAATGTCACGTCAAAATAAATGTTAATTAGCATATTTCAGGTGATAAATGTTTGTTTTACGAAATTATGAATGCATTTAGTTGTAATTTTTATGGTATAGCAACACCAGTGAATAATAGCTGCAGTTTCAGTAGAAATTTTACATTCGGCTCCGGGTAGTGCTCGAATAATAAAACATGGCTATTGTATAATGTTGTAATTACAATTTTACATATGTGATAAGTATATGTTTAAAATAATCCAAAATATTTTCCTATTTTTTATTTGCAATGCCATATGTTTTTTCATTAACAAACTCTACCGCCATTGCATGCATTACAGGCAAATGGGTAACTGTGATGATGACAATTTTTGATTTTGGTGATTTGTTTTCGAAAATATAATAATTTCGAAAAAATTCTCGAACTAAAGTAAGCAGGTTAAAAGTTTATTTTAACATTGTCAAAGTGTCAACTGCCACCTGTCAATAGGAATACTGCCATATAAAAAACCGCCAGTTTCATTTGCTTCCGGTATTTCAAATTAAAACTTTAGCTTAGTATTCTTTATGGTATAATTTGATAAACTGTTTGGCTTAGACCCGTCTTGAATTTTTGCCATTTTCTTATTCATTTATTCATGTTTCAATTGTTTTGGCACTTACAGCATTCATTTAGTTTCGATATTAATCATCTGCACACAATAACCGAGTTCTATGCCTTTAGCAAACTATTTGCTAGTACTTTTAAGTACCAATCATTCTGCACAAGCAGTTTGAGAGTGTATATTGATGATTGAGGGCTTGCGACGAAATATCGAACATGTTTGATTTTTCTCTTCAATCATGCGCTTGCGTAATCATGATTGAGAGTGTATTCTTGTGCTTGCCAATCTTACATGACATTATTTTAATTCTACAATGATAGTAGACGCCAATAATAGAGAATTTAATTCAGAATTCTCTAAAAATTGTTTCGTACAAACTATACAAGGCGTGCATTTAAGAAGGTAATGCAAAGTAAAAAAGTGGCACGGGTACAGTGACATATATCCCGAGTTTGTATAGTACTTTGATGATCTATTATTTCTTCAAGATCATGAAACACAGCACGAGAACATTTTTACAATTTACGAGGAAACTCAAGAAGTGAACTTGAAACTTGAAACAGACCTAGTAAGTGTATTTTTTTAAACATTTATAAAGATGGACATTTTGTTTTCTATTATTTTATCATACTGTCTTGCCAAGGAACTGCCATGCATCAATGAAATACTCGTAAAATCTATCCCGTGCTAATTTAGAAGAAGATGAAGAACTTAGGTTTGTTGAACGTTTCAAACCAAAATTATGTATTTAAGCCACAGCAACCTTGTTCAATTTGGCCAGAACAATCTTCCACATCTATAAACTTTAATAGTAATATTATTAATTCAGAGAACATTCTTAATAACTTCGTTTATACTTATTGTGCCAATTTTTTAACTTTTTTAGAAATATCGGTTTCGAGAATAATGTCTTCTTCGGTTTTTTTACTACTATGTATTACATAAATTATTTTGAAGCGGTTTATATACTGTTGCTAGGCGCTGATCTTTCGCACCTCCTTTGTTTTTAAGTTGTGGATGAAAATCCTACTCAATCAATTTTACCAAGGAAATTTATATTTCAAAATACATTTTTCATAAAATTTTTGTTTATTTTTGCGATATTACAGTAAAATTTACGACTTCAAAAATTAAACAGCAAATTTTGTGTTGTTCTACTGTCGCACAAAAAAAAACAAAAAGCGCATTGAAAATAATTATAATTTGAAATTTAAATTTCCTTTGTAAAATTGATTGAGTAGTCAGGATTTTGGCTAGCAAATGGTTCTGTTTATACGACTTGCAACTGCAACACAATATTTCCACGTTTTGCTTGTAAATTAATTGGAGGGGAAATATTCTTGTTGCACTTTTTCAACATAAATTTTAGGTGAGAAACGAGTTCACAAAATTTTGAGCCGCACAGAATTTTTTTTCAATTTTACACGTTATGGTTTGCGTTGGTAAATATAAATAAGGCTTGCACTTCAAGATTGTGTAGGGTATGGGAACTTATCAAGCATACTTGCCAATCATTCTAGTAAACCATGTTTGCAGTTGTATGGGTACCTTAAGAAAATTTAATTTTTTATTGATCATTATAAGTAGCTAGAAGTATACTTATAAATACTTTGCAGTGAAAGTGCACCAGCAACAAGCTCAAGTGAGCACCGCTTATGTGAATTAATTTGAATCCAGCTATATTGTTAAACTCGTTAAATTTACGGAATTGTATTATGTTTCAATTCATGTTTATAAACCAATGCAGTAGTAAACAACCTTAACCATTGTTCGGGTCCTGTCTACCGTCACGACCGGCACTTTGGTTAACCGATGGTTACCGAACGACGTTATAGCTATGATATGATATCCCAAATGTTTGCATCCATCGGTGCTTTAAAAAACAAATGAAACTATAGTCGGAATCGAGTTCAGCAAAATATATTTTAACGAGGTTAAATAAAATATCGTTACATATAGGTTTCACCTCTAACAATATTCATTACCCAAGTTTAACATCCATTTCTTAAGCAAAAGGACGGTGTACAGAAATGGCGACCAAGAAAATTTTTCTGCCTACTGGATTTACAAGCTTCATATAAATATTGAGGTACATATTTGAGTGGTTTTACCGGAATAAATTTGTACTATGTGACAGCTGTTATTAATTTTTCCAGGAACTGGGGGTCGATTTTTTTCCAAAATTCGACAAATTGACGAAATAACCGCAAGTATATAGTAGTGGTACGTGTGTTTGTGTTAGTACGAATGTGTGCCATTTAATTTTTGTGGATGACATTTCTATGCTTTAAATAAAATTAAATTTATTTAATTTTAGTTTTAAAATAATTTCTAATTATGTATGTGTTTCTGTGAAAACAAAACATCTATTCGACATCGCATTGAAAACAAAGTTTAAATATGTGTAGTTAAAATATTGTTTTCTTAACACATTGACGCACACTTTCTAAATGTCTGTGCTGCTCAGGAACACATTTGATAACTTTTATAATTGTAATGATATTTCGTCGCAGAAAGGAATATATTGTGAGCATTGAAAAATATGTCGGGTTACTCCTTAAAAAATGAATGTTGTTTGCGCAAACGTGTTAAAAACGAAAGGTTGTATGATCGCTATAGCAGTCATTTCCGCGAACGTGTTAACTCACCAATACTTGGCGAGATGTCAGAAAAGTGTGACGACAAAAGGACATAAGCAGCAAAAAATCGAACCAATTCACAACATTCGCACAAAACAAGCAAATAAAACCACAGAAAAATTTCACACACTAATATAAAATTGTATACTATACTCCTATAATTGTATACGGTCCAATTAGTAGCTGGGCAAAATTTATAAACTGATGGACAAGCATAACACATAACTACCTAATTTATTTTATTTGGCATTAAGAGTTACGTTTAAATTTTTTAAGTTAACTCAAAATTAAGGTGCATGAACTATACGGTATGGACAAATGATGAGATTTTTGCAAAACTAATTTTATGTGAGGCCTTCTTTATTTACAGATGCCGTTAATTGTTAAATAAATAATAAATGTTGCACCGTCAACAGGACTCTCCATGGTAATAAAACAAAATAAATTAATTTTTATTTTAATTATCAATAAGAATCATCAAGAATATTTATTATACCTGTTTCAATAATTTTATTAATTAAATATTATTTACAATAACATTACGTCTTGTACTCTAAATATTTCCATATAGGCAAAAATAATGTTAATTTAATTATTAGTTACATTATAAATCGTTTGATTGCACTTTAAGTTATTTTTAAATTAGCGAATTATAAATGTAATAAGATAAAATTAAATATGGAAGCGATACATAAATATAATTTTAAAATATGAATTAATATTTTGGAAGACAAAACTAATTTGATTAATTATAATATTAAATAAATAATTACATATACAGTTAATTATATAAATATACAAAATGGTGGTTCGCCATTTTGTTCAGATAATACAATAATTATTTTGTGCTTAGAGCTGGACTTTAAATCATTTTTAGCATAAATTTAGCAAACGTTCCAATTCCTAATTTTAATTAATTATATAATTTACAGTCTTTTATTTTTTTTACAATTATATAACTTTTAATTATCCTTTTAAGTAAGTCTTTTCTTTAGTTTCACTGCGCCATATTTAAAAATAAATTAATTTTAGTATAATATGTTTATGCCGATTTTAATTAAAACTTAATAAATTTGTGCTAATTTTTAAAGGATGGATGGATTTAGTAGTATTTAAATTAAATTAAAAAAATAATTCAGATGTATGATTTTCTAAAAAATAATTAATATTTATTACTATTATTTATTTATAAGGCATAATTATATTTTGGTGAACTGGAATGTATTATTTTTCAAATGTTGTGTATTTCGAATTCAATATTCACCCGTAAATATATTCGAGCTGCAGTTAATAACGTCATTTGGTCTCATTTTTTGGAGAGTTACTCAGGGCTTTATTTCAAATATTCATTATTGTCGATAGAACATATCGAAACACATTTACTTTAAATTATCTACGGTTTGTAGTTTCTTTTAACATCTAAGTTTTAAAAATATCAAAATTTTATTCAAAAAAATTGTAAAGAACACAGCACGAAGATGTGCAGGTACTATAGCAATGCTGATGGTCGAACATAATTTTGAAGTGGGTAACCTTTTTTAGGCAAATCAGTTTTGAGTTTATACCAGCACTGTTTTAAGGGATGCGTGTATATTAAAAAAGAAATTTCTAATGTCCTGATTTAAAAACATTTTTACTAAATTGTCCTATAATATTCCCTCTCGGATGATAATTACACACAACCAGCACTTTCCCTTGTTTCGTTTTTGCTTTACCAACGCCCAATTCTAAAGACGATTTCCACACCAATTGCGTAAAATGTCCTGAGTTTAATACGCGAGACGGTTCCGTACCAAAAGTATATTCCTTATTTTCTTCGTACCATGTACGGCATACATCTCTCGCATTAGGATTCGCATTCCGATCCGACGACCACAAACAATATAAATTCTCACCGTACCGACAATTTGGTCGATGTGCAAAACGATCTTCTTTCGCCAGGGTTTCGGCCCATTCCTGTGCACAAGCATTTAGTTCATCGCTTAATTGTAATTCCGGGGCACCATGTTTTCGCCTCAATTCGTTATGATATTTTAAAACTTGTTTCGGGAAATCATCTAGACTTGGTATGGATGGACTACGACTAGTTGTTAGGCTACGGTCAGATTTAAAGGAATTACTTAAGCGAGACGATGATTTTGTGGATGAACCTGAGGTTGATGTGCTTGAAATGATTGGTGGTACATTAACAGTAAAACTACCTATAAAATTACCCGGCGGATCGTAATTTGCTACGACAAATACATGGCCAGAACGATTCTTTGCTTGTGCCACACCTAATTCACGGCTATCGGCCCATACGACTTGCGTAAAATGGCCTGTTTTTAAGGTAGTTGGTTCTTTGCCGAAAATATGTGTTGAAATTTCACTGTACCTAAAAATAAAGTTATTAGTTCCAAAAACATATTACCTAGATATAATTTAAGTAAATAGCTTACCAATTTTCAACAGGTTCCCGTCCATTTATTACCAAATCCGAGGAAGAGCTCCAGGCGCAAAATATATTCTCACCATATGGTGAATTACTTCGATGCACTGGATTACCGCGCAACGCAATAATTTTCGCCCATTCTTCAGCAAACTGGCAAAGCCTTTTATTAAGCTTTAAAGGCACTACACCATGAGCTCGTCGATATTCATTATGCGCATCTAAGCATTCTATTTCGAATACTGAATATCCGGTTTTCCGTGATATTGGCGAGGGTGTTTTCATTTTTGGCGTGCTACGCCTCGGCGTCGACGATGATTCGTTAAGCGATAGTGAGTGTAATTCACTTTGGACACTGGACGAGCAAATTTTTGGTACATTTATAGGATTTTCTTGTATTTGCTGTGACACAAAGGTTCGATCGGGTTTATGTCCGCGATATGTTTGTATCGTTTCTAATGTGACTACTTTGCATTGAGGATTATCTTTGCGATTAATAACACGTTGATCCGTTTTTCGGACCATAACAACTCGGGCCAAGGATCCGCAATCATGTTGTGTAGAACCAAGCGATGGTAAATGTGAACCATGTACTGAAATATCTCGAGATGGTCTATAAAGAAAAAAAAAAATATTTTTTTATTAATTAATCATTCACCGTTAATTTGTTTAATAAACATGCATCAGAGACACGTGCCTGTGCGACCTCAAATCACTTTATATAATTACGGTAGTTTAAATAGTTATGCTGTTGCAGTTTTGTAACGTGTAATAAAATGTAAATTGGTTTCAGTGCCAAGTTCATGGTAGCACAAAACACACAATACGATTTCGTTTACGTAACAAACTTTTCATTTTGTTGCAGAAGTTTGTTGGAATTTTGCAGTGTAATCAGTTGCACGGATAATTAGAAGCCATATCATGCTATGTTTACTTTTATGTAAAGTAAAATTTATATTTTTTCCCAATAATCAATCGCAAACTTGCGATTGTGAAAATATTGCGTAATATGCTGAATAACAAATTATTTGTATGCAAAGTTAATAAATATTAGAATTGTTAATAAATATTAGTCCTCAAGTACTAGAATTTAATCAATACAAGACATTTCAATTGCAAAAATATTTATCTGTGTGTCAAGAAGTTGATAGCTTTAACTCTAAATAAAAAATGTCGCAAACAAGTATCAAAAAATTATGCTCATGTGTTTTACGTGCAGATCTGCATGCGGTACTGCATGCAGAAAATCTGCACATTTGTTTTTAGCATAACTCGAAATCATGATTTCGAACTAGTGGGTCATGTTTAACCATAGTTGCAAACTAAATTTGACCTCAGTTTCGAAATGAAATATTTTTCTCATTTCGATGCATTTTAGTGTTCACAACGCCGCATGCATCAGAAATGGAGATTCCTGACAGTTTACCAAAAAAAAGTATAGTATCCTTTGAGTTTTCTGTTTGTTATTTAGTTGGCGGGAGCAACTTTTTCTGTTCTGTTTTTTCTGTCAACATAAAAGTCATTTATGACAATTTAAAAATCAATTAAATGTTATTCTTGACATTTTTATCAGTGACTACTCCAAAATGAGAAGACAAAAGCTGTTTTGCTTTCGCAAAGCCCACTTAGCTTTAATGTTAGAGGCCAATTTTGCTTTCAGCAATATTTGTTTGTGAATTTCCAGTAACGGAAAACAATTGTTCATCATAGTTGGCTTTTATGTCAGTAGTAATTGTAATCTGAATCGGTTTTATGAAATTTTTTTTTTTAGTTTTATTTAAAGCCAACTTTACTCTTATTACTACTAGCAAATACGCCAACTATGATGAACAATTATTTTCTGTTACTGGAAATTCACAAACAAATATTGCTGAAAGCAAAATTAGCCTCTAACATTAAAGCTAAGCGGGCTTTGCGAAAGCAAAACAGCTAAAGATTCCGAAATTATGGTTACGAAATTTGTAATGTATCTGTAAGTAATATTATTGTGGCTCACTATGTTTTAAACAGCTCAGTTGGTCTACTATACGGCAACCACACGATGTGTAGCAAGTATTTTTGAAAATATTTGAATTTTCCGTTGAAAAACTTGTGTGGAGCCACCCCAAAACTAGCTATTTTAATATAGCTAACTGTTTTGAACAGCTTGAGTCATCCACTATTAGATGGCATATGCCCGCACTTGGTAACATCTCTGAGATTATTTTAATAGGCCATAGCATTTGTCATTTCAAGCTTTAAAAGAATTAATTTTTTATTAACCCCACCTTTAGACTAGAATTATTATGATAAAATTTGGTCTGAATATCTGCATCAAATCCATATTTTTGATAAACCTTTTAACTAAAAGTTTGCTATCATATTTACATTTTTTCATTGCTACGCTCTTTAGTGGTTACACTTTTCATTAATCTGTTTAGCTACACTTTTTGTTAAAAAAACTTATTTCGAAACATTGCGTACTTTGTACTAGCGTCTCGGTGCAAAATCATCTCTTTTTGCAACATGAGCAAATAAGTGTAAAATTTTTTCATAGAAATTTAATAAAATTGGATGTAATTATGTTGGAATTGGCTCACCCAACATTTACCTCGAAAATTCTGAGAATATGCACTAGGCTTTTTGGTTCATTCGTATTGCTATACTTTTGAGTTTTGTCAGAAATGTCGCATTGTTTTTTTAATTCTTATGAAAAATGAAACAACTACAGTTCTTAACAGCTTTATATCAACTTCATACTAAATCCACAAACAACTTTATCCAGGATCAACAATATAGAATGCACGAGGATAAATGAGCATTCAAGAACGGGGTACAATGTTCACGATCTCCATTATAGGTGAAGCAAGAAAACACCAATATATACAGCACTGATGTCTGCATGAAACTACACGAAAATTTCAATAGTTCTGATTTCTGCTGTCATTCATGGTGGTACTCAGTCAAACATCACCTTTAAGCTAGCAGAGTCCATACAGCAAAACATTACAAGATAGTATGGGTAATTATATAGGCTAATAATAGATTAGTTAAATGCTCTATTAAAAATTTTGGGCGCCATCCCTTCCAACTAAAACCCGGGTTCTGTTAACTTTAGAAAAAGTTAGCAGAACTAGTATCGAAAAACGATTTAAAAACAATTGGAAAATTAAAGGTTAATTTTAGGCTAATTAAATGCCATATTTAAATTTTTTATTCTGGTCGTTCTAGGAAAATCATAAGGCTTTATCACTTCAAAGCTAGCAGCACCCAAATCTAAAATTAGAACGCAAAACAAGATCAATTGGCATACAAATAATTTTAGGCTCATTATGGCCTAATCAAAAACCTCATTAAAAATTTTGGACTCCACTCGTTTATGACCAAACTTCAGGAGATTTAATCTTAAGCTATCAGAACCCAAATATAAAACAAAGAACGAGTGAAGCCCAAAATTTTAATTTGTCAATTGATCTTGTTTTGCGTTCACATTTGGTCACGCACGAGTGGAGCCCAAATTTTTTAACGAGGCATTTGATTAGGCCATAAGGAGCCTAAAACTATTTGTATGTCAATTGATCTTGTTTTGCGTTCTAATTTCGATTTGGGTTCTGCTAGCGTTGAAGTGATAAAGCCTTATGATTTTCCTAGAATGAGCAAAAAAAAAAAAAATAGTCATTTGATTAGCCTAAAATTAAGCTTTAATTTGCCAATTGTTTTTAAATCTTTTCTCGATATTAGTTCTGCTAACTTTTTCTAAAGCTAACAGAACCCGGGTTTTAGTTGGAAGGGATGGATCCCAAAATTTTTCAATAGAGTATTTAAGTAGCCTATCCTTAGCCTATAATTATCCATACTATCTTGTAATGTTCTGCTGTATGCGTTGTGCTACCTTAACGGACGTGAAACATTATTACTGCCACTGATTATCCGACTATGCGGTCAATAAAAATTTCAATGTCTGGGGCCTATTACTCCGTGGGGTAATCCTTGCCACAATGAGCACCCGTCATTGATCTTACTATTTTATGTGTTCCCAAATATAGTTTTGAATAATTTCGAGATTATAGTGAACTGGAGAAAGTAGGCGGCTGCTGACTGAGAGCAGTAATCCGATCAAAGGTTGTCGCCATTTGCATCTATACCTGTATTGTGTTGAGAAATAAAATATTAGAAGAGGCCAGTTTAGGATTTAGCTTTTTTGTTTGGGAATTTAATAACCCTAAACTGACTTCTAATATTGTATTTCTCAAAACAATACAGTTTATCTAATATTTTACGATTTATGGTTGGTTAACGTATGCGATCAAAAAATGATTCGCGGATCAAGCCAATCAAACATACACAAATTTCCCCTCCTGAGATGAAATAATTTTATCTTTGGGCAAATTTTGATCGCAAGCAACCAACATAGAAAAAACAAAAAACAAATTATTAGCAATAATGACGCTCATTATATCCATTTTTCTATACCAACAAAAAAAATTGGCTCAATTTAACCCTTTTTCAACCAAAAAAGCCAAAAAATGGCTTAAACCAAACCACACAAATGTGTGAGTAAAAAAACATGGTATGTAATGGAGTTTTTGATAAAAAATTTCACTTGATTTGAAGTAAAACCAACACAATTGTGTATGGTTATAGTGTTGAAAGGAATGCACAAATGTGTAAGTTGGTTCAAAACACATACAAAAATATATTTTTGACATGATTCTTTTGCCTCACCCACACAATTGTGTGGGCTGGTGGAAAAACAGATATGTATATAATTTTGCTGTTTTCTGACATTTCTATATGACTCACGTCAATGTCAAAAACAAACAAACAAAAGACGCGCCATTTTCATTATCGGCATTATAATTTGGTGTTTATATTTTGTCGTGCGTTATAGTGTTTATTTAAATTTAATATTATAAATAATATTAATTTTTGTGTAATAAGCAAGAATTTGGCATACGCATTAAAAACTATCGACTGTTCTTCAGAATGTATAAAATCAACGTGCAAAAACAAGAGATGCAACCTTCAAGTTTTTATTTTATTTTATTTAATTATCAGTCGTCACTACAGCCAAACACAATACACAAATTGAATGGTTGAAAATGACAAATAAAACGTCAAATAAAATAGCTTAATATTTAGAGCAATAGCTTTTGTTAATAACTTCATAGTGTGATCAAACATTTTTGATCGCATACGTGAACCTGCCTTTAACTTTGCAAAATACCATTAAAGCAGCAAAAACTTAAAAGTAATTTAACAACTCAATCTAAATTTAATTTGTTTTTGTGCATGTATTTCCACTTACACTTTCTACTACATTAATTCGAGATATTTGCTGTGTACCGCATTTATAATCTAAACCAACAATCATTTACAATGTAACTATGACAAAGTGATAAAAGCTAAATATATAAATTCTTATCACGCACTGATAACGCTTCGAATAATTTGAAATGAGCCACAAACATTAATTGGAACACCAGTTCGCACAATAAACTCGGTTAGTGTTTACATAAACAAAATGGATCACAATGACGAAAATAAATCAGCTGATGTATCGGCCACCCACGTAGCCAAAGCCCTGTTAAACGATCCGTATCTATCCGATGTTCAATTTTTATTTGGTGACTGTGCAATTTATGCACATTCATGGATGCTATTAAATCGAAGTGCAGTGTTACAACCGTATCAAGTGGATTCAACGGTCGATACACAATATATAATACAGGTCTTGGATACGAGTTATGACGTATTTTATCAGTTTATACGTTTTTTATACACAAGTGAATGTGACGTGACGTCAGACACTAAAATCGAAATGTTAAAATTAGCTGTGCGTTATAAAGTGTTTAAGCTCGAGATGAAATTAATCAATTTTAAATCAATCGAAATTGAACAGCACTTAGCATTGTTCGAGTATTGTGTCGTGAATAAATACGAGATGGCATATCGATACACACGTGATTTAATCAAATTCTATCTGAATTTGGTGTTAAAATGTAGCCGATTCCCAACAATACATCCTGATGCGCTGGAGGAAATTTTAAAGTTTGATGATGTGGGTTGCGGTATCCGAGAGATCGATTTTTTTAATGGGCTCGTACAGTGGATGAAATTTGCATGTGAGCGATACAACATTCCGGTTGAACAACGTCGAAAAAATTTTGATAGATTTTTACGCTTAATACGATTTTCAAGCATGACGGAGGTTGAACTACGGAAGTGTTTAGAAGCTAATCCAGATTTAATTTCTAATGATGAGGCTGCACTATTATCAATTTTTGGGGATGCAACTGAAGGCCGTTTGGAATATGTGCGACCTTATGAAACTAGGCCGTTTTTTAGTCATTGGCGGCGTAAAACAAAATTTACCGTTTCAACAGATGTGATTTTGTATGGACTTCGTTACGGAATAAAGTTTAACGATTGTGTTATTGTGTTACGGGTAACGGCACGCAATTTGACCACAAATATGGTAGACAACCAACAATATCACTTCGACCCATCAACAGAGATTATCATTATGGGCGATGTATTTGTGATTAAACCGAATTTTGAATATACGATTGATGTTAAATACGAGACGGAGGAGAGTCAGTTTAAAATTTTTACGAGACGACGAACTGAAAATGTTGTGGTTAATGGACCAAAAGATTTAGTGCAAATGATCGAAACGAGTGCTAATTTGATCGAAATATTTTTTAAGACTGTGCCTATGTAAATCAATATAATTGCTATTCGCCTTATCACTGCACGAAATGATAAACAAACATTATCGCGCTGTTCTTTGTTGTAAAATTTATTTTCAATTCAGTGTTTTACCGTAAACCATAGTGCACGAAACAAGTAAAATGGATCCAATCGAGTTGACTGATTCGCCTGATCTTTCAATGGAGCAAATTACTAAATTGCTATTTAATAATCGTTTTATCTCTGACATCGAGTTTCACATCGAGAACAAAATTATTTATGCCCATTCGTGGGAATTAATCAAACGTAGTGTTGTGTTCAAAAATCAGTTACTTACGACCTTGGGCGAAAACAAGCTTATACCAATTGTCGATACGACCTATGAAGTGTTTTATCAGTTAATTCGATTTATTTACACCGATGAGTATAATGTGAAGTCAGGTGCTGAAATTGAACTACTAAAATTGGCTAGGAAATACAGAGTTGCCAGATTAGAAACCAAATTAATAAATTTATGGATTCCGCCCGCCTCCGGTTTAGATTTAATGGAATTATGCACAGTCGATCAGTATACGCTTGGACAAACTCATTCACGTGAATTGGTAACGAACTATCTCGATTTAGTGTTACAATGTGAACATTTTAAAGAATGCCAACCAAATGTCATTAATGAAGTGTTAAATTTTATCACAATTCCAAGAAATGTTAAGGAAATTGATCTGTTTGATGCGCTTGTTCGATGGATGAATTATTCGTGCGAGGTAAATCAAATGCCATTAGCACAACGGCGTTTAAATTTCGATTCATTTATACGACTTATTCGGTTTGCTTCGATCCCATCTAAAGATTTTGATAATTGTGTAAAAGAAGACCGAAGCTTATTTACTCGAAATGAAATTGCCGGCCAATTTGAACCTTTAAAAGCCCGCCAGCTTTATAAACAACCGTGGCAGTGGAGAGAATATGGATGGGACTTTAGATGGGAAACAAAATTTACCGTATCGCGAGAGTTAATTTTGTGTGGTTTGCGTTACGGATGTGGCACGAAAGGAGCCCCGCATTCAATCCAAATTTGCGCCCGGAGCTTAGAGACCAATGCCGTACAGAGTCGACTTTTCCGGTTTCAGAATGATCATAGCAGTTTTGCTTATATAACTCGAAGTTTAGGGCACTCGATAACAGTTCGACCAAATTACGAGTACACATTGGAATTTAAATATTTAGAAAATTCGGAGACCATTGACGTATATACGAGGCAGGTAAATGTGGACATTTTGATCAATGGGGTCGACAATGCAACCGTTCAAATTTCAGAATTTAGTGCAAATTTATTTGAATTGATATTTAAAGAATTGGTTAAATAATAATGTAAAAAATATTAAAAAATGTGTGTTTTAATTCTTCAATCTTGTCTCAAATAATTAAAAATATTATTGTGCGCGCGATTACGATTGCCGTCATTATATTCGGAATTAAAAAAACAAGATCATAAATAAATAACGAAGTCACTTGTGTACACAAATAAATACGATAGTTACTATTTGTCATTAAAATTTAATTTAATTGCAGCCATCCGTTTCGCATTTTTACAAATGCAGCCATTTCCCTGCGCATGCACCGCGAATACATTGCACGTACATATAGTAAAGATGCATTTTGCAAATGAAGACGCGCACAACAAATGGAAAATTATACGTAAGAAATGTTTTTCTAAATTGTAACACATGTACGTAGTAATATCTAGTTTTGGCATTGAACCTGTGAACTATAGTAGAAATAATATGTTATCGTGTTGTAAAAATTGCGGGTTCAATTAAAATATGAAAGAGGTTTAGGATATAATTTTTTTTATACACTCAGCTCGTTGGAAAATCAATTTTCTTTATTAGCTTTTGCGTTGCGATTATAGGAATTGGAAAATTACTTATTTGTTTATCCTTGACTTTTAAATGTATTTAGGATATGTAAATCTATGAAATAGTTTCGAATATGAAATCAGTTTACCGGAATATTAGTTTCGTCGTACCGGATGGTACACGTATACTGATTGGCACGTTTCCGCAATTTATATGAAATTATTTATAGCGACACTTTTCACTTTCATGATGGATATAAACTATCATCATAGTATAATTACTTATAAACTATTTACTGTCGTGATAGTTAAAAACACATGACAGAACAATTAATTGCGGATTGGAATAAAAATAAGTCGATTTTCTTTTAACATTTGCCATTTTTAGTCGAAATGTTTAACAATTGTAGCTAGTTTTTAAATAAATATTTTCTAAACCAGTCAAACTTTTTTAATTTTTAATGTTGTTAATAAAAAATTTCGGCATCGCTGTTCTATATGTGTCGTTTGGGGCGACGAATACTTCTTAACTTTTAAGAATTAAGTCATGTTTGTTTGTTTCATTTAATAAATACAGAAAAATGTGGAGCTTATAAAAAAACGTCACTCTAATTTTTTGAAATGAAACATATATACGTTTTAAAATTTCATTTCGACTTAGAGTTTTAAAATTTCATCACGATTGTCAAATCACGTACCATTTGATTTGCTGCATTTTCAAAATTTGCGACTCTTCTTTCACTACAAATAAGAACATGGCATTGTTACGGAACAGACAACCAAGTATTTAATTTCGTTGCATGGAGTAGTTCGAATGAGGAATTCTTTTGTAAAGAATAATTTCAATACAATATTGAGAAGCAGCTTATTGTCTACATGTCACCAAGTTATGGTACAGAAAGCCAGAGAGGCATGCAGATTAGCAAGCAGGTTGTAACATTTCCCCCATTATGTTTCCTGAATTTGTCAACCTTAGTAAGTTGACCAAGAAATTCGGTTTTGTTAGTCAACTTAGACAGGTTTTACTTTACATTTTGTAATAATAATAATTTACTTATTTTACCAAAGTCCCCAGATACGTTCAAAATATGTCGACTTTATAGCAGAAAAATTTAATTTTGTTTCCAATAAAATTAACATAAATTTTTTACCTCAGTATGCCAGAAAAAAATGTTTAAATAAAAATTACATATAAATTCTTTCCCCAATTCCCTGTTCCCGGGGCATTACCAGAACAGTGCCACTGGGAGAACAGAATGCCATATAAACTAATACACATCGTAATCACTTTATGGCATTAGAAAATGAGATGACATTTTCCAATATTGAAAAAGAATGAAAAAATGGAACTCAACCTTCTCCGACAGATCCAAAACATACTCTCCTCATTTTTTAACAAAATATAATAAAAGTTAATCGAATTGTTCCATTGCACTCGAAAACTCCCTCTCGAAAGAACTGTTTAAAAGGGACCAGAGATAGCCTTCTAAGGGAATTTGGCGAAATCTGGATCCATGGCAAATGATTTCTGTCAGTCAAAACAATTTTCAATGGAAAGCGTGGCTTTTATATACGGCGGTTCTAATAATAAAAAAAGTAAGTTTCGTCAATATTTCCCACAACAATGAGTTTCAAGGTCATTTTAGATCACCAATAAACGGGGGACGTTTTAACACTGACTAATTTTTGTTATGCGAAATTTTCTACTATCTTGCACCGTTCCCGAAATAAAAGCCCAGCATTTATTAAAAAATCGCCGTACTTTCGAGTCACATTTTGATTAAACAGTTATAAATAAAAGTGCATGGTTTCAAAGGTGTAAACAAAAATTGATCGATTGATCAATTGATTGATTGAAAAAAGTTGATTGATTGATTGAAAAAAATTCTTTTGACTTAGCAGTACCTAAATTAAAATTTTGCTTAATAATTCAAAGAAGAATTGATTTAATTTAATTTTATTTCTCGTTACAACAAAACAATGTTAGGTTTAGGTTTCAGTGGTTGACACTTAGGCCATTTCTGGCCCATTGTGATACCACGCATTCATACTACATCATTAACCCTTTCACCTATTCACCTACTCACACAACTACAGTATACCACCTGCACATTGCAAGCTCCATGTCAACCTGTACATTGACATGGACGGTGGGTCGGCGTTGAATTCTGCACTCCATCTGGGGGTCTTAGTTGTGTTTATTAACATCACCGATAGTAATCGATGATGAAAATTTGTTTTGCATCTAGCCTCTGATGGGATTCGAACCCAGTACCTCCCGGTCCAAGTGCCGAAACTTTAACCACTGCACCACTTGTCCGGAGTGTTCTTCAGAAATTTATATTGTAGGATGTTTTGGAATACCGCAAGTTTCCATTTATGTAGATAAACTTCTTGAATTTAAATCGTGCGGTTCTCGAATTATACCATGCTGAATAGACCTTGGCTATTCCTTAGCCAATTTTGAACAATTTGAGATTGTCGGATGTGATCGTTGAGATATGCAGATGAGTATTGAAACATATTCTGGAAGTGAGATTTGCCGAGGCCATCTCGATTATTTCTGAACGAAATTCTAAAATTGTGTTTGTTGATTGAAATTTGATCATTCCTTAACCGATTATGATAAATTCAGTTTTTTGTTCAGAATTTGTATTCTAAAATAATTTTTAAGTTCTAAAACACTGTTTTTCAAGTGGTCATATTAAAATAGTTTGTCTTATAATAACACAACTTTAATAGTTAAACGAAGTTCGGAATTCTGGCATTGCTATAAATAAATTTCGACCTTATTTAACCCTTTGTTGTGGACCTTATAAACGCTTTGAACAAAAATGTTTAGTGAATTTCTGCGATTAGTTCTAGTATAAACCGATTGGGGACTTTTATTTTGCTCATTGGCAACCTAAACCTTTTATGGGAGTCTCGTCGTTCAAAAACTAGTTGACTCAACGATATTTTTTATCGTGTGATTACCTAAATTTGGTAGAATCTTCGAGTGAGCACGAAGTAGAAGATTTGCATGAGCTAGAAGGTAAGATTACGCTGATTATGCTTAACTGAAGATAGCCGAAAGGCCCCGAATTACGAGGGTGCGGGAATTAAAAATAATTATAAGGTCGTCATGGTATATCAAATCACACTGACAGAATATGAAGGTGACGCAATTTGGCAACTCGAATTAAAAAAAGAAGGGAAAGGTTCGGAGCAGAACTCTATAAGATTTTTTGTTGATATCTCATCCACCAAATCCCAAATTCTCACACCAAACCCAAAACACCTCATCCCGATCCTCCACCTACCATACCAACATTCCTACCACCTAATAACCACACCACCCACACAAACCCCTATCCACACGAGATATATTTTTATTTCAAATTCACATGCTTTATGAAACCAAAATAAAATAGAAAATAAAAAAAAATCTATCAATTTTAAGGAGGGGGATTAACAAAACCCTACATATCTCCGAACACCCTAAACATAGAAACGTAAAAATCAATAAAGCTCTATCCCACGAATTGCTTGAACTTTTAGTGAAAAAATTAAGTTGATATCTACATCTGTTCTCCAGTTATCGTGGACACAGACGGTCAAACGGACAGATGGCAAACCGAAACCATTTAGCATTTTTTTTAACAAAAATGCTTAAAAAGCGAGTAAAAAAAGTTTTAACGATAAATTCAATTTAGATAGACTTAGATATTTTTTTTGAATATGTACACTAGCTCCTTTGAAGCATATGAAGTTAGCGCAGTTTTTCATCCCAGAAGAAAAATGTCTTCAAAAATACGGCCAGCATCCTTATATGGCGCCACATAACAATTAATAAATGTCATCCTCCATAGAATATGATTTGTCGGAAATGATTGTTACTGTTTTGAGTTGGCAAAAGTACGGGCCTACAATGATTTAGATGGAAGCATAAGCCTTATAGCAGGATTGGCGTTAATGGCCAAGTTCCTTATGGATTCATAAAAGATGATGAGAAACATGTGTCATTCTCATAAGAATATTATTTGCCGGAAATGATTGCTTATGTTTTGAATAGCCTATGATAAGGACTAACTATGACCAGCTTCCATGTGGTTGATTCCATTTTCTGTTTATGAATTGTATTTTCGTTAATTAAAATTTAATAAATAATGAATAAAAACGCTATATTTTTATTACAAATACATGAATTTTATTTTGAATATAATTTTTATTGCGACTGTTTAGTTTGATTTCATTCGGTAATTAATTACAAAAATGAAAATGGAAATGAAGACAAGATACAAAAAATACAACAAACAACAATAAAGTTAAAACAATACGTTTGCGAATATTTCTGTTAGTGCATCCCAAAATAATGAAATGATTTTAGTACATGGCCAAACTTGCTTTAGTACTTCATGGCCAAATATAAACATGAATGATTGCCATTCTCTATGGATTTACCGGAAATGATTTATACTGTTTTGAGTTAGTAATGGTATGTAATGGCTTACAATTACTAGGAAGACAGTAGGAGCCGTATATGATTGGCTCACATTGCCAAGTTCCCTGGAACTATGAACAATGACTAAGAAGGCAGTACCAGCCCCTTAGTAACAACTCACAACAGTATATATAAAAATAAGTTCACAATGGTAAGCAATTAAGCCATAACCCATAACCATGTGCCATAACCATTCTACATATATACTTTCTAGAATCCAACATATTTATGCGGTGGAGTCGCCGTCATACATTTCTTTAATTTTAAAATTTTGCTATAGTAGTAAATGTTGTGGCGCTTCGATCGTCATGACAAGACAAGGCATCGTAGAGATGTCTAAGTAAACCAAATGGTCGAATATGCGGCCATCATTTCGTTAACATTTACCACCGATAATGTATTCACGTGTTTAGATAATTATGATGGATTGTACAGAAGATGCAATAGGGTCAGTACTACACGATACCATACTTTGATTTACTTAATCATCACCTTTAATTTAGAATTGAACTGGATGTAGTCATATTTTTAAAATTTGAATAATCAAATACTTAGATTTGATTAAAGAAGGTTATGTTACAAGTGGTTTCAAAGACCTCGGAAGTCGGAATATGTTTTCTTTGTTTATTTGCCTGCAGTAAAGAAGGAGAGATGTTACATGTAACCATTAAATTTACAATCAACCATTGATCACGACATATTGTGTATTAATTTAATTGCTGTTGTTAAAATTAAGCCAAATCGAGACACTCCAATGTAATGTGCACTGTAAATTTTTAGAACCGTTATTTTTAATTAAAACCGGACACAAATTGGAAGATCAACGAGATCGTCGATTAAAAATAAAATGGCAATAAATTTATATTATATTTATTTATAAAAATTATTAATTTATTTAGAATTTAAAATGTAGAACAAGTCATACAAAAAATGTTTATATGTGTACAGAGACGACAATTGATCATTATTGTTCAGGCGAAAGAAAAATTCGCGATCGTATATTATGATCATCATGTTATTTGTTGAATAGTAGCGACACCGTCATTATTTGTTTGTATCACAAAAATCATTCAATTTTTATTTCATGTTTGACGATCTTATATAACATTATTGTCATCGAATGTCCAATATCTAATGCAAATTTACCTAAAATGATTGGTGACATTATTGAACATATAAATTGGTATTTTTTATATAAATAATTTAAATTAAATTAAAACCAAACACAAGTGTAATTAGTATTCCGTATAAATATACTACGTGCAGCATGTCAATTAAAATCGAACATACTCGTATAACGATTTTAAGTGGTCTCAGGTGGTTGTAAATATTTATGGTATGCCTTGTGTTATATTTTATATTGCATAATTAACTCAGCGGGTAATTTAATTAATAAATTTATTTACTCGTTGCTTGATAATTAGTAATTTTCTGGTTAGGAGCAGCCCAGGTGTGTATCATAATACTAATCAAATTTCACTGTATGATTTACTTGGGCTTGCTATATACATATTTGTTGATAGATAACTAAAATATTTTTGTCTTGTTTACATCTTAAGTATTTCTTATTATCTGCCATAAAAATTTATTTGTGTTTTTACTTTGAATAACAACATACATAGTTGTATTTTATAAGCGTTTCGTTGTCGTGCTGTTTGATTTTATGGATGCGGTGTATACAAGTTGGAAGTATTTAGTTTGTTTGTCCTAATTTGACAACGATAACGAGCGTCTAATCAAATATAATTCTATTTTTGTTCGTGCAATAAAATTATTGTGTACTTGGTATATTTGTACAGTGGGGTCAAAACCAATAACAGTTGACGCAATTTGAAGAGTCCGATTTATATTGGGTGTGTGAATTAATTCTTAGACTCGACATTTAGATGTTGCTACGTGAGATTGCGTATAGTTTGGCAAGCAATCACAATTGCATTTTGTAGCTGTCACAATTGTCAATCTAATTCAGAGCAGAAACTGTTATTTTTCATATTACGTAATTTTTTTGTAATTCCAGTTCTTCTTTTCTTTTTTGATTCCAAGAAAACTGCCGCTGAAGCTCACCGATTGCTTTCTGATACTTATGGTAATCAAGCTCCATCGAGAGTAAACTGTTTCAATTGGTTTCATCGATTCCAAAGTGGTGATTTTGACTTGACAGACAAAGAACGGCCAGGTCAGCCAAAAAAGTTTGAAGATGCTGAATTACAAACATTATTGGATGAAAATGCATGTCAAACGCAATAAGAACTAGCAATGCATTTCAACATTGACCGATAAACCATTTCTCATCGTTTGCTTGCAATGGGAAAGATTCGAAAGCTAGGAGATGGGTTTCACATCAACTGTCCGAAAATCAATTGAGAGCACGAATTGAAGCATGCAAAAAAAAATCTTGGTGAGTACAAAAAACATTATTTTATTTATTATGACAATGCCAGACCACATCTAATTTAATTATGGTAAAGTTTTAATTTCGATCATTTGACTTCTAAATCATATCATTTAGAAATGCACATATATTACTAGGAAAATGATGGTACAACTACCACATAAAAGATGGCCCTATCGACAGCAATTCAATAGAAAATTTAATTCCAATAACATTAAATATTACATAAGTACATATTTTGAGTACAGATTGCTATCATAAAAAACAAGTTCAGGCCGATATTTAAATTATGGCTCCTGGCTTCCACAGTCGTGTCAAAATAATACAGCTTTTTCACTAGCTGACAAATTTTGTGGTTATCGGATGATGTATTTCGTTCTAAAAATTTCAAAATTTGGGAAAAGTCATCACTAGGAATATTAGGAAGACCATCGATAAAATAACATTACAGGAATTAATTTAGATAATACGCATGAAACTCAAAATTTAGCAGTTAAAACAAACCGTAAACCGTTTTTTTCGTTTCCATACTTTTTTCATATTTGCATAGTGCAAGCAATTTGTCAAATAATCACAATATATTGGAATAGTATAATCTGCAATAAACTATATCTATGGAGTGAAACTCTTTAATTAACTAAACCGACAACAATACTCTGTTAAACGCCAGCTTGAATACGGCTCATCTATGTATGTTATTTTTAAAATCAAACTGTTCTTTAAAGAGTAAGTTATCTCTCTCGCGGGACTGACACAGTAGAATGTGGTGCTCTTGTCTCTTATATGCCATAATTCACTATACAAAGGAGTATAAATAGGAATATGAAGTTAGGGCGACCAAACCAAAAAGTATAAAAAGAAAATGCTGGTATATATTTAAAACAATAAACAGAATTTATTTAAATTTTGCGTGTACAAGTACGGATGAAGTGTCATTTTGTTTTTGAACCATTCATAAAACACTAACTTACTCTCCTCCAACTAAAATGTATCAAGGTGCCGTAACAAATACATTTAAAAAAATAAAATTTCTTAATCTAGATCGATAAATGAATGAACGACAAACAGTCTTTGGTTTAATTAAGTCAACATGATCAATTTTATTATTATTATTTATCTTTTAATTAAAAATCATAAAAAAATATTAAATAAAACAATAACATCTTTATGTTGTTTGTGTAAGATGTTTTGCTGTCATTCACACTATAGCGTATACGAATCAGGTTATGTTTGATATATGCGAGGGTGTAAAATGCTGCCATAAATTTTGTAATCACAATTTCTTATCAAAAAATAAAATGTACCTTAAGGCAAATTAGGTTGAAATATACAAAACCCGTATATTTTATTAATCCCAAAAAAATACGGGGTTTATTTTGCATATAATATAGTAAAGGGCTCATTTTGCAGAGGTTATAAGAATATTCCGATAATTATAAATTCATAGCACATCCTCCAAAGTTAATATTTTTTACTATAAAACAATAATTTAATAATAAAATCAATACACGCACAATATTTTTTGATACGAAACTGCCAGGTTTGATTCTGTTAATAATTTTATTTTTCGTATGGATTATGAGAGGGAATGCGGGTCGATGTACAAAAATAATAAAATATATACATACACTTTTTTAATGGGAATAAACTCTAGAATCGCACGCACCTATATTTTTGTGGGAAATTCAAAACTAATTAATTTTTTCTGGGGGAGTGAGGGTGTTTGCGTATAATATAAAAATGAACAGACATGCATAAACTAATAAATGTGCGATATCGGCGCTAAGCACGTGATTAAAATTAAAAAAATGTTCCATAAAATACAAGATAAATATTCTTTGATATATGAAAAATCTCGCCGTCTTTATAAAATCGAAAGAGGAAGATATGTACTAATATTGTGCAAACCATCGTTAAAGACCCATTCTTTCCATAAGATCACCAGAAATCTAAAGATCAAAATGCAACATCTTGTATGAGTTGGCTTTTCCCCAGCGATTTGATGGTTTTGAATTAAGTAACTCAGACTGTCTACTGTCCTTGTTCTTCGCTGCCAAAATCGCTGAGCCAATCGTGATTCATATAATTTCGGTGGATGTCCGGAAACGCTTTCGTGATAAGCTTTTCATGCGATATCGTGAACAGTTGTTTGGAAAAATCAGCAGTTGATGAGTCATTCTGTAACGCGGTGCTCATGTTGCGGTCAACTGCAACTTCTTCACAAGCATCGAGTTAATCTGCAACTGTCGATCTCGGAATGACAGATACCATTTGGCGAAAATCGCTGGCCAGCAGAATCATCACTCCCCCCAAAACGTCTTGAGTCACTTCGTAAATCTTTCATCGTTCGATTGAACGCTTCCAATGATCGTTTGTGTGCCATTGTGCAGTCGTTCCAGATGATGATTTTGCATTCTTGCAATACCTTATCCATCGCCGAGTTCTTGGCAATTGAGCACACCGGCTTGTCATTCGTGTGGATATTCATCGGCAACTTCAATGCAGAATGTGCCGTCTACTTAGTTGCCGCCCAGCAATGTGGCTGCAATTCCCGATGATGTAAGAGCTAACGCTATTTGAGATTTCTAGCGGATTGTGGCCAAAAGCAATGAAATTAGAAAGGTTTTGCCTGTTCCATGGGGAGAATCGAGGAAGAATATTCCGCTGTATCTTTCATCAACTGCCTACATGCTTCATTAACTGCCTATACATCATCAACTGCCTACAATGCGTCGTACACGTTCTTTTGTTGTGCATTCAAAAGCGGGACATTCGTTCGTACTATTTGCTTCATTGAATCTCGATCGTACATTTGCGACAAATGGCTGCCGCACATAAGCACACACATGTTTTCGATCATGATCAAAGCTTCGTTGCGCAATCTCGTCGTACATTTCAAGCTCATAATTCGATGTTGCATTGCGAACTCGATGCAAAATGTCATCAGCTATCTCGTTCTTATATTTGTTCCACATTTCCAATGCGTTCGATGGATGACACGTCGCTATGATGATCGCGAACAATGTACGAATTTCACCGCGAACAACTCCGAGTCGGCTTCAGGATGTGGCATTTCGGCGCTGAAGATTGAATCGATTTTATCTGGCCTGTTTTCTCAGTTTACTACAGCGGCATGTGTACATGTGGTGATCCATCCTTCTGCCACTCTACTGAGTACATCCAACAACGTGGTGGTCCGAAAACTATCTGCTTAACTATGACGTCCATTATAATGGACGTCATAGTTAAGCAGATGAACAAATTTCCAACGGCCGCCACGACATCACGACACGTGTGTTCAAATAAAAACTCAGGACGCTATAGCGAGATGATTGTCCACGCTTTGTTGCATCTTCAACCGATAAGTATAAAAATGCATTCAACTGACCTTCTTATTCGTTTCTTCAGGTATTGACCATTTTATCTGGAAATGTTAACCATCCTCTCAATGACAAAACATCAATGGATATTAATGTGCATCATACAATCGATTTGTTTCGTGTGATTGATCACAATATCACGCGATTCCACATTTTCTCCAACAATCACAACTGCGATTTCGTCGACAGTGGGAGCATTGTACTGACGTACATGGTCTCCGTCCGGTTGGTCTTTTGTCTGTGCTCTGATGATTTTATTGTGATCATCGGAAGTCTTTGCCTCCAAAGCTCATGCAAAAAACATTAAAGTTCTCTCGTTTTGACGTATTGAAAAGCGCAAGGAGTTAATTTAATTCGAATTCGGAATTTCCAGCGAAATAAATTTGAAGCAAGTTGAGTCCTTCATTCGCTGGTTACATTAACGCTCCGCTCCCGATGATAAATTTGTCCATGAATCTTTAAAATAGACGGCAATTTTGAATATGATGAGTACAATCGTTCAACATAATCGAAATGATGAACACGCGGTGACGTCATTACCTTATGGATGGGATTGTAACCGGCTTGGCGAAAAACAACGTCGGTTCCAAATGATTTCATGTTAAAGCATTGATTGTACTATTGCGTGTGTGCGAGAAAATGTCTGGATGGAAATTTAACTTTGCTATCGGCACAACATAACCCTGGCGTTTCTGCTTGGAACTTCAATGTTTTGCAATGTCGGCACACAGCAGACAATCATTAATCAAAACTCTCTAGTCAATATTTTTCATGATTTCTATGCTTCTTTTACTATATGTTAATGAAAGTAACAAGTGTAAATAAATCGTTTAGAAATATTCTTCTAACTCAATTTTGGGACACAACGTACCTGATTCCAAATTTACCCTCAATTATTCGCAAGTAAATGTTTAGCCCCTAAAAACATTTGAGCTTACCACAAAGCTTTGTAAATGTAGCTCTTACATATTTTTCACTTTTTCATAAACTTAGCGTACCCCAAACTAAATAGATGGCGCAATTAAATGATATTAAAGAACACTGGACAACTGATAAACCTTATTATCATTTTGCTAATTGCAATCGGTTTTTATTATTTTGCGAAGTAATAATGTTTTTTGGTGATAGTATATCGTTTTAACTAAGCTCTATCCATTTCTGTTAAACTTATAAAATGTTTTGAGAAGTTAAAGTTTCAATAATTCAATAATAAATAAGCAAAATATGGATGTTTATGAATGTTTAGCTAGCTCCACCTTCCTCTATCAATGGACATTTCAATAAAAATCAATTATCCTTGCAAAAACACTCACATTACAAGTACATTGAGTTCTGAGTAAGTGCATGCGTTTGGTTGAAAAATTCACACCAATTTCCATTCTATCGTCAATTTTTCGATTAATTCAAAATCCGGTTAAAACTAATTTACCACGTATAATCATTTTTCCGCTCCAGGAAATTATTAATTTCCTAGTAAAGCACTCAAATTTTCACTAAATTCTTTCAAATTTTATTCAACTCCCTTCTATCATCTTCCTATTCCAAAATAATGTATAGATAAGTTCAAATCACGTAACACACATATGAGTAAATATGTTAGGATGTACGTCATTAGGTGAATATTCTGATAGATTTTCCTTTTTTGTTCCGTTATAGGTACTGTGTTGAGATGAAAAACGTGTTATAAATTTATTAGATTTCATGCTGGCAAGTATACGGGAGTCACGTTTTTTAATTTCATTTGTTATTATTTTGCCACCCGGAATCCTTTTACGTCTAAGAAAATTATTTTTGGCATTATATTTAACACAGTTGGATGAAAAGGAAGAAAGGATAAATATAACTTTTCGATATAAAATTAATTAAAACGATTAAATAAATCATTCTCATGAAGTTTTGTACTAGAAAGTTTTGTGCAATAGAAAAATTTTCTAATTATTATCAAATTAACTATTTCAAGGTTCTGAGCTTTGATCCCTTAAAAAAGGTTTACTTCATATTGAATCTGTTATCAACGTTTTTTAAGTTCACACAACCAAACATAAATTTCTATTCCACATTCAACAATGCGCGAGTAACTTAATTTTAATGAACTTGAGACAAGGTCGCGTTTAATCTCGCGGAAAACACTATAACAAAATATAGATAAGAAAACATCCATTGGCGGCGTACAACGTATTCGATTACCATTTGCAGAAAACTCATTCGTTTTAAATTCAAAGTGTCAAGTATAAACCGGATGTTGTATTTTCAATTATTGATAAACAAAGCCATTTTGCATTATTTACAACTTACAATAAATAAAAATTATGATTTCTTTGTCGTTGACTAATTTATACGATATGCGATAAGATCTATACACCGTGTTGAATGGAATTATTGAGTCACGTGTTGATTACATTATATTTCGTGACAAAGATGACGTATTTTTTGTTGTAAATTAGTTTTCACATCATGTATGGTCATGGTGTGAGATTTGTGATGAAATGTATTTTTGAAACTAATTTTAAAAGCCAGCATTTCGAACCGGTTCTATCCTTAATCTATATTTGAGAAGTTTTCTTATTGAAATTAGGCATACTAAATTCAATTACTAATTACTTCACTAAAATAAAATAATGAAAAATGGGTGACGTCGTTCGTAATACTTTTGATTGTCTGTCAGAACTCAGAATGAGTTAACATTTTTAGTTTTCCACATTCTCGAACATTTCGAAAAACATGTAAAATCACGTGTTCGTTCTAGGTATTCTTGTACAACCGGTCAAAAATATTTACCATACTCAAAATTTAACATTATTTATTGGCGCTTTATTAAAATGTTGGCATGCTAGGACCGGGTTTAACAAGTGGCTAAACTCGCAGTATATCTACATTTGTAGGAGCTTTTTCCTAAACTGTCCTAAAAAATGATATATGTATGATTATTTAGAAAAAACTTCACGTGTTTGCGAAATCATCGGACGTTTTTCTTAAATCCTTAAGATCTTTATAGGTTTGCGTTAGTATAATATACTTTTTCGGATAAAAAGATAAATCAAAAAATTAACCATTTACAAAGAAAGTTATTACCAAGGAATTTGGTGATGGTTCTCTAGCTCCATACAAAAATGAAAAAATATTCTGATGACCTTAGTAATTTGAAACTGGTGAGCTCCTATTTATGTTCATCACTTTTTAGAAGAAAGATCTTGTTCCGCCTGCGTGGAGCCTTGCCCCATAATTTGGAAGTGGCTTGTTATTGGCCCAGATTGATAAAATACTCAATATTTTGAGTGAAAAATTGCAAAAAACAGTTCTGATAGTTTTTCTCTTAAAGCTTTAATTTTTATTTATTTGTTAAATAACTATTTCACGCATGAATTAGTTTGTATTTTTTACTTATTTTTTTTTTAAAATTATAATTTTTGTGAAAGATGTGAAGTTTGTAACAAAAATCTAAATTATATATGTGTAAGTACCACTCAATATTAAATTCGTATTAGAATAAATTGAATGTGATTTATTACACTGCTAAATTATTCTCCGAATCAAGTTCATTTAAAAATTATAATTTTTAAAATAGAATTTATTTAAAATTACAACATATTAATGAAATACACAAAATAAACAGATAACTGAAATCAATAATTAAAATCATGTGTGAATTAGTCTGGATTGTTATTGCAATTTTCCGCCGTAAATACTGTGTATTCATTCATACTGTGTATTCAGAGACATTAGGGCAAGATGCCACTATATAGGTCGGATTCGCTTATCTATACAGAACATTTTCCGCAATTCAAAATTTACAGCGGAAAATTGCTATTATCAAGGTTACATTTTCTCCGCTAGGAAAAACCTTTTACCGGGAAATGCTCTCTATAGACAGGCTAATCCGACCTATATAGTGGTATCTTGCCCTAATCTCTGGAAGTGGCTTGTTATTGGTCCAGATTGATAAAATACTCAATATTTTGAGTGAAAAGTTGCATATTTGAAACATATTTGATATTTTTTTTGTTAAAGCTTTGATTTTATATATTTATTAACTTTTTCTTTAAGTTATTTATATATATCTCTATAATCTTTTGTATCTATTACTTTTTTAAAATTTTATTATGCAAATTATTTAATACTCAAATACTTTTATTTAATACTCGTATAATAATAATTATTAATAAAATTTTCACTAATTTGCATTTATAAAATATTAACACTGTAAATCACCAATACTTAAACAATTCAATATGGCGGCTATTAGAATCTAATTGAATCCAATAAGAATCCTAGTTTCGCCATGTTTTCTAATTGGAACTGTATACGTATACATACGTGTTATTTTTTGTTAGAAACTTCAGGGGCTTTTTTTGTGTGTAATAAAACTCACTCAAATTATTCTAATAAGAATGTAATATTGAGTGCTGCTAATTTAGATTTTTGTTTCTTTTGTTCGAAAATTCACATCGGCTTGCAGAATTCTGTGATTATTTCCAATCACGTTAAGTACTGTATACATCCTTTATTATTAACCTTGTTTGTTCTTGCCAAGGTGGCTGATTACTCCACGGAGCAATAGTGCCATTGAACTGGGTTAAACAATTCGACAAAAGAATTAGAATAAGAATTCGATTTCCTATTTTTCGATAAACAGAAAATCACTTGGTTATTATAAAAAGTAGATTTTATACATCTACTCATATGTCAACTGAAGCGAATATTACGTATATTTGACTTTCTAGTTTAAAGGCTTTGTGATTTTATGATTTTAAATAATTTGACCAAGTCAGTGTTTGCCATAATTTTTCTCAAAAACTACTTAGAATCTGAAACTTCCGACAGTGTGGACGCAATATTTTTTCTTCTATCAATTTGTACTGGGTGTCTTGGATTTTGGATACTAACGGTTGGAGTTGTGTATATTTTTGATACCCTCAGAGGAATATGTTAGGGTGTTAAAATTAATTAAATTAATAAATTTAAATTTTCAAACGGTAAATTTTTTCTCAGACAGTAACGGATTAGCATTCCAACCCCGGACATCTTGTCTCGTATAATGAGACTCGACAAACCCGGGCATCCTATCTCGACTAGTATGAAAAACCTGGTCAAACAAATCTAAAACTTAACCGATTCGACTTACAGACAAACGGACAACCAATTTGTACCATTCGTGTCTGTAAGCTCATATAGGTTCATATGCTAAGATTACTCAGTCGATTAAGTTGTACGATGGGTTCAGATGCTCCACAAAGCCAATAACCAATCAATATAATGATACAATAATTTACTTTATTTATTTACAATTTATTATTCAAATCATTTTAGAAATCTAAACATAACTTGAAGCATTCAAATAATTATAATGGAACTTTGGTTGTGCACAAACTGCAATGCAATTATCATTAAAATAATAATTAATTCATGAAGTACTTTTTTATAATAAATAATTCATGGGCATAAAACAATATTTATTTGTGATTGATATAAAATGCATTTATCCTTACATACTTCGTACTGCTACAAAACATGAAAATCCATTATTAATGAACTTTTCGAGTGAATTAAATTTTTTACGTCAATTCGTGTATCAGGCTAAAAGTGATGATGAAAATTACTTGTATGTTGTAGAGTTGTAGACAGTAAATCATTTGAAAACTAAGATTTATTTTTATGTAATAATGTAATTATATAGTTTTACACATTATTTTTATTAATTGTTTTATTATTGCTTTAATTTATTTATTCATTTATACGGTTTTCGAATTCAAGACAAATTGTTTTGATTTTCTCACGATTTTAGGTTAAAAATATATGCGTTTACGTCACACATAATGTCCACCATATATGGTAAGTATTCGAATATTAACATGCTAATAAGTGTAAATTTTCGATGAACAGGCTGGAAATGGTTGCCATTAAACTACATCGAATTGGAATGAAATTTAAATTAATTTATACATTTCTAACGTATTAGTTTGCAGTAGTGTCGTAGGTTCTTTTTCAGCAGGCTGAAACTTGACCTAAGGTAATAGTTTATCGGGTTTTGTATCGCATGCCAATAATTTTCAATAATTTTTATGATCTTAAAACATACATTTTTGAAATATGACGCATTTGAATATGATGCAGATATCGAATATTGCACACATTCGAAAATTTCAATTGGTTTCATGGATAGAGAATGCACTCATTGCCACGCTCTGAAATTTAAAAATGAAAGCGCAGGGATGTGTTGTTCATCAGGCAAAGTGGTTTTACCTACATTGAAACCACCACCAGAGCCATTAAAAACACCTTTGCTGCCAAAATCATTACTAATACGGATGGACAAGGGCGCACATTTAATTCAACATTCAAGAGGGCCAGGTTTATCACAAAATTGGCTCTTTACATCCTCTACCCAAGGAATTTCAAAAAAATTACTTTATGGGAGATGAAGAAGAGCAGTCTAAACTCCGTTGCGAATATACAATCACATTCAAGTAATACAAGAACGAGCTGTCGTAGCCGATTTAGAAACATTTTTGGTAGAAAAAAGTAACCTCATCCTATTGTTTAAGCAAGTTTCTAATCAACGATCGTTATTAAAACCGATTAAGTGCCTATTGGCGAACATGCGCGGCGTTTTAAAGCACCAACAGTGACTGAAGTAGGAATAGTAATGTTTGGCTATACATTCGAGCAACGAGATATACGCACTACAAATCATGATGCATGTCGGCCACAAATCATGATGCATGTCGCGCATTACAATTATTAGAAGGAGGTTTTCATCGGGATTTGACTGTTACCGATGCTGTTCTCGGTTCTACCCTTCATCAAATTCGTGCTTTATTTGCAATTATATTGACAACATGCTTTCCAAATAACCCAAACGATTTATGGGAGAAATTTAAGGACGCTATGAATGATGATACTTTACATGCACACCGTACAATTCATGGAAATGCATTTTTAGATTATACACCAGCAATGAATGTATAATGAAGCATAAATAAAATTGGAAGACTTATGCCTGGTTTTTTCAAATAAATCACTCATTACATTGGGACTACCATTACCCGATGATTTAAATGAGTACATTGAAACACATGAACCACATAATTATTGGCAGAACAAAAATTGGTTTTTGATTCGGTAATGTAGGCGGATTTTTTTTTTGGATGCTCCAAGTGGCAGTGGCAAAACATTTTTGATTCTCCTCATCTTGGCTAAAATACGTTTTCGAGGTGAGATTGCTTTGGCCATCGCTTCATCAGGTATTGCGGCTACTTTATTAGATGGCAGAAGAACTGCTCATTTTGCACTTAAATTGCCGTTAAATATACAGACTAATGAAAATGCAGTATGCAATATTAAATCGCATTCAGGTAGGGCTAAAGTGCTTAAAAGATGCCAAATTATAATCTGGGATGAATGTGCAATGGCACATAAACATTCATTAGAAGCTTTAAATCGTACGTTGAAAGATTTGAAAGGCAACAACAGAATCTTTGGCGGTACTCTCATATTTTTATCAGGAGATTTTCGACAAACACTACCGGTTGTTCCACGTTCCACCTATGCAGAAAAATAAATGCCTGTTTCAAAGCTTCATTACTGTGGAGCAGTGTTCACAAATTGAAGTTAACAACAAATATGCGTGTCCAACTTCAAAATGATCCATCTGCTGCGCTATTCTCAAAGCAATTGCTTGATATTGGCGAAAGCAAAAGTAATGCAAATCAAATGAGCCAGACAATCAAGTTACTAGGTAATTTTTGCATTTCAATTTTCAATTTTTGCATGAGGCGCATTAATTCAAAATGTGTTTCCAAAAGTTCGAGATAATATCAACAATCACCGATGGCTGAGCGAAAGGGCAATTTCGACACCATAAAAATCTACATTCAAAATATGTTGGAATCTCCGTCATTTCCATTTAAATCAATTGATACTGTGGTAGAAGAAGATGAAGGAGTGAATTTTCCAACTGAATTTTTAAATTCACTTGATTTGAAAAGGTCTTCCACCACATAATTTAATTTTGAAAGTTGGATCACCAATCATACTGCTACGAAACCTAAATGCACCAAAATTATGCAACGGAATGCAGTTGGTTGTCAAAAAAATATTGGGTAAATATTGGCCAAGAATCCCGATTATTCCAACAGATACTCCAATTCCATTTAAACGCTTACAATTCCCAATTCGTCTGGCATATGCAGTAACAATCAAAAAATCTCAAGGCCGGGTGATACAAATCTGCGGCTTGGATTTGGAGAATTCATACTTCGCTCATGGTCAATTATATGTAGCCTGCTCCAGACTTGGTAAGCCAGCAATTTGTTTGTATACGCCGAAAATGGAGAAACAAGAAATATTATCCGCACACGTGGGCTTTACAATAAATTATTATTTACTAAGATCAGACGAACATTGTATTAGATAAACATTGTATTTGAACAGAAAATTGAATTGATTAAATCGAAAATAAAATTTGCATTTAAAATAACATAATGGATTTCATTTCATTCTTATTTAAATTATTTTAGCCAGAACAACGTTTGCCGGGTCAGCTAGTATGTATAATATAAATAATCATCTTCAATTCATTTGAAAATGAATTAAGAAAAGTGGGCAAAACATGAAATAAAATAAATGTATTTTAAATCAATTTGAAAATGAATTAAGATAAATTAAAAAAAAATAAAATAAAAATAAAATGTGCATTTTTTATTGTGTTTTTTTTCTGTTGAAATTATTTTTTAAATTCAGGAAATTTGTTTAAAATGCGAATTAAAAAAGGTGGAAATGTTTCATACAAATACGAGTACCACATTTTTTAATTCACTTTTCTTAATTCAACTTTTCTTAAGTAACATAACTTATAAATATTTTTTAGTTATCGACTTAAAAAAAACAATGAAAGTGAGGTGAGATAAATGCAAATTATTGAAAATAAACCAATTGACTAAACGTTTTTGTTTTCCGATTTCGGTTCCAGTGTATTAGTGATAGTTTACGATTTTTGGTCGGTTTTCAAGTGTTTAAAATTGCCAAGGTAAATTGCTTAACTATCACCAATATTTCAACAGTTAAATGTAATTTTAAAGGCAATTATCGATTACAGTATGTCACCAGTCGTAACCATAAGAGCCACTTCTGAAACGCGGATAGATTTAATTCGAAATATATTTAATGAAGCCCCTCAGTCATCGAGTAACCATCATTACTTTCTGCGCAAAAACTTTTATGGTTACATTTGATGCTGTACTTCATTTAACTTTCAGAGAGATTCATCAATTGCTTTATATTACATTCAAGTTTTCTTCGAGATACTACTCGAGTAGAGAAGGGAATTGTACGGGGTTTTTTCGAAATTGGCCCCATTATTAAACTTCCGAAGTACAGGTCTTACAATCACAAACAAATTGACTATTGAAGTAACATTTCGATTCGCAACATCATGGTGACTGAATTCGTGACTTATTCTTAAAAATTAACTTATATTTGATTGTCTATAGAAAGTCTTATGCCTCAACCAGCGTACCAGTTTCGCTGGTTGAGGCTTTAGTCCGAGTAAACTTATTGACTAAATCCTATTGTTCAGTATGAACAGAATAAATCATTTCACGCAAGAAAATGGTTCACTACGTCTACGTGTCACTAAAGAATGTATACTGTATGCACAAACTGTTATAGTTATCAAATATGGAAATTTATATTTTTATTGTAATTTTAATCATTATTGTTGTAATGCTAAGCAATTTGTAAGTTGTAGCAGAGACAACCTATAAAAGAGATATTTCATCCTACGGAAACGAAAAAATTTAAATTGCGGTTTCATTTTCCGTAAATAGCCGCATACAATCAAAAATATTTTGATTTTCTGCGTATACACGTATAAGCAGTTTACCGAAAAATCACAGATACAAGGATGACCAGATTGGAATTATCAGGAATAAATTTTGTTTTAATTTTTTAGTTCAAATGAAAAATTTCTTTCGATTGTCTGTGGTTATGGTTTGTTTATAAACTAAAAACTTGGAATAATAAAATCGGTATCAATCAAACCATACTCAGCGTTATTTCTTATTCTGGTAATAGACGTCACTCGCGGCAAGCTCTAGAACAAGGTGAACTAAAAACAGATTTAAGCTGAGGCGGAATGTAACACCTATATTGTTAACTTATTTAACTAATTTTTGTTTCTAGTTCGACAGGCGTCGTTCTCAATAATTTACACAACTTGCAATAGCTTTACTCGAGACAAGTTATGGTGTAAGCTGTCAGATGGAACAGACTCCTTAAGATTAGCTAATAATTGGACTCAGGCCCTTTTCCAATTACTTATACTTATCTGAAACTTATTGACTTATTTCGCGCCAGCTAAAATAAGTCAGTCAAGTCATTCCAATTCATTGTACCGACTTATTTGTGCGTAATAATAAAAAACAAAACGCAATTTCTATTATTGACATGTTAATCGTTGTCACTTGATTAGAAAATAAAAAAGGCATGGATTACATTTAGTCAAGACTAAATTTTGGAGAGATTTCTGTGTAATCGTACTTATTCAAATACGTCACCTCACAAATAAGTAAGTAACTGGAAAAGGGCGTTAGTGTTCATGAAGGGCAAATAGGTTTGCGACTGTACGAGTCAAAAATTTATTTTACATAATGAAGACCAATGTACACCGACCAATTTTTCCATACTTGTAATTAATTTGGAGTAGCTCATGTGAAAACGTGGTATTTTAAACGAAATTTACCATTAAAATTTTCGAAAGTGCTTTAACCGAAAATTAAATGACAAAATAATAAACGTTACTTCAGAATGCAGTTCTGATTTTTTTATCTTTGGGATCAGGTAATTCATTTGGATAGGTGGTCATGAGAGCGTTAGTGGCAATAAAGACAAATCTACAATATGTTTTATATAATAATAGTTGCTCGAATACTGGTTTGCGGGGTATTAATTATTAATTCTGGTTTCAGTAAATTTCCTTTACATTATGAGTTTTCGAGTTGCAGGTGCAGGTATAACAATTAGCTCTTCATTAAATTATTATGTCACGATGATTGGTGTTGGGTATCTTTCCATCTACATCTTTTACTCATTCATATTATTATTTAGCTTGTGCTGTGAGCATAAGCATTTCTTTCATTTGTTTTAATTTCAGTACTTAGGGGAAGATTAAATTAATCAATTTCTGGAAATTACTAAATGCTCGTTAAATATTAATATTTTTCATAAGTTGCTGAATTAATAACCATGCACCTTTCTTGGGGTCATTCCGTCCAAAAAATACCTCTACTATCCTTACCTTTTGTTATATGTAAACAGAGGCTGTATGAATAGGCCCGACGCTATCCTGGTCATTTGTTCAGTATTTGGTCATACAGCCGAACCAAACAATCAATTTCTTATGTATAAGTTTGTAGATGAAAGCTTAGCTGAAAAATTGTAACATAATATTTTCTAATAAAGTAAATTCCACGAAAAAAAAAATTATATATTTCGTTTTACACGTGTCAAGGGCCTTTCCATCAATATTTACATTAAATTATTTAGAAAGATTATAGACGACCTTCAGATTTCAAAAAAAAAAAAAATTGGTCATAAATTTACCAAACTGACAAATACGCAAATCATTAGTATATCGTGATAAAAACTCATAAAACAGCAAAACTTTTTCTGTTTCGATTTTAATTTATGCTGGTGGTTAATTTCCCAACTGATACCAATTTGTCTATAACCGAATAACGAAGAATGCGAATAAAATTGTATGTGGTTTACAGACGCAATATCTAAACTTTATTTACTTAAAATTATTCACAAAAATATTAAGCAGGATATATTCACCTGTTCGCTTATTTGATCAATATTCTCAAATTAAATAAATTAGTACCAAATTGGGGTTATAAATTATTCAATGTAAAATATGTTTAATAATTTTATTTTATTTCTATCGGCGCATAATCAATGGGGATCACCATTTTTATGATAATTTTGCTTATTTTTTAGAATAATTCAGGTGAATAATAAACAAGGATGTCCTAGATAGCTAGATATTGATGTCTGGATATTAACAAATAAAGGGTATTTTTAGAGGTTCACAACTTTGAGTTGGCAACACTGCTTTATTTGACAACCCATGTAGTAGTTGAAACTTGCTTTTTGTTTAGTTTGCCTGAAGCGCAAATTGATATTGATGTTGAATTTCCATTCAAAATTTTATTCTCCGATGAAACCCATTTTTGGTTGAATGGGTACGTAAATAAACAGAATTGTCGGATTTGGAGTGAAAATAATCCACAAGCTTTTGTCGAAACACCATTACATCCACAGAAAATTACTGTTTCGTGCGCTTTATGTGCTGGCGGAGTCATTGGTCCATATGTCTTCAAAAATGATAATAGTCAGAATTTTACTGTCAATGGTGAGCGGTATAGTGACATGATTAGAAATTTTTTCGTACCTCGATTAGCTGGCATCAGTCTTGCCGACATGTAGTTCCAACAGGACGGAGTCACATGCCACACAGCGCGCGCTACAATTGATTTACTCAAAGAAACTTTTGATGAAAGAATAATTTCGCGTAATGGTCCAATTAATTGGCCACCAAGATCGTGTGATTTAATCCCATTGGATTATTTTCTTTGGGGTTATGTTAAGTCACTTGTCTACGTCGATAAACCAGAGACACCTGAACACCTGGAGGTCAACATTCGAAGAGTTATTGCGCCTTGTACGCGCCAGCAGTGGCGGCCACATGGCCGAAATTATATTTAAACAATAATGTCAAACAATTTTCTATCCAATAAAGCCCGTTTTATTGATATTAAAAATATATTACTTTGTTTTATTATAATTTAAACTTGTGTAACTCTATAAAAAACACCCTTTACTAGCATATTAGAATTTGCTATTTTGATATAATTATCGATATCTCTGAAGTTCAGTTTGGTATCGTAAGAGCCCCAGATTTCATAATAAAATTATTCTAGTAAAGATATCTTTCACTGATAGGAATTTTTCAAAAAAGTATCCAAAATATATACTAGTAATTGTTTAGTAGCACTCAACAATAAATTCTAATTGGAATAGTATGAATGAGTCTTATTCCACTTTTAAATAATTTGCCTAATAAAGATGAGTGAAAATTATCATTTAACTTAGTTACATATCAACAAAATGCTGTTAATTGGAACATTTAATGAAAAACAACAATAGTCTGTAGTATAAATAGTAATTGCCGGAATGAATTTTATGTCAAAATAACAAAACATACACTTTGTTCCATAAGTACTTAAAATTAAAAAAAAAACTCATAAATTGAACTTTCATAATAGTATTCAAAAATTTCTAATAAATAGAAATATCAAAAGAAATTTATTGGAAAAGTTATGAGTGAGTTGCGAAACGAAAATGTTTAAAACGAATTGCATAGACGAGATCAAAGTAATTCTGAATTAGTATCTGATACAAAAATTCAATCTTACTTCGTCACATGCTAAAAAATCTTTAAAATTTTTGTTATGTACTACAAAATTCTTAAACACTAAGTTTTTTTTTAACTTGTCTCGCACCGGATCGCACTGACTGAGACCTAGTGGTTCTAAATTAGTATTTGATGTAGAAACCCGATCTTATTTAGCAACATTTCATTCTAACTCGAAACGTCAGAGTCGAAGGACGTAAAAAGTAGAAAATCTATTTAATAAAAGTATAATAAAATAAAATTTAATGTTAACTCGTAAAACCTTATACAGATTTGAAATAACATAATAACATAACATAAAACAATGGCAGTGAAATAAACAACTATTAATAAATACACTGTTAAAAAAAATCTTAAAGGGATTCTGAGTGAAAACTAGAAAAAAACTCAAAAAAAAATTATTTTGCACTTTTCATAATACCCCGAAAAATTTAAGTTTTACAGAAGATAATATTAACCGTTTCAACATCTCCAAATGTCGGGTATAGAAAATTTGTGTACAAAGCCACTATGTGGAAATTATTATTACGTTACGATAAGGCAATCATGAGAAAGAGAGAGAGAGAAAAATGAGAGAAAGGTGAGTTAAAGGTTAACCCATATTAGCCCAAACTAATTTTCTTTGTAAAAAAGATAAACTACTTAGTAAATATTTCGAATGATGAAGTTAGAAAACTAAAAATTGTTTGTAAAATAGAAAATAACAGGTAGGTAACTGGTACGAAAAATGCAAAAAAATACCAACTGAACCTTCAAAGTCCTTGAAATATAATTGTAAATGTTTTCTGTAAAATTATGGTATTTGAATAATTCACCTGTGCACCACTGCGATTGCAAAACAATACTAAATATTTTTTCGAAAGGATTTTTATTTAAACAGAGCATTGCAGTAAAAATATTCCGTTATAATTTCTACAATTCTCTTTTTAAGAGATTTTTTGTATTGATCTATAAATAGCTGGGCTAATATGGGTTAATTCCATAAAAATGTGATAATTCTGAATTTTGTTCTGGCAAATTAACTCAATTAGGTCGGTATGAGTAGTTTTACTTCCGAAAATTGTAGTTTCTCCGAAAATGCCTATGCACAATCAAATGAATTAAGTGCAACTTCCAAATTGAGAGTAGTTGCATCCTACTCATGGTTCTGGTAGAATAAGTCTATTTTATTGGTTTGTGTAATTATTATTAAGATAAATTCTAGATATCGTAAAGTTTGTTGAAAAGTTCCACTATGTGGAAATGTTAGCCTTAGGTTGACAAAATTAATTGATTTAACAGCCATTTCCAAACAGATAGCTGAGATATCGTTTTTAGTTCTGGTTAAACAAGACGTTTTTATTGGTTTGAATAAAATTTGTTTTGCTAAATTCTGGATATCGTAGGATTTGTTGAAAATTCCACTATAAGGTCTACACACACAAACAAAAAGAAGTAACAGTTATCTGAAAAATATCCAACGTAACAAAGATATAAGACATTTTTTCAAATTTATTTTGATTTCTCTACATATAGTCTTCTTGTGAGTCTATACACTTCTCCTAGTGCCCGTTTCTTTAACCCGTTCAAATAATACTCGGCGTGTTTCTCTGCAAAATACTTGCTTACGATGGTGCCAGCCTGCTCATTGGACGAAAATTTTTGTCATCATACCTCAACTTTTAACTTAGGGAACAAAAAATGTCGCTTGGGATTAAATCTGATGAGTAAGGAGGATGGTCTAGCAGTTCAAACCGTACTTCGTGGATTTTCACCATGGCAACTGTGGTGATGTAAGACGGCGCATTGTCTTGGTGGAGCAACATTTTTTCTGCAAATGTGATCGTTTTTCCGCAATTTCTGCGTTCAGCTTGTCAAATAATGATTTGCAGTATGCTCCTGTAATGATTTTCTCTTTTTTTGAAGATAATCGATTAAGATAATTCCATGACTGTACCACTAAACAGTCGCAAGAACTTCGGTTTATTGCGACTAAACTGCGTCAACAGAGCGTTGGAAATGTTGGCTCTCTCATGCCTGAATCTTAATTCAATATGTAACACACACCTTCTTTGGACATATAGCCTTTTCTGTGTCTAGCATCATTTGGTAAACTTGTGTGGTAAATGATGGTCCCCGCGCACAAGGTCCAATTCGTCTTTGATTTGCGTATAGGCGGATTGCCTTTTAAAAATAAATATTTAATGACAGATACTCGATTTTTCTATTTTCACAAAAGCACTCACATCGACCCACTCAAACGATTGTTAAACAGCTGATATTTCGGTGAGTACCGTACAACGCATGCGCAAACAATTTCACAATTTTTTTGTTGGTGAGTGCTGCCATCTTCATATTGAGGTCGGAAATTTTTCAGACAACCCTCGTATTTTATAAATATGTTTAATTTCTTTTGATATTTTCGAAGCCATTTTGTCTAAAGGTGATCTTTGAAGTGAAATATTTTGTAATTATTAAAAGTAATTTTAGGCATACGCTAGAGATAGGCATAATCTATATTGTTGACATATAATTTTTTTCGTACTAAACACACTCAAACTGTTTGATGGGATAAACCTGAAAGAGTTGTGTTTGATGGTTTACACCTGTATGGTGCAATTATGGTGCAATCTCCGTAATATCATGTTATTAATCTTGATGAGATTAACTCAAATGTCAAAAGGAGTCGATTGAAGTTTTACTATTTTGAATTATGCTTTATGGTGTTTTAATGTAACCTGTCTTACTACGTCACATATTATTCAATTAAAGCTAAACCATTGACTTTGTTCAATGGCATGTTTTAAATGGCCAATAACAGGGCATCGCAGAGTTTATACCAAATTGCTAATATAGACAAATGATACATATAAAGGAGCTTTATAAATACCATTTCTAAACATAAAATTTTAGCCTTAAAGTAGTTTACTTTAAGAGCAAAAGGTGTCCCCCACCTGAAGTTAACTCTGAATTAATTTTACTCAAATAATTGATGCGATACTTATCTGTTTGGAAATGACAATATTGTCTTTAAAAGATTAGTTCCTTGGATCAAGTATTATAAAGTGTGTTATACAACCTCTACGATGCCTTGGTATTGGCTGAGCCAACTAAACCACTCAAGTTACTATAAGAAGGTAGTTGTATGCATTATTAACGTTTTTTGTGTGTATGGGATGTTCTAATAAATTTGACAGTACCCATATCGTGTACAAAATGGGCTGTTTATTACCTATACTATTACTTATACAGAAAAAAATGGTTTTTAATAAGGTCTGCATTTTAGTTCTGAGATAGTACGAATGATTTATGGATGAGATAGCTTTATTGGTTCTGCACAAAAAGTTCCAAATCGATTCTAGAAATTGGCAGAGACTAGAAGAAAAATAAGAACAAGAAGAAATTATAAAATAAATTAATGAAAGTACATTGATGTGTGGCATATCTCGGATTGACGGCAATCCACAGTCTCAAGTGCTTTCGCTTCAAATGACTTGATTTAAATCGATCAGTCGCTTATAACGACGGTGATTTTATTCCAAAATATAAAAAAAAAATTATTTAGACTGACGAAAACTAACAAAAATGTACAAAAGAAAATTATTTTTTGCTGCATTTACCTTTTTTCTAAACTGCTTTGAAACTCTTAAACTACTTTAAATCGGTGCTAGCCGCTCTAAACCGATCTAAATGACTTTACTCTAAATCTTCTAAATTCTCTAA
Source organism: Nephrotoma flavescens (assembly GCA_932526605.1). Lineage (NCBI taxonomy): Eukaryota > Metazoa > Arthropoda > Insecta > Diptera > Tipulidae > Nephrotoma > Nephrotoma flavescens. Next base: position 261,418,842 of record OW052222.1, on the reverse strand, counting down.
CCACTCTAAACTGATTTGAATGAGCTCTCCTTAATGCCACGGCCAGAGGAGGCCACTTCACTTACATTATATTCCATACATAATATTAAAGACATATAATCAATCAATAAAATATAAACTATAAAATTGTATTTCATTTAAAAGTTATTAAATAAAAATTTCGACCTGGAACATAAAAAGCACTCTGTAGAGTGGAACCTTGCCCAAATTTCTAATAAAAGCTTGTTTGTGGGAATTTCCCCTTTAACTAACTAGATTTTTGTTACAGTTCTTTAGAATTCAATTTTTTTTTACAAACTCCTGTTTTGCTTTTATATCACGTTATTATATTTTTTATTAATATATTGTGAAATTATTAAAAGTGGAAGGAGTAATTAGGGTAGTTAGGTATTAAGGATTCCAGAGATGTGCACTTTTCATTTTTAAATGTTTCATCTTACACATTCCTAGTTATCTAGTCATTTTAATTCCTGATTGATTAGCTGTTTAACTCATTTATCTTTATTTTTAGAAATACTAGAATAAATAAATTGTGTTGTCTTGTGTAAATATTAATATTAACTGTTATCTTTATTAGGTGCCTGTAACCGAGCCAAGGCTGTTATAACTAACTCCTTTCATATGCTTCGGTTTTGTCAAAAGTTTGTCGCTAAAAACAGCGATCTGTTGCCGATAGCGAATGTTTTCAGTTAATAATATACAAGAAACACAATATAATAAATTCTGTGTTCAAAATATGGCTCAGAACTCTGAAAAGAATAGCCACATCCAAAAGAAATAATTCTTTATGTTAAACCGTTGAAAAATAATCTTATATATAACACAATTGCCAATAACAACAAAATCCTTAGAAACTTTACAAAACGAAACAAAAAATTCCTAGAAAATCCATATCGAAACAACAACAAATTACAATTGGGTTAAGCTTGTGACCTATTTCCCACTACCTAAGATCAATAAGCAAACAAAAACATATTTTCTATTTTCATCAATAATGTTCTTTATTCAATCACGAACAATAAAATATTAATAAAATAAAATCGAAAATGTTTAATGACATTTCCAGCCCAAAATAACATACTTTACATAAAATACAAATAGTTACATTTTGACATACTGACATTGACCGCGACAACATTTTTTTCTTTTCATTTTGTTACAACAATAACAAAACATCAGCAATTTAACTTCCGCACTTTTTAATTTTCGCGCATATTCAAACAACATTTCTGCACATAGTTATAATATTTATGTCTTTTTGGTAATTGACAATTGGCAAAATGTATACGAGTATGTGTATATGGCAATCCGGTTGAATACGTGATTATAAAAATTAATTACCAGCTGGACCTTAATTTAATTAACACTTTAGGTTCGTATGAAATCTAAACGGAATAGTAATGATAATGTGGAAATTTACATACCTGCATCTCGATGCCATTTTTAAGCAACAAACTTCCATTTCCATTTAGACAAAAACAAAAATTCACGTCTTGTTTTATGTATTTTTACACCTTTTCTTCTAATTGAATTATTTATTTATTTTTTTCTGAAAAACCATGATAAATCACATTTCCACAATTTTACACAACACACACATTGTTATTGTTTATTATCAATGAAAAATGTTTGTATAGAGGTGCGGGGAAATTCGGTACATGTACCAAATAAATTATTTAAGTGAAAAACACTGAAGTCACTTTAGTAAATCCACCGAAACATAAAAGCCGGGTAATTAATTAATTTTGGAAGTTTAAAAAAATTTGATAAGAGAAGCCGCCGCCGCTTACAAAAATACTGAATTATTCGCCTGCGTCCAATTGTACAAATAACAACCAACGTTTACAAACAAATCGCACTGAAAGACTGAACTAAACGTTTCGTTTTCTACTTTGGAAAAACAAAAACACAGAACGAACAAATACAAAATTTATAAAGCAAAACACTGAGTTGGGGAGTTTTGAGCAAAAATTTTGCCGTTTATCTGTGTACGTTGTAATTGCGAGTACATATTGTGATTGTATTTTAGTACATTTTATATTTCTAAGTATTTGTGTTGTGTGATATATATGTACATAAAGAAAATCGAGGGGAAATTATTTTTTGTGTGGTAAATAGGTTTGGAAAAATATTGGAATATATTTTCTTTTACACACACGCACACACCCCCCAACCATTTTAACCTTAAAATAATATTATATATGCATGCTCAGTGCTGCATACTTCTTCTATTATGTTCATTATTATGTATAAACATGTAATTTTAAAATTCATGATTTAAGCGAGCAGTTGTGTAAATACACACAATATATTATGTATAAGTACCGCACAACAAAAAGGGTCATTTACCGGATAATGGGGGTTTTTCGCGAAACTTAATCCTTTTTGTGTATATACGATGTATTTCTTAATGGCAACTATGAAGTGAAATTTCTACGAATGAAACAATTGACAATAAATTATAAATTGACTTTCGTTAAACGAATAAACGAAATAAATAGAAAGAGCGATAGATGGCCCACATTTAATTATATGTACTTAGTGATAGATTTTTTTTATGATTATACGAATCACAGTGATTGTCTCATTGCGTTAATTAATTGGGTTTGATAAATACAGCACTAGATCGTTACGAAAATAAATGTTTTTATCATGATCATTTTTTTGTTGAAAAGACGGTTACTGCAAGTGTTTCTAATCAAATTACCATAAACGATCGAAGGACCAATGAAAAATGTCACAGTTTTTGAATAAACCTGGTTTATTTACACAAAACAAGGTGCGAATTAGTTAAACTCTCGCTCTCGCTGTAATGAATTTTAATATTCGTAATAATTATTGTGAATGTTAATAGAAAATACTGGAGCAGTTAAGAAGCGTAATTAACAATACATTTAAACTGGTGGAAAATGGTGATTTTTGAAGAATAAAACCGGCCAGTTGCAAGCTTGTGACTATAGTATAGTGGGTTAGTAAAATTTTAGTACTTTTAATACAGCTCCTCTCTGCAGCTAAGAACTGTCGCTGTGGTGGCAATCGAGTTGTAGTTGTAATCCCCTCTCACGTGACGCTCCAGGTTTGAGTGAATTGACGCGTGTTTTTTTTCTAAATATTTGCAATTGAAGCGCTTTGTTGCATCCGCTATAGGTAGGCGGTGTCTTATCGTTTACAATTCATACATTTTTTAGTTTCGTTTCAAGTAACTGTGCAGTCGTTCATTTTGTATTTACGAATAGTGTGGCGATTAACACCAATGGATTCGTATAGTTGGTACTGGGCGTTCCAAACAATTTTTAAACTGACGGGCGTTAGTTTTCTTCCAGTTCACTCAAATATTCACGATTTTCAGAACTATATCCTCACAATGAAAAAGTAAGATATAGTACCAGTGTTAAGCTATTTCAATGGCTGCCGAGGATTTGAAGTTTTTAACATTATATCATGTACTATAGGACACTCAGTAGCCTATGTGAGATGGCGTAATATTTTATGTGAAATAGTGTAATTCATATGAATTGTGATGACGATGGTGTTGAAGGATCTCTTACGTAGATAATTCATCTCAAAAAACAATTACAGATCGGAATGATTGATAACGTGTGAGAAAAAAATGTGATACATTCAAACGTTTGTAGAAACGAACAGGAAAGCAAACGGTATAATGAGAATAATCGGTTATCTCAAAATCCAAAACAATGTCATGGAAACGCCATTACCGTCAATGATGACGTACAATAGCTGTATTGTTGTATGCTGGTGCAGAAAAATTAAGCAAATTAAAAGTGAGGGGCTTATTCCATATAACTCATATATGCCATTTTAACGTGCAGTTATGCCCTTAGAAAGATTCGAGCAACTTAGCTGCAAAGTTGGCAGCATTTAAACATATTTGGAGCATCTTTCAACAAAACCTGATTGAAGTTTACCAACCTTCAAATGAACTTTCTATTGATGAGCAATTAGTAACAACAAGAGGTAGATGTTCATTCCGTCAGTTTATTCCGAGTAAATCTGGTTAATTCGGTATAAAGATATTCTGGATTGTCGACGCAACAACAAACTTTATGCCACATGGAGAAGTTTATGTGGGCCAGCAGCCAGATGAGAACCGATCACATGGAACTTGTGTTACGGTTATTAGAAAGATATCTCGATCATGTTTTCAATATTACCATGGACAACTTTGTTTACATTTGTGCCATTAGCTTTGGAATTAAAAAGTCGGAACACTACCGTAATTGACACCATAAAAGCCGTCAAACCGCAGTTGCCAATGCTGTTCACACTGCCAGAGAAGGAGTCAGGGTATGTAATTGGTCAGTTATGCCAGTAATACTAGGTGAGACGTGTTTTATGTTATCAATTGCACAACACGACGAAGAAGTAGATGGCGCAACAAAAGAACCTTTAGTAATAGTGGATTACAATAAAACTAAGGGCGGATTAGACATTTTTGGCCAAATGAACAGAGTTTGCAGCTGCAAACAGAAAACTAATTGCAGCTCCTCGTGCTTACAGATTGTATGGTCTGAGTAATCGACCAAGTTGCACTGCAAAAAAATCTGTGATAAAAGGAAGACTTCCGAAAGCCCAATCTACAAAATTCGGTGAAAACTGCTATGAGCTTGATTTAATACGAATTTGCTACGGAAACACGTTTCAAAAGAAAAAGCAAAAAGAAACAAAAGAAAAAAGACGGTTTGAATCATGTAAACCAGATATAAAAGGCAATCAAGCAGTTAACAAAACAACAGCGTTGGTTGCTTGCAAGAACTGTTATATCACGGATTCAACCGATGAAATCGACGGTCACAACAATTGAAAAAATAATTCAAAAAATATATTTTCTTTCTCCTCCAGATAAAGGGATTTTATCTCACAACTTATTAAAGGCTACACTAAAAAGTCATCAGTACAACATGTATAGGTACATGCAATTTTGTACATAAAATACTGTGCACCCCATTACACGATTATTAAGAAACTATATATAGTTCACGGGTCTAGAGTTAAAAATCATCTAAAGAATAATTGGTTTTTAAAAACATTTCCATGTTGAGTTGCATATTTTAAATGTCACGTCATTCTCTTTAGCTATGATGAAAGAAACCATAAGCAACTCCGTGTTAGTGACTTCCAAAGTTCAATGTGTCATGTGTTGTTGTTTCTGGTTGTGTAAATGATTCGTTATCTCATAATGTCAAACCCTACAGTTTCCGAAAAAAAGATTAAAGTTTTATCCAGATCAGTCAATCCGTCTGGGCTGTAGAGAGAACACAGACCGATAGACACACATGCACAACCTCGAAAATTATTTTTTCAAACTATACGAAGTTTGAAGTAAAAATTTTGAGGTCGAAAATTTTCATGATTACTACCATCACTGAATCGGTAATAGTTTTGGAATCCCTGCATGTATGAAATATGATTTCAACAAGGCGAGACCAATTTTTGGCGCTATTAAACATGCTACTACAACCTGACTGAAGATGTCAGCGTTAGATGGATTTGATTATTGTACGGTTGAGCTTAACACGTATGTCGGAAACACATTATGATCCTCTGAATTGCTTTGTGCACATTCAGATTATTCCAGACTATTTTAACAACTAGATCATTTGCCCAGGTAGTGGAAGGTTTGGGTTCAACCATACATATGTGCTCCAAAAATATAACCAAATTATGGAAAATATTATGAACAGCATTGCAACTATTACAAAGCGGTTAGATGACATGATACTTGATCAACTGTAGAAATCTGAAGAACATGATACTTGATCAACTGTAGAAATTGCAACTCCCACAACGCAATCCAACAAAAAATGTTAAGTAAGAACACAACTTTCAAAATAGCAATCTGGAATGCGAATGGGATTGTGCAACATATTCCAGAAATAGGAATATTTTTAAATTCAGAAAAATCGGCATTTTATTAATATCTGAAAGCCATTTCAACTATTTCATAAATGTTCGTTTGATAAAATTAGGGGGTATAACTTATATCACTCCATTCATCCAGCGGAAATAGTAAGAGGTGGTTTGGCATTGCTAATAAAAGAAAATATAAAACAGTTATAATCAAATATCTCCGGCATAACATGAAAATGGAGGACTACCTTAAACTACTTAAATCGCTTTAAATATATTAGGGATCTAGGTTTACGACATCAGAAGGTAAAGAATTGCTGTAAGCAAGGCAGACATTAAAATGTGATTTTTATTTTGGTGGTTCTCCATCATACTGGCCCAATGGCGGAACGAAAATACCTGACCTAATAGACTTTTATGTAACAAGAGGTATATCCCAGAACTTCATTCACATTGAGGACGATAATTCTTTAGTACCGGATAATCCTAACAACTAAATGGAAGTTAGAGTGTTGGTAAGAGCAAAACGACGTGCACGTAAACCCTGGCTAATAACTAGAACACCGGAGAACAAAACAATTCTTAACAATTTAGGTAACAGTCTCAAATTTCTTCTTAAAGAAGTTAAAAATGCATCAATAAACAGATATCTAGCTAGCCTAACCGATGAAAAAAATTCTGATTATTCATTGTGGAAGGCGACGAAAGGGGCTTAAAAGACCCAAAAAGCAAGTGTCTCCAATTAAAAAGGAGGATGGAACCTGGGCAAGAGGTCCTAAAAGCTGAGCTATTTGCGGAGTATCTCGAGGATATCTTCCAACCCCTACCAAGCCAAACGACCAATCAAAATATAATGTCAATACACGAGCTAGATGATTTTGATTTACGCCCAGTAACTCTTAAAGAATTAAAAGAAGAAGTAAAAAGTAATTTGAATGTTAAAATAGCCCCAGGTACGACTTGATTACTTGCCAAATAATCAAGGTTCTACCATAGATAAAGGATTTCGTAAGCTATTACACGTAGTCAATCAAGCTTTCGGTTAAAATATGTTCCGTGGCAATGGATAGTAGCAGAAGTAATCAAGAAACCACCTAACGATAAAAAATCATACAGGCCAATTTCATTGCTGCTAATTATGTCAAAACTATTTGAAAAATTATTACTAAAAAGACTTAAACCAATAATTGAGGACGATAACTAGTTCATTCCACATTAATTTGGATCCAGAGAAAAGCATTCCACAATTGAACAGGTGCATAGAATCACCAACATCATTGAAAGAACGTTAGAACGTGAAAAAGTATGATCCAGCATATTTCTGGCTGTCGCTCAAGCATTCGATAAAGTCTGGCATAGTCGACTGGAATTCAAACTGCATAGAGTGAATTCTATGCCATATACTAAGATCTTATTTATCTAATAGGCATTTTCGTGTGAAATATGAGGCAGAATACTCCGAACTAAATAAAATCTCTGCCGGTGTCTCGCAGGTTAGTGTCTTAGGACCAATCCTGTATTATTATTATATAAGGGATATTCCAACAACAAATGAAGGAACCATATAGCAACCTTTGCAGATGCCACAGTAATCGTGGCGATTGGAAGTAGGTACAGGCTCTGATCTTACAATTCACAACAAGCTGCTGCTATATTGGAAAATACTGAAGCCGATATGGTCCGACGGTATTCAACTCTAGGGATGTATGTCGCTAAATTCGAAATAAAGCTCCAGGAGCGTGATAACCCCTACATTCGCCATATGATAGATAACCCTGTCCTTGAAAGAAAACCCCAAAGAACGAGGCCACTTGACCTAGTAAGCATACCAAATTAAAATTAGTATTTTAAATAGGTTTAATTAATTATGGGACTCACCATTGGGTTTCACCACAACAAGTCAGAAATGTTTAAGAAATGTAAAATTTCACAGTCGCAGTTGTAATTGTAATGCACCAGTGGCACTATTCTGGCTTCCCCTGGGGGAATGATATGTTGGAGTGACGCGGGTGCTATGAGTACGCAGATGTGGTTGTTGCCTCTCGAAAGTTGTTGCTTTGACAGAGAGTAAATCTGTGGCACCTGTTATCGACGAAGTAGTTGCCGATTAGGTAGTCTAGTTTCTTGTAGTGCAATTACATCGAGCTCACACACTTAGTATATCTTGTAGACATAATAAGATTGTAAAGGTTTTAACTAAAAAATGCCAGTTGATTCCAGCTTGAGTTTGCTGGTTCCAACCGATATTGTAATGGATCCGAGTCACTTTGCTATAATTCCGGATGAGAACTTTTAATTTGAACAATCATAATATATTGTGTTGATTGGGCAAGCGCATCCAAGGGCACCGTTACTTAGAATGTATCATGATTTTTTGCAATGGTTGAAATTGTTTCGCTGATTTTATATAGGTGGCTCCAGCTGGTTTGGTTGCAGCCAATAGTTCGGTCTAAGAAATCAAATAGTGCTTAATGATGAACAATGGATCGTACAGCTTCCAAAAAAATCTAAAATTATTAGATGAATAGGTGACGGTCTGTGCACCTTGGCAGTCTTGGCCAAAAACGGACGAGTAAGTGATAGTATGTAACTATCGCAAATATTTAGCATACATTAAATTCACTAAATAACATTTATATTGTAAATTCATTCAATAAATCACCTTGCTTGTAGTCTAGTCAATTCAAATCAAGTAATTACATCATGTAATTGTGCACATTCTCGCATTTACTCCCATATTTGAATAAAGGAGAATAATAAAATATTTTCTAATCAATTTTTATCGATCAATTACCGTTTCGTATACATACCTAGCATGTGTTCATTTCATTTTTGTGACATAATGAGATTAATTTATATGTAATACAATTTATTTTTCTGCTTTTGATGAAAATGTTGATTGAATTCGAATGAGTTATATTCCAGGTCAGTTACCTAATCGGAATCAATATTATAAATAATAAAATTGTTGTGTATGTTGCATATAAATGACTTATTTATATAAATCGATCAAATGTTGCAGTGTTTAGATTTATAGATGAAAGTACTAACATTTAGTATAAGTATACGAGTACGTGTTATCTATCAAGTTCACCAGATAATAAAATTTTGACAGATGCAATTATTTACTAAATCCATATTAGCACATCATTTCAACGTCACGATCGAAAATAAACATTACTCAACTTAATACTGATAGTGATAAGCCGTGCAATGACAACACGTATGACTGTTAATATTCATCACGCTCGTTTATTTATTCATAACTAATAATAAATTGTCTTATCGCTCAACACAATAGACTTGTAATCGTTTATCGGCGGTGCTTAACAAGTCCAAAATTGCAATTAAAAATACACGAATCGCATAACTCGTATACTTGCTACTTAGTTCCAAGATGATCGAAATCGTAAAATAAATCTGTGTCATGGATGAAGCATCAGATTAGGTGCGATGCTCGTGGTTCATAACTACCAAACCGGTTTCATATTTTTATGGTTGACAAGTGACAATGAAATTGTTGCCAAAATTAAATTTAGAGTGGTTTTGTTTGGCTTTAATTGGTGTGCGCAGAATGTGTGGTTAGATGATAAGAAATTATTATCATTCTCTCTAAAGTGCGATTTATGACAGACAAATGGGAAATCTAAACAACTCACAGCTTCAAACTCAAATTTTATGGTTTCTGCCAGTACTAAATCTGTATGTAAATTTATATCGAAATAAAGGGAATAAGGGGATACAAATTTATTATTATGGATTCATCTGCAGTAGAGTTTTGCAAAGATTTCATAAACATTTTTTGGGGGAGATATTGTTGTTGTGTCGACAGCAAAATCATTGGGGGACTATTATGAGTTTTTGTATAACACATAATTTGGGGTTGTGTGCTTTTGTCTATTTCTTTGGTGGTGATTTTCTGTGATATGTTCATATTGTAGAAATGTTTAATTTGAGCAAAACCAATTAACATGAAATCCATTGCAGTATTTGTATGCAGATACCACTCGAGAGATATTTTAAAAGTTTACTCTCGTTGATCAATGAATATTCCAACTTTTCAAATAGATTGCTATATTAACAAACTAAAATTATTTTGTGGTGAAAAAGGATAAACAAATTAATAAGGATTTGCCTTCCTTGAAATAGCCTCGGAAACTTACTCGGATCTACAAAAATGATCTTGCATACAAAATAAGGGCTAAAATGTGGAACACGGATAGTACGCAAATAACAAGCCTCGCAGTAAAAATTTGTAGTAATCGTAAAAATCGCGAATTGGTGTTTAGAGATTGCACATATTTGTTGGCCACCAGGACAATCTCTGAAGAGGTTTTGATTAAAAGATTACAAGTGAGAAAAATAGTTTTAAAAATGTTTGTGTGCCTGGTGGTCTTCCATAGGAGCTTTTTCGTTGTGTGCAAATATTTTGAAAAGTACGAGGCTGCTCAGTAAGTTTTGTAGTTCGATAAGAAAAACACAATTTTATGGTTTGAAATACATTTTATTATTCAATATAATCTCCCTAAACTTCAATACACTTGTTCCAGCGGTCTTCTAGTTTATGAATTCCATCCATGAAGTGAGAATCCGGAAGATGAAAATCGTTCCCCATACATGATTTTTTTTAGATGTGAGAAGAGCCAGAAGTTAGATGAAGCTGGGTGGATGTTGCAACAACTCATACCTTAGATCACTGATTATCGCGATGGTTATTTGAGCTGTGTGAGAGGGTGCGTTTTCTTGACGAAAATGATTTTTGTTCTTCTGTATACCAGATTTCTCAAGAATTTTTACATGCAGGAATTGTAAAAATGTATTGTAACCCTATATAATCTGAGTTTATTGTTTTACCGGTTTGGAACTAATCTACGAAAACAATTTATGTTGCATCAAAAAAAAACTGCTGCTAACACCTTCATGGCCGATTTCTATACCGTAATTCGCTTCGAAGCGGAAGTACCAAGTTCACACCACTCCTTAGCCTCTTGTTTTTATTCAGAATCATGGTGGTAGACCCAAGTCTCTCCCAAAATCGTTTTTATCCTTTCTAAAACGCTCCAAATGTTGCTGAGAAAGTGGCACTCGAATGTGTTTTTGTTTCATTGTTAGCGAATGCAGCACCCATTGTGCAGACAGCTTTCTGAAACCCAAAATTTCAGTCAAATTATTGCTCACTCACACTGCCTAATGAGATCCCTAGGTCTTCTACTAAATCTCTCTTGGTTAATTGACGATCTTCAAAAACCATATCAACTTTCAACAGCTGTTAATACACGAATTAACTTCACACTTGTTCATAAAAACTGCAACTGGTTTGTTTCTTTAATAAGTTTGAGTACCATAATTTCGTATAATTTACGAACTAAACTTTTTTACTTATATTTGTTATCTGTGTAAAATTAATCAATAAATTTATTATTTTCTATTATTGTCTAAACACATTTTTTTTTATTTGCATCTAGCGATAGTAAATTTTCAAAAATAATCATCATTTCGGCGTAAAAACAAATAAATTTATAGTTTGCCGTAATTTTTCGGACATTTTGAATATTTTTAAACTAAATTTTACATTTTATACGTCATTTCAAGACTAATCTTGATAATCATGTATGAATCCCTCGATTTTATGTTTTTGATTTTTATTAAACATCGTTTTTCACAATTTGACTGCCTGCAGTCTCAATCCAATCAACCAATCCAACATTTAAGTGGAAACAATGTTTCTTCACAAAACCAAGTTTAACAAAAATTCAGAGGCGGACAGCCCAAATGTATTGACTGATCGGGATTAAACTTCATACTTAAGCATTTTCTTTAAATTGGGAGATTCCAGTGATGTTTGGCCGAAAATGATTGAAGGAATTTAGCATTTACGAAAAAACAACTGAAAACAAAAAGATTGTAAATAATATTTCAAACAAAATTAGTTTGAAACGACGTCAAACTAGTCAGATCATTTTTAAATTTTACTGGAGGTGACGAGTTTTGATGAAAACAACTTTATTTCACCAAAATTCGGCATCTCTAATGTCCAGGCAGATTAACTATTCGAAACTTCATACTTAAACTTGTTCTATTATTTGGGAGATTCTTGAGAAATGTGGTTGAAATCTGTGCACCGGATAAGCATTTAAGAATTAAAAAATTCAAATAAATTTAAATGTTAAAATTTCAATTTTCATGGTAAAAGTTAGGTGTTGGTCCCACACATTCGTGGTAAAAGTTAGGTGTTGGTCCCAACGTATTTACCCCTCCATTTATTTATGGCGTTTTAATTTCGGGATTTCATTTTGGAATTTTTTATTCTATGGCAACCATCAAGAATCTCGAAAACGGTGCTTTGGTTGTGGTGAATGTGTTCCAATCAAATTTGAGATCTTATCAATCACTTGATCTACAGAGAAGTTTGTGGCAGTGGTTAAATACTTGAAAGTTTCAAGTTGAAACCGAAAACCAAGGAAAACTAGTTCGTACTCTGTATGAAATTTCTTCAGCGTGTGGTGTCTGTTTGAGAAGGGGTGTACATTTCCACTTTTAATTCATTTGTGGCAGTATATGACTGCGTTGTGGCAGTATATGACTGCTTTATAAAAAGCAGTTTATAAAACAGCTTAATTGCCAAAATCATTTGAATCCAAATATCGGCCAAGTCTTCTTCTATTGCATGGAATAAAAAATCAAACGGTCGCCATTGACTGTTAGCGCCGTTCATTGCTCATTTTCAAAGCAAAATGGCCCTATATGATGCCTTTAGACCATATAATTGATGCCATATATTTTACACCAAACAGTCACTCGTTCTGGGTGTATTGGCTTCTTAATTGTTACTTATGGATTTTCTGTGCCACAAACAAAAACCTTTGTGAAGATAGCCCACAATGACGGCCCCGAAAATAAAAAAATGCGTATGGCAATGCTATTTAGTTTTATTTATAATATTATTATATATTGTAGTATTTATATATGTCAAGAATAAATAAAAATTTTAAGAAGCTTTTCAAAAAATTTCAACAAATGTGAAAAAAGTTTGTATACGAAATTCTATAAATGAAACTACACACATCATTCAAAACATGTACAACATTCTGAGCTTCTAAATAAATTACAGTGAACAAAAAATTTACTGTCAACTATATGTTACTAATATCGAATATAATTTTAGCATATGTTATATAAAAGTATGGCAGGAATTATTTGATGATAATTTTTATGGTAATTTGATTTTAAAATGTGTTCAGATGTCCATAGAAGTCCGAAAATATTCGTTGGCCCAACTAGCGATGCACATCGTTTGATAGGTGAATGTGTTGACTTTTTGGGCTGAAAATGTCGTGATAAAAATAATTATTCTTGGCATTGCATTTTTCTGAGACTGAATTTGGGTCATGTTCACATACATATCAAAATTGGGCCTATGATTTTATACTAACTATCGTGATAGCAAGTATTTTTAGGGCTGAGAGTAAAAAATTTCATAATACCAAAATTTTGTGTTGCCATTGCATTTTTCGGGGATGGATTTAGGCTATCTTCACTTACATCAAATACGGCAATTGTATACTTGTTCACATAATGGCCGAGGTGAAAATGAACTTCGTCGGAAAAGATGATTTTTTGGTAAAAATGCTCATCTTCTTCAAACTAAGAATTGGCTAGTTCAGTTAGATAAAAATGAACCAATTGGACTTTGTAGGCCTTCATACCCAGGTCTTTGTGTAAAACTCTTTGCAAAATCCAATCGCTGATGTTCAATTCTGGTGAACGATTGTGGGTTGATGTGCTCGGATGAAGATGCACATTTTCAGCTACAGCAGCAATATTTTCCATTGAACGAGCTGGACAGTGATGCGGAACGTGTGTATTGTCTATTGATATGCCAGTCGAACGAATTTTATAACCTAATTTCCCCAAACTGTTTTCAGTTGGCACTTTATTTCTACCGAATATTGTACGCAATTTTTGGCAAGTTTCAGCAACTGACTCTGGGTCCGGCGAAAAAACCGAACTGCTAGTTCAAAAATGAAAAAAAAGTTACCACATCCTTTATGATACTTTTTGGTATTTATATAATTTTACCTACTATTCGTGTGACCTTCCCTTTTACAAAACAATATTTAATTCCTATAACGCACTTCAGAATGGACTTAAAAGCTCTGAAACGTGGTCCGTCAAAATAATCAATTTAGGGTAGTATAATTTCCTTTCTCTTTTTGTTTCCCGATTCTTTTATATTTTCAAAGTTTTTAAGTACACTTCACACTAAAAAGGTGTGAAAATCAATTGCTTTTCAATATTTCTTTAAAAATGCATTTTGACGTATTTTTTCGCATACATATTTTCAATATACATATTTGGAAAATTTTCTGTAATTTTGATGTATTAGTCGATCAGTTACATATTTTCCGGATAAATGCAAATAACATCAATAGTTTTATACGTAAAATGTAAGAAAAATGAGAAAAACTTTATTATTCCAATAAGATTGGTTCGTGTACTTATTATCAATAAATCTTATCATTGTCCCTGTGTTTGATAAACTCATTAATTTGCGATAAGAAAACATTTGTTTGAGAAATTTGTGAGTAATTGTTTTTAAGTTACGAGTGAAATCCAAAATGACTAATTTTACAATAGAATCTTGATTATCTCTATAATGACTACTGATCGGATGCTGTCAGTAAGAGTCACCCTGTTTATTATGACAGTTAAGTATATCAATGAACTGTAATAAAATAATATTCGAAAGATATTTTTAAAATATATACTATTTTTTAAATATAAGTCCGGAAAATTAATCGGTTGAGTGTAAATGATGTTTGAACTGGCATCCAAATTTATTAAACAACTAATTAATGCCATGCGCCACCTTCAAAATTCTGTAAAAGCTTAAATGTGTAATTAAAATTAATTATTGCGATTCAAAATTGAAAATACTTATTTATGTATGTACATACATAAATATTTAATGCATATTCATCATGAAATAAATAGAAACATTAAAAATATTATGACAATCGAGAGACATGGAAAATATGGGTCATGATGATGCGATACGATTATTCCACATATATTGATCAGCACTTTATATGTACATACAGTAGAGATATTCAATTGGTATAAATTTTAATTTTTATTAGCAATTTTAATAGAATTAATATTAATCTCGATTTGATGGCGATTGGTTCTGTATGATATCAAGGACACTACTATATGTGGTTAGTCTACTCCTAGATGCTGCATTTCAGTACATTGCGCACTTCGTGATAATATGAAAAATATATTCAACCTTAGTTATGTTGATTACAAACTGGTCACATTTTAATGAAGTCAATATGTTAAGCAAATAAATAAATCAAATCATAATTTACAAACAATTGGAGTAATTCAATTCCACGGTTTAACACAAACAAATTCGTGCGACAATAACCAACATCTTATCGCTTTTTGGTAATTTGACACAAACTCGTGTTATGTAGATATACTACTCGTATGTACATTACAAACAATAAACATTTTGAATACAGAAGCACAATTAAATTAAACAATTTGTTTTATTGCGTTCTGATTACAATTGAATAGTGAGCATAGTTCAATTCGGTTGTAATTTGTTATAGATGTGTGATTGTTGTATATAAAATTCTTATTGTATCAATTTTAATGATTACCAAGGTTATGGAATGGATTAATTTAGAAGCGTAACGTTGATATGTAGCCTTCGTAATTAAAATTTTAAACCGCGTTTATCAAACCGCAGCATCTGTTTATTTATATATAAATACATACAAAATGATTATATGACATTTTCTATTATTCAATTACACAATTACATGTGGATAAACGGAAACTGTTGAGACAATAATAAAAATGAAATATAGTTAATGGATTTGTAGCAAATTTGACAGGTGCTGCAATAAAATTAGGATTATGCGAAAATATTCAACACTGAATTTTTGTACACGGATGTGACTATTTTGAACATCGTATTAAGTATTTTCCGTTAACTAGAATGGTTAGAAGAGTAAATACAACGTATGCATATACATATTTGTAATAATAGACATGTTTTACAATTTTTTATGGACAAAACATATAGTTTCCAAAGTGAAATTAAACACTAATATACAGGGAATACAGAAGTGCTACCGCCTTTCAAGAGTCCTCGCAGTATTAGACTCCGTTCTTTGGAAAAGGATTTAAACTATACTGAGCTTGTTCGATATAGGTTTTTCGATGATGATGTGATATGCACCACTTCGTCTTTAGGCCAAGCCAGCTTGTTCATTTATTATATACTTGTTAATTGTATTTGGTATTCAATAAAAAAAAATATTCTTAGTACTTTCATTATACGAGTACTTTTGAGGAGGGAAATTCCTCATCAGTTCTCTTTCACTACCCAACTCGATAATGTTATCTTTATAATCTTAACAATGAGATCAAAGGGGGACGCAGTAAGCGCGGCAATAGTCCAAGCGAAGAAGGAACTTATAAAAGTCAAAGCTTAGTGAACGCGGAAACGATGTGATCAGTAATTCTAAAGCAGAGCGAGCAGTAGTTATCGGCATTCTTCCTGAAATAATGTTGAGCGGTTATTCTGGTAAGGACAGACGTTTAGAGAAAGAGTTGGTTTTAAAGGGTAAAAATCCAAAACCTTGATGACCAGTGACTTTAAAAGATTTACAACCTACATAGAAATTACACTACACTACACTAAACTACACTACAGTACACTTCATTACAACAACACTACAGTAGCCTAAACTACATTACACTACACAACATTACACTGCAATACAATTAATAACACTACACTACACTATGCTACACTATACTACACTACGCTATAATACTACACTACTATATATACTGCATTACAATAAACGACACTACAATATAGTCTAGACTATATAAGTAGACTAGACTAGACTAGACTAGCCTAGATTACACTATACTACACTACACCACACTAAACTGCATTGCATTACACTACACTACACTAAACTACACTACACTACACTACACTACACTACACTACACTACACTACAATACAATACAGAATACAACTACACTACAATATACTACACAAAACTTCATTACACTACACTACATTATACTACACTACAGTGCATTACACTACCATATATTACACTACACTACCATACACACACTACCACACTACAACACATTACAATACACTAGACTACACTACACTACACTACACTATATCGTGATATTTAACACAACCAGTAACCTCTACTAAATTATTTGATGCACTTTGTGATGTTAATGGTTGCTCAATAAACTTTTCATGCACTAAAGAATATATAAACAATCGTTATCAGAATAGCAATAGCAAACCTAATCATGTTATAACTCAGGCTGAGGAGGAAACTGTGTCAACGCAATCAGCGAACAAATCATTCCTCAAATGTATAAAATCCAAGTTAGTTCCAAAAAAGGGCTTACCATCTTCTTCTGCTACGATTTGCGCATCTATATCCAAGCCAAATTAGACAAATGTTAAATTAGAGAATTCTTAACAAAAAACAACTGAAACTGATAAGCTGCTATTCCAAATCTATAAACATTATTACAAAAGTATACTTAATTGAAGGTAAATCCGTTATAGTTGTCTCACATCAAGATAAAACCAACTGCACTTCATCTATGTGTTGGATACATTAAAAACATATTTACAAATCATTTGTTATAACGCTTGACATCAATTGCTTTTTAGATAAACTTAAACTGGCTCTGGATTACATCTCCAACTGTTTATGCTCCAATAGCAAATGGATTCTAAATATACCGTTTAACATAAAACGTCAACATATTTTGAAAGAGCTTTGTCGTCTCGTTGGATGAGCCTTCCAGATTTTTGAAGTCTGCCATTAAGAACAATGTGCCAGTTCCCTCTCCTTCATATTATGCTGTTACCAGCGCGGATTTCTACTATTAAGAACTCTGTTATGGAAATAATGTTTTATACTAAACATTCTGACAGTATTATTAAAAGCCACCTCCAACACTACTATACAGCAAGTACATCCATTTGATGCCGCTCGCCTCCTCATCTTTATTATTATTGCATATCTTCATATTTGACAATCTAAACAACAAATATCTTGAGGAACCTACAAGTATTAATAAGCTTGGTTTTGATGGCCATCATCTAGTTAAATATTGTGAGTCCACAAACTCTTTTTTGACATCTCAAAGATATATTTTTTGCTCCGCTGGCACTGAAATTATGCTCGATCTCCTGACATATTCCAATTTACAACACATCTATGCAATAGGCAACAACAGGGTGTTCCAGGCTGTGAAAAATCTACATGGATCATAAACAATCACAAACAAATCTATGATCTTGTCTTATGTGCCACTAAGGAAGGTCTTCTGATCTCAAATCTAAAGTTGCCACTCGTTGAATTAAGGAGAAGATGGATTTTAACAAAATTGAACTTAACTATAGAACGATTGCTTCATACCTAATTAATGGAACCCGACGTTATGACTCAGTGTCTATTGATGAATATATGATGATACATGCATGTTATATTGACTGGTGGCCATGATCAGTAAATATTCAAAAAATATATCTTCTTGGGGATAAAAATCAAATTCCATTCATTGACAGATTGCACCATGTTAATATTCAATTTTAAGATGCTAATAAATTTATTACGAACTCAGATCAGCTAAAATTACATTTAGATGTCCTGTTGATGTTACATTAGCACTAAAATAATATTATCTTGATATCAGTACCAAAAACCTTATAAAGGTCATCAATGGGATTCTTCAAATACCTTGCCTGTAATTGATAATACATAGTATCTAACTTTTACCAAAGATAAGCGCTTACCTATACCATCTTCTAGTAAAGTCTTAACTATTCATGAGGTACAAGGATTAACGTCACCAAATGTTATATGCGTCAGAACAAACGCTCACCCGATTAAACTTTTCAGTATAGTTTACCACACGCAATAGTTGCAATATCGAGGCCCGCGTGCTCATTAAATATGTATTTCATCATTTAAATATGTATGTAATGAAAGTCCTCAATATTAAAAAATGTAAAATTATGTCGTTTCATCGAAAAAAAATTCCATTAACTTCGACATATAAAATAAATGGCGCGGAAGTTCCAAGAGTGGAACTTATTATTAGATGGTGATGGGTATAGGAGAATCCCATGCGGAGAATCCCACGATTATTGATCTGGGAGTCACATTTGTTGAAAACGTTAGTTTTAACCGTCATATTGATAATTGTATTGATAAAGCTAACTCCATGTTTGGCTTTGCTTAACAACTGGAGAATTCACGGATATACATAGCACATTATACTCGTATTACGCTTATGTAAGATCTTAAGTGGAGTATGCTATAACGGTTTAGAGCCCCTCTTACACTGTCCACATGGACAGAATCGAAAGCATACAAAAAAAAATTCTTATATTCCTGTTGAGTTGAAAAAAACTGGCTAGAATTATGATTACAACATATCATTCTACGAAAATGTGGCTCGCTTACCTCTTTACTCTCTACAAGGTGCAAATAATATAACATGTGCATGCTTGAAAACAGGAGTCTACTTCTGTATGCAGCTTTTATCGAAAATGTCCTTCTCGGCCACATTGATTCATTCTTCATACTGGAAAACATACCCATAATTGTCCCAAACAAGACTTTGCGTAATCATCAATTTTTGGCGCTCGAACACCACCCAACCAATTATGGCGACAACAATCCCATTAATCGATCAGCAAAACCGTTCAATACTGTAGTTGATCAATTTCATTTTAATTTATAAAAAAAACAGTTTTAAAAACAATTTAAAATCGAAGTCGTTTGACAGTTTCATATTTGAAGTACTACCTGTTAATTTAAATAATTGTTTTATTTATAATTATTATTTATTTACAATCTAAGTGTGATGAATAGATTATTTTTTTTTATTTCCTATTTTTAAAATTTTATTTTTATATTTAGATCTTAATAAGTCGATGGTTGCGTTCGCCGTTCAGCACGAAGCGCTATCCTGTTGAAACCACATCTCGTCCGGATCAATGTCATCCATATTTTTAAACAAAAAATCATTGATCATCCATTGATCGTAATGCGATCCCCGGACTCATTTTTGAAGAATTAAGGTCCGATGATGCCACCAGCGTGTAAACCGCACCAAACGGTGCATTTTTCTGGATGTAATGGATTGTTATTGCATCCTCTAGAGAGTATGTTGTATGAATACTATATCCACAGTTCGACGGATGGCTTGCTCAGGTGGACGATGATGTGCGCCATAAAAATCACGAAGTAAATTTTAAAAACTTCGTAGCGTGGTTCAAGAGTGATGAGTCTATACATGATAAATTGCCAGAGTATACTGAGATTATTACAGTTTTCAGCTTTAATCGAGTGTAGCTCAAAAATCAGCGATCCTTGTAATTGTTTTATGTTATATAATTATTTAAAATTAATACTTATTTTTCCGAATACATTTATTTCTCCCATTTTGCCGAAAATATACTTCGAGTTCGGGTGCAATTCTCAAGGAAAACACAGCTTAGACTACACCACACCACCCTACACTACACTACACTACAATAACCTACACTAAACTGCACTGCACCATACTAATGCACTATACAAACTACACTAAACTACACTAAACTAAACTTTAGTACACTACACAACACTAGACTGAAGTTCACTACACTAAACTTTAGTACACTACACTACACTAGACTGAAGTTCACTACATTTCACTAAACTACACCACACTACACTACACTACACTACACTACACTACACTACACTACACTACACGACACTACACTACACTACACTACAATACACTACACTACACTACACTACACTACACTACACTACACTACACTACACTACACTACACTACACTACACTACACTACACTACACTACACTACACTACACTACACTACACTACACTACACTACACTACACTACACTACACTACACTACACTACACTACAATACACTACACTACACTACACTACACTACACTACACTACACTACACTACACTACACTACACTACACTACACTACACTACACTACACTACACTACACTACACTACACTACACTACACTACACTACACTACACTACACTATACTATACTATACTACACTACACTACACTTCACTATACCACACTACACTACACTACACTACACTTCACTATACCACACTACACTACACTACACAAACACGGGTGTGTTTAACCGGATAAGCCTCTCGGAGGCAGTGTAAAGCAAAAAAAAACTATGACCGGGCGTGGATAAAAATTGAAATACTGGTCAAGTTTGTCAAGCTAAGAAGTAATGTGCATTAGAATTAAGATGATTAGCACTATTAGCACATTCTATGATTCAACCAATAAAGGAGTGTTAAAACTTTACAGAATAACAAGGAAATGAAAGAAACTTAGTTCGCCTTCAAATTATGGAAAACAAACAAGAAATGGGGAAACAAACAGGAACAGGTGGAAGGTACAGAAGCAAATGTACCACAACAAGAATGCGGCAAATAAACGCTATTTACAATACCTAACTGTGAGGAAAGTTAGCAAAAAATGAAGTCAAATAATAGATAATTAAAGGACAAAAGAACATTTTTATTAGAGCTGTAAAATACCAGCAACCAAAAAATTGTCTGGGACTATCATTGGTCAGAAGGCCAATTTTAGGTCTCTATCGCTTGAAGCTACCATCAAAATTCAGGATCTCGATGAAGATACAACGATGGAAGAAATGCGATATGCTCACTGGAATCAAGTAGTAGCTTTGGACAGGCGTCGCTATTGTGAGGAATAATCCTGTTAATCCTCATCCTTTTAAACCTGAGAATTATGTCCACTATTTCAAATTATTTTCAAAACACAAGTTCGGAAAGACAGTGTCACCTTTGGAGAATACATATTTTCAAAGCGATGAATTCTCAAAATAAAAGAGAAAAATAGCTTGAAAAATATAAATTGTATCAACATTGGAACTAATACAATTTTTTTCAAAATACTGTTTTGCGAGGCAACTTGCTAATTAAATGCAGACAACTACGTCGTTCATAAATAATGATAATAGGAAAGAGACTAAGTGACTTTCCTATGGTACACCTGATGCCATGTAAAATACTTGGGAAGATTGACCCAGAAGTCTTACAGTTTGCTGGCGTCCTGGAAGTTGCAACCATTATATGGGAATGAATTGGCACCCCAATTGCCTCAACTTAGTGATAAGAATTGAGTGATCAATCTTGTCGTACGCCTTGAAAAAATATGTATAAACAATGCAAGTTGTTGCCTCGATTTTAAACTATCAAATAAATTACAACAGAAGTTTATAGGATTATTAACTGTACACATCCCTGGATAAAAGCCATGCTGTGCTGAATGTATAATTCGATTAATGTGGAAACTTAATACTTTATGAATCATTGATTATTTCTCGATAATTACTTAAATTAAGAGTGTTCATATAATCCTGCGCGATGAGTCGGTCCATATTTACTAACGAATAATTTATGTGATTTCAGTGAGTATCAAAATGTAAACTTATTTGGCCTCTAGGATAATAAGACAATTACCTAATAGCCAGACAGCAACTTTACAAACCGGTTAACGTAAAATAAAGGAAAAATAATGAGAAAATTTAGTTTATAAAATCATTTCACAGGTTTTCGACGTTGTATACATTATCGACGTCAGGGACGTAACAATCGCTATTTAATCTACGTAATAGATTGCGTGTCGACAACCCCGTACATTAATTTGCGTAATCTAGGTCACCCACTTTTGCTTACAAGGTCCTTGCCACTCCACGCTCCTCGGCGCTTTCAACTGGCAATTGCGCTGCTGTGATTTGACGCCGTTATACGTTTTATTCTGGAGTGCTGTAAAAGATCGGTGTTATGCAGACAATCCACAACTAATTCAGGCCCTGAAGCACAACATTGCTTCACTTACTGCAGGCTGAGCAACTGTTACGCTTGCTGGATAGCCACTTGAATGAAGCCCTATTCCATCAAAAATCGGAAGGTTTGCACAAGATTTTTATTTATCGTTCATAAATATGGACCAGGTTTATATCGCCATCTAATCATTACATTCATAATGATCTCAGGAAACTTACTATAAACTCGAAAACTGATATTCTCTCAAAAATTATTAAAATTTTGCTTAAGAATTGATTTACGTATTATGAATAATTAAATTTTCTAAATAAATTTATAATCGGTTCATGTAAATGGGAGTGCAGCGCGCACGTTATGTCACGGTTAAAGAAAATAATGTTATTGTAAGAAAATTAATTTAGTTTTGAAAACGCTATGGAAAAGAAATGAAAAACAATTTCCTGCGACACACCTTAAAATATAATGTATTTTCCAGACTATATTTTAAAATTAGGTGTTCGTGGTACAATAAACTAGGTTAACATTTTCTAAATATCAAGGCGCAAACAATTTTTTTAAATATGGACTTTATAGGTGAAATTGAAACAAAATAATTTTAAACTTTTTATTAATTTATTGAATAAGTTCAAAATCTGGATGATCCATTCGTTGATGATATTCCGGGAAAGTTACTAATCTAAAATAGTTTCTTAAACATTTCCAAAAGCATTTAATTAAACTACTTTGATTTTTGCAGTACCAATCAATAATCGAATTGAATCTAGCAAACATCACAATTCAGTTATAATTTTGACCATAATCGCACTAGAATAGATTCCAATGGCATAGTTTATCCACCGGCAAAATGATTCGGTTACAGTGAAAAATGACATCTGCATAAACAACATCGGGCTGGGAAATGTATTAGGCGGTATCAAATACCCATCACTATCTAATATATACCGTCTTAAAATATTTAAAATTTCGGTGTGTACAGTTTCGGTAAACATCTGAAATTCGTACAAGGAATCGTCTAACAATCAATATCAAAATTATTTTATTTACTCACAACAGTTTGGATCCCACCGAATTTCAAAGCAATACTGCCTAGACCACTATAGACCATTACTATATACATACAAACATTTACTGAGGTGAGAAAATGTAGATTTTAAAAAAAATAATTTGTGGTTTTAATACACCGCGAAGATAACACAATCTATCGGAAGTCATTCTAGGTATATCGGATATTATGTAACATAAAGTGGACCAAGGACCAAAAATGCATCTGCGCTCTATAATCTGAACAAACAAGAATACGTAATCACGAGACGTTACAAAAAAATTTAAATCGGCTTCAGATTTGTTTAAAATATCTCAAATTCCCTTATAACGATATACTCTTTGTATTTATGTACGTAAGGGTGGTGGGTTTACGTGAAATTATAATTTTTTGGGATGGTATTACCCATTCTAAATATTTACACTAATAAATAATGTACATGTGCATGTCATGTGATATGCGTACGATAAATAATTATAGTTTACTATAAAATGGTGTACCGATGCAAATTCATTCAACCCTTTTGTTATTATCCTTGTGCTGTTTTTTACTAAATAATACTCCCGTACATACCTAAACATCCACTTGCGTATTTAATACAGCACCAACACATAAACATGCCGGTTTTATAATGTGTATGTATAAGTATCTGCAAACCATTATCCACGACGTCATATATATATAGCCCAAATTGTAACGTCATGCAGAAAAAAGTTGTATACCATCTCACTCGGAAAATCAATATACGAGGATGAAGCATGTATAGTTTATTACGTTGGGGTAGAAATTAGGGGAAATGTCAGCATCTAGCATTTTCATTTCATTCAGTACGTTTTCCCGTAAACCAATGCGCTGGCAAAATAGTATTTGGGAAATCATATAAATTGGGTTACACATTGACGCGAGTATATTGTACCAAATAAAGATAATCATTGGGTGATATTTTATGAATTTCGACACAAAACGTTTCGAATTTATTGAATTGGGGAGATTTCCTAGCGATTGTTAAAATTTATTTGTATTGTGTATATAGTTTGTAGACTGGTCGACGAGTATTAAACATATAATTTTTACGGAGATAATTTAAATATTTTATTGAACAAATTACAAATTTAATTTATATTAAAATTATCGGAATCGGGCATTTTTCCAAATAGTCCCGAAATCGGATCAGCTATCTTATTTAAACCTGCATTAGTTGGAGTTTCCTTGGGCTGTGTAACTATTCCAGTAACCGGATCAATTATCTTGTTTAAACCATCAGTGCGTGGGTTTCCATCGCGCTGTTCAGCATTTTCTGAGTCAGCCTTAATTTGATTCCCTGGAAAGCTATAAATTGCCTTGCGTACCGTGTTCCAAAACCAACAATGTATTTTAAAAATGCACCCAATTATTGGTATAGCTTCAATTATTTTAAAAACTGGTGTTAAACTGTTGTTGACTGATTGAATTCCGGAATCAAGTAATTTAAAGTATTCCATTGTTATGTATTGTTATGTTCACTATCAGATTTAAACTAAATTTTATCTGGCGTTTGAGTTTTAACGATAACTTATTTTAGTTGAATATGAAATACCGAATGGTCCGTATCACATCTTGCGGTAAGCGCATTAGTTTATCTGTTTAACAATTACATTCTTGTTAATTAATTTTTTTTTTATTTCGAGACGCTAATCAACACAGAAGTTGGTGGTTTGATTCAACCGCACTTTGGAATTCATCATAACATTGCTTTGTTAATCGTATCGTATCACTGAAATTTATCTTAATGCCTTTGATTTAATCTAGATTCAATGTAAGGATTATTAGGGTCTAAGAAATTACCCTCGGAGCATTACCCCAGAGGATTACCATACTGCCTTTATCACCCAATCATTACTCCCTATAGTCACGTTATATACTCTAGTCAATACCCACCAGTTTTGTCTTTTGTGTGAATTTTTTTTTGATTTTATTAATGATAAATTTGTGACAATTTCTTAAATATTAAATCACGAACAAGAATTTCAGAGAGCAACAATCTTAAAAAAAAGATCTAAATTAAAGTTTGACAGAATATTTGTGTTTTGTTGAAAATTAATCGCTTTCAACGGAGGTAGCAACGCAACGTCAAAACAATATACGCGGCTATCACCATTTTGGCAAACCAACCCCAACCGTTTGCTCTTGCATGTTTGATGAGAACAAGATCAGTAGCGACCAACAAATGTTTGCTCATACTGTGTTACCACTCCTGAACACACAGTAAGATCAATTACATCTTGCAAAATCCTCTGGCCAATGAGGAATACGAGACAATCAAAAGAATTCTAATTGAGCGCTACTCCATTTCCGAGGCGCGTAGATTAGAAACAATACTCGGCACAATAGAATTAGGTTATCAAAAACCATCTGACATGTTGCACCAAATTAAATCGTTGGCTGGCAAAAATTTCACCTTCAACGTAATTACAAAAGTATGGACCCGGCAGCTCTCTATATTATAACATACAAACAGCGTTGACCCCACAACAAGGCAACCCTGAAGAGGATTTGGCTGATATTGCAAACTACTAATTGCATGACATATTTGGCACTCGGACTTAAAACTTGAATTCGATTGATAGCGACATGCGTACCAACAATACAAATATACAGGCAACAAACACAAGCACTAGCAATAAAACCATGTTAAAACCATGTTAAATAGAAAATATTTTACGCCCACATCGACAACATTCTCGTTCGCAAACACCCAGGAGACGAACCTCCTTCGAGAAACTTATACTATCACCATTATACCACAGGTAAGATTCATTCGCAAAAAAAAAACAAAAACTACTATCACATAAAATTTGGCAACGCTGCATTAAAATGCAAACAACCATGCACTATTAAAGGCGCTGTGGCCGATCTAAGACAACCTCAGCATAGCCGCCTATTTCTACGGCAATTGGTACATCAGATCATGCACATTTCTCATTGATACCGGCGCTAATCTAAGCGTAATCTGGTACGATCAGCGCCGGTATCATTCAGAAATGTGATTTAATGCACAAAATCCCGTAAAAATAGACGGCTATCACCACGGAACAAATCGCAATCAACTACTCAACATTGACATTGACAGATCCATCAAACTACAACGCTCCGGTAATGCATTATGTAGTACACCACATCGATGACTACAGGGCATGTACCATTTTCAAAGCCAAGACGGTTTGATCCAATTCACCACAAAATAGCTTTTCTAGAATTCCAACACATTGTAACGAATTGCCGTCCTTGTTTTTCCGCAATATCATATCCATTACACATTGTAAAGAAGAAGGACAATGACTGAAGACCATGTGGTGAATACAGAAGGCTTAACGCAGGCACGACGTGCACAAAAATCGATCTCGTCAGAGAATACACGTCATTCCAATTGCCCCTGATGACATGCATAAAACTGCAATTACCGCACTATTTGGCTTATTCGAATCCACCCAAATGCCATATGGACTTAAATATCTATACAGGCAACAGTCGTCCGTTCATTCCAGAGACATTTCTTCGAAATATGTTCCACACTCTGCATAATATTTCACATCCAAGTGTGTGTATAAGATAATTTAGGCCTAGTATGAATAAAGATGCAACCCTGTGGGCGCTAAAGTAACCACTGACACAATGATTGATCAACTGCGCCCCACGATGACCAAACTCATCCCAACGGATAAGCGCAAAACCAATCAAAACAACATATTCGTACCCAAGTTACTACAAACTTGTGACTACGTTTTCGTGCGAATAGACAAAGTACGCACAGGCCTCACACTACCTTATGAAGGCCCATACAAAGCGATTCGACGACTCCGTAAACACTTTGTACTACAAATACGAGACAAGGAACAATCAGTCTCTATAGATAGACTCAAACCAGTCTATAAGATACTTAATTCAGCCAATCAAGAATCTGGAGTGTTGAAAATTGACAGTTTTTTCTACTCTTATTATCAGATAATACGCATTCCAAGAGCAAAACCCCTACATTCTACCGAACTGGTGGTCATAACAAATCCTTTTTATATCGTACAATGATACATTTAGTATCACTACTTTTCGCTAGTAAACAATTTACATCACTACCGAGTACCGACTACCGAGTACCGAGTACCGAGTACCGAGTACCGAGTACCGAGTACCGAGTACCGAGTACCGAGTACCGAGTACCGAGTACCGAGTACCGAGTACCGAGTACCGAGTACCGAGTACCGAGTACCGAGTACCGAGTACCGAGTACCGAGTACCGAGTACCGAGTACCGAGTACCGAGTACCGAGTACCGAGTACCGAGTACCGAGTACCGAGTACCGAGTACCGAGTACCGAGTACCGAGTACCGAGTACCGAGTACCGAGTACCGAGTACCGAGTACCGAGTACCGAGTACCGAGTACCGAGTACCGAGTACCGAGTACCGAGTACCGAGTACCGAGTACCGAGTACCGAGTACCGAGTACCGAGTACCGAGTACCGAGTACCGAGTACCGAGTACCGAGTACCGAGTACCGAGTACCGAGTACCGAGTACCGAGTACCGAGTACCGAGTACCGAGTACCGAGTACCGAGTACCGAGTACCGAGTACCGAGTACCGAGTACTAAGTACCGAGTACCAAGTACCGAGTACCGAGTAACGAGTACCAAATACCGAGTACCGAATACCGAATACCAAATACCGAGTACCGAGTACCGGGTACCGAGTACTGAGTACTGAGTACCGAGTACCGAGTACCGAGTACCGAGTACCGAGTATAGTACCGAGTACCGAGTACCGAGTACCGAATACCGAATACCGAATACCGAATAACGAGTACCGAGTACCGACTACCGAGTATCGAATACCAAGTACCGAATATCGTGTATCGTGTATTGAGTAGCGAGTACCGAGTACGGAATACCGAGTATCCATATAATTTATGTTCGTTAGCTTTGACGTATAGCAATATATGAAGCAGCAACTGTTCCGATGGTTTCACAGGAAAAATAAATATGTTCATCAATCAATACTAATTTCGTCCCATCCCAGTACTTTTAAACCATTTACTGTACATATGAGCCATTTTCAAAATACTTTTAAGGTCTCAACACGTTCAGTCAACAACAATAGACATTAAAAAAATTAAAGACACATTATGTGGTGGCTCATTAGAATATGGTCCACCTCCTAATGAAATTTAAAGAACATACTCAATAGAAAAATTAATATTTATTAAGAACTTACAGAGTGCTTTACATTTTTACTTGTGGTTTGGACTTGTCGTGATGTTCACCAGATCTGACAAACATTTTGATATCATCCGTATTTTGAGATTTGTAATATTGGCTGGCAATTTATTATTTATTTCATATAAAATTTAGATAGAATTTAGGGAAAATACACAAAAAAATATTCTCTGACACCTTTAGAGTGCCTAAAGATTTGAAGATTGATTAGAATGTACGGCGAATACTAAGCTGGGATCCCGGATACGCTGGGACACCTTACACCATTTTACACATAACACATGTTTCGATTGCACCTGTCAATTTACCTCGTACACTCGACATATGAACGGTAAAGACGATGTTGTTGCGGGCACGCTATTTCGCACGACCGACATTGAAACGGCACAATCAGATGAAGAAACAACAATCGGAATCTAATTTCAACTATCACACAATAATATAGGCACAAAAAGCAGACTAAGAACCTCAAAATTTTATTTCTGGTTCCGAATGTCACACTAGAGCTTTTTAAAATACCGGGCTTTCAAATCTACTACGAAACCTCAACGGGTGTGAATCGCACATACATCGACGAGCCGTTACGATGATAAAACTTCGTTGATTTACACAACATTTCACAACCCATAATTCGCGCAACTCGTAAATTTATTGAACCTCGATAATTCTGGCCTAATAGATAATTCCAATCGTTTTATTTTAAGCTACAGTTAAATAAGATCTTAAGTGCTCACCAGCTGAGATGGTCTATGGCCAATCACTCAAGTTACCCGGTGAGTTATTTTCCAAAAATCCCCTTTCTCCTCCACCATCAACCGACCAGTCATCGACCTACAACGCACTGCAAAGCAAAATCCTATCCCCCTATACTGTTCGTAGACTTGGAACGTGCATTCTAGTGTTTTATACTGGAGCGCATAATATGGAAGGAACTTTGTGAAATGGGCGTCCCAAAGAAATTAATCGGATTTATACAAGATATGTGCAGAGGTCCGGGTAATCGAGTTCAATACAAAGTTAAACAAAGTAACTCATAGTGTAACAGTAACGGAGGAAGACAAGGGTACATACTCTCTATACTACTGTACCTCTAGTAGCCACATGAGAAAATTAGATAGTGCATCCCCAATGGCACAATGCCAACTAATTAACGGAGAAACTCGATGATTTGAATGAGCTAAACCGAGTGGAATATTTACAAACGAATGAAAAAAGCCAAAACAACATTTAACATGTTTCATAAAGTCTGGAACACATCTTAACACCTAGCCAAGAATATGAAATTAATATGTGAAATCGGTGTTGCTTAATGGTTGCGAAGCCTGGAAGCATACGCATGCGATCAACCTTATGCAATAGGTGTTTTTAAATAAATTATTGATATAATTTTAAAACCAAATTAAAATGTTTTCAATCTGAAATTTTATTAAACAATAATTTTATAAATCGACTAATGAGATACTAATATGGAGACAAATTTAAAATATCAAATAATTGCCATCTCCCGTAAATACAAACGAGAAAAATCAATAATTTGTCTGCTGCATGTCTGTACGTCATGCAAAGTAATTTCATTTTAAGTGAATCGATAAAATTTTTATACTTGTACATATGAATTTTTGTATGCTCTTAAAATATGGTACACTCACCCACCGGATAATTCGGCCAATCTACTAGCAATCTCTGAATTCATTTCCACATCGGAAATACTTGTTGCCTCATCTACGCTCGGATCATGCGCATAATTCGATTCATTTAATGTGTATCGTTTCGATGATCAGACATTCCGTGTACTCCATCACAAACTCGGGTGTCTCGTCCGCCAATCGCTTGTCCCGGCCTATCAGACCTCCAGCAGCAAACCCCATTAAACTGCGGACAATTTGTATTTAATCCAATATTAGGGTCCCGGTTGTTTTTTCGAATTGCCCCGATGCACTTTGAGGAGGCACCGTTCGTATTTCCTTCGGAACTATTTTTGGTAAATTTTGTTTTAAGTCTAGGAGACGATTCACCATTATTCATGATTCGATTGTACCACCCTTATATTTTTTTGGCAACAGAACCGAATTTAACAACACAATCACAACACAGAGTACAACTATAAAATTCGACACAAGCTAAAGTTTTTTTTTTTGTATAGAACGAGACCGAAATTTTTTTATTCGACAAACTGTACGAACTACTAGTTTATTTACACTATTGTGTACTGGTTTGTGAATTGGAATTATTGACTTTGTTGTTGGTCGTGAAAAATGAAAATATAAAAACTTGAAATGGCAAAATATGACAACAATAGGGGTGTAGCATACATAATGAAAATTTACAGTCGAAGGTTTGATGTTTTTATATACAAAACCGTGCATGGTGAGACTGTTCGAATTAATTAATGCTCGAATTCGTTTTTCCGTATAAGAGTGCGGTTAGTAATATAAACTTATGATATAAAAATGTTATTATGTAATGAAATTCCGACTCCCTCAAATAGGCCTGTTTACTGAAGTCTTCATGGTGGTTGGGAAATGTATGTACATATAATGAAAACTCGATATAAAAATCGATAATAATTTCAGTCATTGACCAACATTTACTTTTGAATACTAATGTTATACAACTAAGCATCTGTATTACCGTCTATTCTAACAAAGTTTTATCTAGATTTATTTCGTTTTAATTAAAACTATCTGACATTGTGATATCTACTTTTTTAAGGTTGGCTGATATGGGTGGTCTCGTCACATGAAATACATGAATATTATGTTAGAAAAACATTAATTCGAATGTATATGGGGGTATTATTGTTGTGCTGTATTAATTTGTGGTATCAAATTGACAATTTTTAATCAAGACTGTAAAGTGTCTTCCATCCAAGATGCACAGCCTAACAAAACCTCGAATGGAGAGTTGGGAACAAACGTGGTTGATATTGTCTCAGTATGGCAATCCTGTTGCATAAAAAAGCGACCGTCTCAGATTGAAAATTAACGCGATATATAGCTCTGTTAAAAACCGCCTAAAAAGTGCTTGTTAATGTTACACTTCCTCGAATCATCCCTCTTGCCGAAAATATTCTAGGCGACTATTCATGTGGTTTTCCCTCCAGCCAATCAACCACTAACCAGTGCTTCAACTTGATCCTGGAAAAATATTGTGAGAATAATGTAATCATTCCCCAACAAAAACTTTCAACAGACATATGACAACATCGACCACAAGAAACTTTGGGCCGCGATCATAGGTCTCGAAATTCCACATAAGCTTGCCTCTCTCTGTAACCTAACAACATCTGGCTCGCTGTGTAGAATTGTCGTTATTCTGTAAGCTAAGAATTTCATGACTGGTTTTCTGGACTGCTCATGATACTTGGGTTTGGTATGTATTTTGTTTAAAATGGAATCTTATTTTCTAGCTCCCTGGCCTCCGTAGCACCAACGACATACTAGGCCGAATCCGTTTGGATATTATGTTGACTTGAAACCACAAACCAATACCAGCAACACAAACCACAATAGTCCTGTTCACAACATGCAAATCGTTTTAAATTTAAAACTTGACCTAAACACTATTTCGCCTGTGTCGAACAAAATATACCTTGTTATTGGCCTCCGACGTAGCATGATATACCGCAAGCCGAAACATTTTGGATAATATAGAACCCCGACAGCACACTGACCCAAACCGTCATACCTCTGTTCACAACATGCAAATCGCTTTGAAATTAAAACTAGATCTAGTTAGTGTAACTTCGTTATGAATATAATTCATTCCATTGCTGGCCTCCGATATATCTATAAGCAGGCTAGAACGGATCGGAACCTGTCTAAAGCCATTTTACTTTAGACACGTTAAGATCTACCATAATCATCACATAATCGAAATCAGCAGCCGCAGTAGCTCTCCGAATATATTAGCCGCGGATCTGTATGGAATGTAAACAATATCTATCAGCATCAGCTTTCCATTGAAAGCAAGTTTAGCTGCCAAATTCTAAAACTCGTTACTCTCCAAGTTAATAATATCCGTCTGAATTACATTCGCGTCTGAAAATATAGTAGTGTGGAAGGGCAAATATTCTCCAGAACTATGCGAGCTTGTCAGCCATGTTTCCTTGATACAAATGAAATCCTGCACATTTTTTAACACGGATAAGTACATCATATGCGATTTTGATCAAATTACGCTTTCGTTGGATCTGATGCTTGAGAAAATAGTTTCTCTGGTATAGATGTATAAGATCCACTGGATTGTAATGCTCCATCTTTTTACAGTTAAATCCAACAACTGGCTCAGCTGCACAAAACACTTAAAGGCCTCTGCTATCTTTTGGAAGCGAAAGGTGATCCTTGACCATTAATGGTATTGAAGTTTATACTAAATTTTACTAAAATCATTTACACAGTTTTATTTTAGTAAAAATTTTATTGCCCTATACACAAGGCTGAAGTTTCTTCTAAGCCATACTAATGTCAATTTAAGCAAACTGCTACTCAAATGTATAGATTTAGGGGCAACTTTTAATTTGAATTATGTTCTTTATAAATTTTAATTTAATAAATATAAATTTTAGTTCTGTAGAAATAGTTATAAAGAAATATTTAATAACGCTTGAAAATGCTGAGAACGTGAAAATTGTAAATATTTATTAAGTTTCTCACACTATTAGACTTCTCTAACCTTACGATTAATATTGGGAGGTGAAAATACGTTTTGAGGGATTTACAAAAGATGGCGCACCTATAGCATTAAATCACATCAGACCATTTTGTATAAATATATCCATTTTAAACGTCACCATTTCCCTCTAAAAATCAATATGTGTGTTTTTGCTGAAATGTAAAGAACATATTTTTTATGCGCTAACAATTGCTGTTTCTTTATTCGTTATCCGGTCTGTGCTATTGAGTGTTGAAAGGATAATTAATAATCTATCCGAAATTCCACTACTACCCGTATTGTCGCTGTACCATAAAAATTAAAAGTAAATTTTTCTATAAACAAACATTTAACGCTCTGAAATATACCAATTGACATTTATTTTAACATGACGTTTATAAACAAAAATTTTTATTGTAATAAGTTTGTTGTGGTTTAAGGGTTGTACAAAATAAATACCTTTTCGAATTTCCCATTGGCAAGCTCCTTAATAGGGGCTAATATTTTGGATTGTTCTCATTCAGGCCGAGAATCAGCTTTTGATTATTTACCGGAAGGAGTGAGGAAATTATTTAAATTTTTGGTGTGATTTTCTCTGGTGATCAAATTTCAAAGATTTTTTGAGAAATAAAAATTCGTAATGTTTATTTTTTTGATTTATTAGTACCCGTGGGCTAGCTGTTTTTTCAAAGTACCTTTGTCCACATACTTTCGATTTATTTTATGTAGCTGCGATTTCAATAAAAAATGTTAATTTGAAAAGCTGCTTTAGACGTTCTTTCTCTATTGTTATTAGTGGTTTCAAAAAATCTGGGGGTTAGGGGCAAGAATGAGAAATTTAAAATAATTAAGAATCAGGTTGCACTTTCTCTCACTGTACCATGTCGAACGCCCCACAGACTCTTTTTGCTGTAAAACCAAACTTAAGCGTCTATGGTTTAGATGCAGCAACAGACTGCTATAGTGTAAGAGGGATTTTTCATTCTCTGATTACGGTCGATCATATAAATGACTCTCAGTCGTAATACAAAACTCATGAGCCCACCTGTGTTTGTGTATTATTTTCATTCGTAATGAATAACTTTGACGGTTTCCAAAACAAACAAATAAATACAACAACTTTACAAAAGAATGTTGGATAATGGGCACAATACAATTTTCAAATAAGATCAGCAAAAAAAAAACTACAAAAGGAAAAGCAACGACACTGTTTCAAAGGTGCAAGCGGAAGCAGAGCATGTTAACAGAATGGAGCAGTCTCTTTCCTTGATTACTATCGTTACTATCGTCTCATTTAGCAGGCTGAAATTCCCGGGAGCTCGCATCCTAAATAACTTAACGGACCTCAGCAAAATAAAGGTCAAAGATATCCTCCAGTTCGATAGTGATTGAATTTTTGTTACTCCATTTTTTTATATAATATCATATTTTAATAAAATATTAAGACGTTTGGAAACGTAATATAAAAAAATTTATATCTAGCTCAAGAATTTTTTTTTATTCTTTTGAAAATTTGTAAAACTCTTGTTTCACCCCGTATTATTATTTTTTATATACATATTCAATTTATTTATACAAATCCACGCCATACCCCAAGTCCAATATATACCATTTTAAGCGGTACGGTACCCAACTGAAGGTAATCGAGTTACTCATCGGTGAGTTTATCATGAATCTTTCAATGAAGTCTCACACGAACTTTCTTCTGTGCCTGGGACCAAAGTCATTTATATATTTACGTGATCTAACGTCGTGATCTAAACATTAAATTGTTTCTCTGAATACAACTGGATTCTACTGCTAGGAAAGCCATAATAGCTCTGCACTAATGAATTTTAAGGACATGTTCGTTCCTTTATTCAACAGAACTCCAAAAATAATGTTATACATATTTCTCCCGGAGAGAAAAATAATCGCAAGATACTTTTGATCCAGAATATCATCGAGAAGTTCACAAAAATTCGGACACATATACAATCAAAAAAAATCTGAAGATTTTATAATACTAAATCAAAAATCTTTGTAATTCGTACGTTTGTGTGAGTTTTTGCGTTACTGTGGTTGAGACATGATGATCATTTTCCAGTAGGGTAGCTGCTCATATTCACAATTATAAATTTAAGAAGAGATAACTTTAGTCATCCACTGAGAAACACTAAAACACCATATTCTCCCTATATGACACAATCTTACAACTGATGTGTCACAGCGAGACAGCTACGTATAAACATAAAATTATTCTAACTTTTGTCATTCCTCATGCAACTCCCAATCAACTGTTGGTTCCACCTTTGATGGAGATACTCATTTCAAACCAAGATTAAAATGAAATTGGAATCTTTCAAATAAAATTTGCGACCGGTTGGCTTGAACTTCAATGCCCTTATAAATTTTACTAAACCCAAACACAACAAAGCAACATCTTCGTAGTCAAACATTTAATTTGGAAATTCTTGTCTAATTTTCAAAATTCGTCATCTCACTTCAATCGTTTCGGAATACATAGTAACCCCTCAGTGTATTTTACTCCTGCTTAATAAAAGAAATTGTTAATTTACTCGGACGAGGTAATTTGAAAGAAAACTTTTTTACTTATCAACCAAACCAAAAACAACAATTTTTTATTAAACAAATATATTTATTTTACTAAAAAATTAGATATTTGAATATTGTAGGCAATTATACTAAACATTTCAATAATTTTCTTGCCCCTTCCGTTAAATAATCATAAGCTGTTTTTTGATTCGGATGTGCACAATCCAAAATATTAGCCCCTCTTAGCAGCAGCTCGATAACAATATCAACCTTATCTTCGAATCGTCGTGCTGCGAGCATTATCGGTGACATGTTACTTCGACTTCGAGAATTTATATCAGGATTGTATTTTAATAAAATCATCAAATCTTTATATTTGTTCCAACTCAAACGATCGCACATAATATGCAAAGGTGTTTCCTGTAGGTAATTTCGACTTTCAATAGATACACCTTTCTCGATCAGTTTATCGATTATACTGAAATTACTTGCGAGAACAGCTACATGTAACAGAGAATGCTGGTTACCGTCACAAACCGATACATCTAAATTTGGTTCTTCTAGCAATTCGATTGCAATTTTATTGCAGTGTCTTCTAATGGCAAATAAAAGATTTTTAACTATTTTCTCTGGACATTTTAAATGTTGCAGCAAAGTTTTCTTTTCCGAAATTAAATTTAGTATACCATGATTATGATTTTCAGTAAAAAAATGATTTACAAGATAATTTACCTGTGCATTATTACCATTAAAATTCGGATACCGCTCTAACAGAAGTTTGACCCGTGCTGTGTCGGGTGCTAGAATCAGAGGAATTCTCATCTTATTATCGCCAGCATCGAAATTTCCACCACTATCTAGAATGTATCGAACAAGTCGATTAGTAGCGCCTCCAGCGGACAACGACATGCTTAAATGTAGAGGCGACAGTTCATCGTATTTTGTTTTTACATTAACATATGACTTCAATGTCCAGGTATTTAAAAGCTCAAATATCTCAAATGACGTTGCAAAGTGAATAGGTAACCTACCTTCCTCATCATATTTGTCCATGTCCACTTGAAACTCTAATAGCATTTTAGTTGTGAAAAAATTATTGGCCGCCACAGAATGGTGTAAAAGATTTTTATCTTCATCACAAATGTGGTTAAAATTAACACCTTTTTGCAGTAAGATCCTAAATATTTGATTAGACCTCGAATTATTCTGCAATGCACAAGTAAGTAAATTCTGATAGGACCAAACGTACATTTGATCTAAATCACATTCGATTGCTTGGAGTAGTATGTGAAAAATTTCATAGTTTTTATACGATACAGCATAACAAAACAATTTTCTTCTGGCATAGTCTGACAAATTTGTAAAATTGAAATCGTCTCTCGATGTAATATATTTAAATAATTTTACATTGGCATCTAATCTTTTAATGGCCCGTTTTAATATCTCGTACAATAAGCTGAGCGGGATGCCGGTTGAATTTTGTAAAACATATTCCGTTACTCCAAAATCTGACAACATTTTACTTATATACTTTAGACAAACTGTATTTTTCTTAAAAAACAAATGCTTTACTGCAGGGTATGTTTTAAAAATTCTATCTACTTGTTCGAGATTCGAAATCGACAATATCTGATGAAATACACCAAATGAATACTTTTCTTCGCCATCTTCTTCCATAATTTCTAACTGTGATGGATCAATTTCCAAAATTCTCATTAATAAATGTCTTGATTTAGCAGAAAAGGTAATAATGTTGATAGGCAGGTTAATACACCGACTTGTGGTGGTCTGGCAATCGCTGTACTGTAAAATTTTTGCTGCAATATCGCAATGATAATTGTTAATTGCGTGATGAAAAACCGTGTTGTGTTCGTTCCCTGTTCCAGGCTCCTGAATTATTCGTACATAGTTTACAATTTGCCGCCAACTTAATTGCTTCTCCATCATAATCGCCTTCACGACATATTCAAAAATAGACCAATTATCCCGACCAAAAATATTGTTAAAATATGCGTTCGACATAAATAAATCGTACATTTTAAATGGAATTTTTTTGTACAAATTATCCAAATACTCGAGTTGACCATACTGCATACTAAAGCCGGCTAATTCTAGAATATTGATCTCAGCTCCAAGACGCAATAATCTAATTGACGTATCAAACATACCGGAAGCGGCCGTAGCATGTAATAATGATATATGTTCCCCATTTCTAGCATTTATATCGAGTGTTTTATAGAAATAAACACCTTGCAACATCCGAAGTGTTATCATCCTGCCCTGTTGACTTGTTGGTGATAAGCACAATACGTTCACTGAAGTTACATTATCACTTTTTAATAAAAACACAACACATTTGTCTTTATTAATACACTGGTCTATTTCAACGGTTTTATATTCACTGTATAATTTATTAAGGGTCGAACACTCCATATCCCCATATCCGATTAAAATTGGATTATTTAACCAAAATTTACTTTCACATTTAAGCGCACGTTCGATGAATTGTAAATCGGATTCGTATATTTGTAAAATTTTATTGGACAATTCGACATTTCCCGCCAAAATAGCAGAACACAGTGGCAAGTCTAATACATATTTATCGACATTGTTTCGATTGTAAATATTGGCACCATTATTGAGTGGAAATTTTTCATCCATGTTATATTTTCGCTTTACTCCGTGTATGGACGTGCGTATAATACGTGACCACAAACCTCTAAATACTAAAATACGTTATTATTATTTTTTATGTGTTGCATAACATTGAGAGAGTAAAATTATCTTGAATGACTCAATTAGGAATTTCTGTATTCTATTTTTACATATTTCATTTCGCATCAGGCTCTTTGATTAAAATAAAACTCATAATCGACGGAAATTTTAAGCTCGATTTGTGTTACGCGCGAATTTATCTTGAGAATATGTATTTCTCAGAAAAACCTATAATCATATTAAAATGTCCCAATAATACCAAGATGTATAGAAAAAGTATCATAACTTCGACACTGTGTTAAACATTTCATAATGAGTTATGGTAATGTTGTACTCGTAATGTTAGTATTAAATATTTGGCAATATCTCAGCTTAGCTTATACCCCATTTACATGCAACCAACATTGTTCTTCTGCAAAATGAAAGAGATATAAGCATTGACTTTTTGCACAAGAGAGACAAGAAAAGAAACATAACCAAACAAAATTTTGCAGAAGTCTTTTTGAGCCAATACAACGCTAAAACCACTATTAAAATGAAAATGTTGCCATAAAATATATTCGATCCGAGTATATTTATGGCAACAATTTTTCAATTAACAAAAAAAATTATTTATATTTATAAATGTTAAGGATTCATAATAAAAACAGACGCCATAGATAAAAATGTAAATTTCGCATTTGAATTAATTAAAAACAAATTATTAATAATGCTATAAAAAAAATATGGCGTTACTATATATGATTATTTCTTTCTCGCACATTGAATATTTTTATATAGCGGAAGATTCTTAGGAAGAAAACAACTTTCTACAAGTAAATGGGGCGTTTTGAGGTTCGGAAGAACCAAGAATTAGAAGCGTTCGAATAAAGACACTTTTTACCTCTATGAATTTTGCCCGATAAAAGTCCCGAACAATGATTATCGTTCAATATGGCAACGCTGACATGTATAAATGAAAATATATTGAAAAAACTAATAAATTAGAATAAAATTTATTTGTACAAAAATTACACTGTTATGAATTATATCAAATCCCAATAAACATGTATCTCAATAAAAATACTCTTAGCCGTTTGTAATATAGTGCCCTGAAGTTGCTCTAGCTATTAATTAACGAGCACAATCCAACTATAATTACGCAACTACGACATAAAATTTTTGTCCTTGAGTCCGAAATGAAAAAATAGAAATGAAAATAACAAAATGTAAGGACATTTTTGAGATGTAGATTTTTGTTTTTAAATTTTATTTTCGAGAGAACAGAATAAAACAATACAAAAACATTTGGTGTTTTAATATAAAATAAAGGTTTAAATTAGGGTTGCCAGAATTTTTTTGTGAAAAGAAGCACATTTCTTGGAAAAAATAACCACAGATAGGATGGTACAAAGATTCAAAAACTCTTCGAATAAAAGCCATATTATATCCAAAATTGCAAAAAAAAAATATTTTGTTTATTTCAATGTATTTTCAACATACGTTACAACATATTCAAGTAAATCAATTGAAAAGAAAAAGTATATCAAATATCACAAATTCATTTCTATCACGTAAAATCATAATTTATATACAAAAATTCATTAATTCAAATTGATTAAATTACCAATTAATTAAAATAAAGCTTTCAAATTTCACGTCGAACTACTTTCTTGTTTAAGGTAATTGTCGCTGGATTTAATTTTTTTTAATAAATCTGGTTTCTGGCTCACATATTTGAAAAATTCTTTGCATGTCATGTTAAAATTTTGTTTATTTAATATTTCTGCTTCTATATTTTCCACCGTCAGGCGGTTTCTTTCTTCTCTCCAGCCCTGAAACATTAAGCTAGATATTCTCTCACTCATTGCGTTGGAATGTGGAATTGCAAATACAAATTGTATAATTTTTTCCAAATTTGGCAAAGAACGGGTTTGAAAAATAGACGTCTATTTAGTTTCAAAGGTTGGAGTTGCTGGTGGCAGGTTTTCTTTCAGATAAACAATCTCGTCAAACAAACCGTCAATGTCTATATTTTGAATTTTATAAACATCTAAAATTATTTTAAATTCACCAAAAGCGGGTTTTTTCCTAATTTTAGTACGGATAGGTGCTCTAACTTATTTTCGTTGAAATTAAACCGGGTTTCTATATATTCTATTATGGCCTCCACAAAGGCTTTCGCTCTTCGGAAAATAATTTTTAATAAAGAATTTTTGTACCTACGTGTGAATCTAATCCTAAATATGCTTCTGCCAAATCATTATTTAAGAAATCTAGTACTACAACAGGAGCATTGGATTTGGAATTAAAATATGATTTAGTAGGTTGAAAATTTTTATACAATCGACCCAAAGCCGGCACAAGTGACAACCATCTCGTTGGAATATGACAAAGCATTTCAAAGTATTCCAAATCACAAAATTTATAAAACTCCAATAATGTTTTGTTTTCGTTTAGTGTGGCAACTAAATTCGTTAAACATTTTGGGGATGATAACTTCAAAATCATATTTAATACGCGTGGATGCATTTTTTACAGAATTGTTTAGCATATGGCAGAGACAGCCCATTTGAATTATATCGCAGTTAATTTTTTGAAGTTCGACGTAAATACTTTGCTTGTGCCCGAAGTTTACGTTGGCATTATCCCCACAAAAACAAATAATATTTTTAGGATTTAAACCTGCTACTTCTAATTTTGAAATCAAACACGAAGCTATTTGATTTGAAGTTTCAGATGGAATATCCCACTGTCATTGTTCCTCCCTGCCTAACCAATACCTACAAAGATAAATTTATAGTCCGCATCGGACACTGCCATTAGTATACTATGCTGTGTGAATTTTTATAGTTATAACACGAGCTATTAGAGTTTGGGAATTCCTGAAATGTATATACGTAATAATAAATTATGTTATGAATATATTACTACTCACTTGAACAACGACATGTTTTCCGTCAATGGCAGCTAAGCAATTGGGAAAATGCCATTTTGTATTAAATTCGGATGCTATTTGTTTCCATGACTCAGTGGATAGGTTTGGAAAAACGAACTGTTTCAACTTATCCCAGATTACAGCCGTTGTTTCTCGAATGATGTAAGATGTCGTAGATGAACCTATGCGATAACCATATCGCCCGATCGACACCATACTGTCCATATCCATTAACTTGTCCAAAGACTTGACTTTTGAATAATAAGATGGCGATTAATATAAATTTAAATAAAGAGCCACAACACCTGAAAGCCTTCTAAAATTTTTCAAAACCATGAATTCACAAGATTAAATAAACTGAACGAACGAATGAACGAAACCATGAATCCGCCTTTATTCTCTAAGCAGTAAGATATTTGTAAACGATAATTTATCTTGCCTTTTTACAATATTCGCATTCGCTAATTGAACTCCAACATAAAATTTAAAACGGTTACGATAAATAAATGTCAAAACTTAACACACTCTTATGATTTATGAGATTCATATTTAGACTTTGAGGACTCATAACTACCGTTCCCATTTTAATTTCAACATTATTTTTAT
The DNA here is from genome assembly GCA_932526605.1 of Nephrotoma flavescens. Taxonomy (NCBI): domain Eukaryota; kingdom Metazoa; phylum Arthropoda; class Insecta; order Diptera; family Tipulidae; genus Nephrotoma; species Nephrotoma flavescens. The sequence goes on along the minus strand of OW052222.1, from coordinate 261,376,297 downwards.
GGATATAAGTTATTCTAAATAGCATCTATTCACAAACAATAGTTCAAGTTGTGATGGGTTGTGGTATGGCTAATTTTACAAGTGAAAATTTTATACAATAAATTATCTTACCGCATTTTTAAATCGTATTCTTTAACCTTTTTTTTACCTAAGGTAAAACTATTGACGTCAAGTGAACAAGATAACATTAAACGTCAAAACGAAATTTTAATTATTTTAACTTAAATCTTAATAACTCAAAAAATACAATCTAGAAACGTAATATTCTTGCATATACATCAAAGCCATCTAGAATCACACATAGTCACAAATTCACATTGAAAAATAGTCTGAGCCGGGAGTTATTTGATATTCAAATCAAGATACGGGTTGGATAAAGATATAAAACAATCCAATTGTTTGAAGAACATTACAACAGTCAAATAGGTAAAAAAATATTTCGTATGATAAAGATGTGTACAATATAAGTCTTATTTACAATTCAAACGTTGAATTTTGAATAATGTTATGCACACTACCGCTCAAAGTGTTTAGGCACTGTCAAAAACAGCATAAACCATAGATAAAACTCAAAATATAAAACGTAAAAATGTGAAAATATTTTTTTTTTTAGGTACATACACACATATATTTATAGCAATATACTAAATAAATGTCAAAATTATAACGCTTAAATTAAATTTTACTTTCATATGTGACCTCCTCTTGATTGAACAATTGCCGCGCACATTTAAGGCATTCTCGCAATAAGTTTTGCCAGAGTTTCTGGCGTTATTGAGTTCCAAGTTGATTGAAGATTGTTCCACATAAGAGTAGCTGATGTTGGAGCTGATTGCTTTACGTCCCGGTCCAGTTCTTCCCACAGTAACTCAATAGGATTCAAGTCAGGGCTCTGGGGAGGCCATTCCATAATTTTTATTGTTCCTTCCTCCTCTAAATGGTGAAGATAGCCTTTACATAATTTAGATAAGTGTTTTGGGTCATTATATTGTTGAAAGATAAAATTTTGACCTACAAGTCGAGGGGACCTTGAAGGGATTGCGTGGTTCTCCAAAATTTGTCGGTATCTTCCTTTTCTTAGTATTCCGTCAATTTTCACAACATCGCCTACACTAATACTAGCAAAACAGATCCAAATCGTCACTGAACCACCTCCATGCTTTACGGTAGCGGCAATACACTCTTTACTGGCACGTTCACCCACAGATCTTCTCACGAGTATTCGTCACTTCAAATTTAAACTCATCCGTCCATGAAACTTTGTTCCAATTTTTTATCGTCCAATGTTGGTGTTCACGGGCCCATTTAAGTCACTTTTGCTTATTTTGTTTACGTAGTAATGGTTTCTTCATAGCAATACAGCCATGGAGTCCGGCTTGCTGTAGGCGACTTTTAACCGTAGAAACACTAACTGGCTTTGGGCGACTAACATTTAATTCTGCGGTTATTTCCGGGGCTGTTTTGCTTCCATTCAACTTGCTAGTAATCACTATTCTATGATCATCTGCAGGCGTTGTTGCTCTTGGCCTTCCACTACGTTTTTTATTATAAAAACTACCACTTTCCCGATATTTTTTAACATTATAATCGACCGTGATTTAATTTCATTTTTCACGTGTTTCAGTACTAATTTCTCTTCTTGAAGTCATATTAAATAATTTAGACTCGATATTTCACTTACGATGTTAACACTGTAAATATCAGGCTACAACTGATCGTATTTGACTCATTTCACTGAAATCTTTTCGAAAAAAACAATTTAAACATCATTAGCTACTTATAATAAGCCCGACTGATATTTTGTTCTGTAAATTCATAGAGAGGTAGAGGGTTGTAAAATTAACCGTATTTAATTGGTGTCTATATAATGAAATTGCGTTTCAGGTAGGTGTTTCATTTTATTCAAATGTTTTTCATAAACATAATACTGTATCAATAATACACGAAAAAAGGGGTGCCTAAACACTTTTGAGCGGTAGTGTATATGCTAACTCCTGTAATTCTACGTACAAAATCACATTATTGTGTATAATTATTATTTACGATATGTTTTTGAAATCCAATAAAATCTGTGTTAAGCAGATCGTAATCTCAGTCTATTTCATTGTTGATGACGAAATGCCCTATTTAGCACTTTCTGCTCGTGCGAGTTAACAATATCTATAAGTATAATAGTCAGATGTTGGAATATTCTTCCTTTTTCTGTAATCCCTTGATTGTCTTACTATAATTTTAGGATTTCGAGTAAAATACAAAAAAACTATGCGTTTTAAGCAACGAAGCTAGTCACTGCGAGTTTTTCGAACTCCATGAGTTCCTCATCCAATAATTTTTTTATGTGCCTGAGAGTCCTCAATAGTACCGAAAATTTTTTAATCGAAACCATATCTAGTTATTTGATTTAGGACTAGTTATGGAGGGACGTTTTAGTTTTACCATTTATTTTTTACCGTGACTTAATTTTTAATCTTGGTAAAATATATGGGTTAACCTTAGGAGTAGGAGGTGAGACTTGGATCAATTAACTGCTGCTTTAGAAATCGATTTTATGAAACTGACATCTTGTTTGACCTTAGTCACAAAAGTTAGTTTAAATGCATAATATAATTAAAAGTTTGTACTCGTTCTGTTCGAAATTTGTTCTAATTATCAATTTCTCACACACAAGATTAATAAATAGTCTAGGATTAAAGCATTATAAGACCTTAAAGATTATTGACAGCTAATAGGCAAAATTAAATTTTAAACAACAACAAACTGAAATTTGTTAATTAATTTAGATTTTCTATAGGCCGTCATATTTATTGTACTCGTCTGTTTTCTTTATTGTGCAAGTGTAATGCAAGTGTAATTCAGTAAAATATTACGAGTGAACACCAAGTTCAAAGCTTTGCTTGTTATGTGAAGAACTGATCCATTCAACGATTTCAATTCAGACACTTGAAACACTCGACATTTGCATTTATAAATTGAGCAACTGAAATGGCTTTTGCACTAATCCACAGACAGAGTTTTAAGTATATTCCACCGCTTAAGCCTTCTTCTTCTAACATAAACAGGCACATTATTTATTCCCTACATTAAACATAAAATTATAAATAATAAATTTATTTATTTTGTTGTTTTTGTGGAAAGATTGGAGATAAAACTAAGCAAAAGTGTATAGTTGAAAGTGAAGACGATCGAGTAAAAAATTCGAATGTTAAACTTTACTGAAACAAACTTTTAATTCCAACGATAACAGTCCATTTTTTATAAGTTCACAAATTTACATTCTAAACTGGAATATTTTTCGTTACTTGTTTATGTAAAGTATGCAGTTAATTAAATTGTTGGAGCTTGAGTTTATTTAATTCTAAAATAAAACTATAAACTAAAATATCAAAAATTGCAGTTATCCAAACGAAAGCTTTTTACACATTCAATTAAAGTTACTTCACGATAAAATATTTGGGATATTTTGTGACATAAATTTATCTTGCCGATTTACATTTTATCTTGAAAAAAATTTACAGAACGCGAATTTACTAAAACATCACGATATCCAATACAAATCTAGACTTCTACGATAGTTTTCTTCGTGTGTAAAAATTATCACTTTTACATATGGTTTACTAGTATTCATTCACTAATATTCCTACTAAAATTCAAACCGGGATTTCCTAAAAATCGTTTTTTTATACAAAACCGGGATTTTGAAAACCGGGATTTTTAAAACCGAGATTTTGAAAACCGAGATTACGTTACACACCCTAATAAAGCATATCGATTACATATTTATATGCGATTCCATACCTATATGTAAATTAAAAGCATCTTGATAGTCGAACATTTAATTTTAAAATTCTTGTCTAATTTCAAAATTCTACCCCTCAGCCAGTTAAAAACTCATCAGTCAAACACCCATATTATGATAAAAAACAAACAATTTTTTTTTATTATATGTACCTACAAACATATTTATTTCACAAAAAAACTTTGGAATGTCGTAAACAATTATACTAAAAATTTAAAAAAGTTTCTTGTCCCATCCGATAAATAATCATAAGCTGTTTTTTGATTCGGTTGTGCACAATCCAAAATATTAGCCCCTCTTAGCAGCAGCTCGATAATAATATCAAATTTATCTTCAGATTGTCGTGCTGCGAGCATTATCGGTGACTTGTTACTTCCATTTCGAGAATTAATATCAGGATTGTGTTTTAATAAAATCATAAAATCTTTATATTTGAACCAACTCAAATGACGACACATAATATGTAAAGGTGTCTGCTGTAGGTAATTTCGACTTTCAATAGATATACCTTTTTCGATTAGTTTATCGATTATACTGAAATTATGTGCTAGAATAGCTACATGCAACAGAGAATGGCGGTTGCCGTCACAAAAGGATACATCTAAATGTGGTTCTTCTAACAATTTGAATGCAATTTTATTGCAGTTTCTTTTAATGGCAAATAAAAGATTTTTACCTATTTTCTCTGGATATTTTAAATGTTGCAGTAAAGTTTTCTCTTCCGAAATTAAATCAAGTATATCATGATTATGATTTTCAGTAAAAAAATAATTTATGAGATGATTTACCTGTGCATCATTACCATTAAAATTCGGATACTGCTCAAGGAGAAGTTTGCCTCGTGCTGTGTCGGCTGCTAGAGTTAGAGGAATTCTCATCTTATTATCTCTAGCACCAACATTTCCACCAGTATCTAGAATGTATCGAACAAGTCGATTAGTAGCGTCTCCAGCGGGCAATTTCATGCATAAATGTAGAGGCGAAAGCTTATCATGTTTTGTTTTTACATTGACATATGACTTCAATGTCCAGGTATTTAAAAGCTCAAATATCTCAAATGACGTTGCAAAGTGTATAGGTAATCTGCCTTCCTTGTCATATTTGTCCATGTCCACTTGAAACTCTAATAGCATTTTAGTTGTGAAAAAATTATTGGCCGCCACAGAATAGTGTAAAAGATTTTTACCTTCTTCGCAAATGTGTTTAAAGTTAACACTTTTTTGCAGTAAGATCCTAAATATTTGATTAGACCTTGAATTGTTCTGCAATGCACAAGTAAGTAAATTCTGATAGTTCCATACGTGTATTTGATTCAAATCACATTCGATTGCTTCGAGTAGTATTTGAAAAATTTCATAGTTTTTATACAATACAGCATAACTAAACAATTGTCTTCTGCCAGATTCTGGTAAATTTGCAAAACTGAAATCTTCCCTCGATGTAATATACTTAAATAATTCTACATTGGCAACAACTCTTTCAAGGGCACGTTCTAATATCTGGTACAGCAAGCTAGGTTCGATTTCGGTTGAATTTTTTAACACATATGTTATTATGTCATACTGTTCTTCGGACAACATTTCACTTATATATTTTAGAACAACTTGATCTTTTTTAAAAAACAAATGCTTTACTGCAGGATATGTTGTGAAAATTATATCTACTTGTTTAAGATTCGAAACGGATAATATCTCATGAAATACACCAAATGCATACGTTTCTTCGTCGTGTTCTTCCATAATTTCTAACTGCGAGGGGTCAATTTCCAAAATCCTCATTAATAAATGTCTTGATTTATCAGAAAAGCTAAGAGCGTTAATAGCCAGGTCAGTACAACGACTTGTGGTAGTCTGGCATTCGCTGAACTGTAAAATTTGTCCAGCAATATCACGATGATGATTGTTAATTGCGTGATGAAACACGGTGTAATGTTCGTTCCCGTTCCAAGGGTCCTCAATAACACGCAAATGGTTTACAATTTGCCGCCAATTTAATTGTCTCTCTACCATGATCGTGTTCACGACATATTCAAATATTGACCAATTGTCCTGACCAAAAATATTGTTGAAATATTCATCCGATATAAATAAATCGTACATTTTAAATGGAATTTTTTTGTACAAATTATCCAAATATTCGAGTTGGCCATACTGCATACTAAAGCCGGCTAATTCTAGAATACTAATCTCAGCTCCAAGACGCAATAGCCTAACTGACGTATCAAACATCCCAGAAGCCGCTGTAGCACATAATAATGAAATATTTTTCCCATTTTTAGCGTTTATATCGAGAGTTTCATTGGAATAGACAGCTTGCAACATCCGAAGTGTTATCATCCTGCCCTGTTTACTTGTTGGTGATAAACACAATACGTTCACTGAAGTTAAATTATCACTTTTTATCAAAATCACAACACATTTGTCTATATTAATACATTGGTTTATTTCAATGGTTTGATATTCACTGTATAATTCATTAAGGGTTGAACATTCCTTATCCCCATATCCAATCAAAATTGGATTATTTAACCAAAATCTATTTTCACATTTAAGCGCACGTTCGATGAATTGTAAATCGGATTCGTATATTTGTAAAATGTTATTCGTCAATTCGACATTTCCCGCCAAAATAGCGGAACACAACGGCAACTCTAACTCATGTCTATCAACAATATTTCGTTTGTAAATGTTGACACCATTATTCAGTGAAGTTTTTTCATCCATGTTATATTTTCGCTTTACTCCGTACATGGACGTGCGTATAATACGAGACCACAAACTTTTTAATACTAAAATACTTTATTGTGTATGTGTTATATCAAATATAGTTATATATGCAACACATTGAGAGGACTTCTCTTTATATTATGCAAGTAAGAATTTCTATTTTCGTTTTAACAATCATACATATTTCATTTCCCACCCGGCTCATTTGATTAAAATAGAACTCGTAATCGACAAAAATGGTTTTACTCGGTTTGTTTTATGCGTGCATTTATCTTGCAAATATGTGTTTCATAAATTTTGCTTTTTTTGATTACGTTCCCTGCTCAGAAAAACCTATAATCATATTAAAATGTTCCAATAATACCAAGATGTATGGATAAAGTATCGTGGCGTCTTCACACCTTGTATCGAAATTCATCATATAAAATTGACTAGCACCTGAATGGTTAGTTGGGTCACAAAGCACTTTATATATAAGAGAATCCAAGCTAAACGACTAGCGCCTCCTAAAATTGACGGTTATCTAATAAACTATAAAAAGCGCTAAGCTTCGAATACGAATAAATTTCTCGTTCAATAAAAATTGTACACACATACATATGTATGAATGGTATAAACAATGCCTCGACATTTTTGTTGCTTTCTCTAGTTGTTTTGTTAGTGTAAATATCTTAACATTATTATTGCGCAGTCTCGGTTTAGACATAAATTGACGTCATATGCGAAAAATGAGAGTAGTAAGAGGCCTGTAGTTTATTAGGCATTGGTATAAACTACATAATATATGGAATACAGAAATTAACAATTATTTATTTTTGTATTATTGAGATGTGTCAATGTGTTAAACAAAACTAAATTATACCAGTGCACCTAGATACTAATGGCAATGCACCTAGAGACAAGGCAATACTGCTTGTTACGTCGGTATGGCATTAAAGTCAAATAAATGATCCGAGTTTTTTATATTTGGTAAAAAATAATTTACATATTATATTATTATCAAAATATGCATTAAACATTTCGTTAAACCCTTAAATGTTATGTATTTATTTAGACATAAATTTGATGACGTAACAAGCAGTATTGCCTTGTATTCTAGGTGCATTGATTATCTGAATGCCTCCTAAACTACAGGCCTCTTACTACTCTCATTTTGCTGCGCAACAATAATGTTAAGATATTTACACTAACAAAACAACTAGAGAAAACAACAAAAACGTCGACATAGCGTGTCGTCATCATTTGGTGTAAGCGGCCTGTGGTTTAGGAGGCATTGATTATACCCATGATTGATGTTATATACGTTTTTCAACCAAAAAAAAATGTCTCTATTAAAGTCCAAACCACACAAATGTGTGAGTATGTATGGCGTGTTTGATAAAAAATTTCGCTTGATTTGAAGTACAACAGTTGTGTGTATATATATAGTGTTTTCTTGGACGAAAATAAGTTTGAAAAGAATGCACAAATTTTTAAGTTGGTTGAAAACACATGCAAAAATAAATTTTTGACATGGTACTTTTGCCATAGCCACACAATTTTGTTACCGGGAAGCAAAAGGCATATATGTACATGTATACAATTGCGTAAATCGTTTTTTTGTATATTTTTTTGTTTTGATATTATAAAAAATTGCAAAAACGAACTTGATTCGATCTTACAGCTAAGCAGAGTTGGTTTTTTGAATTCTTTTTTTATGTTTCAGTTTATATTATAAGAGAAAAATGTTTTTTGTTTCTTTAAATTATACAAAGCATATGTAGAAGAAAGCTGTAGCACTAACTGCGGTTTGTTTTAAACTAAAACCGCTTAGTAATTGTTTTATTCGGCATAGTCATTAGCTAGGACTCCGACATATTTTCAGTAAACAAGAAAAATATTTTTGCTATTAATTTAAATAAAGATGTTATATTATTCTTCATAAAAAATGTGTTAACATTTATAAATAACTCAATTATGTATCTAAAAATCATCAATATTTATAACGTTTATAACAAAAATAGTTAGTTATTCTGGGGCTTAAGCCCTTGGATTTTATTAGTGGGCTACAAATAATATAACGTACAGCTGATAACGTAGCCACATGTCGATTATTATGAAACCTTACATTATTATAATGCCAACTAATAACGATCAGCAGAGTGACCACTTTTAAGACCCGTATATTTACAACGCAAAAATTACATTTGTACCACACTTGTCTTGAACTCATTAATTCTGAGACCGACAGAAACTAAGGTTTTAAGTGTTCCTAAATACTCGAAAGTAAAGCATGAAGTTTCTCAGTAGACTAAGTTATTAGCGCCTTGCAAACCCAAAAATACACTATATGCTTCAATGGTTGTTTCTCAGTATTGCTCCACTCTAGCAGCAACATGCCACACCACCTGCCCGATGTTATTAATAAGTGCTGCATCCAATATATATGTATATATATATATATATATATATATATATATATATATATATATATATATATATATATATATATATATATATATATATAGAATAATAGAGATCTTCGGCAATAACTTTCCTACACCGCCTGATTCAATTAGAATTACTCAGGGAGCACCGAGAGAAGGTTTGAATCAAGGACTTATTTTTAGTCACTCCTATATCATTCAGTCCTCAGCACGTACTCACCTTGACTTTGAATGGGAAACTGATGTTGTACAATAACGAAGCATGATGAGGTAGATGATTATGGCTATTATAATCATTGTTGTCACGCGCTGTTATAATCATTGTTGTCAACGTCATTAAAAGGAACATAGGCGTATGACCCTTTATATATTGGAGTAGTGTTGTTATATGTTATCCCGTCGATTGTGATTGAGCAGTTTTGGATGTTAATAACACATCTCTTGGGTAGGAACCGTTGTGTTTGCAGCTCGCAGTCAGTTCTAAATTCTTGTTTGTGTTCTCTGTTGATTATGATGTACTTGTTATCGTAGAATTCGCTGTAGTATAGTTGATTTTCCTTTATTGTTTCGCATTCAGCTGGTATGTTGGAAAGTATTTTCGGTATGCAATTTCCTTTTGCTTCAAATGTTATTTCTTTTCGGCAGTAGTACGTGTCTTTGACTTTGTTGCATAGCTCATTGGAATATTTTGCAAAAGTTTTGTGGATATGGATGTAAGGAAATGGTATGGTTATGCTATTAGATTCAATTATTGTGAGTGGGAACAGCTTTATTTTTGAGAATTTTTCCTTTGAGTATTGTGGTATTGTAATAGAAAAAATTATCAATGGGTTTCTGTATAATATTTTGATTTCTAAGAATTGGTATAGTTCAAATTCATTGTTAATTTCAATATTTTGATTTTTAAAGTTCTCTATTATTATTTCGGTTTCTTCTTTAGATAAAATGTAATGAGAAATGTATCCTGCTTTTGCTAGCGTTATAGAGTCAAATATTTCGTCTAAGTGCTGTTGTAAGTTACGTGTTACATATTCTATGTTGTGCAGTTTTCCATTATTAAGATGAATTCTATCTTGCTTGTTCTAGTATTAGTGCGATTCAGTAAATGTCGTAAATTTCCTACTTCACTATTTATATGATCCTCGATTTCTCGGAATCTGTTTATCATGGCTGCGTTTACCTTTATTTGTTCGTTAATTTTGCCAACAATCATGTTTTCGCTTGTGTGTACATTCTCTAACGCTTTGTTGATAGCCTCAGTATCCGCATTTTTGATATCACCAAATATTACGAGAATTCCGCGTTTCGATCTTGTTTTTGGAATTAGTGCTGATACTGTTGCGTTTAGTATTCCAATTTCCTTAGTTAGTGTTCTAATTCTGGTTTTGAAAAATAGCCGGGTCTCTGTGCTGTTGAACTTCTTTATTTTCTCCGTTACTGAGTTTAAATTTTCGATGTTATCATTTAATATAGTAGGGTACGAAGAAACATTTATTACGTGTAAAAACTGAGTTGTGCTTTGGTACATTCTTGCTTCACCTAGGACTATAGGTGCTATTCCTTTGTTGTTTTCGTAGTCCGTTATTATTAGTTTGCCTGCCTCGCCCCTGGAATGATGCAATGATGTTTAAGGTTTTTCTTGTGCACATTTCTTTTGTTAGTTTTTGCTGTTAGTATGTTGTCAGATTCAACAGTATGTTTGATGTACTTGGGTTGGGTTTTGTCTCTAGTATGGATCTTTTCGTAGATGATGTCGTTTACCTTTAACTGAGCTGGCTTTTCCTTTGATTCATTTGCTTTATTAATTCTTGCTGCCTTTTTATTTTGTAGGTGTAATGCAATGTTCTGTGTCCTGGTATTGTATTCAGATCTCACTTTAGTTATCAAATCTTCTGTGTCGATGTCGTTTGGTAGTTCCTGTATAATGAGGTGTGCTCTTTGTAGTTCCAGTGGTGTGTGTCCTGTCGCCGAATGTATGGTGTTGTTATATGACAATATAGATTCTATTACTAGTTCGTCCGTCGTGAGTTTTGAATTTTTGCTGAATTTTATCCAGATGAGTTCTGTCATTGTGCTGTGTAGTCGTTCTACTAGGCTATTTCCCGTACTTGATTTTGGTGTGGTCATGTGATGAAAAAAATGAATTTCTCTCTAAATTTTGCGAAATTCGCTGAGGTGAATTCCGTAGCTCCGTCTGAAATTATTTCTTGCGGAACGCCTTCTTGAGAAAAGTGTTTCTTTAGACATTTTATTATTCCGGTAGTTTCTCTAGTTGTTAGTTCATAGGATGATGCGAATCTCGAGAATCCGTCTATCATGGTTAGAAATTTTTTATTTTTTAATGCGAATGTGTCCATGTGGATCATTTGATTGGGTTTTGTAGCCGTTCTTGTCAAACTAAATTCTTGATTGACAGGTGATCTATCATATTTTGAAACGTTACATGTCTCACATCTTTTGACGTATTCGCTAACAATCTCTTTGAGGTTGCCGAATTTATATTTTCGTTTGATTTTCGATATATTCTCTGTTATACCTCTATGGTCTTCATTGTGTGTGTCCATTACTATCTTAAGTTGTTCGACTGGGTCATTGATTTGTTTAATTGTTTGGTCGATTGCTGGTTCTATAGATAACATATTTTCTTGAGTTGGATTAGTACGTTCAATTGGTTGGCACAGGTTTATTTGTGCGTTGTGTGTTGTGTCTTTCCAATTTTTCAGAAGTTTTGATATTTCGTTGTTACATTTTATGGCTATATTGCCTTTGAATTGACTGGCGATTTTATTCATGATGTATTGTATCAATTTTTGGTCGTATCCAACCTTTTGGTATGTTATTCGTGTTTTGTTCCCTGTCGTTTCATAAGTCCTGTTCGGTCTATCGGACCTGTCCTGCGGCCCTACGAGGTATGTTATTTGCGTATTGAAATCATCCATCGGTGTTGCTGTTGTTGGGAGTAGTGTCTGCTCCTGCTGGGATGTAGTACAGTTGATTTCTGGTCTTGACAATGCGTCAGCATTTGAATTATTTATACCCTTTTTATATTTGATCTCGAAGTAAAATTCTGGATTTACTTCTTCTCTCGAAGTAAATTTATGGCCTGTATATATGCTAAATTTTACACCGTATAGGTATTGTTTAAAATGTTTGGTTGCCCAAACAACTGCTAGTAGCTCTTTAATTGTCGTATCATATTTCGTTTCTGTTTCCGTTAAGGTTTTACTTGCAAAAGCTTTTGGATTATCGGTATCATCATGGGATAATACAGCACCTAGCGCGTGGTCAGATGCGTCGGTTGTTAATCGGAATTTTCTCTTGAAATCCGGATACTCTAATAAGGGTTTGTTAGTTAGCATCATCTTACAACTATTGAAGTATTCCTTGTAGTTGTCGTTGCTTATATCTATGATACTGCCTTTTTTTTAGCCATTTTGACATTGGCTTGGTTTTCTCAGCGAAGTTTCTAATGAACTTTCGGTAATATCCGATTAATCCCAAGAACTGCTTTATCTGCTTGGTTGTTTTAGGAATTTTGATGTCGTTAATTGCCTTTATCTTGTCTGGGTCAGGTGAAATACCGTTTTTGCTGATTATGTGTCCTAGAAACCTTAGCTCCGTTTGGAAAAATTTGCATTTTTCTTTTTGTACTCGCATGTTTCTATTTTTCAATACAGAAAATATTGTTTTCAAGTGTTCATAATGCTCCTCCTTGTCTTTACTGTAGATTATTATATCATCCAGGTATACTAGACAACACTTTCCTATCCATTTGTTGAATGTTCGGTCCATCAACCGTAAAAATGTGGCTGGCGCGTTCTTTAAGCCGAACGGCATCCTGGTAAACTCGAAGTGGTTGCCCAATGCCGAAAATGCAGTTTTTTCGCAATCTTCTTCTGCCATTAATATTTGGTGGAACCCGCTTTTTAAATCAAGTACCGAGAAAATCTTGCAACCTTGCAACTGGTCTAACAATTCCTCTATTACTGGTACTGGGAATCTGTCGTCCACTGTCTTTTTGTTGAGTTCCTTAAAAGATTATTGGGCTGTTGTATGGTGATTTACTTTCCCTGATCACGCCAGTTTTCAATAATTCTTGGATGTGTTTTTCAATTTCCATGGATTGGCTTGGTGGTAATCTGTATTGCTTTTTGTGCGTGACGAGACAATTTTAATTCCAACGATAACAGTCCATTTTTATAAGTTCACAAATTTAGATTCTAAACTGGAATAGTTTTATTACTTTTTTATGTAAAGTATCGCAGTTAATTAAATTGTTGGAGCTTGAGTTTATTTAATTCTAAAATATCAAAAATCACAATTATCCAAACGAAAGCTTTTTACACATTCAATTAAAGTTACCTCACGATAAAATATTTGGGATGTTTTTTGTCATAAATTTATCTTGCCGATTTACATTTTATCTTGAAAAAAAATTTAGAGAACGCGAATTTACTAAAACATCACGATATCCAATACTGTTTAATCCCGAATAAATTCTCTCCCTGAAACACATAAACCTAAAACATCGCATAAACATTAACAATTAATTTATACTTACCTTGCCATTGTATAAATTCATCTCGATTACCTAGAAATTAGTTTAAATATTATTTAGATAACAAACCAAAAACATATGTAAACAATATACATAACATAATTTGTCCTTGAAATTGATCTTCAAATTGGTAATCACAACAAATTATGTCATGCATATTGTATCACAAATATAAACTAGAATTTCACTATATATTTATTAACACGTATAGATACTTACCTTTAAAACAATGAGGATAATTGGTTACCTAAAATAGTAATTAAGTTAAGATAAAAATTCAGTTTATTACGTATTTAAATATTTCTTACCAGTTTGTTATGACATTTGTGCATCACACAATTACTAATGTAATTATCTTATACATTGTACTACCACCAATGCAATTCATCCTATTTATTATGAAATGCGTTTGATACCTAATATATAATTTGTAATGCCATCTAGTGGCAATTAAATTACGAAGCGATTGATAACCCTCTATGGTAAATAGACCAACATTTTTTGTAATTAATATTTTATAAAACAAAATAAAACTCTCTTTGTCATCAACCACCATAGCGACAAGTTGTGTTTGATTTGCTTCGCGTTTAAATAAAATAAATATAAATTTGTACAGTGAAGTTTTGTATAGCCGGAATACTATTTCTACAAATACAAATCTAGACTTCTACGATAGTTTTTTTCAAAAGTTATCACTTTTACACATTGAAATTTAACTTGGTTTTATCTTGGTTACTAGTATTCATATATTAAGGTCAATCTAAACTTCAAACCGGCAATCTCAAATTGATTTATGGCATCGACTTAGACGAGTACGAAAACGCCACTTACGGAATATGCCCATAATAAGAAGTCGAAAAGATCGCTTAATTTTATAGAAACCGCATGGAAAGTGAATCGCAGGAGATCCCTACCGTGACAATTTCGCCACAATCGAACAAAAATTGAATAACATTTTAATAAACAATAACAGGAATCATAAACTGATTAATATTCTCTAAACCAAAATCAAAGTAGCTATAAAAACCTTTAAAGAAGAAAATTTACCTTTCTGAACAGTTGAGGAAGCTCTAAATTTCGCGGAATTAAAAATTTTAACCAACTATAGTTTTATTTTATTTATTGTAGACCTTAATAAAGCGTGTGTATCACGAAATCTCTGTTTTCAAAATCTAGGTTTTCAAAATCCCGGTTTTCAAAATCCTGGTTTTCAAAATCCCAGTTTTCAAAAGTTCAGTTTTCAAAATCCCGTTTTTTTTTCTTCTAGTTCTAATTACACGAAATAATTAATCAAGTTTTTTAATTGCAAGATTTGGTACTTGCAACATTTTGTAATTGCAACATTTTGCGGTTGCAAGATTAATAAAAAGCAATATTTTGCTAATGCATCATTTTGACATGCAATAATTATTGTGGATCCTAACGGCTTCGATAACTCTCACGGGCACGCGGGAGGTCGATGCGTTCCCTCCCGCTTGGTCCTTCGAGGAGCTTTAGATTTAAACTTCGGGGGACGTAACAGCCGAGATCAGCAAACATATCGCACTGCATGCCGCACTTAGGGGCGGATTATATAGAATCTATTAATGGCACCTACTAAAAAGAAAAATAATTGCACCATTTTGTTATGCAAGATTTTGTTATTGCAACATTTTGTAATTGCAACATTTTGTAGTTGCAAGATTAATTATAAAAAGCAAAATTTTGTTAATGCAACATTTTGAAATGCAATAATTGTAGGGGCTGGCGGCTTCGATAACTCTTACGAACACTTAGCCCTCCATCAAAATTCCATCCATACTAGCCATTTTCTAGAACTTAATCGCAAACTCATTTTTGAATTTTGCCAAAAATATCATTTAAGAGTCCCACATGCCAAATTTTAAAATTCAAACCGGGATTTCCTAAAAATCGTTTTTTTTTTATACAAAACCGGGATTTTGAAAACCGAGATTTTGAAAACCGAGGTTACGTTACACACCCTAATAAAGCATATCGATTCCATATTTATATGCGATTCCACATCTATATGTAAATTAAAAGCATCTTGATAGTCGAACATTAATTTCAAAATTCTAAGTTCTACCCCTCAGCGAGCTAAAAACTTATCAGTCAAACACCCATATTATGATAAAAAACAAACAATTTTTTTTTATTATACCTACAAACATATTTATTTTACAAAAATATTTTGAATGTCGTAGACAATTATACTAAAAATTTAAATAAGTTTCTTGTCCCATCCGATAAATAATCATAAGCTGTTTTTTGATTCGGATGTGCACAATCCAAAATATTAGCCCCTCTTAGCAGCAGCTCGATAATAATATCAAATTTATCTTCAGATTGTCGTGCTGCGAGCATTATCGGTGACTTGTTACTTCCATTTCGAGAATTAATGTCAGGATTGTGTTTAAATAAAATCATAAAATCATTATATTTGAACCAACTCAAATGACGACACATAATATGCAATGATGTCTCCTTTTGGTAATTTCGACTTTCAACAGATACACCTTTTTCGATTAGTTTATCGATTATACTGAAATTATGTGCTAGAACAGCTACATGCAACAGAGAATGGAGGTTGCCGTCACAAACCGATACATCTAAATTTGGTTCTTCTAACAATTTGAATGCAATTTTATTGCAGTTTCTTTTAATGGCAAATAAAAGATTTTTACCTATTTTCTCTGGATATTTTAAATGTTGCAGTAAAGTTTTCTCTTCCGAAATTAAATCAAGTATATCATGCTTATGATTTTCAGTAAAAAAATGATTTATGAGATGATTTACCTGTGCATCATTACCATTAAAATTCGGATACTGCTCAAGGAGAAGTTTGCCTCGTGCTGTGTTTGGTGCTAGAGTTAGAGGAATTCTCATCTTATTATCTCTAGCACCAACATTTCCACCAGTATCTAGAATGTATCGAACAAGTCGATTAGTAGCGTCTCCAGCGGGCAATTTCATGCATAAATGTAGAGGCGAAAGCTTATCATGTTTTGTTTTTACATTGACATATGACTTCAATGTCCAGGTATTTAAAAGCTCAAATATCTCAAATGACGTTGCAAAGTGTATAGGTAATCTGCCTTCCTTGTCATATTTGTCCATGTCCACTTGAAACTCTAACAGCATTTTAGTTATGAAAAAATTATTGGCCGCCACAGAATAATGTAAAAGATTTTTACCTTCTTCGCAAATGTGTTTAAAGTTAACACCTTTTTGCAGTAAGAACCGAAATATTTGATTGGATCCCGAATTTGTCTGCAATGTACAAGAAAGTAAATTCCGATTGGACCAAATTTGTATTTGATTTAAATCAAATTCGATTGCATGGAGTAGTATTTGAAAAATTTCATAGTTTTTATACGATACAGCATAACTAAACAATTGTCTTCTGGCAGATTCTGGTAAATTTGCAAAATTGAAATCGTCTCTCGATGTAATATACTTAAATAATTCTACATTGGCAACAACTCTTTCAAGGGCACGTTCTAATATCTGGTACAGCAAGCTAGATTGGATTTCGGTTGAATTTTTTAACAAATATGTTATTATATCATACTGTTCTTCGGACAACATTTCACTTATATACCTTAGAGAAACTTGATCTTTTTTAAAAAACAAATGCTTTACTGCAGGGTATGTTGTGAACATTCTATCTATTTGTTCAAGATTCGAAACGGATAATATCTCATGAAATACACCAAATGCATACGTTTCTTCGTCGTGCTCTTCCATAATTTCTAACTGAGAGGGATCAATTTCCAAAATCCTCATTAATAAATGTCTTGATTTATCAGAAAAGCTAAGAGCGTTAATAGCCAGGTCAGTACATCGACTTGTGGTAGTCTGGCACTCGCTGAACTGTAAAATTTTTGTGGCAATATCGCGATGATGATTGTTAATTGCGTGATGAAAAACCGTGTAATGTTCGTTCCCGTTCCTAGGAGCCCGAATTATTCGTACATAGTTTACAATTTGCCGCCAATTTAATTGTCTCTCTACCATGATCGTGTTCACGGCATATTCAAATATTGACCAATTGTCTCGACCAAAAATATTGTTGAAATATTCATCCGATATAAATAAATCGTACATTTTAAATGGAATTTTTTTGTACAAATTATCCAAATATTCGAGTTGGCCATACTGCATACTAAAGCCGGCTAATTCTAGAATACTAATCTCAGCTCCAAGACGCAATAACCTAACTGACGTATCAAACATCCCAGAAGCCGCTGTGGCACATAATAATGAAATATTTTTCCCATTTTTAGCGTTTATATCGAGAGTTTCATTGGAATAGACAGCTTGCAACATCCGAAGTGTTATCATCCTGCCCTGTTTACTTGTTGGTGATAAACACAATACGTTCACTGAAGTTAAATTATCACTTTTTATCAAAATCACAACACATTTGTCTTTATTAATACACTGATCTATTTCAACGGTTTGATATTCACTGTATAATTCATTAAGGGTTGAACATTCCTTATCCCCATATCCAATCAAAATTGGATTATTTAACCAAAATCTATTTTCACATTTAAGCGCACGTTCGATGAATTGTAAATCGGATTCGTATATTTGTAAAATGTTATTCGTCAATTCGACATTTCCCGCCAAAATAGCAGAACACAACGGCAACTCTAACTCATGTCTTTCAACAATATTTCGTTTGTAAATGTTGGCACCATTATTGAGTAAAAATTTTTCATCCATGTTATATTTTCGCTTTACTCCGTGCGTATAATACGAGACCACAAACTTTTTAATACTAAAATTCTTTATTGTGTTATATCAAATATAGTTATGTATATATGCAACACATTGAGAGAGTTGACTTCTCTTTATATTACGCAATTAAGAATTTCTGTTTTCGTTTTTACATACATATTTCATTTCCCACCCGGCTCATTTGATTAAAATAGAACTCGTAATCGACAAAAATGGTTTACTCGGTTTGTTTTATGCGTGCATTTATCTTGCAAATATGTATTTTATAAATTTTGCTTTTTTTGATTACGTTTCCTGCTCAGAAAAACCTATACTCATATTAAAATGTCCCAATAATACTAAGATGTATGGATAAAGTATTGTGTCGTCTTCACACCTTGTATCGAAATTCATCATATAAAATTGACTAGTACCTGAATGGTTAGTTGGGTCACAAAGCACATCATAACTGCAACACTATTAAGATAAAGTATCACGATAAAGTATTAAGATAAAGTATCATAACTGCAACACTATTTGTGTTAAACATATCATGATGAATTATTAATGGTAATGTTGTAATGTCAGTTTTAAATATTGCAATCACAATTAGAAATGTCAGCTTAATAGCGTTTTGAGGTTAGGGAGTAGTAACGACAAGTTTTACTTCTATGATATTTGCTCGATTAAAAATCCGGGAAAATGATTATACAAATTCGAATCGCATCCAAACAATCAGGTAATACACGCTACACCCACCAGGATCAGATCATATCATTCACATCGACATACTGTAAACCGAAAACCAATTAGTTCCAACTGCTACCGATAAATATACGAGGTTTGATCAAGCTAAGATTATAAAATCTCGCGCTTTACAACATACAATAATATATCTATTCTACAATATAAGAGCGAAGTAAATGGGCAAGTCGAAAGATATCATTCTACAATGTCAGAGAACATATGAGGTGCTCAAAAGCAGACGAACCTGCTCGCGTGCTATTGAGTAGGTGCTAGAAAGAGCTGTACGAATACAATCATACCGTTCAATCCACTCACTCCACTACTGGAAAAAGACCAGTGGAATTTTGGTCGCACCCCCCATGTTAATCCCGAGCAAGTTCGCTTAAGCAGTATAGAAAAGCTACGAAAAAAACAAGCAAAAGGTGGCATAGTATACGTCAAGTAAAACAAAATAATAGGTCCAAAACGAAATAATTAAAGAAAATAAAAAACCATTCACATACCCAATCAGGCAAGACCGTTCATAAAATAAACAAGAAGTTTCTATTCCAGGTACAGTATTTATTTCAAAAATGAAGGGGTCCGATTACTAGACTTCAGCAACTCTTTACTAATATCCATATATAAATGTCAAGCTAAAATTCAAACCGGCAATCTCAAATTGATTGAAGGTCTGAATGTCGTTGTTGTCTGGGTGAAGCTTTATCTAATTTTTGATGTAATGAAAAAGTTAAGCGTTTGTGATCGGTGTATAAAACAAACTCTTATAAAACAACTCCTTCGATAAAATTTTTAAAATGTTTAATTGCTGAGTATGCTGCCAAAAGCTCTCTGTCATACGTGCTGTAACAAATTTCTGCATCGTGCAATTTTCGAGAAAAGAAAAACAAAGGCTGCCAACCATTTTCCGTCAGTTGCTGGAGAACAGCCCCTACAGCCACGTCAGATGCACCAACAAAAATTTCGTTTTACATAACTCAAACTTTTGAGTTGCTTCGTCCTTCCAATTAATGATCGATTTGTCCTTCTTTTTCTTCTTATTTCATTTGAAAAGCTCGTATAAAGGAGCTTGATCATTAGCTGCTTCTGGTATAAAAATTCTGTAATAATTGATCCTACCCAAAAACCTAAAATCGCCTCAACTGTTTGCTTGCCCGTACACATACCTTGCTTTGAAATTTGAAAACCTAAAAAAATTAACTCGTCAAGTGCAAATTTACATTTATGTAGATTAACCACCAAACCTGCTTTGCTTAAACGCTGCAAGACAATACGTAAATGTTTCAAGTGCTCTTCCAAATTTTTTGAAGCAATGAGAATATCATCGATATAAGGAAATACGAAAGGAAGATCTCGAAACAGCGAATGTACCATACTTTGGAAAGTTTGAGCGGCTTTTCTCAAATCGAACGTCATTCGTGGGAACTCAAACAATCCAAAAGGAGTGATTATGGCAGTCAATGTCCCTAGTCTCGACAGGAAAGTACGATCTGGTTTGGTCAATGCGTTTAATGCCCTATAATCACCGTATAATCGGCACGATCCATCTTTTTTAGGCGTCATATGGAGTGGACTGGCCCAGTTCCTCTTGGGCGGTCTACAAATCCCCTGAGCTAACCACATCTAGATTTCCATTTTTGCTATTGCCATTTTTTCCGAACTTAAACATCGTTCGCTTTCCCATAACATGGCTGACCTACTGTCTCAATGCAATGCGTTACGTTATGTTTTGCAGAATTTAATTGCAGAGATTCTCGTGTCACCGAAACAAATTCCTGTAACAATTCTAAAATTTCGCTTTGATATATATTTGCCTTAATGGTACATCGACCATTAAACCAAAATGTGGTCAAAAATCCGTATCCAAAATCTATCAACCTTTGCGATGATAAATTTCCAGGTGAATGGTCTACGAAGACCAAGATTAAGAGTGAGAATTTTAACTTCAAATGTGTCGATTTTTGAAGAATTCGCAGCAAATAATTTAAAATCCGAAGGATTAGCCATCTGTAAATTTGTAGGGGGAATTACTGAAATTTAAGCTCCCGTATCAACCAAAAATTGCAATTTATTTTGAGTATTCAAAATTGTGATGCGACTGTTTGTGACTAGGCTACTGACACGTGTCGCGATAAGTGCAGTGCCTAATGGTTTTCCGGTTTGTTAACGGTTAAACTACCATTATTAAAACTACACGGCTTCAAACATTTTTTCGCATTGTTACCGTGTTTGAAATGGTACCAACATACCGGATGCTTAGCCGCTTGTTCCTTACAACGAGAAAAGCCTACGAGGTCGATCACTACGTTGCGATCGTGACGATCACTACGTAGCGATCCAGAGTTTACCTTGTTAAATTTATTAAAAAAGTTCATTGACCTTTTTAGTCAATGCGCCTATTTGAACGAATAAATTGTCTTCTTGCTGCTCAGACTGATTCGAATTTACCCCATAAATTCCAATGGATTGTTGTACTTCCACTGTTTTGTCCACTGTTATTTTAATACTGGATCCTGCTCTCAATGGGCTGGTCCCACATTTACATGTTTATATTCGAAAAACAATGCATCCTCTCCGATAACTCAACCAGTCTTCTGGAGGGTAACTATAGTAGATTTGTTTATTTTGTCGTCTAACTGAACCATATCGCAATGAAACAAGAAGTAACTGGCCGTTATAAATGCTCATCTAAACTTCAAGTTATTTGTTACAGAATTATCCAGTCGTCTCTGCTCCATATAGTTGCTTCTGGCAAAGATCTTAATGAAAGTGTACTAGAAAATTGGCTGGATGAGGGGACAAAAAGGTAGGTCACGTTTTTCAGTCAGTTACCATATATTTGACGAAGATCAATATGGGTATTGTTAAATTAAACAAAAACTAAGTGTCTTGAGTAGTTCAAAACTAAAAGTAAAATTAAATGTACCCAATTTATTTTGAAATAGTAGAAACGTTATTGCCCTAATCTTACATAATTTGCCTGCAAAAAATAGAACAAACATATAAATGTAAATAATGTAGTTTGTTAAATAAATAAAGGCTTTACCTACTTTAAGCCCATTTTTATCAACCGCATTCAAATCTGGTCGATATTCGAGAAGTATCCTAGTTTGTTCCGCATCGCGAATTCGAAATAGTGGAGTTTTCCGGTCTCCATCCCTGGCATTAATATTTCCACCATTATCGAGAATATATCGGATTAACTGGTTTGTAGCTTCGCCAGGGGTGAGTAACATACATAAATGTAATGGTGTTGCTCCATTTTTCGTTTTAATATTGACATACGATTTTGATGTCCATGTATTTAACAGTTTAAATATTTCAGTTGTCTTGGCATAGTGGATAGGCAGTTTTCCATACCTATCGTATCGGTCCATATCCACATTAAGTTCTAGCAGCGTTTTAGTTGTAAACAAATTTTGGGCTTCAACCGAATAGTGGAGAAGATTCTTGTTAGCTCCACAAATTTTAGTAAAATTCACTCGTTTTTGTAGAAAAAAACGGAAAATTTGATTGGAAGTTGGGTTTCCATGCAATACGATACTTAGTAAATTTATATCCTGCCAAACTGGTATTTCGTTCAAATTACATTCAATAGATTTGTGCAATATTTCGAAAATTTTGTAATTTTGATTATATAACGCATTAAAGAATAACGTATTTCTTACATGTATCGGCAATTCTGAAAAGCTAAAACCGTCCATCGATGTAATATACAAGAATAACTCTAGATTAGCGTCCCGTGTTCCAAGGCCCTCAAGTAATATCTCGTACAAGCTGCTTTGTGCAACATCGCATGAATTTTTAAGAATATATTTCACTAAATCGTATTGTTCGTTGTACAACATTTCAATTATATATTTTAAACCAACTTGTTGGCTTTTAAAATATAAATTTTTAACGGTTGGATATATTTCAAAAATAGTTTTTATTTGTTCCAAATTTAAAATCGATACTAAATAATGGAAAACACCGTATACATTCTCGATGATCTCATCATCTTCACGTTTAACACCCAAATAAGATGGATCATTATCTAAAATTTTCATTATCAAATCGTATGATTTATCATCAAAATTAAGTTCATCGAAAGGGATCGGTCCACATCGACTTGTTGTCATGGAACATTCACTGTACTTTAAAATTTGTTGAGCAATTTTGTAATGCTGATTACTAATTGCATGATGAAATACTGTACGGTGTTCATTTTTGTAGGAATTACGGACGGGCTCCCATTCATAGTTCACAATTTGCCGCCAACTAAATTTTTTCTCCATCATGATGGCATGCATAATATATTTAAAAAGGGGCCAATTGTCCTGGCCAAAAATTTTCGGAAAATAATCATTTGATAGAAATATATCGAACATTTTAAATCCAAACCGTTTATACAATTTTTCCAAATATTCCAGATGGCCGTTTTCCATACATAAGCCAACTAATTCTAAAACAGCGAACTCTGCTCCAAGATGCATGATTCGGATTGATGCATCAAACATTCCGGCGGCGGCTGTAGCACATATAAAAGTAAACTCATCATTTTTAACATTAATGTCAAGACATCCGTTTCCACAAACACTTTTCACCATTTCATTTTTTAAGAATATTCCCTCCTCGCTTTTTGGCGATAAACATATCACCCGCACTGGGGTTATATTATCACGTTTTAATAAAATCACAATGCTTTGATCTATATTAACACTTTCGTTCGTTTCAACAATTTGATATTCGTTATATAACTTTTCAATGGTTGAACATTCATGACTTCCAAATCCAACATATATTGTGTTGTTCAACCAAAATTTATTCTCGCAATTAAGCGATCGCTCGATAAATTGTAAATCCAGTTCGTAGATATTTAAAATTTTATTCACATCTGCCACATTACCATTCGTAATAGCTAAACTGAGAGGTAATTCACAACTGTCATAATTATTAGAAATAATTCGTTTGTAAATACAAATCCCAACATCGAGTTGTGTTTCATTCATGTTTTATTTTTGTTTACTGTGCGCTGTGTATACGTCGCCACTTTTAAAGGTTAACTAAAGTTGTTTGTTGACTTGTCGTCTTGTAATTTCATAATATTCAGAAGAGAATTAATTCTCTATCATTGCCACCTTTACTATCATTGCTACTTTTACTGTAGTAAAGGTGGCCTTGGTTGAATTCTCTTGAATGACGCATTTAGGAATGTTTATTTTTAATGTTTCCATATTTCATTTCTCACCCGACTCATTTGATTAAAATATAACTCATAATCGACGAAAATGGTTTATTCGGCTTGTTTGACACGTGACTTTTTCTTGAGAATATGTATTTCATAAATTTCGGTTTTTATAGCGTTTCATGCTCAGAAAAAACGATAGTCATAAAAAAATGTCCCAATAATACCAAGATGTACAGATAAAGTATCATAACTGCGACACTATTGGATTATGGTTATGCTGTAATTTCAGTTTTAAATATTGCAATTTCCATTGGAAATGTCAGCTTCATAAGAGGCGTTTAAGATTTTGAATTTTTACCTGTACGAGTTTTGCTCGAAAAATTATTGTAGTTCAATAGGGCAACGCTGCCCTAATTTATATGTATAAATTTAATTAATTAAATTAATTTAACGAAACTAACAGTCTCCGTCATTGCTTCACGCTTGGATTTATCGCTAAATATCACCTGTTGCAAAGAGGATGTGAGTTGAAATAAAGAAATTTATTATAAAAATTGATATTTTGAAAAATATATTTATTAATGACAAAATTTATCTTTTTTCAATCTTCAACCGAAAAATTTTAATGTATTTTTGCCCATTCAGGTGTGCTTTAGGTACCAACCTGGGCTTCTTGGGTGGTCTGCGACATATGCGTGCGGCAGAATACAATCGTGATCACATTCTGCGCTTAGATATGTTAATATTATGCAGTTTTAATTTAGTTAGCAGCTATTTAGCAGAATTTTGTCTATTTTTTTGTCTATTCTAGCCAATCGTCTCTCTCGGTGGTTTTACGGACACCACGGCAATGACTAGGACCGCTCGATATTGACGGAATATTTTTACGTTCATTTCGCTTATTATCGCCGAGAAACTTACATGTTTTTAATAAAGTCTCTATTTTAATTTTATTCACGTTACTAATGTCTTAATTTTGATTATAACCCAATATGCAATGCCGACGGAATTCCATTTACATTCGCGTTCTAAAACCACACTGCTTCTATGGAAAGAACCATGTGTATCACGCGGAAATTCGTACTCCCCGCCAAAGAAAAGTGTCATAAAAATTCCGGTGTCGGTGTGAATCCCAACTAAAAAGAGAAAAAAACCACAGAAACAAAAGGCACGTGTTTTGTATATATTTTCCAATTGGAATAAATAATAATTCTTATCAGAAATAAAACAAAATTTTCCATTTATGATAAATAATAAATATTAATACATATTTTATTCACATTATTTTTTATTTGTGTACAAAAAACATAGCAAATTTATTTACATATTTAAATTTCATAAATTGAGTTTTGTATTGCATCCGCCACGTTGTATTGCATCCGCCATATTGAGATCTTGAAAAAAAATCATTGAAAATTTACTACGTAAATGTATTTTGCGACGACGCCATTGTGAAACAGATTTCTATTACCTTTTTAGTCCAAATTTGCACATCGCGATCACTAAATAAGTTAATAATTATTATTATATATTTAAATTTATAATTATTTACTTTAACAGATCGAAAAACATTATAATGAAACACAACACTTTAAAGTAAAAAAAACTAATTATGTAGTGCAACCGTGCACGTCGACTTGTCAGAAGAAACTGAAAATAAAAGATACAATCGAAACTTATAAAACGAAAATAATGTTACCGCGAAATAGAAAGAGAAAAACAATTATTTTTCTCGAAAATCAATATTTTTGTGTCTTTGATATTTTGTAGTACGGAGTTTTGTACGACATTTGAGCAGTTTTTTCCACACAGTGGAATACCCAGTATGCAATTTTTCCACTGTGTGGAAAAAACTGCTCAAATTCGCAGTAAATTCCGTACTACAAAATATCAAAGACACAAAAATATTGATTTTGGGCAAAAATAATTGTTTTTCTCTTTCTATTTCGCGGTAATATTATTTTCGTTTTATAAGTTTCGATTGTATCTTTTATTTTCAGTTTCTTCTGACAAGTCGACGTGCATGCACGGTTGCACTACATAATTAGTTTTTTTTACTTTAAAGTGTTGTGTTTCATTATAATGTTTTTCGATCTGTTAAAGTAAATAATTATAAATTTAAATATATAATAATAATTATTAACTTATTTAGTGATCGCGATGTGCAAATTTGGACTAAAAAGGTAATAGAGATCTGTCTCACAATGGCGCCGTCGCGAAATACATTTACGTAGTAAATTTTCAATGATTTTTTTAAAGATCTCAATATGCTGGCGGATGCAATACAACGCGGCGGATGCAATACAAAACTCAATTTATGAAATTTTAAAAATATGTGTACACAAATAAAAAATAATGTGAAGAAAATATTAATATTTATTTTATTATAAATGGAAAATTTTGTTTTATTTCGGATAAGAATTATTATTTATTCCAATTGGAAAATATATACAAACACGTGCCTTTTGTTTCTGTGATTTTTTTCTCTTTTTAGTTGGGATTCACACCGACATCGGAATATTTGTGACACTTTTCTTTGGCTGGGAGTACGAATTTCCGCGTGATACACATGGTTCTTTCCATAGAAGCAGTGTGGTTTTAGAACGCGAATGTAAATGGAATTCCGTCGGCATTGCATATTGGGTAATTGCATACTGGGAAAATCGTCCGGCATTTGATTTTTCGGAAATTCGAGGTTATAAAAAAGTGGATGTCTCATCTTTTTGGTATGTGTATTCACTTCTTATTATTAGAAATTCTTTGATACAACTAATGTGTCGCAGCGAGGTAGCTGTGAATAAACAAATAATTTTACCTTTTGTCATCCGTCATGCAAATTCCTATCCCATTTTATTAAATACTTCTTAAATTCTCACAGACTTCTAGAAGGATTCAGGATCTTTAGTCAGGACATTCAAATAATTACCTCATACATAATTTAAAATTATTAAAACTTAAAATGAAATTGGAATTTTTCAAATAAAATTTGCGACCGATTGACTTTAACCTCAACGCATTACAAATTTTATTAAACCCAAACACAACAAACAAAGAAGCATCTTAGTAGTCGAATATTTAGGGCCGAATTCATAAGCCCGGTTTACATACGACCAACATTTTTCTTCTGCAAAATGAATAAGATATAACATTGACTTTTTGCACATGAGAGACAAGAAAAGCAATATATCCCAACAAAATTTTGCAGAAGAATTTTTGAGCAAAAATCACCATAAAAATGAAAATGTTGCCATAAAATATATTCGATCCGAGTATTTTTATGGCAACATTTTTAAAATTAACAAGAAAAAAAATTATTTCGTATTAATAAATGTTGAGGATTCATTATAAAAACAGACGCCATAGTTAAAAATGTGAATTTCGTTTTTTAATTCATTAAAAATAAATTAATAATGATCCTATAAAAAAATTATAAGAAATAAGAAAAAATTACGCCATTACTATAAATGTTTATTTCTTTCTGGCATATTGAATATTTTTATATAGCGGATTCTTTCTTATTCACCTGCAAAAATTTGTAGAAGAAAACAATTTTCTATATTTATTTATATAATTTACCTACAGGGTTACAATCGGTAATTATTACAATTATCAAAATTTATGAAAAACAAGATTAAAAACACGCGATAACTTCAAGACTGGTTCAGATGAACAATAATTTGTGGCCACCGCTCTCGTAAATATGAATTCGTCCCGGCGACGCAAGCACCATTCTGGAACATAAAAGCCGAAGCTGGTGAGTATCTCGGCACTATCTAAACGTGAACATAATACGTCACGGACAAATATTGCGGATGGGATATCACGTCGGTGATCTAACCGTTGTAATCCTAAGAGAGCACAACGATCGCGATATGGCGGAAGTACGTGCTCATGTGCCCGCATTGAAGGTAAACCTTTAAGCGCGTAGATAAGAAACTGTTTTTGAACACTCTCAATTCTCTCGGAATGGCATCGGTAAAAAGTAGACCAAATCTGTGAGGCATACTCCAAAATTGATCGAACAAATGAGACAAACAGAGATTTCATGGTTATCGGATCACAGAAATCCTTACAATTCCGTTTAATAAAACCTAGCATCATATATGCTCGGCTTATTATCGAATCAATGTGCCTTGTAAATGTGAGATCTCGAGTGAAAATAACGCCCAAATCGGAGATGAACTTAACTCTAACGACTTCTTCATTATAAAGCGAATACTGATGTATAATCGGAAAGCGGGTACGCCAGAAAGACATTGCCTTAGATTTACTGACGTTCAGCAATAGTTTGTTTTCAACCGACCAATCACAAAATCTGTTTAAATCCGCTTGGAAATTTATACAGTAGGATACATTTGAAATTCGTGCAAATATTTTCATATCATCTGCGTAAAGCAGGCAATCTGCAGAGACAAAACAGTTAACCACGTCGTTGACGAATATTGAAAATAGAAGTGGCACTCCAGAAGTAACCCGAAATAGACGAGAAGATGACTCACCAATTTTAACAAACTGCCACCTATCTTCGATGTAGGACAGCAACCACTTAGTAGGGATGGCTTGACAATTCAATCGCTGTAGCTTTTTGATTAGAATTATATGATTAATTTTATCAAACGCTTTAGAAAAGTCGGTATAAATAACATCCAGTTGCACTTTCGAATCAATACTGCTGAATAAGTGTCTGCAAAATGTCATCAAATTGGTAACGGTGGATCTGCCGGCGAAAAAAACATGTTGTGCGGGTGGAATAACCGTTTTAACATGGAAAAATAAAAACCTTTGTACCATAAGCTCAAAGAGTTTTGGAATGGCGGAGAGAATAGCTATCCCACGATAATTACAGATATCACTTCTTTTACCGCACTTGAAAATTGGATGTATATACGAAATTTTCCAGGGATCTGGAAAAATTTGAGTTCGAATGCTTTCGTTAAAGATAAAGGAGATGGGAGCAGCCAGACCCTTATTAACATCAATTTGAGACAAGCTGTCATGAACGTCATCTTCGGTGAATCGTAATTGGGTAAATTCTCCTCCGTTGCAAGAATTAACTGCTGGATCGATGGATGGCGATTCGTAAACGGATTCAAAAAAATTGGCAAATAAATTGCAGATTTCCGAAGAATTACTTGCAGAGACATCTAGGTACGTCATAGGTAAAGGGAACCCAACGGTCTTTCTTTTCATATTGATAAAATTCCAAAACTTTTTTGGAGTAGAAGTTAAATCTTCCTCGATCTGCAGAATATAATTATTATACAGGAACCAGTTTAATGTTTTAAACTCCTTCCGTGCGGTCTCGAATTCATGATAATATTTCGAACCGTGTATTTTATATAGGGAGTTTAGTTTATTACGGCGTGTCTCTATGGCCTTTAATTGCTTGTTATACCATGGTTCGCGGAAGCGAGGCTTAGTTTTTTTCCGCGGGATATGTTTTTCTACACCAGTCTTGACAAGTTTATTAAAAAACAAAACTATTGTATTTAGATTTCCTCCGAACTGAAGAAATTCCTAATCCGAATTGAGCAGAAATTCATTTAAGGAAGCGTAGTCGGCATTTCTAAAATCAAAGAAAAAATTATCAATAGGAAAACTAGTGTCGCATTTTTCATGAAAAATATTTAACATAACTGGAGTGTGGTATAAGCTGGTACAGCCTGTAAGGTCCTCGCACGGTGAGACCTCTGAGTACATGTTATCGGTTGAAAAAATTAAATCCAGATATTTACCCTGAGTATTGCTCATTCGGTTGATTTGGGTTGTTGAGATGCTAGCGAAGTAGTCCACAGTAGTGATCCCTCTAATATCTGTTCAAGATAGTGTGAAAATACCGTTGATATCGGACCAGTTCACCACAGGCAGATTGAAGTCATCGAAAATCATCAGCTGCTCATCAGGATGAACAAAATGTACTATAGCAAGGTCGATGAAGTTGATGATCTCGATATAAGTATCCAGGCTTGACCCACATGTAACGTAAACGACCACGGTGAGAATTGACAAATCGGCTAGTTTAAACCGTACAGCAATGACATCTTGAACTTGATGGGAAGCCACCATCTCGTTCGGAATTGAGTTTGGGAATGGGAAGAATTCATAAAATTAGTAAGCCAAGTCTCACAAATGATTATGACTGCATAGTTATTGTCTAGGACACCCAACAGAAACTCTTTAGACTTGCCTCGAATACTGGAAGCGTTATAGTAGTAAATTGTCGAAGAGGCAGTTTTTCTGTAATTATTGTTGTTATTGTAATTATAATTATTGCTGTTTTCGATGTTAGAAGAGGAGCAGCAGTTATTTAATATTTTAAATGGTAATAATTTGAAGTTTACTGCAGAACTATTGGATGTAAGTATTTTGGGTTTTTTGGGTGATCAGTGAATTCTCACTGTAAAAATCTTTACTAATAATATGTTGATTTATTTTAGGAACCCCATAGGGATTGCGAAGATGAGATGGAAGAGGAATATTTAGATAATCCAGAGTCCATATCACGTAATCAAGAATCAGGAATTTCCATTGATGAACAGCAACAGCGCGAGAAGTCACACACCAACACCAACAGATATTTATGGTAATCTGAACATTATTCGTTCACGTCACAAATCCGGCCGAAAAAATCATGCTGCAGAAATGGTTGAAATGAGAAAGCGTCTACTTAAATATAAAATAAAGTCGAACATAGCCAAAGAGAGGGCATTAAAATCAGTAGCAAATTATTATGATAAAAAGGCCCAAACAATAAGCGCTAACAGTAACGAATTCGATATATCGTTTAATATTAATTAAATAAGTTTTATTTATATAAACTAAAACTGTGATGTAATGTGATAATAACAGTACTTTTAATTAAATTACTTCTGCAAACGAATATATAGCTCAAAAGGTTTGGCATATTTGTTCCCTTGTTCGAGCATTCAATATATATTCCGATGAACTAGGATAAATTATTGGGACACGGTCACCCACTGCTCTGCTTCTTAAAAACTTTTCTTCTTCATCGTCATCAAATATGTAATTATCCTCCCAGTCTTTTACTAAATTGTGAAGGACAGCGGTAGCCACTATAACTGTTAGAGTAGTTTGTAACTTTAGCCTATTCGGTATCGATAATACAGGAAACCTGCGTTTCCATTGCCCAAATAATCGTTCTATGCAATTGCGAGTAGATTTTAAGGCTTTGTTGTATCGCTGTTGTTGTTGACCAGAAGGATTGCGATATGGAGTTATTAAATATTCTTTACATCCATATCCGCTGTCACCAATTAAGACAAAATTTCCAAATTCACCTGACTCAAAACGTTGCTTGATGTTCGAAAAATTAAATATTGTTTGATCGTGAGCGAACGTAAAATTTCCTGTTGTTGTTTTTGTTGTCAGTGTGTAGGTAAAAGCACGTAAGCGACCGACATTTGTTGTTTGTTTTTTTATGCATATTTAGTTTAAACGCACTTGTGCAACACAGACAAAGTATTTCTTAAAAGAAAAATTATGGCATAAACAAGTTTAAATACAATAATTAATATTAAACATGGTTATTAATTTGTTTAATATAGTAATTTACAAAAAACACATTTGGACACAGCAAAAAAAATACTTAAATAACAAATTATAAAAATTGCGCACTAATAATGTTTGGTAGTGGTAGTGTTGATCAAATCGAAAAAGATCAAATCTATCAAAAAATATAGATTTGAATTAGATCAAGTCTATCTGTCATTTTTGTGTTGGATAGAACGTAAAAAATTGAACGAACGTCACATAAGTATATTTTAAGTTTAATTAAATATTTAAATATATTGATTTTTATTGTTAGGAATTAAGCCCAACTTAGATATTGCTTTGGTGGTGCAGTGGTTAAGATGTACACCGCTAAGTGTTGTGATCCCAAAAGATTGCCTGCCGGTTCCGAGTCCAGTCGGAATCCAAAATAACCATGTTATCGGATCAAGTATTCCTGCAATACACTGATTGAGAATTCACTGAAAATTCTCAAATTAACAACGGCGTGAAATAATCAATATGCAGGACAATTGTTGAACGTGGCATGTCCGCGAATACAATGATAAACAACAACAACAACTTTTTTTTTATTATATAAACATATTTATTTTACAAAAATCTTTGATATTTGAATGACGTGCACAATTATACTAAAAATTTCAATAATTTTCTTGTCCCTTTCGACAAATAATCATAAGCTGTTTTATGATTCGGATGTGCACAATCCAAAATATTAGCCCCTTTTAGCAGCAGCTCGATAATAATATCAACTTTATGTTCGAATCGTCGTGCTACGAGCATTATCGGTGACATGTTATTTCGATTTCGAGAATTTATATCAGGATTGTGCTTTAATAAAATCATCAAATCTTGATATTTGGACAAACTCAAGCGATCACATACAATATGCAATGGTGTCTCATGTTTGAAATTTCGACTTTCAATAGATACACCTTTCTCGATTAGTTTATCGATTATACTGAAATTACCTGCTAGAACAGCTACATGTAACAGAGAATGCTGGTTACCGTCACAAACCGATACATCTAAATTTGGTTCTTCTAACACACGGAAAAAAATAAACTTACTATTTTAAAGAAAACGTTTTCTTTATTTAATAAAAAATATTTTTGCTTAGTTTAAAAACCAAATTTCTATGCCCATACCAGTTTTTCTAGTAATAAAAATGGTTTTCTTACGAAGAGAATTATTTCTTGATGGAAATTTTAACATTAAATTGCATCTTGAGAATTATTTTTCTTGTATTTATCGTTGCTATAAATTCTTTATAATAAGAAAAAAAAAATAGTTTGAAGAGAAATACTTTTAATTTAATCATACATTTTCTTAAAACAAGAAATTTAATATTTTCTTAAAACAAAAACATAATTTTATTAAAATACAACATTTTAAAATTGAAAACGTTTCTTGATAATAACAAAGTAATTTCTCTTGCTGATAAACTAATGAATTCTAGAATTTCAAAAAAGTTATCTTGATTGAAGAAATAATTAATCTTCAGTCATTCTAAGTTTTCTTTAATCAAGATAAAAATTTCAAAAATTTAAAATACAATTTACTATGTTACTTCGAGAAAAGTTTTTCTTATCACAAAAAAGTAATTTTTTAAACTTAACATAATATTTCTTGGTTTAATATGTATGTCTCAAGCTGAGAAAATATTTTTAATTATAGAATAGGATTTTTCAATGTACACTCTATATTTTTTAAATAAAGAAAACGAGTGAAACATCTGAGAAATATATATAAAATAAGTAACATTCATTATCTCGTGAACAGTTTAATAGAAACAACGTGTGTTGTTTTTTTTGATTGTCAAATTAAATATTTTCAAGTGGTTTTGAAAAATAAGTAAAGTGAAGCTGAGTAGTTAAATGTAAGTTATATTTGTATTACATATATTTTTAATTTAAACTAACAAGTGATCGCTCTATTTTGTGTGTTTTGTGTGAGTTGTTTGTGCATAATGATTTTATAGTTTTATTTTAATTTTTTTAGTTAGAGAAATTGCTGGCGAAAATTCTAAATTTAAATGGCAACAGTAATTGGTTCTGTTAATTCATCGTTGTCTGAGTGTATCAGGAGCAGGACACATCATCAATCAGCCCCTTCTTCTCCATCAAGTGGATAAATATCATCAGCAGAATTTGTTAAAACTGTCCAACTAGATAAAGTAACGCTACTATAGTATTGATTTTGATTTTATGTCACAGAACTTTGAACAGTTTCTCGCCTCAACCAAATGGTCTAAAATCTTAACCACAGCTCGACGAAAGGACCCGTAATCTACTAGTATCTACAGTTGTGGATTTATTGGTAGAAGACCCTGTATCGGCTGATTTATTTATAACAATTGCTAGTGATATCGAGCATTTTTTTCCTGGAGAAAGAAAGGTAACTAAGAATGAGTTATATATAAAAGTGATTGCTAATTATTGTCTTATTTTCAGGAATTCAATTATAAAGGGGCTGAAAATCTAGCAGGCTTATACAACAAGCTATTTGAAAAATCAATTTAGAAATAGGAATCTTCCTGGAAAAAAATATTTAGTTTACTGCAAAACTACAGGTACGAGTACGAGTAACAAAAAACTAATGTTACGACTTTGTATTTGTTCAACCTTAATAATTTATTCAAAACTTACCGACGTTTACTTGTTAAAACTATGTCAAAATAATGAACTTTTTATTATTGTTGATCTTGATATTGTAAAAACCGGTTATAAAGTTTTCTTAAAACCTTTAGTTTTTCATAAACTTCCCAACGGAATAAAAATATTGAAGCGAATTATGTCTTCTATTTAATTATTTTTGTGTTTTCTTATTGTAATTTGTATGATATAGCTAATTAATATTAAATTGAATTTTTATATTTTTTATAATAAAATAAAACAAAAAATATATAATAAATTTGTATCGTTATTATTTTGGAAATTATATTAAATGTTGCTCCAAAAAACAGGAAAAATAGCTGCAAACAAGAAATACTACTACAGCTTTCAAGAAATTACTTTTTGCAATCTAGAAATTCGAAAGCTTTTCGAAGAAAAGCGTTTGAAGTATTAAAGCAATTATTTCTCTACAACTGATAAATGGGTTCTTCTACCAAGGAAAAAAATGATTTCTGACAGAAGATAACTCTTAACTAAAGAAATGTAGATCATACAATTATATGTAATATTTCTTAATATAAGCCTCAATTTATTACATTTTGAGATACGGTTACCTTAAAACAAAAATTTGTTATCTTTAATGAAGAAATAGATATTATAAATTAAGAAAAGCGATTTGCTCTACAAAAAAATATTTTCTTACTTTAAGAAATTAAATTTCTTTCAACAATAAAAAAATATTATTTTAAGATTTAAATAAAAACATCAAATGAAGAAATTGGAAGTTTGCATTATGAAAAAGTTATCTTAGCTGAAAATCAAGTGCTCATTTTTCTTGAATCATTCAGTTTTTTCTTCGTTGTAACCAATTTTTTTTTCCGTGCAATTCGAATGCAATTTTATTGCAGTTTCTTTTAATTGCAAATAAAAGATTTTTACTTATTTGCTCTGGACATTTTAAACGCTGCAGTAATGTTTCCTTTTCTGAACCTAAATCTAATGTAATATTATATCATTGTCAGTAAAAGAGGATTTTTAAGATAAATTACGTGTGAATTATTACCATTGAAATCCGGATACCGCTCGAGGATTACTTTAATACGCGCTGTGTCGGGTACTAGAGTTAGAGGAATTCTCATCTTATTATCTCTAGCACTGAAATTTCCACCACTATCTAGAATGTATCGAAAAAGTCGCTTAGTAGCGTCTCCAGTGGACAACGACATGCATAAATGTAAGGGTGAAAGTTTATCGTGTTTTGTTTTAACATTAACATATGACTTCATTGTCCAGGTATTTAAAAGCTCAAATGTCTCATGCGACGTCGCAAAGTGTATAGGTAATCTACCTCCCTTGTCATATTTGTCCATGTCCACTTGAAACTCTAACAGCATTTTAGTTGTGAAAAAATTATTGGCCGCCACAGAATAGTGTAAAAGATTTTTACCTTCGTCACAAATGTGTTTAAAATTAACACTTTTTTGCAGTAAGATCCTAAATATTTGATTAGACCTTGAATTGTTCTGCAATGCACAAGTTAGTAAATTCCGATTCGACCAAACATGTATTTGATCTAAATCACATTCGATTGCTTGGAGGAGTAGTTGAAAAATTTCATAGTTTTCATATGACACAGCATGACTAAACAAGTTTCTTTTGACAGATTCTGGTAAATCTGTAAAATGGAAATCGTCCCTCGATGTAATATACTTAAATAATTCTACATTGGCATCAACTCTTTCAAGGGCACGTTCTAATATCTTGTACAGTACGATAAATTGGATTCCGGTTGAATTTATTAACACATATGTTATTATGTCATACTGTTTTTTGGACAACATTTCACTTATATATTTTAGAGAAACTTGCTTTTTTTTAAAAAACAAATATTTTACTGCTGGATATGTTTTGAAAATTCTATCTACTTGTTCAAGATTCGAAATGGATAATATCTGATGAAATATACTAAATGCATTAATTTCCTCGTTGTGTTCGGCCATAATATCAAACTGCGATGGATCAATT
This sequence comes from Nephrotoma flavescens, assembly GCA_932526605.1. Taxonomy (NCBI): domain Eukaryota; kingdom Metazoa; phylum Arthropoda; class Insecta; order Diptera; family Tipulidae; genus Nephrotoma; species Nephrotoma flavescens. The sequence continues at coordinate 261,339,979 of OW052222.1, read as the reverse complement.
TCCAAAATTTTCATTAATAAATTTCTTGATTTAGCAGAAAAGCTACGAGCGTTAATAGGCAGATCCGTACACTGACTTGTGGTAGTTTGGCACTCGCTATGATGTCAATTGCATGATGAAAAACCGTGTTATGTTCGTCCCCATTGCAAGATTCCTGAATAATTCGTACAAAGTTTACAATATGGCGCCAACTTAATTGTTTCTCCAACATGATTGCTTTCACGACATATTCAAATATCCGCCAATTGTCCAGACCAAAAATATTGTTAAAATACTCACTCGATATAAATATATCGAACATTTTAAAAGCAAATTTTTTGTACAAATTATCTAAGTACTCGAGTTGGCCGTAAAGCATACTAAAGCCAGCTAGTTTTAGAATATTGACCTTAACTCCGAGACGCAATAACCTAACTGACGTATCAAACATTCCGGAAGCGGCTGAAGCATGTAATAATGAAATATTTTTCCCATTTTTAGCGTTTATATCGAGTGTTTCATTGGAATAGACAGCTTGCAACATCCGAAGTGTTATCATCCTGCCTTGTTCACTTGTTGGTGATAAACACAATACGTTCACTGAAGTTAAATTATCACTTTTTATCAAAATCACAACACATTTGTCTTTAGTAATACACTGGTCTATTTCAACGGTTTGATATTCACTGTATAGTTTATTAAGGGTTGAACATTCTTTATCCCCATATCCGATCAAAATTGGATTATTTAACCAAAATTTACTCTCACATTTAAGCGCACGTTCGATGAATTGTAAATCGGATTCGTATATTTCTAAAATGTTATTCGTCAACTCGGTATTTCCCGCCAAAATAGCAGAGCACAACGGCAACTCGAACTCATGTCTATCAACAATATTTCGTTTGTAAATGTTGACACCATTATTCAGTGAAGATTTTTCATCCATGTTATATTTTCGCTTTACTCCGTACATGGGCACGTGCGTATAATACGTGACCACAAACTTCTTAATACTAAAATACTTTATTGTGTTATATCAAATATACATATGTAGTTATATGCAACACATTGAGAGAGTTGACTTCTCTTGTATTACGTAATTAAGAATTTCTGTTTACGTTTTTACATGTTTCCCGGCTCATTTGATTAAAATAGAACTCGTAATCGACCAAAATAGTTTACTCGGTTTGTTTTATGCGTGCGTTTATCTTGCGAATATGTATTTCATAAATTTTGCTTTTATTGATAGCGTTTCCTGCTCAGAAAGAACGATAATCATACAAAATATGTCCCAATAATACCAAGATGTATGGATAAAGTATTGTGGCGTATTCACACCTTGTATCGAAATTCATAATATAAAATTAACTAGGTAGCACCTGAATGGTTAGTTGGGTCACATAGAGCACTTTATATATAAGAGAATCCACGCTAAACGACTAGCGCTTCCTAAAATTGACGGCTATCTAATAAACTATAAAAAGCGCTAAGAAATACGAAGAAATTGCTCGATCAATAAAAATTTTACAACACATAAATATGTATGAAAACTACATAATATATGGAATACAGAAATTATCAATTATTATTTTATTTTTGCATTATTGAGATGTGTCAATGTGTTAAACAAAATTTAATTGTACGTGATTGATGATATATACATGTATACAATTGCGAGAATCGTTTTTTTCGTTTTTAAGCATTCTTGTTAAAAAAATGCTATATGGTTTCGGTTTGCCGTCTGTGTATACGATAACTTGAGAACGGATGAAGATATCAACTTAATTTCTTCACTAAAATTTCAAGAAATTCATGGGAATGATCTCTATTGATTTGGTCATTTCTGTGTTTAGGGTGTTCGGAGATATGTAGGGTTTTGTTAATCTCTCTTGTTAAAGAACGTAGCCACATATCACTTAATATGAAACCCTACCTTATTATAATGCGAACTAATAACGATCAGCAGAGTGACCACTTCTAAGACCCGTATATTTATCACACAAAAATTACATTTGTACCACATTTGTCTTGGACTCATTAATTCTGAGACAGACAGAAATTAAGGTTTTAAGGGTTCCTAAAACTCGAAACTAAAGCATGAAGCTTCTCAGTAGATTAATTTATTAGCGCCTTGCAAACCCAAAAATACATGATATGCTTCAATGGTTGTTTCCCAGTATTGCTCCACTCTAGCATGCCAGTATGCCTCACCCTGCGGCAGCTTGCCATTCCATCTGGCCGAAGAAAACCACGAGAGGTAAGTGTTTTAGAGTTACCTTAATAATCCCAGTAATATTGCAGATGTATGTTCTGTATTCTAGCATTAGAGTATTGTCGATTAAGGGTCCACTCTGATGATGTATCCGCTATTTTAAATATGGACAATAGAAAAACGCAGGAGCACTTATGAGTTACATCACACAGTTTTCGTAAAATTCTAGAATTTATGCCCTATTAAAGTCATTGCTGGAAAACAGAGTACGAGCTTATGGTATTTTTGTACTGGATGGCAGCTAGATGTAGTTAACGAGTAGCCGGTGGCTTTATTGGAATCAGTCGGCAAGAAGAAATATATTTGCAAAATAAAATGTTAAATTCCTCTGTACTAAACAATTTGCATTTCATAGCTACCCCGTTAAATCAATAATCCACAAAATGCTGGAATATTTTGCGAAACATATGCACCATTTAATAAAACCTCCGTTGAACGAAAAAAGGTCTGAAATTGGAATGAAATTTTGAACACTCGCGAAATTTTGAACATGCGAGAATAAACATGACGAGTATATAAACTACAAATGTTACTATCTCAATCCAATTACAAGCCGTAGTCGACGGCAATTACGTTTTTAATGATGTATTCGTTGGTTTCCTTGGATCCGTACATGACACCCGAGTTTTTAAAAACAGCCCTTTATATGAAATGGCAAATTTCACGAATCAGTCGTACTTGGTGATGGTGGCTACCCATGAAAATTAAAACCAGTCGCTGTAATTACTGCTTATAAGAATGCTGTTGGTCAACTGAGAAAATTTAACACCGCACACAGCAGGGCTCGCAATGTAGTGGAGTGCGCATTTAGTATTTTCAAAATGAGATGGCGCAATATTTTGAATCGGTCGCTTGAAATTAAAATTAAGAACAGTATAAAAACTATATTTGCAGCACGTGTTCTTCATATGTGTAATTGGTGGAGATATTGGACTGGCAACCGACATAAATGTAATTACGAACCAAGTTAATGTACAGACCGCTGAATTAATTTATTCTTTTGACAGAGATTCAATAGAAGCAGTTAATTTTCGCAATAAACTTTTAGAACAGTTAGTTTAACACACACATTGATTGTTGTATTCGTGTACTTGAAAATATATTTTAAAATACACTGCAATGCCCTGTATGTAAAGAGTTAAAATACAGGTTATGTTTTTTTAACAACAGCTGTCAAAATTTATAGACGGTATCTACCGCGTAAATTCGTATTAATTTATTTCGGTACGTGGTATTTCTATTCACATATTTTAGTGTATAAATTCGACATCGGAAAAGGCATGAGTCGTGGATATAACCTACCTCATCCGCATAACAATCTGTGAAAAAAGCTTGCTCATCACAAACTTCTTGCAGTAACACCAAAGATATTGTTTCCTATTTATGTAGGAATTTGGATAGCTCTTAGGTGCCGGGGTTGCAATATGGGACCGATCGATGGAACCAACAATAGCTAAATAACCCAATTTAATTGTTATCATATTTACCTCCGCGAACCCCACCTGAAATTTTAATTTTTTACTTACGGCAATACAACTTCTGTCATGACACAAAATATACGCAACTTATAACTATTAATTAATTGTGTATTAAATACATAAATAGCTGACAAATTAATTGCGGATTTTAATTTTTGACAAAATTAATAAAAACAAATTTATTACTGCTGGAACATCAAAGCAAAAAAAAATTAATAGGTCAAGATTTAACAAAATTCTAAAAATATTTTCAGTGCAATTAAGTGAACTATATTTAGCTTGAGAAAAATATTACCGGATATTACTATGAATATATTTTATTAAATCGCGCCTCATAAACGATTCACGAGCATTTTACCTATACCACCAGAACTGCGAAAGTTTTGACTAGAAACCGACAGAATTTCAGAAAAATTCTACCTGGGATTATCTGGATATAGTCGTGTAAATCTCGATTCACAGGCGATTCACGAGCACTTGGCAAATACCGCCGGATTCGTTGAAGTTTTAACTACAAACCATTAAACAGAAAAATTCCGTTTGGTGTTATCTTACTTAACACCTTCTCGAAAATCTTATAAAATTTAGATTATTGAAGTTTTTGGATAAAATAAATTATTTGGATAAGAGGCAATTTCGGATTATAAGAAATTCCTCTTATTAAGTTATCACATATCGGAATCCGAGGCCTGTCACTTTCATTATTTCAATGTTATCTACAAAACCGAAGCCAAAGTGTTTGTAACAATAATATCTACAACAATGAAAATCTAGTTAACACATAGTAGTTCCAAGGTGCTCGATATTAGGGCCTCTTCTTCTTTTGATTTACTGCAATTCGATCTTAAATTACATGGCAATATTGTCGCTTTCGCTGACGACATGGCACTTCTATATCGGGCTAGCTTCATATAAATGAAATGTTTAGTTCTAACTAGGCTACCAAGCAAAAGTAACATGTCTTAAAAATACATAAAAGTGATTTCGGGCTTAGGCCGTTTTCCAATTACCGACTTATTTGTGGACACCGACTTATTCAAATAGTCACCTCGCGAGGAGACTTATTTGAATAAGCATGTCTACACAGAAATGTCTCCAAAAATGTGTATTGACCAAATGTAATACATGCAGTATTTTTTTTCAAATCTAGTAGCAACGACCAATATGTCAAGAAATTTTTTTCTTCCATATAATAGAAATTGCGTTTTGTTTTTTGTTATTACGTCACAAATAAGTCGGTACAATGAATTGGAACAACTTGACTGACTTATTCAAAACGGTGTCAAATAAGTCAATAAGTCTGAAATAAGTCGGTAATTGGAAAAGGGCCTTACCCCCCGATTCTGACGATAAGACTACTAAGACTATCTTAGCTAAGACTTTCTTGTTAAGACTTTATTTTTTAAGACTAAAGTCTTCATTGAAATTCTGAAGACAGTAGTCTTAAATAATATATTAGAAACTCTCCAAAGACTTTTGTAGAGCTGTCGAAACCAAATTTTTACCATATTGTTTCAAATTTATGAATGAAAAGCGACAGTTCAATTCGAAGTTGTTAAAAAAAACTCAAATTTATGTTATATATATGCTAAGAGAGTACATAATATTGTATTTTGAATAATTTTTCCGGTTTTTATAGTCAAATACATATAATTATTGTTTTTGTTTAAATGTCAAAATTATGATTCCTAAGACCACCTATTTCGCTGATATTAACGAAGACAATTTTTTAAGACTACTGACAGATAAGACTAAGTGCAGAATACGAATTTAAAGTATCTAGTCTTCGTTAAGACAAAAGTTTTCGCTAAGACTGAAAATACGTCTGTGACTGTACGTTAGAATCGGGGGGTTAATGTTATAAATGCCATGGCATTGTATCATGATACTGTTTACTGTCGCGATAGTGACATTTTTCATTTTTCATGGGATAGTAAACTCTCACTATAGTGATAGTTTAGTGTTGCCATCACGTTTTTTCAACGCTACCAAACCTGTAGAATGATTCAGGATCATTTGGAAAAACAAATAATTATCTCAAACGTAATTTACGATTATTAAAACATGAAATTAAATTGAAATTTTCCAAATAAAATTTGTGACGACAAATTTTATTAAACCCAAACACAACAAAGCAGCATCTTCGTAGTCGGACATTTAATTTTAAAATTTTGTTTAACTCACATAATTGGTCGTCTCGCTTCAATCGTTTCGGAATACATAGTATTTCATTCCAGCTTGAAAAAGGAAATCGTTAATGTACTCGTACCAGGTAATTTGAAAAAACACTTATTAACTTATCTACCAAACACTCCAGATAAACAACAACAACAATTTTTTTATTATACAAACATATTTATTTTACAAAAATTTCGTATACAATTATACTAAAAATTTAAATAACTTTCTTGTCCCATCCGATAAATAATCATAAGCTGTTTCTTGATTCGGATGTGCACAATCCAAAATATTAACCCCTCTTAGCAGCAGCTCGATAACAATATCAACCTTATCTTTGGATTGTTGTGCCGCGAGCATTATCGGCGACATGTTACTTTGACTTCGAGAATTTATATCAGGATTGTGTTTTAATAAAATTATTAAGCCTTTATATTTGCTCCAATCCAAACGATCACACATAACATGCAAAGGGGTCTCTTGTTTGCAATTTCGACTTTCAATAGATACACCTTTTTCAATTAGTTTATCGATTATACTGAAATTATGTGCTAGAACAGCCACATGTAACAAAGAATGCCGGTTTCCATCACAAACCGATACATCTAAATTTGGTTCTTCTAACAATTCGAATGCAATTTTATTGCAGTTTCTTTTAATTGCAAATAAAAGATTTTTACTTATTTGCTCTGGACATTTTAAATGTTGTAATAAAGTTTTCTCTTCCGAAATTATATCTAGTATATCATGATTATGATTTGCAGTAAAATAATGATGTATGAGATAATTTACTTGTGAATTATTACCTTTAAAACCCGGATACCGCTCAAGGAAAAATTTGATCCATGCTGTGTCGCGTGCTAGAATTAGGGCAATTCTAATATTATTATCTCCAGCACCGACATGTCCACCACTATCTAGAATGTATCGAACAAGTCGATTAACAGCGTCTCCAGCGGGCAATTTCATGCATAAATGTAGAGGTGATAGTTTATCGTGTTTTGTTTTTACATTAACATATGACTTCAATGTCCAGGTATTTAAAAGTTGAAATATCTCAAATGACTTTGCATAGTGTATAGGTAATCTACCTCCTTCGTCATATTTTTCCATGTCTACCTGAAACTCCAACAGCATTCTAGTTGTGAATAAATTATTGGCCATCACAGAGTAGTGTAAAAGATTTTGTCCATTATCACAAATGCATTTAAAATTAACACCTTTTTGCAGTAAGATGCGAAATATTTGATTGGACATCGAATCGTTCTGCAATGCACAAGAAAGTAAATTTGACGAATCGCGTATTTGATTTAAATCACATTCGATTGCTTGGAGGAGCAGTTGAAAAATTTCATAGTTTTTATACGATAAAGCACAACTAAATAAGCGTTTTCTGTCAAATTCTGACATATTTGTAAAATTGAAATCGTCCCTCGATGTAATATACTTGAATAATTCTACATTGGCATCAAATCTTTTAATGGTCCGTTCTAATGTTTCGTGCAGTAAGCTAGGTTGGATTTCGGTTGAATTTTTTAACACATATATTATTATGTCATACTGTTCTTTAGACAACATTTCACTTATATATCTTAGAGAAACTTGATCTTTTTTAAAAAACAAATGCTTTACTGCAGGATATGTTGTGAATATTCTATCTACTTGTTCGAGATTCGAAACGGATAATATCTCATGAAATACACCAAATGCATACGTTTCTTCGTCGTGTTCTTGCATAATTTCAAACTGCGATGGATCAATTTCCAAAATCCTCATTAATAAATGTCTTGATTTAGCAGAAAAGCTAAGAGCGTTAATAGCCAGATCGGTACATCGACTTGTGGTAGTCTGGCACTCGCTGAAATGTAAAATTTTTCCAGCAATATCGCGATGATGATTGTCAATTGCGTGATGAAACACGGTGTAATGTTCGTTCCCGTTCCAAGGATCCTCAATTATTCGTACATAGTTTACAATTTGCCGCCAATTTAATTGTCTCTCTATCATGATCGCCTTCACGACATATTCAAATATTGACCAGTTGTCCTGACCAAAAATATTGTTGAAATATTCATCCGATATAAATATATCGTACATTTTAAAAGCAAATTTTTTGTACAAATTATCCAAATATTCGAGTTGACCATACTGCATACTAAAGCCGGCTAATTCTAAAATATTGATCTCAGCTCCAAGACGTAATAATCTAATTGACATATCAAACATACCGGAAGCGGCTGTAGCATGTAATAATGAAATATTTTTCCCATTTTTAGCGTTTATATCGAGTGTTTCATTGAAATAGACAGCTTGCAACATCCGTAGTGTTATCATCCTGCCTTGTTGACTTGTTGGTGATAAACACAATACGTTCACTGAAGTCAAATTATCACTTTTTATCAAAATCACAACACATTTGTCTTTATTGATACACTGGTTTATTTCAACGGTTTGATATTCACTGTATAGTTTATTAAGGGTTGAACATTCTTTATCCCCATATCCGGTCAAAATTGGATTATTTAACCAAAATTTACTTTCACATTTAAGCGCACGTTCGATGAATTGTAAATCGGATTCGTATATTTGCAAAATGTTATTCGTCAATTCGACATTTCCCGCCAAAATATCAGAACACAACGGCAACTCTAACTCATGTCTATTAACAATATTTCGTTTGTAAATGTTTACACCATTATTGAGTGAAAATTTTTCATCCATGTTATATTTTCGCTTTACTCCGTACAACGTATAATACGTTAGCACACACCTCTTAATACTAAAATACTTGTCTTATTGTTCTACATTTGCAATATATTGAGATAGTTGAATTCTCTTGAATGACGCAATAGTAATTTCTGTTTTTGATTTTTATATAATATTTCATTTTCCACCTGGCTCATTTGATTAAAATAATCGAAGTAAATAGTCTACTCGGGTTGTTTAACGTGCGAATTTATCTTGAGAATATGTATTTTATCATATTTTTTTTTTCTTGCGTTTACCGCTCAGAAAGAACGATAATCATAAAAAGTGCCCCAATAGTATCAAGATGTATGGATAAAGTATCATAACTGCGATACTATTTGTATTAAACCTTTCATGATGAATTATTAATGGTATTATGTTGTAATGTCAGTTTTAAATATTGCAATGTCAATTAGAAATGTCACCATAATAAGAGGCGTTTTGAGGTTCGGGAGAACCAAAACTTAGAAGCTATTCGAATAACGACAAATTTTACTTCTATAATATTTGCTCGATTAAAAATCCCGGAAAATGGTTTTACAAATTCGAATGACTTCCAAACAATCAGGTAATACACGCTACAGCCACCATGATAAAAGGCCATATCATTCACATCGACATACTGTAAATCGAAAACCAATTAGTTCCAGCTGCTATCGATAAATTTACGAAGTTTGATCCAGCTTATATTATCTAATCTCGCACTGTAGAACATATAAAGAAGTCGCTTCAAGATATCCTATTGTATTTTTGTGTCCCTGTTATCGTCATCGTAATAGAACTCTCTTCTACTCCATAATATAAGAGCAAAGTAAATTTTTTAACGTTTAGTTTTCCCTCTGGACGTGCGAATTCTAATTATTATTTGTTTTTTCACAACTTTTTTATACCCACCGACAAAAGAAAGGGTCATAACTAACTTTTTATTTTCGGTTTTGCATTATTCATGACACAATAATCTTGGACCCAAAATGGAAGTTGACTCGGGCAAATCAAAGTCGGTTTTTATTTAAAAATGATTTATTGAAATTGACTTTTATAAATTAAGCTATCCGCCACAATACCATACTCATAGAATCAATACCCCAAAAATTGAATGGTACACTCGCAATTCTACATCCAATTCGCAAGAAAGTATGAATAAGAAGCTTTTATCCTTAGAATTTAGAAAAGATGAACGAACTTTATATATTATTAATATGAACACGATCGAACTGCTCAAATCAAACTCCAATGTTCACAGAGTCTCAACATATGTATGTAGGATAGCTTTGCTTCGTTTTATTATTCCACGCGAATTACAATAAAACAAATTTGTTTTGAAAAATCGTATTTTCCTTTTATTTTTTCCTTTTCAATTCAACGGTTAATTTTCGACTAAATCTATTCTATTTTTATATAGTATCTATGTTGTTCACAGAGGCGGCGTAATTTAGTATGGGTCAAATGCTACAGTGACGTTACTTACCCCACACTCGGCCATCCTTCGAATTCTTCGGTCCCGGAAGATTCGGTACTCCCACCGTCATACGTCACCCAAGGCTTCATTACATCCGCAGACGCTGAAGTTTTTAGCGGTCCTTCGCCATCACCTATTTTCCTAACATCATATCTATCATTCCCACCAATGGCAGTTACTTCATATGGTCCTAAATACTTTGCGCGAATTTTCAATCCTGTCCCAAACTGCGAACGACTTATTGCAACTAAGTCACCTATATTATACTGTGTAGACATCTTCCTTTTCTGATTGAAAGATTTTTTATTCTCGTCCTGTATGTTTTTAATTTGCAGCCTAGCATCTTCCCGCAACCTTACCCTCTTGTCATTGAACTCATTAATCAATTCTTCCTCGATTATTTTGGTTAAATCATAATTTTCTGATCTAGACATATCAACTCCAAACATAAGCTTAAAAGGTGTGTTGTTGGTACTTCGGCTAACCGTGGAATTTATCTGCTTCTGTAGAGTTGTAACTTGTTTATACCATTTTAAAGGCTCTGCCAAAGACAATTTGGTCAAAATTGGTATAATTATTCCATTAACCCGCTCGACCTGTCCATTGCCCATTGGGACACCTGTTGCAATTTTTACATGCTGTATTTTTTGTTGGGCGCAATATTTCTCAAAATTATGCGAGGTAAATGCTGTTCCCCTATCCGAAATTATTCTTTTTGGATTTCCAAATATGGCTTGCTGCTGATCAAGTTTTTTTAATACCTCTTCAGTTGACGTCGTCTTAACTGGATATATCCATGTGAACTTTGCAAATCCATCAACAACAACAAACAAGTATTTGTAATTCTTTGCGGTAGAAGGTAATGGCCCTAGATAGTCCATGTGATATGTGTGAAGCGGAATATCAAACTTCTCAATGGGATTAAGGTAACCTTCCTGTTTTCCGTATTTTTTCGTTGCTAAAATACAATATATACAATTAGAAACTATTTCATCGACTCTCTTACCCAACTTTGATATGTCGTAGTCGTGCTTCGCTATAGTTTCCACTTTCCGTCTACTTATATGCCCATTTTCATGGATGTTTTTAGTATCTCTTGCTGCATAATTCTAGGCACAGTGACTACGTGACTTCCGTTACTAAATTTAAACACAATTCCATTTCTCAATACATATCCTTTATATTCCCGTTCTTTCAATATTTCTGTAATCAACTGGCATTCCTTATCTTGACTTTGTGCATTTCTAATTTTTTGCAAAATTCCCTCTTCAATTATAAAGACGCTCGGGTTCCTACTCAGTGCGTCGACGTGACGCATAGAACTCCCAGACCTATGCAAAATTTCACAGTCATACTCTTCTAAGTACATTGCAAACCTGGCTATTTTGGCACACAAATTCTTTTTTTTTCATCGTTAGCTGAAAAGCTTTACAATCTGTATATATTTTAAACTTCAGTCCTAACAAATAAACCCTCAGTTTCTCCAGACATTTTACAATAGCCAGAACTTCTAATTCATAACTACACCGTTTGGCCTCCGCTTCTGTAGTTTTAAAAGTTACATAAAATACTGGATGAAATTTCTGATCCTTCGGGTTTTTCTGTAGAAGTACACCACCATATCCTTCTTTACTGGCATCCGTATGCATTTCAGTTTCCAGTTTCGGGTTGTACATCTTTAAAATTGGTTCATCACATAGCTTCAATTTTAGTGTTTCAAACGCTTGTTTTTGGCAGGGACCAAATTCAAATTTAGTATCCTTCCGCGTCAAATCACTCAACGGCTTCGCGATAACAGAAAAGTGTCCTATAAACTTTCTGAAATATCCCGCTAAACCGAGGAAACTTTGAACTTGTTTGCTCGTCTTTGGTTCTGGAAAATTTCTAATGCTTCTTGTTTTTTCCACGGACGGCTTGATGGATCCATTTGAAATGATATGTCCCAAGAAATCAATTGAAGATCGAACAAATTTGGATTTTTTTAAAATTTATTTCTAAACCATTGTCTTCTGCAATTTTAAATATTATTTCTAATTTTTTAAAATTTTCGGCCTCACTAGTAGCTGGAACCATGATATCGTCCATATAAAGAAGCATAATCTAATCCCTTATCAATGGTTGAAATATTGTGTTGATGTACCTCTGCAAAACTGATGGCGCGTTGCAAAGCCCAAAAGATACTTTTAAAAATTGATAATGCCCGTCTGGCGTAACAAATGCTGTATACTTTTGGCTATTTTCCTTAACATCTACATGGAAAAATCCGTTTTTTAAGTCTAATGTAGAAAATATCGTCGCATCATATAGATTTTCTATTATATCCTCTATTATCGGCAATGGATATCGATCCTTAATTATTTTTGAATTAATCTTTCGGTAATCGATACATATTCTTTCGAACCATCCTTTTTCCGCACCAAAACAATAGGACTTGCATATTCAGAATTTGAATGTTTAATTATACCCTCCTCAAGCCACTGATTTATTTGCTTGTTAACCTCATCCCTTTCCACCTGAGGCAATCTTCTCGGATTTTGATGGACTGGTGCTTCGTCTTTGAGTGTAATTTCAAGTTGTACATACGATTTTTTTGGTTTTTTGGGTGTATAATAGTTTATTAAAGCTGCAACTCCCCGTTTAATGCTAGAATTTTGAATATTCGCTATGCACTCTATTTCATTTTCAATTTCTCTCTCTCTCTCTCTGGCTTTCACATCCCATGAAGGGATTTCGCCGCCCGCACAATGGACCTCCAACCATCCCTATCCATTGCTCTCGTCCTCCAGTTTCGACATCCTAATGCTTGCAGATCTTGTTCAATGTCGTCACGCCAGCGTAGTCGGGGTCTTCCTCTACGACGTACTCCAAGTGGATGTTGGTGAAACACTTTATTAATCATCCTTTGTTGTGGGGACCTTGTAACGTGGCCGAGCCATCTCACTCAATTGGATTTGATGAATCCGATGATATCGTTGCCTCCGAGGAGTTGCTTTATTTCGTGATTCATACGAATCCGATATTCGTTGTTCGCAACTTTAATTGGACCAAAAATTGAACGGATGACCTTCCTTTCGAATGTAGATAACAATCTACAATAGTTAGAGGTCATGGTCCAGCTCTCGCTTCCGAAAGTCAGCACAGGTCTTATTAGTGCTTTATAAAGTGCGAGCTTGCACGACTGCGATAGATGTTTCGATCACAATAATCTTGATAGGGCGTAGAAAACTCGTTGTCCGGCAGCGATTCGGGCTTTTATTTCTGTCTGCATTTCATTCACTGATGTTATAACTGACCCGAGGTATTTAAAGTTTTCGACGCTATCAAAATTATGGTCGCCAATTCCGAGGTTTGCCATAGAGATGTTCCTAGGTGTTGCTAAATATTTGGTTTTACTGTTGTTCACCTCCAAACCAAGTCTTCTTGCGCAGCGATCAAGCGGTATGAAACTGTCTTGGATATCACTGGGTCTTCGGCCAAGAAGCACGATATCATCTGCATATCCAAGAATTTGGCCGGATTTATTGAATATGCAGCGCGAAGTTTCAATGTTGCTTTTTCTCACTACGTACTCAAGCACCAAATTGAACAGCAAAGGCGCGAGTGCATCACCCTGTCGAACGCCAGAGTCTGACACAGTTCCTTCAATTACGATTCTACATACAGACCCATACGTTGTTAATTTACACAGCGAAACGAGTTTCTCTGGGATTCCTAGGCATATGAGCGCGGTCCATAGGTTGTCGCGGTTTATACTGTCATATGCCTGTCGGAAGTCTATATATAGTTGATGTATGGTTATGTTGTACTCCCAACATTTTTCCAAGATCATCCTCATGGTGAAACACTGGTCAGTGGTTGATCGGTTGGGTCGAAAACCACACTGATAGTCGCCAATGATGTTTTCGGCGAGAGGGATGAGTCTGGCAAGTACAACATTAGCCAAAACTTTGTAAGCAGCGTTCAATAGAGCTATGCCACGATAGTTTTCACATTTAAGACGGTCGCCTTTTTTATGCAACGGACATATGAGCGCGGTCTTCCAATTCTCAGGCAGCTCTTCTTGGTCCCAAATACAAACGATGAGGTCGTATAGACTTGTTGCAAGAGTAGCGCCTCCGAGTTTAATCAATTCTGCGGGGATTCCATCGAGACCGGGTGCCTTTCCGTTTTTCAATCGACTAATAGCTGCGTCTACTTCCTCCACTGTGGGATATTCGACAAAGACCTCTTCACCTGGAGGAGCTATTGCTCTAATGGGGGTCGCGTCGTCATTCCGATTTAGCAGATTTTGAGAGTAGGTTTGCCATACTGAGAGAACATCAGCCACGTTTGTTCTCAATTCTCCATTCCCGTCTTTGATGGCTGTACTTCTTGGGTGGAAGTCTTTAGTGAGATTCCTGGCGTTGGCAAAACAGTCCCTTGAGTTTCCTAGTTCCGCTTGGAAGCTGATTTTTTCGATGCATAATCTCATATGTTCGCGCTTCTTTTGTCGAAGGTATTTAGTGGTGGCTTTCCTAGCGCGGAGATATTCTGCTAGAGTGCTTCTAGTGTTGCGAGCCAACCATTTTTCACGAAGCGTTCGTTTATTTTCGACGACCCTACGGCATTGGTCATCGAACCAATCATTGCGGGGCCTCGGAAGTCTTCTTCCGATGGTATTTTGCGCCGCGGTAGTTATGGCTGACTGTATAGCGTGCCACTGCTCCTGGATGTTAGGAGGAGCTTCTTCATTGATATGGGACCGGTCTAAATAATTAGTGACAGCTGATTGGTAACTCTGCAGTGACGCTTGGTCTTTAAGAGCATCGATATTCCATCGAACGGACTTTTGTGCTTGTCTGTTAAACGTAGATGACAGTTTGCACTTATAATTAAATACGACAAGCATATGATCGCTGTCCATATCTGCACCCCTGTAGGATCTAACGTCAGATATACTGGTGGAGTGTCTCTTGGACACCATGTCGTGATCGATATGATTTTCCGTTCTCCCATCATTCGATCTCCACGTTACTTTGTGGATTCTCTTATGTGGGAAAAACGTACTTGATACAACTAAGTTGTACGATATTGCCAAGTCGGTGACTCGTTGGCCGTTGTTATTACTAGCTAGGTGCAGGCTGTTAGGACCGACGTGCGATGTATTTATGTGCACTCCTACCGATTTTTGCATTAAAGTCGCCCACGATGATTTTAATGTCGTGGTGCGGTATGTTATTGAGGACTTCCTCCAGTTCGACAAAGAAGAGATCTTTGATGTCATCTGATTTATCTTCGGTGGGTACATGCACATTAACGATCGTGATGTTAAATTTCTTAGTGCGAAGTCTGACCGTGCATATCCGCATGTTGATGGGGCGGAAGTCGATGATATGATGCTTCACGCGCCGATGGATGAGGAAGCCAACTCCAAATTCTCCTCCGTTCTGATGGCCGCTGTAATGAAGAGTGTAACCATTGGTGGTGTCATGGATCCCACTCCCAGACCATCTAAGCTCTTGTAGTGCAAGTACGTCTAATGTGTAAATCTTTGCTTGGTTCGATAAGTTCTGGAGATCTCCAGGTCTTAAGAGGCTAAGCACGTTCCATGTTCCCATTTTTAAAGCGTTGTCCGTGTACAATTTCCGAGGTCGAGTTTGTAATGAATCCGATATGGTTATCCGAGGCCTTTGATTAGGGTTCATAGCTTGATAGTTTTTATGAGGGAAGGTTGTTGGCCTTCCGCTCAACCCGCTTGTTACGTGTGTGGGTCACGTACTGGTGAGAATCTTGAGGCATCCAGTCCTACATTGAACACATTTATATAGCGAGCCGCTTGATACAAGACAGACGCCCGCTTCAGCCGCTCCTAACCTGGAGAACAGACGCTGGTTTGGTATTGGTTTTGAGGCGCCAATGGCTCGCCCTGACATGTAGTGTCCTTGACTATAAACAGGATTTAGCTGCTCGTCTCCACTACACCGCCTGATTCATTTAGAGTTACCCAGAGAGCACCGCTAGGAGGTATGAATCTCGGACTTCGCCCCCCTTTCATTTTCAATGGTAAAGTAAAAACTGACGCATCAATAGCATTAATATCATTCTCTGGAATGGCATGACTTTTTTTTCTTTTCGTAATGTAACTTGTCCATTGATTATGTTTACTTCAACCGTGTTTAGTAAATCCTTACCAATAATTAAATCGTGGTTCATAACAAAATCATCCACAACATAGCAATACAAGTCAAATGACTCGCAGTCGATTTTTATCGGTAAACTTACACAACCATACGTATGTGTGATTTTCTTGCCCAATCCGGTTAATGTTATATTTGATATATCCAATTTACGAAAATTATTTAATTTACCTAAGGCCGATTTTCTGATTAGGTTTACATCACTACCAGTATCAATTAGCCCTATGATACAAATGCCAAACATTTCAACACTGACCTGCATACTAGTTACTGCTACATGACCTACGTCTTTAGAAGTGGTTGGAACTAAGGCTGAACAATCCTTGGCAATGTGCCCGAAGCTATTGCACTTGAAGCACCTGGTTCCTCTTATTAGGAAAGTTTTGTGTAATATGGCCAATAGCTCCGCAATTAATGCAACGAGTTCCCCCGTTATTAACTTTAGGTTTTCCAAAATTTATTTTTTTTATTTTTGCAAAACAGTTTTATTTTCCAATCTTTTAGCTTCGATAAATTCTTTATACACGTCTAATTCTTGCCTTAACTCACGAATGTTTTTTGCATCGTCTAACACCATTTTGTTTGAGCTTGAATCTCGTATTCCTGCAATAATGTATGACACCAGGGACTTTTCATCAATTAAACTGTTCGCCATTTTTTTCATTTCAAAAATATATTCTAAATGTGTTTCTTGGCTTTGTTTCTAGAAGATAATTTTCTGTGTATGTCCATACTAGATAGTTGAGCTGCGAATTCATCCCGCAGTAACTTTTTCAGCATATCCCAGTCATTTATTTCTGGGGTTGCTTCTACCGCCAGCCTCACCGCACCTCGCAAAAGTTTACGCAGATAAACATATTTCTGTATGTCACTCCATTTGAACGCGATCGCACTAGCTTCAAAAGCCTCTATCCATTTATCAACATCTTGGCCTGATTCCCCGTCAAATGTCACCATCGATTCCTCAACTTCGCGAAGTGGTAAGGTATTATACACAATCGATCCTTCTTGCCCATTACTGTTTGTAACTTCAGTAGTTCCAGAACTACCCTCTCCGTTTGCATTTCCTCCCACCATCATAGTACTTTCTATGAAATTTGTTAATCGTTCAACTAACTCTGACTTTTTTTTAAAATAAACCGGTAAATTATGCTTCGTCAAAACTGTTTGTATCTGTTTAATTGTCAGCAACTTTAAGGAATCATCCATACAGAATAAATTCGTTTTTCGTTTTCACTTTGCCTTGTCTAATTTGTAGATTAACGGTAAAACAAAACTGTTGCGTTCTTTTCCTTTTCTTTTCAATAGCTTGTTTTACAGAAACTTAGCGTCATCTGTCTTTTTAAAACACGGCTTTTCTTTACAAACTTAACTTTACGAATTACTTAAAGAGGTACACCCCCTTTTAACGACGAATGTTCTGGAACAATTTGATACACTTATCACGGTTAACTTCTAGAACTGTATATTTTTTTCCGATTTCTAACCCCGTTTTACTGTTAACATGTGGTTACACAGCCAGGTCGACCCTTCGGAGCAGACAATCACATTTATTAAAAAAAACTATATATTTAACCTCAAAAAAAAACACGTGTATCTCATTGATAATTTTCCACTTAGGTATATCTATACTTTTTCCGGTAATACCAACAAAATTATCAATTTTATTTTTTAAAATTGTTTAGGTTGAGCCCCCAAATTGTAGGATAGCTTTGCTTCGTTTTATTATTCCACGCGAATTACAATAGGCGTTTTCGAAAATATCCCATGGTAACTTTAGAGTAATTTTAATTTTTTTAATGTTGGTAACAAAAGTTACTCAAGTTACCCTGGCTATACAAAAAGTAAGTTTACATTTCGCGTGGTAATATTTATATTCAGCAAAATTCAATTACGTGTTTTAACAAATATGCACATATTTTTTTTAATAGTTTATGCTTTGAAAGTTTGTACTTTAATTTTTCTGATACTACTAATTTAATAAAAATTCTCAGAAACCCAGAAATTAAAAAAACAACTAAAAGAAAATTACCCTAAAGTTACTCTAAATGTTCGGAAATAGATTTGGTAATTTTTTGTCAGCAAGTTACCCAAAAGTTACCGGTCGGCGATTGATCGTCGTCGAGGAAAGACGTGTTTTTGTCTCTCCTCGAAATAAATAAATAATTTAATTTAAATGTGTAGTAGTTAATTAATTAATTAACTAATAATTCTATATGTGTTAAATAAATAATAATAATTTGTGTAATTTGATAAGAAAAGTGAAGAGTTTTACATATTTATATTATGTAATTTGTGTATGGTGCGCTTGCATTGGTGTAGTATATGTACGTAACAGTACATATTTTGATACCGTTGCTTGAATGCATCATACGCATTTTATATAAACCTTCAATATGTATGACTTTTTTGACTCCAGAGGATGCATAAGATAAGTGTTTTTCATTTATTCATTGTTTTAACTCATATTTTGAATATTAATACATACTTTTTTCAAACAAATTTTAAGTATATAAACACTTTAACTGTATATTATAACTAATAAAGATGTAGAGTTCTAGTATTCTCATCAAGTGGGTCAATTGTTTGCGCGGAAAGGGTTTTTTAATTCCGTTGTTCTTTTTTTTGTTACACTTGGACTCGCTTAACTATTTTTGTTGTTGTTTTGCGATGATTATTTTTCGTGTTTTTGCTGGTAGTTTTGAATTCTACCTTTTGTTTCGTATATACTTTATTTACTCGTACATTATATATTTTGCATGGAGATTAGTATTGGAGGTGTGTAACGGGATATAAATTTTAATAACCATCGAAAATGTGGTTTTGCGATGTTTATAGCTTGTTATATGCTTTTATCTGTGTTTATGTTGGTCGTTGGGTATGTACATATGTATTGGTTACGATAAAACAATTTACAAGATCAGGGGAGTTTTTGTTTTCATTTTATTTCATTTATGTCATTACATTACATAATTATTATATATTTGTTATATGCATAGCTATTTACTTTTTGTACTTGTGTGTGTAAATGTTTTTTATGCGGATTGCGGACAGACACATAAAACACGATCAATCATAGAATTTAGTTGTTGTTTTTTCGCCTTTTCATTGATTTCATTTCTGTGATCAATTTACACAGAGGTAGCGAGAATATGGTGAAATGTATTGCAATAAATTTTCTTTCATGTTTGTGGTAGAGTGCTTTGAAATGGGTTTCGTTCGTGATGAGTGGTTGGTCGGTATCTGCGGTTTGTGATAGGTGTTCATTGAACATAGTGTTTCTCAACTTATGATAGGTTGCATTCCTATAATATGCTCTGTCGTTACCTGTATTTGTAAGCTATTTTAAATTGTTTTGTTTGGGGGTAGATCTGGTTAAAAATTCTGTGATCACAACCAACAACTGCTGAAGTCGAGTTTATTTTTCAAAGCATATTTGCCAATAAGCCACTGTAAAATAATAAATAAATGTAGATGATTTGTTTGAAGCACAAACACAGTCGCGTTTTAAGACGATGTAATAATACATACAGAATTCAACCAAATATCTAAAATCTTTTCATCATTTCATTTCAAAATAAATAAATTGACTTAAGTCGACTTTAGCAGTTGTTGGTTGTGACCACAGAATTGTTGATATAAGAAGGCAAATTTGCAGTATTGCATGGAACCCTAGTCTGAGGTTTGGATTTCTGTGTCCAGGTTGGTCTCTTTGCTGAATATTATAGATGTTATGGTTGAGTTTTGCCGTCAGTTTCACGGGAGTTGAGTCATTTTTGAAATTTTAGGATAATCGATCGTAGGTTGGGGTTTCTGAGCTGTAGGATTGCCACTTTTATAATCTGTCATGGATTCGTCACGGCTTCGGGTATCGAGGACTCCTGGATAACCATTTTTTGGCTATGGCTATTTCTAAAAATGATTCTTTTCACAATTTGATTTCAGAGATTACTAAAACTTTACTAATATTCCTTCATCCAATTATTCAGCGTTTGAACCATATCGAGGTTTACCAGGTGTTTATTATTAATACTACATTATTAAATACAGTTCCAGATTAAGCTAATATATTTAGTTCTAATGAAGATTTTTGATTACAGAAGATCTTTGAAGTCGTAATACTTTCTAATTAAAAATAAAATTTTAATTTAAAAGTCAGAAGACCAGGCAAGATAGGAATCATAATAGATATCGGGTTTCTAATAAATTTGGTATTTCAGCGGATATTTACTTTTTGAAATTGCAGGTATCTTGGAAGCTACAGAGTAAATTTAAATGCAGTTAAATATTGCTGTACTTAGATATTTTTTCAGGGATCATGCGGCATTTATTTAATTAAATTATTTTCTAGGTTGTTTCGGGAGACTGTAAATTGGTGAAGGTTTTGATTAGCTTGTTCTATAGGTTGGAAAAATAATTATCGCTAGTTGTTCTTTTTATGATTTATTTAATACGATTGGGTTATGTGGTTATCAAGGATCCTACAGTTGGGCTAGCTGCTTATTATTAATTCTGTCATCTTACAGATTACTGATAGGTTTAAATTTTTATTTAATTCTGGTTTAATTTGTTTAGGTATTGGGATTCTAAAACTGTGCCAAACATCCAATATTGATATATTTATTACCTTACATATTTCAGATTAGCTGTTTTTGAAACCAGCTTTTATTTGGCCATTTTCAAGAGAACCAAATTAATTTAGTTAATACTACTCATAACATTACATTTATATTATTCAAGTATAATCTAACTCATAATAATGACATTTTATTTTAGGAAATTTACTGCAACTTAATTAATTATGAATTTTAATTATAATTATAAATTTTTAGGATGCTGACTGCTGAATATTTATATAAAAAAAATCAAAAATAATTGTGTTGTCTTGTGCTAACCGTCTTATATTACATTTCAACTAACAATTTACTAACTATTGACTACTTAGGTGTCTGAAACCGGGTCAATTTCCATAATAATTAACAAACCTTTCCTATCCCTCCATCTTGTTATATGTAAAAGAGTGTGCGGATGGGCCCGGCGTCAACCGGGAATCTTACTTAGGTTTGGTCGCACATTCCAATCAATCAATCAATCAATCAAGCAAGTTACCCAAAAGTTACCATGGGATATTTCCGAAAACGCCTAATAAAACACATTTGTTTTGAAAAATCGTATTTTCCTTTTCAATTCAACGGTTCCTTTTCGACTAAATCTATTCTATTTTTATATAGTATCTATGTTTTTCACAGAGGCGGCGTAATTTAGTATGGGTCAAATGCTACAGTGACGTTACTTACCCCACATGTATATATATTATTATCATCGTCATATTATTCTAATTTTGTTAGCAATAACATTCAAATTTCGCAAACCGAAAGGTACAAATATTTTTATCCAAAATCCAAAAGTATATAGAGTCACAAAAAATTCCAATTGATCCGCCCAATATATATCGCGTTTGCATATTTTATTATACGACATTACCACATTATAACGTAGTGTGTCAACCTAATATAAAATATCCGTACCCCTTATATGAATGCATCAATTCACGTGACTAACAAACAGGCGAGTTCATCATTATGATATGAGTCTTTAGTACAATGCATACGTCTCTATTTATTGAGTATACCAAATTAACATGTTTGTATTCGAAAAACAATGCATCCTCTCCGATAACTCAACCAGTCTTCTGGAGGTTAATTAGTAGATTTGTTTATTTTGTCGTCTAATTGAATCATATCGTAATGAAACAAGCAGTAACTGCCGTTATAAATGCTCATCTAAACTTCAGCTTATTTGTTACAGAATTCTCCAGTCTTCTCTGCTCCATAGTTGCTTCTGGCAAAGATCTTAATCAAACTGTACTAGAAAATTGGCTGGATAAGGGGACAAAGGGGTGGTTCAATTGTTTCAGTCAGTTACCAATATTTGAGAAAGATCAATATGGGTATTGTTAAATTAAACAAAAACTAAGTGTCTTGAACTACACTAAAAATAAATTTAAATGTACCCAATTTTTTTGAAATAGTAGAAACGTTATTTCTCTAATCTTCCATAATTTGCCTGCAAAAATAGAACAAACATTTAAATATAATTATTGTAGTTTGTTAAATAAATAAAGGCTTTTACCTAGGTACTTTAAACCCATTTTTATCAACCGCATTCAAATCTGGTCGATATTCGAGAAGTATCCTAGTTTGTTCCGCTTCGCGCATTCGAAATAGTGGAGTTTTCTGGTCTCCATCCCTGGCATTAATATTTCCACCATTATCGAGAATATATTGGAATAGCTGGTTTGTAGCTTCATCAGGGGTGAGTAACAAGCATAAATGCAATGGTGTTGATCCATTTTTCGTTTTAATATTGACATACGATTTTGATGTCCATGTATTTAACAGTTTAAATATTTCAGTTGTCTTGGCATAGTGGATAGGCAGTTTTCCATACCTATCGTATCGGTCCATATCCACATTAAGTTCTAGCAGCGTTTTAGTTGTAAACAAATTTTGGGCTTCAACCGAATAGTGGAGAAGATTCTTGTTAGCTCCACAAATTTTAGTAAAATTCACTCGTTTTTGTAGAAAAAAACGGAAAATTTGATTGGAAGTTGGGTTTCCATGCAATACGATACTTAGTAAATTTATATCCTGCCAAACTGGTATTTCGTTCAAATTACATTCAATAGATTTGTGCAATATTTCGAAAATTTTGTAATTTTGATTATATAACGCATTAAAGAATAACGTATTTCTTACATGTATCGGCAATTCTGAAAAGCTAAAACCGTCCATCGATGTAATATACAAGAATAACTCTAGATTAGCGTCCCGTGTTCCAAGGCCCTCAAGTAATATCTCGTACAAGCTGCTTTGTGCAACATCGCATGAATTTTTAAGAATATATTTCACTAAATCGTATTGTTCGTTGTACAACATTTCAATTATATATTTTAAACCAACTTGTTGGCTTTTAAAATATAAATTTTTAACGGTTGGATATATTTCAAAAATAGTTTTTATTTGTTCCAAGTTTAAAATCGATACTAAATAATGGAAAACACCGTATACATTCTCGATGATCTCATCATCTTCACGTTTAACACCCAAATAAGATGGATCATTATCTAAAATTTTCATTATCAAATCGTATGATTTATCATCAAAATTAAGTTCATCGAAAGGGATCGGTCCACATCGACTTGTTGTCATGGAACATTCACTGTACTTTAAAATTTGTTGAGCAATTTTGTAATGCTGATTACTAATTGCATGATGAAATACTGTACGGTGTTCATTTTTGTAGGAATTACGGACGGGCTCCCATTCATAGTTCACAATTTGCCGCCAACTAAATTTTTTCTCCATCATGATGGCATGCATAATATATTTAAAAAGGGGCCAATTGTCCTGGCCAAAAATTTTCGGAAAATAATCATTTGATAGAAATATATCGAACATTTTAAATCCAAACCGTTTATACAATTTTTCCAAATATTCCAGATGGCCGTTTTCCATACATAAGCCAACTAATTCTAAAACAGCGAACTCTGCTCCAAGATGCATGATTCGGATTGATGCATCAAACATTCCGGCGGCGGCTGTAGCACATATAAAAGTAAACTCATCATTTTTAACATTAATGTCAAGACATCCGTTTCCACAAACACTTTTCACCATTTCATTTTTTAAGAATATTCCCTCCTCGCTTTTTGGCGATAAACATATCACCCGCACTGGGGTTATATTATCACGTTTTAATAAAATCACAATACTTTGATCTATATTAACACTTTCGTTCGTTTCAACAATTTGATATTCGTTATATAACTTTTCAATGGTTGAACATTCATGACTTCCAAATCCAACATATATTGTGTTGTTCAACCAAAATTTATTCTCGCAATGAAGCGATCGCTCGATAAATTGTAAATCCAGTTCGTAGATATTTAAAATTTTATTCACATCTGCCACATTACCATTCGTAATAGCTAAACTGAGAGGTAATTCACAACTGTCATAATTATTAGAAATAATTCGTTTGTAAATACAAATCCCAACATCGAGTTGTGTTTCATTCATGTTTTATTTTTGTTTACTGTGCGCTGTGTATACGTCGCCACTTTTAAAGGTTAACTAAAGTTGTTTGTTGACTTGTCGTTTTGTAAATTCATAATATTCAGAAGAGAATTAATTCTCTATCATTGCTACTTTTACTGTAGTAAAGGTGGCCTTGGTTGAATTCTCTTGAATGACACATTTAGGAATTTTTATTTTTAATGTTTCCATATTTCATTTCTCACCCGACTCATTTGATTAAAATATAATTCATAATCGACGAAAATGGTTTATTCGGCTTGTTTGACACGTGACTTTATCTTGAGAATATGTATTTCACAAATTTCGGTTTTTTTATAGCGTCTCATGCTCAGAAAAAACGATAGTCATAAAAAAATGTCCCAATAATACCAAGATGTACAGATAAAGTATCATAACTGCGACTCTATTGAATTATGGTTATGCTGAAATGTCAGTTTTAAATATTGTAATGGCAATTGGAAGTGTCAGTTTAATAAGAGGCGTTTTAGGTTTTGAATTTTTACCTGTAGGAGTTTTGCTCGAAAAATTATTGTAGTTCAATAGGGCAACGCTGCCCTAATTTATATGTATAAATTTAATTAATTAAATTAATTTAACGAAACTAACAGTCTCCGTCATTGCTTCACGCTTGGATTTATCGCTAAAGATCACCTGTTGCAAAGAGAATGTGAGTTGAAATAAAGAAATTTATTATAAAAATTGATATTTTGAAAAAAATATTTATTAATGACAAAATTTGTACTGATTTATCATTTTTCAATCTTCAACCGAAAAATTTTAATGCATTTTTGCCCATTCAGGTGTGCTTTGGGTGCCAACCTGGGCTTCTTGGCTGGTCTGCGACATATGCGTGCGGCAGAATACAATCGTGATCACATTCTGCGCTTAGATATGTTAATATTATGCACTTTTAATTTAGTTAGCAGCTATTTAGCAGAACTTTGTCTATTTTGGAGTGCTGTTTTTATAATTAGCCAATCGTCTCTCTCGGTGTTTTTACGGACACCACGGCAATGACTGGGACCGCTCGATGTTGACGGAATATTTTTACGTTCATTTCGCTTATTATCGCCGAGAAACTTACATGTTTTTAATAAAGTCTCTATTTTAATTTTATTCACGTTACTAATGTCTTACACATTTCCCACTCCGAATAAATTAAAGAGCTTAAAATTAAACCAAAAAAATTATAAAATTCACAATATATTGTTAAAATACGTTATTCATTACTATTGCCAAAAGGATGTTTTATCATCATCATCATGTCTTTTGTTGTAATTAATATTTTATTGTTTTCTACATTACAATTATCAATCATATGAATGAAAATGAATTAAGAATTGTACCTGTACATATTAAATCATCTTTTATTATTTCATTTCTATCAACTTTTCTTAAATTATTTCAAACACTTTTCTTAATCCGAGTAGCCGTTTTTGTTTTATATAAATTTATATTCGAAGAAAAACAAAACATAGCTAATTTTCGAAACAATGGAAAAATCACAATTTTTTTACTTTTTTATGTTTTTTTGTGCCACAGTTTTCGTTTTACATACAATATACCGAAAAATATTAACTCAAAAATCGAGATCACGTGATCTCGAACAAAAATAGTTTCTACATTTATAATTATAGAAAGCGTATTTATTGTATCATAAAAATCATGATTGGTTCGTTTCTCGGGGTAATTTTGATTATAAAATCGTACGGCATTTGATTTTTCGGAAATTCGAGGTTATAAAAAAGTGGATGTCTCATCTTTTTGGTATATGTATTCACTTCTTATTATTAGAAATTCTTTGATACAACTAATGTGTCGCAGCTAGGTAGCTGTGAATAAACAAATTATTTTACCTTTTGTCATCCCTAATGCAAATTCCTATCCCATTTTATTGAATACTTCTTAAATTCTCACAGACTTGTAGAAGGATTCAGGATCTTTAGTACATTCAAATAGTTACCTCATACATAATTTAAAATTATTAAAACTTAAAATGAAATTGGAATTTTTCAAATAAAATTTGCGACCGATTGACTTTAACCTCAACGCATTTAGACATTTTATTAAACCCAAACACAACAAACAAAGCGGCATCTTAGTAGTCGAATATTTAGGGCCGAATTCATAGGCGCTACTTCAACTAATACTAACTGCGAGTTCATACGACGGATAAAAATCTCGGATTTTTCTATCCCAGATTTTTTTTTCAATATTTTCAACTTTATTATATGAAAAAAAGCGTGCCCGTTGTATAATTTACGTGATGTAATTGGTTAAAACGATGGGATAGTAAAATCCGAGATTTTTATCCGTCGTATGAACTCGCAGTAAATCTCGTATTTTCGAAAATTATTCATTTTGATACTATTGTTTTCTCAATATTCGTAGTCGTTGTTAAACGCCTCGTCTAGTATCAGTTTTTTTTGTATTCATAAAGCATGCTATAATATTTTAATTTCGAACATGTATTACCAACATAAAAAATATAAAAAATGACGTTTGCTTACTCGTTTCTCCTACATACATAGATGTTGTTATTTTATTAAACTGTTATTTAATTACTGGAGGTATTAATTAATAATTTAATTCAATTATGGATAAATTGGACGAGGAAAAGAAAACTATTTTAGTATTAATAATAACGAAATACATAAAAATTGTAGAAAATAAAAAAACTAACTCTGTGTCCATCAAAAGTAAAAACGAATGTTGGGAAAAAACTACAAAGGAGCTCAATGACCAATGTATTGGCCAGAATAAAACTACTAAACAAATAAAAGCGGCGTACATGAAGGAAAAATTACTTCGCGAGTGCAGCAATCAAAAAACGGAAGTGAATCAAACAGGAGGAGGACCATTCAACTATTCATGTACCAATGCAGCTGTTGGGGAACTTTACCATCTTATTTCTCAAACATTAGACCCCTGCAGAACCCTCATGACACTGATGGAATTCAAGCAAATGAAAAAGTAGCTTGTATAACATTTATTTATTTATATAATTTACCTACAGGGTTACAATCGGTAATTATTACAATTATCAAAATTGAGCGACATAACAAATTGAAAAAGTTATTTAATTTAAGGACGGTTATTATAAAATTTAAATAGTTCGTTCCTCAATGAATTTCTTGACATGTTAAAATGAAACCTATGAAAAACAAGATTAAAAACACGCGATAACTTCAAGACTGGTTCAGATGAACAATAATTAGTGGCCACCGCTCTCGTAAATATGAATTCATCCCGGCGACGCAAGCACCGTTCTGGAACATAAAAGCCGAAGCTGGTGAGTATCTCGGCATTATCTAAACGTGAACATAATACGTCACGGACAAATATTGCGGATGGGATATCACGTCCGTCCACCGTTGTAATCCTAAGAGAGCACAACGATCGCGATAAGGCGGAAGTACGTGCTCATGTGCCCGCATTGAAGGTAAACCTTTAAGCGCGTAGATAAGAAACTGTTTTTGAACACTCTCAATTCTCTCGGAATGGCATCGGTAAAAAGGTGACCAAATCTGTGAGGCATACTCCAAAATTGATCGAACAAATGAGACAAACAGAAATTTCAAGGTTATCGGATCACAGAAATCCTTACAATTCCGTTTAATAAAACCCAGCATCATATATGCTCGGCTTATTATCGAATCAATGTGCCTTGTTAATGTGAGATTTCGAGTGAAAATAACACCCAAATCGGAGATGAACTTAACTCTAACGACTTCTTCATTATACAGCGAATACTGATGTATAATCGGAAAGCGGGTACGCCAGAAAGACATTGCCTTAGATTTACTCACGTTCAGCAATAGTTTGTTTTCAACCGACCAATCACAAAATCTGTTTAAATCCGCTTGGAAATTTATACAGTTGGATACATTTGAAATTCGAGCAAATATTTTCATATCATCTGCGTAAAGCAGGCAATCTGCAGAGACAAAACAGTTAACCACGTCGTTGACGAATATTGAAAATAGAAGTGGCACTCCAGAAGTAACCCGAAATAGACGAGAAGATGACTCACCAATTTTAACAAACTGCCACCTATCTTCGATGTAGGACAGCAACCACTTAGTAGGGATGGCTTGACAATTCAATCGCTGTAGCTTTTTGATTAGAATTATATGATTAATTTTATCAAACGCTTTAGAAAAGTCGGTATAAATAACATCCAGTTGCACTTTCGAATCAATACTGCTGAATAAGTGTCTGCAAAATGTCATCAAATTGGTAACGGTGGATCTCCCGGCGAAAAAAACATGTTGTGCGGGTGAAATAACCGTTTTAACATGGAAAAATAAAAACCTAAAATTTGAGTTCGAATGCTTTCGTTAAAGATAAAGGAGATGGGAGCAGCCAGACTAGCAGCACAACTCTTAATAAGAATCGGCGGAAATTTATCATGCCCAGCACCAACGTCATCTTCGGTGAACCGTAATTGGGTAAATTCCCCTCCGTTGCAAGAATTAACTGCTGGATCGATGGATGGCGATTCGTAAACGGATTCAAAAAATTGTCAAATAAATTGCAGATTTCCGAAGAATGACTTGCAGAGGCATCTAGGTACGTCATAGGTAAAGGGAACCCAACGGTCTTTCTTTTCATATTGATAAAATTCCAAAACTTTTTTGGAGTAGAAGTTAAATCTTCCTCGATCTGCGGAATATAATTATTATACAGGAACCAGTTTAATGTTTTAAACTCCTTCCGTGCGGTCTCGAATTCATGATAATATTTCGAACCGTGTATTTTATATAGGGAGTGTAGTTTATTACGGCGTGTCTCTATGTCCTTTACTTGCTTGTTATACCATGGTTCGCGGAAGCGAGGCTTAGTTTTTTTCCGCGGGATATGTTTTTCTACACCAGTCTTGACAAGTTTATTAAAAGACAAAACTATTGTATTTAGATTTCCTCCGAACTGAAGAAATTCCCAATCCGAATTGAGCAGAAATTCATTTAAGGAAGCGTAGTCGGCATTCCTAAAATCAAAGAAAAAATTATCAATAGGAAAACTAGTGTCGCATTTTTCATGAAAAATATTTAACATAACTGGAGTGTGGTATACGCTGGTACAGCCTGTAAGGTCCTCGCACGATGAGACCTCTGAGTACATGTTATCGGTTGAAAAAATTAAATCCAGATATTTACCCTGAGTATTGCTCATTCGGTTAATTTGGGTTGTTGAGATGCTAGCGAAGTAGTCCACAGTAGTGATCCCTCTAATATCTGTTCAAGATGGTGTGAAAATACCGTTGATATCGGACCAGTTCACCACAGGCAGATTGAAGTCATCGAAAATCATCAGCTGCTCATCAGGATGAACAAAAGGTACTATAACAAGGTCGATGAAGTTGATGATCTCGATATAAGTATCCAGGCTTGACCCACATGTAACGTAAACGACCACGGCGAGAATTGACGAATCGGCTAGTTTAAACCGTACAGCAATGACATCTTGAACTTGATGGGAAGCCACCATCTCATTCGGAATTGAGTTTGGGAATGGGAAGAATTCTTCGCTATTCATAAAATTAGTAAGCCAAGTCTCACAAATGATTATGACTGCATAGTTATTGTCTAGGACACGCAACCGAAACTCTTTAGACTTGCCTCGAATACTGGAAGCGTTATGGTATAATTGTCGAAGAGGCAGGTTTTTTGTAATTATTGTTGTTATTGTAATTATAATTATTGCTGTTTTCGATGTTAGAAGAGGAGCAGCAGTTATTTATTTTAAATGGTAATAATTTGAAGTTTACTGCAGAACTATTGGATGTAAGTATTTTGGGTTTTTTGGGTGATCAGTGAATTCTCATTGCAAAAACATTTACTAAAAATATGTTGATTTATTTTAGGAACCCCATAGGGATTGCGAAGATGAGATGGAAGAGGAATATTTAGATAATCCAGAGTCCATATCACGTAATCAAGAATCAGAAATTTCCTTCGATGAACAGCAACAGCGCGAGAAGTCACACACCAACACCAACAGATATTAATGGTAATCTGAACATTATTCGTTCACGTCACAAATCCGGCCGAAAAAATCATGCTGCAGAAATGGTTGAAATGAGAAAGCGTCTACTTAAATATAAAATAAAGTCGAACATAGCCAAAGAGAGGGCATTAAAATCAGTAGCAAATTATTATGATAAAAAGGCCCAAACAATAAGCGCTAACAGTAACGAATTCGATATATCGTTTAATATTAATTAAATAAGTTTTATTTATATAAACTAAAACTGTGATGTAATGTGATAATAACAGTACTTTTAATTAAATTACTATGAATAATAAATAAAGAAACTGAATTATTTTTAAATGTGGCTTTTATTTGTTCTGCAAACGAATATATAGCTCAAAAGGTTTGGCATATTTGTTTGGGACACGGTCACCCACTGTTCTGCTTCTTAAAAACTTTTCTTCTTCATCGTCATCAAATATGTAATTATCCTCCCAGTCTTGTGAAAGACAGCGGTAGCCACTATAACTGTTAGAGTAGTTTGTAACTTTAGTCTATTCGGTATCGATAATACAGGAAACCTGCGTTTCCATTGCCCAAATAATCGTTCTATGCAATTGCGAGTAGATTTTAAGGCTTTGTTGTATCGCTGTTGTTGTTGACCAGAAGGATTGCGATATGGAGTTATTAAATATTCTTTACATCCATATCCGCTGTCACCAACTAAGACAAAATTTCCAAATTCACCTGACTCAAAACGTTGCTTGATGTTCGAAAAATTAAATATTGTTTGATCGTGAGCGAACGTAAAATTTCCTATTGTTGTTTTTGTTGTCAGTGTGTAGGTAAAAACACGTAAGCAACCGTCATTTATTGTTTGTTTTTTATGCATATTTAGTTTAAACGCACTTGTGCAACACAGACAAAGTGTTTCTTAAAAGAAAAATTATGGCATAAACAAGTTTATATACAATAATTAATATTAAACATGGTTATTAATTTGTTTAATATAGTAATTTACAAAAAACACATTTGGACACAGCAAAAAAAATACTTAAATAACAAATTATAAAAATTGCGCACTAATAATGTTTGGTAGTGGTAGTGTTGATCAAATCGAAAAAGATCAAATCTATCAAAAAATATAGATTTGATTTAGATCAAGTCTATCTGTCATTTTTGTGTTGGATAGAACGTAAAAAATTGAACGAACGTCACATAAGTATATTTTAAGTTTAATTAAATATTTAAATATATTGATTTTTATTGTTAGGAATTAAGCCCAACTTAGATATTGCTTTGGTGGTGCAGTGGTTAAGGTGTACACCGCTAAGTGTTGTGATCCCAAAAGATTTCCTGCCGGTTCCGAGTCCAGTCGGAATCCAAAATAACCATGTTATCGGATCAAGTATTCCTGCAATACACTGGTTGAGAATTGACTGAAAATTCTCAAATTAACAACGGCGTGAAATAATCAATGCAGGACAATTGTTGAACGTGGCATGTCCGCGAATACAATGATAAACAACAACAACAACTTTTTTTTTATTATATAAACATATTTATTTTACAAAAATCTTTGATATTTGAATGACGTGCACAATTATACTAAAAATTTCAATAATTTTCTTGTCCCTTTCGACAAATAATCATAAGCTGTTTTATGATTCGGATGTGCACAATCCAAAATATTAGCCCCTCTTAGCAGCAGCTCGATAATAATATCAACTTTATGTTCGGATCGTCGTGCTGCGAGCATTATCGGTGACATGTTATTTCGATTTCGAGAATTTATATCAGGATTGTGCTTTAATAAAATCATCAAATCTTGATATTTGGACAAACTCAAGCGATCACATACAATATGCAATGGTGTCTCATGTTTGTAATTTCGACTTTCAATAGATACACCTTTCTCGATTAGTTTATCGATTATACTGAAATTACCTGCTAGAACAGCTACATGTAACAGAGAATTCTGGTTACCGTCACAAACCGATACATCTAAATTTGGTTCTTCTAACAATTTGGTGGCAATTTTATTGCACTTTCTTTTAATGACAAATAAAAGATTTTTACCTATTTTCTCTGGACATTTTAAACGCTGCAGTAATGTTTCCTTTTCTGAACCTAAATCTAATGTAATATTATATCATTGTCAGTAAAAGAGGATTTTTAAGATAAATTACGTGTGAATTATTACCATTGAAATCCGGATACCGCTCGAGGATTACTTTAATACGCGCTGTGTCGGGTACTAGAGTTAGAGGAATTCTCATCTTATTATCTCTAGCACTGAAATTTCCACCACTATCTAGAATGTATCGAAAAAGTCGCTTAGTAGCGTCTCCAGTGGACAACGACATGCATAAATGTAAGGGTGAAAGTTTATCGTGTTTTGTTTTAACATTAACATATGACTTCATTGTCCAGGTATTTAAAAGCTCAAATGTCTCATACGACGTCGCAAAGTGTATAGGTAATCTACCTCCCTTGTCATATTTGTCCATGTCCACTTGAAACTCTAACAGCATTTTAGTTGTGAAAAAATTATTGGCCGCCACAGAATAGTGTAAAAGATTTTTACCTTCGTCACAAATGTGTTTAGAATTAATACCTTTTTGCAGTAAGATCTTAAATATTTGATTTGATTTCGAATTTTTCTGCAATGCACAAGTTAGTAAATTCCGATTCGACCAAACATGTATTTGATCTAAATCACATTCGATTGCTTGGAGGAGTAGTTGAAAAATTTCATAGTTTTCATATAACACAGCATGACTAAACAAGTTTCTTTTGACAGATTCTGGTAAATCTGTAAAATTGAAATCGTCCCTCGTTGTAATATACTTAAATAATTCTACATTGGCATCAACTCTTTCAAGGGCATGTTCTAATATCTTGTACAGTACGATAAATTGGATTCCGGTTGAATTTATTAACACATATGTTATTATGTCATACTGTTTTTTGGACAACATTTCACTTATATATTTTAGAGAAACTTGCTTTTTTTTAAAAAACAAATATTTTACTGCTGGATATGTTTTGAAAATTCTATCTACTTGTTCAAGATTCGAAATGGATAATATCTGATGAAATATACCAAATGCATTCATTTCCTCGTTGTGTTCGACCATAATATCAAACTGCGATGGATCAATTTCCAAAATTTTCATTAATAAATTTCTTGATTTAGCAGAAAAGCTACGAGCGTTAATAGGCAGATCCGTACACTGACTTGTGGTAGTTTGGCACTCGCTATGCTGCAAAATTTTTGCGGCAATATCACAATGATGGTTGTCAATTGCATGATGAAAAACCGTGTTATGTTCGTCCCCATTGCAAGATTCCTGAATAATTCGTACATAGTTTACAATATGGCGCCAACTTAATTGTTTCTCCAACATGATTGCTTTCACGACATATTCAAATATCCGCCAATTGTCCAGACCGAAAATATTGTTAAAATACTCACTCGATATAAATATATCGAACATTTTAAAAGCAAATTTTTTGTACAAATTATCTAAGTACTCGAGTTGGCCGTAAAGCATACTAAAGCCAGCTAGTTTTAGAATATTGACCTTAACTCCGAGACGCAATAACCTAACTGACGTATCAAACATTCCGGAAGCGGCTGAAGCATGTAATAATGAAATGTTTTTCCCATTTTTAGCGTTTATATTGAGTGTTTCATTGGAATAGACAGCTTGCAACATTCGAAGTGTTATCATCCTGCCTTGTTCGCTTGTTGGTGATAAACACAATACGTTCACTGAAGTTAAATTATCACTTTTCATTAAAATCACAACACATTTGTCTTTTTTAATGCACTGGTCTATTTCAACGGTTTGATATTCACCATATAGTTTATTAAGGGTTGAACATTCCTTATCGCCTAGTCCGATCAAAATTGGATTATTTAACCAAAATTTACTCTCACATTTAAGCGTTTCTTCGATGAATTGTAAATCGGATTCATATATTTGTAAAATGTTATTCGTCAATTCGACATTTCCCGCCAAAATAGCAGAACACAATGGTAACTCTAATTCATGTCCATCGACAATATTTCGCTTGTAAATATTAACACCATTATTGAGTGGAAATTTTTCATCCATGTTATGTTTTCGCTTTACTCCGTACATGGGGACGTGCGTATAATAACACAAACCGGTTCGGTTAATACTAATAATTTTTTGGTTATTTTATATGCAATACATTGAGAGAGGAGTTGATTTCTCTTGAACGACGCAATTACGAATTTCTGTTTTTGATTCTTACATATTTCATTTCCCACCCGGCTCATTTGATTAAAATTAGACTCATAATCGGAGCAAATGGTTTCCTCGGTTTGTTTTACACGCGTATTTACATTAAGAATATGTATTTTATAAATTTTGGTTTGTATGGTAGCGTTTGCCGCTCAAAAGAACGATAATCATATAAAAATGTCCCAATAATAACAAGACGTATGGATCAAGTATCATAACTGCGACTCTATTGAATTATGGTTATGCTGTAATGTCAGTTTTAAATATTGCAATGGCAATTGGAAGTGTCAGTTTAATAAGAGGCGTTTTAGGTTTTGAATTTTTACCTGTAGGAATTTTGCTTGAGAAATAATTTATAGTTCAATATGGCAACCCTGCGATATGTATAAATGACATTGTCTCGAAATAATATCCAATATTTTCTTTATATAGCAAATTAGAAATGAAATAATTTGTACACTAAAATACACTATTATGAAATGAATCAAATCCAAATAAAAATGTATTATACCTTTTAGAGAATAAAAAGAAAATAAGCAAACTGTAAAATATAATAATTAAAAGCGTTTTCAACATAAACATTAATTAACAAACATAAATTTATTCAAGAGAACAATTCTATTAACCGTTTGTATGATGAGCGCCCTGAAGTAGTTCTATATATCAGTTAACGAGCACGGCTTTGGTGGTTTTCGTAGATAATAAAACCACCTATGAAATGGTAACTTGTATATTTCAGGGTGTTGTATGATATACCGGAAAAGGCCTATCCATTTATATGTTGTCCGCGTTGTTAAATAAGGCCGTTAAGTTTCAACAAAATACACACAATCGCATTCAAAGTATGGAAATGCAACCTTGCAACCTCGGAAGATGTACATTTGTTTGTATATGCTTGTATAACATTTTCATTTCCTCTAAATTCCAGTATATAAAACGAACATTTTAGTTTTAAGATATAGTCATAATCAGTAATTATTGGGAGTATTACTTAGTGTTTTGTATTTTTTTTTGCAGAAAAACACGTTTATTTCTAAGAAATAGTAAATTTTATTTTAATCAAAATGTTTTCCATCTTTATTTATGACTTTCGACCATCTTTCTGGCAATTTATGGATTCCATCGAACACAAATTGTTTCTCTTATGATGCGATCCATTCGTCGAGCCAATTTTTGAATTATTCGTTTGTTCTGAAGTGGTAGTCTTGAAGATCGCTTTGCATTGATCGGAACAAATATTAATCTGATGGGGCACAATCTGGTGAATAAAGAGCACGCGGTAGAATTTCCCATTCAAGTACTTCCAGCGTATTTTTACTTGTCTTGCGACATGTGGTCAAGCACTGTCGTGCAGCAAAACTGTCGTGTTGGCTGGAATCGGACGCTTTTCGTTTAATGCATTGTTCAAATCTATCAATTGTTGTTGACCAGTAATAGTTTCGTTCGGTTTTAGCAGCTCATAGTACACCACTCCTTTCTGATCCCACCAAATGCACAACATAACCTTACTTCCACGAATGTTTCGTGGTTAGGGTTATTGTAGTAAATCCATTTTCATCCCAGTCACAATTTGACACAAAAATGCCATCTTAGGTGTCTTGTAAGCATATAATTGCAAACCGTTTAATGATTTTCAATGTTGGCTTCACTCAGCTCATGTAGTACCAATTTTTCTTCTTCTTGAGTCATTTTCATGGCATGTAAACGATAGTTTATGGCTGCTTGAGTGACATTTAACTGTTCTGCAAGTTCTTTTTCTGTTTGAGCTGAGTTTTCCTTCAATAATGCTTCCAATTCTTCATCTTCGATTTTTTTGGTGTTGACCAGAATGTTCTTTGTCACTGACATCAAAATCACCAATTTTGAATCGATTACACCAATTTTTGCAAGTCTATTGAGATGATGCATGTTCACCATAAATTTCTTGAAGCAAACGAAAACTTTTAGTAGGTTTTTTCTTTTGATTAAAGTAAAAGTAATGCTTCTCTCAAATGCTGTTTTGTTGTTAACGCTTTCACGAATAATGACAAACTAAATTTTAATGTGGAATGTCGCGCTATAAAACGACATAGGTGTCATTGTAGAACAATGTTTAGTACTGAAGTTACGCCAACTGTTAGAAAATCCAAAAAACTAAAACAGTTTTATGAGAATAGACAGAAAAACAAAGACAGGTTTATAAACACTACCAACACGACATAGACACTCGTTATTATTACAAATAGATTTATTTCCAGAGACAAACACCAACTTTGTTATCAAACAAGATTACTGTACGATGACTAAGATCGAAGCCACCAACAATTTAAAGAGCCGTAAATATTAATATGTGTAAATTTTCGATGTTTCCATAAGAAATAATGTAAAATAACCAATTTTTGAATTAATATTTGTGTTAAAACATATAACATGTAAAAACATATTAAAAGAACAGATATTTGAATATCGGCCAATTTTATTTAATATTTAATTATCGGCAATAAATTAAAGAGTGGCTTAATTTTAATGTCTTCTATAGAATTGAACTTTTTATTTAGTTGTGTGTGTCAATTTTAGGCTCATCGAGATGAATTGGGGAATAAAACGATGATTACTGACTTTAATTGATGATTGATTTAATTGCAATCAATAAACCACAACTCTTTTAAAACAATTAGACAGAAAACGAACTAACACAGGAATTTCTATGAATCTAAAAAATTATTACGGTGTTAAATCAACACTTCGATTCCGTCATTTCAGTAGTTGTCGTTCCAAATGATAATAAAAATCTGTACCGTACTTACGAAAAGTTATCCAATTTGTACACCAATAAGTGGCTTAAAATTATAGAAATAACAAAAATTTAAGATTTGAGACGTGTTGTATTTGGAGATGCCTAGCAAAAAAGTAAAATCGTCTATTGTGGTTTGAAGTATATACGATTTTTAATATAATACATATTTTGGCCAATCACTGGTTTTATAGTAAACAAGTAACTTAAAACGACAATCTACACGACTAGCGGAAGTGGGATAAATTCATCAATCAAATTAAAATTTCTAATGAAAATTTTCGCGTGAATATATTACCAAATACGTTGATTTCGTAATTACTTGTTATTTATGAAACCAATTAAAATGTTACCTGTTATATTAAAGTTGCAAATTTAAATTAATCATTTCGGTTTTTATTTACAAAAATTTATTTAAAAAATATTAATGTAAGCTGATTCTTATGAGAAAGAACTAACGCTTTGCTTACGATTAAAAATGGCGGAATCTTACGGCTCTTATATCTAGGAGGCTCTGCAAAGAAACGTGTTGTCACAGAATATATCAGAAACGACAGTTAGAAACCATTTTTTTACAATACTCCTAAAAGAGTTTCCACGGTCGCCAATAGATGGCTCTAAATTTAAAAAAAAATCATTTTTATAAACATTAAAAATTTTAGTAGTGTAAAAATAAATTCTCACTTCGACTTCTGTCAAATTTTTCGCGATCATATGTCAAACAATTAGCTAACGCATGAAAATGATTCGGTTAAGACTAAAAATTTAACACGGGCACAGAATATACTATATATTCTTTGGCACGGGTATCTAATAATTTTTATCGAATATGACCAGATCGAGTAAAAAATATTGACCACTGATTACGTGATCAGAATCTACAACACCGACAGTCCATTATGGCTCAATTCAGACAAGGCAAACCAATTATTTGAATTCGTCATCAGCTATATCAGAATGAATTTAATTCATTCGACATCGGCATAATTGCCCCTTGCAGTCAACAGTGTCGCGTTCATGGTGTCTGACATGGGAGCCCCAAAAGTTGCGTCTCGAAGAATTCCAGCAACAAGACACATTATACTCATTTTAACCGTACGTTTATCGAAACAATGGCGATTAAAGGCCGGCAAAACGCTATGGGATTTGTCGATGGTGTATAAAGCAAATCAATGTAGCGATTTCACGTACTCCAGCATTTTGTAATCTTCCGTAAGAATGTCCCAATTTCTAGTCAATTTTACCATCGTGTCCAGCATTACGAATTAAAGACAAAATCTATCATTCACTTTCCTTTGATTACAAGTTTAATTTATCATCTAACCTACTTATGGTAACGCATTGATGGATTCTGCAAAATGTTAAAAAAATCATTAAACGGGCGTTTTCAACATATTCATCTAAACAACCGATTATAAAGAAATGATTACTGTTTTGCATTCGTGGTTTTATCCAAGCCCCCTTAAAATACTTTACATATAAATGGTCTAAGCATTCCGTGATTGAATAACTATAATCAAATCTTTGTGCTTTACGCCGCACTCGATTAATGATAACCAATGTGGCCATATACCGTAAAATGCGAGAACGCATTGTCTGAATGGCATTCGTGGTTTATACAGAAACATTATGATAATCGTCTCATCCCTCAGTGTGATTGAAGAACCCTTGTACACTCGAGCGTATCAATCAGGTCCGTCGCTGAAGAGCTTGAATATCAATGAAATTGCTGTTGTCGATATACTAACCTTGCCGTAGGCGATTTAAATTTTCAAATGCCGACCCCCCAGTTAAGGACTAAAATTGTTGATGCCAAATATCCTAATAATACATTTAAAAAAAATTTGACGGATGGTTGCATTACTAAAAGGCAAAAATATAAATACGGCATTGAATCCTGATATTTTCTTTATACAAATATTTGACCAGTTTGTAAACGCTATCGATCATTACAATTTTGAAATCGAATTCCTGATATTAACGTTTTGGATCTTTCACACTAACCGTATTCTTCAAGTTTCATTAATGGGGGGCTAGGCTACTTCAGTTTTCTTTCAATGTAGCTAATACAACCAATTTGAAAGCTCTTCCGCCTTCCGGTATAGCTTCACTCATATTTAACCTTTGGCGAATATCAGCCGCTTAATACACCATACCCGTTTTATTCACGGTATTCCAAAATTTGCTCGTATAATTCTTTTTTGACGACTATCTAAAAAAAGTAATTCAATGCATAATTTGTAGGTTATGAATATTTACATGTACCTACATACATCCATTCTTGCAGCACAAAAATTCCAACAGCGGAAAAATTAAACGCCAATCCAAATATTAGGAAGTTTTATTCGTTAAATCGAATTTTATCATTCTAGTTTAATGCATTACAGACACGCTTAATTCCAAATTGGAATTGTTTTAAACCAACTTTTTTGCTGGTATAGAATAATTCTATTCTACCGGTTGTAAATTAGTTACGATTTGTAATAATATTCAATATTATTCGGTCATATACATATTACTATTTAATTAGATATATTTAGTTGTGTTTTCACGTTTTGTGTAACTTCAAAATGTAATTGTTCACAACTAATAAAAATAAGTAAATACAATTTTTGGTTGTTACTTTGAGCACAATAATTATTCTATTCCAGCATGGATTTATGTCTCAACCAGTCAGACTTAAGAGCTTAAGTTACACGCCGGTTGCACCACTTCGGTTAGTGCTACAATCACCAAAATTTTATAGGCTTCTCATCACAAATAAACAACTGACCTCTAAAATTTTGGTGGTCGTACCGCTCTCCTAAGTGGTCCAAAACGGAGCACATCTTAAGAACTTAAGTCTGACTGGTTGAGGCATTAACCGGTACCAAAGTAAGACGCAATAAATATTTGAAGAATTGTTGCGATATATAAATATTGACGACATGTGTTTACTTTTAAAAAAACCAACTTTAGTTGCAATAGTCGCAGTTGCTATTGGGATGTTCAAAGCTATTGACTTTTTAAACCTATGTTTGTTACTTAAGTCACGCATGCTGGGATGCCAAATTTACAATACTTTGCCCAAACGAACATTGGTATTGTTTGGAAATACTCACATACATAGGAGCGAATTTGTATTTTTTCGTTTTTTCTCATTCTCATCAAATTAAAAATAAACTAAACAGTATTAAATAATTCTCAAGCATAGACACATACGACACACGTGTATACCTAAATCATTGTAACGTTTGTTAATTTTGTTTTAATCAGTTGCGCAGAGTAAAAAGTTAAATAGTAAATTAAATAAAAAATTAAATAAAAAACTAAATTATAAAGAGTATTTTTATTTTAGTATTGATTGGTCTCGGTCGCAGCGTATAGCATGTACGGAGTAAAACGAAAATATATCATTATGGATGATTCAGTTCCGCTAATCAATAATGGTGTCAACATTTACAAACGTAATATTGTTGATAGACACATGTTAGAGTTGCCGTTGTGTTCTGCTATTTTGGCGGGAAACGTCGAATTGACGAATAACATTTTACAAATATACGAATCCGATTTACAATTCATCGAACGAACGCTTAAATGTGAAAGTAATTTTTGGTTTAATAAGCCAATTTTAATCGGATATGGGGATAAGGAATGTTCAACCCTTAATAAACTATACAGTGAATATCAAACCGTTGAAATAGACCAGTGTATTAATAAAGCCAAATGTGTTGTGATTTTGATAAAAAGTGATAATTTGACTTCAGTGAACGTATTGTGTTTATCACCAACAAGTGAACAAGGCAGGATGATAACACTTCGGATGTTGCAAGCTGTCTATTCCAATGAAACACTCGATATAAACGCTAAAAATGGGGAAAATATTTCATTATTATGTGCCACAGCTGCTTCTGGAATGTTTGATATGTCAATTAGATTATTGCGTCTCGGAGCTGACATCGATATTCTAGAGTTAGCCGGCTTTAGTATGCAGTACGGTCAACTCGAGTATTTGGATAACTTGTACAAACAATTTGCATTTAAAATGTACGATATATTTATATCGAATGAATATTTTAACAATATTTTTGGTCGAGACAATTGGCGGATATTTAAATATGTCGTCAAGGCGATCATGATGGAGAAACAATTAAATTGGCGGCAAATTGTAAACCATTTGCGTGTTATTCATGATCCTTGGAACGGGAACGAACATAACACGGTTTTTCATCATGCAATAAACTATGGTTATGTTGAAATTGCTGGAAAAATTTTACAGTACAGCGATTGCCAGACTACCACTAGTCGGTGTACCAATTTGCCTATAAACGAGGTTGCAATTTCTGCTAAATCAAGACATTTAATAATGAGAATTCTTGAAATTGATCCGTCAGTTTTAGAAATTATGGAAGAACACGACGAAGAAACGTATGCATATGGCATATTCCATTATTTTTTGACAAATTCGAAACTAGAACAAGTAGATACAATTTTCAAAAAATATCCAGTTGTAAAAAATTTGTTCTTTGCCTTTGAACAAGTTTCTCTAAAGTACATAAGTGAAATGTTGTCCAACGAGCAGTATGACATAATAACATACGTCTTAAAGAACTCATCCGAAATCCAACTTAGCTTACTGTGCGAGATATTAGATCGAGCTATTGAAAAAGCAGATGCTAATGTAGACCTATTCCAGTATATTACAACGAGGGACGATTTTAATTTCACAAATTTGTCTGAGTTTTCAAGAAATCAATTGATTACTAATTCTTTGTTATACGAAAACTATGAAATATTGCAAATTCTGCTCCGAGCGATCGAGTGTGATTTAACTCATATACAAGTCTGGTCCAAACGGAATTTACTAAGCCTTGCACTGCGGGATAATTCATCATCTAATAAAATATTTAGGTTTCTACTTCAGAAAGGATTGGATTTTAAAGTTATCTGTAACGCAGGTAAAAACCTTTTACATTATTCTGTGGCGGCCAATAATTTTTTCACAACTAAAAAATTATTAGAACTTCAAGTGGACATGGACAAATACGATAACGGAGGCAAATTACCTATACACTATGCGGCGTCGTATGAGATATTTGATCTTTTAAATACCTGGACATTGAAATCATATGTTAATGTAAAAACACAATACGATGAACTTTCACCACTACATTTATGCATGTCGTTACCCGCTGAAAACGCTACTAATCAACTGGTTAAATATCTTCTGGATACTGGTGCAAATGTTGCTGCTAGAGATAAAAGAATGGTAATCCCTATAATTAT
This sequence comes from Nephrotoma flavescens, assembly GCA_932526605.1. Lineage (NCBI taxonomy): Eukaryota > Metazoa > Arthropoda > Insecta > Diptera > Tipulidae > Nephrotoma > Nephrotoma flavescens. The sequence goes on along the minus strand of OW052222.1, from coordinate 261,297,302 downwards.
GGCGCGCGATGCAGCACGAGCAAGACTACTTCTCGACCGGTGTTGTATTAATCCAACAGAAGATTCTCTCATAGACCACTTTTTTAGGGAGAATCATAATCATGATATACTAGAGTTACTCTCTGATGAGAAAACTTTACTGCAACATTTAAAACATCAAGAGAAAATCAGTAAAAATCTTTTATTTGCCATTGGAAGAAATTGTAATAGAATTACAACAGAATTGTTAAAAGAACCAAACATAGATGTTTCCATTTGTGATGACAACAGACATTCTCTGTTGCACACAACAATTCGAGCACGTAATTTCTGTATAATAGATAAACTAATTGAGAAAGGTGTGCCTATTGAAAGTCGAAATTACGAACAGGAAACGCCATTGCATTTTTTGTGTCATCGTTTAAGTTCGGTAGAGTATAAAGATTTTATGATTTTATTAAAATACAATCCTGACATAAATGCTAGGAACGCAGATCATATGTCGCCAATAATGCTCGCGGCACTAAAAATAAAGGACAATGAAGATAAAGTTTCTATTGTTATCGAGCTCTTGCTAAGAGGTGCTAACATTTTGGATTGTTCTCATCCAGGCCGAGAATCAGCTTATGATTATTTACCAGAAGGAGTTAGAAAATTATTTAAATTTTTGGTGTGATTTTCTTTGTTGATCAAATTTCAACGATTTTTTGAGAAATAAAACTGTGTACTGCTAAAATTTATTTAATTCGATTTATTTTTTTCCTTCATTCTCTGTTATTGGTGAATAATTTTGTACTTTTCCTAACTGTGCCAAGTCGGGAGCCCCATACATACTCCTTTTGCTGTAAAACCACACTTAAGCGTCTATTCTTTAGATCCAGCAACACAACTGCGATCATATAAATGACTCTCAGTCGTAATACAAAACTCATGAGCCCACTTGTATTTTTTTTGGCTCGAGGGGAGGTGGTGTTAGCCGTCATGAACGAGAGCCATGCACGAGAGCATCACCGGGGAAAAATGGAGGTTGGTGTTTAAGGCTTTTAACCTAGTTTTCCTTAGAGTCCTTGGACAATATCCGGGACCACCGTCAATTTGTAGAAATGCGGGATGATATCGGCGAAGGCTGAAGCTGACCGCGTGCTCAGACCAGCGATCGGCCTTCTTATATAGGAAGGCGATCGAGGAGGTAGGCGTGGTATGACCAGTTCCCAAGGAGGAAATAGCAATCAGACCTAGGGCAATGGTCTGGATTCGCACGGAGCCGGCAAATGAATCCCTGAGGATAATCGAGGTTTGTAATCCGGATCTTCCGACAGGGAACTGGAAGATCATCAAGCAGGAGGAGGCCTAAGGGTATGTTTCAGACCATCTATCATGGTAATCAACATGGAATCCCTGGCTCCCTTGGCAAGAAAAGGGGTTTTAAACTTCGGTTTTGGTTCTATTACACTCAAGGTGTTCAGAAATGACGAATTCGGAGTAAAAACGAGTACTGCGCAGCTCGAAAAGGGGGAGGTATATCTACAGAGGAGGTACAGCCAGTGGTGAACCCTAATGAGTAGCTTACAAGCAAACTTCGTGGCCGACTATTCGTTGGCAGGGAGAAGGGAGACACATCAGACTCTGAAGGGGGAGAAGTGGACCACTTTAAATTTAGGGACCGCGGAGGGAGTGAGACGGAGGACACCGTCGACTCTCTCTCTCTCTCTCTGGCTTTCACATCCCATGAAGGGATTTCGCCGCCTGCACAAAGGCCCTCCATCCATCCCGATCCATTGCTCTCGTCCTCCAGTTTCGACATCCTAATGCTTGCAGATCTTGTTCAATGCCGTCACGCCAGCGTAGTCGGGGTCTTCCTCTACGACGTACTCCGGCTGGTTGTTGGTGAAACACTTTATATATCATCCGTTGTTGTGGGGACCTTGTAACGTGGCCGAGCCATCTCACTCGATTGGATTTAATGAATCCGATGATATCGCTGCCTCCGAGGAGTTGCTTTACTCCGTCGGGTTAAATTAATCGACGTAGCACGGCTGTCGTAATAAGGTAAGTGACTGTTAACAATGATCAGGTTTGTGCAGATAAACTTACATCATACCAAGGCTGCTTCAGTGGCGCTACTTCTCAGAATTGCTAAGTCATGGGAGGAAATAGTTTTGATCTAAGAACCCTGGATCAAAAGTAACAAGATCTGTGGTCTGAGAGCGAAGGAGTGCACCCTCTTTTACGCTTGTGGGACGGAAAAGAACAGATCATGTATACTGGTGGGTAATAATATAAATCTTTATCTACTTCCACAGTATTGCAATGGGGACATAACTGCAGTCTGCATAGAGATGGAGGGGAGGAGATTCTGTCTTGCAGCCGCATACTTGGACCGTGAGAAGCCAGTGCAGCCAGATATACTGGGGGCACTTGTTTGCGACGCGGAAAGGAGGAAGGTAGGAGCTATGCTGGGGTGTGACGCGAATGCACAACATACCATCTGGGGCAGCTCGGACATCAATGAAATGGTGAGATACTTTTCGAATTTCTTTTAAGAACTAATATCACTATTAGCAATATAGGTCAGGAACCCACGTTTGTTATTAGTAATAGACAGGAGGTTCTGGATATAACTCTGGTCTCTAGATCTGTTTTACTGATGATCAGGGAATGGAGGGTGGCAAAGGGGCATTCCTTCTCTTACCATCGTCATTTAACGTTTAAGCTCACTCTCAAAATTGTAAATCAATAAATCTACAGAAATGAACCCAGGAGGACAGTATGGCGTGTATATAGGAATGTATTAGAGAGCATCATTCCATCTAGAGTTCCAAGGACTCCCCGACACGGGTAGTGAACTGGACTCAATGGTGGGTACTTTTACTAGAGCATGCAATATCTCTATGGGAGAAGCTTGCCCATTCACAAGGGGACAGCGAAAACCTGTCTGGGGGACCTTGGCACTTGCAGAGTGCCAAAAAGCTTGCAAGAGTCTGCTTTCAATAGAGCGAAAAGTTCTAGAGAAATTCAAGACGGGGACTTCTACAAGGAATGCCTCACAGTTTATAAAAAGGAAACAAGGAAAGCGCAAAGGAAGTTGTGGAGGCGCTTCTGTGATAGAATGAAAGGGGTCTCCGAAACATCACGCTTAAAAAAGATTCTCACCACTAGTCCAGCTATTCCAGGCTATCTTATAAAACCGGATGGCAAATGGACGGTGTCCAGTGAAGATACTCTTTATCTTTTGATGGAAACTCACTTCCCTGGAAGTGAGGATGTGTCAACTGCGGGGCCTTTGGATGACTGCGGGTCTAGGAATGACTGTGGAGTCCAACTGTTACGTACAGAGGATCTTCTAAATACACGGAAGACAAAATTGGCTATTAAAGTGGGCTATTAAAGTTTAAGCCCTTTAAGTCAGCTGCCCCGGATGTTGTACCAGCAGAAATTCAGAAGAACTCGGAGGTCTTGCTTCCCTGGCCGGAAGTTATCTTCAAAGGGTGTCTGAAGCTTTGGTAGATCCCAATGAAATGGAGGGAAGCTTGAGTGATCTTCATTCCCAAAGCAGGTAGAAGCTTGCACAGCAACCCTAAGGACTTAAGACCAATATCTCTGTTATCCTTCCTGTAGAAAATCATGGAAAGGTTGCTGGACGTCTATATTCGGTCGAGAATTGTACCCAGAAACTGGGCACAATCCTCAGCATGCGTACCAAAAGGGTAAGTCAGTTGATACGGCATTACACATCTTGGTTCGGGGAATTGAGAAGTCGCTGGATTTTCAAGAATTCGCGTTGGTGGCGTTTCTCAATATCGAGGGCGCTTTCAACAACGTGAAGGTGGAGGCAATTAGGGAAGGATTGCTTCCACTTGAGGTCGGAGACCCAGTAACCAGGCTGATTAAGTGCTAGGAAGCAGAAGGGTCATAGCGAGGATGAAGGAAGTTTCCGTCAGGAAATGGGTCGTTCGGAGAGCACCCCGGGGAGGTGCCTTCTCTCCCCTTTGAAATGTAGTAACCAAGGAACTACTACTGGAACTGGAAAGAGAAGGAGTAATTGTGGTTGCTTATGTAGATGACGTAGTAATAGTTGTCTCGGGTAAGCACCTGGGTAAAATGAAGGATGTGATGCAGAATGCTCTATCAATAACTGCTCAGTTGGGCCAGTAGATTTGGATTGGGGATTAACCCAACTAAAACAGAGCTGGTTCTTTTCACTAGGAAATATAAAATTCCAAGCCTGAATGGTACTAGGCTGGTCCTTTGTGAAAAGGCGAGATCCTTAGGTATTCTTCTGGACAGTAAGCTCAGTTGGAAACCAAACACGATAGAAAGAGTGAAGAAGGCTACTCTACTCTTGTAAAAACGCTATTGGAAGTAAATGGGGCTTAAAACCGGAGCTGGTACACTGGCTTTACACGGCTGTTGTCAGGCCCGTACTGCTGTGTTGGATATCCTTGGTAAGCAAATGGCAGTCAATAAAGCCGCTATCAGCGCCTTTGGGGTGGAAGTGCCTGCAAAAAGGGCACTCAACTATAGACAATTCTGTGAAGCATGACTTTGCAAATTTGGACTATATAACACCCCTGTTGTGCTTTGGCAAGCTTTTTAAGGTGATTCTCTCCTCTAGGGAGGATTGGAATAGTGGTCCCATTATGGAGACCGGGACAGTTAACTTCTTCACCGACGGCTGTAAGCTCGATGGTAGAGTGGGAGCTGGTGTATTTTGTGGGGAATTTTATCTGGGGAAGCTTATCTGTTCGTCTGCCTGATTACTTCACCAGGCTGAAGTTATAGCGATTGAAGAGGTCATGAACTAGTTGAAGCATAATGTGATATCGTTAACTGATATCACTATCTAAGTGGACAGTCGGGCGGCCATTCTTTCGCTAGATTCAGTTTCCCTGGCGTCTAGTTTGCATTGGATTGTCTCACATCTCTTAATGAGATGTGTGAATATTTCAATATCCAGTTGGTCTGGGTCCCGGGCCATTCTGACGTTGAGGGAAATTGCAGGGCAGACGAGTTAGCAAGGTACGGTACGACTCTCCAACTTTATCCAGGGAGAGCATGTGTGGGAAGGCCTATGTCTGTGCTGGCCATAACGCTAGGTGGATCGCTAGTTCAACTGGCAGAGTAGCGAAACAAGTATGATCTGAGCTGAACTTGAATCGCTCCAAGACCTTAATCACACTGAGGAAGCGTGAGAGCAAGAATTGTAAGGATAATTACCGGGCACTGCCTTTTCGAGGATAGTGCGAGAAGGCTGGGTCTGGATGCAAATGACTTCTGCAGAAGCTGCAGGGACGAGGAGGAGTACGAGACTCCTGATCACTTCCTTAGCTCGTGTACTGCGCTAGCTGGCAAAAGACATGATCACTTGGAAAAATTCACTACGGACAGCCTCTGTGATCTCGAAAGCTGTAATGTGCGAGATCTTTTACGCTATATTAATAATACTAAATGGGTTTAGGGGTTTATGATGTTGGATCCTGTGGTATCACAATGGGCCTATAATTGGCATAAGTGTGCGATAGCAACCACTGAAACCTAACCTAACCTACTATGACTTCTGGCGTTATCAACGATCAACAAAACTTTGAAAATAAGATTTTTTTCAATCATAAAGCCTTCCACTTCAATCAATTATAAAACCAATCCTTAAATAATTCTTGAGTCATTCACGCTTTTTATTTGCTCGCCAAAAACGCGTTATAGGGAGATCGCGTCGCGTTATAAGAGAACAGTTCCAATTTTCACTGCGCGTTATGTGGAAATCGCGTTATAAAAATACCGCGTTATAGGAGAGTTGACTGTGCAATTATCTATAGTGTATAGTTTTTGTTGCATTAGCATGGCTTTATATTGTTGTAAGTGTTGCCATATCCGATCAAAATTGGATTATTTAACCAAAATTTATTTTCACATTTAAGCGTACTTTCGATAAATTTTAAACCGGGTTCGTATATTTGTAAAATGTTATTCGTCAATTCAACATTTCCCGCCAAAATACCGGAACACAATTGGCAACACAACGTATTTATCGACATTATTTCTTTTGTAAATATTGGCACCATTATTGAGTGCAAATTGATTATCGATGTTATATTTTCGCTTTACAACGTATAATACGTGACCACAAACCTTTTAATATTAAAGTATTTTTTTATTGTTCTACATTATGCAATACATGAGAAGATTTCAATTCGCCTGAATGACTCAATTAAAAATTTCTGTTTTAGATTTTTATATATGTATTTCATTTCCCACCCGACTCCCTGATTAAAGTAAAACTCGTAATCACCAAAAAGTTTTTACTCGGGTTATTTTACAAGTGAACTTATCTTGAGAATATGTATTTCATAAATTTTGGTTTTTTTGATAGCGTTTCCTGCTCAGAAAGAACGATAATCATAAACAAATGTCCCATTAATACCAAGATTTATGGGTAAAGTATCATGAGAGCGACACTATTTAATTGTGGTTATGCTGTAATGTCAGCTTTTTATTTTTTAATGTTAGCGTTTTAATTTTTACCTCTAGGAATTTTGCCCGATAAAAATCCCGATAAATGATTATAGTCCAATATGGTAACACAGATATGTGTAAATGGAACTATCTCCAAATAAAACAATATAAAAGAAATTATATCCGATATTTTCACAATAGCTATTATGAAATTAATCAAAGATATATCATCTCCAGACCATGGGTATTATAGTCAAAAAACGTGGAAATTTGGTGCCATATGAATGACTCCGAACATACTTCAAATGAGAATTAATTCTCTACCATCATGACGCAATCCCTCTCAGCAAAATTTTATTTAAATTTAGTACGATCCAAAAATCGATATTCCAACTATAAATCATTAATTAATAACAAAATTTTCGTCGACTGTACTTATGATGAGAGATGCAATGTTTTCAATATAAAACAAAAATATAACGAGAAAGAGAGTTGTGACATACCAAAAAACAAAAAATCGCAATTATCGTATTCTAAAATGTGTGTATGTGTCTGGCTTACGATACGAATTCCCATGTGAGACAGCACATAACGTTCCAATTACTCGTATATTACTCTGTGTAGCCATTTTATGGTGGTTATATCCAATGCCTCCTAAAGAGGCAGTGTCATATCACATTTCGTGAAATAAAGTGAGATATAAGTGTGAATATTTGTCAATATGAATGAATGCGAATAATATTTTACGAAAGTTCAATTTTGTACCTTTTTTACTCTAAATGTGTAAGAATAAGAAAAAATATTTTATTGTATATTTTTGATGGTATGTTGACCAAATGACTAATTTATGACACGTCACATTAAATTCTGAATTGACTCGTAGACTAGACAAATATACTGCATACGGTCGGTGAGCTCGTTTAAGCAAATTTTTCATAACATTTTCAAAAAACTTCAGAGTGTTATTTCAGCAATTTCGTTTCTAATGTTGTCCTTATAAGCATCGAGGTTGTGGTTAGTTATTGCGGTGTTCACCTTTCCTTTCAAGTATCCCCATAGAGAAAAATCTGAAGGGTCAAATCAAAGCATCGTGAGGACCAGTCGATATCACCCCTTTTTGACATTATTCGTCCGCTAATTTTTTTTTTTCGGAAGAGCTGTGTTTGAAGGTGCACCGTCTTGTTGGAATCACATGTTTTGTAGGCATAATTGATCCAATTCGGATACAAAAAAGTTTGCCAACATATCCCGATAGCGGTAACAGTAACCGCTACAGCATTGCCCCTAATATCCTCAAAGAAATCTGGCCCCATTATGTCGCCGGCCCAAATGGTGCACCGTACCAATTGAGGGGTTTCAATGCACCAATAACAGGTATGCCAGCTCAGGACGCTTATAATGAGTTTTTGCTAAAAATGGTCTATATCGAGATCTAAAACTCAAGCACACGTTACACTTTAAACTATAATATTGTAATAATAACTCTGTAATTTATGCTTTGGCGGGTCACTCGCTTATATATGCTGGCTTTTTCAAAATAATGCGATTACATACTTAAATTTACATCGAATTAACAACGACGCCTTATCAAGGGCTTCGGCACTTGGTCCGGGAAGCATTGGTTCGAATCCCACCAGAGGCAGGTTTGCAAAGCAATTTTTTTGGCCATCGATTAGGATCGGTGATGTTAATAAGCACAACTATGACCCTCTGTTGGAGTGCAGAATTTAGCGCTGACCAACCGCCCATGTCAGTGTGCAGGTTTGCATGGAGCTTGCTAGTAATGTGCAGGTGGTATACTGTAATTGTGTGAATGGATGGTGTGCGTGAATAAATAGGGAGTATTAATGGACCTTAAAGAGACATTAAATTCATTGGACAATCGAATAGTTTCTTTAAAAAAAAATTCCAAAAAATTGTCAAATTACCACTCCTCCCTCCAGTGATTTTAACTATTTATTCACTATACTTTATACTATTGGAGTAAGTTAACTACAATAATAAATTTATTTAATGATTAAGATATTTCTATCAAACAGAGAATAATATTGTACGACATCTTCTCAGTGGAAATCCGATGAAACAGAACACCTTTGTGACTTATAATTCACCACATCAAACGTATCGCGACATATAAATCGATGCGAACCCGAACATACAGCATCATTCCATTGATAATTTTGAAAGCCGGCAAGTACCAAGCAATTTTCCGTTTCATTCGTAGTCGGTTTAGTCCAATTGTCCGGATTCGTTGCTATCCAATTTGTATACATAATTTGTTGGCCCGTTGTAAACCAATAAAAATTTCCTTCGCTTCCTTGATCGGTGCCACAAGTCCAAAACCAATAACCACTTATGTTATGCTTGTTGTTAAAATTATCAAGTAACTGACGAATACGTGCAGATTCCATTTCTGTCCGAATGTCCACTAAATATAGTCCGAGACTTGAACAATAGCGATTTGCTTGATGCCAATTCTTCGCTAGCGGATCGCTTATGTAATATAAGTGCCCATCGAGTTTCGTAAATTCTCCGCTAGTGATCGGTTTTAGTAAAAGAAACAATAATACAGCAATTGAATACAACAGATACATTTTTAGCGATGAACTGATTTGGATTCGAAATTTTTTGCAGTTTTTATACAATCGGATATATTTGATAAATGGTTGATAGTTTCCAACTGCATGATCAAAAATTTGCGACCGAGATTTAAATAGATGGTTGATCTCAAATGTAGATTGTCGTTTCCCACTTTTCAAGTTCAAATAGCTTTTTTGTCGCCAGTGCGTAATCTTATGTTACCACGGTTTTCATATGTTTGTTGGCATCTCTGTCCATGATCAACATTGCGCGAATTAGATCTTTCCAGTGAAGATCGTTGCAGCTGGATGTAATGAAATAGTGAAACTGTTCCAAGCACCTGACCTGTGCAATAAGCTCGGTAATAGCAGCCAATACACTATCGAGCCTCTTGATGTAGAGAAGAACTTCTTCCACCGTTTTGCGGCTTTCTCGAGATTTAAATCACGTCATATTATTCGCCGTAGCTGGACGTCTAACTCCGATTCTTTCTGCGGCTGGCGCACATCATTCTGAGCCATAACCGAATTTTGTACTGCGATTGAGTCGACTGGAAGCTGGCTTGAGCTGACGACTGGTTGAGATGAGTCGTAAAGCTGAAAAAGGTAATGAAATGTCCACAAGTTCACCGTCGTTGTCGATTAGTGGCTCGATATGGTCAATCGTTTACATTTTCTATAGATACGTCTTTAGGGCCACATAAGTGAGAATCGGCTACGAAGAAGAGGTTGTAAGTCTTCATGACGCGGCGTCACTCTTCCTGTTGGCAAATAAGACCCCCGCTGAATGGCTAATAAGAAGGATCTGCGAGCCAACCGAAACTCCCGCAATGTCTGCTGGACTATTGCGATCATGTAGGCTTGAGAATCCTGCGCCGATTATTATAAAGTTCTTGCGGACGACATTTATGTTGTTTACAAGAATATGGCAGCTTGGGTTGGATAACAACCGTCTCGTAAAGTCGATCTGTTTCGATCAAATTACAAATAACTGTGTAGAAATCGTACTATGAAGGTGGCAACATGGTTGGTCAAACAATCGCTCCGCTCGGATGCGGATGATCGTCGAGTCGAGTATTAATTGATTGGAATTCGACTTAAAAGAGGTCCCGGAGGCTGCTGAACTCTAATGAAGTCGGCGACATCAAAATAAGGACTCAATTTTATGACCGTGACATTCTGCACATCAGGAAATGTGAACTTGCGTGAGACGTCAAGATCCTCCAGCGTTTGGCTAATATAAAGTAAACCCGCAGAATCAGACGATCAAATTTTAGACACAAGCAGTGGATCTGTGTTGAAAAGTACATAAGTGGAAGATAATCAGGATATCGTCCTTGAGTAGTAACGCTTATGTTAAACTCACAGATAGGATCAGCAAACACAGAATTTTTGGCTTTGGAAGCGTCATCGGCTGTGTTTGGTTTCAGCTGATATTTTTCTAGTTGTTTCGCTAACCGGAATTGTCTCTGTGTCACTGATTTACTTTTTTCTTTCCCATGGCAAGGGAAATCTTAAAAAATAATATTTTGAAATCCTTCAGTCTAACCTAAAATCATCACTCTATAATCTGTAAAAAAAACATTTGTTAACATCGATCGGTTCAAGCCAGTCATTTTCCGATCACTTCCTCATTTTAATAGAAAGTGTTATCAAAAATTGATTACAAGATTTGGTTGGCAATCGCAATTCGCGAGTTTAACATACATATTTTAAAAATACCTCAACTCTTCCGTCCGGAAGTGGTATTAGACTCGATTGATTGATTGCCCACATAAAAGGAAGTGAAATTCAATTTAAAATACTTCATTAATTTAGAAGCGGTCGGAATCAGCGTCGGTTATTTATATAGATTTTCAATTTTCACTCAACTCAAATTAAACCAATCGCAATTTCAAATTTTCTATTCTAAATAACAAAATGTCCCAAAGATTTTGGGCCAAGTGATGGGTATACAAATATAAAATCGCACGTAGCTTACCTTGATGCAGTCTGTACCGAGCTTGGCATTCATGTCTAATTCAATTTTACTCAAAAATTTCAGATTTTCAACGCCGATTGTACAGATCCTCCCTAGTCAAAGACATAATTATAAAATAGATAGAATGAGCAATTTTTTATATTAAGTTAAAAAATTTGTTTAAAAATCAATAAAATAAAACATTATCCGTCATAACACGTTTTCACAAGGAAACAAAAAAATTAACAGATGGTTTTATGCGTAAAAATGGATGTTTCATTAGAGCATCTAAATTTTTTCGGTTTAGACGATCCGGCTGCACCATCCAATCCATAATTTCTTGGATGCCTGGACTAAATTCATTTATATGAAAACTTAATGATTTATACCGTCCAGCCTTAAGTTTCGACAACAATTCATCGGCCGATTCGAATGGATGAAATGGATGCTCAAATGTGCACAGCTCGTACATTATAATGCCAACAGACCAACTAATCGCTTTTTCATCTGGTCGTAAAATGCCATCAAATAGTTCTGGAGGCGTGTAACGAAGGGCGCAAATATCTTCAAAATTAATCCGATTTGTAGCTGGCACTATACCAAAATCACAGATTTTCATGTAGCCATTATTACTGACCATTATATTTTCCGGTTTTACAACACAAAGCGCCACGTTAAGTGAATTTAAATAGCGTACGCCGCATATTATATCACGCACTATTTGAAGCACGGTACTTTCAGGAAAATATTCACTTTTCTCGATTTGCTCTGTTAACATGTTACGCAATGACCCATGCTCTGCGTATTCCTTCAGAACATACACTTCACGGGAACTGCCAGTAGAAAAATATTCATACAAAATTACAATATTCGGATGCTTAATGTGTTTCACACGTTCAATTTGGTCCAAGGCCTTACGGTATACATTTTTGCCGTCGTTTTTATACGAAACATGTTTGAGTGCAACAATGGCTTGAGTTTTAATATTACGATAGAGATGCTCAGCACTAATTAGATAAAAAATACAAAATAATAGTTAATTGACTATTAAATAAAATTAGAATTTTGGTACATACCCAAAACCTCCTTTATCAACACCAAACTTTTTTAAATATTCATAGCCTGGGATACAATTTGCGCTTATGATTTTTGTGCGTTCGCCCAAAGTTTTATCAATGTTCTCACAAGTTTTAGGACCTTCTGGTTTATTGGAAGCTTCTAAGTTTGGTGTTGTTGCTTCTTCATCACTTTTAAGCGACACTTTTGTCATTTTTATCGGCGTATCAAAATTTTAAAAAGTAATATGTATAAAAATAGTTTCACGTTCGTGCGACCAGTCACGATCATATCCAAACAGGTACTGCAATCGACTTAAATAAAATTGGCTTGTATATTTTATTAGTGTTGTTATCCAAATTTACGGTTATGTAAAACAATACAACATTATTCCAGGGCTTGATAGAATTGCATAACTGCCGAAAACATTCCTGGACAGTAATTATTGTTTAAATTTATTTAAGTTATTAGACATTATAACCTACGTCCAATAAAAAGGAATAACTAACTGCTGAAACTGCTCATTAAAAAAAGTTTTAAAGAGTCGGCAGATTAAGCTCCACCGCACCTCATCCAACGGTTTTGATAAAAATGTCAGGATTGGTCACTATAGTTTTCATCGTTTGGTGACCTACCATTTTACGGGAGAGAAATAATGAAAATTTGAAGAAAAAAATTCCCGGATAGTCTCTCATTGCAAGAAAATCATACCGTTTCCATTAAACTTCGTTATGTAAGCGTAAGGTCAGGATTGGTCACCAATAGGTAATATTTTATTGCGAAAAAATAAAATCAAAATTGTATTGTTTCAATCAAATCAGGTTCGCCGTTCATTTGGGAATTTCATTTTCCGAAATTAATAACAAATTCAATTGGAATATACCATAAAAATATCTTCTTTAAAAAAATTGTATTTAAAATGGATGATCAATCCTCAATGACAGTTAAGACATCAAAATTACGAATCTGATAGAAATATGAGTTTTTAACGAATTTTCACAATAAGTCGTTACTTTAAGGTGACCAAACGAAAACAACTAGTGACCAGTCCTCCAGTTGACCAGACAATTCCCATATCGTTGGATTTAAAAAATTAGTAGTATTGGTAAACTTTAAGGCCACAACATTCCGAGTCTGATAAAAATAATGCACAAACTGCAAGGTGTGAATTCATAAAGGAGCTCAAGATGTTCAATGCGTTGTTCTCTTTGCCAGTTAACCACAACACTACCTCCAGCCAGATCAGAAATGATGAAAATGGCAACGATACAACAACCAAGAAAAAGGAGGAATCCACAATTGTGTTAGCCTCACTCACAATGTATGCGTCCCAAAAGTCGGATTCCCTTGAAGGAATCACCGAACAATACTCGAAAGGCTATGTTAAACAAGAGTCGGCATTTTAGAGGATGCGTGAATTCGGAAGACAGAGCAAGTCTTTCTATATCGATTCTCTCGTTCCGTCATCGATCACCTCGCATCAACCGCCGATTCAAATACCAGACCAAAAATGTGCGGAATTGGAAAACCTACCGTTAGCAGACCCGACGTTTCACAAGCATGGCGAGATCGAGATTATAATTGGATGTGACCATTACCTGTCGTTAATTCTACTAGGCCTTCAGAGTGACAAACAAGACTTGATAGCGTAAGAAACCATTTCGAGGGCATTAAGTAACAATCAATCAAAATTTTGGAACTTGAAGATATTAAAACACCCGCACTCCAAATCCCGATATAAGTTTATTATGAGAAGGAGAACCATCTTATGAATAGTTACAAAAATCTAATCTGTAGAATTTAGACTTGCAAAAGCTCTTGACCTAAAAAGGAATGTATTATGTTTATGCGAGAATACTATAGAAATTAGGGCAACCAGTCTTATCACTTGCCTCCAGCAGGGCTGGAAACCAATTTGTATTTTAGGTTGGTTTGGTTTCTGATTCCTTTCAATGACAATTTTTGGTTTTGGTTTTGGTTTTGGTCTCGGTTGTATAAATTTTTAAATTTTGGTTTGGTTTTGAAACAAAAATTTAAAATTTTTTGTTTTCATTCTTGAAAAAAATTTAAAATAAGAATAAAACTAAAAATTTTAAATAAATAAGTTTTATTCATTAATTCAAATAAAAATTAAATAAGTTATGTCCTCCAAACATAAATAAATTCATCAAAAAATAAAATTCTGAAAACATAATAGAAAATAAAAATGATAATAATTAAATTTTTTAATCTGCCCGAATTAACTTCAACGATACTTGTGTTGCAGGGACAGCAAATAATGTTGGCTATTCAGACAATTGACTAAATTTTTTCTTTTAATTTTATTTGGTGGTTTCGGTTTCGGTTTTAGAAAGTTTTTAATTTTGGTTTTGGTTTTGAAAAACCGGTTTCAAGCTTGCCTCATCATGAGTCTGCAAAGAAACGAAAACCACATCTAGGGTTCGAGCCTTTTTTGATGGCTCGGCCAAACCATAGCTGGCAGATGTCTAGTTACCAAACAACATACAGATTTTCAAATAATTTTGTGAAGAGAGCGACCATATACCAATCCATTCTCGAGTTTTGTCTGAGTTTTAAAGCAGATTGCCGATAGATAACAACCAACAAACGTTTCCAAGGACGGCAACTCATCGCCTTGAAAAATGAAATATCATTAAAAATAAAGGCGGTATGGTTCAGTCTGGCATTAAACTTATTGAAACTGAGAGATAATCACAATATTATATAGTTCTAGGCATTTATTGGAACACAAAATCTGATTTAGTAGAGTTTCGCGGAAGGAAGATCCAGTGTAGAGCGAACGAAATATGCTGTCTGAAGCTTCTAAACTTTTTGACTTTCAAGGATGGCTGCCCCCATAACAATTTACGTTGACGTACTTAATGTTTCAACGATACGGGCAAGATGTTTAGATTGGGACGATATACGGCCAAAAGATATTCTAAATGATTGGTGAAATTTTCGAAGCCAATACTAAGATGGCTGAAATTGACATAAAAGGCAATAAATTTGCTCAGGTTTTCAGATGCATCTCAAAATGCCTACGCTGCAGTTATGTATGTATTTAAGTTGTGGAGTTTCTGGTATGCTAAAAACGATAATCGATTTACCTTTATAATAAACTAATCAAAGTACGTTTCAAATCTTTATTCCTTTATTTAATTTATTTTGTATTTGGACTATTTCGAGACGCACAAAACCTGCGTTTAATCGATGCAATGTAACAAGAGTTCACAAGCTCTTGATGCCATCGAGTGTGGTCGATCGTCTCTGTATAAGGTAAATAACTAGTTTGCATACTTTATGCGTGAGTATTCAAAATTATGTTAATTGATCCAACATTAAATAAATAAATATTAAATAAAGACCGTTGGTGGCACAGCAAAGCATTTTATCCATTTTTAAACCAACACTTTGACACACTTATGCTTATTCGGTTGTGGCTTCAATACGTTGTTAAGATATTGCCCGGCAATATTTCCTCGTGGATTATAATTACAAACGACAAAAACTCTTCCGCTTGGCGATTTACTAATTCCAATTCCGAGCTCCTTGGAATCCTTCCAAATCATTTGCGTAAAATGTGGCGCAACCGATTGTGCATTATCAGGATTGGAGTAGTCATAATCTTTCTCTTCATCTTTAAAACTTTTACACACATCAATCATCGTTGGATATTCTTTGGTGTCAGTTGAAAAGAATTGAAAAATATTTTCACCATAATCGTTGTCGCTGTTATCGAATGAATCAATTTCGGCCAAGTGATCAGCCCATTTTTGTGATGCTTCATTGAGGTAGTCAGCATTTTTTAAAAATGGAACGTTGTGTAATTTACGGTAAATATTATGTTGATTCGTCATTAATAGGCGGAACAGCTCCACATCATGGCGAACAGAAAGCCGTGTGACCGGTGGTGGAATAAATATAGTTTGATCACTGAAATTATTAGAACGTTATTTGATAAAATTACGTAAAATAGGTTTGGCTATACTTACGTGAGCACTGGTTTTGGTTTATATGGTGAACCAAGCGGCAATACATTAGACGTAAATCCATCAGCAATATTACCTTGTGGCGTATAATTTACAACGCAGTACACAAATCCAGATTCTCCCTGAGCAATGCCAACACCAAGTTCAGCCGAATCATACCAGATTAATTGTGTGAAATGGGCTGCTTCGTCCACATACTCGCACGCATCAAAATCGTAAAACTCAATTTCATCGTAGAAATCATGGCATATGGTTTTAGCCAATTCACCGATTGTCGTATCGACCCAATAACATTTATGCAAATTTTCACCATATTTCTTCTCCGGGCGATGTATCGAATCTTCGAGCTCTGCATTCATGTGCGCCCATTCGTCTGCGTAAGCATTCAAATGTTCACTGAATGTAAGTCCAGCGCTTCCATGGTCAGCACGATGTTTATTGTGTTCAGCTTGCATTGCCTGGCGAAACTCTTCAAGAAGTAACGGGTTATTCCATGGGCCCGAGTTGGTGGTGACCGGTGAACCAGTTTCGCTTGCCATGTTACTTCTCGGGTTTATTCTTGAGAAATGAACATTTTTGTTACATTTGATCGCAGTATTTATACAAAAAAATATTTTAGTGATAAGCCGGCTTTATCGTAAATTTGGGTTAATTATGTATTCTGACCTACAGATTTGTTGTTTTAATTATTTTGTAGTTCGCAGATAGCAGTGGTCAGAATTAATGATTTAATCAGCAAAACCAAATTATATGTATTGATAGTTTTAATACTTAAGATTTTATCAATTAACCGAGACGAGATATACCAGAAAAATACCATTAGAAATGTTGAGGAAGCTGAAACGTCGTTATTACTAACAGAGGTTTTAATAAAATTGTATGTTCACCAAGCTCTCCACATAATAATTGGAATTGTGTTAAGTTCATGGAAAACATTAATCTAAATCCGAATTATTTATATGGCCAGCCCAGCACTGAATATATCGAATTTTAACATTCGAAAATTAAATTAGTTTTTTGGGCGCAATACCACCAATAAATGACAAAAAGTTTCATGCGATTTCCTTACTTCCAATAATTTCAAAAATATTCGACAAACTACTCCTATAAAGAGACTCAAACCAATAATAGAAGAAATAAATTTTAATCCTCGACATCAATTTGGCTTCAGAAAAAACCATTCAACAATTGAACAAGTACATCAAATTACAAAATAATTGATAATTTTTTAGATGAAGCATAGGATTTTGACAGAGTATCATAAAGGGTTGGAATATAAACTACAAAGAGACTTACCAAAGCAGTTTTATGAAACACTAAAATCTTACATATGAACCGACACTTTCGTGTTAAATTAGATGGCGAATACTCAGAAATAAAGAAAATATCAGAAGGAGTACCACAAGGTAGCGTTCTGGAACCAACTGGTCCATTAGCAGTCAAATAACAAAGAGGTACTAATATTATCAGTACTTGGACGAAGAAATGGTGAATAAAATTTAATGAAACAAAATCTGTTCAAGTAAACATTACCAACAGAAAGGTCAACTGAATACCAGTAGAACTGAACTCTCAGCGAATTCCCTATGCAAACACGGCAAAATATCTAGGTATGATGCGAAACTAAAATGGAAGGAGCAGGAAGAAATTCTGAGCTAACTATTTTTAAAATATATTCCATTGCGTGCTGGCCTAGTCAAACTATAACTATCGGGAGAGTTTTCTATCCCAGCTCGAAAAAATATCACTATCGCGACAGTGAAATGTGTCATGATAATCTGTCCTGACATTTATAACATTCAGCCCGAAATTATTAATATTGTTTTTATGTATTTTTAAATTATCTCTTCAAGCTGAAAACGATAATGCGGAAACACAATTAGCACGACGCGATTGACCACCATGGAGCTAGCATGATGATGAATTTTCAGCCCGAAATTTTAGAGTTGACTTAGAGTTTTATATAAAAATTCTATCTGGAATTAACGAGACATAGTGGTATGAATCTCACTTCACAGACGATTCAAGAGAACTCGGCAAATATAGCCGGATTCATTGTTGACTTCAAACTGAGAGATTTGCTCAAAAATTCGAAAATACCCGCGAAAAATTCGAATGTGAATTTATCTGGATATAGTCGTTTAAATCTCGCTTAACTAGCGATTCATGAGCACTTGATATATACCACCAGATTTGGTACTGGAATAATCTGGATATAGTCGTTTAAATTTATGCACGTGAAGTTTATCCAAACTAAACCAAAAAATACAACAAAAAAAAACTTATTGTAATAGTATTGGTATAATGACATTCAGGCGAATTTATATTGTGTTTTAGACGAGATGTGATATTAAATGGGCCTCAGGTACATTCCAAAGTCATTCATTCTACATTGGTAGACTGTTTAAAATCAAACGATTGTCCCTAGTAGATTATGTGATTTTCTAATGAGTCTGACAGGGGACACCCTACTGTACCGTATACCAATGTCACTGAAGTGCATGCTAAATGATGCAAAAAATCACATTTTTAAATCTCATGGGACACCCTGTCAGACTCATTAAAAAATCATATATATATAATATACACATTCGTTTGCATTTAGACAGTCTACCAGTGTCACTGAAGTTCATGCTAAATGCTTAGAAAATACTTAGAATGACTTTGGAATGTATCTAAAGCTAATTAAAAAATCACATCTCGACTTAATTACACAATATATATTCGCCTGAATGTTTACTTACACCATTACTATTACAATAAGTTTGTTGTTGTTCAATTTTTGGAATTAGTTTGGATAAACTTTACTAGCATTTAAATCTCGCCTTATAGAAAATTCACGAGCACATGACATACACCGCGGGATTCATTGAAAGTTTGGCTACAAACTGAAAACTCCTTGTAGGAAAATTCTATTTGGAATTATCTGGATATAGTCGTTTAAATCTTGAGCCACGGGCGATTCATGAGCACTTGACAATATACGATGTGGAATTAACGGTATTAAATCTATTCTTCAACGAATCCGGCAGTATATGTCAACTGCTCGTGAACAACGTCTGAGTTGAAATTCAAACGTGTTTATTCGGATAAATCAAGAAAGTAATATTTCTTCAAATCTGTTGGTTTGTGGACAAAACTTTAGCAATTCCGGTGTTATTGGTTCAAGTCGCGAATCGCATACGATGTTAGGTTCAAACAAGTATTCCGATATAAGGTCCAGGTAAAAATTTTCCGCAAATATTTCAGTTTTGTAGCAAAAACTTTAACGAATCCTGCGATATACGTCAAATGCTAATGAATCGCTTGCTAATTTGCTTTTTTGCAAACCTACCAGCTTGTAGTCAAAAGTTCAACGAATCCGGCGGTAATCTGAGACGAATTTCAATTTACTGTATCCAGGCTAGAATCAAATGACTGTATCTTGATACTTCCAGATACAATTTTTCTGGAAATATGTTTGTTTTGTGTACAAAACTTCGTCGAAGTCTGTAGTATACATCGCGTTGGTAAATGTGCTCATCTGAGATATGGTATTCAAGCGACTATATACTTGAAGTGAGAATCGCCGGTAAGGCGAGATTCAAGCGATTACCGTATTTTCCGTATCACAAGACGGCCTTTTTTACTCTGAATATTCAAATTAAAATTTGAGTGCGTCTTATGGAGCGCAGTGCGTCTTATACTCCGAACAGGGCATCCCACGAAAATAAATCGGGGCTTTACATAAAATAAATGGGGGACTCCCGTAAATTCTAGTAACCATGAAAAAGAATCTCGGATCGCCACAGGAATATTTGCTTTGTTTTAAAACCAGAAAATGAGTTTAAAACAAAAGAGACTAAACTATAAATATTAGAAGTGATTAAATATGAAACAGAACACGGAAACTGGAAACCGAGCAGCAGAAAGATATTTTGGTCCACCATACCTAAGGAAAAAGTGATTCGTGAACGGAAAAAACTAGAAGACGTGCTGTAGATTCAAAAGGTACAACAACAGTTACTATAAAAAAACCAGGTCATGGATAGACACACTACACTATTATAGCATGTTTTGCGGATATAGAATAAAGCAACTCCCTGTGTTAATCTTTAAAATAAAACACTATTCGAAAGATGAAATCCCCCGCGGAATTATAATCCACATTCCACAGGGTGGATAAAATGGAGATTAAATTATGGCCACAAAGGATATGTGCAAAACGTATACAAGCCATTTGAAGATTTAGGAACAGAAAGAATGAAACAACCTACTTATTGTGTTGGTACCTGGGTGAAATTTTTTCAGAAAAATGTAATGCAAGAAACAATTGTAAAGTCTTTCGAAAAATGTGAAATTAGTAACGCGATGGATGGTGTAACAGATGATTTTATATCATTGAAGAATGTGAGGATGACAACAACAGTTCAGAAAACAATTTGAAAAGCGAGTGTTCATGAGTTGAATAATGCAGAAAAATATTTTTTTTTATGAAGTAAGATATTTTAATTTTTTTTTTTTGTAAAATTGTGTCTTCGTGTGTCTATCGTCCAACACATTTTTCTTCTAAGAATTGATAGATAAATTTTGGGGTGCCTCTATATATAAAAATATTAATTTATATATAAATACGGATCCAGATAATCCCGGATAGCATTTTTCCGAAAACCTTTCGATTTGTAGTCAAGACAGCAATTCCGGTAGTCCAGGTCTAGTGCTCGTGAAACACTTATGAGGCGAGATTTAATCGACTGCTGTCAAACAACAATCAGTACTCTTTTTCAGAAAAAATACCAGATAATTATCCGAACAACGATTCAGAGAAATATTTTTTTCACAGACATTTAAAAAAACGCATACCTAAATTTTGACAGTTCATTTTTTTCTTTGATTCCTCCGATATAAAAAACGCCATATAAAATCGAATTGTTAACGTAGTGATGAATTTTGCCCACCAAATTATTAGTTCTGACCACCCCCATAAAGCTGTGAAATAATTAATCAAAATTTTATTAATGTCAAGGTGTTTGAAGATCATGAACGAAACGAGGTGAAGCTTCCCAAACGGAATCAAAGCCAGGATTGACGTCAAGAAACGTAATGCTGTATGTTTAGTGGGATTGGAAAGGAATCGTGCTTTATGAGGTGATGGCACCGGGCCAAACGATTGATTCTAATTTACTGTCAGCAACTAACGCGTTTAAGACAAGGAATCTAGTTAAAACGTCCAGAATTGATCAGCAAAAAGGGCGTTGTGTTCCATCATGATAACGCTAGACCACACACATCATTGATAACCCGGCAGAAACTGAGAGAGCTTTGCTGCGAAGTTTTGACCTTGGACCATCGGACTAGAATTTGTTCTGGTTCATGCAGGACCATCTTAATAGTTTTACATTAAATTCAAAAGAGGCCTGCGAAAATGAGTTATCTCGATTTTGCACTTCTAAACCACAGAAGATAAGAAGATTCTTTGATAAAAATTTTTGGACAAACATTTATGCGAGTGTTCTTTGTGAAGTTTTTGGATACATTTTTATTTCTTGGACAAAAATTTATGGAAGTGTGCAATTTTAACAGTGTATTAATTTTACATTAAAAAAATTCAAAAACAATTATAATAAATATTGAAAAAACAAAAGAAATTGTTTGACATTAAAATATCTAAAATGCTGAATATCCTAAATTTTTAAGTAAATCACATACCATACTGTATAAAATGATAAACCAAATAATAAAAACTCAGAGATTGGCTCGCATAGTGTTTATATACGTTCGAAAGGGGGTACATTGACCTATTTAAATCAGTAGGCCCTATCTCGATGTGATGGCCAAGACTCGTGAATCGAATTTTTAAAGTTTCACCAATATAGCCAGTCTGCATATCCATTAATGTTTTACTACTCTAAGCCAAATAGCAAAAATCTCAGAGATTGGCTCATATACTGACTATAAACGTTCGAAAGAGGATACATTGAGCTCTGAGATTTTTGCTATTTGGCTTGAAGTAGTAGAAGACACGCTGTATTGGTACAGACACGATGTATTGGTAAAACTTTAAAAATTCGATTCCCGAGCCTTGGTCATCATATCGAGATAGGGCTTACTGATTTGTACAGCTCAATGTATTCTCTTTCGAACGTATGTAGTCAGTATGCGAGCCAATCTCTGAAATTTTTGCTATTTGGCTTAGAGTAGTAGAGCATCCGTGGATATGCAGACTCGCTGTATTGGTGAAACTTTAAAAATTCGATTCACGAGCCTTGGCCATCATACCGAGATAGGGCCTACTGATTTAAATAGCTCAATGTATCCCCTTTCGAACGTATATAAACACTATGCGAGCCAATCTCTGAGTTTTTATTATTTGGTTTATCATTTTATACAGTATGGTATGTGATTTACTAAAAAATTTAGGATATTCAGCATTTTAGATTTTTTAATGTCAAACAATTTCTTTTGTTTTTTCAATATTTATTTTATTCGAATTATTTTAATATAAAATAAATACACTGTTAAAATTGCACACTTCCATAAATTTTTGTCCAAGAAATAAAATTGTGTCCTTCACAAACTTCACAAGGAACACTTGCATAAATTTTTGTCCAAAACCTTTTAACCAAAAACTTCACATCGGTCAGAGGTTCTAAAGTGATGGTGTCATGGCTCTACCAGAAAAATAGCAAAAGGTCATCGATCAAAATGGCAGATGTTTGGTTAAATAAAGTTAACCACTACCTATTATTAGATCAGAATATTCATAAATTACTCTGGAATGGATATTTAAATAAATTGACAATTTCGACTGTGCTCAATGTGGACAAAATAATGACATAAATTACTACTTTCACGGATTTGAGAGTACTAACTTTACTCGGTACCTGAAATGTAAATAAAGCTAAACACACTGAAAAGATTTTACCGGTTTTTTATTTTGAAAATTTAGCACTTGTGGTACGGACTTCCCTAAAACTGTCGATTAGATGAATAAAAGCGATCACAAAATCAAATAATTTTATCGCGTTAGAAGGGAAACCGCAAATTAAAATTTAAATCTAGAACGTATTAGAAATTTGTCCATGGTACAGATTAGAATACATTCTTTTCTAAACCATAACTGATAGTTACAGATTAAAAAATTATAATTAGTTCTCGAATTTGCTAAACAATGATCATGAGCACAAAATCAGTTGCCGCAAAATTCCGATAACATCTGATGCGGTCAAATATTATTTTGAATATTAAACGCAATCGCCCGAACTAGATACGAAATTGAACCGACAGATTATTATTTTTGTATAAATACTAAGATGAAATGAAGTGAAATCGTTTCCAGTGTCCGCACGGTTTCGAATTAATTTGGTTGTGTCTCTCTAACATTGATCAACGCGAGAAGTGTGCCGAGAACCAATCTAAATTTGGTCGACTATTCTTGATCATTGCAATTGTGATTATTTCCATTTGGCTTTACTCAAAATTCTATTTGGTAAAAAGTTAAAAAGAAAAATTACGAAAAGATGAGTGGCGATGGTTTCGCCGCTTTTCGAAAAAAAATTGCCGATACAAATTCGGAATTATTAGGACTCCTGGGAAACCAACAACAACAACAACAACAGTGTGGTAACGTGACAACAACAACGAAGACCACACGTCGGACTACGGTGTATGAGCAGGATGCAAATGGAAATGTGACCACCCGTGTTTATGAAGGAGATGATCTACCACCAGGATTCGATGCGGCCCCAATCAAAACCCAATTCAAAACTAAGTACTTCGGTGGAGATGATGAATGGGGATTCGGAAATTCCGATGAATGGTAAATATAATTATCCTGCCTAATTTTATGAATAATTTTAATTAATTAAATTTGGATAGGTTTAATGAAGCGCCCAAACCTCAACAATACCAAACTGCCGCTGTTCATCCAACTCTGACAAGGAAGGCATTTGGTAAACAATCTGAGAAGCCGAATATTGATGAATTTCGCAAGGCGGCACTTGACGCACATAACAATCTACGTGCCAAGCATGGTGTTGGCCCGTTAAAATTGAGCCAAGCTTTGAACAAACAAGCTCAAAAATGGGCCGACACTTTGGCGGAACTAAACTACATGGATCATTGCAGCGACCATGAGTTTGGTGAAAATATTTACTCGTGTAGTTCAAGTAACCCGAATCACTATCCAACGCCACAAGATGTATGTCAGAGTTGGTACAGTGAAATTAAAGATTACGGTTTTGGAAGAGACCCTGGCCAGGAACCCCCATATGTTACTCATTTTACGCAAGTAGTTTGGCGATCATCTACTGAATTGGGTATAGGTATGGCCAAAGCTGAGGATGGTAATGTTTATGTGGTGGCCAACTATAATCCTGCTGGTAACATGTTAAGCCAGTTTGCAAGCAATGTATTTCCAGCTGGCGCTATGCAAACACCTGAAGCGAAACGATCACAGCTAATTCCTGAAGACCGGTCTCGAGGTCGTGGTCGTGGTCGTGGACATGGATTTCGCAGTGGCGTAGGCCGTCCGGCACCTCATGAGGACACGCGCATCCACCAATTTCGTCAAAACATGTTGAATGCACATAATAAACTACGTCGCCAGCATGGTGTTAAATTCTTGACATTGAGTGATCAACTCAATAAATACGCTCAGGAGTGGGCTGAAGTTTTGGCTAAACGTGACGAATTGGAGCACCGCGACTCGTATGAGTATGGGGAGAACATTGCAAGCTGCTGGTCGAGCGATGGACAATATCCGAGTGCTGAAGAAACCGCTCAAGATTTTTACGATGAAATCAAAGATTATACATTTGGAACAGATCCGGACGAATCCGTGATAGTTGGACATTTCACCCAATTAGTATGGGCCGATACCAAAGAGCTGGGTGTTGGTGTCGCTCAGTCATATACTGGTAATTGGTATACTGTGTGTAATTACAATCCGTTTGGAAATGTGGAAGGACAATACCGAAATAATGTATTTCGTCCTGTATCGCAATCGAACAAACCAGTTATTCCGATACCACCACCACCGCCACCACCACCGCCACCACCACCGCCACCGCCACCGCCAATGTCATCAAAGTAACAAATTTGAAATTTTTTTATTCCACTTAAATTTCTAAAGATTTCCCCATTTTAGGTCACCGGTCGCAGTTAAACCAAAAGCAGCCCCAACTACCCAAAATAAATTGGAGGATTTCAGAAAGCAATTGTTAATGGAACACAACCTTTTCCGGTCACAACACGGGGCTCCGAGTATGACTCTATCCAGCGAAATCAATGAATGTGCCCAAAAATGGGCCGAGCATTTAGCCGAACAAGATGAATTGGAGCATAATTCTGAATCATCATATGGCGAGAATGTTTCTGTATACCTATCACACGAGCCAAATTACTATCCATCCGCTAAGGAGTTATGCAAAGATTTCTACAGTGAAATAGAGCATTATAAATTTGGTGCAGATCCCGTCGGCGAGGCTCACGTTACACATTTTACACAAATGGTATGGTGTGCATCAACTGAACTGGGCGCTGGTGTGGCTAAATCCAAAAATGGCTCATTCTACATAGTCGTGAATTATAATCCAAGAGGCAATTATTCCGGCGCTTTTCGGACAAATGTTTTACCTAAAGGATCAAGTATTGCCCAGCCCAAAATAACAGAATCGAAGTAAGTATTTAGTAACGTACAATTTTATCTTGATAAAACGGGTTTTTAAATTTATAACAAATCATATTTAGGCCTCAATTTGTTGATCAGCAATTGCAAAAGGATGTGCCGCCACTCAATGCAAAACTGGATAAGTTTATAAAATTGGCGCTTAATCAGCACAACATTTATCGTAAAAAGCATGACGTACCATTTTTAAAACTATCTGAAGCTCTCAATCGATCGGCACAGGAATGGGCAGAAAAGTGTGCCGCAGAAGGGGAAATATTGGTGCATGATGACGAAATGCCGTTTGGTGAAAGCATTGCCAACATGTCGTCTTATGAAGCCGATTACTATCCAGATGCCGAAGAAATTTGTCAGGATTTCTATAACGAGGTTTCGGATTACAGATACACCGTCGATCCGGGGCATGATAATGTTTTGGATTTCACTCAAATGGTTTGGAAGGCTACCAGAGAAATGGGTGTTGGTGTAGCAAAATCAGAAAACGATGATTACTTCGTTGTTTTCCAATACAATCCACGTGGTAATGTTGAAGGCCAATTCCGATTTAATGTTTTCCACCCTCAAACAGGATTTATTCCACAACCCGAATTACCAACCGTACCAATCGATGGTGAAATAATCCAACCACCAACTGAAGAAGAGCTTGATGCGGCCGCCCAATATTCTAAACAAGTAGAACAGTTTCGGGAAATGGTTTTGGCAATTCACAATATGTATCGCCAGCGACATGGGGCACCACCAATGAAAATAACCGAAGAATTGGACATTTACGCTCAAGAATCAGCTGAGATTTTAGCTGAAGCGGAAGACTGTCACCATCGTCCTGACTGTAAATATGGGGAAAATTGTTCCCGTTATGCTTCCGATGATCCGGATTACTTTCCATCCGCCGAAGCTGTCTGCCACGATTACTACATAGAAATCAACGATTACCGATGGACTGGTACCCCGAACAAGTCCGAAAATGTTTTCCATTTCACACAACTAGTATGGTGTGATTCCGTACAACTAGGAATTGGGTTTGCCAAGTCTAAAAAAAATCAATACTTCATTGTACTCAATTATAATCCGCGGGGTAATATTCCCGGCCTATTCGAGGACAATGTGTATCCACTTGGCACCAAAAAACGTCCACCAAAACGTGTCGAATTTGTTGCACCATCCATTACGCACTGCGTTCAATTACCAAAAGGTACACTGGATATAAACAAATTTCGCAAACTTCTATGCAACCAGCACAATATTTACCGGAAACATCATGGCGCCAAATTCGTGAAAGTCAATCAAGCATTGAATCATCAAGCACAGGAATGGGCGGACAGATGTGCTAAAAATGATTCGATCGACTATCGCCAGGATAAGTACGGTGAAAACATATACTCCGCAATTGGGCCCGATTCTACATGGTACCCGAGTGCCGAAGAAGTGGGCAAACATTTCTACGATGGTTACAAAAAGTATAAATTTGGGCCAACTCCAGATCCCGGTACCGAACAGTTCACTCAGATGATATGGAATAGTACTTCTGAAATTGGCATTGGTGTTTCAAAAGCAGATAATGGACGAGTATACGTAGTGGTGAATTATAGTCCACGGGGTAATGTTGCTGGCGAATATGATGCGAATGTCCTACGGATTGGAGGAGGTATTAATGATGAATTTAAGACCATGTTTATCATATCGAAGTAGAACTTTTATGCTAGGATGAATGTTTAAAATATTTTTAAACTGTATTTTATGTTAACTTATAGAGTTTTACTTATGCAAGTAACCAGTCATAAATATAATAAAAAAAAAATTTAAATATTCAATCTTACACATAATAAAAAATTTAAAACCTAAAATATATCGGCAAAATTTTTATTTATTCTACTTGTGTAGAAGTAGAGTAGTGAAGACTGAAATAAACAAGCTCATCTATAAATGCTAACTTATTAAATGCTAGTAAGTCAAACCGTTTGAAATTGGCGTTCATCATCGAGAGCAGTTGATTTATTCTCGAAAAATGCCTAAAGAACCGAAACACCTGAAAACACTGATAAAACAATTCACATCCATAGGTGGAATACACGTGCTCTGCGGTATGAATGGCAAAAAAGTGCTTAGTCGTTACTAAATCCAACATTAAATTAGCTTCGGGGGCTGAACAAAGGTTACGGGGGCTGAACAAAACATCTGAATTGTAGTAAGTGGCTGGCTATATACAGTACGACTATAGACGTGAAAAGTAAGTTGAGCGGTTAACCAACTACCCACTCTCACAAAAACATCAAATTATGGACACTATACAAAGGCTTTGGATTAATTTGTCGGACCCATTACAACAACAACCACGGATCTTTAGAACCTTTCAAACCATTCGGAAATTTACGCAATAGACATGCTTGCACTACAAGAGCTTATTGATGGTCTGGGAGAGAATGCATACTACCTCCAATAGTTTAACTCAGTAACATGCTGCACAAAATCATTGTTAGCGACTTTAACACTACAAATTGGTTGGAATGCAGAAACCACATCACTCGTATCATATACCTATGGCCGTATTCTTGAAATCAGTGGAAATTCCCCCAATCGGAATACAATAATTTTCTTTGAAATTCTCTATATTAGACCAAGTGAATAAAAATAAGTAAATGCTTTTACTTCAATTTGAGAATTTATTATCAGTTTAAAAGAGTATTTCTAGTAGAACTAGTACAAAACGGTTTATGAGCCGAGTACTACTTAACTGTACCAATGCCTCCTAAACTACAGGCCACTTACACCAAATGATGACGACACGCTATGTCGACGTTGTTGTTGCGTTTTTCTCTCTCTTCGCTCTGCCTTGTTCTCTTAAAATGAAAATAAATTTTATCATAGAAAATTACAAAATAACAAAAATATTATTTCTTTCTCCTCCCTCCAGTTGTTTTGTTAGTGTTGCAGAAACTGTCGAAGTCGAAGGATATTCGTTTTCCAGTACATTTTTATTTTAAATTTTTGCATTTTTTGGTCAGTTTTATTTAACATAAGTCGATTTCTAATATCATTCAATTCGAAATTATTATAATTGGTATACGTAGATTCAATAAAAATAACAAAAAAAAACGAATATCAAGCAAAATACAAAAAATGCGTCCTACTGCTTCGATTAATTGTGTGACACTAAATAAATGATTTGCGATGACGTGTTATATATTAACAAAAACAGAAACATGGTAATGTCAATTTGCGTGTTACGAGTTGAACCAAACTTTTTTAGAATTGCCGTTCGAAATGGCATAAAACTCTAATTTACTTTATGTATTGTTAATAAATATTATTATACATTGCTTTACTGTAAATCAAAATTTGAATTAATTATTTTCTAGATGATTATAAAAATTTTAAGGTTATGAAATAAACGTTGAACTTGGAAAAAATAAATTTTACTTTAATTTTACATTTTAATTGAAACTTTTAAGTAGGACATTCCCTAATTTTCAAAAATTGACTTTTACATTTTTTGATAGTTGTTTAATATTAAATTTTGACCTCGGCGCAATGTGGGGGTAAAGTGTAAATATCTTAACTCATTATACTCTTGGTTTAGACATAAATTGACGTCATGTGCGAAAAACGAGAGTAGTAATTATCCTGTAGTTTAGGAGGCATTGACTGTACTCAACCAATTTTAAATATCTGTCTTGTTCCATCGCCACTGTTAAAGTTGTTTGACAAATTAAAATTAAAGTATAAGCTTTTACTTATTTTTATTCAATTGGCCCATTATTTGAATTTTTCGCCGGCTACTTTAATCATTTTTCCAAATTTGTTTTCAAGTTAACTAATTATTTGTCTCCCTACTAAAGAAATAATTTCGAATCAATTTATCCAGTCAGAATTTTTCGTTTAGGGGGAAAAAATTATGTTTCTTAATTTAAAAAAAGAAAAGAAATTTAAAAAAATGATTAAAGTAGGCGGCGAATAATTCGAATATTATAGAGAATTTCAAAGCAAATTGATTCCGATTGGAGAAATTTCCTCCGATTTCAAGAATTTCGAGAAAACATCTGTCATTGACGATTTATGACTAGTAGGATGATTTTCAGATACAATTCAAAAGCTTGTTTCAATTCAAAAGTTTGAGCACTGATTGCAGTGACAATCACTCTGATTGATCCTCTCCAAATATTGGAGGGGTTCAGGATAAACACTTACTAACAATTGGTGAAAACATAAAGGGAGTTGGTTCAGCCGCTTCAATTGTCTACAACAACGAGTAAATCAAAAATGGAGATTACGGTCATTAATAATTTGCCAAAAAACTAATCAATATGTTTGTCATTAAAATATTAAGTTGCCGGGAATAAATTTTGTCGGTTAATTTGGCATTTTTTGTCAAAATCTAATGAAACCCCTAATGAATTAAAACAAATCTCTGAATAGATTTTGACTTAATTTTAAGTATGCATATACTCGTAAGTGTCTGGTAAATGACTTGATAAATTCGATGCTGTAATTTCGCTATTTAGCGCATAAATATTTTTATTCAAGTAAACTCATCAACTAACAAGAGAACACCAAAATTAATTTACTTTAAATTCACTGGTTGAACAATTGCTTAAACCCGTTTGTCTAACAAAACAATTTGTTAGACAAACGTGTTTAAGTAATTGTTTCATTTTGTTAATTACAACAAAAAACCAATATGATCGACATATTCCATATAATTCCTATGAAATTTAATTGTGGTTTAATGTGGTTTCCAAATCCAATAGGTCTTAAGTTGGGCGCCAAAATGTATCATGAAGTATCTGTGTCGACAGAAATGGCAACTTAGGTAGACTCTGATTTCAATATACCTGCACGTCTTTGCTCTGGCTAAGCTCGCTGAGCAGAATGACACCGGACGAGTGACACCACAAAAAAGTTACCGTTTGATTAAGGTCAGATTGCGCACAAAACGAAAGAAATTCAGTTTTGATTGGAGAGACCTTGATTAATAAGAGTCCTTGATAACACGCGGCGTGGTCCTCGAATGACAAGAGAACGAACATCATACACAATTGGTTTTCACGAGAACAATGAGCACACTTTTAAACGTTAGTTTTGAGTACTAAGGTGCATTTACTAAATTTTTTTCATTCTTCGAAGCATTTTCAATGATATGCCTTAAAAATTTGTTTTACTCAAAAAGAATAAATTGCAATCAATAACAAAATGGTGAATTTGTGAAATAAATGGCTAATAACAAAATTTTTTTCTTTGTCCAAACCCTTTCGATCGATATCCCAAACGGTTATATCTGAATGAAAAAAAATTATCAGTTAACTGCGCCACAATGTTAATTTGAAGAACTACGGTACGTACGAGAAATTTGTGACATTCTTCGAGACTTTTGCCACATGTTATAAGGAATAATAAAAATGAAACTACTCCAACTAAAACAATAGTATAATATTAATTAGCAGCTAGCGCCGAAATGAGGGATTGGTGAATTAAAAATCTGAGTAAACAATTGTTTCTTTTTTCAAGACCTTTCATATGATATGCCACATGTTTCAAAGGAGTGGTAGGTATTACTGCTGGCAAATCTAACTGGTTCCAGCGCCATAACGGTAGTTTTGGGTACTAACGCGCTTCAAGACTTTTACAATGATATACGAGTAGTAAATATAATCTATTGACGAAAAATCAGCTATCAGCTCCAAAAAGGTGGATTTATGATCTGAAAAGAGATCGAGTACATGGAAATAATGTAAAGCAATATCGTTACTAGTATTGAGTGTTTTAGATGATTTCATATTGCAGGCCTCCGACCCCGTTGAAGTAGAGATCCCAAAATTTTTTCAATCTTCCTGCAACTAAACATACAAGTCGTTCTAGAAATATTTGTTTCAGAGAAATCATTCAGAACGTAGATTTTTTTTTCATTAACTTCGGTTTATAAAGTCGAGTTATTCATATCCTGATAAAAAATATGAAAACTTACCCAGGTCAGTTTCCAATTTTTCATTGGATATCATATTTCTCGGTTTTTTGAAAGTACTTTTTGAATGTCTGGATGTCTGTGCCGATGATATCTCAAGGATGACTTGTGCGTCGAATTTATTCTCGCCAATCTTCTTTTATTTTTAAATGCTTCTGGGATCTCGAAGGCTAGGACACGGGTACCTGAGGCCATAGTAAATCATCGCAAAATTGTTCAAATACACTCAGATAAAACTTTAGTTCATAAATTCACTGGATTGGCGATGATAGCAAATTTTTCGTTCATTATGGAATACTCGTATGTACGTGTCGCATATTATTGAAAAGAACTTGAAAATTTTTACAAATTTAGCTGAGACACCTCAGTAATCCAAATTGTCATTGTGGCGCTGATTACAGATACAATTGTCTCATTCTGATATAATCATGTATCATACCGTTTTAAATGTTTTGGGTAAAGCAAAAATATTTTTAACAAGTGGCGATCATTGAAAAGGTTTACAACAACATCACAAATTTATTTGAAACACCTAGTACTCAAAACATCTGTTGTGGTTCTGGAAGCAGTTACAGTTTACTCATTCTAATAAAATCGACATTTGAAATGTTTGGAAAATGCAATAATTTTGTTATCAGTTGTAAAGTTGTAAATCCACCGTGGTGGTAGCCAATTATTCCTTTATTACAGAATAAAAAAATGCTGCATTATTGAAAAGGTTTAGAAGACTGGACCAAATTTAGCTGAAGCGGCCTAGTATTCAAAGTACCGCTATAGTGCTGAAGGGAGATATTTTTTTTCTTATTCCAATATCATTACAATATATCGTGTGAAAGGTATATGTTTACCACCATTAATTTTCTTCATTGGTTGACTAATGAAGAAAATTAATGTTTTTGTAACGAATTTTTTAATGATATTTCCTAATTTTATTTTTTTGTGAATTTTCCGGGTTGGTGCACAGTTTGTCGGTTTGTGTGAGTTATTTGAATTTTGTTAAAATGAATGTGTAAACCAACGTGTAAAATTCGATGTAAAGTGGTTAACGACACGTTTAATTGTTGTGATCGATACTTCATGCTCAAAGAGATGCGTGGCTCTTCACAAACATTTTAACTTGCAGCTGATACTATTTCAGTACGAACTGAACGATGGTGTTTATATCCTCGGCGAACTGCTACTGATAAAGTTTCTTCAAAACATTTAACAATTTCATGGATTCCTTGCTCTGTAGAGTGTCCATGTTGACCAAAATCATCACGTAATTTACGTTTTTATACAGAACGACTATTTTCGTAATATGTTTGGATAACCAAAACGCGTTGTTATGTTATAAACGAAGACATAGTTCGTGAATAGTCAAATTTATTTGTCAAAAATTTTCAAAAACCAACAGATGGAACACCCTTCATATTATTAGTTTTTTGTTCTCAGTGGTTTGCACAGTGGTTTGCTCAGTGGTTTGCACGTGTACCTGCAAAAAAACGTGGGAAAAAACTTTCTCTTACTTTTTATGTTTTATTTAAATTTATTCCCTTTGTAAGTCTATGCACTCCCAGCAATGCGCCCATTTCTTCAACCCGTCCAAATAGTAGTCGGCGCCTTTCTATTCAAAATAGTTGTTTACGCCTCAGTGATGGCCGCTTCATTCAACGAAAATCTCTGTCCTCCGAGCACAGGTTTTATCTTAGGGTACAAAAAATTGCATCGTAATGCTGCGTAGTATGCTCCTGTAATGGTTTTCTCTTTTGTCCGAGTTTCCCAGAAAATAGTCGCCATGACTTTCCCAGCCACGTAGAGCATTTCAAGATTTAATCCATTTTCATAAAACCACTCACATCGATTCACTCAAACGATTGATAAAGAACAACTGCGGATCCCAAATGGCTTATATCGGTGAGTACAGGGGTTTCCAATAAGAGTGATATGATTTCTTTAAAAAAACACTAATTGTTAAGGAAATTGAAATGTTTTTATTTAATGTGAAGTACAATCGATACAATTAAGTTCTGAATAAAACGTCATTCAAATGGCCTCCACGACTTCTTCTACAAGAACGAATTCGATGAACCCAATTTTCAAGCACTTTTTCCACTAAATCAAGTCGTATGTCATGAATATTGACTTGTAAAGCTTGAAGAGAGTTTGGTTTATTTAGTTTCAAATAACCCCACAAAAACAGTCTAATTGTGTTAAATCACAACTTCTTGGAAGTCATTCAATATCAATCACAATTTCTTGAAATAATCGAATCTCCAAACTTTTCTCGCAATAATTCAATTGTTGACTTGCTGTATGGAACGTAGCCTCGTCTTGTTGGAACCAAATGTTGTCAAGATCAACTTCTTCCAATTTCGGCCATAAAAAGTAGGTTATCATCGATCTATACCGATCTCCATTGACAGTAACGGTGTTACCAGCTTCATTTCGAAAAAAATACGAACCGATGATTCCACCAGACCAAAAACCACACCAAACTGTCAATTTAGGTGAATGTAATGGTTTTTCATGAATAATTTGTTGATTTTCTTCGCACCAGGACAGTTTTGTTTATTTACCGCATCACTCAGATGAAAGTGAGCCTCATCGGAGAAGATGATTTTCTTAAAAAAGTCGTTACCGTTTTCAAGTTGTTCCACGGCAAAATCAGTAAATTCACAGCGTTTACGGTGGTCCAATGGCTTCAGTTCTTGAGTGAGAACAATTTTATACGGATGCAAACACAAATCCTTTCTCAAAATCCGCCATGTTGTGGTTTGAGACAGTCCCAATTCTTGAGAACATCTTGGAATCGACAAATTGAGGTCTTCAGTAACACTTGCCTGAACGGCACCAATATTTGCATTACTTCGAGCATTTCTTTGTCTTATTGGCATCTTAATTTTCAACAATTCGACGAATAGCGAGCACACTTGGACGATTATTACCACTATAAAATGGCAAAAGCGCACAAAAAGTTTCAATTGGTGAACGATTATTTTGATAATAAAACTGAATAATTTGTAAAAGTTGTTCTTGCGTATATCTCACCATGATGAAATTGTAAACATTACTGAATACAATGAAACAAAAAATGACAGATCATGACATATTACAAATGGCCGAAACGTCACTTAAAAATCATATCATCCATATTGGAAAACCCTATACCTTCCGACGAATGCGCAAACACGCTCTCCCACTTTAGTTGAGTCCCAATCGTATTGTAACCAAAATTTTATTAAATTTCAAATCACGTTTCCAATACCGGTTTTTTCGCTACCGTCATCACTGCCACTGGAGACATTATCGGTGGGAAATTTAACCCCATCAGCTTCAACAAGTTTTATAGTTTTCCTCGTGATCACTTTCTTCTTCGTTTCTCTCTTCTAACTGGATCCGTACTCCACCTACTTTAGTTGGGTGGGATTTATGACCCACAAAGGCTTTTCAATTAATTTGTCGTATGTAATTTCGCTTCGAAACAGATCTTTTTCGTAACATTCGATTCACGATATATTGAAATGAGGATTTTTGCGATATCCGTTTATTTGAGCTCTCATGGGTTTCGGACTATAAATTGATTTTTAGAGTGTCCGGTGTTCAACCCGTCAATAGTTGTTTCTTCTTTAAAATGTAATGTACGATTGTGTGACATATTTTGGCATATCACAAGGAGTTTTTTTCATATTATTAATTTGACGGCTGGCCAGATCTGCTGTTTTTTGACAAATCGCAATAACGTACTCGTTTACGTTATTCTGTAATATTTCGGATGTGCAGTTGTGGGGGGGGGGGGCGGGTGAAGTATATGCTGTTTTCTCCGATTTACGACGAAATGAGTAATATGTTACGATTAGTTGTTTCGTCCGTTGACTTAAACCACTCAATGATTTTTTTTTCAATATCTGGTAAGATTGGTTTGAATTCGTTCTACAGCCTAAAGGTTTTCTTTGAATCAAATTCAAAGGATTTCGATAACATTTTCTTAGAGAGACAACCTAGCAAAACCGAGATTTTAGTAATTGTAAGAACAGGATATATATCAATTTCTTCAACAAGGTCCAGAAAGTACGAGCTCTACTTCATAGTACCTCATCAAATATAGAGAAACTGCTAGGTTTTTTACTGTAAGCTGCTATTGCTTAAATTGAGTGCGTCAATCTCATTAAAATCAGCATAATTTGCAAAGCTTTGCTGTTTACAAGATAATGAAGTCGAGCTGGTTTGAAAATGCTACAAGAGTAAAAGGCAAGTAGAAAATTCGGTATTTAATCCCCGTTTTGTAATTATCTTGTTATATTTACGGTGTTCAGAAAGAGACTTTACGTTCGTAAAGAAAATCACCTGTTCGGAAAATTAGTATTCAATTATTCTTCGATTTGGTTTTTTAAATTTTTATTGTATGTTATTTAGCTTTTATTCCACAATTAGTTTGTATGAAGCGTGATAAGCTTGTAAAGCAATATGTATAAGTTTTGGGTAGTTTACTTATACTGGCGCCAACTTAATCGGAGCAACTTTTTGATTCTTGCCTCGTAAAACATTTTTGTTATACTCTCCATGAACGTTTCCCGGCGGATTATAAAAGCAAACAACATAAACTGTCCCACTTGGTCCTTTTTTTATTCCGACACCAATTTCTGTTGAGTTCTTCCATACCATTTGAGTGAAATGATGTGCAAAATGATCCTCACTTTCATTGTACTGGTAGCTCTTTTCCTGTTCTTTAAAAGCTTTACTAACTTCAAAAGCTATTGGATAGTCGTACACTTTGTCATTGGAATGATATAAAAACAAATTTTCGCCGTATCCGGTTTCACTGTTCATGAGTGTATCATGTTCGGCACAATGTTCAGCCCATTTTTGTGCAGCATCATTTAGATAATCAGCGTTCCGCAGGAAAGGCACACAATGATGTTTACGATAAATATTGTGCTGGTTTGTTAAAAGTTTGCGGAACAATTTGATAAATGCGTCTCCACCCAAGCGAGTTACTGCGGGCGGTTTGAATATACTTTGATCGCTATATATAAAAGAACAATATTTAAGTAAATAATAACAAATTAATCAAAATATATAGTTGCACACTTACGTTAGCTCCGGTCGTGGCTCGTACTCCGTATCAATCGGCAATACATTCATTCGAAAGCCTCCGGTGCAATTACCTTGAGGCGTATAGTTTACGACACAATATACCCGACCAGATTCACCTTGAGCACAACCAACCCCAATTTCGTTTGTATCGTACCACACCATTTGGGAAAAGTGGGCTGTGTCCTTATCAAAACCACCACTTTCAAAATCGTATAACAAGCTTTCATTGTAAAAATCATCACAAATCTCTTCCGCCATATCCGCAACAGTAGTATGACTTTTCCACCATGTTGCGTGCAAACATTCACCAACATTATAGTCTGGCTCAGATCGATGTATAGAATCTTCCATATCGGCATTCATATTGGCCCATTCTTGTGCGTAAGCGTTTAGCTTATCGGTTAATTTCAACGGTGCACTGCCATGATCTGCTCGATGAATGTTATGCTCAACCCGTATTGCTTCGCGGAACTCTTTAAGTAAAGACTCGTCGTTCCATGGGCCCGACGAGGCGGTGACTAATGAACTTGTATAGTTTACCATCTTACCAGTTCGATTAACTTTTAGAAATTGAACGAATTAGCTTAGTTGTGCTGGAATTTATATATGCAAAATGCAACTGATAAAATGCGGAAGGCATACGATAATCAAACTTTTGTTATAATTGGCCGTGGTTATGCGCTTAAGCATTCATTCATTTTTATATGCGGATTGAAATATGATTTGGCGATAATATTTTAAATGTCATTTTAGAATGCGGTGATTATGCAAATTATGGGGTTTAAAATCTTGTGGTTTGTGTTATGTAATCATAAAGACGTCTTTGGGAAAGTCATCAATATGATAGAAGTGTCGATTTCGGATTTTGAACTGAAGTATTTTGAATCTTAATTCTTTTTTCATCACTGTAGATGGTAGTCATTTGGGGCATAGCTCACTGTCCGTCAGCGATTGCAGATCTTACCTTTGTCTTGACAAACGCGTCTTGACACGTATTCTTGTTTATTATTTGACTAGGGATCCCGGGACTTGACCAAGTAATATTAGGTACTTGGTCAAGTTTCGCGATTTTGGAGCAGCCGGAAAGCGAATTTTCATTGTTAATGAAACAATGCTACAAATATACCTCAAATATACAATTCCAGAGATCTTGCGTGGTCCTATCGTTGAATGAAACTCGAGATTGTAGGACTATTAAGTGGTAGTTTACGTAGCTAGCATAGTCCCGATGTATTGGCAAATGTCCTCCTTGGTTGGTATTTGTACGTTCTGACGAATTCCTTAAAGAAGTTCAAGGTTACAGAGCTCCTAGTTACTCTGGCGTTTCTTTGATCACCAAGATGGCCAGGGTACTGATAGTTATACTCACGAAACGCTGAGCACGAAATGCTTGCCTATAGCAGTCAGATTTCCAGCTGTTTGTAAGCTGGTTTTTTAAAGGATTTGTATTCACCTCATATTGGAAATTTCAGTGATCAGAAAAGGAATGATCGTCGAATACCCTCCAGTTCTTTACACCTATATAAATACATACAAATGAATTATTGTCTGTGTGTTATCGAGGGATCGTTCTTCAGGGCAAGGGCAGCCTCCTTATAGGCCTATACACCATTCATCGTCAATCACATCCCGACTTGGCAGAAAATTTTTATACCAAAATGAGCAAATTGTTGTATTATATTATGTTTGAAGCGTTCGGACCCATAGGACAAAGTGCTCTCATACAGTTTTTACCAGAAATATCGGTTTTCGATTTTTTTTTTATTAAATTAACCACTGAAATTCTTTTACGCTTGTCTCCATTTACTCGAATTTATGACGTAAGCATGAGCATGGTAACCACACGAAAAAAATATATTGTCAAATAACCAGAACTATCAAGATATTAATAAAATTACTTGTTACTCGAAGTTTTCGCTGAGACTCAAGAAAGTTTCTAAGTTGATGATTAAAGGCATAGACTAAAGTGATGCAATACATAACAAACGGTAACAGAGATTATTTTTTTTGATGCACCCGGAGGCATTGGAAAAATATTTCTTCTTCATAACGAAATCGTATTAGCTGCATAGCATCATCTAGAATTGCATAAACTTTACTCGATGGAATAAAGATGCGCACAGCACATTCAACTCTCAAACTACTATTGAATTCGAATTAAGCAGATAATTTTTCTTGCAATATAGCTCGAATTTCGAAATTTCCACAATATTAAAAACACACAAAATTATTATTTGGGATGAATGCACCAACGGAAAAAGCTCATATAACATACTGCTACCAGGTGATTTTCGTTACCAGAATGTTTGCCAATCAGCTTTGGTTATGGCAAATTTCCAATTGATGCCGTAACATGAGTCATCATTCACACCTGAATTTTGTCAAATGCAGCCGTATATTCAAGACGATGTACAATCTTACCTCCAATGAATGCCGGGCGACATTAAAATAAATAATTCAATCGCAACTCCGCGGTCGACCAACGAAATACAAATCTGTTTTGAGCCATCTGGCATTCCAAAGTTCACCAACAATACTTCTCCGTAATATAAATTCGTCGAAATTGCGCCTCATACAAAGCCGTGTCTTGTGTGAACAAACTGGTGCCGAATGTGATTGAAGCAACGGTTTTTACTGGTAAAGGTGAAGGAGAAAATGTGCTAGTTTCCACAAGCGATAGGAACTGATGAAAAATTGAGATCTATCTTAGATCAGCTTTTGCACATCCCTAGAGCCTGTTTAGAGTATACGTTCCATACTCGTTAAGGATAATAAATGGGGTTTTAACCATAAGTATGAAAAGTCCTGGTGGCGGTGATGTGGTTGTCTGGTTGTAGTGTAAGCAGGAGGATAAACACAGGTCTCACTTTTTGAGTCGAATCTGCTGCAACTATGCAACAAATGTTCACTATGCTTTTTCGTGGCGGCTAACAGTACTGCCTCGTAAGGTAGGCTAAATATATGACGGCTAGCTCTTTTAGGAGTTTTCGTTGGGCGATAATTCAATGTGTAATAAGAAAATTGTTATGGAACATCAAATTTATTCAGCCTGAATCGCTCGATCTCTTAGCGCTACAAAAAACACGACTTCATAGTCTGCAACAACATTGATAATTATAATCGACTTTGACACTCGTTTTTTCAAAGCAGCAATACTCACAAATAAGCAAACACGAATTTAGAGTTCGTTTTCTAATGAGATACCGCGATATCGTCAGTTCGTGACAGATTTTATATCCGTGAAAAATCGAATCTGTTACTCAGGTTTCATCGGCTCAATTTTGATATTTGATTCGTAAACATTCACGCTCCCACTGAGGATACTCCCGAACAAACAAACTTGTTCTTACTACCACCATCTTGGCATGATGACAAAATATTTTGGGTGTCTTTAATGCTCAATTTGGCAATGCTAGCAAAATACATCGTGCCACCATCGAATTAGTTGTATACAGCATACTTTAGTTACCACCAGCACAAACGTGCCACCAGAATTTCAAGGATCCTTTAATTTTTAATTTTAAGTTCAAGTCTCTTGTATCATGTCGCCCCACCTTGTGTCATGTCCAAGTTATTTTATGTAAAAAGGCAGTGGTCTATACCTTTTGAGAGGGGCTGTTTAGAGCTTCAAAATTGGCTGTTTAACGATCTACCAAGCCATCTCTCATTCTGCAGCCCAGTGGGCCCAATTTGGACTTACACCAGCTCCAGTACGCTAGAATTTGAATCGTTTCTAGAAGGGCATCGGACAAAATTTGATTGGTCTTTGTTAATCTGCCTTATCATTTCAGCCTGATTGTAAAACCTGATCCAGCGGTTAATTCATAGAGAGAATAAAAAAAACGTCGTATGAAAACTCGATTATTTTTAAAACACCATACATTTATTTTGCTGCACCGCTTATTTTTGATATTCTTTTATTCTTGCCCTTCAGTTCCAAACTTGTCAGTTTAACTCTGATCGCGATTATGGTAGATGTGAACAAGTTGTTATGGCGCCATGTGTTAGAACATAGTACGGACGAGTAAGAGCTATCATAGTGTATATTATTGTGATAACTCTGGTTGGTAGGGCCTAATAAGGTGGGCTTGGGGTTGGTTCATTTTAATTATATTCATCTAAGCCGCATCAATACTGAAATAATCGAAAATCATAGATAGAATGCGTTTAAAATTAATATTGCAAGTCTACCACATAAATTGGTTGGTAAAAAACTAAATGAATATCGCTCCTATTCAGAGCAATCCGGTTGATTCATATTTTTCATATTTTTTTTTCTGAGTGTAGCTCCTACACTGCGTTGACGATGTTTGTTTTACTGTCGCAGCATATGCACTAATAAGAAGAACAGATTTGGTGCTCGAATTAAAGATGTTAAATTCGTTGCGTCATGGTAAGATGTGTGACTCCAGTTTTAATTTCATGTTATGAAGAGTAGGGGCAATCCGAAAGATAGTAGAATCCGTGTTTCTGGAATGGGCATTTCTGTATTACGGTCGGTAATCGCTATTGTTTGCTTCTTCACACTTGTCCCCCTCCTCTAGTGATGATAAATTTGATACCTTGTTTGCGTTTGTGAAAACACCGCATTTGGCATATACATATTATTAAGCTATAATCGCGTATTTCGCAATTTTACAGTGCCTTTCAAATGGCTGAATTTGTGATGGTGTCAAAAGCTCTTTGAAAACTGACAAAAAGTAAAAAAATCTGCAAATGCTTTGATCTTCATTTGGCAGATGATAATAAATTCTGCCTGTACTGTTCGCAATAAAAATTTGATCGTTAGCGAAATATGACCCAAAATGTTTTTCACGTTTTGTGTTCCGTTAAACAGTATGATCCCTTGCAAATTTTTGCAAAAGCTAATACTATTGCTTTATTGGAGGTAGGGTGACCCAAATTAAATTTATATAATATTTCAAGAGCCATAACTAATTTACTAGAAGATTTTCGAAGTTGAATTTCTACCGGTAATACGTTTCTGTTCAAAATCGCTAACCCTTTCGTTTATTTACGTGTTCATACATTTTTTTGTATTTGCCGATTAGAACAATTGATTTTTCGGGTCGGATTTCATGATCTCGCACAAAGCGTTTCGTGTAATATTGGAATGACTACATGGGATTATGTTGTTCTTTAATTTTACAATTGCAGTTTCAATTTCATGTTTTCCAAGTGGTAACAATTTGCGGCCTCTGCCTTGCTCTGCCAGGACAACCACCAATTGTCTTCCACATCAGTGGGAGCCGTTTCTTCCTCAAAAACTGTTTAGCGGAAGGATTGTCACTGCTTCGTCAACAAGACATTTCTTCGTATCCGCTTATATGGTGAATTGTAGCATCTTGTATAGATTCAGCGAAGAATTTTGCGCCACCTTTCCGTTGTCTAGAACAAAGACCAATTAGCCTTTTGCAACGTTGTTTCTGCTCGTCACTAGGCGATTGCGTAGCATAATCGATTGGAGATCCTTGTTGTCAGTACCCTCATTGGTATTGAAGTATGACTAGCTTGATATCACTTCAATGAGCACCGACCTGGGTGGCTTCGTGTTGGTTATCAAAAATATTCTTGTTTTGAAAATATGCTGAACATATAGGATGATCGTGATATTTCTAAACCGAGTCTTGAACCGTGGTCTTGAACTCTTAAACCGTGCTGAAACGATCCGGTCCGAAACAGGTTTGAAGCTCATTACGGATTTTCTCGTTCTTGGGAATAATAAAATTCTGACTCCATTTTAAATGAAAGACGAAATTTAAAGTAATTATTGTGGGCCATTCAGTTCCGAAATTACATCTTCGGGTTTCCACACTGAGAAAAAAAAACTTGTAAAAATTAAAAAATTTAAATATAAAATCAAAAAAATTTAAATATACCAGGTGTTTCTTTTAAACTGAGACGATCAAATATCTCGAAAAATAGCCACTCTACGGAAAAAATGCCCATAATCAAAATTTAATCATACCGCGGGGAAATACATTAGTGCAAAAAAATAGTCCCCCACCCCCCGCTTTGTACGTGGGGCGGGGGTAACTTTTAAACTAAGATAGGAAGCCATATTTTTTATTGCAGTTACGGATTCTACGACTAAAAGTACGTATGATTTGAATGAAATATTTTGTTCGGTTAATGATAGATGGCGTTGTAATCGACGAAATTCAATTTTCTCAATTTCTTCTTCTTAGAACACACGCATTCGATTCTGCAATACGTTTGAAATAAAAAACATCACGTTTTCATTGGAAATACTCGAAGTTCGTCATCAAAACAATTTATTCAGTTTTGTAAATCACATTAAACGTTTGTGTTATTTCTTATCTTCATGTTTTTCGTAATTGCAAAATAAACGATAAAATACTTTAGAATGGAGCGTTTAACTGTGCCAGAGAAATTTGAAATGGTTCTGGTTTATGGAGAAGCTGGCAGAAATCTTGAAAATGCTGTTGCTTTTTACCTTCAACGTTTTCCGGATAGGATTCGTTCACGTGCTTTATTTGGCCGTACTATCAAACAATTTATTACTGATGGAAATGTTCAACCGAAAAAGAGGACCCGTAGAGCAACAGTCACTGGAGAAAACAATGAAATTGCTGTATTGGCAGCAGTGGCTCATAATCCTCATGTTAGTACACGAGAAATAGTTCGCGATTCCGGATTGTCCCTCAAAAGAGTTTGGAGAATTTTAAAACGACACAAGTATCATACATATCATGTGTCTTTACACCAAGATCTTCATGGCGCTGATTTCCAAAATCGGGTAACTTTTAGTCAATGGGCACGTGAACAAATACAACAAAACCTCAATTATTTTCGTTGCGTAATGTTCTCTGGCGAATCATCTTTTACAAGCCATGGAACGATTAATCGACACAACACGCATTATTGAAGTGTTACAAATCCGCACTGGCTTCGTCAGGTTGAACATCAGCGTCCTTGGACTGTTAACGTGTGGTGTGGAATAATTGGCAACAAACTCATAGGCTCCCACATTATTGAAGG
The DNA here is from genome assembly GCA_932526605.1 of Nephrotoma flavescens. Taxonomy (NCBI): domain Eukaryota; kingdom Metazoa; phylum Arthropoda; class Insecta; order Diptera; family Tipulidae; genus Nephrotoma; species Nephrotoma flavescens. Next base: position 261,253,582 of record OW052222.1, on the reverse strand, counting down.
CAACTTGAATGGTCAAATGTACCGAAACTTTTTGGAAAATGAACTGCCAATATTACTTAAAAATTTGAACTTAAAAGTGAGACGGAACATGTGGTTTCAACATGATAGTTGTCCTGCACACTATTTGGTGGTGGCACGTGAAATACTTGATCGTGATTTCAATGGTCGCTGGATCGGAAGAGCTGGTCCGATAAATTGGTCCGCCAGATCACCAGATCTTACTTCGCCAGATTTCTTTTTGTGGGGCTATCTCAAAGACAAAGTTTACAAACAAGAACCAACAACACGTGAGAACATGATTGAGCGAATCAGAAATGCGTGTGCTGAAATTCAACCAAACACACTTCTCAATTGTGTACAATCATTAGAAATGCATATTAATAAGTGCATTGAAGTCGCAGGATATCATTTTGAACACTTATTTTAAGCTAAAATTATTTTATTCACCTGCCATTTATATTAATAAATTGTTTTGATGACGAATTTCGATTATTTCCAATGAAAACGTGATGTTTTTTATTTCAAACGTATTGCAGAATCGAATGTGTGTGTTCTAAGAAGAAGAAATTGAAAAAATTGAATTTCGTCGATTACAATGCCATCTATCATGAACCGAACAAAATATTTCATTCAAATCATACGTACTTTTAGTCGTAGAATCCGTATCTGCAATAAAAAATATGGCTTCCTATCTTAGTTTAAAAGTTACCCCCGCCGCACCTACAAAGCGGGGGGTGGGGGACTATTTTTTTGCACTAATGTATTTCCCCCACGGTATGATAAAATTTTGATTATGGACGTTTTTTCCGTAGAGTGGCTATTTTTCGAGATATTTGATCGTCTCAGTTTAAAAGAAACACCCGGTATTTTTTAACCAAATAGTGTCATTTTTAAAATTAAAAAGGAAATCTTTTTAATTTTAAAATAAATTTTTTAGCAAAGTTTGTTTATAAAATTAAAAACATAGTTTTTAATCTTAAAAAATATATTTTTTAGATAGCTATATGAAATAATTATTTATGTTTTTTAACAATAAAAAGAAAATTTTCTAGTTCTAAAAGATCAATTACCTACACAATCAAATTTTTTATAAATAAATAATCCTAAAATTCATGTTGGTGATGTTAACGATACACGGCTTATGTAATGCGATTTACCATGCTCGGCTCCTGTTGCTCTTCAATCGTCATTAAATTTCCTATAAACAAAAATACTTTTTTATTTTATGAATTAAATAATACACTTGCATTTATTTTTTTTAACTTACCGTATCACATGCACTACACAATTTTTTTATTTAATTGAAATACTATTCAAATAATTAAATTAACTATTAAATTTGATATTGCACAAAAATTAAATTTAAAAAAGTCTAACATGTCACGCGCACAAGAACACTTTTATTAAATTTGCGACACGAATTTTCTTGTATTAATATAAAAAAATGAACAACGGGACTTTTTTTATAAAACGTAATTAAACGAAAAACATAAAATAAGGAATCATTATTATCAAACAAATGGTTTTTAAAAGCAAAGAATCTCTTTTTAAAATTTATTATTCGCGTCAAATAAATATTTGCTTTAAATTTAAAAGGAATTTATTAAACAATTTTACAAAACATTTTATTAAAATCAAAAAACTTTTTATTAACTTTTAAAAATTTTATTTAATAACAAACCAATAATTTTTAAATTCAAAAAGAATTTCAAATTTTTAGAAATTAAAAACTTTGTTTTTCAATTTTACAAAACAAAATTTTTCTCAGTGCAGCCATGCTGATGAACATATTTACATGGCGAACCACTTGCCGCAAGACAGACACCTGCTCCAAGTTACCTCTGAAATGGGGAACAGACGACTAGACGTTTAATTGGTTTTAAGGCAGACATTGATATGTGGAATCATGGAGTGTAAACAGGATTGCGACTACCCCTCGCAATCTACCCGTCGGTAGAAGTTCTAAACTTTTTTTTAGCTTAGTTACCACAAATGTCAATATTGTATTGAATAAGATTGGTGTCAATAGTGTTACGTTTGTGCTCACTGTCGAACCCACGAGCACTCTAGGTCCCACAGCATAATAAGGAGCGACCTGATCTTAATACACTAGTAGTTGGTGATATTTGAGTATATCCTCAATAAGAATATTTTGTGGTTAATGCTCTGATAGCCTCTGAAACGAGTTTTGAGTATTATGGGCTAATTAATCCATGGTAGTGATTCTCTATCATTGGGATAAACGTAGGTGGGCACGGTACACATCTTAATATTTATTCGTTTAATGATGGCTACCCCTCAGAATCAGTCGTTTTGCAGATCCATTAAGTGACATTACATTAATGAGGTTCGGTTGAGCTGTTAATTAGTTTGAATTCATAAACCTGATCACAGGAATCCTTTAAGGTTCGGAATGAAATGCTCTAGATTTTGAGAATTCTGTATATAATTGCCTACTTCGGATGGAAGTTGTGTGGTGTGCGCTGGTACTGCGGATCAAGTATTTCTAATTAGTGGATGATGGATTTTAAAAGGCATTTTTTATCTGCAGAAATGTCAAGCACTTCCATTGCACTTGGCCTGGATATTGTGATTGGTTTACGAGAGTTTGTATTGGTTTTGTGAGGTCCTACTACATCGGGTTGTGTAAAGGAGCATTTGGTGTTAACAGTAATTTAAAACATTTAACAAATTGGGACAAAAAGTGGGGCAGGTATTTGTGGTAGAAGTCAAGTAGCGGGGGTTCAATTTTTCGCGCCGGAAGAAGTTCGTGTCCACGTGTTTGGTGTTTGGTGGTCAATGTTATGGCGGCGGTATGCCTCGTTTTCCGGTGTAATAAGGTGGTGTGGTCTCGTTTCCAGTGATTAATTTGGTCAATAGTAATTATCAGTGGTTTTAACACTGTCACTGACGACATCTCTGACTAGTTTGGGAATAATTTTATTTGATTTTAATTCTTCCAACCTAACTGTTTTCGTTCTGAATTCTTCTAAGTGCTCTGAGGACATTTATTCTTCTTTAAGAAAAAGAAAAAGGCAATGCATTTGTATTGTTTGGCGTCACACGTTGAGGAAGTCACCGAATAAAGGTATATTTGGTGTGGAAACCAGAAGGCAAAAGGAAAGTCGGACAACCAGCGGTAACGTGAGAGTGAACGCTAGTATACGCCCTATTCTCCTAAATCAGAGTTGAAATAAATAAAGAAAATATTCATTTTCAGGCCATATTTTTTGTCGTAGCGTAGAGCCTTAGGCCCGTTGCAGAATAAGCTAAGCGAGAAACGTAGTTTTTATTAGTATAGTTTAGCTCGCACAGTTCTTTCCGCTGCACATTTGAGCTAATTACATCGCCAAAATATTTTTAGAACCACATAGGCGGGAACAACAATACTCAAATATCATCCAAATTTCAATATGTTATAAATATGTACACCACAATGTATGCGTGAGCGATATAGCTGACTTTTGCAATCCAAAGACAACCCGAGCTAAGTTAGTTTGCATCGCTCAAAACAGAAAAACATAGCTCGCATAGTTTAGCTCAAGTGTGCATCGTTCCATTAAACTTCTTTATTTAAAACCAAGAGCGATAAACCTAGCTCATAACGCTTAGCTTAACTTAGCTGAAATGTGCAACGGGCCAGAGCATGATTTAATATAATTTTTTAAATTCCAATAATATTCTAACATCCGATTTATATCAAATCCACCAAATTCTAAAAGTAGTCCAAAAATTCTTAGTTGAATACTAATCGCGTAACTCAAAACAAGTGTGGAAATAATTTGGAATTACTGACAAACAATGCTTGATAAACGCCAAGGTTTTCAGGTAAAAACTGTAGGGAAAGAACACCCCAATTCCAATAAATATCACTAAGTCAACATTCTATATTGATAAAAGTTATAGTTTATAGCTCGCAGTAATTAACATTCCAAGATTAAGAATTAAAAATATCGGTTCATTGTTCCGTACACGACGACCTTGTTACGTAACGCGATCGTATAAATATGTTTGTATTCTTACAAATTGTTGTCAGGTTTGGGCACTGTAAAGTGATTAGTAAATTTTCTCGCTAATAAACCAATAAATATTTTACGGGTTTATCATAACACGATACGAATCACATTTACCAGGTACACAATTTTAATGTTAAAACATGATAAAAGCGAGCTCATAAAATTCGTAATTGTCATTTCCAGGTCTATAATAAGCCGCTAAAATTAGATTAAAAATTGTAAAATTCTAAACAAACATTTATTTAATTACTTATAATTTAATATTTCTATATTTACAAATTATATCGGTGCGCGATTACAAAATTGTGTACCGACATTGGAATTTAATTAGTCGCACGGAGTCGACTAGTAAATTGGTTTTGATACATGTTTGGCGAAGGTTCCCATCATATTACCCCGGGGGCTGTAGTTGCATACAACATAATATGAACCGCGACTCGATTTTGCTAGGCCCACACCCAATTCGACAGACGTGTCCCAAACCACTTGCGTGAAATGTCCGACCTGTGCAAAATTGCGGGGCTCCCCACCAAAACGATAATCTTTTATCTCGTCGTAAAACGATTGGATCGCTTGTTCGCCCGATGGTTGTGTATTTGGTTCACTCGAAAATGATGTGTAAATATTTTCCCCGTATTTACCATTTGGTCGATGATAAAATCTATTTTCGGATGCTAGTGTGTTGGCCCAGTCTTGTGCGTAAGCGTTTATTTCATTGGATAGCCGCATTGGTGGTGCGCTGTGCTTTTTACGTAATTTATTGTGATGGTTTAATGCTTCTTGTCGGAAATCATCGAGTGAGAATTTTGATGAGGTACATTTTGGTGGGGGTGCTGCACTTCTACCGCAATCCGGGGCAATGTTAAAATTTGAACGGGGTACTGGCCGACTAAAATAGAAAATACCAAGAATGTTATAAAATAATTTACTGAAATATTATAACAAATTTTACCTTGTGGTCGGTACAGGTGTAACAGCCGGTTTTGTATTTAGAACTGTACGTTGCTGTCCCGGTTGAAATACGTTATTATGATATTCACCAATAATATTTCCACATGGACTATAATTGCATACTACATAAACGGCACCATCCTTTGCCTTAGCCATGCCGACACCTAATTCGATCGATTCGTTCCACACCATTTGCGTAAAATTGAATGCCCCATTACACGAGGAGCTACCAAATGGGTAACCATTCATTTCTTCGTAGAATTTTTCGCAAATACTGTCCGCCATTGGGTACGCCTGTGGATCACTCGACGTGTACTGAAATATATTTTCGCCGTATTTTGCACCCGGCCGGTGATTTAACTCATTTTTCTTGGCTAATTTTTCGGCCCATTCCTGTGCATAGTCATTGATCTCGTTGCTGAGTCGCATAAAGCGTGCGCCATGCTTATGTCTAATAATATTGTGATGTTCGAGCATTAGCTGACGAAAGCTGGCGAGTTGTGGTTTTGTACTCGTGCCATTGTATGTTGTGTGCGTGGCTTGACTGGAATTTTTATTAAAGATTGATTAGTTGTGTGATAGTACATGATGAATTCATTGTAAATCGTCCCGTGGTGGATACTTAGGCGGAAGCGATAAGAAATATTTTGGTATTTTTTTTATCAAAAATGTTAAACAAAACTTCGTAGTATTTTTTTACGAACTTATGTTTATGAATTATTGTACAATTGTTGTTGTTTGTCGATAAAATAGTTCTAATCGACAAAAAAATTGTTCGCAGTAAATGAAGTCAACAAAATTCTTAAGTCATGAATGAAGCTTATTTGAATTGAGCATGAAATTACGCGACTAATGATGAAATCTCATAAAGTAAACATTAAACAGTAATTAATTAAACATCCAATTATTTTAAAATGTTTGTATTAAACAACTTTAAGCTTATCGTACAATTCCCGCGAAAATGATGGATTGAGTATCCGTCAATTTAAATTAGGAAAATGTGATAAAATACAGATTAATCAAACTACTAATTAAGCATTTGTTTTGAATGAGTTTGACACATATATCAAAGTGACGATCGCACAATAAAATTACTGGATCATTACGAGACGACAGATCACAAAGAATCTTAATTGATCAAGTGTCGCGCATAATATGAAACACATAATTATTTTTATGACATGATTCTGTCTTTTTTAATAGATTTAACTATTTAACTAGTCTAACGATCAAATTGCGAATTGCAAATACTAAAAAATTATTTTTGGACTTTACAAAATTTGCCTGATTAGATTACAGCCCGAATTATTGATAAGCGTAATTAAGGCACACTCACCTATTTTGAATTACTTCGCCATTTCGTTCCGCATTCATGAATGTTGTGGTCGTTGTTGTGATCGTCCCATTTGGTGTTTTGTTCTTTTTAAATAATCCCAAAAAATTTGAACTCCCGCTATTCGTTTGGGTTGTTGTTTTAGTCACTTTATACGAATAATTTGTATTATTATCACTCATGTTGACTTCCGAATACGCACAATGCCCTACTTAATTTGTATATTCTATATAGTTAGTATCAAACACAAAAGCAAAATAAAATTTAGCACCCACACTCGTATGTATATATCCCGCACTAATCAATGTAATGATAATAAAAAAAATTATTATTCCAATTTAAGTTGGTCGTCTGCAGCGTATGACTGACAATTGTATACTGGCACGAAACAGTTTATTTATATTTTATATAGAACTTAGTTCTGATAGTAAAATAATTATATCGACTCGCTTATCAATTTTGTGTATCACTAAATTCATGTTAGCACACCATGAGTAATGTGGTGGAATCATTGCCTTCATCAAGTAGTAAATGAAATTCCCTTGCTGATGCGGTCGACACAAAATTTTATTGACCCCAATTAACTGAAAAGCATCCCAGACTAATTAACATTAGCATTTTATAATATATCTCATTGTTTCGTTTACCCCCGTGCAGTTTTGCATTTTCCATTTCCGGTTGCGGTCATTAAAACGAAAACGATAACAAATCAATTTATGTAATTAGGCATTAGATTAAAGCCACTCCTCCGTACTACGGTAGTATATGCAAAGATCTTATCATTCTCGACTTCTAATAAAATTTTGTGTTGACATAACGTAAACACTTAAATTATTCACACAACACATGTACTGAATGATAAACGATTATATTGATGTATTTTAATACAAGAAAATGTTCTTATCTAAATTAAAAAAGCAAGAGGCAAAGGCAAAATTGTGGTTTCAACATAAACATTTTTATTTTTTATTCACCACAGTTTTATTGAAGCCAAGACGCAAACCAAATTTTATTTACTAGTTTTTAAAAGGCAATAATTTATAATAAATAACTAATTAATAAATACCACTACTAAATAGTCATTAGGCAGAACAACACAATTGTATTGTACAAATTTCAGGTGTCGTTTTATCAATAAATAAACTACAAATTTAAATTGTAGTATTAGTGACATCTATGTACTACTAGTACAATCATTTTTTCTCCACTTTTAGCATAGACCCACAAATGTCTACACAATACATAATCAATTATTATTTCGTTTAGACATCGAGGAATAATTACATATATCTGGTTTAGATAATACATTTTCGATATTTTCAATCACAAAATGATTTAGTTATAAATAAAGAATTTAATTTTATTTTGCGCTCATAGTTACACATTTAAAACTCTGTTTTATTTGCATTTTCCAGTAATAATATCCCCCTATTATGACAAATTTCCTATTGTTTGCTTCCAGTCTATTTCGGGGCATTCCCCAACTCTTTTTTTTTCGATTTAGGAGCATAGGGCGTCTAGGTCTATTGGTTTAAGTTCTCGCCATGTTTTACCGAGTTGTTTCGCTTAGTGTACCACCGTTCTTGTTTAATCTCATATGCCCGAACCTTTCTAATATTTTTTTGACCTGATTTCTACTGTAGGTCTGCGTGTTTATGGGTTAGTTGACTTATATCGCCCGAGTAATCCAGATCATTGAGTCGATTTAATGGACCCCACTGAATACCATTTGGCGATTTGCTGTTAAATTTTCGAATTACGTTATCGAGAACACAGCCTTGTCTCCTCGTGTGTTGTAATATTTATCAGTTTGCTTCCCATTGTATTGAAACTTTAATTCGAGCATCCCTGTACCTTTTCTTAATGAGTCCAATTATCTTTATCGGAATACCCATTTCGCAGCTTCTACCAGGTGTAAAGCTGCAGCTTGTTTGAGGTGAGAGATGCCTCTCCAGTTCTTGCATTCTCTAAGGTCACCTTTCTATGGAATTGTTATAGTCAAGCCCTCTTTCGATTTCTGTGGAATTCTACCAGTATTCCGTTCTTCTGCTATGGAGTTAGAATTTTTTTCCGTTACAGGCTACTTTGTTTTTCTTTAGCTTCTGAAGAGCATTTTTAGCTTTCCGTTCCGTTGGTAGATGGGTGCTTATAGTTTAGTTGTAGTTGCTGTCATCATTCTGTTCGCTCTCTATCCTGTTGTCCTCAAAGAATTCTTTCCATCTATTTAGCTGTTGGTTTTCTGTGGTTAAGACTTGCCTAGAAGAATCCTTTATTGGTGGTACGTTTGTGAATTTTCCAGAGACCCTTTTTACACATTAATGTAGTGTGCACATGCTTCTATTTTTCAGGTTCCTGTTTCTGCAGTCTCGAGAATGTCTTCAGTGTATTTCATCTGGCCTTTCATCTGGTGATGTCCAAGTCAATTTGCAGTAGCTGATGAGTATTTTATTTCCGTTATTGTTTCTTGTAGAATCTAGTGCATGTTTACCCATTCCATGGGATGGATTTTTATAAAACCATTGCATAGCTTCATGCCAGTTTTCAATACGGACATGAAGATGTATCGGTCCGTTCAATTTCGGCGGTAACCAAATCCCTATTTGTAGGTTTTCATAAAAACAAATTGATATTTATGGAACTCTGAGCAACTCTATGGTTAATATTCCCTTGGGAAGAATTGTTAAACTCGTAAAATTTGATAGTGACGTGAAAGACCACCACAAGAAACGACCACTTAGTGAAGGGAGCTTATGATAATGTTTGTATTGATGTATTGCACGGAATAACAGTGAATTGTGTCAAAGACGATCATCTGAATGACGAGGGCAGCACCAAGATCTAAATTATTGACTTTAGAATAAGAAACCACCAAAGCAACTTTATCCACTGATCAAAAACATTTACGTTATTTTGATTCTGAGGATAAATTTACGAACAGACACTCATAAAAGGCGAAGCTCTGGTATTAAAAAAAGTTTGTACCATTTCAGTAATATTCGAAGCGGACCTATTATTGGCTTTAATTTTATGACGAAACTGAAAAAAATCGATAAATTTAAGAAAAACGGTCTGAAGTAAATGCACTATCGTATAAAATCAAAGTAGCCTTTAGACGAGGGATTTAACGTGGATCATTAGCTATTTAGTAAAGCGGATGGCAGAGTAGATGGACAACATTTTACTTCGCTAAAAATCGGCTCTCTAACAAATCCGGAAACTCTGGTGACGGATCTTTGGTATTAGGCCTGGTCAAAAGGGCGCAAAATACAAACGGGAGACAAGCAAATAAAATCCTGATCTCTCAAAACAACTACTACGAGCGCCTTGGTGAGCTCTAACAAAATTTAATAAGATACTCCCATGGCGTCTTTTACTGAGCATTGAAAACGACCCGAAGTTTGGTTGTTGTGCTGTCCAACACACCATGATGCGGTATATATATAGCTTTGTTTCACTTCGATATTTTCATGCTCTGCTCGCATTACTCCGTGTACCTCAGGTAAATTTATTCCTAACTGAACTGGTGATATATCTGCTTGTGTGATGCATCCTTTTAAACTTCATTTTGAGCTGTAATAATTCGGCTACATCCATTTTTCTTAATTCTCCTATATAGAGTGAGTGCTATGGCTCGTTTTAAAATGAATCCCCACCGTGTATCTTTTATCAGGATCTTCTGGAATATTGTAATCCACAATAAATTTTTCTTGAATTGCCTTCACCGTCACCAAGTCTGTGGCTTGAAGCTGAATTCGGTATTTTGACCCATAGGTCCATATTTTAAGCCATGGGTCTTTCTAGATGCTTAAATTTACTTACCTTAATGTTGGTTTCGGGAAGCTATATTGTGTGTGCTTGACCAATATCCAAGCATCGGTATTTACAAAAAAGTCTCCAGAAAATATTGGTGTTAGTTTTATGTAAATGACCTATCTCCAATCTCCAGCTTTGTTTCCACCTATGCCAACAATATTTACGTAGGTTTTAACATTCATTTTTAACATTCAATGGGTTGGCAGCTTTTTATGATATTGTATATGATACAGTAGTTTTCACAATGTTAGGCATTGAAACGTGCTTACTATAGTGCACCACAGTTTTCTACAAAATCCGCTACTCTTGTTCATGTTTCAAGGGCTTCAAAAGACAATCCTTAACGATATTCGATTTCACAAACATTTGTGCTAAACAGAAAAAAGAAACATAAATAAGTCACTGGAAGAATGATATACATCAGCAAATTTTTGAAGTGACAATGAAAGTAGCAGATTTGTCCCAGAAGTAGAAAATATTAAGCACAACGTGCAACATAATTTAATCAAAATAGCGATACCAATGACAATGAATCATCCAGGGCAGTATTAGCCAAATGAGAAAACTAGCAGCAGAAAGTGATTCGCTTTATAAAGATGTCCAGTTCTTGACTGAAAATATAATTTTCCCTAACTATGGGAATGTTAATCCAATTAGATTTTGCACAACAGAAAACTTTCTTGTTTTTCAATTAAAACCATCGCACTGTCTTAATGGGGGTCTGGGTGGGTATAGTATACCATGGAACATAACGAACGGATTTGGTGCACAATGGTTAATCGATTCTCGTAGTCCGATTTTCATCAAACTTCTTGAAGCATGACGAAAGTTCCGACTATTTCGATTCCATCGATCATTCATGTACTGGAGTGTCGGTAGTTATATTAACAATGTTAACAAGGAATGGTTAAATGGCGATGTTGGGTCTTGGGTATTTTTCAAGTTTACCACCAACATAATTACAATCACCCGTCAAAAGAGCCTGCGCCAATTCAATGCCCTATGATGATTTCTGTTTAACAGCGGTAGACTCTGATTATTCCAATCAATGCACTCTTCATCCGATGGAAATGCTGCCCATCGGATGAAAAATTTGTAAACTTTATAATTTGACGAAAAAAAAAAAGATTTACTTTGGACATTTTATTTTATTCTTTCTTAGTGTAGTTCTTCTTTTGCGAAAGCTGACTTTAGATCTTCGTATTTAAGATAAATAATATTGCTACCGACTCCTCTTTCCGTATCTCTCGAACCCCTCCTCTTTAAATAATGGAAATTATACGTGTTATGTAAAAGAGAGTACTCCAAATTTTGCCAGATTCTCATCTGAAAGCTCGTTCAATTTTTTCTTCACATTGGCGGGGCTGTCGACGATGACCAGTGGATGACCTGGGAATGACAAGAAAAGAGTTAGCAAAGAATCATTTCCAATTTTGTATTTATATTATTTATATTTATCTGATTTAACCTAAGATGTTATAAACGTCATTATTGTTATTACAGTAAACATTTTTAGTGCATTTTTTAGTTGTATATGAATATGTTTTACCAAGTCAGGAGAAAAATATTTCGTTATAAATTCATTCGATTCAATGGTACCGCCTGGAAAACATTAAAATTATAACAAAATAGATTAAAAAATTATTCGTCTTGTTTTGGTGATATTGTGTGTGGTAATTTAACTACATATTTGTATTTTGTTTGTGTACAGAAAAGATATAACAATATTTCTCGACATTTTTACCACGAAGCCATGTCTAAACAAAAATTGCTAACAAAGCGTAGTTTCCAAACAAGGCGTTTAACTTTATCATCGAAAATTACCAAGAGACATTATAAACGAAACACATTGTGGTGAGTCGTCAAGTGCAGTATCCAGATTGTTAGGTGAGCGAAAATAAGTAAAAGTCGCCGTAGACACGTGCGTTTGTGTTTTACGTCCGCCATTTTTTCCTGTCATTCATATCAGCAACATGTCTGACGCATCATTACGACGAAAATTCGCAGCATTAAAAGCGTTAATGGCGCGATTGACAGCGTATTTTAAAACGATAAACGACAAGCACGTCTGTTGAGATTGAACAACATAATGCATGAATATCCAGAAATAGACAACGAGATCGAATTGAAAACTGATGAAAAGTTCGATTTTCCAGAATTTGAAGAAAATACTGTTACAGTTAGCCGAAAGTTGCCAGCCGAAAGTGAAAAAACCGATAATGCAGGTAGTGTCTCGACACCAATCGAGCAAAGCTTAACAAGCTTTGAAGAAAACTATTATCTGTTCTTAATACGTGGATACGCAAATTAAGCATATCTTGTGGTGTCAATATAAATGATTCAACAAACAACGATACGTTGAACATTTCATAACCGACTTCCACGCAGATTAAATTGACGAAATTAAATATACAACCATTTGGAGGAAAATACACCGAATATGGCAGCCATTTTACGACATTTTTGTTGCATGTGTACAAAAAATGTTGCATTTACAAGGTTGTTTACGCGATGAAGCAGTAAGTACCATTTACTACATGAAACCTCCCGATGCCAATTACATCGAGGCGTTTCAAAAACTAAATAAAAGTTATTTCAAAATAATCGCTAGTTTTTTTTAAATGCATATAGAAGGTAGACATTTTTTATGCTTTTATACATTTTTTAGGATTTGGAAGCCCACAACTCATTTTTCTTAACCCGATTGTATTAAATAAAGATTTATTTAGAATAAAATCACATTGCAGAATACAATAAAAGTTATTTCGTGTCTTTACGTCTACAAACAAAAAAGCTATTACCATTTAAAGGTGAGGTTTTGGGTAATTTAAAAAAAACTTCAAAATATCATATCTCAGTTACCGTGAGACTTAGGACATCGGTTCCATGAGATGAAAGATTCTAAATTACCTTCTCAATCTGCCATAAACCGTTGTCGGTCCGCCTGCAAAACACCCTGTATACATATTTTTTGTAAATTACACAAACTTTTTAAACAATTTCCATTACAAAAGTGTGGTGAACTATTTGGTTTAAGGACAGGGTATTTGATCGAAATTGGATCCGTGGAGAGAATAACATTCATTTGGCTTTCGGTGTTCGGTTATCCGATCGGTTCTCGGTCGTCAGGGACTTGTTGGCTGACTAGCAGGGCCCACCACGTGCAGGTGAGGTTGATTGTCGGACTGGTATATAGACCTTCTAGACAAATCATAAGGGAAGGTGCTGAACACGCTCTCTGCTGCCGGACTAGTGACGGAATAGCAACACTCTCGACTGACTCGAAAATGTCGAGAGTAATGGGATTATCTAAATGCTTACGCTAATTGTTGCAAATAAACCTTCAACATTACAAGACAGTCGCGGTTGCTTTTCTGCTCAAAATAATTACAGAGTGGATTGACGTTATATAACTTTGGATCACAAGAGACGAAGTAATGTATATGCTACATATGACCCCAAACTATATACGTTTATATCCACAACATTTAGAATTCGCTCTAATATTCTAAATATGGTAAATACATATCTTAAATATATTTTACCTTTACATTTCACATCATATGTAAAATAGCTCACCTGTTATTATAGAAAGCTCACAAACAAAAGCTCATATCTCCATCGTTTACTACATACAGTTTGCAAGAAGTTTTGGACATAATACTAGTCACTCACTTTATAAAGGACAACATGAAGAACTGGAAGTTTCTAATGATAATTCCTTTTCCAATCTTTGCTTTCTCCAATATAAGGTGGATACAAAACCCACAAAAAAATCTCTTTTTAGGAACGGAGAACGACCAATTGAGTTCTTTACAAGTACTCTACGGATTTCATTACCACAATTATTCCCACTAGTGGGGATTGGATGAGAGAATCAGTTCTGTACACGCCAACGAGTGTCAACTTCATCAAGAACGATTCATAGTTGTATGAGTAGATTAGAACTTAAATCTCTCTTTACGACTCTCCGACTTTTGAGGCACAATTCAAAGTGTACCACTTGCAGAAGAGAGGTCTTAAACTGGTTAACATATATTGTAGAATATTTGGTTTCTTACGGACAGCCTGGCTCAAATATTTTTCTTGTGGAAGCACCCCAGAAATGTCTCGCTCTATTAACGAGATCGCAGATTAGTTTAGCATACACATTATGTAACGCGCTAACTGATCTACCCAGAGCAGTAACAAAATTGAGCAGGCTTATATAAAAAAAAACGATTGGTTTCAGCCACCTGGCCTATAACAAATCTCATTCCCTTTATTGTTTTAGACTTAATTACAATTTTTATCTTCCTCCTTTTTGTTTGGTTAAATTGTGGTTTTGTTGATTGTTAGGTTGTATCCCCGTGGTTCGTGACGACTGCTCGAAATAAACAAAAAAAATAGGAAACAGAACAAAAGAAAAGGTAAATTCACGTGGCAAATGTTTAATGTGGGTGGCGTCGTGATCAGCTCCCTTCAGGCTAAGTACATGTAAATCTGTTGGGCGCCCCTCTGGCAAGCCAGAGAGCCTGCTAACGCGTATGTGGATGCCCGTGCTTGCTCAGTCGAGCGGTCCACTCCGGCGTTAGTGATTAAGGGAGACAAACCAATTGGCTACCCACGTGTGGAAAATAAGCTAGGAAAATAAAAGTAGAAAGCAAAGGAACGTATACTCACCCGACTGTTGTTACTGTACCTATTCGCCGCTCGGTTTCTCGCAAACTTCCACAGCACCTCCTCTTCTGCTCACCCGCATTAAAACCTGGTGACCCCGTATTAATATTTTGAACTGCGGAATACTCGGTTTGATTATAACCACCTACTCCGCTTTGACACCGCCAATCGCGCTCGAACCAGGTGTACCCGTTTCAATATATCGGGCCGAATAACACTCGATTTTGTATCCCGTACTTTTTCCGCTTTGCCACTATGAACGTATTAAACGTCCTTCAAAACGGATAAAAAAAACTTATTTATTTTGCGATGGCGGTCCTCACTTGAGGTGTGTGTGCTGTTGATTTTCTGTTTTTTCCAACGCTATCCTGTTTCTTCCCAGCTACTTTGCTATTAATCGTTAATCTTGCTACGATTCGGTAGTCTTCCTTCCCGCTGTGAATCTTTTCCCCCTACACGATACACCACCTTTCACGATATCCAAAATAAATTCCAAAATAACCTCACTTCCACTAGCTTTCAACCAGATAACCAAAAATCAAAACAAAAAAAATCTCCCAAATAACCTCGTCATTCGCCTTATACGAGGGCTGCCTTTTATATTTCGGGACTAGAGAACAAAAACAAATATTAATCATCGAAAAACGCTTTATTGTTTTTCGAAATATTCCCCATGAAGATCTATACACTTTTGCATGCGTTTGAACCAATTGTCGAAGCACCTTTTCCACTCTGATTGAGGTATCTCCAAAACATGCATTCTGAACGCAGCAACCGCTTCTTCAGGTGTCGAAAAACGTTGACCTCTCAGTTTGTTTTTTACGTACGGGAATAAAAAGAAGTCATTTGGTGACAAGTCAGGACTATACGGCGGATGACTCATCAAATCGATGTTTTGAGTGCTCAAAAATGCAGTTGTTTGAGCCGATGTGTGAGAGCTCGCTTTGTCGTGGTGAAGAGTTATCCGTCTTCGGCAGTTGGTTTTCCTGATTTCTTTGAAGACAACTGGCAGACAAATGGTTGTGTACCACTCAGAATTGACTGTTCTGCGTTGTTCTAGTGGTACGGTTGCGACATGTACATTTTTTCCGAAAAAACCGGCGATCATTTGCTTGCAAGTGCTTCGTGCGCGAACAATTTTTGTTTGATTCGGCTCATCTTGAAACACCCATACAGTCGACTGCTGTTTACTTTCAGGCTCATACGCGTAAATCCACGATTCATCACCTGTCACTATGTCATAGACGTGTTTTGAAGCACCGCGATCGTATTTTTTGAGCTTTTCTTTCGACCAATCGACACGAGCCTTTTTTTGATCGATTGACAAATTGTGTGGAATCCAACGCGAACAAATTTTTTTAACATTCAAATATTTATGAAATATTGAATGTATGCTGGTCCCACTAATGCATAAGGTTGTCTCAATCTCACGATAGGTCACATGACGATCTTGCAATATCAGTTCGCGCACAGCATCAATAGTTTCCGAAACAACAACTGATTCTGGACGACCTTCACGAAATTCGTCTTGGTGTGAACTACGACCTCGATTGAATTCACCATACCATCGATAAAAACTAGTCCTTGGTGGAGCTTCATAGCCAAAAATTGAACTAAGTTCATACATGCACTCTTGCTGCCTTAATCCTCGTCGAAAGTTGTAAAAAATATTCGCACGAAAATGTTCACGATTTAATTCCATTTTTTCGCCGTGATGTTTAGTTAATGAGTACTGTAAACAGCACAAATAGCGCTCGAATGTCAAAAGGTTCTGAGTCCGTATAATCTCAAAAATGTCAAACTTTACGATAGACCTGTCAGTTGTCAGATTGCAACACTAGGGTTGTACAATCCCGAAATATAAAAGGCAACCCTCGTATACTTTAGATTTTGTCTCTGTATGGTATCGCGTTGTACATCATGTTGTTATCTCTCTTTTTTTTCTTGTTGTTTGTTCGCGTTTCGTTTGTCGCATCAACCGCTACCATGAACCTAACAATAACCGGTAACTAACATGGTTGGAATTTTGGGAATATAGGTTTTGGAGTTTGGTTAACCGGATATTTTGGGATTGGGTCGTAGCAAACCAATGTGTCTCTCTCTCTCCAAACCAACCACGCCATCATGTAACCACTATCACCCCAATAAAAAGCATATCTTCGTGATGAACTTGGTTCAAAACAAAACCCCAGTTTACAATTATGTAGCGGCCGTGACATTTCTATATTAAGGGACATTTTAGAATCTTGCCTCATCTCACCAATCATCGCAAATGTAAAAATGTCGCTTGATGTAAGTTATGCGGCAGTTATGCATAGATCCGGAAGGCTGATACAATGGAGAGGCTTTGTTTCAACGTAGTTATGAGTATACTCTTACAGGATACTGATTCATTGGCAAACATACTAATAGCACCTATCTGTCCCCATGAGAAGCTCTTTAAATTGAAGTGACAGAAAAACTGATGTGATGCGGCTACTGATCAAATTGAGTCTGTTCTAGTAGAGCTATCATAACCTGATATACGTGGCATATGAAGACAACTAATCAACAATTCCTAACAAAACTTAGATTGTCGCTTTCAACAGACAAAGGAATTTATCAAATTTCATCTCCAAATTATTCGGAAGCTTGCCATTTTATGCAATTTTTTCCAGTATTGTTGACTATGATTAATAATTCAAAGACATTAAAAGAGGTCTTCGAATCCTTCAAATCGGCGAAACAAATAAAACATATTCTAACATCGGCACGCAATAAACCATTTCGAATCAAATACACGGTTAATTACATTCCTATTGTATTCTTCTAATGGAAAACCATTACCGAGATTCTTCGTTACGATACGTGTCACTATAAAAAAGATTTCCCGAAAAACGAAATATGTCTTTATCAACCACCAACCATGGAGAAAGCATTAGAAAATATTAGCCTTAGAAATCGCCACTTTATCGAACGCATATTCTGGATGGTTATAATTGTTTGCGGTATTTGTGGTGCCGTAATCTGTTGCATTCAGCAATGGAACCGCTTCAAAGATAATCCAATCGTTGTTTCAATGGAGCGTGACTATCGTAATTGGAACGGATTATTTCCGGGGATGACATTGTGTTTCGAGGAGCGAAGTGATTCCGATAAAGTTAAATTGTACGTGCAACGGAAATGGGGCATTGATGAAACGGATAAACAATTTGGATACTATGAAAGATTTGTTCGAACGGTGGCTAATTTAACGACCGAAAATTTTGGTGAATTTGCCGATTTTGAGTGGGACAAGAGTTTGAAAAATTTTGATTACGTTGGTGCGGTGCAACAAATTCATCCGGACAACGATGTATCACTACTGATGTTCGACATTGAGAAGGATTATCATTTGCATGAAATTGTTTCAGAAAAGGGTCTTTGTTTCTCGATGAACACAATCAATACAGCTTTAGCTATACGGGAGTAAGCTCGAATTACTAATTAATATGTTGTAGTTCCAATTTTATATATATTTCCAGTGTACGAGACCAAGAAAGTGCCAAGTTGATTTCATGTTCATTCGCGAAAAATAAATGTTATTTCAAAATATATGTATTCAATGCGCGTGTCCATGTCGCTGTCCATTCACCGTATGAAGTGATCACCGAAAGTACGGTCTTTGTTCCGGTCGACAAAACCAATCTGATTTATACCACCTATAAAATGATGGAGACTGTGTAAGTGTGTTAGTGGTATATGAAAAAATGTTCGATATATTAAGTCGAGTATTTCCAGGGTCGCAGATAAAGTACGGAACTTGGAACAATCGCAACGAAAATGTATTTTTTACCATGAACCAACAAACGAAATGGAGTACTACAGTGTCACTTTGTGCATGTTGCGTTGCAAAGCTCGCATTGCAATAGAATTATGCAGCTGTAAACCATATTTTTATCATAATTTTCCTGGTCGAAATTGTAATCCAGCAGGGTATTTGTGCTTGAAACGGAATAATTTTCCGGAAGGTCAAGTAAAACGGTGTGAATGTCTTGAAACGTGTACCGAGTACAATTATCTGAGGAACTCGTTAAAGCTATCGAATTGGCGTAAGCAGCCCGATATTAAAGTGGTTCAAAAATCTTCGTTTCGCTTGGAAATCATTTCGGCTAAGATACGATTTCGTCGTGAAGTTTTATTTTCGTTTGAGGATTTGCTCGTTTCGTTCGGTGGAGCAGCAACACTATTTTTGGGGTTCAGCTCGATTGATGTGGCACGCTGGTTGTTGCAATTGATTTTAAATTGTGCCGATTTTGTTCAACGTTTGTCAAATAAAAAAGCCTAGTCTTGTGTTTTTTTTTGGTGTTTTATTATTTTTTCTACAAAATTGTACAGATTTCGCTTTACTCCGCTAAACGACGCTCTGGCCATCATAAACATCATTTTTTATGTCGTCACCTAATTTATTCTAAATTATTTTAAATTTGCTAAATTATTTGGAAAAATTTTCAACGAAAATTTTTAATAATCGACAAATTTATACAACTACATTTACAAGTATACATTATTATATTTAATTATTACAGACTTTAATCGAATTTTGTATTTTATTTTAAATCCATCTAATTTACGCAACTAAATCGATCGTACAAAACTATTTTAATTTTTACACAATTAAATTAAATTAATTAACACAATAAAAAATAAATTTAATAACAATAATTAATATTTATTGGACTTCACAGACAAAATATGTTTCAAAACTACATGGTGAATCGTTCCATTTCAATCCTTTACCATCTCGATTCCATAGCTCTAGGCAATTTTCCTCCTCCCCGTTTTCGTATCGGAAATTATTTGGTTCACCTGCATTCCAATTTGTGAATGTGATTGGACGTCCTGTGGCCATCCAAAAGAAACTACCCTCGTCGGCTAAATCGGTACCTGATGTCCAGAAATGTTCGTGGCCTAAACCTGGAAATAAATTAAAATTAAAGAAAATTAGTATCAGAGAAATAAAAATAAAAATAAAAATTGGTAAAATAGAAGCACTCGAGCAGTACGCGGTTAGACGTAACCGAAGTTGTATCTGATACAAGAACATCTCGACTATTTATCGCTCAAACACCATCATCAAACTCACGAAGGATAAACAATTGACAACTACAACTATTTCACCCTTTGTTTTAATCTCCTTAACCAACTTCACTACCCCTCTTCCTCTATCTACAGTTCAAACATTGGAATCGAATTCACCAACGTTGAGCACCATGCTAATCTTTCCATCCTCATTACAAAAATTTAAAAAGTTGGATGAAGTTTTATTTCGAATGGTAAAGCCAACTTTACTGCAGATAAGCCAAATTTTGCGCAAAGAAAGTTTTCTTTAACAAAATTCGCCATTTCCGATAAAATTTAAAAATATGATCTGAACTTATTTTGTTTGTAATTTTATTGATAATCTTTTTGTTTTTAAAAGTTTCTTCCTAAATAATAAACTTTTCAAAATATTTGCATAAAACGAAAAAGCTTATGTGGAAGCTGTCAGTTCCGGTGGATCAATTTCGACCAAAAATAACTAGGATCTCCCGGTGGTTCTCTACAATGCAGACGCATTGATTAACTTACTCTCATAAATTACTCTCATAAAATACTCTCATAAAAGAATGTCATTTACGAGAAAAACTATTGTGTTATAAATGACGTTAAATGACGAGTTTATATAAAAACATCTTTGTCTCGCCAAAATTTGGCTTCTGATTAACTTTTTGGAATAAAACTTTTTACTTAATCTTGTTGATTAATTAGGATATCCTTGCTAAATTGGGTAAAAATCTGTGTACGGGAAGTGACGCTTCAATGAGAGCATTTTCAATTGTTGCTACGATGATAAAAAGCCTAGCTTTTACAAAAAAAGAGAAAGACTTAAACGATTTAAATCAATTTTCAACCAACAATGGTTAACTTGGTTTGGTTCGTTTTCTGAAATTTATTTAAACATGAAAATGTTTTAGATTATATATAAAAGAGTTTCACCAAAAGTTCGGTTAATTTAATTTTTCCAATTGAATAATATTTCCGAAATCGATCTGTTCAAAATCAAATATTAAAAATACACTCGCGAGCAACTAAATCGAGTCAAACCTACGCACGTGGAAAAAGGCGTATTTTTTTAAATTGGCTTAACTGATTTTTGTAAAACAACTTGTTTTGACAGTTTAGTATTTTACCATTACAAGAACACCTTTATCATTAAAATCTATACAGTACTTTTGAAATTAAAGCGATCGTAGCAAAATTCGATGTTTCGTTGAAAACAATTAGCGTGCTGCATTCTCCTCCATAATACCATGTTGACCAATATTTGCTATCAATCATTTATCAGACGTTGACCTGAACAAATCTCTACCAGTTCCATTCGTTGTTTCCTCAAAATCATGGATACTACTCCAAAAAACCCCGCCCAAGTTGTTGCTTTATTGCAAGAGTAAGCAATCAACGAGAAGTCGCTCGTCAGCTAAACATGTGCCAATCTGCTGGCTCAAGAGTGTCTAGAATGTTTCAGAAAACTGGCACCTTCAATTGGAAACTACATATCAGCCGGAAATATTAAATATTAACCAATAAAAATGTTGTTGTTTGCTTGAATTTTTTGTTGTAATTTAAATTTAAAAATCTCCGATATTTTTTTTTATAATCATCATTTTTGGTTGCGTTTTGATTCAAAATTTATTATAAAAAAGTACTGCACCAATTTTCATAGAAGTAGTGTCATTTTAAAGTAAAAGTATCAGGCTTTCAAACAAAAAATGTCTTGTGAAAATCGGTTAAGCCATTTTAAAAGAATTCACCTTTGTCTAAGCACTGATCGATTTAATTGCTCGCGAGTGTAGTTTATTACATGGCGACGTTAAGATCTGTCGCTTTCGAAAAACCCATTTTACTGTTGATTTAGTAAAATTTGATAACCCTGTTTTTCAAACTTTTAAAGGCGGTTTTTGATATCTTTTTTAAGTAACAAACAATTTTTTTCTTGCAAAACATGTTATTTTTGAAAACACTTCTTTGGTAGGGTTCATCATTGGTGAATAAGATGGAAGAAAAACTAACGTATGCTTCGTTTGTCCAAGTAACACGCACCTGCTGTGTCTTGCAGAGACTTACATTATCTAAAATTAACCACGCATTTTCAATATTAATCGTTTCCAATTTTTCAAATAGTTTTTGCAAAAATTCACAGAAAGTATTTATTTGAATTTGCATTGGAGTGAGCAATTACTTCTTTACTTCGTCCTCTAATGGTCGAAGATTTACATAAGCCGGTCGATTGATTTTTAAATGTGCGTTTGTTCTCCGGAAATGGTTATTGAGCCCCGAGTGATAAATATTATTTTTTCTCTGGATTCTAGGCATTTCGGGACAGTGTAATGCATATTTCTTCCGCTCCTCAATTATTCTCGGTGAATTCCGGCGATTGACGCATAATCGCTTTTTATTTTGCCACGGCACATACAAGAAAAAAATACAGACGATTTTTACAACAACAATTCTTTATATTTTGGTTTGACCTGAATGTTTATACCGCCATTTCTATTCAAAGTGTTTAATCATGGTCACGTTTAATCATGGTACCACATGAATATGGATGAGCTTTTAAAAAAAATATTAAATTAATGAAAAATAAATTTTTCTTTGAAACTTTTGACATTTGTTTTGAAGTAATCAAAGAAAAACACAAGAGCGATGTCACATACACATTTCTACGGACGACTTCTAAAAATAGATTTGGCATTTACGAATTAATTAGAACATATTTTTGATTCAAATTAATGAAATAATACGTAAAACATCTC
This sequence comes from Nephrotoma flavescens, assembly GCA_932526605.1. Lineage (NCBI taxonomy): Eukaryota > Metazoa > Arthropoda > Insecta > Diptera > Tipulidae > Nephrotoma > Nephrotoma flavescens. The sequence continues at coordinate 261,230,996 of OW052222.1, read as the reverse complement.
AAATTAGTAACTGAAATAATAAATTTTCTAGTTAGCCGTTTCTAGAAACGATTTTTGCTCTGAATAGTATAATTTTACACGTGAACGAACGCACAAAAATCTAAAAACGATTTCCAAACTCATCAAAAAATTTTAAACGATTTTTTTCTCTGTTGTGTTTACTTTTTTTTGATTACTTCAAAACAAATGTCAAAAATTAAAAAAAAAATGTATTTTTCATTAATTTAATATTTTTTATTAAAAGTTCATCATGAATATGGTGGCACCATGGTAGCAGCTCAAAACAAAATATAAAGAATTGTTGTTGTAAAAATCGTCTGTATTTTTTTCTTGTGATTTTTTAAAATTCTCTGTGATTTTTTATTCAACCTCGTTACTTTTACACTGCACACTGCGTTTTGTTTGTGTATTGTCGTTACACAGTCCCTACTCCGACTCGGTTCTGCAAATTTTACTCTGAAATTAATGTCAATGTACGAAAGTAAAAAATAATTTGATACTCTATGCATACTTCAAGAAGGCTCCGGTTGAATTAAAAAATAGAACCATTACAATCCGATTTTTTCTAATTTTCCAACTTTTTAGATCATCCTTGAATTTATTTCTTTTTGGATTACAAAATGTATTTGTTCCAAATCCACATAAAAATTATGCATTAAAATAAAAAACCGACTTTTCACCGAAAACTCGAATTTTGTACAATCCGTAGACGTTAAGTTAAACGTTTCTGGTTAAGCTTTGGTCTAAAGAGTTTATTGATCCCTATACTGCAAAGGCTTTTGTTCGACCTCTGATTGAATACGTTACGTATATTAATACGTTTGGTAATGTTTCAACGGTTGGGCATTTCTTAATTTAAATTTCCTTCATACAGGGAGCGTTTAAAGCTAGTTACCTTGCAAACGTTCAGTCAGCGACTGGTTGTCTGAGATATCATTTCCATACACCAATATCGGGTTTTATTGGTTTTTCTGCTTTACTTGGAAAAATAAATTTAAATGTAAATTCTTACACCTTAAAAACCGTACCTTCTTTTAGAACTGCACATCACTTGAACAAATCTTCGGCGGTATAACAAAAAAAAACCGAAACTTTTATTTCTAATCTTTATTCAGAATACAATAGCTGCTTGTACTGTAGAAAGATCTTAATCTTTATTTAAGGGCCTTTATTATGAAAAATGTTTGCGACGTAAATAATATCCTGAATCATAAATTTTATTAACGCGCAAACGACGAGAACTTCATCCTACCAATAGTACGAGTAAATAAATAATCTTTTTTTATCTTTAATCTGTTCTGGAGCCTAGACACTCCCAACACTTTCGCGGTTCATTTTTCCAATTCTTACTTTTTCGCCATTTCCCAGCCATTTCAAGGACGTACGACTCTAGGTCCGATTTTTTAAAAACCATAAGCGCATTGCATAGCTCCATGCCAGCCTATAGTACTGGCATATAGAGGATGATGGGTCGGCCCATGTTATTTGCACTCCGACAGGGGTCATATTTGTGTTCATTTTCATCACAGATCGTAATCTGACGATGAAAAATCCCTTTTGCATCCAGCATCCAAATAATCTTGTGTGGTCAATAGTTGGAACAACTTATTGATTGTCATGATTCGGTTTTCGTACTTATGGAGTGGATGAAAAAAATAGCTTATTGGATACACATGATTTATTCCACTTGCTTTTGAACTGGTACAATGCATTTACTTACTTCGTTCAACTAACGTATTTATTTACATTTAGGTTGCAAAATATTTCAAATTCCCAAGAAATTCTTCTGTACTCGAACCAATATTTGAACAGCAATTACCGCATAAAATTCATTCTGCGCGTCTGAGCAAACTCCAACTTTACACATCACCATTAAAACGACGTGGCGTATGCAAATATGTATACACATAAAATATACACCTTAACTACGTTTTTATTAATAATTTTTGCACAATTAAATTGTATTTAAACAGCACAATAGACATTAATGGAAATATTAAAAATTAATTAATTTATTTCGATATTTAATTGTACTACAAACTAAATAAATAATGTGCATCGTTTTAGGTGTAGACATAAATATGCCGCAAGCAGTAGTGAGTAGCGTATGCAGTATTGCTACATGATGCCGTGACTCAATAAGTATCCGGCATGAGATCTAGGCTACGGTAATGCATCGTTTAACGGTGATGGTTTTATTGGATTGGACGAGAAGTAACGAATAAAAGAAGGTTGTTTTGACTATGATTAGTAGTGACATCTATCGTTCGACATTTGAGTTCAAGAATCTAGAACGGATTAAAAAATAGTAGTGAATTCGATTTTAGGATAGAACGGTGTCGTTTAAGTAGTTATTCGTATGCCAATTGAAAGCAAATGAAACAGTTTTAATTTGTTGTGATAATAGTGGACAAATTAAATTGCGGGTATTATTCAGTTTTATGTAGCATTACTGTGTTTAGTGAGTTAGCAAATAAAATAATATATTTTTATGCAAGAAGTCAACTGGATGATTTCATTTACAATTTAGAGAATCGCATAGCGAATCGTATATCATACCAGTTTCGAAACAACCAAACAAATAAAAAAATTTAGTATATACGCCATATTGAAATTGAAAAAACGTGAAAGTATAGCATGCCTAGTAATAAAGGCAACGAAATCGGTAAATATCCGAATAAAAATTGGAAAACCTGTTTATGGTTTCGAAATCTAGGAAATGGGAGTCCTATATCCTTGAAATGCAAATTGAAATTTGGAATAGTAGGTTCGCGGGAGGTAATTGTGTCCCTCATGATGTGTAATAAATGAAACTACGAGGATGCAGGGAGCAAAGTCACCAAATATTCCGTAACAGGACAACCGGTTTATAATCATGTAATAAATAAAAATTTTGGACATTTACCGATTTCGCACTTTAACCGTAACACATACATGGAGAATCTATGTTAGATACTGCTAAGTCAAAGTAAAATTGATTTTATTTATTTTTATTTTGCGTTACAACGATACAGTGGGCCTATTTTTTAATTCATCCCGAGCAGGCAGTGCGCTGTCAAAAAATACTTCGTATTTTTTATTCAACCTGGGTAACTTAACCCGGTACACTGCGTTTTTATTTGTAAACTGTGCTTACACAGTGCATACTCGGCTCTTCAAATTTTACTCTGAAATTAATGTCAGTGTACGCTGAGTGTGCAAAATAAAAAAAATAATTTATTACTCTATGCACACCGGATAATTTTACCCAGTTCAACATTTGCTCGGTGTTCACTACCCAGGGTAAGCCTGCTTGCTCGGGTTCAATTAAAAAATAGACCCAGTGGCATAACTATATTGTTTTCCTATAATGCATATCAAATTTTGCTCAAATTTTTGAAACCCTTTGAAGTTAACAAAAAAATTTATATGAACAAATTATTTATTTTTAACTGCCTAATCAAAAGATGCACTCAAACGTGTAGGTTCTATTTAAAAAATAAAATAACTTTCGACGATATCTCCCAAACAACTGACACCCCTTAAAATTTGACAACTTTCAGAATAAGAAATTTTTTCCTATCTTACACTGTTATCGAGATAAGAGCCTAGTAATAAATACTATACTAATAAAAACCCCACTCTGTATAGGTTTCACCAGAGGTGGATAGTTGTTTTGGTCAGGAGTTTGGAAATAAACGAAATATTGATTTCTGAAACATTTCGAATTTTGTCGTCATCAGCCAGCGTTAAAAATAAATATGAGTTAAAGACCATGAATAACCTACTTATCGCAAGAATTGAGTAACAATTTTTGGGCAAATGAACACTGAAGTGGATCGTGCGTTCGTTTCCGGTATTGTTCAAACTATTTAACTATTTTATTACATATTAGTTAATTCTGATTATTCAGAGAATTCAGTACAATCGAATACGGCAAAAAAAAATATTTTAGCTTTTCCGATTTATCGCACCATCCAACGATTTAAAACGCCTAAGTTCCCCCAAATGTTCGAAAGTAATCAATAAAAATATCCAGAAAAAAATAAAATCTTTTCTACATACCAAAACAGAAGATCAAAAGAAGCTTTTCTAGGTTAATTATATAAATCATTAGATCAGACAAACACCTAAAGAGTGTGATGCCAAGGTCACTACTATCATTATTATTATTCTCGTACCATTAACCTTGAAGCACAATGTCGCGAATTAAAATTGCGTTAACATTTTCCTAAATTTTTGACACTGCTAAACGCCAAGACAAGGAGATTGAGAAAATGACGAATCTATAACCCTGCCCTTAGAAACATTAGGAGCGATGTGCGAGGCACGCTTTTCGTTGTACACCTGTACTGATATACATAACTTGTATACATAGGTATAACTTTCTTTTCTTAAATATATTCTTGCATAACACCATTTACCGCAGTAAAATACGAATATACATACCAAAATCTTTTATGTGCTTTTCCAATCTATCATTTTCTTCTTGTGACGATATGCTAGATAAATGCATTCCATGGAACCGACAATATTGATTAGCTCGAAACCAGTTTGCCTGCGAATTTAAAAGTAAATAATTTAGTATTAAAAAAATAGTTATTAAATAAATTAAACAAGGTGTATAAAATATAAAAATATTATTATAAATGCAAATATTTAGTTTTACGCGTGTTTTCGTTGTTATTTGACCGAATTTTTAATCGTAACAATTTAGTTGTATACGACTTTTGCAGTGTGCGGTTATCCTTAACCTTTTCGTGTCCAACAATATTTTAAACAAATTAATTTGCAATCAGCATATCTATATTTATATACAAACGATTTAATAAAACCCACTGCACTGTGATACAGAAATATAATATGTAAGTTAAGTGGGTACAGTGTTGCCATATTGGAAGTTTAAACTTATTTTGCAAGTTTTTTTGTGTTGAAAAAGTTTTTAAGTTTTTGTCCGAAAAAAAAAGTTTTTTATTTAGTGTGCACAAAATCACAATATGTAATATGAAAAAATATAAATTAGCTAGTAAAAATTTAATTTTGTATAGAACATTTTTATGAACGGATTCATAAGGATAATCAAATCTAAATTTGATGTTTCTAGCGTATTTTCAACAATTTCTGCTTGTCTTGTCCAACATATCCCTTCTTCGACCAGAAAAGAAAATCTTTCTTCAATTCTATTTAAGTCCATCATACACAAATGTGAATGTTAATAATGACAAATTGTAATGTCTTCCGGATTTTAACGGATCTTAGTTAAATTAGAATTCTTTTTGATAAAAGCATTATAATTTGATAACATATAAGTTATATAACATATTAATTATTTGTTTTTGATAACATATTAATTGTTTTATTATTATTATAGTTATAGTATTATTTTTCGGACGAACAAGGTTTAAGTGGTATGCACCAGTGCACCTAGAATATTTTAGTATTTTAGGTGCACTGTATGCACCAATGTGTATGCTGGCCTTCAATTTACACATAATTCTATGTTTGACATATTGGTTTCTCATAATCGATATTTACATACACAATTGTGCATACGGACCGTGTTGGGTTATATTAGCAAATTTAAAACAAATAAAAAAAGTTTTTTTACTTGAAATTAAGTTTTATTTTCGTCAAATTTAAGTTTTTTTGTCGATTCGGTCTGGTAACACTGAGTGGGTACCACACATGCACTGAAACAATAAAAGCAAACTATTGCGCTTTGATAGCAGAACAAAAATCAATTAACTTTCAATTTCAGTTGGAATTTTAAATTCTCATGTTCATTGGGTCACGGTTAATTTACTCATGATGTAGAATTTGGGGCAATATCAAGCAACTTAAGAATGACATTCAACATTTATTTACATAAATACAATATTGTCGTATTTAAATCGATTTTTAGAATGTACTGCACTAGGCAGTTAGACGTAATGCAGTTAGTTGAGTAAACAAGCGAAAGTTGATTTGAAATGATATGGCGCTTAAGCAAGTGACTTGCCTGGAAGTTCGATTATATATCGATACTATGTTTTCGGGGTCACCAAAATGGTTAATTGAATAATAAATTAGATACAATTCCATGATGCAAGTTATTTGTGTGTATCGCTTATATTATGTTGAATTACAGGTGACTCAAAATCCCCAAAACACAAACAAAATTCTCATAATTTGACCGTTTTTGTTTTTGTTTTTTTATTTTGATTTGGATAAATAAATTTCTCGGGTTTTCAATAGCCGGAGTTGACCATCAGTATAGTATTTCAAAGGCAGAACTTTTACATCCGTTAAAAAATCATCCAACCGACTGTAAGACTTGATCCAGGACCTATTAAATAAGTTTTTGTTGATCAATACTAATAAAGAACAACTAAATGTAGAACAATAAAAAAATTTGCCATTATTTCGACCTCCAAAATAAATTGCTTAAATTATTAATTGGACGCTTTATGCAAAATTTGAGCTCTATTACAAGATTTATTGTTTTTATTGGTAATATTTAGAGTACGCCGTTATAATTAAAGAAACACTGTCTATTGAGACTAATAAATTTTAAAAAATTATAATTTTTATTTTCATATTACAATTACATAAATAAATTGTACATGTTTTAGAAAGTTGAATCCGTGTAGCAATTGAAGGTTGTCTTGTAAATAGACAAAATCATCTTTTTACTCATCAGGTAACTTAAAAGCACTTGGACGTCTTAGTAAAGCTGAATAAAAAATTATAAGTTACGTTGATATTTAGGAAACGTGTCTTTATCTAGATATATATTGACGGCTGTGTGTAAGCACAAATCAATTGAATTTATCGGAAGATCGATTATATAATAAGTGGGTAAATCTGATTAACCAATCACCATATCGATATTATATGATTCATCACAGGTGCGTGACCTAGACAATTTTCCATTTGTCTGTCAAAATAATAGAAAAAACATAAGCATAGAACTTCGTGTTACCATAATTACTGTTCATCAAAGTGGAAAATCTAGTAGGAAAATTTTGTCGCATTTATAATATAACTCCAACTGTTTTATTATTATCATTTTCAAATTTGTATTTATTATTTTTAAGGTATAACCTCCCATTGAGAACAGTAGGGGGGTCCTAAAAATATGTAACCCATAGCACAAATTTTGCACAGCTGCAATCCTTTCAAGACATTACCAAATTAGGAATAAAAGCATTAGAACGATTTGGAAAAATAATATTAGTCTAGTAAATGAAAAGGTCAACCTGTAAGTTATTAGTTGCGATTTTCATTTTCTGGTGTTAAGTGGCATTTGGTACCTCATTAAAAATGAGACCGAGTTTTCAAGAAAACATTCTGTTGTAGGGGGAGAAAGTGGTCCCAAAATACCTGGAAAATCGATTTTTCGCGAATATCTCCCAAAATATGGCATTGAATATCTCCCAAAATATGGCGTTTCCGAGATAGTTTCTGTGTTGTATGCCGGAGAGCACAGTCCGTGCATTTACACATGAGCGGGTGGACAAATTATTCAATAACTTTGTTTAAAATGCATATTTTCACATGATTCAAAGTTCATGTGAAAGAAGAAAGCTATCATACCCTGTGACTCTAGTCACGTTTTGACTCTTTGGCCATATTGGAAAAACGGGTCAAATTTTCTGCTCCCGCGCAATTTTGACTTCGCCCGGAATTTGTTCCAATTTTTTTGTATTGCACTAATTTGCTCCAAATTATCTTGATTATGGGAGCATCTTGATCCTCAAAAGGTCCTTTGTCATCTGTGAAATTTGTATAATCGTATTTTCTTCCATTTTGATTAAAACTTTGTTTGTTGAATCCCAATTTTTTGCTGTTTTTGGAGCGCGGGGAATTTTGTAAACAACCACCAATTAAAAACTCATATATGTTCGGATTGGTCTCTATGATATATCATTTGAAAGCTGAGAACGTCTACTTTTCGGCTGTGTAATTATTATTTTCACAAAATCGGCCATTGTTCAATAAATTTGGAAAACGCGTGCTCAAGGAAAAAGCGCACTTTATCTTTTCGTGGCTTTTTTCTCCTGGCTCTTTATTTCTAACTTTTTGGCACCTTGACTAGTGTAAAGGTGGAATTCTCACCTTTCCATCAATGTATATAAAGTCATCTCATTGATACGTGGGGAAAAACTCAAATCCTAAACGTAATGTTTAGGAAATAATACTAGGTTTGGGAAATAATACGTTTTGACAGCAAGAGCAAATAAAAGAAAAACATTCTATTTTGAACTGTCGATAATAAAAACAGAAGATTAGAATCCCACTGCTACACTGAATAGCAAAATAAAGATTATTCTATTTTTGATTTCTTCTCTTTTAGTGAGGAAGATTTTTCAAGAAGAATAGAAGAATTCATTGAATCGATGTGATTATTTTGATAAATAATATAGTCAATTATAGAAAAAAAGAGTGATAAAAGCCAAGAATATTGAAGAAATATTGAGGTTTTTCGTTTAATTGGAGCAAAAGGTGAGCATTTGTTTATGTTATTTTTATTTATTTACAAGTAACAATTCTGACTCAAATCTTGGTTTAGTCAATAATCTTGTCCTAATTGCAATGAATTTTTATATATTTATTTATATATTTTTCAATATATTTTTATATATTTTATATATTTTTCTATAATAAATGAAATTTAAAGAAGCTTTATAACTCTTTATTGCAAAAACCTCAATCCGGATGGTTGCAAAAAAATTTGCCAAAATTTACCGAGAATCTGCAAGAAATTGATGTTGAGTATTATGGGTAAATATTCTTCACTCTTTAGAGATTATAATTTTCGTTAGGAAAAACCTCATTGGACAATAGTTTGTCATATGGACAAAACTGATTTTCGCTAGTTTATCGCCAATTGGTGGGGTCCATCCTGATGTAATTAACCTTATGGTCTGCTTTCCTAATAGGTATAACTTGAGCCCTCATCTCCGAGAAAAACAAGATGCTCGGGAACATAAAAATTCTTGAAAATCCCAAGGACTTTGCCAGTGGATGGATTGTAGTGGCGCCACCTACAATTGGTTTTCACAGTCCAAATCCTTGAAAATAATGTCCTTGAAACACACCCTTTCTCAAATTTTGTAAAAAAACTTGCATATTTCATGAGTCTCAAAATTTTGGATTTTTCAACCCTATGCAAAAATATTAATGTTGAGGAAAAAATTATACACAGATGTTTTGAACCGGCATTGCATCAATTATGTGTAAAGAAGCACTAGATTCTGCTACAAATAACAATTGAAAAACGTAACGTGTGTTCGAATCAAATACTCTTGGACGTCGCCAGATGGAAGAACCGAAACCCAAATCGATCATGTATTGGTTAACAAGAAATTTCTATTCTCATTACAAGACGTGGGAGCAAAAAGAGGAGGCGATGTATACAGCGTTCACCAGCTAGTCATAACAATACCAGGAACCATGGAAGCAAATTTTGAACTCCTTCAACAAACGTTACGAATTGGCCATGAAAATCCGCTAGAAAGTCGAAAGAAAGATGAAGAAACATACATACATACATATACATCAAAACAAATAAGGAAAATAGAAATAATCGCAGAAAATAAGATGACTGCTCGAGACAGCAGATAGGTAGCAGTAGCAGCCCATAGAAACGTGTGCACACTAACTATTGTTTAAAAACGAGCAACAGAAAATTCGTAAACTTACCACCAATAAAGAATACTTATGGCCCACTCGAAGTGGATTGCATTGATGTCAGTGTAGTATCGATATAAATAACGTTACCCGATTATGTTACATATATTACGTTTTGGAACTAACTTGGAAACTTATCTTAGCCAAAATATTGCCGAAGCAATACTATTGACAAGTGGTTGATGTTATAGTCTTGGATTTGTAAACAAAACAATTTAATTTTGCAAGCGGTAATACTACCATTTCTGGTGGTCATAAAATCGGTTAGCCAAACGGCCGGAAGACTATACTTGACAAATGTTTCAGGAAATATACTACTGCACTGGGCAGTAAAAAGTACAAATGGGATCGGTACGAAAGCTTGAATTTCAAAATTTCCAATAATCAAAAATTTTTTTTTTTTAAATCGCATTTTTGGAATTCCGCATTTTTGGAATTTAGCTTTGATTAATGGAGCGTAGCTTCAACCAACAATTGTCAAATTTGTTATAGTCCATTTACAAATTTCATAACATAAGAATCAAAATTCAAATTATTCTAATCAATGTTGGAAGTGTAAATTACAAAATTTTTATTTTAGAAGAAACCTCAATTTATAAAATTCCATTATTTCATCAGTTTAAAAAATTATTATTTATTTAATTATTTAAATTTAATTTAATTGTTTTAAATTAAATTACTCAACAAATATGATTCTCGTTTTTTACCATACTGAATACCGTTAGTTCTGGTTAGTCATTAATAAATACTCGTAAGTACCGAAACGGTTTTACCAAATTACATTATATCAAGGGCATAAAATTAAAAGTATTTTGAATTTTTGTATGTATTTTGAAATTTTACATCTTGTACAAGAATTTTATTATTTTAGATTTTTTTTAGGAATTTTTATATTGGAATTTTGGTTTCTGAAATTTTTTATTTTTTAAATTTTTATTTTGGAATTTCGATTTTGCAGTTCTGAATTCGATCATGCTCATGGTAATTGGGTTTGGTACGATTTGCCAAATCTAAACTCCAAAAACGAAATTACAAAATCAAAATTCCAAAAAACAAAATTCCAGAAGCAAAATTTCATGAAAAACAATTTCTAAAAATAAAATTCTAAAAAAACAAAATTCCTATACCAAATGCCAAATTTCAAACTTCTAATAAACCAAATTCCAAAAAAAATACATTTTATGGAAAGGCGTGCGCATTTCATATTCCTATGGCAAGTTGGGTACGATTAGGCAAATCCAAAATTCCAAAAATGAAATTCCAAAAAACAAAATTCCTATTCAAAACTCCAATGGGATACCATCGTATTCCCGTTTTCTAAAATCACAACAATCGTTAATCAATATAAGCAATGGGAATCGTGTTTGAGTAATACACTGTGGTAGTTGAAAAATGTGACAAGCTAGGCAACCAGAGGGTAAATCTAATTCGAGTACGCTGAGTTCAATGGTGCTAGTCCCATTTCAACGTTAATCCCCATTTTTGAGATATCGCTTTCGCCTTGTTTTGGCTCTGAGTCAAAAATTTGTCAAAATATACTCATTTTCACTTGATAACTCTTGAACCATTATGATTTTCGTTTAGTATTTTTTTAGCGAAGTTGATCCTGTTATTCCAGCCAAAAAATAATCGTACTCAACTCTTATTACTAAACTAGTGAAATAATGGAATTTTGTATATTATGGAATTTTTTTTCTAAAATAAATAAATTTTGGAATTTTCTCAATTGGAATTATGAATTTTAATTTTTTTGTTATGGTATTTTGTAAAAAGGAATTTTATATTTTTTGTTAATTGTGGTTTTGGAAATTTAGGTCAGTTGCAATTTATTTAGGAAATTTAGGTCAGTTGGCCCGTTCCCATGTAATTAAACTTTTTCTACACAAATTATTGTTAAATTTGGTATGTAGAATCAGATTGGAATTTTAGCACGAATTTTGAATGAAGTTTTGGAATTCGACTATTCTGTACGCAATTTGGTCTGTATTCAATAAAGTACTAAGATTTGGCAATGATGAATAGAACCAGGCAATCGATTTCTTTACTAATTATAGACAAATTTGGTAATTATAGTCAAAATTTCGCATTAATCCACAAGAAACGTTGTAAATTATTTAAAACGCCGGTGCCTTTTTTTTGATTTCATTCAAAAAATGTAATAAATGCAAAAAATCCGGAAAACTGTCAAGTTCCATTCAGAAGGGTCAAACTTGAGAATTTTATCCGAAATTCATGTTCAAATTTCACCACGCTCTAAAAATTCTTTTCAAATTTGTAAAATTATTGGTTGAGATTTGAATTACGGATACGGATTTTTGATTTTGGGGTGTTGAAGAGTCGGCCTTAGCCCACTGTTGACACACAATGGACGAACATTTCTTACACACACACAGGCTCGATATCGAAAGAAAATTACTGCTGGAAATCGCGTCATAATATTTTAACGAAAACATTTGAAGGATTGGACAAAAAAAAATGTTAAAATTTTAAACAGGTCTAACTCGACGATTTATTTATGGGGTCAAGCATGTATTCTATTTAATACAATCATAAAAATTTCTATAAGATAGTTTTAAGATAAATTACTAGAGCCAGTGATTTTTTATCTATCGGCATTTTTTCAAGCAGATGACCCTTAGTTTAGTTTAGTTCGAATATTTTTTTCCAAATTATTATGTTTTCGAAAAGAATTTACCAAATTGTGGCATTTGTGGTAAAATTTGTAATTTATCCGACTTGTACACTCTTCGTACACTGACATTCATTTTAGAGTAAAATTTGAAGAATCGAATATGCGCGGTGCAAGCACAGCTCACAAATAAAAACGGAGTGCGCAGAATAAAATTACTCAGGTTGAATAAAAAAACACAAAGTATTTTGTTACAACGCCTGCTTGGGTTGAATTAAAAAATCGACAAAAGAAAATTTAAAAACATGTGAATATATTTGTAATATCTTGAAATATTTTACACGTACTAATCACAGTCATTTGTTTCGTTAATCGTCATTTTGAACTAGCAAAATATTCTAAATTTTATACGAATTGTCTGCATACTCTACCAATTATCGACTGAAATAATCAACAACCCTACCAAGGAGAAGTCAAAAGTGCAATTCAGAAGTAACAGAACAACAAAGTGCCCGGTTTGTATAATAAACCAGCTGAACTACTCAATGACGACGCATCTCTAACTGCAGAAACTCTAATTCCACTATACTATCAAAAATATGGAACTCTAGTTAGATTCCACAGCAATAGAGAGAGGACTTAACCAAAATAATATCGAAGAAAGGCAACAAGCACATAAAGAATTGTAAGGTTAATAAGGTAAATAAAGTTAATCGCTCTCGTAAAATTAGCATAAAGTGTTATGCTCGATATTCAACAACATAATAAATCAACAATAAATAATTTATTTATTTAAACTTGGTAAAAACAATACTCACGACCTTGTCATACATAATTTACACTAATACGCATGGTTTTCTCTACCAATTGCTTTGTACTTTTACTGAAAGTTTACCATTTTAAGATAAGGCAGGTGAGGTGAAGGATGACACTCCTTTTAAAACAAATTTCGCAATTGAGTATCCAACAAGAAAAACTAATAAAATTAAAATTTAAATTAAGATAAATTGCGAATATCAAAAATCGCATTATTCATTGAATAAATTAAAATTACCGATTCAACATTATTTGTGATTGGAAATCGTATATTTAAAAGTCGCACGTTAAACATCAAATAACGAGAATTCACAATGGCGGTGTATTTGAGCTCGGAAAACGCTGTTAAACCATTAACCATTACATAATTAAATATTTACATTGCGCGAGGGCAAATAAATAAATTATTAAAATTAAATTTATTTTTATTATAAACCTAAGTCAAGTAACCGTTTAAGTAAATAACGGAAGCAACATAGAAATGGAGGGAACCGTTTTGTAAGCTGGTTATTTTATCGAGCATTATGCAACCGGCGCTAATTACGATATATGTATAAGTAAAAATTTTGTTATGGGAATTTAACAATCCATTTGTATTTGATTTAGAAATGTGATACATTGGAGTTGAGGATGGCGATTACTAAACATGGTAAAAATATAGATCACTTTTCGCCATATAAAGCGCACCTATATGCTAAGAACATATTTTAATTTTATTCGTGATCGTTAGTGCAGAATATGTCAATTAAGAGTATAAAATATTTTGAAGGCCGATTTGATAGTTTTTTGAGGTGATCGCAATTTTATTTTATTCGCGATTAATTACAAATATTTATCTCATATGATCTAACAACAAACAATAAATGTCAGGTTATAATTAACAATAAATAATCTTAAGTTGCACAACAACCTGAGAAACATTTAAATTAAAAAGCATAACAATTGCGTCACTACATGTGGTGTACATCGCTTTAACACAAATTAATCAAAATATTTTTGAATATAATAAACTAATTATAACGATTAATTCTGAAACGGAATTCTCACAATATACCAATCGTAAGATTAATTGCAAATATTTAGAGTAATTTGCAAAATTCAATGCAATTGCGCCTATGGGAAGTCAAATGTTTTTTAATAGTTTCTTAACCTTATGTATTTTAGAAAGTTGATCGGTTGCGTTCATTGAAGGTTGTCTTAAAATAATCATCTTTGTACTCATCCCAACCTTGTACTTGTTGGTAAATAATTACTTTAGTGTTGTGATAACAAATACACGATAATATAAATTTTATTTACGCGGTTGTAAATATACTAAGAAGGTTGGTCGTTTTAATCGTTTGCGGTTACACAGAAATTTATGATTCGTGATTTATTAATTTATTTCATCTTATGTTACTGACATAAAAACATAAAAAGTATTTCAAATTTATAAATTAAATTAATTTATCATACCAAGAGTTTGAACTACTTTTACGTTGCATTATTAACCGATCGCAAATGAAGGACGAAATATGTTTGTAAATCGAGTTACGGGTGAAATGATCCATAAATTTAATGTGTCGATCATTATAAATTGTTTAAATCGTTTTTGATATAAATCATGCTACAGTTACCAAAAATTAGGAATCCATAAATCTGCATTCACTATAATGCATTTAAAATAAATAGACAAAGTTAAAAATGTACGAGCTATAGGTGCAACATAACAATGTTAAAAACGTGTGATCTCAAAACAGCGGTACCAACTTTTATTTCTATTTTTTGCTATGTAAATAGTACATGTAAAGCAATTGTTGTTGTAAATATGCTAACAACGACATTTCTATTTTCATAAAGAGCTAAAAAATTATTTAGAGAAACAAAAAATAGCAAAAAATAAAAATAAAAGTTGGTACCGCCGTTTTGAGATCACACGATTTTAACATTGTTATGTTGCACCTATAGCTCGTAGACATATTTCAAGCGATAGCATTGACTTTCGCTTCAGCCAGTTGTTTGTTTTCCTCATTATATTTTTTTGTTGCTGGAGTGGAGCAGTGCCCCCAGCAGTGCCCCCTTCACAAACAAAAAAAATGCCGGACTCAATGCTCTCGCCGAAGGAAAATTCTCTATAACTTATCATCAATATTGGATGAATTATTATAAGTGGCTTTCGTTTCAACCGATCAGCCATTGAAAAAAGGATATTAATTTCCAGTAGAAGGTCGAAAGTACGCGGCTGTGACATCATCAATTTAGAATATATAGATAGAAGCTCACGGAGTCATTCGGAAGGTTTTTCTTTCGAGCTTTCGTATCAATCGTAAGATGCCGACCATGAAATAATTTTAGTTGCCCACCTCTGACAATTTTCTTTTTATATCTGCGCACTCAAATTTATTTAGACTTAATTTATTCATAGAGCATAAGGTCTCATGAGTAGGTACGGACGTTTAAGATTAGATAAACTATATCTAATCTTAAACGCTCGATTTTTCAAACAACTAAACTATGAGGGATGAAAATAACACATAAGAGAAATAATTAATATTCATGTTATAAACACAGGCTTTAACAAAATGACTCTGTGATATTCAAAATTAGTAATCGGTGATTAGTGTCATGTTTTATTTAAAGCCGGTTTAGCTAATTATCTACATACTCACAACAAATTTGAAATTACCGTATAAACTAAACAACAATAATAGAATTTCCGAAATAAATAATTTTATCAAATTAACCAAATCAAACGATCCCCCATATACAATTCTACCCGAAGCGAAATTATTTTACGTCAATCATATACCAAAAACCCAATATTTGTAATGTGTATTAGTAATTACCTGACAAATTGGATATATTTGGATGACAAAAACATCATAGTCCGCCATTATCCAATCAGTATATTTTTTCTAGTATTACGCGAAACGTCTTCATTTAAAAATAGAAAATTTAGCCGCAGGGTACTAACAACTTTGAGAATTTATATAACGTGCAGTGTGCACCACACGTCACGATACAAACGCAACCGTTGGTATTGTAATTGAATTAACCGATTGAAACATAATAAATCGATCGGTATTTGAAAGTGTTTGGAATTTAAACTAATTTGGACATAAATCATGGTATAGTAAATAGGTCGCTTGATTGGCGCACATCTTTAACGAGGAACACAATCACGTGTTACTAAAAAAGGATCTCTGGGTCGAATCGGAGTTAGCAAGAAGCTTTAATTTTATTTGACTATTATTAGCTGTGTTTCTTGACGCTTGATCTGATCGAGTTCAGTTCATGTTTTATGAAACAACACAAAGGCGCTTGGTAGATTAAAAATCAAAATTTGTGATCTAAAATAAAATTTGGATCATGTTTTTCATATAAAATTTGAACTGATCCGGGTGGGCCATTATTGGATTGTTTTTAAATCATAAGAAATATGGGTTGTGGAAGAGCACCAAGTCAAACCGTTGTAGTCAAGTTGTTGAAGAAGGTTCATGAGGGCGGCTTGACATCGGCCTCAACTCGACACCGATCACAACAATTGGTCATTAGTCGCACCAGGCTGAACAGAATACTACAAAAAGATCTCTGATTATTTGCTTACAAGGTCAATTGACTCAGCAGTTGAAAGCAAATAGCCATCCGATTCGATATCAGTTATCTGTCTGAATCATAGACCAGCTTCCAAATGACGTCGATTTTGGTCGAGAAACCATCTTTTCAGACGAAGCGTATTTGCATCTCGGTAAACAAGCATAACTTTCGTATTTGGGGTTCGGAACAGCCACTCGTAATCATAAGGAAGCCAATGCATCAACCAAGAGTATTCTTTGTGGGTATTGGATTGGTTGCATAATGGGCCTATTTTTTCGAAAACGCTGCTGGCAACGTTGTAATGGTGACCGTTAAACAGTCACGCAGACCAACTTTTTATGGCCTCAAATCGAATCTATATGAATGTGAGCAACCTTTGGTTTGAACAAAATGGCGCAATATGTCATACAAACCGACCGACAATCTATCTCTTGTGTGCCAAATTTAACGCCGTTGGACTTTTTAAAAAGTTCCTAATATTGATAACTTTGAACCTGGTTCACAGTTGCAATGTGTGAATAAAATGCGTCCTTAACGTACGAGTATAATGAGCTGTGGGTTTACATTTGTTCTATCATCAGAGATTAATTTTTAATAAAATTTAGCTAAAGTTGTCTTTAACATGCATGCTCAAATTTGAGGAATACGTCCCCTGGATAAAATGGACCATCAGCGTTGAGCTGCTGGATCGTCATAAAAGTTTTCTACATGCATGAGTTGTATGTCCAGAACAAACCTTACGTTATTTTTGAAGAAGTTGAACCCCTAGGGGCTCCGGTACAAATTTTTTCTAAAATATATATTTTTTTTAATTTTTCTAGCGAATGAGTTTACAAAAGGGGTTATATGGGTAGTATAGGATAGTATCACGTTCGGAACCGAAGGGTCTGTCCCCTGGATCAATTGTACCCTCCTTAAAATTTTCACACAATTCATCCAGTCGGATCCAAACTATACATACGGAAATTATACCAAAATGAACAAGTGTTGAATTGTCCTTGGAAACCTTATCGACTATTCGAATTACTTGTCCAACTCGTAAAAAAATATAAAAAACCGGTACAACTGGCAAAACTAAGAACTTAGCATTTCAATCAAACTATATAGTTAAGATTTTGCTTCGCATCTTCTTAAAATACCGTTGTTTCAATAAGGTTGGTACCTAGCTCACGTTAAGATAAATTTTACATAAAAATTTGACGTAAAATTTAGCTAGCGAATTAACAAAAAAATATTTAGCTCACGATTTCGCAGATGCGGTTCGCAGCACATATGTAGACTGCGCTAGTGAAAACTCTACAACCGTTTGTAAACACCAATTACATATTTCTAGTTCCAAGTGACATACTTGAGTGGAGTAGAATTCGTAATAATATTTGAATTAAAGTCGTCAAATATAACTGCTCTCACCAAATACAACTCGTCGCTCTTGTTAGCAGAGTGCTTACTTTGTTACTGGTTACCCGGGTCCGATTCCTGATGGTAACCGGAAAAAATAACTGTGTGCTTTGGTGTATGTATATGTGTCTTAAGTTTTGAGTGTTTGTTTCCAGCCATTGTTATCGGCAGTTATATAGTCGCAGCAGTAATTTAGTCTCGTCGAAAGCCTAATATACAGACCGAATTAAACTGAACCAGATTAGTGTAGTCTTAGTGACTAAATTTATTTTCGGAGCTACCACAATATTTTTGGATAACTATCACCTCAAGAAATGAATGTCAACGTACAGCTGATGACCGATTCACGGTCAAACTATTAAACAAATCAAGAATATTTACATTTTAAATGCATTGACTAAATATCAAACAACAGGCGAATACAAACTGATCATAAGCAAATGATCAGATCATTTTTTTCTTGTTGTGGCATGCAAACTATTATTGAGAGTGGTCAAAATAAGCGCACAATAACAATAAATTATTCAGTACCAATTTAAATGACAACAACAAAAACGCTCGCATTAAATACACGGAATGTAACTTACCTTGAAAAAGATTCCTAAGTAGTAGCGTTTCTCGCCAAGCTTTAACAGTGGCATTGTCCATCGATTTGTTATTGGTGTATCATCAACACAATTGGGACAATCTGTAAGTGAAAAATTAATAAAAAAATATATATTTTTGATTAATCATTTTGGTACAGTATAAGTATTTAGTTTTATTACTGTTGTTGGTTTGTGTTACAAGGTTAATTATTATTATTATTAATTAATAAGAATAAGACAAAAAACATTCCTTTGTTTGCGGATGATGTAAGTAAATTTTTTAAATGGTTCAGCCAAATTAAACGAATTTCTATATAATCAGAATTTGGTCGCATCCTCTCACAATATTATTATACCAACTGCATTACTGACCGTCTACAGATCGAATCGTTTACATTAAAAAAAACTGTATATTTTATATAAGTAAATACCGCAACATCCATTTATCGGTTCTTAAATACAAGCTGGTACTATTATATCTTCTTGTTGTAATTAACCGCAAAATTAGTGTAAAATTGTAAATATTAATAAATAATAGAATTTTAATTAAATGTTTTATTGCCACTTCATTAAAAACAATAGATCGTTAAAATATTTAAACAATCAATACAAAAAATAAGTTTGTAACGTAAAGCACTCGTAAGTAGTAAAAAAAACGGCGATTTCTTTTTGATACGCCAGTTACAACAACTAATCCAAAAAACACATATAAGACGGATAACCTTTCTCGTTTCTTAAAGATTTTTCTTTCTCCTCCGATTGTTATATGACTCGTTTGTACAGCTAGTGCAGGTATATATAGACAGTACATATACATAGGTACGAATCTTTCACAATTTTCACTTTCACTCTAAATTCGAAAACATATTTGCTTTAATTTATAAATTACGTTTATTATTGCAAAAAACCATATTATTTTTTTTTTGCGCCAAGAACAATAAAATTCAATTTTATTTAAATTAAATAAGATTGGTTTTTTGTGAGTTCGTGCAGTCTAAATCTTTATTTTGAAAAGATTTGTTACTCGTTTAACAGTGTACTGTAGTAGTTAAAGTCAAGTTAAATGTCTTATTTAAGCGGCAGAGTAATCTATCAATGTGTGCTCGTACTAGACGGAGATTGATGGATTCCTGTCTTTGTATAAAGATATGTAGAGTGAAACATCAAAATGTGCATTTATGAATAACATTATTGTAATTTTTAAGATTTATAGCAGTAATTTAGTCTCATTACATGTATTAGTTCTTGCCTTTGTAAATATTTTAAATTGGCGCCATAACCTGATGAATGTAAATACCCTGAAAATTAAATGTCAAAAATGCTTTGAAACAAAAAATTAGGATTGTGTGCCGCCTGTTTCAGAAGCTAAGCTAATTATCTTCCTAAATATGCTTTAAAAATCACTTTATAAAATTACAATTACTATCGACAAACCGAATTTGGTCGTGAACGGTTAGGAACTTGAAGTTATATAAAGCACAACTAACTTTTAACCAATTTCTTTCTAAAAATCAAACTTAACTCTATATAATCGAATGGGTTAATGAATGATGAAACTCCATGTGGCATAAAGAGAATTCAAAACTTTGTCCAAAACTCATAGAAGAAACCTACGCTACATCCATGGAACCTTACTTAAACCGATTTTGATCCAGATCTAGACGCAATTTGATTATAATCAAAAATAAAATGCTCAGCTGTAGCTGTGTACTTTAAAATAATTTTTTATTTCAGTTGCAAATAGCACTAGATCATCAAACAAAACTACAATCTGTTTTGGGTTAATTGGGATCCGTCCGATTCAAAATCTGACTTGGATCCTACTTAAAATTCAGATAGTGTAACGAATTTGCCAAAAGGCTGAAATTTGCAAATTTTTGACAAAATTTCATATGGCCGCTTAACCCTATGTCAGCCATCCCTTCCAAATCTTATCCGCGGTATAAACTACAGTGACAAGAAACAACTTACGATATTATGTATACAAAACGTATGTCATTATGTATCTCGAGCTTAATCCCCAAGTTATATACTTTTAAAAATTTCACACTGATGTACACTCCGCTTCACTTGAATAGGGCCAACACAATTTTTTCACTTTTCCAACTTAATGTTGTCCTTTTCTCTTGAGTTATTCTCTTTTATGCGTTGTTGGGAACCAATAACAGAAACAATTAATGAGATTCGGTCATCTGTGAGAGTAAAACCGTTATTTTTTTAATTTTGTTTAAAATAAGAAATAAAATGTATGTCTTTTTAGTTGTTCACTTGAGTAGGGCCAAATCTAAAAGACACAATAATGAAGCAAAGTGCGATAGTTTAATCAAAACAGTAAACTAAAATTAAATTTTTAGTAGTTGGTACTTCCACCATTTTTAAAATCACTTCGTAAACTCGATTTGACTCGTGGAATCGAAGCGTACAGCGATTTAAACTAATTTAAGGAAATTTCGCTCCAAGCCAATTTGACCGTCCCCTTAAGTTTCTCAGTGTCTTCGAACTGGTTTCCTCGTAAATTTTTCGTGTTTGCCATCCTCAAACGTTTTCTATGATGATGAAATCTGGTCATCAGTTTTTACGATACGCGCATTATGAATCGCAGCATTATCGTGTTGAAACTTCGATTGTAATGGTCCAAAAATATCATAAAATCTTGGAAAAATATTTTTCAGAATTGGTTTGTAGGATATTTCAGTCATCCTACTTGTTGGGGATACTAAACAACGAACGCGCCCCAGACTTTACTACCGCCCTCTATGCGGTGATGCCGGTTCAAAAACATTTCTTCGCTTCTTAAATTGTTATTTTCACAAACAATTGTAACCATCTGGCCCGTTTAAATTAAATTTGTTTACATCGTTAAACACCTCAGAAATCCTTCCATTATTAGACATCATATGCGCTCTACAAAATTCAAACCGGGTTTCGTTCCGCAAAGCATTCAATGGTGGTTTTTTAAACTTAAGGTGCTTATCACACTTAATAGTACGTCAAACAGTTCTTACTTGTACTTGCCGTTATACCGATTCTTGCTTTCATTTTCGCCACAGAGCATGCGGAATTCGAGGCTTTCCGCATGTTTTTCTTCCGGTAATGAAGCTCTGCTATTCCGCCTTTCATATTTTTGCCGTTGTTGTTAATATTGTTAAGGTAATTATTGATAACCTATTTGCTTCTTTGTACGCATAGTTTTCTCAACGTTCGCAACACTTAACGTTTTCCATGGCTCACGACTTCGGATAAAAGCAAAGTAATTTTAAATTTGAAACAACCTTTAATTTACTTCACTGTAATAATAAAACAATTGATTAAAAGAAAAATAAATTATCAGAATCCAAACAAACAACTGACCCCCAAGGGAACAACTAAAAACATAAAATTTTATTTCTTATTTTAAACAAAAATTAAAAAAAATAACGGTTTCAGAGACGAACGAATCTGATTCATTTTTTTTGTTATTGATTTCTCTTCGCAACAATGCATTAAAGAGAATCAGAAAATAATAAATTGGAAAAATGAAAAAAACTATATTGAAAACAGTTATGTTTTTATCCAAGTGATGCGAAGTGTACATTAGAGTTCCATCCATGACAGTGTAACAATTTTGGCACAGAAAATGGAAAAATGTTAATTTTAGGTTTCTAAGTTAGAGTACAATGATTAGTCGTGAATAAAATTTGGTTGCAGTGAAAACTGTAAAGTTTGGATATTATTTTAAATATGATCTTCTAACCTCTAAGTTCGATTGTTTCCAAAATCTTAATTTGATTAGCAACTTTTTAAATATGTATACTGTTAAAGTTAGCCGATAGTTTCCAGCCTAAAGATAATGCAGATAGTGTCTTGAATATAGCAAAAATCAGTCATGAACTCGAATTTAGGAGAATTTAGGATCGGGTTACATCATTCGGGAGTTTATAGGAATTTAAAAATCGATAGGAGCGAGAGTATAAAGAGAGTTTAAAAATAGTCAAGACACTATCTGCATTATCTTTCGGCTGGCAACTTTCGGCTAACTTTAACAGGGTACTTTTTAAAAGTAGATTTTATGGAGGCGTCTTAATCCCGAAGTTTACCCATTTTGAAACAAACAAACTTTCATTTTTCTATTTTATAATTATATTTACTGGAATAAGCCTGTGGTTAATACAAATAATTTATTTTACTATGCCGACGTTTCGAACAAAAATCTTTTTCGTCTTTCATTTTTTTGTTCTATTTTTCTATTTTTTGAGGCGATGACTGACTTTTACAATCTCACAGAAACGACTTTTTTCATTATAACTTAAAAATGTAAAAGATTTTATCTATGTTGAATTAGGAACCATCGTCAATTACATTTCCCATAATGACGTTAAAACTTTATAAGTAAGGTTAACGCAGAAACCCGAGTGCGGAAACCCTAACATTCATCGATCCTGGTCTTCATCGGAGCAGGTATACAACTCTTGAAACTAAGGTAAGGATAATTTACAAAAGTGAGTTCATGATAGAATAACGTAATATTCTTCCAGTATATATTATGCTTTGAAACCTACAGATTGTCAAATTGTCATTAAATTGCAATATGCAAGCAAAACATGCGTTATATTATTTTTATTTTGCTCATGCTACATCCGATAGTGGGATTTGGCCGCCTTCTAAGATGACAATTAATCATGTTATTTTCGGATTAATGTTCGATTGCTCCATTAAACCCTAAAACATGCGTTGGATTCCTTAAATATTAACAACTTAGTGTAATACATCTAGGCGTTCATCTAGGTCGATCTAACATCGATCACAATCAACCATATAACGTTCAAGAGCAGTGATACTCTCTATAGTCGCAGCAGTCGTACACACTGCATACCACGTAATATTTAGGTTAACGGCGGCCAAGGTTTAACTGAACCTCAAAATTGAACAGACGTTGATATCAAGATGGTAGTTTCAATTTTTCACACAGGTAATGTATAAGATACTAGCACAGAAATATATCGTTTTATGAAGTAAATTTTGCAGCATGTACTGACCAAACTAAAAAATATAGAAAGTTCTATGAGCTCAAAAGATAAACACATTGCATTAGCGAATTATTTTAATGTCGCTAAGTATTTGATAACCCCTACGTGATGCGACGCTTGTATGTAATTTATAATTGAAAGCCATGGCCCAGATTCCCACAATATTCCAAATTGCTATTACGGTGATGCAAATTTTCCTAAATCGTTCCTAAAACTAAAATGGTTTGAGAGTATTAGTGAATCATTCAGTTATTGCTTTAAATAAAGCATTCAACCAAATTATTAAATATAACAATTAAAAAAATTATTATTTAAAAGTATTGCCCAGAGAAAGTTTTAATAATGAAGAATCTCCGCAGTTTAAGGTATGTCAACCGTTTCAAGAAAATCTCTTGGGGATTAGAGGGTACGACTCGACCAAAACCCTAAGTATTGAATTGTAGATCAATAAATTGAACAGTTTTCGACTGTATCAATAAGCGAATATTTTTGAATAGATATTAGTCAGTTAAAGCCATCTAAATAGTTTCTAAGAAATATCCTTCGTATTAGAGGGTAAGATTGGACCAAAACTCCAAGTATTGAATTAAAGATCAATTGAACCATTTATATTCAAAATTTTACTTTCCTAAACTACCGTAAAATTCTAATTGACCTTGGTGTACATTATATCTTCCTCCTCCGTAGCTTCACTCCTCAAAGAAAATATTCAACCGAAAATTCAAGCGGAAATTCTCCCAACAGCAGTTTATACCAACATGAACGTACCAAAAGGCATGAACAGGAAAACGTAAATCTTAATAATTTTGGACAGCCGATTTGTACTGTGGTCTACTAGGCCCGGACATCTACTCTAAGCTAACGTATTGCTGCCACTATTGATTTTTAAAAGCAAACAACAATATTAATCTAATTTGTAGAAAATATGCAGCCGATTTCTGCATGAGGGATAGTTTATTTAGCACCTTCCCTGGTGCCACACCCAAACTTACTCCAAAATCCATTTAAATTAAAGAGTTTCTGATTGTAAAAACTCTCTTCGTTTCAATATCGGACATCTAGAACGAGTGGGCATTGTAAATGTGCAATGCCACAACAGACTCTGAAAATAATGTGTAAGGTCGTCTTAATAGAACTTCATCTAAAATACTTGCTAGATATCCAATCACACCTTACACTTTATTTCATTCATTTTTCAAAATTTTAAAGAACATATCATCACGGTAGAGCTTCTGGGATTTATATACACAGGCCTCTTTAAAGTCGGCATTAAACCATTAATAAAATTCTGCAGAGAACAAAACAAATAGTAATTGGACACGACAAGATCCGAGCATAGGGTGGATGTATCATATCTTCCAAGCCGAGCTCCTCCAATTTTTTGCCGAGTCGTTACAAATGAATTTGGTCTTGTATTTATCATGGTGGAAAGACAATTACTTTAATATTGATCAATTCTGACCTCTTAACCATAATTAAACGCCTTGGTCCATTTGGTCCTGGAAATTTGGTCCATTAATTTTTTCACTTTCCAATTCATGTGGTACCCAAACTGTTTTTTGGTCGATGTTTAGTTCCGCACAGATGTGATGAGATGAAATGTACCGCTCTCTCTCTCTCTCTCTCTCTCTCTCTCAAGCTTTTGGAGAATTCCATCAACTTTTCAACGATTGGTCGACAAGAGCGCGGTGCGTCTTTCACAAAGAAATTTCCAGAACAAAAACGACCAAACTTGCGAGCTGATTTTGATAACGCACCTTCAACCTAAACGACACAATTTGTTCACAAGGAAAGTTATTAAACTAAATTTTCGTAATAAAATTCTAATTATCTCGAGAGGTTTCAATCCATAGGCATTTAAAGAAAAACTTTTGATATTTACTCCTTTAAAATGGTATCTTTTGTGAAAAAATGTAAGGGTGTTCATAAATTGATAAATTAATCTCGAATAAATCACACTAGATTTCTATAACGCGAAAAATTATCGGACTTATCGGACTTTTGGTAAAAAGGTAAAAACAGTTTTATATACTCAAAAATTATAATTCCCGCTTAAAATTTTGTTTTTTTATAATTTCATATCCTTTATAATATATTAAGCTGCCAACCTTGTCGTCGGTGCCTGTGTGAGATAATGAGTTCTAATCTAACTTTTACTAAAGCAGACGCAGAATTATTCCCCCGCCTCAAAATACCAGAAACCAGTAAAGTCATGAAGATTCATGAAGCTCAAGGATTAACTTCATAAAATGTATGCTGTATAAGAAATCAACGATTTGAGCTCTGAACCAAATAAACGGCATTGCTAATAATAATTATAATTTTTAAATCAGTGACAACTTTTCTGTCAATGATATCAATCGAAAATCTTTGGATATTTTATTTGACTTAACTAATTTAATGGCGAGTTCGGGACACCTACAACCAATCATATACAACGTCAAAAAACAAATGGTGTGGGGCTACCAAATTACCTAAAATCAATCAACGAGAATTTTTACAAATTTCATGACATTATCCTGCAAGGCTTCGAACTTATGTATAATGTGCTATAAAGCACAAAGTACACCGATCCCCATGGTATAATGATAGACTAGTTAAATTAAAAATCGGAAGACGAAAGCGTATACCAAAATGTTAAAAAGCGGGGTAATAGCGAACAAAACCACTTCTACGAAATACTAATAAATTTGAAATTTATTTCAATTCCAAATACAGATGTATCCTCGATCAAATTCAAAAATAAATTAAAGTAAATTCAAAATATTATTGAAAATACTTCAAGAATGAACGAGAAATTGAAGGATGCCCTGTCTATATGACCTACAACAAAACCAGCTCCTTCTGTTAACATAACGCATTGGAGACGGTTGTTGTATGGACAATATTCTGTTTTCTATTCTGGATGAGTACGCCAACATTACTCCTTAGGGAGGAATATCAACCGGCTCTAAATTTTTAATTCCTAATTTTTTTGATAAATAAAACTTACTGGGATTACGGAATATAGGAATTAGAATTTTTCCAGATTCCGAATCTCTAGATTTCTAATTCCTGATTTCTAAAATAGATAGCTCAGATTTGATGCAGGACATTTCGAAACCATGCACTTTTAGCACTAAAACATCACTCTACAAACTGTACGTTGTCTAAAGCATTGAACGTCATTGATGACCTACCTATGTAACTTTAATTTATCAAAGGACAACTTCAGAAAAGTCCTGAAGAATTATTTTTAAAATTTTTTGTTTCAAACTGAATGTTGTATTTAAGATTTCTTTAATAAACAAATAAACTTCTGTTGAAGACCGGAAAAAGCGTAAGTATATAAAGTTTCATTCCGATCAATCAATCTGTCTGGGCTAGAACATATTTTTTTTCAAAAATCGTCTTTTCAGTTCATGGTCGTTTTTCTATTAAATGGAATACTTAAAATATTTGCGAAACACGAAGAAGCTCCTATGAAATTTGTCACTTCCGCTCGACCGACTTCGGCCAAAAATCACTGGGATCTCCAATTTTATGGAAAAGGGATAAGGGCGGGGATCACAATTTTGTTAAAAATTAGCTTTTGTCAACAAACATCATTTCCTATGGAAGTTGCCAGAAAAGCTAATATGGAAGTTGCCACTTCCAGTCAACCGATTTCGACCAAAATTTACTCGGATCTCCTAATTTCAGACATTAAATTTGCATGTATGTTAAAAACGGATGGAAAGTGGATTGAAATTGTGCAAAAATTTGGAGGTCGAAAATTTTCATGAGACTATACTTTATTTTATTTCGTAAAATACCGGTAATCACGATTACACGTATCTGTAAAGCGATCGCAACACTGAAACTTTAATTTTGATATTCACGTTAATGACGCTTAAAGCAAATCGATCGAGGTATATTTAAACATTTTTACTAGACTGCATTAGGGATCTGTATACTGAAAGTTTGATGAAAAAAAATATTTCGGTAAGTAATTAACGAGATTCACGGTATTGCAACCGACTTATTTGTATCCAATTAAAACGAGATTATTTAACATCAGAAACACACTTGTCACTTGTTATGCGTTATATTTATTTATATCACATGCTATAATCTAATCTATTTTCACAAAATCTTGCGCCTATTATTAATTACCGGTAACCATTAATCATAATTATGTGAATTTAGAAAACTACTTGGGTGGCTAATCTATAATTTATGAGGTGTAAGAACTCGCGGATAGACTATACACAAAAATATTATATCACCTTTCAACAAGTTTGATTCTAATGATGACATAAAACTTAAGATGAATGTCCAAGTCGAAGATCAATTATAACGCATTCATGGACGTAGCAAAGAAAAAATGTTCTCATAGCCCGATTGGTCAATTTTACTATTAAGTACATTGAAAATATTTTTGATACTTCACAGTTCAATGACGATTGCCACATTATTATTTATAGTTGTAATGAACTTTCACTCCATCGAACCTTAAAAACATGTTGTTGATGTCCAACAAAATTTTTTATTTTTAACATACCGATATACGATCGAACTTCCGTTCCGAAATTTAGAGTTAACTTAATAATAGGCCCGATGTACAAAACCAGTATAATAGAAAAAGAAAATAATTGACGCGATTACGTAAATATAGTAATTAACTCTTTTCTTGCTGCGGATGGTTATTTGAAGGTTTTGGCTCATTCTTCATTTTCCTTGATTTCGTTTTTTAAGAAGACTAATTTAATAACAACAATTTAATAAAAATAAAATTAGTTGAGACGTTATGTAAGATAAGATCTCTAAAATAAATTCATCACGAATTATTTGCCTACGATCAACAGAAATAACGGAGAAATTTGTAAAACAAATAGTATTTGGCTAAGACAATATAATAATATACAGTCGCGATTCTTAATTAATCGGCGTATGCGTACGACTATATCAAAATGACAAAAACCTTGACATTATACTTCAACATTAAATCAAGCATTGTCCTCCATAAGTCGTTATGGTTCGCAATTTTGGAATCAACCTGTTTTAAGCATATATCGATTATAAATTTTTCTGGTGACTTTATTTATTTATAGTAAAGTGTATAGTGGGTTAACATGTTAGATAATTTATGATTAGATTAGTTTTTAGTTTTTATAACCAAAGATTTTTCTCTATAACCCGGGTGTCATACTTATTCCATCGTCTTGAATATAATTTGATATAACATTGTTAGAAAGAGAAGACGGCGTCAGAGCTGGTGACTGTGACAGGACACTATTTTGAATTTCTTGCAATTGTAATTGTAATTTTTGGGCGCGTAGTAATTCAACGAATGTCGTATCTTTTGGTACATGGCCTACACCTAAAATAGATAAAAGATCAAAAAATTTAAATATATTATTACACTTAGTTAAGAAATATAGATTTTTAAGAAACGGTTAGATTTTGATTTCACTGCACATTTTATATCGATACTACGGAATTTTGTTGGTATAAAGGGCCAAATTGCTTAATAGAAGCGGATTACATTAATATCCTGTAAATGATATGATAAACTCTTAACACCCAAAAAACCACGGATTAAATAATTTGGTGTCCAACTTTTTTTTATTTGTTAAATAATTAGAATTAGTAATTAACTATTAAATAAATATATTTACAACAACAAACCAACTCAATAATAATAAAAAAATACTCCTAAAAAAAACTCCACCACACAATTATCCATCAATTTAAATTATGATTTTTCTACCTAATGACGGATGAGATGATAACGAAGATGATTTTTGAGAACCAACTTGATATCCATAACTTAAATTTAAAATAACGATCACAGATAGTATAACAAAATTTCGAGTCATCTTAAATGCTTTGAATATATTTTTTAAAAAAGTTTCTTAATCTTAAAAACTATAAAACACTGAAACGCATCACACAATACACCAACAAATTAAAATCAAATTCACTTTTATTAAGAAAAAAAAAATAAACCCAAATATTTATTAAACCATTAAAAACAATCCGAACTGTTTTATAACACCATCAACAGTGATCAAACTATAACTAACTTTGCTTTCAAGTTTTCGAGTTATTTTTTAAAGCAAATCTCTTTGAGATTCGATTTCTTGCTTTTACGTTTTCTTTTGTGCTTTTTCGGATTTTCTCAAACCGAGTTAACATCTCATGTATGGTATTATGTGCATATGTGTGTTGGTATGTAAGATGCGGCTGGTAACAATCCAGTCAGAATAATATTATATGTCTTTTGTTGTTATTTGTAACAGTTACATTAAATCACAATGGATTTGGATGAGTTGGATTACAACCTTGAAAGTTATCTTCATTTTTTTTTTGTTTCTGTTTTTGTGTGAAAATATTAATTGTTTTCTTAAGTTAGTGCGGGTTCAGTATGCGGATGAAGGATTTTTTATGGTTTGACCATCAACTTTATATTTGCGGGATTGGATGGGGTGACAAATTAACAAAATGTATTTAAAAGTAGCGTGATATAATATTTCCGATATAAATGGTGTCATTATCAAGTATCATTGAAATAATAAACAATTTGTTCACATCAAATTAATTCGAAGATTTAACTTCAATTCCAAGGGAATCATCAATTTGTTTTTTGTTTTTTTTTTTAATGCTTGATGCATCATTTCCGAATTTATAAATACGTTTTACCGTTAAATCATGCAGTAATTAATCAGTTAAATAATTTTTAATTAAATGACAAATCGATTATATCAAATGGCGAATGAGGGCAAGAGAGAACTAACTTTAGTGTTTTACCAATCGGAAGTGCATTTAGCAGATATGTACTAGGAGAATTGTAACTCTGGTCGCCGTTACACTCAGCGTTCACAATCCGGACTCGGAATTTCCAAATACACGTCGTAGATTCGGAAAAAATCTTTCAGATTTAGGAAAAATAAATAAATGTTTTATATCTTGTTTTGGTTTATGCAGTTCAATTAATTTTGATGGGAATCCCGATATGTAAAAGTGATAACAAATCATTTTGAATATATAAACGTGTAAGGATCTCGTTGGCTCATATTAAAGTTACTCATTTTCAGTTACCTATACTCCCATTTTTTCCTAAAATCAATTTTTTCCAATACCTTATAAAACTGTCCAAATAGATCAGGTTTTTATTTATTCTATGTATCTTTCGAGAAAAAATTGGACATAAAAATATCTAGAAATTATATCAGATTTTAGGGTGACTGAGTGAGAGCGACCTTACCTCAGTGACCACTTTGTTCTTGGTTGCATCGCACGGAGCCTTGGAATTCATCAAATTTTCAAATCAACAGTAAATTACCCACTTGATACCAGAAGCAGATAAATTGACTTTAATTAGCGCGACAGTCCAGTTTTAGTTCAGATTAGTTAGGATTTTAATGTTTAATAAGCCTTATAAAATTTTGGGGTATTCTGAATTAAACCAGCTGGATTATTTTTTAATCGAGAATATGGTTATTTTTGAGTTGGTCAGTGCCCAACGAGAACACAAATTTTCATTAATAAAGTTCCAATTATATTCAGTTTGGAACCAAGTATAATCAAATTGATTGTAATTTGACCTTGTCGCGTGAAATAAAATCTGGCTAAACTACATTCTAAACTGAGTTTCTTCCTTTTTCAAAAATACACATAAGAAACCGGTCTGGGTTCTCGCAAACAATTACTTCTTGGAAATTAATTTGTTTATGAATCAATTATTTTCATAACAAGCAACATTTTGACTCCGCAGGTGTTCTCTCCGGTTTTTCTTTTAATTTCACAAAATTCTACTGTGGAAAATCATGACTCCAATATTTCCATTTGGTCATACAGAATTTTAATGTGGAAACAAAAAAACGATGGATGTAATTGTTGTGGCCAACACCCTTTACATAAATTTCTTTTCGAGATGATGATTTTCATTATTCCATTATTAGAAAACGAACAAGTTCAACCCTTGCTAAAAATTTAATCTTCATTGTAAAAATTGAAAAGCTCCACAAAACGGAAGCTGCCACTTCTGGCATCCAGATGTCCACTTCCAATTTATGAAAAAAGCTTTAATATGAAGCGTATTTTTATCAAAATTGGTCACTTCCGTAAAAGCACTAATTTTGTTTGAAATTTAATTGACAGTGTTTTTATTTAAATCGTTTTTTCTTAAATGCTTAAATTTGCATAAAACGAGAAAAGCTAACGGAAGCTGTAGGTCGATTTTGGCCAAATCTTCAATATATCCTTATGGGCTGCACAGCAATTTTTTACTGGACAACAATTTTTTGATAATAATCGTCATTTCCGCTTCAATTTTGGAAAACTGATCTGGAACGGTATTATTGCAAAAGTAATTAAGAATCTGTTCTCGTAAATGATATTTTTTTAAAAGTGCAGCTATTGAAGCTATCAGTTCCGGTTGGAAAACGAAAAAGCTCCTATGAAAGCTGTCAATTCCGGTGAACCAATTTTGGTCAAAATTCACTGAGACTTTCCAATTTGTGGAAAAAAACTTAAATATGAAGTTTCATCTGTATCAATCATCTCAAACCTTGATGAAGTATCATCCCGATCAATCAATCCGTCTGGTCTATACAGTACCGAAATTTTGATGAAAACATGTTTTTGTGAAAAATCGTCATTACCGGTTAAAAAACAAAAAAAGCCCTATTGAAGGTGCCACTTCCGGTGGACTGATTACAGTCAGTAATCATTGGGATTTCCTAATTTATAACAAAAGCTTAAGTATGAAGTTTTATCCTGACCAGTATTTCTAATAGGCTGTACAGAGCCGAATTATTGATGAAAAACCGGGTTTGTCGAAAATCGTAATTTCCGGTTATGTTTTGGAAAATTGATGTAGTTTGACATTGTTGCAAGCTTAATTTAAAATATATTAGTTTATATTCGTTCTTCTCAAAATATTTACAAAAAAAATAAAAAGGATCTATTGAAGCTACCTCTTCCACAGGAAAAACGAAGAAGCACCTATGGAAGCTGTCATTTCCAGTGGACTGATTTCCGCAAAAATACATTCGAATTTTTAAATTTTAGGAAGTACTATGAAGTATGTGCGTATAAAGTTCAATCCTGATCGATCTGGGTTTTCGGAATTTTTGCTGAAAAATGTTTTTTGTGAATCATCGTAATTTCCGCTTAAATTTTGCAAAAATTTACTGAACCGATACTGTTATAAATTCAATTTAGAATATTTTTGTACATAATCGTTCTTCTTGTAAATGCTATACTTGTGAACATATTTACAAAAAACTAAAAAGCTCTATGAAAATAGTCACTTCCGGTGAAAAAAATGAAAAAGCTTACATGAAAGCTGCCACTAACGGTGGACAGATTTCCCAATATGGGATAAAAGCTTAGGTATGTATTTTAATCAAACTTGGACTGATTGACCTGGGCTGTACAAGGGCCAAATTTTGGTTGCAAACATCGATTTCAACCAAAAATCATTGGGATCTACTCTCTATTTCATGAGAAAAGCTAAGTCAGAAGTTTCAGTTAATCCGTCTGGCCTGTAGGGAAGCTACAAACATTTATTCTGCACGAAACCACTCACA
Source organism: Nephrotoma flavescens (assembly GCA_932526605.1). NCBI lineage: Eukaryota > Metazoa > Arthropoda > Insecta > Diptera > Tipulidae > Nephrotoma > Nephrotoma flavescens. The sequence goes on along the minus strand of OW052222.1, from coordinate 261,197,776 downwards.
TACAGAGATGTTTTAAAAATATTTTTTAATCTTTGTAAATCTGCAAAAATTACCAGGTCTAAACTTTTCATGATTACTATTTACTTTAATTTACTTCGTAAAAGAAAGTAAACGGAGTGTAATATTATAACAATGCACTGCCTACACGCCACGCGGCCACCAAATCTGTCGAACTTTGCCGCTTTCATTTCAAGCATTCATTATCTCAATGCTAGCTCAAAATGTCTTATACGTTCAAATTTTGAACAGCAGGGGTAATTAAAACGTTTAAAAGTCAACTACTATGAATGGGGCACGTTGAAAATACTTAAAATAATTTAAAATCTGTGCAGTCCTGGGGCAGTACAAAATATACTTGTTTACATAAGTAAAGCCATACTATGGGAGTCAATCGTTTATATTCGTGTAATTTATCATAAGCTACAACGAAACATCCTTTCATATAAAAATTTCATATTCCAAAGTATTAAAATAATTTGTGCAAAAAATTAATTGCGCCCAATAATTAAACAGTCAGTTCGAGGCAATTAACAACACCAATTTCAACCTGGGATTGCCCACTTGACACTACTAGAGAAAGTGATATTAAATTTCCATACCATGTCTGTTATTTATATGACCGACCCCTAAACCACCACCTATATAGAAAGGGCTAAAGTTTCTTAAAATAAATTTTTTCCCACTTGCCTCACTTGTACAAGAAGTATAAATTAAGGCCCTCAGAAATCACTGTCTATAGAGATGTGAATTTTGTGTTGGTTTGTTAGAACAACATTTATCATTACGATTTGTGCAATAATCATTCCCTAAGGTTTTCAGTTATTTATATGGCTGACCCCTTGTATCGACCAATTGGTAGTTTTTGCATAAATTACACTCTAATCTTTTATTAGAGTCGATTATATTAAACATTATAAAGTAAGTTGTGGACTAAACTAATTCTAACTTTCAATTTAAAATTTAAAATCTCTAATTAACTATAGTGACATCTATCTGCAAATGTGGAATAGCTATAATACTAATAAATAATAAATATTAAGGATTGTCGATACCTTAGTACTTTCTTAGATACTTTGGCGGTATGAAAAATACTTCGGTACGTTCAAGCCAATTTAAACTTTAGAAAAAATTCAAGAAACATCACTCATAGTCCGATTAAGCAAGACAATTTTTGTTAAAGAAAAGAATAATAATCCAAAGACTAAGATAATTAAGCCGTTTTATGATAACGTAGCTGAATATTTTAAACCAAGTGTAAAATTTTGTGAAGGAGGCCCCATACGAAATGTAATTCTTTCTTGTGGAACTCTGTAACATGACAAAGTATTTGTCTTTTGTTGAGTTAATATATTAAAAATAAAGTCAATATTAAAATAATTATTGGAATATTTCAATCCCAATTATTAGTTGCGATAGCCGAGTAATAATTTTCAGACACACAGAATCCTAATTTATTTTGAATGCAGAGAACCAAATTTGTGCAGCAATTTTAACACCGGGAGCTTGAGGGTCAATGTTTCAGAAGAGGTAATATTCCATTGTGACAGTTATTAAATTAATTTAAATTCTTAAATGCTATTTGGATGTGGGTCCCAACACTTGCGTGCAAATTAGCTTGTAATGTTGCTGAAATATTGGTGGGGTAGGTAAAGGTGCAGGAAGTACTTTCAAGCTGGGTTCAGTATTCTGTTCCTAAAAAATTCGGCTTTTGGTTTCTCGCCAATATCATTCCTAATAAAAATTTATTAATAGGTTATTTGCTTTGCGCGCCATCTCTTATCAAATAGACTTATTTATCGCCATGAAAAATTCTATCGACCACAAGAACCAAATAAATTATATATAGCATATATAGGCAATTGCGAAAAAAAAATCGAACATTTTTGCTAGTCACGGACATAAAAATGGAGCTGGCAAATGGGCCTCTTCTCATTCACAAGTGACCAAATTAAGAAAGAAAAATTACTAGATGAATTGTATTCAGTTGTAATAATTTAAATAAAAAAAAAAAGTCACGGACGACGTTGTTAGATGGCAGCACATTAGTTTTAACGATAAGTTTTTAAATGAAACTACGATATATGTATTTGTAAAAGTATAAAAACAATCCATAAAATAAATAAATAATAAAACCAATATTATATATTGATAAATGTTATTATAATTATACCAATCATAAAACTACAAAAAATTACCTTCAAAATTTTTGTCCTTATCAATATCTTCGGAAACAGTCTTACATGAATATTGATAATTCGCAAGTTTCCTATAGAAATATAGAAAGTTCTACCAACCACCATTATAAAATATAAAGTTTAAATATAGATGAGTATCGTGTTAAAAATGTGCAACCATGGGATTATAAAATATTTATTGTGAGAGTGTGATCAACTTTACACATATTTTAAAATTTCGTCACGACTATGACAACGACTTGTGCTAAGAACAATTTCCATATCACATGCAATCAAATGTGATGTAGAAATTGTTCTTTCAAATATATTTTGATTTGCTACTTTCTCAAAATATCATTTTTCTAATGTAACATTTCCCAAAAATGAAACGATTCTACTACAGCAGTTTGAAATCCATCGGGACTAAAGTATTGACTACCATCGGTTTTAAATTATTAAAATCTATCACTTTGTTTTCTCGATGTCAGCGAGTTAGGATACTGAAATTTACAGAGTAGAACTGGTGAGATAAGCAAGCAGGTTGTAGCTGCACTCCTGTGGGTTGAAAATTTAACCTTTAAATTTTAATACTTGGCCTTCTTTGAAAAAATTAAAAAAGCTTTAATGAAAGTCACCACTTTATCTAAACGCAAAAGCTGCTATGGAAGCTGCCACTTCTGGTCGCCAAAAATCACTGGATGCACTGGAACAAAGTTTTAGTTAGTCTGTACAGATCACGCATACATACACACAAACATACAGATATGTCTTAAAAATTTTCATGATTACTGAACTTTATTTTACTTCGTCAAAAAAAGTAAAAGTGTTTCCTTGTATGTGCATATTTGATTCGATTAAATCAAAATTTAACAGTTTTTAAAAAATATTTATAATATTACAAATGATCCTCAGCAGAGGAGATAAACCAGGCAGAATCATTTTGGTAATCATTTTCTTAAAAGCTGAATAATTTTCATTTGATACTTCATTTAATTTAAAAGAGTTTAACTTCATCATAAGCCAATATTTGACCATAAGCAGATACATTTTATAAACTCAAATACACTCAAACTTTTTTGTTGGATCAAATACTTGGTTCTCGAACATGGCCAAAAAATTTTACAAACGAATTTTAAATTTCGAACTACACAAAAAAAAATCGCCCATTTTCGGAAACAAGTTCATTTCTTTCTCAAATGTTCAATAAATTTTTGCAATGACCTTAACCGAATGCAATAATAACATATACATATAAAAGTCAAAAGTGTAAACTTATCTAAAATGTGTTTGGTATGTAAATTGTCTTGGTGCCTCAGCAAAATGGGGTCTAAATTGCTGACCGAAAGATGTAACCAAAATTATTAACGTTCCTACACTAAACCGAATTATGGTTTAATAGAAATCGTTATTATCTAATATTTAAATATTCATTCAATACTAAATTTCTTCATAAGGTCGTTCATTGGGAGACAGACATGCAAATGACGAATTTATAAAATGTAAAAACCACAATATAATATAAAATTTGACACCCGTCAAGGTCAATAAAATTTTAAGTCATTTCAACATTCTCTTACCAATTTTTCCAAGTACAGTTTTTAAAGCGGGAAAGTCTTACTTTTATAATATAGTTTGCAATATCCGCAAACATCACTTTCTTAATTTGAATAATTTATGTAAAACATTTGTATAAGAGTTAGCTAAATGACATCAAGAAGGTTATCTTAAGTCCTTCATTTTATTCTTTAGACATGATCTTTAGAGTTTCTATAGGCTTATGCAACCGGATCAAAATTAGAACCTAATATTTTATAGTTTTAAACAAATATAAATCGATTTAATCGATCAAATCGTTTTACAAACAATTTACAAGATTAAAATTAGTAAACGATTTGTAATATACAGTGGTCTTGATCATGTCCAATTTTTTTATGTTTTTATATCGACGTAAACGATCGCCCTTCATAAATTTTGATCGCTAAAATTCTTTTTTCATATGATCATGCGTGAACCACTGATACGATCAGTTGGTCTGGGATCAGGTTTTATATATTACATCGTTATCAAATTGATCTTGTGATCATATAAGTCGTATCTCTATATACATTCAGATTTTAAATCTGTATAACCAATAAAAATTTGACAATCACAAATCAAAATTGCATATTATTTTCTCTTATAACACGATCTCATATATTACATATGGCTAAGTTATGTAATTGAAAAATTTCTCTCAGACACGCATATTTTATCTAAATATGTTTTTTCTTTTGTGTAGAGATGAGGATTAAATACTGCATTGCAAAAAATTGGAATATTCCGCGAATTTATTTTGAAAATTCAATAAATTTTTAATCAAATATTTGTAAATTATAGTTAATAAAAAGTAAAGCAACAACATAACATCGATTTTATTTATAATAAAAAAATGATTTAATAACAAATAATATATTTCTGTTTTCGTCTTGATCTTACGCTTCTTCATCTCTTAAGCACGTTATTTTGTTTCTTGCTTATACGAAGCTGTAATACCGCAAACCACTTTCTCTAATTCTGTTATGTCGTCACAAGGTCTTTTTCGTACGTATGTGTTTTAACGGTGGATACACATGTGCATACACGTACGTAACTCATTATTAAGTGACTAATACAACAAAAACAAATATTTGTTTTAATTGATTGTGGTCAGTAATGAAATTTATTGGTCAGATTATTATTATTGTAAGAATTATTTTTTTTACAATACAAAACAGACAAATAATTAGTGGTAACCTATAAAATATAACTGACCATCATTAATACCAAATACTCAATACATCACGTCAATAGCACAACCCATCCAGTAGAACATTACTAGAAACTATGGATAATTATAGGTTGATAATAGGCTCCCTTTCAACTAAAACCATGGGTTCTGCTAGCTTTGGGAAAAGCTCTATTTTTGGTTTTGGTCCGATTTTCGATTTGGGTTCTGCTAGCTTTAAATTAAATGACCTTAAAATTTTTGGATGCCAATAGATTGGCCAATTTAAATTAAATGACCTAAAGCTTGATCAAGAACGAGTGAACCCTAAAAATGTCAATGGATCATTTTGTTAGTCCATAATGAGCCTATAAATTCAGTTTTGGATCGATTTTTGATTTCCATTCTGATAGCTTAAACTTTAAAACCTATACAGCTTGGGCATGAACGAGTAGTGCCTAATAGGACAGTTAATCAGGACATGATGAGCCTAACATTTCTTAAAAGGTGTTCTAATTACGGTTTTGGTCCGATTTTCGATTTGCGTTCTGCTAGCTAGCTATAAATTAAATAACCTAAAGCTTGGTCAAGAATAAATGGAGCCTAAAAAATTTTTAATTGGCATTTGATTTGGCCATAATAAGGCAAAAACTATTTATATGTCAGTTAATCTTGTTTTGTTTTCTGATTTCGGTTTTAGTTCGATTTTCGACTTGGGTTCTGATAGCTTTGAAATGTAAAACCTAATGCTTTTTCTAGAACGAACGGAACAAAAAAAATTAATGGGGGCATTCACTTAACCTAAAGTTAGCCTTTACATTCCAAATGTTTTTAAATCATTTTTTGATGTGGGTTCAACCAACTTTTTCTAAAGCTGCAGACTTACCGTTTTAGTTGGAAGGGAAGGAGCTCAAATTTTTTTAATAGAGCATTCATAATTAGCCTATAATCATCTATATTGTCTCTTAATGCTCTGGTTGACGGGTTCTGCTAGCTTTAAGGACGTTACATGGCTTTATCACGGAAACGGTGCAAGATAAGATAAATTTTCTGATAATGAAAATTGTTCAGTGTCAAGAGGGCGTTTAGTGTTGATCTTGAATGACCAAGAATCTCATTAGTTTGAGAGAGATATGGACGAACGATAGTTTTTTTTTTAAATTAGAACCTATAAACAGTTGTCTCCCCTTTCAATAATAAAATCAATTTTTAGAAATAAATAGTTTTACAAATAATTCTCACAAATAATTTTAGAACCATTTTTATTATAAGAAATTTTCTTCTATCTTGCACCGTATCCGAATAAAAGCCTCGCATCTATTAAAAACATTACCCTGTATTATAAAGCAAGTCTCCATGAGTAAAACGTTTTTTTTAATGTGCAGATGGTTCTACGTCCTCCTAGAGAAGGTATAGGACGTGGAAAGCAAACGAGTTGGGAGTGCTTCGGCCCCAGAACAGGTTGCAAAGATTACATGATGGGGTTGAAGAAATATTTTTAGAGTTAGTTTAGAAAGAATACCAAAATCAAAGTCTCAAACGTAAATTATCGCAATTAACTATCGAGCCAGAGCTTTAGCTTAATGCAATTAGTCAGCACGGTTATAGAGTTAAATAAAGACATTGACCGTGTGGAAAACGGTTCTTGTGATAAACTTGTACATTGGCGTGATAAAGCTTGGCGATTATTCAATCGTATCAGCAACTTATCAGGTATTTCTCTATTAATTAGTTCTCTCGAAAGGCTTGCTAGACCGGTTAGTCGCGATACAAACTATAGAATCCAATTCTGACTTATCTAAAACAGACTCTAAACATAAAGCATCTTCCTCTAGGGAGATTTTAGTACAAATTGGAAAATTATAAAATTGGAAAATTAGAAAATTGGAAAATACATAGGTAACTGGAAAATTGGAAAATTGGGAAATAGGAAAATAGGAAAACATGAAAATATGAAAATTGGAAATTTGGAAAATTGGTAAATTGGAAAACTGGTAAATTGGAAAATTGAAAAATTGGAAAATTGAAAAATTGGAAAATAGGAAAATAAAAAAATATGAAAATTGGAAATTTGGAAAGTTGGTAAATTGGAAAATTTGAAAATTGAAAAACTGGAAAATTGGAAAGTCACAATATAGACTTCTATGTCACTGACTGACTCACTCGAGAACGCACAGGGTGACCAAATTTTTTTTTCTACATTATAACATCTATGTCACTCACTCACTTACTCACTCCAGAATGCACATATTTTATATATGCATGTGACATATTTTATATATGCATTTTTTTCTATATATTATAGCTCCATTCCACACGAGGTATCACAGAAACCGATTCTTTCTTCGTTTCTTTCCCCGTTTGCCTATGATACAGGTTTTAATGCGACTTAAACAAGTTTTCCATGAAACCATACTACACAAACATAATTGAAATTAAAAATATTTCAAGGTCATTTTTACTATGCGAAGAGATTTTAAAAATGATTTTTTTGTCCATTTTGTTACACATACATAAACATTATCTATTACGACTAGTTGGCCTTGAAAAAGTTACCAAGTTACAAGGTTACCTCTTGTGGCATCAGACATAAACGGCTAGGTGACACTCGAGAACGCACAGGGTGATCAATTTTTTTTCAATATTATAATTTTTCTATATTATATTATAAATATTAAATATATATTAGAAGTTTTACTTCGGTAGTGTGGTCTAAAGCACACTTATTTTTTTTTACTGGTATGATTGTGATTGAGCATAGGAAGAAACTAAACCCCCATGAACTCGTGTTTACAGTTGCTCATTTTTTCTAGTAATGGAAATGAGATGCAATTCGTATAGAACTGCTATAATGGTGAATTTTTCGCAGAAAACATTCTTTCCCAAAAGCCAGAACATACTTTGGGAAAAAGAAAATAAAACTGCTAAAAATTAAAAATTTTCATTCCCCGATAATTACCAGAATAGGGCCACTGGCTAGTAATTTTATTCTGTAGTTATGTATAACGGCATACTTTAGACTGTTTATTACATTACAAACCAATTTTATATAATATATGATTGAACAATTTTTTTTTGAACAATTGAATATCAAAATCTAAAACCATTACAATTACAAGAAACTGTAGAATTTCAATATACTCGACATGTATATGCTCTACATTTTTTCTAGAATTATTTATTAATCTATATATGTTGTTTATAGATCTAGACAAATAATTAAGTACACTATATAGACACAAGACTGCCAGCGAAAACATCAATTTCATTTATCTTATGCCCCTACAATACCTAGTTTGTTTCTTTATTAACTATGCGAGCTGTTCTGAGGCCGAAGTTCTACCTTATGCAGTAGCGAAATCGAGGACGTATACGACAATTTACGTAGAACCATCTGCACGTGGCACAGCTCCATAAGTACACACTATTAATCTGTTAAGGACCCGAATATGTTGTTATCTCCGGGAATCGGGTTACCTCCACCGAGTGTATTGAAATGATGAGACAGTCGTGGTATTATGCTAATGAGATACATGGTTGGAAATGATCGAGTATTTAAATTATAAAAATTTTTATTGTTAAAAATTCTTAAATATACACTCACCCTGTTAACAAAATCTACAACGTTGTTGTGACTTGCATACGAGTATAAACTGAATATCAAAACTAAACCTCATGTATCTATCTACATCTTGTCCGCATATAATCTTGTACACAGAAAATCCATTTCCTTGACATTTAACAATAAAATAAAATTATTTTGTTGTCTTCTTTTACAATATTTATTTATATAAAAAATTGTAATTTTTTTTTATTAAAAATAAGAAATAAATTTAATTATAATTTTAATTCGAAATAGAATTATGAAAAAAACGTAAAATAAAAAGATCAACAAATAATTGGTACGTGAGATGATCGTTTGATGAAATTTATGTTATCCGATTAGCTGGTAGATAAACAGATCTCTTCGTACACCATTGCAATATAATTTAAATTGTAAATTTAATTAAAATTTATGTATATTGGAATGCTTATTTCGAAATTAGATAACAAAAGAGTACATCACTCTATAATTACACTTAAATTTCACTGCAGCTTTTGTGCAATGAAATCGAACTTCGAAATTCGATCTCATTTTGCAATAAATCCTCATCTCAATTTGTAATTATATACAGTGCGCGATTAATGTAACATTTCATATATTATGTGATGTTTATGTACGTGTAAGGTAATAAATGGGACTTACCTCGTCATTTGGACATTACGTAATCAAGGTCGTACATGTACCTATATGTTTTTAGTTTTTGGTTGCTCTTAAAATAACTTGCGTGTAATAAAATAATAATAATAATTAGAAGATCGCTAGAAACGATAACAAATTTATTTATAAAATGTATCCCCTATAGTGATTTGTTCAAATTTAACAATAATATTTTGATTTATCGTGTATATGTCAAGTCGCCCAATCAAACCATGTATGTGGTGTATGTAAGCTAACTGGTTATTGGGGGACAAGTGCATTTACAGTATTAAAACAACACAAAAAGTGGTTTTATCTCCACAAGTTAATCAGCTGAATCATCAAACACATTTTTTTTTTCAAATTAAACTTTGTGGACCTATAAAAATATAACCGGCTTTTGTCTAGGCGACATTGTTGCGGAGATAAATTATCGTTATTCAAAATTTTGCGTAGTTTAGAATTAAACTTCCATTTTTTGGAAGAGGTTATCCTCGGGTAACTTTCCTACATCTAACATTCCAAACTACATAAACGTTATTTGTTAATTTCTTTTTTTCACACGATGGCATTTGAAACGGTAGTTGTAGTAGTAGTTATTGAACTAAACCATCACAATTTTGACCTTAAGCATTTTATTACTCGTTCGCCTGAAAGCTTGTAAACGTTGTAATCATTTAGGCGCCGTGCTCCCAAAATAATAGTAATTTCCAATACACAATAATTCTTGTAAACAGAGTTGTACTTAGGTATAGAGATATTTTGTTTTTGATGTTTTTTGCTTCGTGTGACAGTGTTTTTATAAATTGCTTTCGTTGTTTTAGTGCGAAGGAAAAGCATACTATATCAAATATTTCAAGACATTTGAAAAGTAATATATTAGCTGCGTTGCTTTCGTAAATCTCGCCTATCTTAACTTTTGAATCTGAAAGCAACAACTTTTGGTTTTAATTTTTTTAATGTATGTACATATTTTAATTTTTCATTTTATTAATATTTATTTTAGTTTATTATTTTATGAATTAGAAGAAATTAAATTCGTTGTTTTGCTGTCAAATAACAAATGCCAAATATCTTTTTCACAAAAAAATACGAACCCTTCGAGAAAAATAGAAAAAATAACCGCCTTGCGGTAAACACCATAACCATAAAATTGTTTTATTTCCCCTAAACCTAAAAATTGGCTTACATTAAGCCAATTCGGCTTTATCACTTTTGCTAAACGGTTACACAATTGTGTGGGTACGGCAAAAGTACCATATCAAAAATTTATTTTTCTATGTGTTTTCAACCAACTTACACATTTGTGCATTCCTTTCGAAGGGAAGCTTTGGTACCATGAAAGTAGTCTAAACCTTTAGGATGTTATGACGTCTCTAGTTTTGTATTGATATTCTCGGATTCGGACCTTCAGCTGATTTTTAATTCAGAAAGCTGGTCATATCGATCTTTAGTGGAATGAGCCATATAAATGCGATCTATATTGAAACAAGCTTCTACATGATGGGACGCAATAAATACGAATTTCCCGAACTAGGCCATATCAAATAAAAAAAAAATTATTTGATATGGAATAATGGCGCGTTTGCAATATTTTTTTGGCATCGGTTATCGGATAGATAACATGTAGTATCAAACCGTACAGGGTATATATAAAATAATATTTTATAACTATAGTGAGTGTGAATAGGTTTCAGTGGTTGACTAGACTTCAGTGGTGAATAGAGTCTGAGACAGATCAAATCTCCGTTCGCACACAGTTACACATTTGTTGGTTTAATCTAAATGGTCCAACACATCAGTAATGACTATAGGCAAAATTTTGATTTTATCATCTAAACAATAAACTTGATTTTCTCCCCTTCCTTCCGTAACCGACATGTTCCATTTCCTTGTTTTTCTAAATATAAAACTAGGATCAGTCTCTTTCTCTCTCGACTTTATTACCATCCTGCGATATTATAAATCGAAAACTTGGCATGACTTTATATTATTATATACATAGATTATTTTTGTATTTTGATTGACTCATACTGGTTGTATTCTTATCTTTCAAGTAAACGACTCCAATTTCACTTTAAAATGTATAAGTTATATCAAAAGTAACTGCTAATTGAAAGACATCAGGTACATAGAAATTTAAATTTTTATTTTATATTTATTAATAAAAAATGAATTTCAATGTAAAATTTCTCGCAATTTGGACATTTCTTTTGACCGTGAATACGTCATGTGCTAAAGGTGAAACAACCGGAGAAGTAATATTATGCACGAGTAAATATGCCTCTGTCGAGAGTCACATCGCCTATATTGCGCAATTTTCATTAGAGTGCACTGAATCTGATGATAACTCATTGTTTGCTGTTATCGAAGGTAAATTAATTCCAGTGTCACAAATCGGTCAAAATAAATATGAAGTATGTATTGTAATAGTTTATAATTCTGAAATATATGAGATGCCATGTTTTTATTTTGTTTTTAGGTCAGATGGACAGAAGACATAAAAAAGGCGCCTGCCATTGAATACGTTATCCGATTATACGATTCTAAAGAGACCGATTTTACTAATTCAATTAAAACAGTTGGGTTAGTGACATTACGACCGGCAAGGGAGCCATTGTTAGGACTATCATTTCTTAAGAAAATTTTAATTTTTCTATTTGCATGCATTACACTGGGCTACTTATACTTGGAAGTAGAATCATCTGTTATCGTTGGTACAATGGAAACCAATTTTTGTCTTTCATTTATCGTTGTTTTATTCCTATATTTATTTTTCTAAAATAAATATTACACATTTATTCGATTTTCAATATATGTATATGTATTTGACGGTCAAACGATACCACTTTATAATCTTAAGATATGTAAGGGCGACCAAAGTATTTTGGCCAAGCTGATTCATCCCTAGCTGTATACCCGTTATTTTATATGCTGTCAAAACGAGATATTTGAATCGTCTTGAAAAATATGCGTTCAGATCCTGGGAAGTGGGACCTAAACCATTAAACTCCTATAGATTTTTAGAATTTTTGTTTGAACAGAAAGAACTGTTTAAAGTCGTTTAACGACGAGAAATGAATTCTTGAGTGGTATTTTGTAACATCACCACTTGGAAAAGAAACATGATCTTCAAAGTATCGGAAAAATTGATGCTCCTGAATAATTGTGCCAATACATTAGTAGTAGCATAGGACTAAATAATTATAAAGACGTAGCAATGCAAGCCAATATTACGTTCTAAGACATTCGGGTTATATAGCAATTTGGAATGAAATTCGAATATTAATCGTTTTCCTCTCTCGTCAACTCTCGTTTATTTTTGTTATTTTGTTGTTGTTAATCAATGTATTTTAATTTTTAGTTTACCTGGTCATGCTTTTGCGGGCGTGTTCTACACTGTATATCATTTTTCATATTTTTCAAATGCAATTTTTGAAACAATGAAAAATCCTTCTCAAAAAAATTATATTATACCTTATAATTTTCCTAATTTTCGGCTTTTCTGCTTGTTCGGTGGGCCTAGATTATAAATCAGTAAATAGAACGCCACCAGAAGCAGGAATAGCCAATTTAAATATAAAATGCGGTTTGGTTTTTAAAAAAATATTTAATTTTTGTAATCTTGAATTTCTAATTTCTTTAGCTGGCATTGTTTAAAATCAACTACTTTTATCTTTTAATTTTCTTACATTTATATATGCTTTGATCCATATCATCTCTTTCCCTATTTCTTTAACTATATGGCAGAGATATCCCGCTGTTTTTCCAACTATAACTTCCATAAACGATGTCAAGCCAGTAATTATATTGATTAAAAATGAAATTCTCACGGTTCATTAGCGTAACCAAGACCTGACTGGCTGCACATACCACTAGCGTAATATATCTATGGTACGTGCGCTCCACAGAATTTTAAGTTTCCATATTTTATCCCCATATATGATATGAAAATTGTGTTTTCAGATTTGTCAATTCAGGTGGTATTGCATTTTATAAATAATGGCTTCGATTTTTACAAAAAAAAGAAACTCTTCTCTTAAAGTCCTCCTCCAATTTTAAAATTAGTGTGTGAAAAATGAATGCATATTGGCAAGAAAGTTTCTTCGAACCGACCAGCAACGATGACAAGCACGATCCATAAAAGCGAAAAATTAAACTTACAGGAATTTAGTAAAACTGTCTTGTAAAATCAAAAACAATATCCCTGCGTAAAATTCAGAAAAACAACAAGGTTTAATTAAAAATATAATTTTTAAATTTAGTTAATATTTTAAATGTATTTAAAAGTATGAAGTTTTAGCCCGACTAGTCAATCCGCCTAGACTGAAGAAAAGATGAACTTTGGTGAAGAAAAGTATTTTTTTTTGTAAAAACTTGTCATTTCCGGCAAAATTTAGAAAATGATCTGAACTCGTTTTGTTTGAAATGTAATTTACAATCTTTTTATTTTCATCGTTTTTTTCTTAAATGCTATGGACTTTTCAAAATATTTGAATATAATGAAAAAGCTCCGATGGAAGTTGCCATTTCCGGTGGGCCGATTTCACTTGGGCCAAAAATCACTGTGAGTTTTTAATTTATGATAAAAGCTTAATTATAAACTTTTATTCCGACCAATCAATCCGTCTGCGCTGTACAGGGCTTTTGGATGAAAAACAGTTTTTTGTGTCAAAAGTTGTCATTTCCGCTTAAATTTTGGAGAACTGGTCTTGACCATTTTTGTTCAAAATTAATTTAGAATCTGTTAGTTTTTAGACGTTTTTCTCGTAAATGGTGCAATTTTCAAAATATTTACAGAAAACGGGAAGCTCTTATGGAAGGGGCGACTTCCGGTACACAGACTTTTGTGAAAAATCACTAGGATCTCTCGATTTGGACGGTCCCACACACACATTGACATACATAGACTTTTTAAGAACTACATACTTGTTTTTCTTCGGTGATATAGCGAATGGAAAAACCCGCAAATTTTTTATAGTTATTGCACTTTATTTTACTAGATAAAAAAAAGTAAAATTACCCACACAATGAAGTTTGGTCGAAATTATTTCACCGGAAGTTTTACCGCAAATGACGAGTTTTGATTAAAAAAAACTTTATTCCACCAAAATTTGGCATCTCCACAGTGCATGCGGATTGACTATTCGGAAAAATCTTCAAACTAAACCTTTTCTATTAATTGGGATGTATACATGCGAAATTTGGTGGAAATCTGTGAACCAGAAGTGGCAGCTTCCATGGGAGCTTTTCCAGTTTTTGAAATGGTGTTGAAAAGTTTACCATTTACAACGACAAAGAATTCGGGGGTGACTTGGTTGTTTCCTGAAATTTTTGAAGGAATAAGGTTTTTTGATTATACAAGAAGTTTTACCAAAAGTGTATACGGTTAGTTAGCTTCTCGCTTTAGAATAGGTGCGGAAAATGGTACCTTGCTAACGAACGAGAATTTATCGGTTCAGAGTTTAACAGCGAAAGTTCAAAGTATGGAAGGAAAAGTTAAGCTTCCAACAACGCTCCTCTTTTACCTGAGCCAACGAGCGTACATTTGCAAGCTGGTATTTTAATTATTTTACTGACTCAAATTAAATCAGTCACGTTCTTTGCAAATACCAAGCTGGGCGGAGATCACATCGCACTTGAGACCAGGTGAAACCACATTCGACAGTTCAGATTTCGAGAGGACTTCCACGTGCTCACCGTTTGTCTACGCTCCAAGATGATGATAAATTAAAGACAGCTGAATGAATCGAATAAGTTGTGTGTGCTGAAATTTCTGACGTGGCACTTAATCACTTAATCCAATACCGCACGAAATTGTAAGTCGATGTATGATAAATGAGCCTTGCAGTGCCGCCAAACCATTTGCTCTATGTCTGGAGGATGGGAAATACAAAAAATATTCTCGAAAGAATTACATGCAATTACAGTTCCAAATATGTAAGTTAATATCCAATCGATGGATGTGGTCAATGATTTATGGCTCAAATTCGACAGGAAACGATCGACAATAGTTAGGTGGTTCTACAAATCCTCAAATATTACACTTACATCAATGTGAAGATTTGTATGTTGTGCTTGAAACTGGTGATAACCAAAATATGAATCGTGTACTCGGATTAGTTCTATTGGAATGTTTAGAAACTTTTATTTCTATTGATTTAGTCGACTTGTTGACAACTCGTTATCTACCAGTACCACATTTAAAATTTTTTTAGTTTATTTTTGAAAGATGCGGAAAACGCACAAAAAATTTTGTTTACAAATTTTATGTTAATATTGACCATACAAAATGAATCAAGTTAATTAATTCAGTTCGATTTCGCTGTATGAATGCCAAACACAAAAAATTCGTAGGATGAATGAAAAATACTTAAAATATTTTGGTTTACTATAATACACATGAGTATGCGCTATGAAAAAAAAATTCTACACATCAACTATTTTAATTATGTAGTGGATCTCCTTGTAACGTTCGAGCTCGATCTCGATTTTATATGCATCTACTGAGCATTCAAATGTAGAAGAGTTTTATTTGGAAGTTAGATTAAATTAATTTCGTAGTCATAAACAAATTTATTTAGTTGGTGCGTTTATGATCTTGACCTATATTAACATTGTTGCCCCACAATATTATATTTACAAATTCCACCGTCTGCTGCATAATTATGAAATTAATATTTAATTTACTGTATCACAACAACAACATAAAAAAAATCCATTTACGAATAGGTATTGGTCATAACACAACTAAAACACAGTTGTGTTAAACATAAAATATTAAGTTGACCTTTCACCTGGGTGCTGTTGAGGTATATTTCAATATAATTTACATATTATGAGCAACAAGTAACTACTTTGCTTCTTAATATTGAATGATTTTGTTTGAATATTTTTTCGATAATCGATCTAATTTTTTAATTGACTTGTGTTGCAACTGGGTGTTACTCAAGAAGCTGTTTCCAATCGGCTATGAGAGATTGGAAAGATTCAGAAGACCGGTAGATGAGTTGAACGACAAGCAAATGGGAAAGTGCATAAACACGTGATATGATATTTTCACTCGGTATAAAACGACGTCGTTTGTGCATCGTATAGTTACAGGGGATAAACATTTTTTTATTTGATTTATTTTGAGAATCATAAGCGCAAAAAATCATGGGTAGATAGACCCAGGCGCACCATCCACTGCGACCGCAAGACCGAATGGCTTTGGCAGAAAAGACGATGTTCTGTGTTTGGTGGGACCAGAAGGGTTTGGTTTATTATGAGCTGTTAATACCTAGGGAAACTGTTAATAGTAAACGTTACCATTAACCCATTTGAACCGTTCGCTGCTTGAAAAAAGTCCAGAACATACGGCAAAACCGGTTCGCAACACGTTGGAATCACTCAGCTGGGAAGTTCAACCTCATGCGGCTTACTCACCAGAATTGGCTCCTTCCTATTACCACTTGTTTGAATCGATGGGTCACGCACTTGCTGAGCAGCGCTTTGGTTAATACGAAAATGTGAAAAATTGCTCGATGAATAGTTCGCACCAAAATGGGAAAACTTTTACTGGTGTTTTATATTTTATTCACGGATTGCCCGAAAGATGGGAATAAAGCACTTTTTATCATTATTCCTAGTAAAAAAAACCGCATATTATCTTGCCATATGTGGAAGATATTTAGAAAGGTTGTTTGAATTAAGCCTGAATATGGAACCGATTTGGGAGTTATCAGTAATAAATTTGATATCCGAAATTTGTAAACTTTGAACATTTTTCCTGATTCACAAATTAGGTAAACTAATTCATAAAGATTCCTTGACAGAGGATTTGAAAATTTTATATGCGACGATTTATATTTATACCGAGAGAATAAGAATTATAAAGAGAGTTCTATAGCGTACCGACTGTTTTCCTATTCAAATATTTTGACATGATCCCTCTAAAATAAATGTTATTCAAATAGAATTCTGACAGATCTAAACGTAAAGTCTGCCATGCCTATAGGCAGCACCTGGCCTTTGTTAAATATTTTATTAAATTATTCAGCCTTGTCCCAAACTTTGCCGGGGCTTACCTAGGATCGATCAAGTGGGTTACTCAAAAGTTACAATAGTTCAAATATTTGGGAATTTATCGTAATTTACGCGTAATAGGATAAGGGCCTATCTGGTAAAATTATATAGTTAATGTCAGATTTTGGAGTAGTATAATTATTTCGAGGTGATAGTGGCACGGGGTATATCCAGTAATATATCTTTCAGCTATAAAATATTTTTCGACTGGGATAGCAAAGACACTACTGCCTTACCATTTTTCGGCTGGAAACTTTCTTTTATCTAATTTTCAGCCAAAAATAACTAACCTACAAAATAAGCCGAACATATTTGTATCATAACAAATAACAAAGCAAAATTAAAATACCAATATTAATTTATTTTATAACATTTTTAAAAATAGAAATGGTTAGTGCTGAGAAATTTTCCTGGTGTTTCACGTTGCGAGTCGGGAAAATTGGGGGAAGTGAATTAAGTTTTGGGGTGGGTCTTATGAGAATAAATTCGCTAGTTTTTCAATGAAATGTTTCTTATAGTCTTCTCGACTATGAACATTGCAAAAATTTTAATAGATGAATATATTTTACTAAGCATAAATTGAAATTCGATTATGGGCTGGGTTCAGAATTTTTATGTAATAATTTGAGAAATGATAACCAAACAGAACGCCATATGCCTTAATAATACCGCCCAAAGTTGTCGATAAAGAAGTTTAATAATTATCAAACATTCAACGGTTTTAATTGTCGTTAGAATGGTTTGCAAGTCGAGATTATTCCAGAGAGACATCGATCTTATTAGGCCAATTCGATTGCCCGCATGACCATAGGTAGATTTTGTCTATAGATTTGGGGTGGGTCTGATGATGTTATAAGGCTGAAATTCTGAGTTTCATCATGTTTCACCGATAAAATCATTCGTCATTCGAGAGTTTGTCAGATAGACCAACAATCTGACTATGCCAATTCGATGGTTCGTCATGATCATATTGGATATTGGTTATTAGTTTGGGGTCTGATGAGGTTATAGAAGTAAAATTTTATCACATGGTGGGCCTATAACAAGTTATTAAGTTCGTACCAAGGGTAACAAAAGAGGGAGAAAATTCACATTCGCAAATGCTTCCTTTACACTTATAAAATGTCTCATACGAATAAGTTCAAAATTACCCACTTTCTCATGCATGTAACAATGACCATCTGATCCAATTTCCGACAAGTTCAGTAAAATCCAATTTCCGACAAGTTCAAAAATTTGAAACAGAATATATCAATAAATGAGTTTTGAAAATTTTGGAAACTCTGGTAAACTATCTTTCCTCCTAACGTCAACCGATCTAAGTGTAAGAGCGTAATTATAAAGTTTCGAAAGTTATTTTGAATTTGTATGTAAATACAAACTAGAGGCCCGCCCTTGGACGTTTTACGCCCAGTTAGCCAAAATTCTTCAGCTTGCAACAAAAATATTAAAACAAAGATGTCGATAATGTAGATTTAAATATTATTATTAGTAGATCAGCCGATAATTGGCGACAAAGAAAAGCCTTTTCAATGACTAGCCGAAAAGTTTGGGTAATGAAATTTGGGTAGTAACAACTGAGAGATGCCAACCGGAATCTCGATTAGCGAGATTTATTAAAATATTAGAATTAAATGGTCGGTAATACAGATTAAATATTTGCGAGTTTTGAGTGGATAATTTCGAATTTGTTATGCTAAAATGGTCTCTTCAAGATTTTGTCAGTTAATCATCAATCTCACTAAACATTTCAAATTAATGTTGGGGGTTGTCTGAGGAGTTTAAGGGGTTGTAATTCCAAATTTTCTTATTTTAAAAATGCTAAAATGGTCCATCGTCCAAGATTTTGCTAGTTGGTCAGCAATTGCTCTGTTTTTATTAGCACCCGATAGATTGTATCCGAAGCACCCTATTTTCTATGTCGAAACTTATATTTAGAGCGCTATTTTTTCAAATAATTAATTTGGGTGTGTAACGAAATCCCGGTTTTCAAAATCCGTTTTGTAAAAAAAAATCCAGATTTTTAGGAAATCATGGTTTGAATTTTTAAAATTTGATATGTGGGAAAATGAGACTAAGACTACAATATTTCAAAACTCACTAATTATTTTATTTACTTTCCATTTTATAAGAACGTTGTTCTCCATTTAAATATACCACGCATTTATAAATCACAAATATAGGCAAACCAGTTTGCACTTTAGGGCTCGCAGGAACAGTCTAATAGTCAGCCCAAATTTTCTGCATTTTAAAGCAATCTGCGTTTTCCAAAATCTGTCAAAATTGATCGACAAAATCGATATCAAAGCAATTTTTGCAACTAGAAGAAAAAGAAACCGGGATTTTGAAAACCGGGATTTTCAAACCGGGGTTTTGAAAACCGGGGTTTTGATACCAGGATTTTGAAAACCGGGATTGGGAGTAGTGCACCCAATTAATTTATTTAACTCCAAACTAATATTTTTCACTCAACTTTTTAGTTAAAAATCGATATAAAAATATTTTGCAACACCTACTTGTCTGGCGCCGCTATAGAGAATCGCTACCCATTTCAATGGGAAATTTGGGAGTACCTTTGTTTTGTAGTATCCTTAAACCATAACAAACTTAATCTTACAATAAAAATTGAAAACGCAGCAAGCTGAATTCTTGTTTATAACGTCACGTCAAAATAAATGTCAATTGGTATATTTCAGATAGTTAAAAGTTTGTTTTATGGATGGATTTTTTTTAATTTGAATGGTACAGCGACAATACGGGTAGTAGCGGAATTTTGGATAGATGATTTCCCATTCAGCACTCAATAGCCTGCCGGTAGCAAATAAAAAAACAGCAATTTTAACTATGACTGTTCGGACTGTATGGTCGGGGATTATCAGAGGCAGTTCAGGAGATGCAGTTTTCAATTTTCGCATTTTATAATGATAAATGAACAAGCGTTAAGATTTTGCCTGTTGGTATCAATCTCACTGGACTGAACGTCAACTTCCTCAGAACACATTTGTTAAAGATCTAATTTATCCTAAATTAATTGAATTTTGAACTTTTGACCCGGATAGCAATGCCTGCATTATAGAAATGTTGTTCGCAGAATAGAATAGCAAAGTATGGAGCAGTATGTTCTGATTTTCATAAATAAATAAGCTCATGGTGTACGTCACTTTATTCACAATTCAGAGATACGAACCTTGTTTGATGGAACTAATTTTCCCAAAATTCTAGTAATAATCTGAATAATTTCCTAATGTTTAGTATATAAACTGCGCTGGACATTCGGAGTGTCTACGGACAATCACATCCAATCTACAGTACCACTAAACTGCCATAAAACTACTTCTAATCCTACCACTTAAACCTAGATGTCACATGCAAGAATATTATTAAACTAATTTACGCTAAATCAACCATCCCAAGCGACAAATCCATGCTGAATCACACCCAATAAGCGAAATCGTAACAATATTTACAAATTAAAATTATATTCAGTAATTAGTACATTACTTTGTTGTTTTATTGAAATTCTTCGATCCAATTTAAAACTGTTCTCAACTAATGATCTAGTTATTCTTTGTTATGAGCTAATTTAGTCGTTATTCACTCACAACAAAAACGAGTCTGAACGTGCTATCTTACATCACATAAATTGTTTAAATTTTACAATTGGACGTACTTTATTCAACACTTTGTCTAATCAAGTATGCAAATTTTATTGTGGAATTTAGTCGTTACATTAGTTCGTGCAAAGCATATACATATTAAAATTCCGAATGCCAGTGAATCGATAGAATCAAACTTCGATATCACCTTTCAGTAAAGTGAGGTGTAGGAAGGAAAGGTTATCTAAACTAGTGTACAAGCCAAAACACGAATATAATGTAGGTAATGCGCCGTTTTGTAAATTAACACGCTAATTAAATTCTTTAAACCATCACGATTTTTATCGTGTTCCTATAGTTTGTAATAAATGTGACTTGATTTATTTGTAATTGGAAAAAGTGCTACCAGTGCAGTATCTGTGTTTATTATAACATATCGCCATTTTACTGACAAATTTAATTACCAATTACGATTAATTGCTAAATTTTAAAACATACTCGTATTTCGTATATAGTCATAATTCATTTTTTATAATTAATGTTCATTAAGCACGGCTATTTATGCTGACCAACTTTCTACAACCTGTTTAATGATATTAACTCTTCAAAATATAATAGACAAATCACTTGAGGACATTATATAAGATTTACTGAGTTTCTAATCCACCCACTTATGCGAGACTTAATCTAAATTAAATTAAGTATAAAATCGAAACAACAACAAAAATTTGTTTGATTGCAATGAACTTCACAAAACAGACGACCTTATAATATTATGAAGCATACGTACAAGGTACAACCCACCATACACCAAAACCAAAAAGCTAAACTTTGGCTAATTTATTATTAACTTGACAAAATATTTTCTCTTGAAATCGGTGATTGCAAAATTTTTTGTCTAAACAAATAGTTTGTGTCCAGAAGATTAATGATTTTACAAAAATTTTGTATTTTAGTTAAATCTGCTGTTTTATGTTATTTACGGTTTAATGATCGAAACAATGTGTCCATATGAATTGAACAAACAGCTGCGCTGAGAATACAGAAGCATGCATAATTTATAGTTCAACTGGTGTTTGGTTTGACGTATGAGTCATTCTTGTACTACTTTTGGATTAGAAATCATCAATATTCCATCCGCTACTTACGATTATGATAAATTATTTTCTCATCACATTATCAAAATTTACATTTGAATGAGCTTTTGATGTGACTGTTGACAGCCGAATTGATTTTAAATAATTATTATTATTAACACTTTTCAGATTACGTGATTTATGAATGTAAGCATAATTGAAATATTTATTATTTAACGTTTTAATTTAAAATCCCAGGATTTATAGGCAATTCTGTTAATGACTTTTAACTTTTAAACAGTGAGATACAGCGATAAAGAAATTTTCGGTAAAAGGTCAACCAACAGCGAATACACGCCGCTGATATATCGGCTTAGTCACTAAAAATATGAAATGGTGAATGAAAATCGGATTACTAAATGATTTTTAGAGAAAGTTCTGGAATACTGCAAATTGGGACAGGACTAAGTAGGCCGTTTATTAACCGATATCATGATTGAAGATACCGATTTCGTTCTGAAACGATTTAAGGAGGAAGTTATTTTCAATTGATTTTGATCACCAGGTGTTGTTTCCACCTACAATTTTCTTCTTAAATATTAAATACATATTTTTATTCATACATATATATATATATATATATATATATATATATATATATATATATATATATATATATATATATATATATATATATATATATATATATATATATATATATATATATATATATATATATATATATATATATATATATATATATATATATATATATATATATATATATATATATATATATATATATATATATATATATATATATATATATATATATATATATATATATATATATATATATATATATATATATATATATATATATATATATATATATATATATATATATATATATATATATATATATATATATATATATATATATATATATATATATATATATATATATATATATATATATATATATATATATATATATATATATATATATATATATATATATATATATATATATATATATATATATATATATATATATATATATATATATATATATATATATATATATATATATATATATATATATATATATATATATATATATATATATATATATATATATATATATATATATATATATATATATATATATATATATATATTGATATAATTTTTCGTCTTTTCTTTTTATTTATTTATTGAAGACAAACTATTACTTGATATTTGCACAATATAGGCTTATATCTTTATGGCCTAAGAACCCAGGAACCACGAGTGTCGTGATTAATCTCCTCTGATTCAATAGAAAACCATGTCTACTACTCAAAATAAAATTCACAAAACCCTCTATACTCTGAGATTGGTGCTATAGCTTCCAGAGATGTCCCATTGTATTTAAACTATACAATTAAGATAGTAAATGGTTCCCTGGAACAAGGTTCAGGCAATAGTATTCAAACAAATTACCTGATCGGTATTAAACTTTACATCAGTTTTTTCCATAATTTTGATGGTTCTAGTGAAATTTGGCTAAAAGTGTACCGGAAGTATCCACTTTCGAACAAGTTTTTATAATTTTTGTAATCTTGTTGAAAAATACAGCATTTTCGAAAATCGAGAGAAAGAAGCTTGTGTGCTGACTGATATAAATATTTTGCTTCATTTTTACCTTTTCAAAATGGCCACCAAAAATTATTTTTAATTCCCTCGATAATTGTCCGTTTGTATTTTTTTGTTCATTTAATTCTTTTTACCATACTAAAATACAAGAGTGCCGAATTATTTTTTCCGTTTTTTCGTAAAATATATTTAAGTATAGCGATCTGCATATTTTTTGTATCTGCTTGTATTTATTATTTCAAATCGGTTTACACATGAGGATCGCAATCTACATAGATTGAAGAGAAGTTGTCATGAAAACGTTGATTTAAATTCGATGAATTGTCGTTTTCGGTAAATTGTCGTTTGCAGTCCACTGTCATTGTTGTGTTTTCGGTAAATTGTTTTTCTCTTGGTTAATGCTCGTTTTCCGTTGATCATTTCGGCGAATAAAACGGTTAACTGTCGTTTTCAGTTAATTGCTATTTCTGTGATTTGCCATTCTGTAAATTGTCGTTTTTAGTGAATGGATTTTTGGTAAATTGTCCCTTTCGGTGAATTATCGCGCTACAACAAAATGTATTATATAGAGAAAGACTTGACATCGCCAGATAAAGTCACTCAATAAGTCCCGCCCGATGTGAACTACTAAAAAATGATTTTCTTGCAAAATTTGACCTTATTCGTCAATATAGTCTCCTACAAGAGTGATGACTTCATTCCAATGCTTTTCTAACATTTCGGTGTCATTTTTGTAGATCGATTTATATTTAGCCTGAAAATAAGCGTTTGTTTCGGATATGACATTAGAATTTAGCACAAATCCCTTTTACTGGAGTCACTATGGGAGCCAGATTCGGGGAGTTCGGTGCACGGTGAAGCAATTCAAACTTGCAACATTGTGATAATTGTGCACAGTCTGACTTTTCAGCCGAAACCAAACCAAACTATATAAAGGAGCTATATGAAGCCGGTCAGTACCAAACCAAAAATAACACAAGTATAGCACAATGTAGTATGTGTCATCCGCATTAACTGATTTATTAGCCAGAACTAACATTAAGACAGTCGAAGCCAGTTAAAGCCAGGCGGAATCACAGTTTTATCAGCCGGAACCATTGGAAGCTTGCACAATAGGCACAACGAATTTAAATTGTTGTGCAACGGATAAGCCTTCAGTCGGGACCACAATAAGGTTAGCCGGAACAAATACCATATTTATACCGGATTCTTATAAAGCCAACCGGAAACAACTCAACTACGAAACAAAAACCACAATTGTGCACTAACCATGCAAGCCGGAACCAAACAAACTATGGCACAAGTAGGACATCATTGTTCACTACCTGATTTATCACCCGAAACCAATGTTAACCATCGAACTGACATTATAGTGGTTCCAGCTGACATTGTTATGGTTCTGACTGGCTTTAAAACGATCCGACTGGCATGGTTCGTTCAAAAAATTTATCTCAAAAATCAGAGAGTTCACCTGTTATTAAGATGATGTCTAGAGATGATCTACTTTTTAGAAAGTTGCATTGCAGTTTGAGATAAAATAGTATCAGTAATAAGGAAATCTTTCTCAATGGACAAAATCATACACTTCAGTCTTATTTCTGGAATCATGGTTGGTACATTCACGAAAGTACTCTCATGAAAATTGATATGATAATGCTCCTAAGGCAGGTAAACAAGGTATTCAAGTTGGTTTTAAACTGTTTTTACATAAAGAACCTTCTCTTGGAAATAATGCCCTGATTAATTGAAAAATTATCTCAGCTTTAATTAAAATCTCAATTGAAATAAATACCAATGGGTATAGCAAGTTATAAAGGTCAATATAAAGCTCATCCCTATCAAGGCTGCCAATCAATTAAAACTTACAATTTTCTTGTTTACTATTAATTTACAATTAAAAGCAGTTTGATCTTAAAACGATAGTTAATCTCACCTTGAACTTAATCACAACTGTAATGGATTAAAACATAAACCAACCACAGCAAAGTGAACTTCTGATATCATTCTATTTCACAGAACGAAGATAGGGTCTCACTAAGTCGTTTGGAAAATTTTGTATACGCTACAAATTTTTAAAGGGGGTTTTCATCACTTTCAGTACTCCAGACATCTCACAATACCTGGATTAGCTGCAAGGGTTTAGGTGTTGCGAGCGATTATCGATAAACATAAATTAATAACAATGTGCAACAGTAACAGGAAGTTAAAAATTATTTTTCACATTGAAATATATGGATGTCAAATTTATCCCTGTAGGTAATATGTATGCACAATGAAACACGCAAAAAAACAAAAACAAAACATCTAGATTTATAGTTCAATTTGTATTGATCATCCCAATGAAGGCCGCTTTATAATATTATCATGTATACTAACTCAATTAATAACATATTTTGACTCCGTTATACAACCAGGTAACGATTACTTTAGTAATTAAAAAAGCAAAACAGGGCTCAGAAACTTCTGTTGATATTGCCACCTTGAACTTAATCAATATAACAAAAAATACCAACAAAGTGGAATGGATTAATTTGAATCGAATTAAAAAATTACACAATCCCATTACTATGGTGCCGACATTCCTTCGTAAATACGCACCTAAATCACTTTACAAATTCTTGTTATTGTGATTTCCGGTCTAGATCAATGATTTAATATGTTCGAACACAAAAAACACCAAACTTGATAAAAAAAATATTCATACGATCAAAATATCAAGAGTGTAAATCAAATCTCTTACGATTATAAAATGTCATATGGACAAGACGGTTAATTTATGATTCGCCTTAAAGTTAATATTGATTGGAAGAGATCGTATTTGAATAATTTATTTGTTTTAGTTCTAGTTGTCATATTTTAGTTTTTGATAAATTAAACCACATTCAGCATTATATGTCGTATCAGGTTGGTAAGTGTGTATGATGGACTGGTTTTTGAAATCGGCTCTATTCTAGGTCTGGGACAGAATAAAATAGTTTTGTGAAAATTAAAGTTTGTTCAATACATCAAAGATGGTGCGCATACACTCTCCAAATTATTTTCACGTTTCATCATCTATATTTGATGAATTTTTTTTACATTCTCTAAGATGTTCTGTTATTGGTCATTTAAAGTGTGATATACATACTCAACAAAATCAATGAACAAATTTGCCCTGCACAAGGCCCGTGGAGTAACATTTAACCCAATATCTTGATGGCGTAATAAATTATTAAAAGTGGTAAAATCGACCTATAAATTAATTACATATGTATTTGAAGCCTCTACCACCTGAAGCTAATTCCGTCTAACCCGACAAGAAACTGATTTATTATCCAGCTGGGTAAAATTGATTTGCCCTCCACAAAACCAATGGAGTAACAGTTGGCTTCACATTTGGTAGTGGTCTGGCGTAATAAATAAATAAGTATGGTTAAATTGGCGTTTTTGAAATAATCAGTCGTTTTGCGATGAAATTTACCGTCAGGCAAGTTGTATGGGTAGTCTTCAACTAACCAATGTAATGTAATTAATTTGTAATAAGTTCTGGTCCAAGATTTCATAGCTACATCAAAAGACGCAATTTTGATGGTTCAAATTTGATTATAAGCTAAACCGACCACTCGTTCCTCGAAAAAGATAACTGTAATAAAATCGGGATTTGTTGTAATAAATTGAGGCGGGCTAATTTAGTCGGCTCAAATTTGTTGGCACTATTTTTTTGGAAATCAAACCTATGTCATTTGGTAGGTTAAGCCTAGAGAAATCATCCGAAAATAGTGGCATTTTGGTATAAACCCTGCTCTCACTCAAGCTCTACGAGTGGGCTGAATAAGTTGTACTCTAAAATCCTTCGGTCTCAATCCGAATAAGGTTTAATCAAAAATCGTCCGGTAACAGTCAGTTTGCGAATGCCAATATTATTATTAGAAGGGTTAGGTTCATTGTTGTCATCTATGATGTAATTCTGGTACAAATTCTACAATGCATTTAATTGTTGATCAAAATTATTATTTACAGCTTGACAAAATATTTTTAGAACAGTTGATTTGAATAATCAGAGATTTATGTTTTAATTTAAATTCTTAAATTGATATTTTATTCACTCGCCTTATGACTCGCTCAACATATAAATGGGAAGCCCATATGAAGCAGAATAACATTAAAAACATACGAAATGAATTTTCTATTTAATGAAAAACATAGCGTGCGTTTCATTTCTTTATAATATCGTACACCTGTCTCTTTCAACACTGTTTTTAACAGTGTAAAAACTAAACATACAAATATCTGGAATATTCTTATTGGATTCGTATACATATGTTGTTATTTTTCTGTCAGAAACAACACTTTCATTCCTAGCCCCTTTGGAATCGATTTTTTTTAACGTCATTCGTGTTTTTCACCCAGAGCACCCAATTTTCTATATTACAACCATAGAAATAGATTATATATAGAATGAATGTAAGCAGCTGCCAAGCGTCACAAATTCGAAGGGTAAAAGAGAAAGCGAAATAAATCAGCAGGGCCCTATTTAGAATTTTTTTTGACCGAATGCAATGAAGTTAGAAAGTTAAAATTAAAAAAAAATATGTAAATTCAATTATAATTTTATTCATCCAATACAAAAAATTGTTTTTTCCTTAAGTACAATATATTGTAGATTTAAACCTGTGTTTACCCAAAAAGTTATTGGTTCTATTTAACTTAACATTATTTTCATTGTCCTCAAATTTAGTCGTTGGATCGTTAACCAACAAGAAGAGAATGACTCGTTTCTTAAAAATATTTACCTATTCTATTTTGTCTGCGGCATAAAATAATTATTTTCAAAATGTAGCAAGCAAATAGTGTAACGAGCAAACATCGAAGCCATTTGGATTCGTTCAATTATTGTTCTTTTTCATCACATAAAGCTTATTATAAAAAAAACAAAGTATGTTTTTCATATAATTTCTCTAAAAACTAATAATTATGGTATTCAAAAATAAAAAGTAATTTTGAAAAGAAAAGCACGAAGTATTATGTACGTGCGGCACTGTTACATCAACAAAATAAGAACGCCATGCATAACAAAAAGTAGTTTGGTGGGTTTTTATTTTGAAATTTGAGGCCGCCATATGCATTTTTTTTTATAACCATCCTGCTCTGGCTTGTGACACATGAAATAGCAAATTTTATAAAGGAAAAAACTTTATATTCATTCTATCAAAACTTATATTTTGCGTGCTATTTCTCATGTAATTAATGTATTTAACCTAAGATTTTTCATTCAACCTTTTAGTTAAAAATCGATATAAAATTATTTTGCTCTACCTATTTATCGGGAGCCGCTCTGGGGAGCGCTATCCATTTCAATGTGAAATTTGAAAAGGCCTTTCTTTTGCAAACCCCTGAAACCATTATAGAAACTGAATCTTACAATAAAAATTGTAAACGCAGCAAGATGAATTCTTGTGTAAGACGTCATATCAAAATAAATGTCAATTGGTCAGGTCGTTAAATGTTTGTTTTATGGATGATTTTATATTTAATTTTATGGTACGGCGACAATCCGGGTAGTAGCGGAATTTCGGATTGATAATTTCCCTTTTAGCGCCCAATAGTCCGCCCCAAATAGCGAATAAAAGAACACAGCAATTGTCTTTAATTATACTTCTTGTTGCGTAAATCCTTTGGAATCGTTTTTTTAACATTATTGACACTTTTCTTTTTTTAAAAGCTTTAATGTCTGCTATTTAAGATTTTATTTAAGGTTCGTCCACACTTCTATAACTTATGTCCGATTTGTTTGCTATTGTTGCTGAACTTTTCTCCGGATTACGATACGATTGATTACGCTTAAATGTCGCTCTGACAATGCCCCTTGTACTGTTTCTTATGCTCCCGCTGCTAGTTTCGTCGAGTCGTTTAATTGCCAGATATAGAAATTTTTCTCGCGGTAATCCGGATTTCAACCTTTGATTTTCTAATCAAATGAAGTTTATAAAATAAATGAATTTCATTTAAGATCCATTAAAAAAACTAGGAAGGTGTATTTTCACCAAGAAGTATTTTTTTTACCGATAAATGTTAAATTTGGGTATTGCCGTATTAGCGGTTTGCATTGGGCAGCGATTTGAATTTTGCAGACAGTTCGCCGAACCCGCTTTATACTACACACTACTAAAAGATCATTGTATCTTACTAATATTTAATAACTGTTAAATAAAATTAGCTGTCACGATTTACGATAACTCGATCTATATACTTTATTTAATTATTTAGCTTATTATAAATTACAGTTCGCTTCTTCCAAATTGCAGAGTTTAAATTTCAACCTCATTTTAAAAATTTATTTGAGGAGTAATGTGAGAACCACATTTATAAAACTAACATCGGTAATATCCAACTAATGCAAGTAATAATAAAATACCAATTAAAATAGTAAATACTAAATTACTAATAATGAATGCTACCATTAAAATTAACGACTCAATTTTTAAATTATACATTATTTTCAAAATTAAATCAATAACAAATTTAACATTAAGATTCTAAACTATTACAAAATTTTATTACCACCGCGCATCATTACTTTATGTAAAGTAGAAGACATAAAATTGAAGGCCTTTAAGTATTTATTTAGTTTCATTGCGGATTATGTAATACGATTTTGTACAATAAATTATGCCCAAGATGTGAAAAATGACAAGCACAAAACATATAAATACATAAAATCATTGACTTAATTTGTAGAAATAGTTTTGTGTCATTTCTTGGGAACAAAAGTAAAACATTTTTACATAACAAGTTCATTTCATTATCACAAACTGGAGTTTTTCACGTTGCGGTACTTTCGAATGTGTACCCACGAGTAATTGATGTAATCTAAATCGATCGCAAACTTCACGTCACTTTCTCTCGTAAAACAAATATTACAATTTATCGTGTTTGGAAAGGCTAATGCATGCGAACATATTCGTTTCCTATTTCTTACTAATAAAATAACGTAATAAAATTATAAAAAGTTTGTAACAAGATTTTCTACAAAATAATATTGCAATGCTAAATAGAGATTATAGGAAAAAGAAAAATTAAATAAAAAGTAAAACCCCCAAAAATACCCAAAATAAGTGACACCTGCCTGAATCGTAAAATGAATCCAAATGCTCTGATTCCACACTCTGTAATGTTTCCGGATATTGATCATTCGAAGCACTATAATCACTATCAATTTGATCACTATCACTAGCCTCATCATCGTAATTCTCCACTACTCCATCATCAAACTCAGTATCACTATACTTATAACGATTACTTGTCCGACTATTTTTAATACTATGTGCTACTCGCTTGTTGTGACTTTGACGCAAATTTCGTAGCGGTGGCTCGGTTGACGTTGGCAATATTTCGTCTATTGATGGTACACGTTGCTGTGGCCTTCGAAATGGAAACAGCCGCCGTTCCAAATAATTTGATAGAATTTGTTGTGTGATTTGATTCTGGCGATGAATCTCACGTAGTTCTTGATCTCCTTTAATATAAAGTAAAGAAGAAGAAAACGTGAGAAATTATTGTATTTAGAATAACATTCAAAGTATAATAAAATTATAGTAATTATAAATTAGGTACAATAATTTAAAAAATGTCACTTAAATTTTGGGTACTTTTGTGGAAAGGTTAACAAATCGGGTATATTAAATTAAACAAATATAACAAGTTTAAAGACTTGTTAAAACTTATAACATATACTGATTTGAAAAAATGCTTGGCGGATATGCGCTTGTAGCCAAAATTTTTATTATAATAATATTTAGAACCACCAAATGTGTTACAGTCAATGGAGACTTATTTCGGGTACCTTATAAATTTCTTGAACATGAAATCTTTTTCAATTAAATTCCGTTAAAGGACAGTGGCACTATTTCCGTGGCAAACTTCTAAATGGTAACCTGCAACATTGCATTTTCATTTAAATAACTTTTTAATAAAATCTGACCCTGACAAAAACAAGGCAAAGCTACACAAATAATCCTTTTACTTTCTTTAAACTTCTTAACTCTGTTACAGTTTATTTAGACAGAGATAATTGACAAGGCGTTTGAAATGTCTCTCTATAAGTCTCGAACACTGCGATATCATCGTAAAAAATTAAAATCGCATACTAACACCATCTGGCGGGTTTCAACGATAATTCCTAAAGCTTTGATAACGCCCGATTACACTGCACTTAAATTTGATACCCAGTTTTACAGTTCGTCTCGAAAAGAGATTTAGTGTTTGGGTCGGCAGGTAGCCTATTACGGTCCCAAATAAATTTGTCTTTCAATTGTCTGACTCTTGTCTGTTCTTTCTCTCTAATACCGAACGCTACACAAGGGCGGTGGAAATTGGAAATTTAATCTTCCTGTAATTTTCGTTATTTATTAAAATATTATTGAGTCACAATAATTAACGATCAATTAATTTCCTCAAAGGAAAGGAATTTCCTCTAAAAGAAAATGTGTGCAAACTTCTATTTTGTAAGCCGTTTGATCTCTTTAAAACTCATTTCATATTGGAAATATATGTCAAAACACAGTGCATCCAAGAATCTCAAAAATTTTACCAATTTCCGAAGGGTAGATCAATTGGGCGCCATATATATCAGTTAATCATTTGTGGCTCAATTCGTTCACTACCAGAAAACATACGCTCTTGCAACTTCATCGAGAACCTTTGCATTGTTGCGGCTTGTTTTTCTAAATGGAAACACAAACAGCAAAAAACAGCCAAGTAAAGTTTTTGCGAATTGTTGATGGTGCGCAAAAGCTATTTTACTTTTAGTGTTTTTAGTGAAATCGCATGCACACCCGCAGAGTTGTTTTGTTTAACTTTCTTTTTTAATAAGATCTAGAACAGTGTGCCTTTCCAATAAAATCATTTTTATAAGCTGCATTATCTTCTGTCAAATAAAAACTTTGATTTTGTAAACTTTTTTTGTTTCTCAAAAATTGTTGTTGATGTTTAAGTGACGCCAGCGGGAAAAGAATGTACTACAGAAAGGCTCACTATAAGAAAAGTATGCGACACTAATGCAGATTGGCGGAAATACGGGAAATCCGGAACAATCCGGGAAATCTAGCGGAAATCCGGGAAATCTTGGGGAAAAACCGAAAGAAAATAGGGAAATCCGGGGAATCCGGGAAATATTGTGGAAATATGGGGAAAATCCAGGAAATTCGAACGAAATCCGTATAATAATATTTAAAATTAATAAACAAAAATTGTTTTATTTCTGACAAAGCAACTATTTTAAAACTCAAAATTTAACAAAGCTTAACAAAGCGCGTTTTTTAATAAACACGACCTACTTTGTTAAAAAAAAATGATAAAGAATATTTTATTGTGAATAGCCTGGTGGTTGATACCATTTAAAAATCTGCATTAGTGTCGCATATTTTTCTGATAGTGAGCCAACTTTCTGTAGTACATTCTGTTCCCGCTGGCGTCACTTAAACGTCAACAAAAAAATTTGAGAAACAAAAAAAAAGTTTATAAAACCGAAGTCTTTTGGAGTCTTTATTGGATAGGTACACTGGTCTAGATCGTATTAAAAAAGAAAGTCAAACAAACCAACTCCACATGTGTGCATGCGATTTTACTAAAAACGCTAAAAGTGGAATAAATTTTGCACCATCAAGAATTCGAAAAAAAAATTTACTTGGCTGTTTTTGTTAGAAATCCCCTACCACTACGGAATTCTCTAATCTTGTTTATTTTAAAAATTGTTTATGAAATTTGGGTTGATAATGAGAAATTAAAATAACTTATTTCTATTCACTTTTAGAAATTATCGGAAGCAACACCTCACCAAGTACCGCAAAAGTAAACCAATTTATTTTGGATTAAATTATTTGCTACAATCCCCTTTACCCATAAAAATGGCCGTTAGTTTTCTTATTATAGTTCACTTTAACCTAGGAGTGTATATTTAGTGTGTATAAAAAAGTTGTAAGTCACTTAAAAATAATGGCGGATCATCCTGAACTCTCAAAATACGATTATAATTTGTGTTATAGAGCCGAGATTGTCAATTCAAACTACCTTGTGAAACTGAGTCATCTTTCTGAGAACTAAACTGAGAAATGTTACAACTTGGACAAACGTGTAAAAAATAATTTAATTGCTCAAATTAAGATATTTTTTCTTCACTCACATGAGGGTTAAATAACTCTTTTTCTCCAGAGGTTGTAAATTTGGTCTTTAAAAAGTCTTTTTAACTGATGGTGAGGGACAGTAAGTAGAGGAGATATAGAAACCCGTATTGGTTGTTTTATGATTTTAACTTGCATTATTTCTGTATCGATATACCAAGTTCTTTGTGATGTTTGATATAATTCTTAACAATTACGGTAGATCCACTTCTAGCGTATCCTCGTGGATAAACAGCATGGTAGTATTCTGTTAAATGTGTTTCCGATACAAGACATATATTTTTTTTTCTAGGAAGGAATTCTTTTTTAGGAGAGTTTTTAGCTCTGGAGCATGC
The DNA here is from genome assembly GCA_932526605.1 of Nephrotoma flavescens. NCBI lineage: Eukaryota > Metazoa > Arthropoda > Insecta > Diptera > Tipulidae > Nephrotoma > Nephrotoma flavescens. Next base: position 261,163,750 of record OW052222.1, on the reverse strand, counting down.
TGTGGTAGTCCGCTCGCGTTCTAAACGACTAATCTAAGTGTTCTGTGCATTTATTTAATATAACGGCGACTGTTGTCGCGACACCACAGTTGTCTTGAATTCTCTCTCTTGCAACGTTATAGTTGTGAGTTGATTGGCGCGTTTTATTTCTTAAACTTTGCCGTTTTGCCGGTACTTCACATCCTCCATGTTTGGCCAGGTGTTGCCCTTTACAGTTTATTCGCCTTGCAAATTCATTTCTCCTAACTGTTCTGTATTCCGCGTTGTGCTATCCGAAACATTTTACGCACCTAATAACTCGCTCGCAATATCTTTGGGTGTGGTTGAAGTTTCGGCATTTCTGGTATCGGTACTCGTGGTGTCGTGGTCTTTGTCGGTGGTTCTATTATAACCCTCATGTTAAGTATTGCTGTGTTGTTAAACATCTTTTCAATTTTAGCAGAAGCCATCTTTTAATGATTTTTGTTTTCTCCTGTTTAAGGATGTTTACTGCGTTTCAATTTGCAGTTCCCAAATTTTTTATGGCTAAAGAGTTCTCATCGAGGTCTTTTAGATTGACCTTCGAGTCACTACTTCACAATCGTTTGTGGGTGCATATTTTATTAGAGCTAGAAAATTTGCAAGCTTCGTGGTATCAATCACATTATATGGCAGTGGTGCCTTTGTCTTCATTGCAACTTTGCGATGTTGTTGTTGCTGGTGTTGTTGAAGTACACTTGTTTACCAGTTTCATTAACCGTATGCTTGTGAATGCTCCCCAATTTCTGGTGAGAATTCTGATGTACCAGTCAGTTTCTCTTCCAAGTTGTTCATCATCTGTATGAAACTTAGCGTTAATACAGGCAGTTGTGCTGTTTCATCCCAAGTAATAAGAGGAGTTTCTAGAACTTCGGTCAATCTGATCTTCATTAGTTTCTCACTTTCATTTGCTTACAACTATGATGAGCATCTTTGCTGATATAAAAGTAGTGTATTAACTTCAGTTTGATCCCAGGAGTTTTATAAAAATTATAAGCGAGGCGATACTATGAAATTCAGTTTATCTGTGTAGTTGAACTACCAAGGTTTGATGATATCAATCCTTTCACGGCAAGTACATTTAAATTAGAAGGTTTTAACACTCAGTTTAGGACCTCATACCTCATATACTCAAACTTACATCAACCAATATGTACAAAGCTGTACGTACTTCGTTAATATTTTTTTATTATTTTTTAGGTCTCAAATTATCACATCAGAGGCAATAAGTGAAAGTACTTGTTGTAGGTGTCAAAAATAGTGACAAGGTATAGGCGCGGAATAATTTTTTTTAATTTCAATGTCAATCGTTCAAAATTATACATTACTTCTATTTTCTAATGTTTCTTAATTTTGGTAATGGTGATAACATAAGGTCCAAATATAATAAAAACCGAATTAAATTAATCAATAGCAGAAATTAATTTTGATAAATAATTCCAAAATTACAATTATTTTGTCATACATTTCGCTGTAGTTCAGCAGTATAGCCATCCGTGAATGAGCACTGACTTGCATCATCATCACTGTGAAACAAGTGTTGAGCGTTTGCATAAATACAATATTTTTGACGTCAAAAATCTCAAATCATCTTCTTAAATAACTTATAGTTGAGTGACCTTGATCAAATGCACTCTTAATGATACAAATGAACCCCAAACATAACAAATCGAGACTTTTAACCATACTGCTTCCCAAATAGGTAAGTGAACTTGTTATGCTTTGAGCAACGACAACAGAATATTATTAAGAGCATTTGTCGATTTTTTTACAAATCCAGTTTTAATTTAATTGCGTTGAACTGGTCTCGAGTCTTGGTGATACGTGTAAGACCTTCAATAAGGTTAATTCTTTATTCCATTTCTTTATTTAAGATAAACAAATTAAATTTATTTATCGATCAGGAATTTTTCGCTTTAATTTTATTTTTTTATAGTTTTAGGATGTGCGCCTTTATAATGATCGTTTGTGTTAATTTGTTATACAAATTGAATCGTGTGAAAGGTGTACCAAACATAAGAAAATTAATAAATTTATGAATCATAAATTAATAAACAAAAAAAAATCGCGGTATTGTGCTGTGTTCAATATTGAAACTTGATATTTATTTAAAATTTGTTTGATTGATTATAGTGTGTGAACCAATCAATCTTATTATTAAGTTGATTTGTATATGTACCAAAATAAAAATGAATAAATATTCGCGATATGAGGTCATTAACGTTGTCGGCGAAATTTTTGCAGCATCACGTCATGATGGTATACTAGGAATCACTTTGAGCTAGTATAGTTATCGTTGAATAGCTCTAACCGCAGAAATGCTGTCGTATATTCTATAATTGGGAACGCGGTTCAAAATCCTAATTTAAACAATCTGAATGCTCGAAATGTTAATCGTTCGCTTTAAAAAACAGATGCGATAAATTGAACTGGTTTTTAGATTCTAACCAATAAATAAATTAATAATCTTTAATTTAAAACATCTTGTTTGATTTTATCGTTGACATGTGTACGAATACAATTTTGAGATTAGAGAAGTCTTCTTATACATGATCTAATCAATGACCAATTAAATTTTTACAGTTTATTTTAATCAGAAATTAGTGTAATATTTCAATAATTATTACTTACTCTCATGACCGATGAAAAAGAGCAGTTTTATGACAGGCAAATTATATTGGTTATATTGATATTGGGATTTGATATACTAATTCTGCCAATTATTAGTAAAAAAAATAATGCACAAAAATCATTTATTTGTTTCCCATATTGTTCGATAATGTTGCCAAAGTCAAGAGACTTGTGTTGCTCATAGGAAAACGTAATATTGACTTGTAACAGTGTAAAGTTAGTTAGGCATCTAGCCATTAAACATATAAAAACCTTTATATTCAACTCAATCAGCCCTAACTCGCATCACAACGTTTGTGCAGTAGAAAGAATTCCGTGGTCCATAAAAACTTGTAACAATTGGTACGTTATTTGGGCGTTGGTCTTGCCTTTTGTCATTAGTCTTATTTCTACTACATAGAAATTTAGGTTATTCAAATTAGTTCCCATATGGGAGTGTGTGCCTCCGATCGATTTTTTCCGCTAAATTATGAACTAAACTTTTTCCAGGTGACTTTACGCTATTTGCCGCCAGGTTACAAATGAAAAATCTCCTCGCGAGGTAATTTTTCAATTTTGTTGTCAAATGTCATTATGGTGTTTAATGCAGATGTGTAATTGAGTTTAATATTTTGTTTTGTTGATATTACTGCCACCTATGAATGCTTATTGTGAATTACTGAGCAATTTAGTTTAGTTCATAATTTAGTCAATAAAATCGAGATGCAGACTTTCTCTTACTGGTTTATCTATTCGGTTATAGATGGTTCCACTGTCGCGAAACGACATCTATTATGAAAAACTATCTCTTTGAATTGGTCGAGCATAATGGATAAGTGACAATTATTTTTGTTGTGGTTTTGTTTAACAACTGGAGGATGGTGAGAAAACAAAAATTTTGATAGATGGAGATTGGAAGCCGGATCACCAAAGTGAGAAGACGTTAAAAATCAGAAAGGTTAGGTTATGTGTGTGTGAGTGAATTATGAGGTGAGAAACCTTTACTGGCCGCAAAAAAGACCCCGGGATGACACCATCACAACCCTACGTCAGACTGCCGGCATAGCTGCTATAGTGGTGATTCTTGGCGATCTGATAACGATAGATGTCCTTAATATTCATATACCAAAATTTATACCAAAATTTCATATTTAGTTCTAAACAGCAAAAATAATGCAGTTTTACCAATCTCCTGTTAGAAATATTTGGGAGGTTAGTAAATCTTAATTTATTTAGCAGATTTTAATTAATAATAAGGTGCGAGTTGTTGTATGCCATCTATGATCAACTGGCATGATCTAGCAATGTAGACAATGCCGACAACTACTTATAGTCCACTAGTAGTGCTTGAATAATCTACATATGAACCTCTGTTTGCGGAGATTTTAGAAACGAGAGACGATCATATTGGAAATCTTTAAGTGTGTAGCTTTTTCCACTGGTTTATTGTTATTAAGCAAAACAATAAAAATTAAATTTATAATGAAATATTTTATTTTTGAAAACCGAGATTCCTTATAGTGGAAATTTTAAACCTCAACCAGTCAAACTTAAGAGCTTAAGTTGTGCTCCGTTTTGGACCACTTAGGAGAGCGGTACGACCGCCAAAATTTTAGAAGTCAGTTGTTTATTTGTGACGAGAAGCCTATAAAATTTTGGTGATTGTAGTACTAACCGAAGTGGTGCAATCGGCGTGTAACTTGAGCTCTTAAGTCTGACAGGTTGAAGCTTTAGTCATCATCAACAAACAATTTAATCACACTTAACTTTTAGGATGGCTATAGCCAATTGCCGTTAGTATGTTCTAGTAATGATAGTTGTCACTGCATCCATAAAAAACACCACGAAATATTTAATCCTAAATTTAATACTAAATTGTTTGTTATCCACCATCGATAATAAAAAATTCGACAACTGATAAACCTAAAATTAAATCTGGGGATTAAGAATAAAAGTTGTTAGCGATACGTGTTTTACGTCATCTATTAATAGCTGGCACGAACTAATATTAAATTAGTTCAGATAATTAGTCAGTAATTAAGTGAAAAGAATGGTCTCAGGCACGTTTCTCATTAATACAAATTTTATCTAAAATAGTAAATTCGAAAAATATATGTTTTACTGACATGTACTGAAACTTGGCCAAATTAAAGAAATATGAAATTGAATTTAAGGATAAATATTTTGTTCTTTGAACTAAGGCATATTCATACTTGCATAAATTAAATGTGAACCAGGTACATGGGGAGGGATCCGACTGAATTGGAAGATGGAAATGGAAGCTATGATTAAAGCGGGAATATAGGCCAGCTGGAAAGTGTATGTACAAGTCTGTGATTTATTTTTATTTGTTGTGAAATTTTAAGTATATGTTGAGTATCATGCAGAAAGAAGATCCTGTACAGGTTGAGCTTCCACTCACTATATATTCACACTTATAACGGCGATTGCTGAAGAATCGCTTCTTCTTCTCTGTAATCTATCTTTCGACCACAGCATATTTCGTTTAGGTGGGTGATGCATGCAATTAGATGTGCGTAGTTCTGGTAATTCAGATGGTAGCCCACTAATAGCAAGAAAGAGGATCAAGTTTCGTGCCTCAAAAACTCGATCAGTTTTAGCTGCTAAAATTTCATAAAAAATTTTTGAAGTTGTGCGTGGAATTGCAAAATCAAATCTGATGGTTATATTTAGAGCCAATGATTAAACCGTTTTGCCAATGGTGATTGGTACAAGTGAGCATCAAAATAAAATTTTAAGTCGTTACCACCCCCTTAGACAATAGTTAGAAGTTACAATAGAAGAAATATTTTTGGAATATACTTCAAAACATTTTAATTCGATTCTAATTAAAAATTTAAAAACTTTTCTAACTTTCCTAATTATTTATTTTGATGATAGCCATAGTTTAGAGTAAGTTAGTTATGTGTGTACTTAAGAATAATAACTATAGCGCTATATCCTAAAGCTGCTAGAATTTTTCAGCCGTATCGATATCATCTGAGTGCCAAATATTGTCCTGTTTAATAGGGGTTCAATAAACAATGCACAGGACTGTCGAAAATAGCAATGTTTGAAAATATTTCAAATGGCCCACTTCATTTAGAAAGATAAAAAAATCGTCTACTGTTTCAAATTTTTGTTGTTTACCTTTCTTTGATATTTTTAAAATCAATCATGCGCGGTAAACGATCTATACTCACGAAATGGCCTTAAGGGAATTAGCAATATGAAAAATTTATTAACTAAATTAGGCACAAGAAACGATGTTCCTTGGTACACTACGCACTTTAGATGGAAAAGAATTGAAAATCTTCATAAAACTCTAAATGTGGTCAAAATTAGATACATAATTATAAAAGTCAATAAACGAATGTTTACACACAAAAACTAAACCTTGATATATTTAACATCTTCAAAAGGTATGCGCCCTTGCTTCGATAAAAATAATCAATTTTGTAACATGATCATTGATCATGTAGAACAGGTAAAACGCAACCTAATGAAGGTGGGGCCGTATTACAAGAAAATTATTACGGTGTACTCGTCGTATAACAAGATCAAGGTGTTTGTACCCAAAAATAGGAGAACCTTGTATCGTATCCAAGGTTCGCATATAATGAAATTCTGCAAATTAATTTGAGTTATTTGCATTTTAGAAAGTAATAATTCACGACGTACTTAATATTAGTTTGTGTTAACCAGTACAGCAACAATTAAAGCGCATATTAAAATACAAGAAATAATAAGATTAGATCACGTCTTAAATTAAATTGTTTTGTTAGAAGTCATACTAGTATTGAATTTCCTTGCTGCTGATTGAATTTCCACTTTCATTGTTTAACGACTTACGTTTCGAATTTGATCGCGTATAAGACATTTGAATATAGACATTTATGGTGTTGCTACCACAGTAAATGGCTTCGGTATAAAAAACATCTCAGATGTAGAAATATCATAATATGTTAAATAATGAAATGGACCATAAAGTAATTGAATTAACGCTTTATTATGTACAATCGAAAATCGTGATTTCGTTGTAACATTGTTGGATGTAATCTTTGTTTAACATAAATATAATTGGTACTCTGTACATGTTCACGATTCACTGTGTGAGAGAATTAATTTTTTTTTTGCTAGAAAATGTTTGTTACATTTTACGTGACAACTCGTTACAATTATGTTAACATAGCAAATATTAGAAATTGTGGAATTTACAATTTTGCATAATATATGTGACTGTTAGTAAGAAAAAATGTAATTAATTTTATGCAATACTTTTGCATGTTATATTTTAGATTATAATTTATGTAAAGATAGAAAAAAAATTGGAGAAAGGAAATTTTCTTATTTATTTTAGATGCTGTATACATGCAGATTAATTGGGAACAAACCACCAGCGGTGAAGTGAAATGTGATTGGAAGTAAATCTCGAGCAGTCATCTTGTTCTGGGTAAGCTATCAACTTTGAAAGTACTATTGTCGAGGAAATTGTTTATTTGGCTATTTTTACGAACTTAAAACATTTGAACTGATTTTACTTCTAAAGAACAATTACGTGATTCTGCTCTGTATTGGTGGATATGTTCGAAGGTGACTATCACAGAAATGTAACAAATGGATGTGATGTAAACGAACTTAGAGGCTATTCAGATAGATTTTTTTGTGGAGGTATATCAAAGATAAGGTTTAAGAAAATAACCCACAATCAATCAGAGGCCTCAAAACGTATATCGAACGCTTCTTTCGTGAAGTAGAGCTCCCAATTATGTAGAGATAAATGTGATCGAATATTTCGACCGAAGGATCGACATCTGCAAACGTGCAATGTACAATTGTCACATATTATGTTTCATCCATAATGGCCAAGTCCCACTTAATCAATCAAAAAATAAAAAATGACGTGAAACGTGTGTTCAATTTCAAATTTAAAAAAAAGTTTTTATTGGAACACCCTGTCTAAAATAACCAAAGACGAACCCAACAAAAAATACTATATTCTAGTCCTATTGATAACCATGATACATCAAGATATCAAAGTAATTATGTTCCCAAATGGCACTGCGTATAGGTAGACTTGTATCAAACATACCAACCCATCTCACCTAATTGAAACAAGGAATACTACAATGAAGAAGGCCACGAAAAAATATGACATGCCTATCATCACAGAATTGTATCGATTTCAAACTACAACAACGGTGGAATCCCTCATTTGATGGTACCGGTTCAACTAATGTTCCAAATTATGTCGTCCCACTTGAGAAACTTGCCTCAACAATGATGTGTCCGAACAATTCTTAAAGAAAGTCCTCCAACTATTTATATTCAAAGCTGCAGAAGATTTGCTGGTAAGGACAACCCTCATGTTGCATAACATTCAATGAAATTGTTGATGATATCGTTCTTTAGTTGAGTCTTAAATTACGATCTCTGATAACTCTGGCAGTGAATATAATAATTAAAACCAAACCGGTTACGACCCTAGTCGAGTTGCTAATGTAGGAAATCCAGGGTTGTGTCAAATTTGTAAGTGTGGTAAATTTGAAACCGAAAAGGGTTTAAGGTCATGTAACAGATTTTAAAAATAAGTCTCTTATGTGATAACATTCAATGATAATCCTTGTTTTGTAAATCACTGAATTTTTTAATTAATTATTCTTCAAATGACTCATGATTTGAGCAAAATGAACTTGCTACCAGCACAGTAGTGGTTGTTTGGGGTACTACCGTGCTCAACTAAATTTGAGACATTTTTCAAAACCGTTTCAATAAGATTTGATACTAACATATTCCATAATAAATTAATAATAAACTATCAGCTCCAAAACGGTGGATTTGTGAACTAAAGTAACTAAGTCAAAATTGTTGGTTTTTCAAAACCTTTTAAATGATATGCCACAGAATTATATTTGAATGAGCAAATGGAAACTGCTTCCAAAGTAACAACCATAATTTTTAGCACTACAGTGATTCAGCTAGATTTTGGAATCCCCTTCAATACCTTTTCTCTCACATGGGAAACTTATACATTCTGTATTATAATAATTTACCACCAGCACCAAAACCGGTGATTGGTGAACTACACCTCTACCAGCAAAATTTTTCACGAATTTTTTGCAGATTTCTGAACTGATGTGTTGATAACAAAATTTTTGGTTTCGCAAGACCTTCCACGTGATTAAGACTGAGAAAAATTAAATATGAAAAAGTGGAGAAATTATTGGTTTATTTTAAAATGAATTTAAAATAAACCAATAATTTGCCCACAGCGCCAAAACGACAGATTTATTAATTAAGTTGGTATTGTGTCTGATACAAGACCATTCAAGCGAGTCGATACACGAGTATACGGGAATAATTTAAAACAATATCGTAGTATATTGATGTTATATTTTAGATGGTTTCCCTTGGTCCCGAAGCTGCTCAATGCTCCGTAGTATGGCGAATTTAATGGTGCTAGTCCCATTTCAAAGTTATTCCCCATTTTTGAGATATCGCTTTCGACATGTTTTTAGGTTTGAGTCAAAACATACCCTCATTTTCACGTTGATAGCTCTTGAACCATTAAGATTTTCGTTTTGCTTTCTTCAGCAAAGTTGTTGCGCAAGCCAAGATAAACAACTTTGTTGAACTTATTAAGACCGAAAAACATTCACGAAAATCTACATTCACATTTTTGTGTTAGTTTTTAAGCAGTTTTGTTAAAAAAATGCTATATGGTTTCGGTTTGCCGACTGTCCGTCTGACCGTCTGTGCCCACAATAACTTGAGAACGGATAAAGATATCAACTTAATTTCTTCACTAAAACTTCAAGCAATTCATAGGATAGAGCCGCATTGATTTGGACGTTTCTATGTTTAGGGTGTTCGGAGATATGTAGGGTTTTGTTAACCCCTTCCTTAAAATTGATAGATTTTTTTTTATTTCCTATTCTAGTTTGGTTTCATAGAGCATGTGAATGTGGATGTAGGTTTGTGTGGGTGGTGCGGTTATGGGGGTGGTAGAAGTGGTGTTATGGGAGGTGGAAGTGGTGGGATGAGGCGTTTTGGGTTTGGTGGGGGAATTTGGGATTTGGTTTATGAGGTTTTGTGTGGAAGGTGTTGGGAGTGGGTATGGAGGTAATAAAGAGTATTGATATGGGTGGTGCGTTATAGGTTGGTGCGGGTGAGATGGGTTTGAATTGGATAGTGAGTGGGGTGGTAATAATGTTTAGGTGAGTTGGTTTGCGGTTGATTGGGGTCGGTTGAGTTATGGTGGATTGGGATCGGTTGAGCTGGGTGTAGATGGGATTAGGTGGGTGTGTGTAGATGTGGGTAGGTGTGATGTTCTAAATACGCAAATACGCAATTTTTTCCAAAAAGTTAACATTTTTCTTAACTTTTTAATTTTAAAAACGCTACATCGCCAGCAATTCAAAATTTTGTTTATGGTTAAATTAACCAAATGCTCGACTTGTGTTTAATCGATATTACTTTTCCTTAGCTTCACTTGCAGAACAGTTACTGAGAAAGTTGCGAATGCGATGTCAGCTTTTGAAATTTTTTTTGGGCAGCTTTCCTAAATCAAATACATAACAGGATGACACAATAGTATCAGAAAATTTACGGGACAAGCCTGTTTTTGCAATACCAGGTAGCTTCCTGTACCAATTCAAGGTGAACGTGGACAACGAGGCCCTGTCAAAGTACCGGTTTATTTAAAGGGATAAATTAAATTATTGGAACACTGAATATACTAAGGACAACAATCAATGTTCAAAAACCGATTTCGTGATGGAAAAAATACAATAATCGCAGTATCTGGTAGGATAATAAAGTTAAAACTCTATTTGATGGCATTAAACAGGCTGCGATAGCCAATCCAACGAAAGGCACTCTCACTACTACGACATTGGAATGAACTAAAAATGTATAAAGGTCGATTGATTAACTCAAACAAATATTTATCTCTTCACCAGGACTTATAAACCCATCTTGCCATAAGCCATTTTTTATTCTGCGAGGGGAGAAGAGGTCAAAGAAATTTTCTTTCAAGTCGCAAAAAGAGAACCAGTACAAGAAAAGTATTCGATTGCGATGTTAGAACTCAGAAATTTTGACCTTATGTGGAAGGAACAGGAAAACTGACTAGTCCAGTCAGCTAAAATACTTCAGTGAAAGATTAACAAGGTGAAAATACTAAAACGTTTTAGGTTAATCGTAGTAAACTAAAAAAAGAACACTAAATTTCGCGGTTAGTGTGATCGGTTGGAGGAATTGCATGCTACTTTGCAAATTTTAAAATCGATCGATTTAAAATCCACCAAATATGATGATCTAGAATAACAAGATTTAAAGGAAAATAGAAGAAAGGCCATATTGAACCCAGCATTTCGTATACACATTCGATTGCAGACACATTCTATTAGCACCAACCAAAAATATGATTTCACATCCGAAATAATAAAAATAGAACATAATAAGCCCAATTCTTCTCCTGGAGGTATACCCTTATAAAAATAAATCCCACTTAACTCTGGTAATTTAACTCACTTAACTCTGATAAAATGTGTGTTCAATAATTAAGTTATGCTATTGAAACAAAGATGGAGTATTTTCCATATAAAACTCAAGCCATAATATTTTTATTATAAAAATTCATTTGGAATATTTTTATTATAAATGTTGATTTTAAATGCCCGAACTATCACATCGCACTTAATGAGAACGCTATCTAGGGCACCTATCTTGTTTATATCATCTACATCAAAACTCAAGCCGGAAAGATGATTATTATATCTTTAAAGGGAACAGCCTTATATTGCTTTAATTAAAAATAAATTTGCAATCCTATTATTTTTCGAAATTAAATGTTTTAGACTTTTCCCATACATTTCGTCGTCTACGGAAAGGCCCGGAAATGCTCTCATAGACTAATGCTGTGTGAGTGAAGTCGATTTTTTTGTCTAAATTTCCAACTAACTAAATTGATGGTTAGTTCATACCAATCGTTCGAAGATGGCACAAAACAAACCTCATTAATGTTTAATTAAAATCTGCTACGTAAATTTAACATTCTACGAGACATTTCTAATCGGTAATTGATAAGTCGGAACTAAGTTAGCACTTTAGAACTAAATATCGGGTAGAGACATCTAACAATATCTGGGTGAACTAACGATCAATTTAATTAGTCGGAAATTTAGAAGAAAAAATCGGCGTCAGGCACACAGCCATAAAAAGATCATTGGAGGAAGATGAAGAGGGCCTTAGTCGACACTTTCCTGAAAATTACGAGGGAAAACCCTTGACCTGCTCCGGTTTACCGGGACAAATGATGACAGTGCAATTGTGTCAAGTTGACATTTTGTGCCGAAGAGCCTAGATGAAGCCTGGCTAGGCGCCAGACTAGAAATAGTCGCAAGGAAAGATATCAAAGTGCTACAAATTAAAAGTCCTGAACAGCTGACCCCCGACTGGAGTGTGGCCAAGTTGAAAGAATCAACGGCTGTCTTTAATTTCTTTGTTAAAGAAACCAATTCGGCTCAATATGGAGTTCTATTTCTACCACACATTAGAAAATATGACGATATGTCGAACCGCCCTCGTTCGACTGATTGCTGCATCGAACTAGATACATATTAAGTAGAATAACCAACAAGCTGGCAAAAAATTTTGCTTATACCCACTCCAACATTTGTAATACGTCATATTTGCCAAACACATAATGAAACTTATGGTGTTATACTTATTCACGAGTATACGCAAGAAATTATTGAAATCAGTTCATCGAATCAGAAAATCCCCTAACTCATAAAAATTTTAAGATAAATATTTAAATTTTATTTTGTGAATGACTTAATTTTATTTGTTTCTTAATCTATTCAAATATTTGTCTCAAACAATGATCATTGTGCTTTGTAATCGGTTGAGATAGTTTCGATGGTTTTTATTTTAGTTTAGATAATTTAAATATTTTTAGAGTTTAAAGTCGCACATTATTATTATTATTTTATTGATCTTATTGTTATTACACTTTTGAATTATTGGTGTTTAAGAAAAGTGAAATTTTGTGTGGTATGTCGGTATACTCGTATATGGGTCATGGATTAGTTAGAATCATAAGTCGTGTGTCTACATGTACATATACTTAAATTTTTCATTCAAGTTTTCTACAAATGATATATCAATACATTTTTTAAGTCACATCATTTTGACGCTCATACCAGTTTAATTTATCTTAATAGTAATCACAAATTATTAATTAACACCGATTACGATCAATCGATTATATCTGAATATTAAATTTCTGTATAAATGTCATTTATGATGATATTCGCATTTTGATTTTGATAACCCTGTCATTAATTTCTCTTATTAACTCTTTTATTACCGAGTCAAAAATTAATTCTTAATTTTTACACACGAACGGTGAAAGTACATGTATATAAGCAAATCTTGAATTTAACGTATTTGATTTAAAATCGTCAATAAACTTGTTGCAGGAAATTAAGACATCAGAGAATGACTTAACCTACCTTTGTTAGTTAAATTCTATTAGTTTATTGCGGTTGGCTGATGACCTCCAATTTTATTAGTATATCGCGATTGTCGAAAAAGATCAAAAAGGCGTAATCGCAAATATTTAAGAACACCAAACCTATTCGCATATAATTTGAAAGGTAATCGGAAATAAAATTTCGAGAGCACGCATGCGATGATCAAATATACTTCAACTTGCGTGTTGTTAACAAAATAAATAGATTGGGATTGTTGAGTATATTGATTCTGTTCTATGAGACAAAACAAACAACGCGATATATGACACTTTAATTATATAACATGCGTCTTACATTACACTTAAATCAACTTAATTATGTAACGCTCTTTAGTACGGGCCATTAAAAGTTACACATTTTGGTTTTTTCGTGATCATGACATTTTAAAGTTATTACTTGGACTTTATTTCCATATGTGCGGTATAATTAAAATTTGAATGCTTTCAAATTTAAATCCAGCTGAAATTGCAAATTTGATCAAAATATCAAATTATTAGTTTTCAATATATTCCCGCATTGTTTGTGGCCAACACTCGACTTTCTTTTACCCCCAATGTATACACAAATTTCGTATACACCACACATGATTTCTAAATTCTGAAAATAAACTTACCGAATTTTTGGTAAAACTGTCTTGTAAATACAATCAGAAATCATTATTCCTGCTTAAATTTCGGAGAACCAACAAGGTCAACCCTGTTTAAATTTAATCTTTAAATTTATTTGAATCGTTCAATTCTTTGTCTTTTTCGAAAATGCTAAATTTTTCAATATATTTGCAAAAAATTAAAAATGCTCAAATGGAAGTCACTTCCGGTATACAAATTTCCACCAAATTTCGCAAGGTTATCCAAATTATTGGAAAAAATTTAAAATAATTTTTTTGTCAAAACTCGGCATTTCCGGTAAAATGAAAAAAATGTTTTCTACAAGTTATGTTTGAAACTTAGCCAGGTTAAATTAGTTGATTCAACTATATGCCCTTGCTCAATCATATATGATGAAGATATCATACCTGCCGTGATGTAAATATGATATCAATTTCATAGAAGTCCGTTTCTTTTCATTTGAGACTTGTAACAGTTTACTTAAAAATAAAATTAGACAAATTTCACTTCTGCTATTTAAATCTTACAAATATACCAAGCAATGCATTTTAAGAACAGTTTTAGATCGGGTCTGATTGCCACGAGTAATATTTATTTCCAATGAATCACTGGGAAATTTCCAATCTTTTAGTTTTTTTCGATTAAGAAACAGAAAGTAGTCATTGGGTACCAAGTCTGAACTGTGCAGTGGAGAGGAATTTTTTCCGCAGAAGCCGCAGTACTTTAATGTAGCTTAAGAGCAACATTAGCTTTTCGTGCATCGGTGCATTGTTGTGAAGAAGTACGGTTTTATTTTTAACTATCTTTGGCCTTTTTTACCGGAACGCTTTTTCAATTTTCGCAAAACCTCTGCGTACTAAATGTCTGTGATTGTGGTTTTCGATGGCATATAGTCAATCATCAATATTTCTTCATCATCCCAGAAAATTCTTGTCAAAACATTTAGCAGCAGATGGTTGAGCTGTGAATGTCTTTGGTGGTGGTTCACCACGTTCAATCAGTCAACAAACGGGGAACCCATCGCGCAGTTACTTTTGGCGTGTGATGGTGGTCATGTATCATGGCATAAGTGGTACCGTATGAAAGGGAAAGTCTTCACGCTAACCGCGAAATAAAAATACGACAGTCCTCCAATACAATTGATTCTGACAAAATTAAGTTTTCATGGCTAATAGCATCTGCACGACGACCCGGGTGGTGGTCGTCTTCTAATGAAGCCCGACCAATTTTCCACAATTTTACCCACCTTGTTAGTGTGGAATATGATGGTGCAGATTCGCTGAAAACGTTTGACATATAATTTAATATATAAATTGCATTTCGTCCATTTTACAGAAAAATTTAATAACTGCGCGATATTCAATTTCATTCATTTTAGCATTTTTTTAAAACACACATGTTACTAAATTGAAGAAAACAAACGCACTGTAAAATTTACATGGAAATTTGTTTCTATAAGTTTCATCGCGACAATTTTTTTTTTTAAATATATAGTTGTCTCACTCACATTTTTTTCATATGATATTGCAAGATATTTTGGTTCAACCTCGTTCCAGCTCGTCATCCGACAGTGTGATGGAACTGTAGATAAATTTTGTTAACAATCTAAATAAGAATAGTCCGGCCAGCCCCCTGTATATTTTCATCTAAATCGTTCGACATTCGTAAACACAAACTATATTGTGAATAAACATTAGAAAACTCTGCATTTTGAAAACTGTAGCGTGACATACAAGGAAAATTAAAAAATTTTCTTTGTACTGATGTTTTGTAATTACCCAAAAATAAATCCATTTTACATTCCTACTTTTACTAATAAACAAAATTCCAACTCAATTCGTACTAGTATAACTTGACAATAATTTAAGCAGAGTCTCGGAGTTGTATAGTTGGACTAGCCTGTTTCCAACTAAAAAAAGCAAATAAAATGAATAAAGGTCTCAACAAATACAAACCCGACTGTGTCGACTAAAGGCGATAAATAATACATTTGCAGGTTTCCCCTTTAAGGCATAAAAAATCTGAGCGGTGATTGGTTAAAAGTCGGCCATCTTGAATCACCTTAAAGGCAAAAACTGTAGATGTTTTTAACGTTCTGGATTAAAAGATTTTAATTTTTCAGCTTAGAAAGACCATTTTTTTCTGCAGTTAGAAAATTTAATTCGGTTTTTTTGGGGATCTCTTCTAGTAACCGCCATCAAATTAGAGATCTTCGTTATGTTATTACTAATGTCGATGAGTTTTGTTCCGGGTCTAGATTGTGGGAAATCCATGACCCTAACGCTGCAATATGACACTTGTAGCTCAACCCAATGAAATAGGTACTAGAATTTGAACTATTTTTGCAAGAAATTTCAGTACCACCCCCCAGTACGATTCAATAAATATTAACAGAAATACGAAAATTGAGGTGTAGCTTTATCTAGTATATGCCAGTCCAGCAAACGAATTACAGTATAACGGCACCTGCAAAGAATTTTCTAATTGTGTAACAAGTTTTTAATAAATTTTTAAAAAATTATAGTGTCATTTTCTGAGACATCAACTGAGACAGATCAGCTTACAGCATAGCAAAACAAAATCTTTTGAGTTTAAGTTTCTTGCTTGTTGCATGTCTCGACAGACGTATATTTATTTCAGTAACCAAACCTTCTCGACGGCTCGGTTTCTAGATTACATCCAATCGTTGGCAGAACCCGTTAATGGGTCCGATGTTAAAGCTAGAGCCTGCGCTTTTATTTCGTCAATGAATCTACCTTGTGATTATGTTTCACATTCGCCCTCGGAGAAGTTTACTAACCTTTCTTTTGGAGCAGATTAAACAAACTAGCAGTTGCCACCGTCTTCTATCAATTTTTGGAAAGGAGTCAAGCAAGTCGGAAGACTTACATCAAGTGGAAAAGGAACGCTTTTAGTAGTTTGTTGTATGCAGTAGGTGCTGGCGGCAAATTTATCCCTCTTGCTATACTACTTATTTATCCCTCCCCCCTCCCCCCCCTTCCTCGCCCTAAAAATTCGAGCCACATCTTATTAGCGATGGACCAGTGGACAATGACCATCAATTATGAATCTTGACGTTAGATAATAATGAGTCTTATTTAGCAATTAAAACAATATTAATCTTGCTTTTCCAACACATTGCTTCCATCGGCATCAGTTTTTAGATAGGTCAGTTTATGGCCTGTTCAAAAAATTCATGTCAGTTGCTCAAGATGCTTTATTGAGACATAATTCAGGGAAGTGTATGGCAATAAACAATATTCCTTATTTTGTAGTGGCTCAAGGTTTACCATAAGCCCTCTTACCTGAATCGATTATCAAATGCCTTACAGTAACTGGGATTGAACCTTTCAATGGTTAAATTATTGGAGATGAAGATTTTTTTCAATCAAGTGTCGACTGTCGACCTTATCTCAAGGTCTTGGTAATATCATTGGACGTAATTAAGGTAGAATTTTTTCAGACATTTAGTAAATCTATAGTCCAAATATCAGATGTTATACCATTCCACATGAACAAACTGATGCCCTAATTTTTGGAAACAACAGAATGAGCAGTTAAACACTTTGACATACTTTGTCCACTATTTTCGCACCAAATGTCACTCGATCTTTTCCGAAAGCTGGCCCAAGAAAAGAAAATCGATGCAGACCGAAAAAGAGGAAAAATGTAAATGCGCGTGTTCAATTAAATTTTGCAATTTATCGAAACAAAGCCCCAAAACTAAAAATGTTAGGATACTATTTATGAGGATCGCCAATTCAAAAATATTAGATATGGTTGAATAGATAAAAGTTAAATAAAGCAATGTGTTCATCATATTCTTCCAATCTGTTTTGTTATATCCGAAATCGAATGTCATCGACAGTGCACAATTTCATAATTTATATCTTAGGTTGCATACCAATAGGTGGGTAAAAGTCAATTTTAAATACATTTTTCGGTAAATTCAATTATTTAAAAAAAAAACTCTATGGTAAACTGATTGAAAAATTTGTACTAAGATCGATTTTTACCGTAGGAAACGATTAACCCGACTATTGGTACGCAACCTTAAAAATCAATGATGGGCTCGTGCATATGGCACGAAGGAACAGGAGGCGTTGTTTTTAAAAATCTCTGTGTGTGTTTGGGTGATATTTTGTTGGGATTCAGCACGAATAAAGAATGCCACATGCATACTTGGCTCAAAATATTTATGAAGAATCGTCAAGATCGCCAAAAATTTCTTATTCATATTAGGCCCGATACTTGCATCGTTCATAATCCATGCCTTATAAATAAATCTTTCAGTTTAATAAACGGACGCATTTGCACGCATTCGCAGATGCATAACGTACGAATCTAATGTTGTAAATTTGGATGGCAAATTAAAATTCATGTAAACCCTTCGGAATTATTAACTTAATAATCAATCATCGCACAGGTATTTAAATTATAGCTACACTTGCATAATACTATCACGATAGAAAATAGAGGAATGATTCAGCGTGTTATTGAATAATCGATCAAACAAAAACAAAAATATCGGATAATTATTTTAATTAATTTTTAGGTTTACATAACTCTATAAAATTTAATTTCTTATTATTTTGGGAAGATTTAAGTATACGATGCTGCAGAGTAATTTGTTACAGGGTTACATATATACTTCTACATTTTTTGTAGACATAATGAATGATGGACAATTTTGGATGCTTGCTTTCTAATTGATGATACTGGTTTATTGCAATCTTGGAATGCGACAAGGTCGTTGTGTTTAATAATTCTCAATATGAACTTTATGATGATGCGACCGATGTAAATTGTTTCTCCATTTTCCTCTATTAAAATCAGTATGTGATGCCGTTTTACGTTAAGTTTTATAGCCTAATATTCTATAATTATATTTTCAGCACCACATAATTAAATCACCTTGCGATGATTCAAAATTCAACACACAATCGTAAACAGTCGTAAAGTTTATCAGAAAATGCCAATTTATGATTGCTAGTTTCATTACCATCTTATACCACTTATCAAGGCAAATATTTTAATTTATTTTAGTCAATTAATTCAATTTATATAAAAGAATTTTAAACACTTCGAGGCATCATGTGCACATACACAAAATGTTAGGCATCCTCATGGCATAAAATTCAATTTACGTAATTACAAAATAATTGTAATTTAAATTATTAAATTAAATGGTGTCATTCTTGCTTTTCAATCAAATTTCGCAAACTTACTGCAAATATTTATTCGACAGATTCGTGATCTGGATCAGGAAAAATATGGTAAGTAAGTATGTGCGCTTGCATTAATCGCACTAATTTTGATTGATTAACTAATCAACTACACGATTTTGATACAATTAAAATAATTATTTTGCAATCGCAGCTCGAGACCATGTGAATTGGAATGGATGTGAAACGTTTACAATAAAATTAGATTGGCATGACAAAAAAGTTTGTCAAATTTATTAATTCTAATAGAATTCTTGTGGTTGCCAAATTATGATGGACCACCATTTAATTTAACGTGCCATTCTTATTTATACAATTATTGAATTTTGTAATGTGCAATATTCCAAAATAGTTTTATGCATATCATTTTGGAGGTGAAAAGTTCATTAGGTCAATTTTAACAAACAAAATTTAAAGCAAATGTAGGGCTGCGGGCGAATAGTTGGGTAAAAGTCAATTTTAAGTTAATTTTTCGGTAAATTCATTTATTTTTCAAAAAGTCTATGGCAAACTGATAGAATCTGTTCTTAATCCGATTTTTACCATATGATTTACCCGACTATTGGCCCGCAGCCTAACAACATCTTTAAAATAATATTACAGCTAAAAAAATTAACCGTGGTGTTTATGGTAACCGTTTATCTATGTATATCATTGTCAAGTGAACTATTAAAATGTTGACCATTATACAAATAATGCACTCTCTCTCCCTCGAAATGTTGAAATATCAGGCTCTCGCTCTAAATCTTAGAAAAATTAATTTAATATTTTCAAAATTCCGTTCCGTAAAAACTTTTCACGAAAACGCTTCCTCGCAACAGTTAATTATTCCGTAAATTCTAATGAAACATGACCTGATTTACAACTTATTGGTTGAAACAAATTACCCATATGACGTTAAAACAAATTACCTAAACCAGTTCACGCGCCATCCACCTGCTAGATTTTCACACATCATCTTAATAAAATAAAACAAAAACATTTTACGTAAAAAAATTGCGTACCTTCATATATAAATGGTGACGACATGTCAAAACTGTTTTTTATTACCTCTTTAGCCTAATCCGATCGCAACCATTTTATAATTAAAGTATTATTTTATAATTAAACTAAATAAAATTAATGTTACTGTAATAATTAAAAATCATTAAAATAAAACAACACGAGAAATTAAAATAAGGGAAAACCCACGCATGCACAATCGTGTGAATATTCACCAGTCGGCTTGTCACATGAAACTGAGAAACTGAGAAGAGAAAATAAAAGATTCAATAATCAATATGCATACAAAACTTATAAAAAAATAAATATGTAATATTACCGAGAAACAGAAAGAGAAAGGCAGTTATTTGTCTCCAAAATTGGTATTTTTGTGTCTTCGATATTTTGTAGTACGGAATTTAGTATGGAATTAAAACAATATTTTCCACACACTGGAAAAAATGCATACTGGGAAATTGCATACTGGGAGTTTGTAAAATTGACCGTATAACAGAATACTTGTAAATAAAAAATTAAGTGTCTTGGGTTTATAAAAATATATTCAACTCATCGGATATAATTATGATGGAATTGGGTATGGATCGAAATTCGTTTCTAAAACAACTTTTGTAACAAGTTATATAATATGGCTAGCTGACATGGAACTCAGCCATTTAACCAATTATGATGGAATTGGGTACGTTGGATGGAAATGAAATTCTAAAAGATTTTTGGAAGAAGTTCCGGAATATTAATATACATATAAAAGTTCTTGGTCACCTACTACGGAACTCGGTCATTTCTTAACCGATTGTGATAGAATGGGTATGTTGGATGGAAATGGGACTCTAAAATGATTTTAGAAAGAAGTTCTGGAATATGGCCACCTGGGACGGAACTGGGCTATTTCTTAATCGATCATCTTGGGGCTAAGGTTGCGTGCCAAACTTAACGTAAAAGTCAATTTTAAGTAAATTTTCGGTAAATTTAATTATTTTTCAAAAACTCTATAGCAAGCTGATCAAAAAATCTGTCCTAAATCCGTTTTTTACCGTAGTAAATGATTTACTTAAAGTTTGGCACAAAGCCTAAGTATGTTTGACGGAAATGGGATTCTAAAATGATTTTTGGAAGTAGTTCTGGAATATGGTCACCTGGGATGGAACCTGGCTATTTATTTTCGATTATGATGGGATTGAGTACCTATATGTTTGATGGAATTGGGATTCTCAAATGATTTAAGTTCTGGATTATAGCCAACGCTGGAACTGAACTCGGCCGTTTCTTAACTGATTATGATGGAATTAGGTATGCTGGAAATGGGAATCTAAAATGATTATTGGGGGAAGTCCTTGAATCTGGCCAACTGGAACGGAACTCGGCCATTTCTTAACAAATTATGATGGGTTTTGGTATGCTGGATGCAAATTGGATACTTAAATTGTTTTTAACGAAGATCTAAAATATGGCTAACTGGGACGGGACTCGGCCATTTATTAAACAATTATGATGGGATTGGGTAAGTTGCATGGAAAGACCGGAATGAGATTCTAAAATGATTTTTAGAAGTAGTTCTGGAAATTCTGGAATTCGGCCTATCAGCTATTGATGTGTTGACTGAAAATTTACTTGCAGGTTACTAAAGACACCAAGTTTTCTAAGACCAAAAAATAATAATTTCAACTGCCGTTTTGACTATTTTTGGACCATGCCAATTGTGTTAGTATTTGCTTAGAACTGTGCTTCGAACTGTTGACAGGATTTTGAACCGAAGGTCGACCATATTTGGAAATTTTAAAGGTTTATTTCGTAAAATTGTAAGATCCAAAGTTTATATATTCAAACTTTAGAACAGGCAGCAAAAATAAAAAAATGATGAATTACAATGCCTTATTGCACACTGTGCTTTAAGGTCGCACATACCAAATAATTAAAAATCACACACGCAATCAGAAGCCAATTTGATATTTTTGCTATTTTATATCAGTTCCGTTTCCTTGTACAACAACATAACCGAAATGCAAAAGGTCGATCTTAAAACGATTTAATTGAAGTATTTCCATCAACCATAATAACGATCATTTATCGATATAAATCTGGACACCAAAATCCTTTCCAAAACTATATACAGTTTTATTTGGCTGTAAGTCGTATGAGCAACCAAAAAACCACCAGCAAGAAGAAGAGCAATTATAAAATTTACCTTGTGCAATAAGATATGCATCAATCAAAACAAATCAAATTTTATATGAAATGAGATCGTCTTCTGAATAAATCCAAGGTATAAATAAAAAACAACCGGTGTATAACATTTAACATTTAAAATATGTAGATCTTCGTCTTTTACTACTACAAAATTATCTTTAATGATATTTTCAAAAATAATTAATGATCTTTGACATTAGCCGGAAATTTTGGTATAATTATAAATAAAATAATATTTTTAACCGCAAGGTTATGCAAATTAGATCACGTAAACAGATTCTCAAGAAGGTATTTCACCAAACTTAGAAGAGAATATTAGTTTATAAAATAATAATTTGTATACAACACTTACGTATCGTGTAGCTACTTAAAATAACAATTTGTCATAAGTGTCATCATGTTCGTCAAGATTAATTGATTATTCGACAGAAAGTATATAGATTGTGTACGAATAAGGAAGTCGCCGAAAACTATTAATCAAAATTTGAAATATCTATGATCTGTGGGTACAGTTTGGGAATTTTAATTTTGGTCTCAAAAGGAATTTTTGGGTATAAAATAATCTAAAAGATCAAGGTTTTCGTCTAATCATTACGTGAACTTTAAGATGGTGATTTAAATGCTAAATTAAATTGGCACTTAGCTTAGACTCATTAATGGACGAAAATTAAATTAGCTTTACCGCACGTGAAGCACGAGTAAACAATTATACTAGTAAATGTAGATGGTGGGTGATACAATTTTCGGGGCCGGTTTAAATGATTAACCATTTTTGACAAAGTTTTGTTTCGTCAAAATATCATTATCAAAATTGCAGATTTATGATAATCAAATTACATCAAAGTTTTTGAAATAAAAGAAAGGCTGAATGTGTTGTCGCCAATCGACGCGCTGCATAGACCCAATATTTGTGACCTGCAGGTTATAGACATGTTTTGAAACACCGCGATCATATTTAACTCGAACAAATCTTTTTTGACGGCTAAATCTTCAACCACTATTAAAGTATGCAGGCCCCACTGATGTCCAAGTATTGAGGCATACTCGCGATGAGTCACATCTAACGATAAGTCACGTAAGAGTGCATGCACAGCATCATTGTTTTAAGGAACAGCAACCGATTTTGGATGACCTTCACGAAATTAGTCGTTGCGCGAAGTGCAACCATGATTGAATTCTGTAAACCACAAACAGGTCCTTCATCTAATCAATGCACTGTTGTCGAGTTAATCCACGTCGAAAATTGTAAAAAAATAACCGCACGGAAATGTTCACGATTTAGTCCCATTTTTGCTCTGAAATAAAATTTTGAAACCACTATAAACAAAAATAGCGGCGGTATAAAAAACGTTCTGAGTAAATATATCGCATAAAATGTAAAACTTTACGATAGAGACATCAGGTATCAGATAGCAACACTAACCCAATTTCGATTTATAAAATGCAGCCTCGTATAAATGTAAATATTTTTTTGGTATCTATAATTAAAAACAAAAATTAAAAATTCAGCTAGTCTGAACTTCTTAAATACGTGTGAACATTTGTGCCATTTTTTTAATTAAGATTTTTTTTAGAATTTAGTATGCAACAAGGGACCATATAATGAACCTCTCCGGTCCCATAAAACGACGTATACGGCACGCACAGAGAATTTTCGCCACATCAATAATGTTCTCATATAAAATTCAGCTTGTGCAAGAATTAAGACCGATAAACTATTACGAACGGCATAATTTTGCCATTTCACTATGAGCAAATTTGAATAAAATCCCGATTTTATTCAGAATTTAATAATGAGTGACGAACCTTATTTTCAATTAAATGGCTAATTTTATCCAGCTATTCAAAATCGTCCAGAGTGGTGGTTCCAACAAGATGGGGATACACCCCACACTGCAAAGGACATAATGGCTCTGTTACGAAACGAATCATCTTTATAGCGAGCAAATAAATTCGAAAAAAAACAATTTCAATTGGGCGTTTCTTTCACACCAGATTTACCCCTCCTGACATTTTTGTTTTGTCTTATTTGAAAGAAAGAGTGTACGTCAATAAACCAAACCAAACCGGAACTAAAAAACAACAATAGTATATAAATCCTGGTCCTTAACACCTGAAATGTTGGCAAAAATTTTGAATATAGTTTTAGAAAGAGCACGAATGTGTGGCAGACAATTGCCATCACTTGCGAGATATCATTTTTCACGTCTAAACCTAAAAAAATTCATAAAATATACTAATTAAAAAAATTAAACAAAATAATAAATAAAAAAGTTATTAAATATTTACACTAAGATGGTCTTTTGAGCCACCCAATTAACGAAGGAAAAACGTACCGGTTGCATCTGAATTTCGAGATCAGAAATAATCTGGACCACATCGATAAAATTTCAACAATTAAATCGTCAACGCTTAGATGGCTCGCGGCACTAATGAAGTTAGGATCTCGCAGTTGGTCCTCTATTCCTCCAAACTCTGAAGAACATAGTTCTACAAGAACTGTACGTTTAATCAAAAATGCAATATCGTACGTTTGAAATTTTAATTTTGTTTTTTACTTTATATCTTACTTTCGTAAAGTAAAAACTTCTTAAAATAAAGTATGGTGATCATGAAAATTTTCTACATTGAAATTTTTGCAGATTTACCGTTCGCCATATCATTGAAGTCATAAAAAATGGCTTTGAAAAGTTCTCTGTATGTGCAGACTAAATGTATGTGCCCTCTCTATACAGCACATAGGCCGTATTCTTGAAGTCGGTGGAAATTTCCCCAATGGGAATACAATTTGCTTTGAAATTCTCTATATTATTGGACTTTTTCGCCGGCTCATTTTTTTTAAATTTCTTTTCTTTTTTTAGATATTAAGTAACATGATTTTTTCGCCTTATTAAGTGAAATATTCCGACTGGATAAAACGATTTTAAATTATTCGCTTAGTAGGGAGACAAATATTAGTAAACTGGAAAACAAATTTGAAAAAATGATTAAAGTAGTCGGCGAAAAATTTTAGTAATATAGAGAATTCCATAGCAAATTTATTCCGATTACGAAAATTTCAGATGGTTTGACTGATCGGGATGAAGCTTCATTCATAATTTTTTTCATCGGCCTAAAAAACTAAAAACAATAAGATTGAAAATTTAATTTCAAACAAGTTAGTTAGTTCAGATCATTTTTTTTTTAAATTTTACAAGAAATGACGAGTTTTGAGAAAAACTTTATTTCACCAACAATATTGGCATTTACAAAAAAAAAACGCCCAAGAAGATTCTAATAAATTTAAAGATTAATTAGTTTTCTGAATATCGTGGCAATCGATCTCGCTGTCGGTCGGTTCTGATATTAATTTCTTGATAATTGAAGATTAAATAATTTACCCACATCTACATAATTTTGGCGGAAGTAGTTACAAAAGTATACTTAAACCACTAAGTTCATGCACATAACTACCTATTTTTGCAACAATTTACCCACTTGGTTAGCACAAGTCGAGCGTGATCCATTGAAGCTCTAAAATATATTTATAGTGAATGCCATTCCAGAGTTTACTGTTCCGCATGAATTTCACTTTCACTCTTAACGTTGTATACTCAAACGTTGTATACGTTGTACACCAAATTTTCGAGCGCAGCACACCCAAACCTACATTATATGTCTTAATTTATAGATTATACTGGAACGATGATGTTCAATCAGGAAGAACCAGTATTTTTATATTCAACATTTTTATAAAACTATAAAAGCATGAATTGGGCCAACACACTTTGATCTTTTAACACACGTTACAGTTATTACTATATCCAGTTATTCAAATTTGATTGAATATATCGCAAATAAATCACGGGTAGTGTAAATTAGTCGGCAGCTTTGTTAATTATGTATCATAGTTTTGCAAATTGTGTGGTCACTGGCCATAAACGATAAATAACGAAGCGATTAATCATCTAAATCTCAACTAGCATTGTTCATCGTATGATACAAGCAGTACCCTTCATTCTATGACTATGAGATTTAAAATTATCGGCTGGGTATTGGTATTCTTCCTACAACGGTTGTTTGGACAGATTACATCCAAATAAATAATTTAATTAAGATCAATGTATCGCCTAAACTGTTGTTTAAAACCTATTTGATTTTAAAATAGCTAATTCATGTTCATTTTAAGTAATAAAAAAAAAGTTTAATGGGCGAGCTTTGAATTTATTTTATTACTGGTTTTGATACGAACGATTTAGTAATATGTTCGATCTTAATTACTTAATTAACTTCGGCCGTTAGTTACATAGTTAGTTCAAAGTAATTTATTTGGAAACTTTAATGTCCATGAGATTTAAATTGGATTACACATCTTGGATAGGATGCCATAAGGTTTATTATACGTTTTTAATTAACAAATTCATTTTTAATTAACAAATTGGCTTTAAGGGCCGCCCCCGTAACACACAAGGCATCTTAAAAATTTATTTTTTTGCGCACTAACAACCTGATCAAAATTTCTATTCGCACAACGACAAAAACTACGACTCTAGTCGTTCGTTTGAAGTTTACTTCGTATAGCAAACGCACAAAAATTTGTGACTAGCCACATTAACCTTAACATTATTCAATATCTTAATCTATCATACACACATACCAACCAATAGACAAAATCTCGATGAAGCAAAAAACTAATGAAATACCATTCCCAAAAATATTTATTGATTTAGCAACCTACTTAGTGTTATAAAAATGTTTGATACAAAATTCCGACTCAACGCGCGACCATAAATAATTATTTTTATAGCAGAATGTCAGCTAAAATTTATTACTCGATGAAATCCTTACCATTGTAAACTGATCGATAGCAGTTGGACGTTATTGATCGGATATTATTCGGATTGTTGAATATTTATTAAGCGATTTATTATTAGAAGATGTTCGATACCTTTTAATGTTAAACTAAATAAAATTACAATGCATATACCACATAAATGTCAAAATCGTTAAACAGACTTGTTATTGTTGGGCGTCTTGTTGACATTCAAATGATAATTCAATATACGTTTGAATAACGGGATTACCCGCAGTTTTAAATTCTGTTAAAATTATAATTTCTGCGTTTCGATTCATATTTGGACACAACCTGAACTTGTTTTAATTAATTATGTATTTTACTCCGGAATTAGTTGGTCTTGTTATGAGCAGAAATTTTATGAAAACTATTGTACATCAAGATTTTTAGTTTAGATTTCTAGTTTAGCGACTCAATATAGAAATCTGTTAAAAATTAGATCTTGATTTTAGTTTGGTTTGGTTGGGTAGTTTATTTAAATGACATTCCTATTGTTTGCCTCATATCTCAGTTACCGAATTTTATATCAAATAAATGGGAAATCATTCCATATTTATGATTGCTTTAGGCCCTCTTTTTAATTGAGGCATATTTAAAGAGAATTACTTGAAATTGACTTTTACTCAACTATTAGCCCGAAGCCTAAGATAAAAATTATTTATGAATTCATACACTAACAACCGACAGTTCTTTAATATGACTATGCAGAAAGAAACTCGGTCATTTCTTCGCCGACTAAGGCTGCGGGCCAATAGTTTGGTAAATCGATTACTATGTTAAAAATCGGATTTATAACAGAATCTTCGATCAGTTTGTGATATAGTTTTTGAAAAATAAATGAATTTACCGAAAAATTTACTTAAAATTGAGATTTACTCGACTATTGGCCCGCAGCCTAAATATAATTTCATTTGCGGTGCTTATTTTTTTTTATCTTACAAAGAAAGTATCAAATCTCTTGGTGGAGCCAAGTTCCATTCCAGAATGTCCAAATATTCTCTAGGGCTGTGTGCCAAACTTACGGTAAAAGTCAACTTTATGACAAACTGATGGAAAAATTTGTCCTAAACCCGATTTTCACCGTAGAAAACGATTTACCTTAAGTTTAGAACACAGCCTAGGTTGCGTACCGGTTTTAGAACAAACTTTTCGACCAGTGAACCATAGTTTTTGAAAAATAATTGAATTTACCGAAAAATTTGCTTAAAATTGAATTTTACCCTACAATTGGTACGCAGCCTCTGTTGAGAATTATTTTAATTTCATTTAAATTGGCAATTGAGATCTAGAAGTCACATTTGGAATTCCATTTTCATTTTAAAATACTCTGAGCCCCGAAAATAGTTGCTGTCATAAATTTGTGGGGTGAGAGTAGATATTACACTTATAAAAACATGTGTGTGAAATAAGCCCAATTTTCATATGAATGTGAAGATAGGCCAAATTTAGTATCAGACGAATGTGATGGCAACATAAATTATGGCTTTTGGACTCTGGACTCTGAGCCCAAAAGTCTTCACATTTATACTCTGAGCCCCGAAAATACTTGCTATCACGATAGTTATAAACTGTCATGACAGTCGAAATTTTCGGGATTGAGAATGTATATGCATGGGAGTTCACATATAGTCGTTAGAAGTCCTGGAACTATTCGTTGGCCCGGCTGGCGGTGCAAGAACTATTCATTGACCCAACTAGCGGCTCACATCGAGTGATACATAGAAAAATTCTAAAAAAAAATTTAGAATTTCGTTGATTCTCTTTTATTATTTATTTATATTTTATTATGCCTGCAATCTGTGCTGTCCCAACTCTTTCGCGTAACGTTTTTTTTATTCTCACACTACCTTTTTTTGTAGTCTCAAGCAACATGGTTTTAAAGAACACGGAATTAATTAATCGAGTTCTTGGAGGGGTTTCCTGTATTGATAAAATTATCTTAGTTAAGTTTTCATAAAATTGGTTTGTTGTAATTTTGTAATTCGCTTATGCAATTTATTTATTTTGTTATTTTTTATAAAATTTTACGATAATTTTATTTCTACTCTAAATTCGCATAATTTTTCAACATTTTTCCGTGATAGTGTCGGCGAGAGACACATTTATAACAAGATCTCGAAAATTTCACTGTCATGATAATTTTTAACTATCGTGATAGCAAGTATTTTCGGGACTGAGAGTAAAAATGTGGTGTTTTTTAAGTCTGAGAGTAAAAAATGTCCTGATTGCAATAATTCGGTGATTTTCGCGCAAAAAGCTACCATTTCAAGTACACATATTTCCACCAAATTTCGTAAGGATTCCCCAATTAATGGAAAAAGTTTAAGTATGAACAAAGTTTGTTTATCAAAACTAGTTATTTTCGGTAAAATTTAAAAAATGATCTGAACTAATTATGTTTGAATTTCTTTTCAAAATTTTTGCAAAAGACAAAAAACCCTTATGGAAAGGACCTCCCAAATTATGGAAAAAGATTAAGAAGTTACACCCCGATCAGTCAGTCCATCTGGGCAGCGATATTTGCGAAATTTCATTATTCCTGCTTAAATTTCCGAAAATCAACAAGGTCAACCCTGGCTGAAAATTATTCTCTAAATTTATTTATATCTTTTAATTCTTTGCCGTTTTTTGTAAATACTAAGCCTTTAGAGATCACTGAACAAAATTTAAAACCGTTCCGCAAGCATCTCCCAATTAATGGAGAAAGTTAAAGTTTGAAGTTCCATTCCGAATAGTCAATTCGCCTGGACAGTAAAAATGTCGAATTTTGGCGAAATAAAGTTCGAAATTGAACTCAAACTTGTAAATTTAAAAACGATCTGAACGAAAGAAATTTTAAATACAATCTGTATTTTTTATTTTTTTCCATAAATGATATCTACGTTTCAAAATATCTTGGCCAAAAATTACTGGGATCTCCCAATTCCCGGTAATGTTATAAGTGTGGTGCTTCACCCATAGCAGTCAATCCTGTGCTGTTCAGATGCCAAATTTTCGTTGCAAAACAGTTTTTTCACAAAAAATGAAAAAGCTTCTATGGAAGCTGTCAGTTCCGATCGACCGATTGTGGTCATCACTTGGATCTCCGATTTTATGGTGAAAGCTTAAGCATGAAGTTTCACTTTGATCAGTCAAAGACATTTAACCTGCTCGGAACTACACACGCACATACACAGACATATTTGTTAACAACTACTATTTTGACTTCGGTAATATAGCGAATGGTATCTGGAAAAATCTTAAAGCCAAAATTTTTCATGATTACTATACTTTATTTCACTATGTAAAATCCGGCCATTATTTCTAACGCTCTCGATTTTACATTTAAAATGTCTACAGATATTCATCAATAGATTATGTTGCACAGGTAAATTTTTCTTTAAACTCCTGCACAGCCGAAATTTAATGTCATTTTAAGGTCAACTAATACTCCCTTTTCATTCACTCACACATCACCCATCCACCTACTCTCACAATTTTACAGCGTACCACTTGCTCGTTTCAAGCTTCATGTCAAGCTCTTGCCTCTGGTTGGAATCGAACACAGTACCTCCAGGTCCAAGTTCCGAAGCTTTAACCACTTGTCCCCGCGAAAAGCATTACACTTATTTAGTAAACGTAATAAATAACATTCCTTAAACTAAAATTTTATTTGATCAGATTTTATTCATTCACAATTACTTGAGGTGATGATGACCGCTAGCCGCAAAGTTCTAGTACTACTGTTCTCAATTCGTGCTGCCTCTCTCGGAAAACATAATCTATTGCTTTTTATTGTAATCGAGGTTTCTCAAAAATAATAGCAGAATAGAAGAAAAGAGTAAATACCTTTCACGGCCGGAAGGCTAAATAGTCAGTTTTGGGATTTGGTTTGAGGAACATAACTTTGACCTTTACAATTGTAAAGCAAGTTTGTTACGCTTGTCTTCTTTATTGGTAGAAACACGTTATTTTCCAGCTCAAAAGATTAGTAAGAGCGGGCATCTCAATTCATTATTGATTTGGTTCAAAAAACTCACAGTAATGGCCAAAAAGAATTTTATGTAACATTCATGTTACACACTGTCACGAATAAAAGACACTCGAACTTAGTTAAAAAAGTTAGATTGTAACAGGTGTTGACCGTCAAACCTGGCTTGGAAATTAATATTCTAAAATATATCGAAGAACAAAAAGAAGACAGTTTGAAAAATAGTCAAAGTTGAAAAACTTTGGAAAAATTATATTATCCCCCCGGATATTACCCCCGGCCATTAAAACCCCCTGGCCCATCCCTCCCCAGTCATTCGCCCTCCTGGATATTACTCCTCAAACATTACCTCCCCAGACATCATTACTCTTCCGCTATTATCACCCGGTCATTTCCAATCCGTCATTCCCCCCAACCAATATCATTCCTTTAGCATAAATTATTTAAAAAAATTATTTCCGAAAGGTCAGTTTAATGTCCAATCCCACATTGACAAACAAATTTCAAGGCATGAAAAGTTTGCAAAAATTTGCTGATTATGGGAACACAGTATACCATTTCGTAAGGAGTAAAATTTTTTTTAATTTTTTCCCATGTCCCAAATGATGGCCCGAATTAGTCTAGTTTCCCGTATCTCAGATAGAGGAAGGGCCATAGCATGACTATGTTAAATAACATATTTATGTCCACAATCATAATATTTCTAGTGGGCTTACAGAAATAGTTTTTAATCATGTAATTCTTCCCAAAAGGGGGGTGTAATGGCTGGGAGGAGGTGTAATGACTGGAGGATAATTAACAGGGCGGGGGTAATTTGAAAAGTGTAATGGCGGAAAGTTATTGTTCGGGGCTGAAATTTGAGGGGATAAAGCTCTAGAACAATTGAAGTTACATTTGTTCATCGCTCCACATCGTCGGTGCTTCATGATCCCGCCATATTTTCATTGGTAGGTACCCGCACGGTGTCAAGGGCAAAACACTAGATTTACATAAAAGTTATGCATGAATCTAAATAAATATTCATGTATAATTTATTAAAGAAGCGTTTTGAGGAGCAGTTTATGATTTCTGCAATGCTACTAGCTGCTATAAAGATTATACAAAATCTGATTATGGTATTAGTGAATTAAGGTTGGAAACAATAGGACAAAGGCAAAATATTACTGAATCCAGTGAAATTTAACCTATAAACTAAAGCAATTTGAAACTATGCTGTTAAATAAATTCAAACTAAACTCCATCAAAGCAGCTGTTAAATCACAATAATTTGGCAAATTTAACATTTATTAAGTTCATGGTTATCAAAAACTGTTCTCAAACTCCTTGAAATTATAGCGTGCATCATTAATTGTTAAAGCGTTTCTCGTGCTAAATTTATTCACCTTGTTGACATCGACCTACACACAAAATAAAAACATGAGAGTAGTAGTTATCTTAAAAGAACTAGTTTAACGCTGCATATAAGAAAGTCATTCCTGTCATAATAAACCATTTTATTTATTATTATTATTGTTTATACATTTTTTTTATTCATGGCATAAATCATGTTGTACTTATATCCGTGACATATACAATCTCCCGAGCAAAGTAAAAGTAAACTCATCCCCGTGGCACTTTAAATACTAAGTACTAAAGCTATCACACCCAAACGATAAAGTATTTTCGGCATTTAACATAATTAAACTCTTAATTTCTTAAAACAATAAAAAGCAACAACGTATCAAACAAGTGAAAGTATCTTCCACACTCGATATCTATAATTTTTTGGTAAGATGAAATTAAGTTGACCCAACCTTATACCAAAATTGAATAAAAATATATCGAGATGCTGCGCGTAAAAATTATTGAATATAAAATACGAAATTAATTAAAACACGATTTGCCAAAAAAAATTAATTTTAAATTAAGAAATGTTTAAGATGCAGTAAAACAAAACTGTTAAAGTATAAAGAGAAATCTCTGAAGATGAGCGTTGTGTACTGGCGTATAATTGATCTTGTTTGTTGAATTGAAAGAAAGATTGAAAGTAAAATAATTTTGGGTATTATAACATGATTCAGTTTTGTTGTTGTCAAAATTTGTTTGTTTGGGTGCGCGATGAGTCTTATATGTTATTATTGGCATGCTAGAGTAATCCAACTAGACAACAATTAATTGTGAATCAAACGATTTCACAGTTTGATGACTCGATATAATTAAGCTGCGACATGCGGATTTTATTAGTTTTTAGATGAGTTGCTCAGATAAAATGAAAGTTTGGCTGTGCATTGTTCGATTTATTTAAAGCTTAATTGTGCGTGTGTAGCCCAAAAGGTGTTGATTTTAGCGCTGTTTTACGATGAAAATAAATAATTTAACCGGTTTTTTTTTGTAAATTAAGTTTTTTGATAAAATGTTATCGACATAAATGCATTTTATTTTTAAATATTACTGCTATTAGGAGATTATTAATGGGCTATTTACTAATTTGGTAAACTGACATGAGATTACTATATACATTAAGAATGAAATTTATTTGTAAAAGATTGCAAAATTTTTAAATTTTTTCGATTGCGCTTGATCATGCGTGGACCGCGGGTGTATTTTTACGTCCATGGATTGTTTTTTCATTCTTGAAATTTGCAGTTAATACATAAATTAATAGCAGCTAATATATTCAACCGAATGCCAATTTAAACTCCGCCATTGGGTGGTGTCTCCCTGGGGGCCAATTACTTCCAAATTTGAATTGAAAGTATTACCGCGGGAGAGACAAGTGTGCTCAAATTTTCATAAATATCTGTGTATTTTCAAAATTAAAGAAGGCAGCGATTAACGTCCGATCACCTCCGTTGCAATAAAATCAGGTTTTAAGAAGTGGATCATAAATTGATCATAGGACGGATCTGAGTGTTTAATTTTTGATGCATTCGGACTGTAAAAAAATTGTGTATGATCTCAGAGCAAGCATTGAAATTGTAAAGTAAAAACAACTTTGTTTTTCCATAACCCTCCCTTCTTAACAGTTCAGTCTATGGCCTGAGTATGTTAATGTGCACGTCATGTTGACAATTAATTTGGCTCCGTATCATACAGCTTTAGCTTTCTGTTAAACTTTGGTGAACACCAGGCAACTAACTCGCTGCCGTTTTTGGGGTGTGCTAGGCTGGGATGCCAATAAAGTGTATCCAAACTAGTCCAAAATACAACAACTACAAAATTATTATAATAGTATTGGTAAAAGTAAGCATTCAGGCGAATTCATAATACGGAATTTCTACGAATGTGAATATTTAAATTTTACAAGAATTACAAAGTTCCGTGAAATTGGGAAAGTCGTCGCAATATTTCCTAAATCGACCCAAAAGGAGTGTCCCTTGTTAGTTATATGATTTGTTAATGGGTCTGGCATTGTGTTTCATGAGATTTTAAAATGTGATTTTTTTAATGGACCTTAGGCCATCCCAAAGTAATGCTTAGTATTTTCTATGTATTTAACGTGAACTTCAGTGATACGGGTGTACTGATCAAACCCAAGTGAGTGTTCTTACTAAGTTATATGTTTTTCTAATGGCCCTGACAGGGTATTCCATGAGATTTAAAAATGGGATTTTTCAATGAGCCTTAAGTACATTCGAAAGTCATTATAAGTATTTTCTAAGCATTTAGAATGGACTTCAGTGATTTTAGAGGACTGCCTAAACCCAAAAAAATGTCTAAAGTAAGTCATTTGATTTTCTAATGGGTATGACAGCGTCTTCTCATGGAACACCGTGTCAGATACTTTGGAAACACATAACTTAGTCAGGATACTCCTTTGGGTCGGACCAGTCCACCAAAATCACTGAAGTTCAGGTTAAATACTTAGAAAATACTTGGCATTATTTAAAGCACATTTTTAAATTTCATGGATGTTCCATGTCAGACCCATTAGAAAATAATATAAATTACTAGGAACACTCTTTTGGGTTCTAAGCAAACCAACAATGTCACTGAATGTTTAAAGCTTATAAAATACTTAGAATGACTTTGGAAAGTAACTAAGGCCCATTTCAAAATCTCCTTAGACGGACTTGGATTCTAGCGAGACTATAAATCCGGACCTTCCAATTAGTAGATTGACAAGTTGCTTCAGCTACAGCGCCGAAACTTACTAAACCGGATGATCGTGATAAAACGGGTTCAACATTTCCAACGGAAGTTGAACGATATTCATATCGGTTTGATACAAACAACTTTTACTTATACTTGGTGATCTCCTACGTGTAGGAGGCGTACATCATCAAAATTGTTGGTTAATAAGAAATTGCTGTCCACATGATGGAGATTACATAACCACATATCATTTTAGGAGGGTCAAAAACCGAAAGCTACAATTATTTGGGCAGCGATACTAATTCAAATCATTTAATCTGGGACCGCGGATTCACTCTCGGATTTCAAGATATTTAGATGTCCACCCAATCCTTTTTTGACCAGTACTATCTCTCATATGAATGGGATACAAAACACACCGTAAACCCTAGATGGACCTCGGGAGACTAGCTTTCCGTTTAGTTTAATTAAGTACCTATTAACGGATTCTCCTAGACTAGACCATTGAACTACCAAAACCAACGCACAGAGGCTACACAGGAATGCAACTTCGAGTCATATTGAAATATGTACTGAATATAGACTCTGAACCAAAATTAGCGTGAGATCCTTCAGGCCACAACTGACTGCTCATATTATTGGTTGATCCGAATTTGCGCCATAAAGACTCTGGTTAAATAGAGTTGTATGCCTTGGCCTCGCAATTTAAATAACTACCAGTGGGATGACCCTTTGACAATTTACAGTTTCATGTTATACAAGTTAGAATAGGATTAATCAGGCTTAAATTTACTTTTAAGAGTAGCCCGAAATAGGTTGAGAAACATGTAGCCTCTCACAAGTTTCTCACATTCGTATTGTAAATGGATTGCAGTAGATGTAATATGAAAACCTAAGACGAAAAACCTCACAGTGTGATTCCAAAAGCCTATATAAAAAATGTCAGACCAGAGGTGATCACCCTGGCATTCTAATGTCTGAATATGGACTCTTGAGTGACAGAGACGGATGTGACTTCTACTAGAAGGTTTCTGTTGTTTTTCGCTTTCGTCATCTTCTTACGTTTAGAACTCTTATTCTCACTGTGGATGTTCTGTTATGATCTGAAGCCGACTACCAAGATATTTTGCGGATAGTCAGTTTTCAATCAAAACAGTTTTTGATACGTCAAAAGTACTGTCTCCGATATTATGGCTAATATAAAATCATCAAAATACAACCTGTATCTTACAGAACAGGCAAAACTGATAACAAGCCAACATACAAACTAATTATGAGGAAGCCACGAAATCAAAGTACAACAAATAATCTATAGTATCTCATGTGTTATAATTTATAAACAGGAAGTTTTGGTCAAAATTTGATGTGCCAAGATCCAGGCAGCTGGTATACGCCATATCACTAAGATTGTTGGTCAGTGTAGAACGATTTTTGAAGTAACTGGCATCCAATAATCCAATTATCTCCAGAATCCAAATCCAAATTAGACTTCGAAAGATTGTATCAAATCCAGTGAAAATACAATAAAACTACCAGTCGTAACACACTGTATATCTTGAAACTGATCCTTTCAGTTCAAGAGTTTATTTCAAAGAGAAAGATTTTACATTTTTTATTTTACAATTCTTGACAAACTTAATTTATAAAAATCTAAATTATAATTTATAAACATTTTATAAAATTGTATAAAAAATTTGGTGAAAAGTGCGCTAAGTTTAAATTAATTATAACAGAGATTTATATTAGTATAACAATATTAGTATCAAACGCACTCTCTATACCGAACACTAAATGGTATAATCTATTACATTTAGTCTATAAATTAACAGCTGTCTTTAATTGTCAATGTTTACAGTTTGTTTTGGTTTGTTTACTTAACGTAATTGTAAAATTAAATTTAGTTTTAAATTAAATTAAATTAGTTCTAATAATTAAGGGTAAGTAATCATATACATTTACATTATTGAAACTATTTTCCATTGCAGTTTATACGCTGGTAATGCTGGAGTTGAGTGATCTGGATGCTGGATTTTAGTGTTGATAATATTAATAAAGTGTACCAAAATCCAAATAGAAGTTTGTTGTTATTTATTTGGGAATTGTACCAAAATCCTCTAACAGTCAGATACCTTCAGATGTCTCACAGATACCTTGAGATCGGACTATTGAGTTTCCTCACATTATTGCTGTACAACTGTACTTCATTTGATTGAGTACAGTCTACAGCCCCCGGCTAGCGTTTAGCAAAATTAAATTCCAGAATGCTAGAGATGAACATTAATTCTGTTCAACGAATCGCTTAAATTTTTTTCAATGAGTAGATGGAATAATTCGAAAATCGCCGGTAACATTCCACTCTAAAAAACACGCCAGGCAGAAAGTTGAGTAGTAAAAATGGGACAATGCAAAGCTAAAACTGTTCACAATGTTGGTCATATTATTCAAATTATTTTTAGGAGCTTCATCACCAAATCAGATTGTAAAGACACCTATCCATCTATTAGAAACTCCGCAGAGCTTTTGGAAATTCGTAGGGGTTGTCCTCGAAAATGTTATGCTTTATTTAGACTATTTTACGGAGGGCGATATTTAAGTATTATCCTTCGAGAGATTTATCAATGTCTCACGAAACTGATAACGAATGCTTTTCTATTGAGTCAGTTTGCCCTCATGTCATGGTGTCGGCTATAGTTTTTACTGTTCAAAGCTTATCTTTAAAGCGTCAAACAGGCTTACTGTTTGTAGTATAGATATATTTACACACTGATATCACTGCTATGTCTCTTCCGATAATCGAAGTCCGTCAAAATACCAGTATTGAACTTGAATCGAAATTCAAAGCAATTGTACAATTCCCAATTTGATTGATCGCGGACGACATAATTTGCGCCGGGACACTATAATAGCAACAGTTACGAGAAAAATAAACAAGTCAGACATAATAAGACCATATTTCTAAAGCAAATACCGATTCATATATTGCACAACTTCAAAACCAATTAAAAATATTAAGCAGCAATGCGATTTATGATTTTAATGTTCACTTTTTAAGTTGCTACGCATTCTGTACATTAATTAAATTAACCAAATATATAAAAATGTTACATACCAGATGTTATATAGAAAGTTGTCGTTCTCATATACCGCGTCTAAGCACATTACATGTCTGATATATGTACAAGACATAAAATCCATAAATATGTGAAGCACTTAGGCCGTCGCGAGTTGCGAATACTCGTATACTCGTATATCGCAATTTTAACATTACGTTAAATCTTTAGTTTAACTTCAATATAATTAATATACCACCAGGTATGTAGAGTGTACATATCGTTTATAACCGACATAATAACCGGATGGATTGTAAAATATTTATTTTTTTATTATTTACATATTTTGAAGATCTATTTAAAAAATTATACAGAATAGCCGAAAGACTTTTCATCGAAAAGTGTATGTACCTACACCGTTTTGAAAAAATTTAAGAATTTCATCAAACAATATATAGCCCCATATATAGCCAATTGTGTTAAGAACAATTTTTGTTTTGCTGCCTGATAAATGATATTTTCAAAGCAGTAATTTTCGCAGTTCGTTCTATTATACCAAACGGCCAAACCAATTGCTCTCATTGTGCGTTTTATGAATAAGCAAAATTATCGCTTTGCATTAATTATAATGATCCAATAAACACATATCGTTACTCTAGGAAGGGTTGCAAACTTTATCAATAATTATTTTGATGAGGTGGGAATTGATCGAATTGTTTGGGTTACCAGCCCCCTGTCCTTAATCTCATTGAGCACGTGTGGGATACGCTAGGGCGTCGTTTAAGTGAAAGGGAAGTCGTTCCAGAAACCTTAAATCATCTTCAATCAGCTCTGTAGGAAGAATGGGAAACCTCAGTAATCAGAGCTCGTCACGCTTTTTCTATTGAATTTAACATCGGGGTGTAAGGCGGAAGAAACTGACGTGTTGGGCATTATCAATTATAAAATAATAATTTACCATCCAATTTTGAAATTAACTCTGAGAGGAAACCGCAATACTTACTTCCATTGCCAATAATATCAAATTCGGATATTATTTTATGATGGATAATACCCTGATCAGTTAAACCCGCTATAAGTGTGACATTTCTACCTCTTACTGAAGGAAGAATGATACAAGCCGCTGTATTTTTTTAGACCTCGCATCCCTTCGGCGCAAATGCAGATAAACCCGGATTCATCGATGAATATCAATTTTTCACAGTTTTGTTGAGCCCATGCTGAAACTGCCCAATACTTATTAAACTATATTTTGAAAAATAAAAAAAAAAATATGGTTAATTGACTAAATAAAACTTTGTGGCATATTCTTTCCGCAAGGCTTTTATTCTTGGCGAATTCATAGACTCCATTTCCAGAATGGAATATTCCAATGTAATCCGAAGTTTACTTAGGCCGTTTTTGAATGCTTGAGAGGCTCAGTGGTACGTTTCGTTCTACAAGCTTTTATTGAATAATAGCCAACGTAACACCAGCGTACGGAATACGAATTTGGACTGTATTCCTTTCTTTAAACATTTTTATTAAAAGATAATTTTTTTAAGAGAGATATCTTGTGGTAATTTATGGTTCGTCGGTAGATTCTTGTTTGAGGTTCTAAAAAATGGTTTATTATTGTAATAATTTTTTTTTTTACATATTATAGTAGATGATTTGTACATTATATATAATGTTATATTACCTGATGAACTATTGGATTCAGATGAACTCATTTTAATAACTTTTAATTATGAATGAAGAACATGAAACAAATGACAAAATGAAATTCTTGAATTTTACTATGCATAATGAATACGTGTTTCAAGGAATACGCGATGAAATTAATAAACTGTGAACGATAAAATTATAAAAGAAGGTATTTTCTTATCATTTAGAAAGGACAATTCTATGGGTTCCAATTTATTTGCAAATTGTTTCATTTAATTTAGTACAAAGTTTCATTCTAGTTGTAAAATGTTTCACTTAATTTGAAAATAGTTCCGTTTAATTTGCAAAAGGTTTCATTTAATACGAAAACCCTATATATCAAATTCCGCTTTTCGGTAATTTTGGTATTTCATTTGTTTTGATCCTGTGGTTACTTATATCAAATATAATATTGCCGATCTCATATAAATTTTTTCGCCAAATTTTTTTTTAAAAGAGGGAACCAATGCACAGTAACCTCACTATGCGGACACTTTTTTCATTAAAAAAGTTTAGCTAAGACAACAATTTTGTGGGACATCTATACGTTTCATGAACAAAATTTTACGAAGTTTAAATTTTTTTATCGATCTTTATTTTCGACGATTTGCACATGCTGGATGCACATGTTGAAGTATGTACATACATACTTGTTAAATAAAAACGTAAACAAGAAGCAAAATCAACTGAATATTATCAATGGTTTTTACTTTTCGTAAAATATTATTTTTTTTTTGTTTTGTGTCCTTTTAAAACAAAATTATGTTTTGTGTCCTATATTACCTATGTAACTTATGAATGAACTGTGAAAATATTTTATACGATAGACTACATTAGAAAGAAGTTATTGTAAATAAGACTTATTATTATTGTTTTAAATTTAATCAAAATAATTTTTTTTTGAGTTGTATGCAACATTGTTATTCGTATTATTAAGCGATAATTTGTTAATCCGTCGATATTGATAGTAGGAATAATACATATGTAGATTATAATTTTTTAATTATAAAACTAAGGAAGCATATACACGTGCCAATTTTATATTGTCCTTACGAGTGTGTATTTCAAAATCGCATATAAGCAAAATTGACCTTGAACTGGTTTATGACCTAGACAGCTTTGTTTTATAAACCTATTCTTAGTCAATATCGTCGATGACGTAAAACTAGTTCTAGCTTTAAATAAATAAATTTTTTATTTATTTATTTTTGGACTGATTGGTTTTGATACCGAAAAAATCTGACAATCATAAAATTACATAAAAGGGCCCCAATTTAGAACTAGTCAGGTATTTAGGAAGCAAGAATTTTATTAAATTATAGGAGCCTATTATATTATAAAATATTATTTCGTTAAACAAAAAACTTTAGATAATTATTTTTTATTTCAAAATTTTTTTTCTGGAATTGAAGCCTATACAATAAAACACTCTATTACGGAGCCGTAACACTGTTTTATTGTATAGGCTTCAATTCCAGAAAAAAAAATTTGAAATATAAAATTAAAACAGCCTAATAATCATAATTATAATAATTATTTTTATTAAAGCTGATATTCGATAGCAACTAGAAAAAACTCACGTTCATAGTTAAATAGATAAATTTGAATTTGGTTTGATATTCCTATGTTACTGCATTTACTGTATGACGTGCTAAACAGAATGAACTTAATGGTAAATATAGATGAACTGGACGGAGTGTAAATAGCTACTACAATACGAACTATATTTAAATGAATGGACTGAGAAGACTGTATGTAGTAAGGACTGGATGGTGTATTGTGAACTGAATAAATTGTACGAGTATTGGTGAATACAATTGATGATGTCCTAGCTGCCCAAATAAATGGGCAGAACGCTCTGAATGAACTCGATCTTTAAAAATTATTCCCAATTAACAAAAACTAACCAATTTGGCGTGTGTGTTGTTTCATATGAGATGGAATCCTTTAGCTACCTATACTATCTGTATCTCACATGAGCTGTGAAACCGCTGTTAAGCATAGCCTCGCCGAGCAGGCATAACTTACTCGGTTCTTAAAAAGGCACGTACGTGCGAACGTAAGCACAACCTCAACAAAAATTTTAATGTTTGGGAACGCATGATAGATGCTTAGGATCCCTTGTCTTTCTATGTTGAAGCGCGGCAAGGAAAACAAAGCAAGTTCTTCGTTTTTGGCAACTCTGCAGACCAGATGAAATAGGGTGTCCTCGCAAGACCTTCTTAGAGTAAAATTGATTTGGTTACACTCACTAATAGCAGTCGCCATCTTTATTACTTCCCGTCTATATTTGGCATCATCCTTTGCATAATCGCGTTTATTCCCAACGCCTTATTACTAACATAGATGACGCGTTCTTTGAACGACAGTCTCAACCTATTATTCATTTTCATCTAGATCTCTTTTCACTGGCATCTAAAATATATCGATGGTAATCTTTTAAGCAGACAGATTAGGCGATAAGCAAACAGGCCTTCGGATGGTTTTATCAGCTTCGGAATTAGTATTAAGTTTTTTAATTATCCAGATTTTGGGGAAACTGATTGTTGCAGGCATAAACTACATATATATATATATATATATATATATATATATATATATATATATATATATATATATATATATATATATATATATATATATATATATATATATATATATATATATATATATATATATATATATATATATATATATATATATATATATATATGTATATATATATATACTCGGGAACGAAAACCAATTTTCTAGCATGAGATGACAGTTTAAAGGCAATGTTCAATAATAAATCGGACGAGGTGTTTTGTTATTCTTAACCCTGCAAGTAGCCATGAGTTATTAAAAATAGACCAACAGAAAAATAACAAAGTACAAAAAAATTCTAAAAAATTTAAAATTCTGACAATTTCATTAAAATGTATTAATAATGTAAATGCAAATTATTATTTAAATTAAATATCTTTGCAATTATGGATTTTAATAAATGGATGATAAATATAACAATCAAGTTGTCATTTGTCAAAGTTTTAATTTCATTTTGTTACTAAATTACCAGCCAGGGACATTTCACATTTCACGTTTCCCCAAAATCTGGATAATTAAAAAACTTAATACTAATTCCGAAGCTGATAAAACCATCCTGTCCTCCTGAAGGCCTGTTTGCTTATCGCCTAATCTGTCTGCTTAAAAGATTACCATCGATATATTTTAGATGCCAGTGAAAAGAGATCTAGATGAAAATGAATAATAGGTTGAGACTGTCGTTCAAAGAACGCGCCATCTATGTTAGTAATAAGGCGTTGGGAATAAACGCGATTATGCAAAGGATGATGCCAAATATAGACGGGAAGTAATAAAGATGGCGACTGCTATTAGTGAGTGTAACCAAATCAATTTTACTCTAAGAAGGTCTTGCGAGGACACCCTATTTCATCTGGTCTGCAGAGTTGCCAAAAACGAAGAACTTGCTTTGTTTTCCTTGCCGCGCTTCAACATAGAAAGACAAGGGATCCTAAGCATCTATCATGCGTTCCCAAACATTAAAATTTTTGTTGAGGTTGTGCTTACGTTCGCACGTACGTGCCTTTTTAAGAACCGAGTAAGTTATGCCTGCTCGGCGAGGCTATGCTTAACAGCGGTTTCACAGCTCATGTGAGATACAGATAGTATAGGTAGCTAAAGGATTCCATCTCATATGAAACAACACACACGCCAAATTGGTTAGTTTTTGTTAATTGGGAATAATTTTTAAAGATCGAGTTCATTCAGAGCGTTCTGCCCATTTATTTGGGCAGCTAGGACATCATCAATTGTATTCACCAATACTCGTACAATTTATTCAGTTCACAATACACCATCCAGTCCTTACTACATACAGTCTTCTCAGTCCATTCATTTAAATATAGTTCGTATTGTAGTAGCTATTTACACTCCGTCCAGTTCATCTATATTTACCATTAAGTTCATTCTGTTTAGCACGTCATACAGTAAATGCAGTAACATAGGAATATCAAACCAAATTCAAATTTATCTATTTAACTATGAACGTGAGTTTTTTCTAGTTGCTATCGAATATCAGCTTTAATAAAAATAATTATTATAATTATGATTATTAGGCTGTTTTAATTTTATATTTCAAATTTTTTTTTCTGGAATTGAAGCCTATACAATAAAACAGTGTTACGGCTCCGTAATAGAGTGTTTTATTGTATAGGCTTCAATTCCAGAAAAAAAATTTTGAAATAAAAAATAATTATCTAAAGTTTTTTGTTTAACGAAATAATATTTTATAATATAATAGGCTCCTATAATTTAATAAAATTCTTGCTTCCTAAATACCTGACTAGTTCTAAATTGGGGCCCTTTTATGTAATTTTATGATTGTCAGATTTTTTCGGTATCAAAACCAATCAGTCCAAAAATAAATAAATAAAAAATTTATTTATTTAAAGCTAGAACTAGTTTTACGTCATCGACGATATTGACTAAGAATAGGTTTATAAAACAAAGCTGTCTAGGTCATAAACCAGTTCAAGGTCAATTTTGCTTATATGCGATTTTGAAATACACACTCGTAAGGACAATATAAAATTGGCACGTGTATATGCTTCCTTAGTTTTATAATTAAAAAATTATAATCTACATATGTATTATTCCTACTATCAATATCGACGGATTAACAAATTATCGCTTAATAATACGAATAACAATGTTGCATACAACTCAAAAAAAAATTATTTTGATTAAATTTAAAACAATAATAATAAGTCTTATTTACAATAACTTCTTTCTAATGTAGTCTATCGTATAAAATATTTTCACAGTTCATTCATAAGTTACATAGGTAATATAGGACACAAAACATAATTTTGTTTTAAAAGGACACAAAACAAAAAAAAAATAATATTTTACGAAAAGTAAAAACCATTGATAATATTCAGTTGATTTTGCTTCTTGTTTACGTTTTTATTTAACAAGTATGTATGTACATACTTCAACATGTGCATCCAGCATGTGCAAATCGTCGAAAATAAAGATCGATAAAAAAATTTAAACTTCGTAAAATTTTGTTCATGAAACGTATAGATGTCCCACAAAATTGTTGTCTTAGCTAAACTTTTTTAATGAAAAAAGTGTCCGCATAGTGAGGT
Source organism: Nephrotoma flavescens (assembly GCA_932526605.1). Classification (NCBI taxonomy): domain Eukaryota; kingdom Metazoa; phylum Arthropoda; class Insecta; order Diptera; family Tipulidae; genus Nephrotoma; species Nephrotoma flavescens. Next base: position 261,118,795 of record OW052222.1, on the reverse strand, counting down.
TACTGTGCATTGGTTCCCTCTTTTAAAAAAAAATTTGGCGAAAAAATTTATATGAGATCGGCAATATTATATTTGCTTATATTAAACAAACACTTGTTCCGTTAGTGCCTTTTGGCGCATACGAAATAATACGCACAACAATAATACCGTAAACACAAATATTTAGTACTTCATTTAATCAAAATATACTAATATGCGGTGACATGAAATCTAAAATACCTTTCCTTAAATTAACGGAACCCTTCCGTGCAGATTTTTTTGTTTTACTGATTTTCACTGGAGATTTTTGAGGGTGCCGACAAGCGGAATCAGCCAGAGGATTGGTGTTAAAGATGAGTATATTTACCTAAGTAAGTATTAGGTTAAAGATCGGTTTTAATAATAATAATTAACAAGAAATTGGTAACTGATTGTTCCTCCAACGGTCTTTTTAAGACAGGAACTGATACGGCCTAGGCTGTCCCTTTCCTCTCTGTTGGAGCCAATCTGTTACATAATCTTACAAACCAAATTAAAGTGGCCGAGTTATTCATCACAATGAAGGCCAGGTAGAAGATGACTCACTAAGATTTATAAAATATACACGCCCATAGTCGGCTCATCAGCACGATGGGTTGACAATCTTTATTTTTTTGTTCTATTTCACCCCACTTCTGGGTCCGAAACCAGCCATAATCCTACTGTTTAGTTTTATTCTTTCTCTTGCTTCCCTCCAAATGGATAAGCTGTTCGCGGTTAACCAGACTGCTATCTGGGCATCCTCATCCCCACGCCGTTCCCTCTACACCGACTGAGCTGCGGGAACAAATGCCGCGAGGGATGCCATACAGATAGTGGTAATTCTATGAAATGGGTTTACCTCTACCGCATGTAGAGGCTAACCTGTTTCAAGACCTAATAGGTAGCGACATATTTTCTGCTACGGTCTATTGGTGTTATTTGCTTCCCTAGCGGCTGTTTCACATGGATATTGGAAGCTTTTGACTGTTTGCATATATGACGTTCTGTAATATATTTATGAACATCAATTGGAATTTTTGACTGATAATATAACCTCCGTAGACCCTCTAATGTTTTCCGTATGCCTCTACGAGTCGCATTTGGGTTGTCGTGCTCTAAAATAATCCGTTTCAGTTCTATACTTATTAACAGCCTATTATTTCGAACACACATATTTGAATACTTTGATGGAATATTTTCAACTCGAATTTCAAGTTACTCATATGCCTCGCCATAACTTGGATCCTGACCAGATCAAAATTGTATTATACGTCATCGCACTTCTACCAAACTAAACTCTTGAAAATGCGTCTGCCACCTTATTATCTTTCCTTTTTGGTTACTATAGAAAAATCATAAGCTTGAAGATTAAAACTTGATCTAGCATGGCTCACCACTAACTTGACATTAACGACTACAGGCTAGCATGATCGTTGATAATGGTTAACCTAAAAGTAAACAAAAAGTTTCTCACTACCATCGACCTCACTACCTTACTACTACCGAATTGAATGGAGAACGTTTCCGTGAATTTAGAATTGTGAAGGAGAGGTGCACTACTAATTAGATGCTTTAGATTTCCAAATGCTAAATTAGCTTCGTCATTCCACAGAAATTTAACCCTTTACGAAGTAAATTAGTTAGGAGGGAAGTGACATCGGCATAGTTAGCTATACAATAATCATACCAGCTCGCCATTCCTAAATATCGTCGTGTCTGTTCCACAGTGGTCTGTATTGGAAAGTTTCTGAGGGTTTCAACTTTAGTAGAAGGAAGTAAATCTTCATAATAATACAAGTTAGTCCGACACATGACTAGCTGGCCCGAGACAATCATTAAATCATTCAGATGAACAAGAATATTACCTCGAAGCTGATGCGGTATTACTCGATCCAACAAACTTCACATGGTTTGGGGTGCATTACACGAACCGGCATGACGCAGAACTGATAGAAAGGATGGCCTGGAACTGTAAATGCGATAACCTATTTGAATTTTTTGCAACTTTGGGTCAACGTTTTAGGGTCGCCGGTGACTTTAATACCAAACATACACCTATAGGTTCAAGAATGACTATTGAGTATGAAACTGAATAATTTTTATGGCAACATTTTTAATGCACCTTCAAAAAATAGTATGCGATGAGAAATATTTTTCGCACACTACGACTATTTTATGGTTGAAAAAATTTTATAGTCAAATGTCAAGAGAAAATAAAACGCGGGAACATTTTTTTTTTGTGCCGTTACGACGTTACGTACAACACGTTTATTGGGTAAAATAAATTAGTAGGGTAAAATAAAATTTTGAAAATTTTTTGTTTCGTTAAAATCGTTTATTTTCAATTTTTTTAGGTTATGCTGTCCCCAATCTGTCACTATTTTGACTGTAAATTTTGCTATAAAAAAAACAAGCAATGTTGCTGTCTTTATCGCTCCAACGTAATTTAAATATACTCTTCTCTTTTCGTTTTCCCATTATTTTTTACTGAAAAAATTTGTTTCACTGTGGAATCGACGCATTGTGAATGTTATTCGAGAAGTGCACTACGATGCCACATCGTGTGGCTAACCAACTTTTAGAATTATCTTCTGACCACTCTCCGTCTTACTATACATTACTGGACTGACCCATGCTCTACAAACAATTATTTAAAGACCACCTTCACTAACTGGTTGTCAGCATACGAAGAGAAAAAATAATGCTCCGCCGTCTTCATGGCTGTTGCAGAAGCATTCCAAAAAGTTTGGCACGAGGGTTTGCTTCATAAAATTAATCTTAAATTGCCAGAAATTTGCCAACTTGTGAAGTTGTATTTGTCAAATGGCAGATATTATGTGAAATCGGAATAATATTCTGGCTGGAGTACCACAAGGCAGTGTGCTTGGTCCAACGTCCGAAACTATGCAACAACATATCTATGATATCGAAATCTGGCTAAAGAAATGGAAGATAAAGGTGTCCACCTGTCACAATGAAAGGAATACAAATTCCTCAAGGAAATGGAACAAAATACCTATAGGCGTCTATCTAGACCGTCTTCAAGCTTAAAGAAGAAAACGATGGCTATATGCAAATAACATAAATTATAAAGTTTATTTTTTGATAACAACTAAATTCAGCTCCCAGAAATTTACATAATTACCTTAGTGATTAAGATTTGATAATTTATTGTTATTTACTTCTTGAAAGATTCAATAAATAAATAAAATTGTTAAAAAAAAAGAAATGTGCAGATCTACTCGATAAATTGTATTTCGATCAATCAATCTGTAACCCTGCCAGAATAGCAGAGTCGCATACAAAAAATCGCATTGCGAAATCTAGATCACACAAAAACGATCTCGTAACACAAAAATCTGCAACATTATTATTTCGATACATAATTATTATTTATTTAACAAAAATTTTTAATTTTATGATCGCTTATGTATTAAAAAAGTATGCAATAATATTTTATAAGATGTAGACTTTCAAAATGCGCTATTATTATTAATTATAGTACATAAATATTTACATTATGACAGTAGTCGGAAACGGTATTTTTTTTTTATTTTTGTTTTAAAGGTATTTTTGTAATGATTTGTACATTGATGATCTTAGATGATATTCCCAAACTATAATATTATTATTAAGTTCAATGCGATCAAGAAGTGCAAGTGGAATCATTTTTTTTTTTAAATATTTTATATAAAAATTTCGAATATAAATTTTAAAATTGTATTTAAAAATTATTGCAATTAATTTTAATTAGACAAACATACCAATTCGGTTTCCCTTCTCCAGGCTCTGATTGATTTGTCCATTTTTTTGGGTAGCTGCTATTGATACACATAATATTAAAACTATTAGTTTGGCCATGTTTAAATTTTTATTTTATTTTTTTTTTCAAAATGTATAAATTTAAATAAATTATAAACTATTTTTTATATTTGGGTCAAATCTGCACGTATAAAACTTCGCACTGTTACGGGTTTTAAACACTTATTTTTCTCACTTAATATTCACTTAAATATAATCATTGCACTTTTATCTATATAAAATCGCGCACTTTTTAATTTTGCTAATTTTAATTTCTTTTATCACAACAAACTGTACACACGGTACAAAAACCAAAACACAAAAATATTAAAAATCTCGAGAGAAAAGTTTCGTTTTCGTTTTATAGTTACGCGGCGTTTATAAGAAATCTTGAAAATATTTTATTAAAAAAATGAAATCGAAAATCTACAGTCTACACCACCATAATATTTACGATGTTACTTTAAAGAAGGCCGTTTCAAAACTGTTTTTTTCGTTTTGTATATTTTTATGTTATGCTCTCTTATAGTAAACGAAGGAATGACTGTCTCATTCATATATGTAAGTTAAACGCGAGACCTCAGCCACAGCAGCAGATGAGATACTGAATATAAGATGCAATGCATTCGACATACTCGTATACGCGAATACAACACCGATATTGTGCAAAGAAGAAAAACTTAATCGTGTACGGTAAAGAAATAAATTACTCTGGGTACTGGACATTGTGACACGGATTTTTTTTTCTACTTAGTTTTCTTTCATATTCCAAATGTAATAGTAAATTATTATTGTTGGTATTGTGATTAAAACACAATACATACTTATTGACATATAGACGATTTTCTATACAGATTTAACTACCTACACATCTTGAATTTAATGTCTTCTTAAGTTATAATACCAGTTTTTCGCTATTTTACCGGCAACCAGTCCCATTGTAAGTTTAACAGTTAGTTACCATATTACATGACGGGATATTAAAATGGAATATCACTTATCCATCGCCGTTCGAGATTTTCCATTTCTTGAACCTGTCGATATTTTGTCTTGATGTGAACATTCTCGTCATCACTTCCTTCAGTCTTGATGATTAACGCCAAAATCCAATTACCTAACAGTATTGGAGGAATACTTTATCCAGTAACATTGTCGCATAGTCTGATCACTAATATTATATTGTCTCGGGATGGACTCATATCATAGACCTTTGGTATTGTAATTCTTAGTTCAGTCTTAACCACTGGTCCAACACTAGTTATATCTGTTAGCACCGTAAATCTGTACGTCCCGTCCATTTTGCTCATGTTGTAGCGTCGTAATACATCAATGCAGACAACGCTAATCTTAATCCTAGTTGAACACAAGATCGTTAATTCCTTTGATGATTTTATAAGGCCCTTGAATAATCCCCTTGTGAGACTGGTTCATTTTCCGGTAACCCAAACTTAATATTACATGATACTAGGCGGGGCTCTCGCCTTGACTTGTGAATTTTCTGTCCCATCATTACCGTCGCATCACTACATTCTCCATCATGGTACTCCAGCATGAACAATTAGCATTAACTTCTTTCCGCAGATTCTTTTCCAGTGTCTGGTCAACCATTTCGTCTGACTATATAGATGACATGGTGTAGTACGAGTCTTTTTTATGGCTCGAAGTTTCCACCTTGATCCGAGTGTAATTCGTGCGGTACAAAAAATCTGCAACTCCAATTGTTCACAAATGTGTCGGTTTTTGACTTCAGAAATCTATTCGAGTAGATTTTAGACAGATGTTTTCCCACGTGTATATTTTTTAAAAGTGTAAATATAAAACTAAATTTTGTTTGTAAAATCGATCAAATTTTTGTATTTTACATGCTTCTTTTCAGAAATAATTTTAATTATCAGGAATAAACTCTAAGACTCATGTAATTTACCACAAGCTACAACGATATCCTTTCATATAAAAATTGCGAGAATCCTGTGACTCATTTCGACTCATGGCAGCCAATCTCTGAGATTCATGTAATTTTCCTCAGCTAGAATATATTCCTGATAATTATTTCTGAAAAGTATTTTTTTCTTGTTTTAATCCATGCCATATCTGTTTTGGGGCCGAAGCACTCCCTGCTCTTTCGCGGTTCATTTTTCCCGACGTACTTTACCCAGTTATGCCGAATCGTATACATACGGCTATAAGACCGATTTTAAGTTACCATTGCGAATTGCATAGCTCCATACCAGCCTATAGTACTGGACATGGAAGATGGGTCGACCCATGAGCTTTACACGCCGATAGTAGGTCATAGTTGTTTTCCTTTTAATCACAGATCGTAATCTGTTGATGAAAATTTCCTTTTGCATCCTGCCAAACGCCAAAGCTTTAATCACTGTGCCATTTGGTCGGTTTCTGAAAAGTATGTTTTTCGCAAATAAATACACTGCGCCAAAAAAAAATTGGAACAGAAATTTTTTCGAGAAAATACCGAGATTTGAAAGCTTGTGAAATAACACATTTCAATAAAATTATTTTGTTTCTAATTGAAGGAAATTCTGTCTTCTTTTCGGTGCCTGAAATTCGTTTTATTTTATTTTTTTTTTGACGTTTTTAAGTAAAATAAAAATTGTAAAAAATATGCAATTTTAGCAATTTTATAGAGAATTAGCAATTTTATAGAGAATTTAGAAACGTTGAAAATGATGCTGTGGAAATTTCTTTACGATGACTCCTTGTCGATAGTAGTCTGTACCAACCAACACTTATAAAATTACCTTTAGCGCCACTAATAAACCCCAGATGCCACTACTCTCACAAAATATTAATGTAAAGTTCTAAACCTTAATACCCCATTTACATGCGACCAACATTTTTCTTCTGCAAAATGAAAGAGATATAACATATTGCACATGAGAGGCAAGAAAAGAAATATATCGCAACAAAATTTTGCAGAAGATTTTTAAGCCACTAACACCGCCTAAAGCCTTTATTCCACAATGAAACGTATTTTTTCAGTAAAAAAAGAGCGAGATAAAAATATAATTACGCCATGTACCAAAACGAAACAAAAAAAATTTCAGTAAAATTTACTGGGGAAAAAGTTAGCCATAAAAAGAATGAAACTCAATACTGTTTATGGCAACATTTGTTGTCTTTGTCACTCTAACGTAATTTTAATATGTATACTCTCCTCTTTTCGGTTTCTCAGTACTTTTTACTGAAAAAAATTGTTTCACTGTGGAATCCACGCATAAACCACTATAAAATGTTGCCATAAAATATATTCGATCCGAGTATTTTTATAGCAACAATTTTAAAAATACCAAAAAAAAAAAATTTTATATTTACAAATGTTAAGGATTCATAATAAAAACAGACGCGATAGATAAAAATGTAAATCTCGCATTTGATTTAATTTAATGCCATAAAAAAGATAATTATAATGCATTACTATTAGCATATACTATATATTTATTTTTTTTCTCGCACATTAAATATTATATATTCCATTTTATTATATACAACGGATGCTTCTGATTTACCTACAAAAATTTGCAGAAGCAAAATGTTGATCGCGTATAAATGGAGTAGAAATGAGCAATTTTTGATGAATAAATGTTTCGCAAAGGCCGAATTAATTGCCCATTTCCCGTGTTCCTTGACGCTCATTGATTCGGATTAGTTCAAATTTTATATGGAAAACATGATCCAAATTTTTTTTTAGATCAAAAATTTTGATTTTAAATCTAGCAAGCGCCTTTGTGCTGTTTCATAAAACATGAACTGAACTGGATCAGATCAAGCGTCAAGAAACACAGCTATTGTTACGGTCTCGTCTATTGGGTTGATCGGTAATTAATTTGGTATTAGCTGTTTTCCAAACACCGACTTATTTCAAACTTATTGACTTTTTTGATGCCATCTTGAATGAGTCGGTCAAGCTGTTCCAACCACAAAACAAAAACAAATTTAAAAAGTTTAAAGTAAAAAGAAAATAAGCCGACACTTAATTATTTATAGCTCATCCCGAAAAAAAAATTGAGAATTTTTTTTTTTTAGATTTTTTATTTTTTCTCATACTTTTCTGTAAGGAAAAAGGAATTTTATTGGGGATGCGATGTTAGTTGTATAAAAAATAGTTTAAACTTGATAAATAAATTTATTTGCAGACGTTCATATATTACTTTAGTTTTACAGAACTCATTTTAAAATGTTTATATGACCAAATAAATTTTCTGATTGAAAGAAAGAGATAAGAGAGAGAAAATAAGTCACCTCGATATCAGAGTTGTTTGAATAAGTCGGTTATAAGCAAATAAGTCGGTGTTTGGAAAAGACCCTTATAAAACCTAAATTGTATTTTTTGTGAGATTGGTGACATCTGGGGTTTAGTAGTAGCACTAAAGGAGTTTTATAACAAGGTTTTACGTAACAGATTAAAATAGTCTGGAACAGAATCTAGAATGTTCGGGCAGTGTATAAATACGAGTGCAACAAACACAATCGCCCGTTCTACACTCTTCTTCTTTGAAGCAGCTTTATCTTCGTCACTTTCCCCATTTACCTATGAAACTGGTTTTAATTGCGACTTATTTCTAAACTAAAATTTTTCGGTGAAGCAGCACTAAAATATTATATATACATTTTGCCATTTATTTACATATATGTATTTGTGTAAATTATTCGGTAAAAATAATAAATGATATTAAGTTAGTAAGGTATCAAAAAGTGTATTAAGTTAATTGAGAAATAATTATGGAAAATATTTGTTCTTGTGATTGCTGGTAAAATAGAAGTGGGAAAATTATAGTTGGAGTATTTCGGTGATATTCCAGAAGTGGCGTAAATATTTGGAAATTAGACAGAGATTATTTTCGCGAATATTCCGGAAGTATGGAAATTACGAGAATTGGTGTTGCAACCGTCAAATTCTATAATGATATTCACAACCCAGTGAAGCAGATCGGATTTGACAGAGCAATTCGTAACAATATGTTGCAAGTGCTACAAGGGTAGAATACTAGATACTGTGCGTATCCGTTTATACTTGCGGCAATGTATATATTCATACCTGCGGGAGCGAGTGCGATGTATTAGTGCCGCACTAATTTCCACAATTATAATCGCACAGTTAGAAGATGATAACAGCTTAAGATTTCTAAAGAAACTCTCACAGGAATTACATGGGCATTGCAGAATAAAACACGAAATAGAGCCAAAATACAATACAGATACCAATGGTTACCGAAATAAATAAATCAGTCTAAATAAATCAGGAAACACCATAAATAAGTTTCAAGCATATTCTAGCCCTAAACATAAGCGGGAAGAAAAGAAAACCCAAGAGAAGATAAAGAAACTCGAGAAGGCTCGATTGAAGTCAGAAGAAAATAAATTAATCTAAGGCATCAAAGTGTTGAGGTTTAATTAAATCGAGAAACTGCAAACCAATGTGATACTATAATTGAAACTGGAAATATAGAACTTGATATAGGATATAGCAACTTGACCAGAATAACGAAGGTAACGAAACCTTTAGATCAACTAGCAAAATAATCTGTGCGAAAAATGATAAAACGAAATCAAGGATCCGCAGCAAGGAACATCAGCATACCAACCTTAAAGTAGGTTTAATTTAGTGTTTCGCCGAAAAAAGTAATGACAAAAGTAATCGCTCAAGCATCACCCTAATTTACTTTTACCCATAATATCACTACCAACTTAGTGGAAAAGACACAGTAGACTTACTCAAGGGAAACTGAGATGAGTGACTAAATTGACGAAGGATCACGTATATTGATGCCAAAGCAAACTATTGATAACGTTGCCAAAAAGAGTGGAACCCTCAGTAAGGTGGTAGTAATTATCGCAGAATGACATTCTATTTTATAATGCATATGGATGATAGACGTCTAAGCTAAAATACAGAAGCCCTCAGAGACGCGCCTTGTTCCTTGTAACCCGTAGGGACCTGCCATGCGCGTTGTTGCAGGGATCATCTCGATTCCCGAATGTCTTCCTGACCAGAGAGAGGTAGAACGTGTAATATGATAGCAAGGGTACTATACCGACCAACCCGCACAATGGTAAAATCTTTGGCGTTTGGATCGAACCGCGATAGGCGCAGGATGCAAAATGGATGTTTCATCAACTGATTTCGATCGGTGATGGAATTAAACACAACGGTGACTCCTTGTTGGAAAACAGAATACATGGGCCGGCTCAACTTCCAAGTCGGTGTGGCCGTACCTTCTCGATTTGGCTACTGCGAAATGTAGGACGTGAAAAGCGAAAGACTTGGGAGAGTGCTTCTGTCCTAGAACTACTAGATTGCAAAGAATAAAAACAAATAGACAAACAAACAAGGGTAGAATGAAAAAGAACAAAATGCAAACACTGCCGGCAGTAGCACTATACAGCGATCACGGTACAGAAGAGAAAAGAGGCATAAAATAATAACACGCCAGTATGGGGAGACAGATTATCATATGATACGTACTCTTTGATTGTGAAAAATCGAGAGGAAATGTTACCAGTCCCAACCATGGCAAATACGTTCTTATAAATAATCATAAATATATAAGAAGTTTTTTCTAAATCACATTTGATGAAGTGATAATCTGTTAATATCCACTCACGACCACAAATAATATTGGAAAACATTAATAAAATATCATTAATTTTAAAATTACCTCGTAATATTTTAAAGGTTGGGCTGTACCGCGTTATGCAAACAATGTAAAAATCGCAAATCGAGATGAACCCCAATTTATAAAACGTTAAACATATCCAATCAATAATTTAAATATTTATTAAACTCGCTTTATGGATCAAAATTATTACTACTTCCCAAATTATGTTACGGCATGCATTTTCACGACAATTTTGAAGCGATAACGAAAATCGTTTAGGTAAGTAGTAGGTCTAGATACTTGAAATTTGTGTAGGAAGAATTTTAATAACTAAATTTCGCTTTTACGAATACTGGGTTTTAATAAATTCAAAACAAAAGTAAACTGGAAAAGTAAAAGTAAATTAAATCATTTTCGTTTTCCATCTCGCGGTTTTAAGATTATCATGATGACTATACGACATTTTATTTATTGGCGAACGCTCTGTGTATTGCTGCATAAAGATACATATTAAATCGCATGACTCGAGAAATGCATTAGTACTGTTATATACATAATACACTATCTTAAATGAACACATGCACACAAACCTTTTGTGTCCGAAATTATGAAAAACGACTTAAAAATTTCCCGCAATAGGCAGTAATTTTGAGCTACTGTTAGCAAATAAATCAATATAATTCGCCTAAATGTCTGCTATGTATACATTATACATATTTAGTAGTGGTATCTGTAATCCATTACCTGTACTAGATAGAAAATTGACTGAAATTTATCAATTTTGAATCCATTGAATGGAAAATTACCCAATTGCAATCAATTTTAACATCTTATCAGACCTTTATCAATTCAACACAGCCCGAATAAATATAAAAACCACTAATTCATAATTTTTAGTGTTTCCTTTTGATTTACGTAATTTCATGTTTATTTAATTTAATTAAAATAAATTTATCATTAACATCTTGATAATCCAAATTAAAAACCTTTTTTGGGTATGTAATCCAAACCAAACTCAAACCTTGGAACATTTAGCGATTTTTTGGGATATAAGAACGCTCACTATTATTATAATTCTAAAAATATTATATATTATTACGTGCATATCATATTTCAATGTATATTAAATAAATCGCCGGCGGATGGAAGAGGTGCTAGTCCGCCGGTGACATCCGGTAATTGCTTTAGGTCAGGTAAATTTTGTAAATGATTACGCACTTCTCGCTGAAGTGTTTTCACCGTGTTCAGCTTCTTGTTGTAATCGTCAAGGCGCTGTTCTGCTTGGACCAGTAGTTCTTTCTGTTCCTGAAGGAAATCGCGTAACATAACCGCGAGTCGCTTACGATTTTCCATTTCGGTTGCTAGCCGAGCATTGTACTCGTTCAGTAGATGGACAGCCTCGTTTACTTGAACCGCGAACCGAGCGGCGGCCTCTTTATCCTCGATTTTACTTAGATACGAAATGTCAGACAACTCTGACGGGAGATTTGCTATTTTACCACGAACAACAGCATCGCTGGACGCCGAATTCTCTAATTCTAGTAAAGCTTTGATTAATTCTTCGGGCTCCGGTGGATCCCCAGTCGGTGTAACCGGGTTTAATGTGACGTGTGTTTCCAGCGTCCCATTCACATCTACAGTTTCGGTTATAATTTTCGCAATTTCACTTGTAGTCACCGACGCAGCTGGTTTCGGTTTTTTGCTCGATGTAGATTTTTGTTCTTCTTCCGTAACGCTATCACTCTTACGTTTTTTTTCCGACGATTTTACATCGTCTTCCACCGGTTCTGGAGTTGTACTTTCTTCTTTCGCATGCAACGTTGAACGGTACAAGGTAATATGCTCGGCATCATAAACTCCACGCTCCTCCCAAATATTCAACAAGCGATCAAGGCTCCTGTATACATTGGGATTGGTGCAGTGTTCCACAATATTCTTAAAAGCTTTTCCTAAGTAATTCTCAAACTCCTTGCCGTACTCGGGCCCTTTCTTTTTACTATTCTGAATTACATCGTTGGCTAAATACATGTACGTTAGTTTCTTATCTTCGACCACTGGAACAGAAAAAAATCGATTAACGTACCGCGTAACCATGGGCGAGACCAATAACAAATCAATTCCATGTACTACAGCAACAAAACACCTCACCTTTTTGGAACTCCTTGAACCAAGTCTTACAAATTAGTTGATAATGCTTTCTGTGATGTATAACCCAAAGGGAAAGGGTTTGAATACTTTGCTGACTGGAATTTAATTCCAAAAGCTTTTTTACGAGTGTATTCTCCGTGAATGACATTAAGGTGATGGATACCTAGCCAGTCGTTCGCCGTCGGACTGCTTTTCTTGTGAATTTGTAAAATTACAGGCAACAATGTCTAAATTTTCCACTTCACTCCGATTTATTTAAATCATTTGTTTTATTCACAAAAAACCAAAAATGTTCTAATCGAATTAATTCGCATAGATACGGGACGACAAAATAATGCAGAATTCAATAATTTTTTCGTCGTATATATCAACCAGACACACGTCAAGTACATAACCAATGAAGTTAGATGAGGTAAATGGAAGAGTTTTTGTGTATTTTTGTTTTTGTTCGAATTTTGTTTTGTTTTTGGATTTTCGAACTCGAATTTTATTGCTGCTGTGCTGCATCATTGCGTATATGTGTACGGCCAAGTAGAAGGCAAATAAAAAAAGATACGGTTTCTATGGATGCAGGCCCAAATAACGTACACACGAAAAAACGCTCATACAAATGCTATGGGCACGTTTCATACACGGCTTCAGCAAATTTAATACCTGGGGCCTACTATTGAAATTGACCGCTGGCGATTTTTGTTCGTTGTTTGTATTCAGCAATAGTAATTACTAATTACTATTGCACATCTCAAATGGCCTTAAATTTTTTTATTTTCATTTCTATTTGTGTTCGAAAAATTTTATGTCACAGTGAACAGGGGAAAGAGACGAACGTGAAGCCGGTCGTTTGAAGCCGTGTGTGAAACGTGTGTTAAAATTGTTGTGACTTTATTTAGTTAAATCTCGTACATGTAGTGGAAAAATAAAATTTCATTCACCTAAGCATAAACTTTGTTTGTTTGCCATTAATTTTGATAAATTGCTTTTCATTTTCAAGTTAGCTTTCATTCAGAATTTTACCATGTGTATTGTGCACGCAGGGTGGTTCAAATAGAGAAGAAAAACGAACAAAAGTACTACTCTTCATGCATGTATTAACAGTTAACACTAGTGACGTTCTTTCCAACAAAAAGATTTGATTTAGATCAAAAAGATTTGATTTAAATCATTTTTTTACGTTCTATCCAACACAAAAATGACAGATAGACTTGATCTAAATCAAATCTATATTTTTTGATAGATTTGATCTTTTTTCGATTTGATTGACACTACCACCACCAAACCTTATTAGTGCGCAATTTTTATAATTTGTTATTTTAGTATTTTAGTTTAGTTTTTGCTGTGTTTAAATGTGTTTTGTGTAAATTAATATATTAAACAAATTAATAACCATTTTTAACATTAATTATTATATATAAACTTCTTTATACCATATTTTTTTGGTTTTCAAGAAACACACAGTCATTGCACAAAATATGCATAAAAAATCAAACAACAAAAGACGGTCACTTACGCGCTATTACCTACACACTGACAACAAAAACAACAACAAGAAATTTTACGTTCTTTGGCAACTGTCAAAACTACTTTTTGGTTGGAAAAAACTAGCCATAACTAACTATGCTCTATATATTTTATATGACGATCATCAAGTTAAAGACATCATAGCAGAAAATGGTAAATTTCTAAATGAAAACTACCTTAAAAATAAAAAACAATTTACCAAAATTAAAGATAAATAAACAAGTTCATACTCAGGTCAGGAAAATGAAAATATATTTTTCTGCCGTATTTACGAGATATAAAAAAATAAAATCAAAGAAAAATACCTTTCAAAAAAAATCTCCGAACTGTATGAAAGTGTTATTTTTTGTGTTTACGTTATTTGGGCCTGCTTACATGCAAAGTCCTTATACTGCGAGACGGCCGTATATATTATTATTATTATAACGTCAAGGTTCTTAAAAAAAACTTCTTGAATAAGTTTATTATCGTTTTTTTTCGTAACTTTTTAAATTTTGGTTTTATTTCATTTATAATGAAATTTTAAATCGTTTTACCTGACCAACTCTCCTAATTGTTAAATTGAAGAAGAGGCAATCCGAAATCGATCTTTAAAAATTAAATTTACACAGTTATATCGCTATAAGGAAGTTAAATGAATATTTAAAATTCAAAAAGATAAAACTATAGTTATTATTAATAATTAATTTAAATCAAGTGATAAAAGAACACAGAAGTTTTAATTTTTACTAACTGCTTGTGAATCTGAGCCCAAATCTATCTTTCTTCAGAAAAATTAAGATACAAGGTTACTTAGAAAGCATCTCATTGCCCTATATCAAAGTTTGCTAGAACATTGTAACTGCATTATTGTAATTTGGTTAGACCAAGAAAGAGAGAGTGAGTAGAGTTATTAGTTAAGCTATTCCTAAATATCCCAAACTGAATATCGGTTCCCTGAAACTCGATCGATCAGCCAAATCACAATCATACAATTAAAATGATGGGTTTGCATATTTCCAGCGATCTATATTGTGCAGAAAATGTATAAATGCAGTCTACAAAAGGTCAAGTCAATGTTTGTGGTTCATTTTGCGATGGAACTCTACTTTACGAATGAGTTCATGAATGATGCATGAACCAAAATTTTGTGAGAATACTGAAAACAAATACATATATACTGGCACTGCCGGTTACATAGCACCAGTGATGCATTGGATAAAGCAAAATTTGGTAAAAATAATGGCCCATTTACATGCTTCTGCAAAATGAAAGGGATATAAAATTGAATTTTTGCACGTGAAAGACAAGAAAAGAAATACACCCATGCAAAATTTTGCAGTAGACTTTTTGAGTAAAAACCACTATAAAAGTGAAAATGTTACCATAATGCTGCATTTACATGTAGAAAATTGTTTGCTTCTATAAATTTTTGCAGTTAAATAAGAAGCATCCGCTATATAAAAATATTCAATATGCTCGAAGGAAACAAACATATATAGTACCTAATGCCATAATTTTCTATAAATTAATAATAATGAATTTATTTTAATTAATTCAAATGGGAAATTTTAATTTTTATCTAGGCGTCTGTTTTTATTATGAATCCTTATTTATAAATATAAAATTTTAATTTTTTTACTAATTTAAAAATTGTTGTCATTAAAATAATTGGATCAAATTTTATGGTAACATTTTCATTTTTATAGTGGTTTTGGCGGTGTAGTAAAATTTTGATTGGATATATTTCTTGCCTTGCCTCTCATGTGCAAAACATCTATGTTATTGGCCTTTTAATCACCGACTAGTTAGCGCCACTTCCTATGCGAGCGAAAGGTGATATTTGTTTATACGAGAAAATGCCTCAGTCCATTTTATTATTATTTCATCATTTGTTACATTAATTGTAACCGGACAACTGGTGCAGTGGTTAAAGCTTCGGCACTTGGACTGGTAGATACTGGGTTCAAATCCCATCAGAGGCTAGATGGAAATCGAATTTTCATCATCGATTATGTGATGTTAATAAACACAACTAAGACCCTCTGATGGAGTGCAGAATTCAGCGCCGACCCACCGTCCATGTCAATGTACAGGTTGACATGGAGCTTGCAATGTGCAGGACTGTAATTGTGTGAGTAGGTGAATGGGTTAATGATGTGGCGTGAATGCGTGGTATCACAATGGGCCAAAATTGGCCTAAATGTGTCTCAACCACTGAAACCTGGAACCTACATTAATTGTAAACTAATTGAACATTTTACATAATATCCAATCGAATTATAGTCATCTATGAAGTTTATATTACATTAAAACTAGTTGTTTGAGAAGTCGGGCACCTTTCGCTCTAGTTCCAGAATATTCCGTCAGAATGTCAGCCACTTTTCAATAAAAGGCGAATAAGCGTCTTACTTTAGTGCTTAGCTGTTCCCATTCTGAATGGATGGTTCTACATTGGATATCATAGAAACGATTCTTTTTCGTTTCTTTCCCCGTTTACATATGATACAGGTTTTAATTGCGACTTAAATAAATTTTCGGTGAAATCACACTAACCCAAACATAAACGAAATAAAAAATATTTCAAAGCCATTTTTAACTCATTTTAGTTTAAATTCTATTATCGAGAGAGCAGAACAAAACAAAATAAAACACACATACATATACATTATCTATTACGATTGGTTGGCCTTGAAAAAATAATCAAAGACCAAAAATCTCGTGTGGAATGGGGCAATAGGAATAAATATTGTGCTCAAAGTAACAGCCAAAAATTATTTTTGATTTATTTTTATTAGTTGGTAACAATTATATTTTGAATTTCAAAATAACATGAAAAGGCAACTAAAAATATTCAATTAAATACTAATGTGCTAGAACATTATTGAATATTATTACCGCAGCCAGTTGAATAATTTTTTCGTAATATTTTGGTTGAATAGTATCAGGATTTCAATCACTGAGGCCTAAAAATGCTTAAGCATGAAGTTTTACCCCAACCAAGTTTCATGACCAACATGTCAATCCGTCCGATTCCTCAGCTAATCCTCCTGGCTGTAGAGCGGCTACAAACATTCCATACACATAAAAGCACTCAAAGATGTTTCTGAAATTAATTTTTTCGGTAAACATAAATAGTTCAACTTCATCCTTTCTCGCCTCGAACGAGTTCCATAAAAATTCCGTGATTGATTGATTTTCGGTTGGCAAAAAGTGATTTCGGTGAGTCCTGTACATTTCAGTAAAATTAATTTTTTATAGGTTCTGATGGAATTAACTGTTGTTTCTC
Source organism: Nephrotoma flavescens (assembly GCA_932526605.1). Lineage (NCBI taxonomy): Eukaryota > Metazoa > Arthropoda > Insecta > Diptera > Tipulidae > Nephrotoma > Nephrotoma flavescens. The sequence continues at coordinate 261,101,443 of OW052222.1, read as the reverse complement.
TATTCAAACGGGTTTGATAAAAATTGATAAAGAGGTTTCAATCGGAACAATTTTTTAAAATCTTTGGTTCCCAGCAATTAAATCTAGATCTGGGGCCCCAGATTACTTTTCACTGACTGACGAAACTATCCTTTAAAAATAAAAAGCGTCCGAGAGCAACATTATGATCATAACGAATTTTAAATAAAGGCATATGGTGCTATTTCCCTTCGGACATTTGGTCGCAACATAATTTTCAGCCAAAACTAAACAACTTCATGACATACCAATTTCAATTAGTTTATATTTTATTAAATTCGATTACAAAATTTGATAATCGACAACATAACAACAACAACTGCCACAAAAACAAGCTATGAGTAGCAAAAAGCAAAACAAACAAATATGTTTGTTGATAAATAAAGCAACAGGTGGCCGAAGGAAAACCATAACAATATAATTTTTAAAATCCATGTGGCGCAACAGGTAAATTTCCCCATATGCGCCTAATGTTGCCATGGTATAAATTTAGGCCACAACAACCAAACAATCAACAAACACAATTTAGTTGAAAATTTTGGAAAACTAAATTGTGTGTGCTACATTCAAATCCATACCAAGAAAATGCAATTAAAAAATTTAAAAACAATTCTGGAGCCTCAAGTAAGTTATGTGCTTAGATAATTCTTGATAGTTTGTTTTAAACTAATAACATGTTTCAGGTGTATCTAAACCGAATCTCTGGTCTCCTATGGTCTCCAAATAACCAAAAACTTGCAGTCGCTACCGCCGATCGATCGATTTTGCTTTTTGATGAAAATGGTGACCGACGTGATAAATTTTCAACTAAACCAGCGGATGCGGCAGCTGGTAAAAAGTCTTATGTAATTCGTGGTATTGCGTTTAGCCCTGATTCGACCCGTCTTGCGGTTGCCCAAAGTGATTCAATCGTATACGTGTATAAATTGGGCGAATCGTGGAATGAGAAAAAAGTAATTTGCAATAAATTTCCACAGTCTAGCGCTGTGATGGCAATTACGTGGTTACAAGTTGGTGCTATTGTTGTGGGACTCGAAGATGGTAAAGTGCGAGCGCTACATTGTCGTAATAATAAATCACAAAATTTATACGCTGCCGATAGTATGGTGATTTCGATTGCATCAAATTCACGTGGCACTGGCGTAATTACAGGACATGACGATGGTTCGGTAATTCGTTATTATGTTGTTGACGAACATGGCGAATCATCTGGGCGCATTCTAACCCATTCAACTGCACCGTATGTCCTGGCCTGGCCGCAAAACTATATTGTTGCTTCGGGAGCTGATAAAAAAATCTTGTTCTACGATTCCCAGGGACGTACTAACCGGACTTTTGATTATTCGCGTGACGATACTGAACATGAATTTATGGTTGCAGCATGCAGTTCAAATGGACAATCGGTGGCGGTTGGAAGCTATGATCGTGTACGAATATTTTCGTGGAGTGCTCGACAAAATACTTGGAGTGAAACTGCACCGAAAACTGTAAAAAATTTATATTCGGTAACCGCTCTGGCATGGCGTCGTGACGGTTCAATTTTATCAGTTGGATCAATATGTGGAGGAGTTATACTCTTCGAATCTGTACTCAAAAGAACCGTATGGCAAGACAAATTTGAATTAACTTTTGTTACACCAAGTCAAGTACTGTTGAAATCACTTCAAGAAACCGGCGAGAAAATGATTGTCGAATCTCAGCTTGGTCTAGAAATTGATGATGTTCGAATAATGGGTAAAGATAATTATTTGGTCGCGCGCACCGAAGATTCATTAATTTTGTGTGATCTGACACGTTCATTGACAAGTGAAGTACGATGGAATTCGACTGGACGCCTAGAAAAATTTTATTTCGAAAATCCTAATGTCTGCCTCATTTTTAACGTCGGTGAACTATCGCTGGTCGAGTATGGAGACAATGAAATATTAGGTTCAGTTCGAACCGAATTCGTTAATCCACATGTAATTTCGGTACGGTTAAATGAACGTGGAAATTCTAAAAATAACAAAAAATTGGCATACCTCCTGGATATGAAAACTATTTGTGTTGTGGATTTAATTGCACAATCTGCAGTCGCACAGATTACGCATGATTCAAAAATCGATTGGTTGGAATTAAGTGAGACGTCTCATAAGCTGCTTTTTCGTGATAAAAAAATGAGGCTCGTGCTGGTTGACATCTACAGCGGTAAGAGGCAAATTTTACTCGGTAAAGTGTCTTTCGTACAGTGGGTGCCACAAAGCGATGTAGCTGTTGCTCAAAATGATATGAATTTAGCTGTTTGGTATAACATTGATCTACCCGAATATGTTTCAATGATGTCGGTACGTGGTGAAGTGGTTGATGTAACTCGAGACGGTGGAAAAACTGAAGTGCACACTCGTGAAGGCCCATTAAATCACAGTTACTATCTGGATGAAGGGCTAGTAGAATTCGTAACCGCCGTTAATGATAGTGATTTTGGTCGGGCAATTTTATATTTGGAATCTCTTGATGATAGTCCGCCGACCAAAGGGATGTGGCATAATTTAGCAAATATTGCACTAGCCAAGAAAAATTTACGAATTGCTCAACGATGTTATGCAGCATTAGGCAATGCTTCGAAGACATTTTACTTATCAGAAACTATCCAAGTTGCAGAAAAGTACGAAGAAACCGTTGGTCCTGATACCGAATGCCCTGAATCCAGAGCACGCATTTGTCTGCTTTACGGTGAACTAAGAACGGCCGAACGGATTTATTTGGATCAAGGTGATATAGAAGCAGCCATTGAAATGTTCCAAAAATTAGGGAAATGGAATGACGCTATTAAATTGGCCGAGCGCCGAGGTTATCACAAACTAACAGATTTAAAAATGCAGCAAATGAGTTACCTTTTGGGATCAGGCCAAGAAGAAAAAGCTGGTGAGGTATTAGAAGAAAATGGCGAAGTTGACAAAGCAATGACCTTATATCTTAAAGCTAGAAAACCAGCACGAGCTGCCCGGCTATCACTAGCAACCCCACACCTACTATTAAATGATGTACTGATGGCCCAAGTAAGATCATCTCTAGTAAAATCCGAATTGTTTGAAATAGCAGGAGATTTGGCGCAAAAATTAAACGACACTCAAGGAGCCGTAACTTTATACCGAAAAGGTGGAGTCTACGGTCGAGCTATTGAAACTGCACGGCAAATTTCCCCTGATGAGGTCACTATGTTAGAAGAAGAATGGGGTGATTGGTTGGTGTCAAAACGTCAACTTGACGCATCTATCAGCCATTATATCGAAGCCGGCGCTACACTCAAAGCTTTGGATGCTGCAATGAGTGCCAAACAATGGCGTAAAGCAGTTCAGATTGCAAAGGTTGTTGACAATCCAACAGAGATTAAAAAATATGCAATCGATTTATCTGAACATCTCGCATTTGTTGGTGATATGAAAGGGGCTGAAAATATATTACTTAGAGCCGGTCTTTATCGTGAGACCATCGATTTACTAAATCGAAATGGAAAATGGGAAAAGGCCTATGAAATAGCAGAGCAATATTTAAACGTTGAAAATGTACATGACATGTTCATCGAATTGGCGAACAAATTAGAGAACGAGGGGAAATATCGTGATGCTGAAAAAGTTTATATAGCTGTGAATGAAGCCGACAAGGCAATTGCGATGTATAAACGGGTGGAACATTATGACGCCATGATTCGCTTGGTTGAACAATTTCATAGAGATTTACTGGAGAATACACATCTCCATTTGGCCAAACAACTTGAATCAAAAGGAAAATTCAAACAAGCCGAGGTTCATTTTATAGCGGCTGGAAATTGGAAAGCTGTAGTTCACATGTATTGTGCTGCCGGAAAATGGGAGGATGCTTATCATATAGCAAAACAGAAAGGAGGTGAAGTTGCTTCGAACCAAGTAGCATTTATGTGGGCTAAATCGCTTCCTATCGAAGGAGCGTCGCGTCTTTTAGTTAAAATGGGACTACTGGAAATTGGGATCCAACTTGCTTGTGAATCGAACCAGTTTAATTTCGCATTACAGCTATGTAAATTAAGCGGACGTAATGCAGAAGATGTTCATCTGAAGATCGCCATGTCACTTGAAGATGATGGAAAATTTAGCGAGGCGGAAGCTGAATTTGTACTCGCCAATAAACCACGCGAGGCCATCTTAATGTATTGCCATTCAAATGATTGGGATTCCGCAATGCGTGTTGCCGAGAAACATGTTCCCGATGCAACACAGGAAGTTTTAATGAACCAAGCGGCATCAGCTCTTGAAGCGAATAATTATAATGAGTATGAAACTTTATTGATTCGTGCCGAGCGGCCCGATATTGTGATTCAGCATTACCGTGAAAATGGCATGTGGAACGATGCATTGCGAGTTGCTCGTGAGTATGCACCAGCCGAAGTGGCGGAATTACAACGGTTTCAAAATTCGGCAAATCGAAATACTTCAACGGTCGATTCTAGAGCTTTACTTGAAAGTGCATCTGATTATGCGCGTAACGAAGAATTCAAAAAAGCGGTCGATTGCTTACTTCAGATCACGGAACTAAATTCAGATTCATCAACTGTCGAAAGAGCTTTGATTCGGGCAGCCGAAATAACAAACCAATTTCTTGAAGGAGATGATGCTATCGAGATAGCTAAAGATTTATGTCCTAGGTTAGTGGAAATAAACCAGCCTGGTCCAGCTGCTCAACTATACCTTTCGGTGGAGATGCCGAAAGAAGCAGTCGACGTTTTCATAAAAACTGAAAATTGGAATAAGGCTAGACGCCTTGCTAAGGAGATCGATCCCCAACTATTAACGTACGTTGAATCACAACAAAAGTCCGTACTTAAAGTTGGCAAAAATATAGAACAGTTGGCAGATATTGATATTATGTCAGCACTCGATCTGCTCGCGGAGCAAGGCCAATGGACGCGTTGCATCGAGAAAGCGAAGCAAACTAGTTCTGGTGTACTCCATAAGTATCTCGCTATTTATGGTGCTCAGTTGATTCGTGAGAATGATCCGGTTACCGCATTAAAATTATATCTCAATCATGGAGTTCCAGCAATTCCGGAAAACTTTAATATATATCACCGCATTTCGTTACTTTGCTTTGGGCTGCGAGAACCCGAGGGTGTCCAAATTTGGAAAAGTTTACGACAATTTTTGTATGATGTTTGCCACTCGATCCAAAGTTCTCAGGAGCTGGCCAATTCAGAAGCGTTTGTCAAATTTGATTTGCTACTTCTGATTGCCCATTATTATGCAACCCGAAGTGCATGTCGCCAGGTTTCTGCTCTACAGCAAATATCCGTTAAAATATCAATCGCATTATTGCGCCACTCGGATATTGTACCATGTGACAAGGCATTTTATGAAGCTGGTATGGATTTGCGTTCAGTCGGGCGCGAATCCGAGGCGTTTGTAATTTTAAATCATTATTTGGATATCAGCGAGGCGATTGAAGAAGGTAGTGGGAATTTGGTCGATCATTCAGATTTGGCAGCAACTGATTTCCCCAGCTCAGTTTCGATCCCGGAAGCACTGCATTTAATGAACGAAGATCAATTGCACGAGGAGGTCCGAGAATGGGTGTTGGCAATTAGTATGGATCAGCGAGTAGATCAAACATTACCCACCGACGATCGTGAACTATTTGAATCGAGTTTGGGAAGCAGTGATCAGTCATGCATTATTACGGGGTATCCAATTTTGGGAAAACCACCGATTGTTTTTCAACGATCAAATCGATTGGCTGCTCGTGAGGCATGGAGTAAATTAACGCTACAAGCGAAAATGTCACCACATACAGATTTGCCGGATGTTGTAGACTTTATTGAGAAGTGGTGTGGGGCGGCTAATTTTATTTCTAGTTAAATGCTTTTAGTGGTGCTGTCGTTCTAAGAGGTATTAAAGCCTAAACACATTTAAATAGATAAATAAATAATCCAAAGTTCTAAAATTATGTGTTGTTTTCTTTCATTTTAGGTCAAATCTCACTGCTTGATTCTCGTACTATTACCTTCCGCGTACTCGTACACTGCCTCTCTACCCGTCTTAATCAATTCGGTAAATAAAATAACAATTGGCCTATTTTTAAATGTTTTTATTTTTAGAAAATGTTTTGATGAAGAAAACGCTATAAACATTCTTAGTTTAAACGAAAAATTTTAGTAATTTTTGGAGGTCGGCCGATAAATTATCATACGCCGTTTCTCGATTTGGAAGCTTTCGATCCAAAATATTAGCCCCTCTTAACAGTAGCTCAAAAACTATATCATGCTCATGTTTCTGTTGTTGTGTTGCAAGCAATATTGGTGACATATTATATCCATTTCGAACGTTGACGTCAGGACTATACTTTAGTAAAATCATTAAATCATTGTATTGCACATAACTCAAACGGTCACACATCAAAAGTAAAGGGGTTTCCTTTTGATTATTTCGGCTTTCGATTGATACACCTTTTTCGATTAGTTTATCGATTACGCTCAAATTACGGGCTTGAATTGCGATATGCAACAGGGAATTATTGTTACCATCACGAATGGATACATCTATATCCGGTTCTTTCAATAGCTCGGCAGACAATTTTGGACATACTTGAATGGCATATAATAAGTTTTGACTGACTTGTTGCTGACATTTTAAAAGTTGCAATAAAATTTTATCTTCAGAGATTAAGTTAAATATTTCTACTTTAGGATTCACCGTCACCCTAAGGAAATGTTTTATGATAGTAGTCCCATCTTTTGCGATTATATTCAAATCTGGTTTATGTTTTTGAAGTAATTTGAATCGTTTTGTGTCGCGCACCAGTAATACAGGAGTTCTCAATTCGTTATCTCTGGCATTGACATTCCCACCATTATCCAGAATATATTTAATTAGTTTGTTAGAATCTTCGCCAGCAGCCAAGGTTATGAACAAATGAAGTGGTGAACATTTGTGATACCTAGTTTTTGTGTTAACATATGATTTTGACGTCCAGGTATTCAAAAGCTTAAATATTTCAACTGTTTTCGCATAATGTTTAGGCAAATAGCCATTTTCGTCGTACTTGTCCATACACACATGAAGTTCTAGTAGCTTTTTAGTTATAAAAAAATTATTAGCCGCAACTGAATAGTGTAGAAGATTCTTGCTTGTATCACAAATTATTTTAAAATTGACTCGTTTTCTAAGTAGCATATTGAAAATTTGATGTGACGTTAAATTATCACCCAATACAAGGTGCAGCAAGTTCCTAGCACGTGAGACTTCTATTTGATTTAAGTCACATTGGATTACCTCCATCAGTATTTGAAAAATTTTATAAGATCTCTTTAATAAAGCATTTCGAAACAATGCGTCTCTCATAGTTGTCGACAACAGTATAAAGCTAAAACCTTCCAAGGACATGACATACCGGAATAAATCTACATTATCATCTCCACTTTCAATTATTTTATTTAATATCCTATACAGCATGCTGTGTGACGGATGAATTTGTAACTATAAATTTCACTAATTCATATTGTTTGTTGAATATAATTATATAAATAAACTTTAGACCAACTTCGTGTTTGAAAAATAAGGGTTTAACGGCAGGATACTTCTCGTAAATTTTATTCACATTTTTGAGGCTTGAGATCGATATTAATTTATGGAATATGCTATACCCGTCCTCGTTGTATCCTTCCATAATTTCCAACTGCATTGGATCAATTTCCAACATTTTTATTACTAATCCATTCGATTCGGCACAGACTACTAGTTCGTTAATTGGCAGACAAGTACAACGACTTGTTTGCGTCTGGCAATCGCTATACTGAAAAATTCGTTCAGCAATTCCATAATGATGATCATTTATTGCGTGATGAAATACCGTGTTGTGTTCGTTTCCGGTCCAACGGTCACGGATAACCCTTTCATAGTTAACGATATCACGCCAATTTAAATGGGCCTCCTTCATGATGGCGTGCACAACGTACTCGAACACAGGCCAATTGTCTTGACCAAAAATATTCGTAAAATATTCATTCGAAGTAAATATATCAAACATTTTAAATCCAAACTTATTGTATGCATTGTCTAAATATTCGAGTTGCCCGTACCGCATGCTAATGCTGACTAATTCGAGAACATCGATTTCAGCTCCGAGACGCAGAAGTCTATTTGATGCGTGAAACATACCTGAAGCTCCTGTGGCACCTAATAATGACATCATTTTACTATTTTTTGCATTAATGTCGATAGTTCCATTGCAATAAACATATTTCACCATACGAAGTGTTATCATTTTACCTTCCTTCGTTTCTGGTGATAAACATATTACGTTCACAGGAGTTAAATAATCACTTTTTAATAAAATCACAACACATTTGTCTTTATCAATCCACTTGCACGATTCAACAGTTTGATATTCACAATATAATTTTCCAATGGTTGAACATTCTTGATCCCCATAACCGATCAAAATTGTGTTCATTAACCAAAACTTACTGTCGCAATTCAGCAAACGCTCGATAAACTGTAAATCGGTTTCGTAAATTTCTAATATTTTGTGTGCATTTTCCACATTTCCACTTAAAATCACAGTATGTAAAGGTAATTCAAACTCGTATTTGTTAAGATAAATTCGTTTGTAAATATTATTCACATAATTGGGCGGTGTTTGATTCATATTTTTTCTTTACATAGTAGGGCACATCCGAATAACAGCCACATTCAACTACTACTATCTTGTTTTATTTCAATTCTACTTCGCAAGCCAAAATTTGGTGAGAATACTGAGAATAATAAATTATCTTGAATGATGTAATCGGCATTTTTATTTCTAAATATAACTACAAACAAATATAAGCAACGCGACATAGTACGAACAATCATATGTGTATAACTTCTACGTTTCTTTCCCCTTTATCTGTAATTTTTTTTTTATTAGGTAAAGAGGAAAGAAACGAAGAAGTTATCTGATTCAAGTTACCGTAGTATGGATATGCGCGATAAGAATCAAAAGCGACCTATTACACTTTTACGTTTTCGTGATACAGTAAGACCTCAGCCAGTCAAAACTTAAGAGCTTATGAAGTTGCGCTCCGTTTGAACAACTTAGGGGAACGATAAGGCCACCAAAATTTTATAGGTCGAGCACCAGTCGCCATCTGATAAGTTTTGAAGTTGGTTCTTTGGCATTAAATAAGCAAAGAAGTGGTCTATGATCAGTGATGGATGATAAGGAATTTTCAGCCATATAGGTATGGGCGAAAATATTTCGTACCCCAGACTAGCAAAGACATTTCTTTTCGATCGTAGAATAATTACACTCTATCGGAAGATTGTCGTGGTTAAAATTTTGACTTAAAACAGCGCCTAACGCATAGTTAGAAGCGTCTGTTGTTAACGTAAATTATTGAGTGAAGTCTGGATATCTCAATATTGGTTCAGATGTCAATAATTGTTTACATGTTTCCATACAATTTAAAAATTCTTGATCATGGTAGATCACTGAGTTTTTAGATAAACAAGCTGTTAATGGTTTGGTTATTTTGGAAAAATCTTTAAAGAATTTCCTATAATAACCAATAAGACCAAGAAAAGATTTGATTTCTTTCTGTATCGATGGTGTTTTAAACTGTTTAATTGGCATGCGAGTAAATTCGAAATGACCATTAGGTATTGAGAAGCCAGTTTTGGGAATATCTGAATTTTTAATTTCAATTTGATGAAAACCGGTAGCCAAATCTATTGTTGAAAAGTAGTTGGCTTTTCCGAATATTTATTATCGACGGTTTGAGAATTTAGTTGTCGAAAATCAACAACTAATCTCCATTTTTTATTTCCATTTGCGTCAGGCTTCTTTGGCACCATCCAAATGGGCGAAGACCATGGGCTAAATGAAGGTCGAATGATTTTATTTTTCAACAACTTGTCTATTTCGATTTTAATTTCCGGCTTTTGATGTTCCGGGTGACGATATTGTTTCACAAAGTATGGTTTCTCTTTTAAAAAATTTATCTCGTGTTTGATGTTATTTGTGAACGTTAGTTCTTGATTTTCATCGTAAAAAAGATGTTGGAACTGTTTACAAATTTTTAGTATTAATTTTGTTTCCTAATTGTTTAAATTTTCCTTGTTGATCTTTATCTCAAAGTCAACTTGCATAACTTTTTTATTTGCAAGTGGAAATTAATTTCATGGAAATTTTCGAATTTGGTAACATTAGTTGCTTTCCAATCGACCACCGCAAGTACTTGTAAGTGCAAAAAATGTGTATTGGCTAAAGTGTCGATTGGAAAGCACAAAAAATACAAAAGCAAAACATAACCTACAAATGTGTAGTTTATTTGTGATAACTTTTTAATAAAAAAATATCTATACCGAAATTTTATTAGCTCGCCACATACGACATCCAATTATATTTTTGACAGAAAAATACTACACACAATCACCTAGCGGAAAAATTTATCGTAACTGCTTTCAACTACTCATAATCAAATGGTAGAGCAGTTGTGAGTAGTTAATTTAGCAAAGACAAAAACCATAAGTGCTTATAAGTACTTGCGGTGGCCGATTGGAAAGCAACTATTTATTGGTCATAGCTATAGCTAGCTATGACCAATAAATAGCTAGGATAGCTTTTTAATCGTGGTGTTTGTTGCTGAATATTTTTTATTCTTAGGGTGCTTTGTTCCTGTTGGACGTAACCATGAAGACTGTCAAACCAGTTAATTGGTGTTGCTCGATCAATACGCTCATCGTACCTTGATATATTTCGGTCAACCGAACTTTTTTTGATATTAACGTTAATATTGCTTGAATTTTTCCGAAGAGTTTTTGAGTTTGAGTTTCTGTGGGCACACCATGTGTGGTTAATAATTGGCTTGCACCATCGATTGTTTTAATGCGCGTATTTTGAATTATAATGTTGTAGCTAGGCTGTGTAACTTCAAGCTCCATCGAGCGAGTCTCCCAGACAAATCTTTTTTGCTCTATCAGCCACTTTAAGCTGGCATGATCTGTTGTTATAGTAAACGGTAACCCTTCCACATATTGTCTGAATTTCATTACACTGAGCACCGCTGCAAGGCACCCCAGTTCAGTTACGCTATAGTTGCGTTGGGCTCCGTTTAACTTTTTGGAATAGAAGGCGATTGGACAGTCTTCACCACTGTCGGATTTTTGAAAAAGAACACTTCCTACTCCAATTTTGGAGGCGTCGCATTCTATATAAAAGTATTTTTTGAAATCTGGATTGCTTAAAACTAGAGGAGAAGATTAGGCAGCTTTCAATTTGCAGAACGCTTTCTCGGCTTCCTCTGTCCAGTGAAATTTTTGGCGATTTTTAAGTAAACGTGTAATGGGTTCTGCTATATCTGCGTACTGTGCAATAAAGCGTCGATACCAAACTGTAACTGACCTTGGGCGGTTGTAATTGGTAATCGCGGCCACTTTTTATTTCTTCTAAAATAAATTTACTTTTGTCAATATTAATTGTTAGCTTTGCGGACCTGAGTAACCCCTGACTAATTCTAATAAACGAATATGTTCATCTAACGTTTCACTTGTTATTAATAAATCGTTTAGGTAAACAAAAATACGGTGGTGCAGTTCGTGTGGTATAACTCGATGCATGAGTCTGCACATTGTCTGAGGCGAGTTGCACAAGCCAAACGGCATAACTGTAAATTGATACAACGGGCGGTCTGAAACTGAAAACGCAGTTTTATCCCTCGACCCCTCATCGAGTGGGATCTGCCAGAAGGCGCCTTTCAAATCCAGACTCGACATGAATCTGGTATTATCAAGACGTCCTAGCAGACCATCGATAAGTAACAAGAGATAAGCGTCCTTAACCGTAACTTCATTCAGCTTCCGTGCATCTAGGCATAGGCGCACTTTGCCATTTGGCTTGCGCACTCGTGTGACAGGGGAACTCCATGAACTGCAGCTTTCTTCGATCACTCTTAATGATAACATACGATCAAGCTCCTCATATATTTCAGCTTGAGCTGCTAGTGAGACCGCGTAATGCCGTTGTTTAATAGGCCTTGCATTACCAATATCAATAACATGTGCTACCAAGTGCGGTCGTCCAAGACCTAAAACGGCTGAAAAGGGAAATTTCTGGATTGCTTCATTAAGTTTATGTTGTTGGTAATCGGATAAGGTAGGTTTAGCCATTATATTTTGCGCATCACCGGATACTGCGGAGGTTTTTATAAATCGATATTCCCAAGAGATTTTTTGCACGGAATGATAGTAGATGTAGAATTAGACTATGCCGGTATAGTTATTTTGAGGTTAAATTCATCGAAAAAATCCATTTCTAAATACAGCTCTTGAGTTAAGTTTGGCGAAAGGTGAAACGTAATTAATTTTGTTTGTCTAGCAAACGATACAGGGATTTTGATGTAACCTAGAACAGATTCGTTTTGACCATTTGCGGTTTTAATCGTGGATGGAAATAAATGAAATTTGACAGAAGGCTGCTCCAAAAATTGCTCACAACCTTTACCTAATAACGACACATTTGCGCCGCTATCTAACAACCCATTATATAATCTACCTAGAATATCCAACTGAACATATGGACGACAATCTCCCGATATGGAAATTAATGATTCGGCGATTTTCTTCCTACAAATATTGTTTTATTCGATTTAGTTTACGATTACTCAATATCTCTGGAACCACCATTTCTGGCAATTTCGATATAAATTTTTTTGAGTTGCTTGGATTGACCTTTAAATCTGACGCTTGCTCAACTCGGGATTCATATTTGTAGGCAACTTCTACTCGAGTTGTGTTTTGGGGGTTCGGTACATTCATAGTACGTACCCCCGCTCGCCAGTTTCCCGGAGGTGGATTACATTTGAAGCATTGATTTCGTGTGTAACCTTGCCCTCCACATCTCGTACAATTAATCGTAAAAGTCACCTGACGATTAAAATCACGATTCATCTGTTGGTTTTGGCTGAAATTTACATTTAGACGCATGTTAGAGGTAGGTTTTGTACTTGACTCTTCCCCGTTAGTACGCTTCAAAAGTGTGTATTGCGTATACATTTGTTGAAGTTCATCTAACAAAGATTGCGTAGGAGATGCAGGAAAGGAATTGTATGTTGGGGCAACCGTGTCAACTGCATTTATGAACTTGCATGTTTGACACATTAGCTCTGGAGTGAATCCTGTTCGATTCCACGTGTCCTCATATGCAATACATTTCCTGAAGAGGTCATCTAAGTTTTCCACTTTGACATCGGTGAGTTTGTCTTGTAGACCCGCCCTCATATTCCGTCTTAAAATTCGAATAATATCTGGTTCTCCCATTGAGGACTCTAGCTGGAGAGTCATCGATATCAAATCTTGATAAAAATCACAGAAGTTCACTCTAAATTTTTGTTTTCGGTTCTCCATTTGAGCACGAATGTTGTCATCAGACCATAAACCTTGATAACAATTTTTTAGTTCAATTTTTAGTTTATCCCAAGTTGAATTAGGATTACGTTCTATAAAGTTCCAGTACCATTCTTGAACGTTATCTTTTAATATATAATGAAAGTCGGTAACTAATCTTTCGGAATTGACATTCTCTGATCTGGCTAAATGTTCGACCCTGGTTAAAAAGCGATTTACATGAATTCATTTAGGAGTACCATCGTAACTAATAGCTCATTTACTCAGAGATTTATTTGAAGTTCTACTCCAGTATCGGGGATCAGCCAAACCACCAATAGGTGGAAATTGGTTTGAATTTGTATTACCTTTCGGGGTCTTCGAGGCCTTAGGTGTTTGATCGGAAGAAACTGATTCAGCTTCTTCGATAATAGATGAATCGTTAGTATCATTTAAGTCTTCCACCCCGATGTGTCCTTCAATACTCCCTACCTTAATATTTTGGAGCTCCTGAACACTATCGTTGAGCTCAGATCCTTCTTTATCAATATTACTAACTACAAACTTAATTAACTGAGTGACCTTTTCAAGAGCATCTGTAACCTGATCACGAACCGACTTAGAATATTTTAAACGGACTAACCAACCTTGTAGATGAAGTAGCCGAGAATGAAGCTTTCTTATATTTTCCTTACTCGCCTCTTTAATTGCATCTTGTACGTCTGAGTAAAGATAACTAAGTTTTAAAGCCACTTTTTCTATTAAAATCAGCGCCGAGACTATAAAAATTGGCCGAAATAGGCACTCAAAATATGGCCTTAAGAGTAATTTGCATATGATTTAACCGTACCTTACTAATAAAGAAAAATCTTAGAATCGAAAAATGCGATAATTTGTACCCATATAACAGAACATTAGCTGAACAAACTTCGTTACTATTTTTATGCAGATAATAAAAATAAAACATGTATAGGATAACTTCAAAAAAAATATATACGGAAATCCGTATGATAACAACACGCGAATCTACAGAATAACATATAAGTCTGGAACAACCTAGACATACGGATTTTTTAGCGGTAAATTTATGATGTAAGTATTTGACTAATGAGAACAATAAAAATATTAAATGGAAAAAGTTATGAAATAGCCATACCGCTTGGGCGCCATCTGTAACATGACTGATTGGGTGCATTAGTGGTGTAGGGTTAATTTCCCTTTCCAAAATAAAATGTGTCACATTACTGAATTTATTAATCATCCATTGAGAGCTCCGACGTGGTCATGAATTGCCAGCTACAGCTCAGGGATTGGGATGGGGTTTGACGAATGCTGGTACACCACTATATGGATAGAAACGACAATATAAGGAATGGGACAGTATGGTAGGATAACTAGAAATGAACCAACTTACCGAAACATATTAATCAACACTTACCCTCTCATCCTCTGGTTACGCCCTTAGCGTCTCATCTCACAAAACCAAAATTATAAAAAAAAATGAGCGAATGAATGAAACCTTTTTAAATAAAAATAAAAAAGTAATTCTGAATAAACTTAATTAATTTATTGAAAAATCGTGAAGTACCCATACCCAACAATGTGAAATAACAAAAAAAAAATTACTAATGAACTAGCTCCTACTTATGATGTATGACGTCATTAGCAAACTAACACTACTCTTAAAATCTAGAATTTTCTAAAAATAACCGAAAATGACCTATATACAATTTTAAATATTTCCTGAAATTTCGGTCGTTTTGAATATAGCAGAGTAATACAGAAATAATCCAACGATTTCAAAATAAAGTACTAGGTCAAATTATAAACCCTCGGAATTTGAGAATAAATCCTGTTAAAATTAAATTACAAAATTCGTAAAGTATGAACAGCGATTACCGCAGCATGTGAATGACTTAAGGTTAAAAATAACGAACAATTCAGCTGTTGAATATTTGACGTATAGCGTAAAGTATCTGGCAAGTGAATTTATTTGAGGTTTATCAATATTTGTATCCTTGTTAACATTTTTCCCGTTTATTAGGCCCTCGGGTTTAGCCAACAATACTAGTTCTTAATCGCCTAAGAGCTCAATCTGCAAAAATGCCATATCATTTAGCCGTTTAGTCACAGAAATCGTGCGAAAGCACACATAAGTCTTAGAACAAAATTTCCTTTTTTGTTTATATTCTCGCAACCACTTGTCGTCTGTGCTAATTTAACATAATAAAATTACCAACAATGAATATGAGGAAAAGCAAGTTTTTCATGTTACGGAAAAAGACGAAAATGATAACAAAATATATAGGAAAAATATGGAAGAGTATGTAAGTGTGTATCGTTGTATTTCTAAATGTACGATGGGATAAGATAACAAAAATATTTGTTGTTTTTGTTTGAAATCGATATAAAAGGCGCGCATGTCACCTGTTGCAAATTCCCAGTTTTCCATGAGATGAAATTTATATTTTCTCGAATTTTTGTTGAATGCTAAAATCATTATTCAATATTTTAGATTAATGCCTAATCGATATAAATATAAATTTGCTTAAACAACCATCAACACGATGACAAATTGCGGTATTCTGGAGTATCTGGTTTTAAAATATTACATAAAATTTGTTCTTCCTGTACTGAAAAATATAATTTTTGATAAAAATTGAATCGTTTCCGTTCAATGGGGGTATTAATACAGGCTACTGACGTATTCAATATTTGTTTGGTTTTGTTTTGTTATTTACACAGAAACCAAAGATCATGGACCTAAAATTCTTCATACACTTGTGAATTTTGTTTCAGTTTCCAATTTGGAGTTGAACCAGTAACAAACATTTTTGCGGGGAAAAAAATTGTGAATTGAATTGAAATTAGATAAAAAAATTTTGTTAATTCTAGAAAATATATTTTTATTAGTTCACTGTGGTTTATAAATAAGAAAATAAAAATCTGGTGTCTCCAAAATTTCAAAATATAAATATTTTGGTTTTAATGTGTGGCGTGGTTGTTTTGAGTGAAGTGAAAATTACAAAATTTTGAATAAAAAATTTTATTTGTTGGTATTTTTTGTGATTGTGATATTTTTTTTTAAATTGTGAATAACCCAGCTTTATAATACATCGGACGAATAATTTATTTATAAAACTGGTAAATTTATGTAATTATTACGTTTCATTTATGTATAGCCCGACAAATTTCATAAACACAAATTAAATTACTTTATGATTTACGTGCCAAAATTAACCAACGCCTTTTGTTATCCCCCAAAATTTGATTACATTTTGAGATTTATTGATTTTGATTGATTACTGCACAGTATTTTGTTGTTGTTATGAAAATGTACGGAAAGAGTATAAAAAATTACATATTTGGGATCTCAACATTATCTACGACGAGGGTGGAAAAATAATTAATTTAATAAATTACATATTTAGGTATACATGGGTCTTAATCAATCATCTCAATTTTTAAAGATACAAATTGAGTTAAATCTAAATCCATTAAAATTTTTTTTATGTGTAATATATAGAGTCGTGCAGATGGGTATTTTGCCATTGTACGCATATCAGAAACCCGCAAGTAATTATTATCCATCATTTGTTTATTTGTTTAAAACGTGGTGAATAAAAATATAAATACTCGTATGTATCGAAACCGTTGTGAAAATTTATTTATCCAACAAGTGTTTTTTTTCATTATTTTGCTTTGGGAAATTTTTTTAGTGAATTTGTTTTATTTTCCATTCCGTTTTGCCAAATTTGTCTTGGGAGCGATGTTAATTTTCACTTCGTACAGTTTTTTTTGATATAAATGCAAAAATCAAAATAAAGGATGTAACTTTAATAATTTATGTATTTTGAATATTTTTCGTGGAAATTTATTTGTGAAACAGAATAAATGAATACACATACACACACGCGAGTGTCTATAATTCTTTATGAGACGTGTTGCCTCCTTTGCTCATAAGATCACGATTTTTTTAAATTTTTATGCGCATTTTACGATTAAATCGACGTACTTTTGTGACAGTAATGCGACGGTATCCATATTTCTTATGGTATATCGCCTTTAATGTGAAAAATATTACCTTTAAGATTGAGATAAGTTGAGTAGTTTTTTGTTTGTACACTGATAAATCTCATACTAAATTAAAATGGTAAGATTTAAATTGCTTTTTATAAAAAAATAAAACTTTTAAATTGGGTTATGTCTTATTTTTCACAAGCCCATGGTCTCGGTTGGAATTTTGTAATATACCATTAGACGTTGTAATGCTGATGATCTTGTTTTCAATTTTACAGCTCTCACTAGTCCATCTGAACCAGAATGTACTTGATTAATACGACCAAAAGGCCATTTGCACACGGGCATGTTACGTTCTTTGATTAATACTACATCGCCGACTGTTATATTTTCTAGAAGTTTGTGCAATTTGTGACGCTGCTGGATATCATTTAAATATATTATTTGATTGGTTCGGAAATCGATGCTGTGGATGTACCAATTAGGAATGAACTGGAATCAGTACATCATAGTCATCATCAAATTACAGGATGTTTAGTATCAAAGTAACAATCTAAATTTTGTAATCGACCAGCAACTCGGTACTCGTTGTACCCGATTGATACATTTTAGTTTAGTGTTATGATCTCCAGCGCTGTCAGCTGCCTTTTTTATCTTAGGGATTTTAAAAGTATATTAATGAATCTGAATACGTATGCTATTATTCGAAATAATTTTTGGAACTTAAATTCGCGTTCAAAAATCTTGTTTAAATTTGCGTACATTTCACGTGAAGTGCAACTGTCGGTAGTGAAAGTCTCGCTTTGCTGTATTCCATATCATGATCGGTTTCTTGAAAATTTAGTAACTTCGGTATTTTACATTTATTTTCACAGCTTCTCTGACCGCAGACATTAACTTCACAATTAGCTGAGCTGTACATAGCTCTAGGCGAGGCAAATACATCTTTTTGGATTGGGCTATTTTCCTCTTGAATATCAATATTTGAGTGGTAATATTTCCATTTTCATGAACTGTTCTACTATATGTCACTGCACAGTAGGCAAGTTCATGATAGCGCCTGAAAACTGGTTTACAATTGCGCTGTATTCCTCTTGAAATTCATAGTTTCTGAAATAATATTTTCAAGAGGATGATGGAGGATGATAGGATACCGAGAGGATCAAAGATGCGAGAAGATTCTTATATAATTTTTCTTTTATTAACTGCCAATTTCTTCTAGTTCTGTCTTTGCATATGTCGCTCAAAGGTACGTCGACCTTCATCTCACACAAGCTGCTTATATTTGATTTCCACTTGTTCAAATAAAAATCCACCATTTGCTAGTATTTTCATAATCATTTCTTTTAATACAACAGCTTCTTCCATCTCCATGCCATTACTGCCTGACATTTTAATCGTCTTCGTAAAAATCGCTGAATATTTCTGGATATTTTCATCCTCAGAGTCAATTACTAGTTGTATTGTTCTGATGGCGAGGAAAGCTGAGAAGCTGATAATATTTCAACATCTCGTCTGGATTTTTTCGCCAAAAAATTTATTGGTATTTTCTGTGTTCTTCCGATACGATGTTGAAATCTTAATAAGATTTCCCATAATGTTTGTTGGACCTATCATCAATTTGTCATTTAATGATACTCCACTGCTGGTTTTAGTTGATCCGTCAAACAACACTCGAACTTTGGTCTTACTGCTAGTTTCTTTAATTATCGAATGATGAGGTAAATAGTATCTTTCGCCGTTATTTAATTTTGCTAGTACTTGAATCATATGTCCCAAATTAGCATACTCTCTCATTTCTTTTTATGTACAACTTCAATACGTAATTGTTTAACAGTTTACTCTCGAGTGGTCAAAATCGAATTGTGGCTGCTCGTAATGAGTCTACTAATATGCCAACATTTTTTAAGCCTCCTTTCTCTTACATTCGGTAAAAAAGTAATGAAAATTGGACAATAAAACATAAAATATTTTTTATTCATTCAAATTTATTGTATCGCCTTCAAAGTAGGCCTCTACCGAAATAATACTCTTACACCCCGATTCTGAAACACCGCCACTGATAGAATGATGGTCTTAGGTAAGACTTGTTGTCTTTGTTTTGAGTTTAGCCATAACGGTCTTGACCAATAAGACCTCGAAATATGTATGTCTTAAGTAAGACTTTTTGTAAGACTAATGCCAACTAAGACTATGCGCAGAATACGAAAAGTATCATAATTATGACTATACTCAAAACAAATTGAAAAAGTCTTACCTAAGAGAAAATTTCAGTCACTGACGGTGCTTCAGATGTGATGCCGGGATGTGATGCCAACGAATAATTCAATCATCAAAACATTTTTCAAACGCATTTTCCGAAATCAACTTCAGTTCTCGCCGCAAATGTCTTCTATCGACTGAAAAAGTGTGCTTCGAAGTGGTAATTTGAGTTTTAGAAAGTGCAAAAAGTCAGCAAAAGCCGTATCAGGCGAATACGGGGGTGTTCGATGATATTTGTTTAGTTTTTGTCCAGACATTCTTTCACAATGATAGCCTTGTGAGATGGTGTGTTGTGGTGGTGCAAAAGCAATGAGTTCTCTTTCCACAAACCTGGCCTTTTTCAACGAATTTGCTCTCTCAAACGCCGCATAACATTCAGCTAATATTCTTTATTTACCGTCTGTCCTTCTGGTAAGAACTCCGAGTGCACAACAACGCAATAACCACAGAAACCAGTCAACATTTCCTTAACTTTTGATCGACTTTGACGTGTTTTTTCGGTTTCGGCTGAGTTGGAAGGCTCTTGGAATGTCGGAATTGACGCGTTCTAGTCTGTCTTCAGCGAGCTTTATGCGATAGAGTTTTTGAATAAAATGAAGGTATTTCGATACTAGTCGAGCGGCAACGTTTTCATGCCCAAATAACTGTGTACAATGGTATGAATTGTTTTGTGAGATAAAGAAATTTTAGTTGCTATCACTTTTCAACCTAAATGTCGATTATCCGTCATCATTTTCTTCATTTTATTGATGTTGAAGACGTTGATGGCCGACAAGAGCGAGGCAAATGTACCACTCATATGCACATGTTTTTTGTAAACTGTAAGCATTCTGTATCATTTTCGGGGATTCGGTACCCGAAATTCCATTTGCAATACAAAATTTGAGACCAATTCTTTGTTCGATATTTCTATTCAATAAAAATTGAGAAACAGACTTGAGATGAAGACTGGAGGACAGTTGTGCCATCTTAGCGAGAAAAAAATATTTTACAATCCCAAAAAACAACAAACTCAACAAAAAACATTTCGCACTGTCTTTACTCCGGAGTTAATTTATCAGTATTTGGAACCTACTCAATTTCCCAAATTTTCTTTACTGTTTATTCCAAACTGAAATTGTTTCGTGTAAAAGGGATGAACGCTTCAGTGCTATCAGCAGGAAATGGCTGAAATTGGCTTATATTACCCACGCAAATACAGTTTTATTTAAGAATAATTTGTTATATACGCGCTTTTGATTTTTTCCCTAAGATTTCAAAAACTTTGTCAGCTCCAAATAACAAATCAATAGGTGCGGGTGTGTCAAAGTGAGGATCGGCGAAGTTCGGATCTCTCGTAAAGTCTTTAGTTTTGATGTGAATCTTCATTGTTGGAAGTTGAGTGGGTGCATTTCTAATAATTATCACCTCCAAAAATGATTTATGTGTGGGCATCGTACATAGATCTCGGCACAATAGTTGATTTGCCTCTTGACATCAGATTTCTAGATGTCAATTCTGTAATATTTATGTTTGCCTTTTCCCGTTATAATTATAATCTCCGGGCACAGTTCTCAGATATGAAGAATGACTGGGATCTAGAGTCCAGTATACTCAGAGAAAAACTTGAGTGAAAAGAAACAAAAATCTGAGTCTATTTTGTCAAAATCTTGGTGATTTTCGATCAAACAAACCTCTTAGTTAAAAAACGAACAAGATCTTAGTTGAATTAAATTTTAATTTAAAATAACCAAATCGTGGTTATTTAATTAATATAACTTAGTTAATATAATAAAAAACATATGGTTAATTTAATAGATAGAAATGGAAAATAATTGGTAACAGTGGCAAACTATTTTGTTAAATTAGCCAAGGGAAAAAAATATTTTACTAATAATTAGTTATTATTATTATTTATTTTCTAGTTAATTCTACCAAATCAAGGTGGGGTTACCAAACCAACACGTTGGACTTGGAAGTTTGATTTCGAACTAATGAAACATTGAATTCTTAATACTAAAAATTCGGTCATCTCATCAGACTGCAGTTGATCAAACTATAAAAATATTGTGAAAATACTTTGAACTTACATTCAAAGTATAATCACAATGCTTTAGCGAATTTTATTGATTCGCTACAATTTAAGTCATAGTTTATATGACAAAACTTATAGGTCAAAATAACTAATTAAGATCAACCAAAATTCTTGGTTAGTTTTAACAAGAATATTGTTCACCTATCACCTAAAAACTAAACAAAACTACGTACCATCATCCTTGCAACTCAAATTTCACTCACTTTTTGTAGTAACCAAGTAAGGAAATACCAAGTTTCTAAATTAAACAAGAGATTTGGTTTATCTAGCTCGGAGTTTTGTGTTAAAACAACCAAATTAATTTAACTAAGTATTTGGTAGTAATATTTTTTCTGAGTGGCGCTCTACATTCCGATATTTAATTAATTTGTATTCAACTAACAAAACCGCTATTGGCAAAATTACATGTGCACTCGATGATATGTACACTCGATTCTGTTGTTTTAGTCGATAGGGCCGACGTTCGTGGTTCATTTTTACCAGCACTATTATTTTCAGTCTTTATGGATCGAGGTGTAACGTAACATGATGTTTCGATTGCAAATACGACATACGTATCTCGATCGACATACTACCGATTGATGTCCTGACAACAAACAAATAAAACATAATTTTTGATTCGCGAGATAAGGCGCGTACATAATTGCTATTGCTCTCCAAGCACGCTTAAACCACGAACAACTTCATAAGGCACATCGGTAAGATGTCAAAGACTTTTGGCTGCGCTTTGTTGTAATACCGGCTGGTCCATAAATTGCTTTAACAATGTGTGGACCACATGCTTTAGATTATTATACCTGGATACGCTTTCTTCCATACTTGCACATAATTATAGCATCGGTACCCCGTTAAATATATTATCAAATTATAACCTTCTTATTTTAATAAATCATATTTCAAGTTTTGTAATTTATGCAGCTTGGACATGTTTTCGTTTTTATCTATAGAAGATTTGTGTAAATTAGTTCACATAAATATGTTCCACGTTCGTGGAAGGTGGTTGAAGTAATTATGAATCCTAAACTGCAGGTAAACCAGCAAACAATAAAATATCATATATAGACCGATATCGCTACTTCCGGCCATATCAAAAATATTTCAAACCCCGTTGCTCAAGAGACTCAAACCTTTAATACAATAGAGATATTTAATTCCACCGTACCAATTTGGGTTTAGGGAAAATCACTCTACAGTTGAACCAGTTCACAGAACAACGGATGTCATTCAGGATGCACTTGAGAATAAGAAAATATGCTCTAGTATTTTCTTAGATGTAGCTCAAGCGTTTGACAAAGTTTGCCCCAATGGCTGGAAACTAAACTACATCGAGACCTGCCTAAGCAATATTATCAACTATTTGGACCAACTCTGTTCATCCTTTATACGAGAGATTTACCTAATATTCAAGGTACAACAGTAGCAACATTTGCAGACGGTACAGCTATCGTAGCAGTTTGAAAAGATATTTCGGAAGCAACCTCCAAAATGCAGGTAAGACTGTAAGCAACTGGACTAATAAATGGTGAATGGTAAATTGTATTCCCGTGGTTCTCAACACAAACCAAATTCCATACGAAAATACTGCTAAATACCTTGGTATGACCCTCGATGCCAAGCTAAGATGGAAAGAACACATCAAGAGAAAAAAGAAGAGATAAACTTCAAATATACCAAAATTTACCAGCTCGTGGTATAAATTCTGAGCTCACAATAGATAACATATGGCTTTTGCACCGGCAAATGCTAAAACCAGTATGAGCATATAGTATTCAACTTTGGGCTTCCAAAATAAAGTGCTGCGAGGGATTCTGAATGGTCCATGATACATTAGGAACGATAACCTTCATAGAGACTTGAAAATGGAATATGTCACCGACGAAACAAAGAAACAAGGAAACACGCACAGCGATTTAATAAGCCATTTCATAGGCTGTAATACATGCTAACAATAGCCCAATTCTGAACAAATTCTGATAGGGATACGGAGGTGTAATAGGGCAAAATTTCAATAAAATGAAAATCAGAATGAAATTCATTGAATGATCCCGCGGCCTAGGTTAACCTAAATCCGCATTGTCGCCTGCATTGCTAACAATAGCCCAATTGTGAAGAAATTCTGATAGGGATTCGGGGCCGTAATTTGACAAGATTTCGATAGTCCAATTTCTTATGTAAACTTGTTGAATGGCCTGGCCCTTTAGTTTAACCTAAATTCGCATTGATGCCGCTATAGCTATTTGATAGGCCTTAATACCTATTAACAATTGCCTAATTGTGACGAAATGCTGATGAGCATGCTGGAGTGTAACAAGATTTCGATAGTTATATATCTTGCAAATTTGTTGAAAGTCCCGCCTCTCTAGGTTAACCTAAATCCACATTGATGCCACAATAGTCATTTGATAGGTCGTAGTGCGCTTGTTAACAGAAGCCTAACTGTGAAGAAGTTCTGATGGGGATACGGGAGTTTAATTTCTTGCAAATTATAGCCCAGTTGTGAAGAAATTCTGATAAGGATACAGGGGTGGTATCAATGTGGATTTAGGTTAACGTAGAGTACTAGTGAGTGGTCTTTGACGAATTTGGTATTAATTGAATTAACGAAATATTGTCAAAAACCGTTCCTGTATCCTGGTTTTCTACAAATTCTGATTTTAATATTTATATTTGTTTTGGTTTTTATATGGTTTTTTTTAAACATGTACTGGAATTTTTAATTGCCAAATTGTCCCAAATTTATTTTCCGTTAAAAAATTGTTTGGTTGGAAAATACCGGCTGGTAAAGTTTCGGCTCGGTGATTACAAGTAGTTGTCGACTTTATCGACGAGGTGACGCGTAAACGCCCATCTCTGTTTCTAAGCGCAATCAAAATTGTTGACCTGAAAAAATTTGGCAAGCCAATGAAAAAAAAGAAAATCATTACTCTGAATGGCACCAAATATATCACTTGCCAGCAGGAAAGACATCATCTAACTGCTAAATCAATGAATCGTTAGACTATGAGCTTTGTAATATTATGCAAATCATACACTAATATATATCTGTTATTGAAAAGTCTATCATCAGGTCTGATAGAAATCAGTAATTTAGCATAGTCAAGGTTAATTTATAATCTGATTTTATGAGCTTATAAAAAATTTCGAAGCAAAATCAGTAACACTTCCACAATATTGATTTTTATGTGATTTGCATAAACAAAACATTATGCTTATGTACGACGAGTATATGGATAGGCCATCGTTTCGTTGGCGTGTAGTCGTGAGTAGTGTTTTCGTTACCGACGACAAAATTTAATTATAAACTCAAATTTTCCATCAGTATAATCAACATTAAAATGAAAGTTTTTTAATTAAGTTAATTAAAATTTGATTACACGCGCGCGACTGACACCCGCGCAAATTTTATTTTTGGCATTTTTGTGTTATTTCTATATTTATTTAAATATAGAAATAATGTTTTATAATTTAATTTCGAATTTAACAATTTAATCCAATAAAAATAAACAAATAAAAACTTACTTTAAGTAAATAGAAAAGTTGTTCAGCTTAATGTTTATTTTTAAAACTATTTTCTTCTTGCTTTACGCTGTTCCATATTATAAATTAAATTATGTACCGATTCTTCTTCGCCGAGGAGTTTTCTCCATTTTCATTTTATTTAGATTTTCCACTTGTGTTTTCATTGTCTTTTCTCGAGTGTATAACAATTACGAGTACTATGTAGTTTTGTGTGTTTGAGACGTCGACATGACGATGAGAGATAATCTTAAATAGTTTATTATTGAATTGAAATTGTTTACTGGCCTGGAAACTACTATTAAGTAATGTTTTTGTGCAAATTGTTTGCTTTGTCAGAAGTTCGACTAATAAAACTAAATAAAATATAAACAAACTGATTTTATTGGTATAAGAGATATTTACGAGCGATAATATACAATAATAGACTACAGTGAAATTTTTTTTGTTGCACATAAAAACAAATTGGATTCCAATTGGAAGTTGGGTATAATAAAATGATAAATGTATGACTTCTGAATGTGTTTGATTTTATAATGAATAAAGATATGAATGATTTATAACTTAACTAGAGGACAACCAAACGCTTCGTGGTGCAACTCCGACGACTGCATTGAGGCGACTTTTATTGACGCAAAGTATATATAAATGCCAGAAAAATTATTATACAAATTTCCACGTCTTTGATATCTTCGAAACCAGCATATCTCCCTTGAAGATCATATTGTTCATCTTTGAATTAGTTAAACCGTCTCTTTTATTTATTTATTTACTTCTATCCATTTACCGAGCAATAAGATCAAATCCCCATTACAAGAATTTTTTTTTTTTTTTTTTTTTTTTTTTTTTTATTAATAAAATTTTATTTATTTATTTATATTACGACTGAGTCTTGCACCCATTTAGTAATTTACATTGCATAATATAGTATTTTGATTAGTCGGCGTAATCAAGTGATTATCCCCAGTTTCATGTAACTCCTCAGATTTTTCGCCACAGTAAGTCTACTGACCTCCTGGTCGCGATAAGTCCAGTGGTTTGGTTCTTTGCAGTCTTCTTGTTGTTGTAGTAGTCAGCATATAGCGTATGTCCAGATTTTCATGCTGGTGCAGACGTTGTAGGTGTTTTGTTGCATGATGCTTAATTTCATCCGCGACAAGCTCGATCTTTAGATCTCGATGGAGGTTGTCGTTTCGAATGTACCACGGTGCATTAACTATACATCGCAGGATTTTATTTTGAACTGTTTGTATGATTTTGATATTTGTTTTCTTGGCACAACCCCAGAGTTGGCTACCATATGTCCATACAGGTTTCAGGATTTGTTTGTACAGCAGCAGTTTGTTATGGATCGCAAGTTCAGATTGTCGCCCTAAGAGCCAATGCATTTTTCTAAATTTTATGTTTAGTTCTTCTCTCTTCTTTTTTATGTGTTCTTTCCATCTAAGTTTAGCATCTAAGGTCATGCCGACATATTTAGCAGTGTTTGCATGCGGTACTACTATCGAGTTTATCATTATTGGTATATGATCAACTTTTAGATTTGTAAAGTTGACTTGAATTGATTTTGCTTCATTTAATTTGATTCGCCATTTCTTTGTCCAATTACATATTTGGTTAGTAGCTTTCTGTAATTTACTAGTGGAGTCATGGATGTTCTTTGCTGTTGCAAGTATTGCGGTGTCATCGGCAAAAGTCGCCATTGTTGCTTCTGTAGTTGGTATATCTCTAGTATATAGGAGATAGAGGATTGGCCCAAGAACACTTCCTTGTGGTACTCCTGCTGTTATTCTTTTTAGTTGGGAGTATTCATTCTCATACTTTACTCGAAAGTGCCTCTCTGATATGTATGATTTTAAAATTTGAAAAAATTGCTCCGGAAGATCTCGATGAAGTTTGAATTCTAACCCCTGATGCCATACTTTGTCGAATGCTTGCGCTACGTCAAGGAATATGGTTCAGCATATTTGTTTGCTTTCTAGTGATTTCTCGATTACATCAGTAATTCGATGTACTTGTTCTATCGTAGAATGGTTTTCCCTAAATCCAAACTGATGTGAGGGGATAAGTTTCCTTTCTTCGATAATTGGTTTTAGTCTTTTAAGAAGAACCTTTTCAAATAGTTTCGATAATGTTGGTAGCAGCGAAATTGGCCTATATGAAGCTTTATCATTCAGAGGTTTGTTCGGTTTAAGTATCATAATTACTTCTGCAACTTTCCATTGTCTTGGTACATACATTAGTCGAAATGCTGCATTAATTATATGCACTAGCTTCCTCAACGCTTTATCAGGTAACACTTTTATTATCTGGCCCGTTATAAGATCATATCCTGGAGCCTTATATGCATTAAGATTATTCTTGATTTCCCATTTTAGTTCTTTCAACGTTACAGGTGTAATTTTTAGTTCATCCTGTTTATTTATCGGGATGATATTTTCCTCTTCCGTTTGTTTGGGGTAAGGTTGGAATGTTTCTTCAAGGTGATTTGCAAACAAATCTGCTTTCTGTTTAGCATTCCGGGCCCAATTTTCTTTATTTTTAATTGGAGGAACCTGAAGTTTGAGTCTTTTAAGATTCTTAGTTGCTTTCCATAATGAATAATCAGTATCTTTTAGCCCAGTTAGAGTGCTGAGGTATTTATTAACTGATTGATTTTTAATGTCTTTTATGAGGTATTTTAGTTGGTTACACAAATGGTTAAATACCCTCTTATTTTCCGAATTTCGATTTTTTTGCCAATTCTTCCGTGCTTTTCTTTTATTTTTAAGAAGTTCTCTCACTTCCTCTGGATAGCTGATATTGCGCTTCATTTCCTTACTATTATTTGGAGTGCTTTCCCACGCAGCACTTTGGATATTATGGATGAGTTTATCTAGTTCGTCTTCTATTTGGGCTGGTCCCTGTATTGGGTTTTGCAGACTAATTCTTTCTGTTAATTGTGTTTTGAAGAGATCCCAATTGGTTTTGAAGCTCGTTAATTTCGGGTTGCTTTCTTTCATAATTATTGTTTGGCTAAGTATCATAATAACTGGTGAATGATCTGATGATAGACTTTCACTGCTCTCTATATGTATATAATTATCTGAAATCCCTCTTGTAATAAAGAAGTCTAAAAGATCTGGAGTCTTACTGATATCCGTAGGCCAATAGGTTGGTGTACCACCTGATTGAAATTCGCATTTTAGTTGTTTTCCTGCTGCGAACAGTTCTTTTCCCTTAGCAGTCGTTAACCATGATCCCCAATAGGTGTTTTTTGCATTATAGTCCCCTCCAATTAAAAAGACACTTCCTAGTGTTTTTAGAAGATTAGTATAATCTACTTGTTTGAGATTGTATCTAGGAGGGCAGTATATTGCTGATATACTACAAGTTTTACTATTGTTTAATTGTATTTTGATTGTTGTGACTTGCATGGAAAGTTTCTCGACTTTAAGTTCTTCGTTATGTTTTATAACTATAATCTTTTATGATGATAGCTGATCCACCTCTAGCTTTGTTCTCTGGATGTAATGCATGGTAGCAATTATATCCTTTTATTTTACAGAATGACGTTTTGGTGAACTGGGTTTCTGATATGAGACATATATCTATATTATGCATGTTTAAAAATATATCTAGTTCTTGAATGTGGTGCAATAGCCCATTCGCATTCCAGGTTACGATTCGCAATGTTTTATTCATTTCTTTGGTTTATAATTCAATTTCAACAAGAATGCTTAACAATTTTGACATGACAATGTGAATAAGAACTTTAAAATTTTTATAATTAAATCACAAAACATTATACTAATTTATACTTCAAATTTGCCATAAAATTTAAAAAAATATCTAAAGAATGTATAGCTCATTTACCCAAAATGTTCATTCAACTACAATTTTTTTCAATTGTTCTCAGCCCTACAATTGCAAATATCCTTCTAAAAGCATCTTTTATAACTTGCGTCACACTATTTGCGGTCCGGAGAATACCAAACCTTGCCCTGTATATTGTCAATAGTAAGAATTTTAAACAAGCACTATTTTCAAGTTCCTTTTTTCGTTATTTTGGGCGTTTTAAAAAAGGACCCCTCCAACAAACACCACACAGTACACTGTACATCGTGCTTGCATTTCTTCAAATATTCATTTATTCCCGGGCATTTTTGGGGTGAAGCAAACTAAAATAACCAAACAACGTTATCACATTCTATCAAGATAAATAATTCGTCAGCCTGCTAAAACAAAAAATAAATAAGACATCTCATATAATAAATTGTTGGGTCAAGATTGCAACAATAAATGTGTTTACTTTATTAGATGTTACCGTATATTATACCAATTTCATTATGTACCAGAAACACATATCAGATAAATCATATAGACTTGAGAGAAAGATACACCAAGCACAAAAAATAATGCCAACCGCATGGCAAAAGATCCAAACTATGTACCGCGATAAAAAAATAAAATTCAAGAAAAATTCATCTCATTATTTACAAATATCATCATCATCGTCATCATCATCATCATCTCTCACATCATCATAACCAAGAAAAAATCCAACCATACGGATACATTTTCTATTTTCTTTTCGTTCTGAATCATTTTCATTTTATAATTTCTCTTTTGGTACATTACCCATATCCTTATTTCTGTGGTACAACAACTATATTTGTGGTGAACTGAATTGATTGATGGAATGGGATGCGGAGTTGCCAATAACGAACAGAACAAAAAATTCTAAATGAAAAATGTATGTTAAAAATAATTGACATTGTGCCCCTGAGGTACACATACTACAAAAAACAATATACTAACCAAAAATATGATCACAAAATCAACATTTTGCATTAGACAATTTTTGTCAGCAAATACATCAATAGCAACAACAGGATTAATTCGACGATTTATTAGATTTGGGAAATAATACTCTACATACGATAGAAATAAAAAGAGAAAATTTAAATGAAATTTTATACCATACCATTATTACCGCAGTTCTTAACGTAAGCGCAACAGCACTTTTCGTTCTTTTTCCACTAGTATCATGTTATAGCCATGGAGATTAACACGTCAAAAATAGTATTCCATTGTATTTTAAAATAAGCAATTTTTATGGGGTCGGGATATTTGAGTTCCGACTGTATAACCAAGCAATAAGGTCGAAGCTCCCGGGTAGCACTGTCATTGTTCAACATTCGCGTCGTAATGCCAGTCTAAATATCTGGCTGGATTAAAATAGTCTAGCTTTAATTAAATAAAATGATTGAACACGAGAATGATCTTTCATCCCAACAACAAGAGAATCAGAAAACGGTTAAAGGCTCGTAAGGAAATATTTTCTTTGAATGTGCAGAAGAAAAAATTATTTAGGTTTATGCAAGTCATCACAAAAATCCGTTTCAAAATATGCCTAATATCTGCGTAATTTTATTTCAATGAACTGCAAAATGTTCTAAGGAAATCCGATAGCCCTCGAAAATAACCTGTGGGGGAAGGTAAACGGCCTAGAGGTAATGACTGGGGATAACTTCTCTCAACTGTATCACCAGCTGATGAATTCCTATTGCACCTAGCGACGTTGAGAGATTTTCTGCAAAATATCCTGAGTTAAATAACAATAAATAAATTAAATATTTCAACACTATTAAATTAAAACAATTAAATATGTGGAATAAGTTTTAGGTGACAGTTATGAAATGAAATTATTTAAAACAAAACAAAACAAGAAACTAATCTTTCTTACTCGGAGATTTCGGAGATTTTTTGCTATTCGAGAGAGAAAATCATTGTGTGTAATACAAAATACGAACCACACAATGTTGATCGAAGTGCTTGTGAATTAAGCTTTTGGTATCAGAAATTAAGCATACTTAGCCACTTGCTCCTAGATTTATCACATCGAAATAACCGCTTCGTTCAACTCTGTGCGAGTAGGGGCCTAGATTATATTTTAAAATGGTTAAGAATTTTGTATTACACTCAACGATATTCTCTCTCGGATAAAAAAAAAATCTTGTAGTGCTCCGAGCATGTGGCTAAGTAAGATTGGTTTCCTAATCATCAAATAATAATTCAGAATAACTTCAATCATCTCCGTGTGATCCAAATGGGATAAGCAAAATAATTTCAAATGTTTAGGAATTTTGTGTTACACTCTTCTCTCTCGAACAACAAAAAAATTCTCAAAAGTTTCCAAGTATACCACTAAGTAAAATTGGTGTAAAGTAAAATTACATCAAACGTTAATTCAGGACCACTTCGATCACCTCTGTACAATTCGTAGTCTGTTTTGTTCTAATGAATTCCATTTCATAACTTTATTTCAATATTTCCCCAAAACTAGATACTCTTTTCTATTCAATAGTGGGCCTATTTTTTAATTAAACCCGAGCAAGCAGTGCGCCGTCAAAAATTACTCTGTGTTTTTTTATTCAACCTGAGTAATCTTGCTCTGTACACTTTGTTTTTATTTGTGAACTGTGCTTACACCGAGCATACTCGATTCTTTAAATTTTACTCTGAAATGAATGCCAGTGTACGAGCATGCAAAGTAAAAAACAAGTTATCACTCTATGCACACTGGTTTATTTGGCACTGCACAACCTGTGCTCATTGTACAATACCCAGGGTAAGCCTGCTTGCTCGGGTTTAATTAAAAAATAGACCCAGTGTTGAAATATTTTTGTGTACGTTTTGTTATTTTGACATAAACCTCATGCTGATATATATATATATATATATATATATATATATATATATATATATATATATATATATATATATATATATCGGTGCATTAGAAGAAATCAAAATTTTTCGGGGATTCGGAAGTTTAAATATTCCCCGAAGCTGTTCATCGATATATTTATTTGATATTTAATTCTCAATCGGATTATTTTTAGTATGATCAGTCATCAAAGCAGTTAGTAAGGTCATCGAAACATCAAGTATTGCAATTGAGATTGCTTTTGTATACAAATAGTTGGCAATGAGTTTGCTGGGTTTCCCGATGCTACAATATTTCAATTTTTATCGCCGGCGAAACAATGGGTGCTTTCAGGATACCCAGCAGTTGGGAACATGTTGAGTAAAATCGCAGCCAACGTTATGAAAATGTTTAGCACTTTGAAATTTTTAAATCAAATTGGCGATGGTTTCGCTACTCATAATAGAGTCCCTGAAAGCGCCCAATGTTGTCAACTCTTTTTATAATATATATAAGTTGGTAACGCCCCAACGTCGTTGCCGCTCTTTGTTCTGTTTCGAGCTTTAGGCTCAATTTGACGTACGTCCATGCAGCAACGCAGTTCTTAGAAAGAAATTCAAATACTTTCCTCTATTTCATATTTGTCGTCACTGACAAAAAATTTGTCTTTGTTGTCACAGCAAATAATCTAAGCCATACTCAAACTAAACCGACGGATTTAAAATCAATTACAAATTTGGCAATTTAATACATTTATATACGCGCTTCTCCAACCATGAAGGGTTGACAATGCACTGCAAACCACAGTAGAACAGTAGCAAACAAAAGGCGGAACAAACGCTAAGACGCCACAAGAAGAGGCACCAAAACCAAGTTTCCGTGTTGAAAGTGTGGGACAAATTAGTTCCATAGTGATTGTCTATTTCGCGAGAAAGAGTGTTTTGATTGCAAGCGATGTCAATCGACAGCACGAAATCGAAATTGCAACTCGATTTCGGTTGTGAATGAACGATCAACTCCGTGACCAACTGAAAGCTAAAGAGGGTCACTGGTATTTTCGCGCGCGAAGAGCAAGCAGTGATTGCGGGACCCAATTAATATGCTTGGAAAATTTATGAGGCGGTTGATAATGCACGACCGACCAAACTCTGGTACATAGCAAATTCAAATTTCAACGTGCTCGGAAGTGATTGGATGGACGCTTTAGATCTATGAAGCGTGTCTATTGCGAGCGTCTGCAATAAAATTGAGGAAAAGGTAATCTGAAAAATGGATTATAAAATTAAGTAAAAATTTCCGTTGATCTTCATTGATTCACTAGGTTTGTGCAACAAAATAAAAGCAGCTTCAACACTGAAGGTGGGAACAAAGCTAATCTATCGCAATATGTCCGGTGGCTTTTACAGCAGTGGTTCATCTGGCCAAAAAGAGTTGGAGTTTCTGGGTCACATCGTCGATGTAGATGGCTTACAACCACATCACCAGGAAACCGAGATGTTGAAACTAATTCCCACACCGAGAGACATCCAAAAATTGAAAGCATTCCTAGGAGAAAGAAAATTCGTAAAACACCTGGAAGGCCTTCGTGCGAAATGTTAGCATTTTAAATAGCGATCGCATCCTCGTTCCAAGTAACCTCATTCTCTGCTGCACCAATGCCAACTAGAAGAAGCCCGCATGAAGCTGTAGGCAAGAACTAACATTTATTGGCTATCGTTCGACGAAGACGTCGAAAAACTGGTAAGCCTTTGTGGAAATTTATTTCCCTGAGCAGTCGTGGTCGATACCAAAAGCTCCGTAGTCAAGAATGCATATCGATTTTGCGGAACTCGTAATTGGCTTTTACCTGGTGATCATTGACGCGTTTAGGAAATGACCAGAAGCTTTTAAAATGCAACGAACAACGGCTGACAAGGCGACCAACCGCTTACAAGACCTTTCTTCCCGTAAGAGACTCTGCGATACCATCGAGCAACGGTCCCCATTTTCTGTTAGAAGAATTTCAGCTGTTTTGCAGTAAAAAAGGCATGGAGCACAGCAGATAGGCACCGTTCCATCTATAGTCAAATGGTCAGACTGAGAACCGAGTTAAAGAAGCAATATAGAAGAAGAAAGTAATGCGGATCAAATTTTACGCCAATTCTTGATGGGTTCATTTAATGTTGGTATGAAGGAAATGGTCACTCGGAGTTATTATTAAGAGAAACGGGTTGGTTTTCGTAGTATTACAACAGTTAAAGTCGCCATTTTTCGGCCCAACTTCACAATGGTAACATTTGATAGGCCAAAAAAAGAATTTCAATTTAATTTACAAAATTTTCAAAATTTAAAAGGAATCTCCACATTTACAAACTAGATAAAATTTAACTAAGGCTTTTTTCCAATTACCGACTTATTTCAAACTTATTGACTTATTTGACGCCATATTGAATAAGTCAGTCAATTTGTTCCAATTCATTGTACCGACTTATTTGTGACGTAATAGCAAAAAAAAAACAAAACGCAATTTTTTATTATATGGAAGAAAAAAATTTCTCTACATATTGATCGTTGCTACTAGATTTGAAAAAAAACTGCATGTATTACATCATAAAGCAAAATATACATAAGAGGACTCATGTAGAGATTCCGAGGTTAATTTATTTTACTTTTGGCAATCTATATAGGCCTAACAAGAACAATGAACTATAAAGTAACTATGCCGATATGTTTATAAGATACGTATATATGGATTAAATATAGAAAAAAAAAATTTGTCTATATAAATATGTTAAAACTATAAAATAAGATTAACCTCGGAAAAATTGGCTTATAAAATTTGACCTACTTCATTTCTCTTATATATTTATTGCTCGATGATTACATTTAGTCAAGACTCATTTTTGGAGATTTCTGTGAAGACATACTTATTCAAATAAGTCTCCTCGCGAGGTTCAAATAAGTCTCCTTCCTCGGGTCGTCAAAACACCGGAAAAGTGTTATAATTGCAACATCTTTATCATACGCAAATTTTAAAATTATTATATTTCTGTTTTTAATTAAACTTTTAATTAGTTCAGCTGTATATAAAACTAAACCAAAGAAATATATTAAAAAGTCCCAGTTGAGGTACGAACATTTTATTTATTAATATTATTTTTTATATTCCACATAATCTACATCCTATATCCTAAAATCATTGGAGAATAAAATTTATTAACTTTGAGATACAAACAACTACAGTACAACATGAGTTAATTAAATGAAATCAAATAACATAAAAAATCGTATACACTGACGAATCGTACCTTGGATCAACAATATAAGGAAATTTCGAATTACTTGCAGACTGTAAAATATAAGAGCATGGAAAGAATATGCTTAAATTTAAGATAATCTAAAATATTTTTGGACATGCGGGTATAGTCATGCTCATTTTGTCCAAAACTTATTTCACTCGACATTGAAATGTAATTTAATTGGGAAATGGAGAAAAGTCTTTTATTTAATTGGTATCAGTTTTTCTATATTTTCTTATAAAAATGTTGTTATTATGTCACAA
Source organism: Nephrotoma flavescens (assembly GCA_932526605.1). NCBI lineage: Eukaryota > Metazoa > Arthropoda > Insecta > Diptera > Tipulidae > Nephrotoma > Nephrotoma flavescens. Next base: position 261,065,951 of record OW052222.1, on the reverse strand, counting down.
CTCGTTATCAACAAAATAATAGGAAATTCGTCCTTTTTTTATGTCGTATTATTATCATTTTTTAAACAAAACGAGAGATAATCCTTTTCTATATCGTTGTTTTCCACTTTTTACGATTTTATTTTTCATTTCGTTTCGAGAAATATCAGTTTACTTATGTAGCGTATCAAATGCGGGATACGTTTATTCTAGTCGTTTTTCGGTGAATGTTGTAAATCCTCCCAACCATCATATTATTCATGATTGTCTTTCGCTTCAGTTAGTAAACGTTTTTATGTAGATAATACGCAGAAATTTTCGCTCAGCTACAGAATGACCTTGCGTACAGAGCATACTGAGAGGGTGATGGAGGTAGGTGGTTCCACACACACTTTTACTTTTCAATAGAATATGTATTGCGGCTTGTATTTCTTGAATTCTTCTGCAGATCGTACATGAAAGCATTAAACGGACTACACCTGTCGGATTTATCTATAATACAATAATATATTACGATTATTATTCGTTATTGTTATTTCTAAACTCTCGAAACATATAACAGTAAAAATTATATAATATTTTGGGTATAGACAAGGGACGATATAAGCGTAAGATAAAAATCGATAAATTTTGATGGAAATAATCGCAAATATTATGAAATTGTATGGTACTCGGTAATGTTTAGTAATGTAAGGTAAAAGGCAGATTGAACATTTTGAGTATTCGGATCAAACACTCATATATTTCGACCAATCTATATCTCTGTGCAGAAAGGTTGAAATAGTTCAACCTCTTTTTGAAACACAAATTATGTCAAGAATATATCGTACTGGAATTAGATTAATTGCAGTACATAAATAAATATATGAAAAGAGGGCTAACATGTATTATGAACATAAATTATTTGTCTAGATAAAGGAAGCAGAGGGCGAGCGATGGTAATTTTCTTGTGTTAGAATTTTCGAAAAATAATAATATTATTCCGTCTCAGTGGATGGGAACTAATTTAGTTAGATGCAGTACACGCAAAGAGAGAATTTGATAAATCGATTTTAATTCAATTTTCAGTCTATTGTTGTATGTAGAGGGTTTTCCATTTTCTTATTTGTCTACTAAAGAAAATATACATTCCGTTTTATTAAAGTTTTGTGATTTAAGGTTGAAAAATATTGATCATTTATGTTTCAGCATTTAGTTTAGCATACAATTTTACAGAGCTTTGTGTATTCTTTATGTCATTTCAATATTAATAGGAAAGTGTCAGGGGCTGAAACCTCACAAGATAATCAGAATTTCGGTATAAAAATTGACAAACCCAAGAAAATTGATCACAAAATGACTCAGGAAAAATACGATCGTCATTAATTTGACAGAGACATTTTTTCATGATACACGGTAGCGAAAAATTAAAACTGCTCTGGGGTGGCATTTGGTAACATTACATTTTCGATACTTTATCGTAATTTATGTTTTTTTTCCTAAACTTAAATTGGCGACTGTTTCGTTTATAAAGTATTTCTTTTCTATTGCTATCACAACCTACTGAAATAAATGTGACAATATCTCTTTCTCTAATTTCGTTGAAGTATCGTAAACAAATTATTTGGTGATATAAATCGAGTAGATATATCACAATTTTTTATTCTAAGCTTGAAAATGATATAAAATATGAAATAACATCCCATTTTATTTTAGAGAAGCGAGATATAAAGGTCGATAAATTATCGAAAATGTGATGTTACAAAATGCCACCCCTGATTTGCTTACGAATATAATCGCATTACCCTAATCCGGAACATTTATGAAAAATTGTTACAATGGAACTCAGAAAAATATTCTGATCTTTCATTGGTTTTCTAAAAATTTGGTTTTAAAAATATTTTATTATTATTATATATGCATTCTATATGAAAGGATTAATTGGTAACCAGCGTCAAAGCGGTGAATTTGTGAGTTAAAATACTGGTAATAAAATTGTTGCTTGGCTTTATACATATCAAATGATATGCCACATGATCATATCGGAATGAGAAAATAGTGTCTCGCTCCAGCACTAAAGCGGTAGTCTTGAGTACAAAGCCACTTCAACTAAATTAATTTGTGACATTCTTCAATAATATGTAACACTAACCAGAGCGAAAAATGTGAATTTATCAACTAAAGGGCTGATACCAAAATTATTGCTTTTGATTGAATTAGAAAAATGTAACTGCTTCCAGCGCCATAACGGTAGTTTTATAGGATGTTTCATTCTTCAACACGTTTTCAATGTGCCACACGTTTGTACATATATATTCTATAATCATATAATAAACAGTAGCGAGGTACGTATCACAGTATTGTTGCTTTTTCGAAATATCACATGATTATATGGAAATACCTCATTTCTCAGCGACAAAACGGTGGATTTATCAACTATGTGGGAATGATAAAAATGCAACTGCTCTCAGCGCTACAACGGTAGTTCTAACTACTTCACCTAAACTTACGGCATTATTCTAGTCCTTTTTAATGATATGCGACATGCATACATTCTAAAATATTGGAATAATTAGTTTTCAACGTCGAACCGGTGGGTCAGAGAGTCAACAGTTCACAACTGTTGATTTAAAAATTGAAACTTTTTCCAAGACCTTTCAAATGATATGCCACATAATTTAATACAAATGGGAAAAATTGAAACTGCTTCCAGCGCCGCAACGGAAGTCTTGAGTACTAAGGTGTAAATTTACGGTATTTTTCAAGACCTTTACAACGAGCGAAAGTGGTATCTTTGAAAGAGGTCCCAAAATCTTTTAAATTATCCGAATTGAAAATAAAAGAGAATTTCAATTGAGTCATTTTCATCCCTCTCGTTCATTTCAACGCAAAAAGGAAATAAGCACAAAAATCAAGCGTAATTCAACTGTAATTAATGTGTATGTACATAAACGAGTACAATATGTGTGCTCATTTATGTACAGTATATTTATACATATTACATAAGTCTCGTGTACATCTCAATTTTAAACGATCATAAAACATAAAAATATTTACAAATTCGCGATTACATCATTTTACCAAAAAAACTTATAATAGTCACTCATGTATGTACTCGTGTGTAGTACGGTATAGACGATTTAATATGTGTACCCAGAACATATTCTGAGAGTACATAAGGTAGGTCCACCCACCACCACTATATACATACATCGCTGTTATTTTATGTTTTTCATGTTTTTAAAATGCTTTCCTGTGTTTTATTTAATGAACTTTTATACGAAAGCATAACCCTTTAGAGATACGATTCCCGCTCAAAATATATACTGAATTTGATGTGTTATAATGTTTATGTAGGAATGTATATCCCCACCAACGGGGATGAAATAAATTAGTTGTTTATTTTAGTGCAGAACATAAAATCCGTGTTTACATATTATCAGTAAGCAAAATAGCAGCATCAATTCCTACACATTTTGTATTCAAAAGGTCGTAATTAAATATTTTTATGTAAAAAAGTTGCCCTGGAGAATACTTACTAATTAGTAATTACGCTTAAACTAGTCATGTATGGTGTTTTGTAAATGTGATGTGTTTAAAAATCCATATATAGTTCTAATAATACGAACTTGTATTTTTTAGGGAGTAACTGTTGAATTGTTACTTGTTTTCATGGCAGGTACCAGATTAAAGATTTTTTAAATGTTAAATCCAGTTAAGTGAAACAATTATGACTTCGTATTTATGTAAACTTCCATAAGCATCTACATATAGGAAACCAGAGGAAATGTTCGTATAATTATGTGTGCAAAATATACCACACTTCATTTCTTAGGTGAAAAATACAACTTACTTGACTTTTTGTAAAACTTTCCTGTATAATCAAAAAACATTAAATCTTTTAATTCTTTGTCGTTTCCTGTAAATAGTAAATTTTTCAACATCACTGCAAAAATTTAAAAAGCTCTCATTGAAGCACCGATGTGAAACTACCCCGAAAGGTATAGCCCGAAAAAAGTGTATTTGCATAATCTGTAATATTTTCGGCTGGCCCGAAAAATTTAGATAAACTGCATTACCTTTAATTCTTATCCCGATTTTTTTTTACATCGGCATACTACAACAAGATTTGATTTTACAAGCCAACACTAAAAAATTGAATAATAAATTTACTGACTCAAAAAATTAGTCTGTATCCAAAATATAAAGTCTAATGATATTACGTAAGATTCTGAAAAAAATACCAAACCATATTTCTGTGCAACGGTTTTCACAAAGATTGACTGAGACTTCGACTACCGCCGAGAATTATTGTAGGCCATCTGGAATCTAAATATTGTAGCCCCATTTCTGTACGAGGTGGAGAGAAGGTTTGTGCCAGTCTCAGTATGTAACGATTTTCACCAAAAAATTATTAAGAAAATTTCTTCTGTATGGAACAACAACAGAATACCGTTACCACTTTTAATATTTCTGAAATGCAATTTTATAAACTTTTAGTAATAATGCATTCTTCACAAATATTCACTATACTGTTATAATCGCAACAGAACAAATACCGTTAGTATTTTTGTTGTTTCACAAAACGTGGCTGTTTCACAATTCATTGCATGGTAAGGCACGCACCTTCTTTCCACTTTGTACGGAAATGGGGCTACAATATTTGGATTCCAGATGGCCTACGACAATTCTCGGCGGTAGTCGAAGTCTCAGGCAATCTGTAAAAACCATTTCATAGAAATATGTTTTTGTATTTTTTCAGAATCTTACGTTATATCATTATAGTATTTATATTTTGGATACAGACTAATGTTTTGTAATTGTCAGTAAATTTGATTTTCATATATGTACATGTTATATATTTTCTCATTATAATTTATTCTATTTCTTAGTGTTGGTTTGTAAAATCAAATCAAATCTTGTTGTAGTATGCTGATATAAAAGAAATTTCGGGATATTAAAGGTAATACAGTTCTTGTAAATTTTTCGGGCCAGCCCGAAAATATTACAGATTAAGCAAAGACACATTTTTTCCGCATACTTTTCGGGCCAGCTTCACATACATCGCATTGAAGCTGCCACTTCCGCTTCCCAAATTTTCGTCTAGACTGTAAAGATGCGGAATTTTTGTAGTAATTTACAATATTTTTGTTTTAATCGTTTTTCGTAAATGTTTAAATACTTTTCAAAATATTTGCAAACAACGAGAAAGGTCTCATGAACGCTGTAGCTTTCGGTAGGCCAAAACACTGGTTTTCAACAAAAAGTCGGCCCTGTACTGCTGAGACGGATTGATTGATTAGGATGAAACTGACCGAAATCGATAAATCGGAAGTAACAGTTTCAATAACAAACAACAGCTTTTTCGTTTATTTCATGTATTTTGAACAGTATATCATTTACGAGAAAATGGTTACGTACTTTAAGGTTCCAACGAAAAACTCAGATCATTTCATAAATCTAACCGGAAATAATGAGTTTTGATAAAAAAAATCTTTGTTTCTCAAAAATATCACTTCTTTACAGTCCAGGCGGATTGACATTCGGAATAAAACATTAATACCAAAACTTATTCCAATGAATTGAGCTTCAATGGGAGCTTTTAATATTTTTGCAGTGATGTTGAAAAGTGAAGAATTTACAAAAAAGGACAAAGATTTATATAACTTTAAAGATTAAATTTTCAACCAACAGAGACTGATCTTGCTGGTTTTCTAAAAGTTAACCGGGGATAATGTTTTATTATTATGCAAGACAGTTTTACTACAGGTGGTAAGTTGTATTTTGCTCCTTTGAAATGTGGTGTATTTGATATACGATCTTGTAAATTTAGTGTTAAAACGTAAAAATTCTTGTATTTTTAAATTTTGTTTAGTTTTCAATTTTAAATGATTTATTATTATTTTTTTTTAAATTATCTTTGTAATCTGTTCTAGGGTCGAGGCTCTCCCACCTCTTTCATGGTTCACTTTTCCCGTCCTTACTTTTACTCCATTTCCCAGCTAATTTGAGAACGTACGGCGATATTTCCGATTTTTGTAGAACGTCCATCTACACATTGCATAGCTCCATGCCAGCCTATAGTACTGCTATGGTAAATGGGTCGCCCCGTGAGTTGTCTACACTCCGTCTGGGATCATAGTTGTGTTCATTTTCATCACAGATCGTTTAATCTGGTAATGCGAATTTTCCTTTTGCCTGCCCCTATCGGGATTCGAAACGGGTACCTCCGATCCAAACGCCAAAGCTTTAACCACTGTGTCGTTTGGTCGGAAAATCATTTATTTTGTTATGGAAATGATTTCTCAAAATATAGTGTTCCGGGATACGATCGAGTGTGTGGTGACGTAAACATCTTTGTATTTTTTTAAATTTTGTTTCGTTTTGTGAAATTTTAAATCATTTTTATTGCAATGGAAATAATTTCTCAAAAGGGTTAAACCTTAAATGCATTTTGTTCGGATTAGATATAGATTTAGAATTTATTCATTTACTGTTCTAAAACTACTTATTAAGGTATTAATTATTTAATGTAAGGCTTAACGTCAGAAATTAGGACTATCTATAGAAATATTTCTGTTTAAATTTTGGAAAAAAGATCTGGGCCGGTATTGTTGCAAATTAAATTTAGAACCGTTAACTTCATTATCGTTGTTGTCGTGAATGATATACTCTACAAAATATTTGCAAAAACGAAAAAGCTCTTACGGAGGCTGCAACTTCCAGTGGATAGATTTCAGCCAAAATTCTTGAGTATGAAGTTTAAGTATGAAGATTCATTACGATCAATCAATCCTTCTGGGCTGTAAACCGTACCCGCATACACACAGATTTTTTAAAAACTACTTGTTTTGACTTTGGCGATATAGCCAATGGTAAATTTTTAAATAAGCTCGATCTCAAAATTTTTCACGATTGATATACGAGGTTTTATCAATAAGGGCACGTGTTAGGAATGAAGACGCAAGTTTTCTAAATTTAAAGTTTTTTATTTTTCAACGTAATCTCCATTTAGGTCGATACACTTTTCCCAAAGTTTCTGTCATTTCTTTAGCTACTCCAAAAAATACGATTTCTCAAACTCTTCAAAATTCACTTCCGTCTCGACGATAATCTCCTCGTTTGAGCTGATTTTTTTTCTTCGCGCACTTTAGTTTGGCGATCAGCAAGAAGCATGTCGTGGGCCTTGCCGCTCATCATTAAAAACAGATGTATGACCGGTGACGAGTCCCCATAGACAGCACCCAACTTCGCTTTTACTTCTTCGAATGTTTTACAACCAAAAAATAAAAACTGAATTACTGGTCTATTTTATTGAGAAACACGAAACACGAATGATGAGTGTTATTTGAAAGATGACAGTACATCTGTTTTCAAACTTATTGATCGACTACGTCAAAAAAGTGACGGCAATTTATTGTATCGCCTTCAAAGTAGGCTCCTTCCGAAATAATACACTTATGCCAACGAATAATCCAATAATCAAAACATTTTTCTATCGCATTTACCGAAATCGGGTTGAGTTCTCGTCGCAAAATCTCTTGTATGCCTTCTATCGACTGAAAACGGGTGTTCGAAGTGGTAATTTGAGTTTTAGAAAGAAACAAAACTCGGCCTATGATAGCCTTGTTTGATGATGCATTGTCGTGGTGTAAAATCCATAAATTGTCTTTCCACAAACATGGGTTTTATAGACGAAGTTGATCTCTCAAACGCCGTATAACGCCCAGAAAATATTCTTTATTTAGCGTTTGACATTTTTGCAAGAATTCCGCGTGTGCAACACCGCGACAGTCAAAGAAAATAGTCAAACTCATAAATCGTCCTCTCTTAATCAGTTATAATGCGTTTTATGAATGTGCGATCGGAATTGACCCGTACTAGCATGCGTCTTCAGCGATCTTTTCGCGATTGAGTTTTTGATGAAAATTTAGGTCTTTCGGAAATAGACGAGCGGCAACACGTTTCATTGTTTGGGCATGAAACGTATACAATAGTACGAATTGATTCACGAGACACGGAAAGTTAAGCAGTTATCTCGCTTAAACCTTATTGATGGTTTTCCGTTACTATTTCCTTTAGTTTATTGTTGCTAACATCAGCTGTGTTTCTTGACGCTTGATCTGATCCAGTCCAGTTCATGTTTCATGAAACAACACAAAGGCGCTTGCTAGATTTAAAATCAAAATTTATGATCTAAAAAAAATATTGGATCATGTTTCCCATATAAATTTTGAACTGATCCGGATCAATGATCGCCAAGAAACACGGCAATTTTCAGAAATTCGGCACACGAAATTCCATTTGCAACACAAAATTTGAGACAAATTCTTTGTTCGATAATTTTATTCATTATACAAATCGCAAAACACAATCGCAAAAAAAGTTTTTTATGAATGCTTATAATTTCAGGTAAAATTTAAAAAAAAGATGTAACCTAATTTTGCATGAAATTTAATTAACTTAATTTTTGCTTTTTACGCTATTTGCCGTAGGCGGCGAAACACACTAATACTTAATAAACACATTTTATTAAACACTTGTTTTTTATTTCGCAAAATTGGATTTTTTGAATATTTTAATTAAAAAATTTGTTCAAAAAGTTTAAAACATTCTTTTTAATTTAAATCTTTTCAAAATAATTGCAATAATCGAAAAAGCTTTTATGGAAGCTGCCACTTCCAGTCAATATATTTTGGCTATACATCACTGAGACCTCCTCCTCCTTCTATTAAAGCTGCCACTTCCAGTTAACCGATTTCTGCCAAAAACCGCTGGGGTTCTCCAAGTAATGTAAAAGGTTTATGTATGAAGTTTCACCCCAATCAAATCAACGGGGTAGGCTGTAGAGAGGACACATAGATTAAATCTGTACAGCACCACACACAGGAAACTTTTTTAAAACCACCTTTTTGACTTTGCTGGTATAGCGAATGGTAAATTTGCAAAAATCACGTGTTCAAACATTTTCATGATTATACAATAATTTATTTTACCACGTAAAGCATAGTCTAAATATAAATGTAAAATCGAGTTGTTTTGTATCGTTATTTAAGTTGCATGACAGGATAGTACAAACAGATGTAAACGTTACGTGTCGAGTTATATTCATATGTGTATTCATAATACATTGTGTAAAGAACAATAATGTATTCTATCGCAACACTTGTCATCGTAAAATCTACATGTAGTTAGAAATAAGGAAATGAAAACTTAGGAAAAACTAAATTTCTGTTTAATTGATTAGAACAATAAAGTGAAATGTGTTTAGTTTTTGATTGCTGTAATTTTTGTACATTTTATAATATAAAACAATCTTTCTTGTTTTAATATAAAATGCTATTTTATAAGCATGACGATACAGTTTTCCAAGTTATTGTATACAAGAAATTAAAATATTACGAAGTCGTTCTAATTTCAAAAATTGTTTGATTGTACAATCAATGCGTCAATCAACTTTAGTCGACTTAGTGTATATTATGTTCTTCTAATCAGTTATGTTGAAGAACTATTTTGAGCTTTATAATGAGTCACATAAATTATATTAAAATATAATAGATCTTATTAGTGTAGGAACTATTACTATACCTGAGCGAATCTAAACAATTGAATGAGTAATAGGTATGCTGTGGAAAGCTTAATTTCCCTCGAATGAGTCAAAAGCTCTATAAAGATTGGTGAGAGAAACATCAGTCACGTTGTACGACAATGTTGAAAATTATAAAATGTCCTCTAATCAGTGATCCTAATGCAAATGGTCTAGCAAGAGTACCAATTTAAGCTTTTACTGAATACTGGTTGTTGTTGTAAACCACATACACAGCAAAGTGCAACGTTAGCTGGCGAGTACAAATTAAGTTAGATGGAAGGTTTAGGTTGGAAATTTTATGGTTTCAATACTATTACCAAGGAAAGTTTGAAAAGACGAAATAGAATTTACAATCAACGAATTCTTTATAGGTGGCAAAGAGGTCAGCATGCTTGCTCAAGCGACTGGAGGTCCCGGGTTCGATTCCCGGTGGTGACAAGGAAAAAAGTTCACGGCTGGTTTAGGATCAATGAATTAATCACTCATTATCCGAAATGAAAATATGATTATGAAACCTCATTTGAGGCGGCCAAATCCCGTGATGGGATATAGTGCCAGAGAAAGAGAGAGAAAGAAAGAGAGAGACTTTGAAGAACCATTTTTATTCAAAAACATTTGACCTCGAACACATAAACTATAAATTCACATATCAGAATTATTTAGTAATATAATGAAAAGCAGAAAATACAATTGGGATAAAAAACAGAGTATTAAAAGTGCGTAAAGCTTTTCGACTATTAAAATAAATATTCCCAAATTGCTCCTTGATGAACAATGTGTTTACAACAATAAAACTTTCAACATAAATATTTAATTAAAAACGAAAACTATTGTAGTGATTTTTTATTCTTTCGTATTGTACGCGTTCTCTCTTGAGCGCACGGTTGATTTTCTTCTTCTAGCGCTAAAGACAGCGACGATATAGGTACATAAAATGAAAGAAAATCTTTTTTATATTTTCCATCAAAATGCTGTGTAGGTGGATTTTTGTAAATCATTCACAGTCAAAAACTATAACTCATATTGCCTTATTTCGTCTCGTTCTCGAAGTGGGTGGATGAGATGATCCTTGCTTCGTGTTTTTTTTTTTGGTTTTCTTGAGATAAAAATGTAAACAGACGCCGTGCAATCTTATTCAGTGAGTACGTTTCTAAAGAATGTTTTACTATACATGACAACGATGACAAGAAACGTCGAAATAACATTATACATTCAAAATTAATTATTCAGACAAGGCGTTTGTCATGATATGTTTTCCTTCTTACTTTACCTATTTTACATAAGTTTTTACCTAAAAAACAACTTTTTTCAAGTTAACTTTTTGCATAAAACATGACAAAAAATACTGACAGGTAATCCTAAACGTGATTTCTAAATGATAAATGGTTTCGACATTTGTAACTGAAAATCGATTTTCTGGGGAACAAGGTAATTTTGTAATACATATTTACATTTTGAAATATATATTCTCAAATAATATTTAATGTAAAATGGTTTTTAAAATATACAACATGTCAATCTAAATGTGGTCCTTTTTTGAGGGTTTTGCATAACGTTATATAGTCTTATAAGGATAGAAAGACGTGTGAGACAGTCCAATTCAAGTGAAATTCGGGTGAAATTATAATCGAGTTGGTTGAAAATATGGTAATGTGAAAATAGAATATTAACTTTATAAAAAATACTTTAGGATGTTTTCCTAAGAATACATTATTTGGATTGTCCAAGACAGAGTATCTCATTTTAAAATCTCCATCTAATAAATTTTGGTCATGTTTCATGAATTATATTCAAAAGTAAAAAATATATTAGGTGATTTTATACTAAACGTGTCCTGCTAACTTTATATGATTGCAGTATTATATGATAGAATTATATATAAACCTACTGTAGTATACGATTTTTTAGTATTATGGTAAATATAAATTAGTCACGTACAAATGTCTTCCGTCTGACATAACAAGATGCTATTGAATAAGGTATTGTCTACGTACATAAGTATATCATCTAAAGTACATATTTTAGTTTTCAACATTTCAACAAATAATTAATGTTGAGGTATTTATTTGAAATATGTAATATAATTTCTGGAACTAGACACTGGGGTGAAATATTAAGTCCGGAAAAATTACTTGTACTGTCAAAAAACTGCTAGAATGCAATCCTAATATCAAAATATTTATGAAAATTACACATTTGTACGTATTTTGAATAAAATAATACGCAATTTTTTTTAATGTGAAAACTTTCCCGGAAATTGGGGTAATTTTCCGGAAAAATTTAGCTTCTCCTCCAAAAAACTGTTGATAAACAATCCTGCATATAAAAATTTTAAAAATTTATACTCCTTACCTGATTTTTTCGATGTATACGTAATAGTAAGCTCTAGCCGTGGACATTTGCCAGCGGAAAGTAAGAGATTATGCTACTCGCCACAAGTAGCAGCACTATTACAAAAGAGAATTTGTCTGTTATATAATTACCAGCGGACATTTTTTATTCATTTTGTATCTCTTTTTTTCAAAGAATTTAACATCCAACCGGAGTAAAATATTAAAAGTGTTAAGGATTACTGTCGGTGTTAAGGAACAATGACAAATTAATTGATCGCCGTAATAAAGTAACTCGGTATATGAAATTTTGAAATTTAACAATATTCCGTCTTTCTGCCACTTCTTATTCTTAACGAATTACGATCAAATTTGGATTGTAGTTTAGGCTTTTTTAAGTGGGGTTGGCCAAAATTCTAGGATGTGTTCATGCTGGACTAAACTAGGCCATCCATTTCAAAACCAATCCTTATGAAATTTGGTTTCTATATTGATTTTTGAAATAATATTTTAGATAAAAATATGGTATCTGTACAGTCAACATTAAAACGGATTTTGACCTGGAGGGAACTCGCCTATTTCTTAATAACAATTGTAAAATTTGCATCGCATACAGGAACAGTTCAGACAAAATTTATTGAATCGAATTTGCACCATAATTTTTGATTTTCTGGGCCAAAAAATTATATGACCTCGGAAAATAAAAATATTATAGTAAAAATTCTAATCCATAATTTTTCCCCAAATTTTCCATGTAGTCTTAGTATGAGTAAATAGTGAAAAGTGAAAATAACGGTGTAATTAAAAATTGTAAATTGTGTGTTAAGTGAGTTAATAAATATTTATGGAAATTATTTCTTGTTGAGATTTAGTAAAATAAGTGGGAAAATTTTAGTAGGAATATTCCAGTAGTAGCGTAAGTATTCCGTAAACATTTGGAAATTATTCAACAGTGCAATACTATTCGCTTCTTTTCCAAATCATAAAATCCAAATCCAAATCATCCGTGTAAAAATAGGGTTGGGATGTGTTATTAAAAAAAAAAAAAAAAAAAAATCTTATTTTCCGTAATATGTAATTTGTTAAAAAAACCTTTTTGTAATTTGTCAAAAAAAAACTATGGAAATTTAAATTTAAAAAATTTAAAGTGTCATAGTTGGAAAGTAGTCAAATGAAAGGTCTTAATGATAGTTTCCACCAAGTGACCTGAAATTTTTCCAGTGGAAACCATCACTAAGACGTTTCACTTAAACTGTGTACTTTCCATGTTCCACTACTTTTGCATCTTTGATATATTCAAACGAGTTTTCCCAGGCTTTCCACATGCAAAGTTATGTGACATTTTTTCCAAACGTAACTAAGACGTTCCATTTGAACTACTTTCCAGCCATACCTCCTAAAACGTTCAATTTACAGAATTTTTCAGATATTGCAGGCTCTGCATTATATTCTAACGAGTTTCCGCTGCTAAATGAATTTTTCCTAATAGTATCGGCTAACTTTAATTGCACTCCTAGTACACCAAGTCGAAGTAAAATTTTTTGCTATTACCAAGCTATACCCTAGTTATAGAAAACACAAGTGTAACATATAATTAGAATGGTCTTGAGGAATGTCATAAACTACCTTACTACTCAAATCGGCCGTTGCGGTGCTGGAAGCGATTAAATATTGTTCTTTCCAATGTAATCAAGTGGCGTACATACAGTTTACATTTTTATAAAACATAGATCCACTCCACACTTTCACACACCATTTTGAGCAAGAACTGCTCATTTATAACGGACTATGAAGCATGGAATATACCCTAAATTTTACAAAAAAAAGAATAAAATATAGTTACGACATAGTGTGTAGATTTTTTTTTGTATATGAGGTGATTTTAACATGCTTATACGAATTGTGAATTATCACGCCTGGATTATAGAGTTGAGGTTTAATGTCTTCTTATGCTCGTATGCAATGTAAAGTTTTAATTTATTAAAATTTTTGAACAATTTCACGATCCCAATTCACAACTCCTATATCAACCAACCAATATCTTGATAATTTGGAACTTTGTTTTAAAATATTACAAATAAATTTAAATTTAAAGGAAAAAAATAAAAGTCGAGAGTGCCTGACTTGAATATCAAGGCCTATTTGTACCGTTTGAAAAGTTTTGAAAAAATTGTGGTTTTTTCTCAGTGGTTTAGTTGATAAATCTGCCGTTTTAGCGTCGGCAGCTAATTCTTTTATTACGGCTATGCTGGAGGGAGTTACTTTTTTGTCATTCCGATATAATCATGTGGCATATAGTTTTTAAATTTCTTGGGCCAAGCAAAAATGTGGCTACCAGCACTTAAGTTTTGGCTCATGACAAATTAATCCTTTAGATAGAAAATGTAATAATAATTTAATATATCACAATTTTTTTAGAAACAAATTTTTAGAAAATCAATGGAAAACAGAATATTTGCTTGAGCCAGTGGTAATTATATTCTTAGAAAAGTTTTTATTGATATACTTATATTTCCTACCAAATTTCAAACAAATCAGAATAGTTTTAATCGTTTCATTCTGCGTCTTGATAAAATCTTAAAACTGTCATTTTTTACTATGATGCGATGATCAATTTTTTTTAAAATCATCCTTACAAAATTTTAGAACGCTTAACGTGGTATATTTTAATCACGTAATAGGAGTTCCGAATCAATAATTTGTAACTAAAATTTTAGTGGAACCAATAACGTTTGTGGTTGGTTATTCGTAATGTGGCATTACAATAATTTTTTCTAGCCCCCTTTTATGCTGGCGAGAATATGAAAAATTCTGAGATATTATAACTAAAATCGGATTCATACTTCTTCGTTCATTCATTCAAACAATTTTTTCGACCAACCATCTCTTGTGAAAAAATGCAGAACGTCATTTCGGAGCAATAATGATTGGTCGAAAAAATGGTTTGAATGAATGAACGAAGAATCATGAATCTGGCCTAATATTTAGTTAACCAAATAAATATAAACATTCTGTTAACAATTTATATTGTCCTGAATGAAAGTTTCAAAACATATTTTAGTTGTATCAGCCTTGTTATACATGTTCGATTGTATAGTACTTATTATTCGAGTATTATTAAAAAACAATTATTTTTCGACTAATTAGTTCAATTTATAAATGAAAACTACTTCAACAAGCTTTTATACTCCTCTAGCATCGTAAATTAAATGAAAACAAAGTTGATTGTTCTGGTTTCTGCTCGTATTCTATTAGAAGTTATATAACTGTTGTTAGCAACAAAGTAACTTTCTGAAAATATTTTAATTAAACCCATCTAGCCCGAAAGCAAATTCAAATTGCTATGAACGAGTAAAGGAAAGCTACCAAAGAGTAGAATTTTAGTTTTAATTTAAAAAATTTTTGTAAATCTGCACCCTTTATACTCGTATATTATTGTGTGGTTTTAGAAAATTAGCACGCTTCAAAAGTTTCTTGACTAATATTCTAATAATAGACTTTAAACCTTTTTTATACGACATTACCAATAAACAGCCTTTAAGCAATATGATAATATATAAAATTTAAACAGCACACGCTACCAAATATATTATTCATCAATCACCAGTTAAACTTTTATAATAAATTTGCAAACATCTTACCACCAGATAAAAATATTTTTGTACACCAAAAAAAAAATAAATAAAATTTGCGGCTTCGTTTACCAACCACACGACAATCCATTCCAAAACCACACAACAGAGAGCGTTTTTCGGTACGGAAAACAATCGATTATATTCCGTTCTAGAAAACCAGATCTACATCTACATACATACATCAAAATACACCTATTATTTTCATTTCCACAATTTTCTATATTTTTTACCCTATTTTCTTTATGATAAACTTGTTTTTGTTTTGTTTTTCCAGAAAATCCATCTAAACCAACCATGAATATCGTAAAACAATACAACAACAGCACATAGTAAGGCATGACAATGTTTAAAATAAACGACAACAACACCAAACCAACAAACGATTGTGTGTTGTACTACGTGTAAGTGTTTTTATGCGGTTTTTTTTATTCAAATAAAAGGAAAATCGTATTCTCGTGAAAAATGTGGAAAACATCCAGAGCAGAATAAAACGCAAACGGAAAAAATCGTAATTGTATACGGCTTAAAATGAAAAGGAAATTAATTAAAAAACGAAAAAATCAGGGATAAAAGAAATACAGGAATTGTAAACTATTTCAACCCCATCCACCGTTTTTTTTTTTTTTACAAATATGGGGGTGTAATTAAATTTATATAAACATTGCAAAAAAAAGGAATCCGACTAGTGTTATGCATAACCGAAATTCATCGCAATGGAAAAGTCGACGAAAACATTCATTGGGACCGGTACGACGTGCTCATCCTGCATCGGGGGCAACGTGGAATGTACAAGTGGTGCGAGGAAAAATCACTTCACGTTGTTTATGGCACGCTTGCCGTGCTCTAGCTATAGGAATTGTTTTAATGTTAATAGGTGCTGGAATGGCTACGATAGGCTACTATGCTGATGAATTATCTATTGGCCGGGAGATACGGGGGAATGCTACGGTACGAGTAAAAAATGAATCGCGTGGTTTTCATTTGAATAATTTATCATATGCGGGCCCAATTGTGATGGGTGTAGGAGGTAAGTAAAATTTTCCAAATTTTGTGTAAAAGATTAAATGATTTATGTTAATTTTTTAATTATTTTGACTTGCTAAAACGTTTAAGGGCCAGTGTTCAAGACAAGATAAACTTGAAATATTTTAAAACAAAAAAAAAAAATTAAAAAATTTATAAATTTGCCGGATTCGTACATAGATAGCACATGATTTGTGTTTTAATCCGTTAAAGCCCTCGAGGATAAACGCGACGACAATTTTACTTAAATCCCAACCAAAACAAAAAACTTCTTGATATCATTCTTCCGTTTTTCATTATTTTTTTATCACACAAAAATTTTTCGGAACACGGTTAGTGCGGTTTCTACCAAATTTATACAAAATTTGTTGTTCTTGTAACCTGTATAAAATTATTCAGGAAAATAGAAAAATTACTTTTAATCTCTTTAAATATGTTTAATGAGTATTTAACTATTATTTAACTTAATTAAATGTTAAAGTTTTTCAACAAAAAATTAGATAATCTTTTAAAATTTTCCTAATGAATGCTTATGTATACTGATATTGTTTTTAATGCTAAACATGAATATAGAATAAAGATGTTGCATATACAAAGGCAAAAATATACAAAAATGTTAGATTTCCTGAACGACAATGTATTTATGTAAACAATCTTCCATATTAGTGTACCATATAGGATGCAACGGAAAAGGACCATTCATCGAATGACAATTCATTGAAAGAAATGACGGTGTATACTAGCCGATCCAGATTGGATCTAGTAGATCAAGTTGTTTCTTCCTTTGCAGCCGCCTTTAGCGGTTTTGGTCATCCAACATAAAACGTATCCCAGAAAGTTGTCTAATACGTTCCATGCGGTGCCGCGCAATTAATCCTATAAACATCAGACCTGAAAAGGTGATCAACTCTATGTTTATTGTTAAAAATCATTTTCTTTATTGTGTTATTATTATAAAAACCAAAACTAATTTTGGTATAATCGGACACGATGTTGCTAATCAGTTGGCTCGTTTTTCCTGTATACTCTAGGCGACGCCAATTTTCCCGCGTTTGAC
The DNA here is from genome assembly GCA_932526605.1 of Nephrotoma flavescens. Lineage (NCBI taxonomy): Eukaryota > Metazoa > Arthropoda > Insecta > Diptera > Tipulidae > Nephrotoma > Nephrotoma flavescens. The sequence continues at coordinate 261,048,359 of OW052222.1, read as the reverse complement.
TATCCGGTGGATAAATACCCGTTAGAGTTTTACGCTTTAGTTTTTTATTCAATAACTTTAATATAGTCCTAGTCGCATATCCGTTATTCTAGTATGTCATCATATCTATACCAAAAGATTATATGACGAAAATAAGTATTGCTGTTTGATTTGTTCGAAGAAATTCATAAAAATTTCAGCCAACAAAGGTTACAGAAGGGAAACCATCAGCGAGCTTGAAATATGTATTATCAAAACAGAAATAATTTAGTTTGATACAAGTCTACATGGTCACGTAGATTTTTCTTTATCGTTTTTCTTAATCACTTTGAGGTTAGTATTAGAAGCAGCAGATGAAGAGTTGGACGGAGAAAAGGAGTTTTCAATACCTTTCTTTATTTGTAGTGCACACACTGATTTTATTTGGGTTGCCTCATTAAATAAGACAGTTTCAGCATCTACAGCGAGATTCGAATGATCGGAGGCTGATTTTGTTTGGCGTAGGAGCAATATTCACTCCATTGCTCAGCATTTATTTAAAAAATATATAAATATTGGAGGAAAGCCGATAACTACGGCTTGAGATAAATAAGACAATGCACAATCATAACACATTAAAAACGCCCAGTCGTAACTTTTTTTGTCACCACCAGTGGCACTATTCTGGTAATTCCCTGAAAATAGGGAAATAAGGTAAGATTTTATATGTAATTTCAGTTCAAATATTTTTTTTCCGGCCTACTAAGAAGAAAAGTTTGATGCAAATATTTATAAATTGGGAATAATTTTTCCATATCTAAATTGGCAGGGAAAATTATTCCCAATTTTATTTTGTTTTCAAAAAAATTACCACTATATTTTTACCTCAGTATGCCAGAAAAAAAATTTTAAAATAGAAATTATATATTTATTACATATAAAATCTTTCCCCAATTCCCTATTCCCAGGGAATCACCAGAATAGTGCCACAGGAATCGAACCTGGGACCCCCGAATTACATAGCAAGCGCTCTAATGCTATCGAGGGCGACTAACATTTGAATCTCTGTACCACTGAAACCGACAGAGGACAAGTTCTTAAAACGTGGTAAATTTGGAAATCAGACGAACCAAACCACTATTACCTATACGGTCTAATGGATAAGCCATAGCTTGCAAAACATCCCGTTTAGCTTTTTGTTTCACAAATTGAATATATGAAATTTCCGCTATCTCTGTACGAATTTTTTTCTTTGTCCAGCCAATCGAACTCAATAGAGTACAAACGAATAGCTAAATCAGTCTTGTAGATACCGCACTGTAACTAAGCATGTGAAAATATTTTTTTTACGATAAATGCCGTATGTGATTTTTTAGTGGGAAGATTAATTTTTATTTAAATTTAACATTTCTATTAAACTTTTCACCCCAATTTACCTAAAAGCTCACGTTAATTAGATAGCAAACATTCCAATTGACGAAGGACTCTTACCTAAACTTTAAAGGGTAATTTCTCAATTTCATGCCACTAGTAGATACCGCATTTGATTCTAGGACAGTAGTATAGTGTCCAGGCTATGGCTCCCTGAATTAAAAAAGACTGACTTATAAATGTCGTTTTATCGGACTTAAACCAGCGTTTTTATTTCATTCAAAATTGACTTAAAATCTGTAATGAAAATGAAATAAAAAAAGTTAACTTTATTAATGCATATCATAAGCCATTTTGAAAATGATTTAAGAAGTGTGTTTATAAATAGGGGGATATTATTTTTTTTATTATTCAGGGATTCATAGAAAGTATACTTTCCTTTACTTTTTTCTGTTTTATGCATTATTCTATTTGAATTGAATGCGTAAAGTCGTATTACATAGCTAGGTTAGTGGGTGTCCTCGTATACATAATATGTATGTATTTATTATTTGCAAGAAGCTCAATGAACTGATGTAAATATAACAAAATTAGTTTTTGGAACATAATTTCAAAATAAATAAACGAGAATCGTAGAAAATAAAGAAATTCTCGTAAAATTTCTAGTTTTAATGAAACGTCAATTATCAGGAATTTTCGATTATCTGGAATGCCATCCCCAAACATTCCGGATAACAGGGCTTTTACTGTAGTGTATATTACAGTGCTCTGTTATCCAGAATGCTTGGAAATTGACAGCATTCCGTATAATCGAAATTTCCGGACAACTGAATGTTTCATTAAAATTACAAATTTTACAAAAATTCCGCTCGATTTCATTATGTTTTAGGATTCTCGTTTATTTCGGTCAAATTATGTACCAGAAAACATTTTTTTATACATCAAATAATTGAATTTATTGCAAATAATAAATACATACATATTATGTATACGAGTGAACCCATAAAAGTGAGTACCTAAAATTTAATAAAAAAAATATTTCCGTAACCCTAGTTGGGGTGCAACTTTACACATTCAATTCAAATAGAATAATTCATAAAACAGAAAAAAATAAACGAAAGTATATTTTCTAAGAATCCCTGAATAATAAAACAAATAATTTCCCTTCTCAAAGAGAAGACAAGCAAAAAAAATTCCAAAAATTTTAAATTCCGGTTAACTTAGTGTTCCGGTTAATTGGATGCCGGATAATCAGCCTTTTACTGTAATTTGGAAATTAAAGCCATTCCAAATTTTCAACTAATGCTAACATTAATGAAAATGTGCAAAAAAAAACAATTGCAAATTTCAAAATGGATTAAATAATGCATATGAAAGAGAAAGGAAAGAGAAAAATCCAAAAAAAATCCTAAAGTTAAAATTCCGTTAACTGAGTGTTCCGGTCAATTGGATAACGAATAATAGGGCTTTTACTGTAATATGAAAATTAAAGCTACTCAAAATTTTCAACTAATGCATTCATTAATGAAAATGTGCAAAAAACAATTGCAAATTTCAAAATGAATTAAAAAATGCATATTTTAATTCATAATTACTACACAAATAATAATTCACAATTGAAATTTATGAAAATGCATTTCTTCGTTTTTTAGCTTTCTCTGTAAGTAAGTGTAACAAAAAGAAAAACAAGAAACCATTTTCTTAAATACGTGAAATTACGCATGCATTTCTATGTGTATTAAAAACAAATGTAAATTTTATGTTTGTAATGTGAAATAAAATATGCCTTTTTAATTCATTTTGAAAATTATGAAAAAACATATTTGTAAAATGACATAAAGTATGCCTTTCTTATGTGATTTTGAAATTAAATTTGTTTTTGTAAAACACTTTTGTTAAGTCAGAAAATTTGTTAAAATTATGGTCCCATTTTTTCATATAAAACACATTTCTTAAGTCCACCTTTTTAAATTCAGCCTTTTTTAATTCAGGGATTAGTTAAACCGGTTTAGCAAAATTGTATGAAGTACTCTAGAAAAAACGATTTAGCTGTGTGACGAACTTATTTGAAATGTATTTCGTAGATTGCTTGATCGAATTTTGCTAAACCAGTTTAACAAATCCTATTCCTAAGTATGTTCAGGCTACTAAGTTGGTGAACAGGAGTATATCTGATGGATCAGTCGCATTAGTAATTTTCATATTTGATAGACGATAGTTTATCTTAGATGAGGTATGTAGTTGATCAAGTGGCATATTTGCCACATAAATTTTTGAGGTAAACTGTTGGCTTATTATTGTTTGCCGTTTCCTTACACAATTGCTCGATCGATTGCCACGTTAAATCAAACAATTCATTTGGCATTGAAGTAACGACAGGTATGAGTACACCACGACCAAATTTGTCTATGCCTATAAGCAATCTTATTAATTGAATATGACTTTAAAAAAAAAACTTAAAATGGAGCTGCCTTCGAAAACTTTTTATTTACGTTTTGGAAGTGGAATGTCTGTTTCCCAGTTTTTTTTTTTGATACAACAAGGTTGGTGTGTCATGATTACATTCCGCGTTTACATTATTTTGCCAGCTTTTACAATAACATATGGCAGAATTTTTTCGCAAGCATTCAGTGCTTTTCGAATCAAAAAAATGCAGTTGGTCCCCTTCAATCGGTAAATAGTAAATATATTTATTGTGTGTATACTTGTTTAAAGCCACTATAAAACGTGGCACATGTTGTAATAAAAACCAAATATAGTTTTTCTTTCTCACAAAGAGTTAGATTTCTTGAACTTATAGAATTATATTGAACATATGTCTATTTCAGGCTAACCGATAACTTCAAATAATGAACGCTAGAACAATATCCAGAAGGATCAACAAGGATTAAGAGTAGATACATCGAAAACGAATATAACCCAGTATAAATAGTTAGGTTATGATAAAATTACCACCTTTGCAATACAATATTTGTTTTATTCGTTTCGCTCAAATGCCTTTCGTTACACAATCCTTGCCCTTATCAAATTTGCATATCTAGATTTCTGTAGTCATACATTAACATTATGCAAATAAATACAAAAATGTATCTAACAAGCAGAGATAACATTAGAATTTACAATATAAAACTGAAATAATGAAAATGAAAAAAAAATTCCAACTTTTCTCATAATTTACACATTTAACAGATCCCACTTAGAAATGTTTCCCCACCATTTCCTAACGTTTTCGCATTGGTACAATGATACCAACAACAATATTGGAATATTTTGTATGTAAAAGTTTTAATTTTTTATTTTATTGTAAATTAGTTGAGTTAGAGACTAAATTAAAATTTTATATATCTATTACTCGTATATGAGCACATGAATACGGTGTGTATTTCGGTAATGTGCTGCTGGAAACATATAATAGGTCTTTATGATTCTCGGCGGGTGTCGTTTTTAGGGGTGTATTTAGCGGTGAATTTGCAATTTGCCTGTGTTATTATTACACCGAAACAGGTCTTGGTGTTCCACATGTTTTATAATCGTTTACAAAAATTTTATAGTGGTTTGGTCAAGAAATGTTTTCGATGTTCACGAAATATTATCTCACGCGATTCTATTGCTTGTTTGCGTGAGAAATACGTTTAAGATTATCTTAAATATTTTATTTGATTCTATTAGCAGAAATTTTATATTTTTCGTAAGTAATTATAGGCTTTAGAACTAAGGTTAGCAAAACTGTATTGGAACTAAACCGTTAATTATAACCAATTCTGAAAAGTCTGTTTAATTTAAAACGCACAGAGGATTGAGGTTGAGGGAAAAAGGATCTTGTATCTTGGATGAAAAATCGTTTTTAGTGTACAAAGATAGAGAATTGTTGCTTGACCATGTAATTTATAGCGAAATGTATCACACTAGTATTTTAATAATTGAATTGTGATTGCAAGTATTTAGTTATTTTCTTCTCTTGCTCAAATAGCCTTGTTCCATTGGCAAAAAAAAAATAAATATTGTAATATTTTTTGTAAATATTGTAATATTTTTTGTACTCGAGTGCCATGCCATATTTTATTTGACAAGTGGCAAGTGAAAACATTCTGGTTATCAAAAAAGGAAAGGTCTATGGTTGAACAAGGTGTATTTATTATTAAAGATTATTTTAAATGTGGTGAAAATTATGCAGAAGTTGTGAAAATATTTCGTACAGAATATGGAAGAGAAAATTGTCCGTCCATTGTGGTCGTTCGAAAATTGTTGCAAAATTAGTGAAAACTGGTTCAGTAAAGGATGAAAAAAGCAAAATGTACCATCGTAGTGGTGGCTTATAAGAAAATTTTACTGACGTAATTATTAATGAGACTCCAAAAGCATCACTTCGTATTCGTTGAATACAATTACACATTTCACCAAACGCTTAATTCAGAATTTAATATAATGATCCTCATTTGAAGGCATAAAAGATTCAGATAACTCAAAAATAAAACCGTCAGACTTCGGACTTCATCAATTTGCTATTTGAGCCGTACAACAATAAAACTGGGAGTGAAGAAAATTCACGAGAAATAATGGAAAATCTACGAATTCACAGAAAGTGATTATCTGCTGTAGTTTTTGAACTGGTGAAGATGAATTAGAATTAGAATATGAGAATGTCATTGCAAATTTTGGTATAAGAAGGGTTGCTTGCCGTACAGCAGCAGGAGGTCACTTACAAGCCATTATATTTATTTTACTGAGCAGGACTCTTGGTACTATCATTTGAAATAAAAATATAGATACAAATTAGAATTTGCTACTAACTTTAAACCAGCTCTGAATTTTTATTTTGATCCACTATCGTAAGCGAGCTCTAGAATAAGACACTTCGATCTGAAATGATTGATAACGCAATTGGTTTTGTACAATATTTCAGAGTCAACTGTATTCTCTTATATTTGCTTAGGTGATTTCAATCCCTATTGCAGACAGTTTTGGGGACAAAATATAGAGGACCACCTGGAATTAAGGAGTCGACCCCTTCAAAATGCATGTCACTATTTTGATATAACTTCTTTCCTTAATTCATTCTCGCGAAAAAATTAAAAGAAAAAAAATCAAATTTTAGAAAAAAATTGTACTGTAGCCCCTAGACTCTACGGTTCAGCCCCTTACAAAATATCGTAACGTTGGTTCCGACAATGCAACTTATACAAGGTAATAGTTTCATGACGATCAATTGAGCGGCAGAAACGCCCTTTTGGAACGAACATACAGTTAATTTTGGGAAAAAATTGTATTAGGGCCCCTAGCTCCAAAGTACCCACCCCTTGATAATAATACGAAAACCTGCTAATTTCAATATGAATTTGAATCCGATTTGATTAATGGTGTGGAAACTTATAAGAAGGGTAGCCTTAATCCAGGGGACGGACCCCTCGGATACGAGCATGTCATTAATTTCATATAACCTCTTTCCTAAATTCATTCCCGTAAAAAAATTAAAAGATTGAAGTTAGTTTTAGAAAAAATTTCCTAACATAGACCATAAGTCAGAAACAATCAGGTGAAGGGTATAGAGACGTATACGGAATATATAGATTTAAAAATTTACCTCAAATTGGAACCTTTCAGTTTATTTTTTTAAATTAATGGTGGTATTCTTTTTACAATATTTTGTTAAACCTTCAAATAAAAAGCTTATAGAGGAAATAAAGTCCTTTCAGGTAAAAGTCAACAAGCTCAAAAGATTTCAGTGGCAAATCAGCTACGAGCTCGACAAAAACATAAAGTCTTTGAAGTATATACAGACCTCGCAGACGGCCAGAGAAGGCCAGTAGAATAAAACCGTTTTAAAGGAACTAGTTGTCGAAGCTGGAGAAGGTCGATCTAATAGCGAGACCCATTGCCTGAATATTTTAGTGCAGTTTTAAGGGCAGAAACGACACAATCAGTGAAATACACCGGATGAGCTCAACGAGTTGACGTTAAACGTTAATGTGGGAATGAAGTAACCGAAGGAACTGGCCAGATGAACAAACTTCGGGCAATATGAGAATACACAGAAAGTCCAAGCATTGAAAAACACCACAAGTAAATTGCTCTGTATGGTGTTGACAACTTAAAGGGTGCGAGAAGAAGAGAATAGTACATTGATTCCTGGAAACAATCAAGAATGATTAAACTACTGGAAAGAGAATAATTAATAGTAACAATAAACTGATTGGGAGTATTTGCGGCAAAATATCAATAAATTGGTAATTTTAGCTTGACAAAGTAATGTTCTAAATGGAACCTTTCGAGAACCCCGTTCAAAGATTTCACTACAATTAATGAAAATGAGGTCGGCAAAGAGAAAGCGATCCAGAAACCTATGACAAATAAATGAGCTATGGAGGAGAGCATTATGAGTGCCGTTCAATGAGGGAATTTGAATCCCGAGGAACAAAAGGCAATTCCAAAAGCTCATACAAAGCTGTTGAGATGATCAGCAAAGACAGTAAAACTGATACATCGAGGCAACAAAGCACTATGGTAGAGGAGGCTAAAAGAACTGGAGTTAGGTGAAGAAACATGTATGTTTGACAGATACAAACCACCAGAAGTAGGTAGATGCCAATGCCGACTGTTGTTAAAAAGTAACCGACCTTATAGATATAAGAGACATAATGAAGACGCTAGTTGTTTCAATTAACGGGATTAGAGGCTAATTTTGATCAGTAAAGCGAACTGCGTAGGCATTAATACCTTGAGAGTGTAAAATTAAATCAAACCTGGTTTGAGCAGAACGAAAAATTCGTTCAAATGAAACAAGTCAAAGAGAATCATATAAAAGCACTGGAAAAGTTGAAAATACACCTGACGAGCGAGTTGAACAATTTTTAATTAGTCGAACAGCCCAAAATTCAGAACAATTCGCGCCAGAATTGGGATATAGCATTGTTTATGTTAGAAATCGCTGGTATTTGCAACTGACATTGGTGGGATTCAAGCCTGTGACTCTTTGAGTGATAACATCTGTAGTGTATTTCTAATCACTTTACTACTGTATACAGACTATATCTAGTTAGTTATATATACCAGAAAGCAAAATATACATAAGAGGACTTATGCAGAGATTCCGAGGTTAATTTAGTTTACTATTGACAAGCTGTATTAGCCTAACAATTATACATTATATCTTTCTTATGCCGAAAAAATTTAATTTGTGTATATAAATATATCAAAACTATAAAATAAGATTAACCTCGGAGAAATTGGCTTATAAAATTTGCACTAAGAGAAATCAACTCTTACAAATTTATTCCTCGATGTATCTACACATGCCCATATAGCTATAGAATTTTGTAATTAATCAAACAAATAACAATGATCATATCAGAATGACCCGCGTAAAATGTATGAAATTTGTTGGAGAATTGCGTGGAGCGATACCTAAATTAAATTTTCCATAATAATGGCCTTTTAAAATTACTTGCATCCATCATTTTATAAATTTTTATGTTACATAATTGCCAGGTCGCGTATTGTTCCAAAAACAATAACAAAAAACCTTTATCCAGCTAAATAAAGGATAAATATAAAAGCGAGGTATAAAGAGCGAAATTTATCCTTCTACAAAACAATAGGCACATATTCAAATTCTACGAGTTATATTCTTCTTATCTCTAAGATAATTTCCTCAATAAAAAATTCATACACCATATTCTTCGAGGAAAAAGTATTAAAACAATCAAATCCCAAAAAGTTTCCACAATATATAAGTCCTTAATCTTAGGATTATCCGCGTGTCTCTTTCCTCATACAATAAATATAAAAACAATTTAAAGTTTTTGAAACTACACCAAACTCAATTTTTCTCATCTCCATCCTTAAATACTTACATATATGAATAAGAAATTATCCATACTCAATTTGAGATTATTGTTTTTGTTTTTGCCCGCCCCTCTCCTCCCAAAACTAATTTTCCCTTTTTCATTTGTATTTTGTGTATATAGCATCCGTTGTACCTTAAAGACATGGAAAATACTTGTTAAACGAACGAAAAGATTACCGCAACCAAATTAAATTGTAATTTAAATATTTACTATAATAAATTTACCGTTATAATTTTGCCATATCCATCAGAGCGCAATAATGAAGCGCGTTAAAAATTCATTCAACCCATCTTTGCAATAAAGGCGCCGCGTGGCGATGACAAAAACAAAAACAACAAAAAAAGGAAAACTTTTTGTGGTGCGTTAAAATTTCAGCACCAATCTAAAAAATCATATCATTCGAGTTTATTTGTATGAGTGTGTGTGTATGCATGTGAATTAAAACTTAATTAAGGATTAACAATTTTTCCTTATTTTATATCGTTGTTGTATTTTGTTTATATATTCACCAGGCTTTATTGTGGTTGCTGCTTGTGTTATGACATTTGAGGCGAGAGATTCGGCAGCAAAGGTGGTGCCCGCACGTTTTAAAGTTAGTGGCGGTCGCAATAATTTTAGTAAATCACGTACAAATTCATCGACGTCACGGCGGACAGCACGATGGGAACATCAATTGGGTGTGTTTAGAACGTCGCCGGCGTGTGAAGCAGTGCCAGCGCAACCGCCACCAGCACGCGAAGCATTAACAGCGGCCCTGGTGCATTTTTCAAAAGCGTTAGGGTAATTTTTGTGATTCTAACTGTATTTTAAAGTTAAGTTTAAATTTTTATTTTATCGTTTTCATAGGACTCCAACTCCTCGCCGATCGTCCACAATATCGCAGCGTCGAATATCGCGTAGTGGATCCGTGCCCAATTTATCAGTGGCCGAAAACCGTGCATCCACTCTTTCGTATGCGGCTGGATCACCAGCCAGCCGCCGCTGCTCATCCCAACATCATCACAATCATCATCATACATATCATCCGCATCAGGGACATCGAAGTAGTTCTCGAACGAATAGCATTAGTTATCGCTCTGTAAAAAATTCTAGTGATTCACGACATTTGCATCCGGGCATGCTGCAATTTCATCGCCAGACACTATCGGTGGATGAAACAGGCCCGTACTATAAAGTACATAGTGATTCGATAAATGGTTCAAAAAGTTCTATAGCAATCGAGGTACATGGGCTTGGGCCGGGTGCTGCCTACATTATAAACGAAGCGGCCGCACGTTTAAAAGATCGAACAAAACGTTCGGATATCGCTAGACGGCACGTTTTATCACGTCAGAAACCGGTCGAAAAAGAAGAACCGCATAGCCCACGAACTAGTTACCACAGTATACGACGACGAAGTTCGGGCGCATCCGATGTTTCGAGCGCATCGAAACGTTTGATTCGGCCGCGTGCCTCATCCGTATCTCGTACCCCAAGTATGGATTCCCGCGTCGGTGTTCAAGGTTACGGCTCATCGTCAACGGCTGAAATCAATAAGAGCGCGAGTTCGGAACGATTTTGTTCAAGCCCGCGTACACCGCGTCACAACATGCACGCACAACATTCTACACCATCTGTTGAACGAGAATTCAGGTAAGACCGACTTCCGATTTCTTATTTATTTTCACTTAAACTTAAATAAATTAATTTCCGTTGGGATTTCACATGTGGAGGGAGGACGAATTAAATTTATTGTTTATTTATGTTAATTCATGTTTGATTTACGGTCTGATGGTAAAATCGATACATGTAGTTAACGTGCATCATATATACGAACATAAAAAGTTATATCTGCACATTACAACGAATACACCACACCACGTTTCATAGTAAATTTGCAAATTTTCATAGATGTTGTAGTTGCGATAGCCGGTTGGCTAATAAATTTAAAAGTTTTTAATGTAGATTTTTTATGTCGTAGTAAACCAAACCGTATACACTAAATTATGATGAGATTGCATCAAAACTATAAAAACGTATAAGCTCTACGTATGTTTTGTTTTGTTACGTGATAGTTCAGGGAGTTGCAGAGTTGATGATACATAAAATAAGGATTTTGCTAAGTGGTGTACGTTCGTTTTGTTGGATTTTAGAAGGATATTCTGGTTTATAGTTTTGCATTACATTAAGTTTATGGGTCATAAATTTATAGCGTGATCTGGAGAATTGACTGTGGATGTGATCGATAATGGGTTTTTATATAATAAACCACTGCATAATGCATAAAGTTTTGATTGCGTCAATGTTAAATCAATTTAAACGATTATAGTTTGCCGAAAATAGGAATTTGGGTTCACTGACATATAGAGTTATAGAATTTTCCATCAAGAATAAGGTTTCACGTCATAGATTCATTATTAAAATATTCTCAGTTCTCATCTTGTCTCAAACTAAATAGCATCTTAATCTTTATGTGCTGGACTTTGATGTTGTTAACCCTAGTTTGCTGGACTTGCCTAATCAATAATATAGGCGAATGACATTAATACCTCAATTTTTTATAAGGATAACCCTCCAGGTAACGTCCATATCCAATACTGATGGCCTGTTTCACTGTCATATATGCCTGTGATAGCTTGATCGACAAACTTTGTTTTTTCATTTGGGGATTTGCAGAGTTGGGGTTAATATCCATTTTCTGCTGTAGATGGTTCGATATTGAACATTCACTCGTTTTGAATTTCCCAGTATGGTTTCATTATAGTTGAACTTGCACAAAGGCGCAAGCCTGTTCTATGCTTTTTCGCTTAGCCGCTTACGCAAATCCAAAGTACGTTTTTCTTAAACGGGAAATGAACATGGCTAGATAGAGTTCTGTCTAACAAACGATTTAATATTTTGGATTATTCCTGTTGTTTTATTGAAAAAATTATACACAGACATAAATTCATCCATGTTTATTACTCCGCAGCTGGGATTTATAGTATGGAAATTCTTGTTTGTTTCTCAAGGCTTCAATTAATATTTGGCTGATATCCGAAAAATTTTCTGGATGTCAGAGTATATCTTTGGCCTTTTTTTCAATTTTATTCTTGACCGCTCGCAGGTACATTTTAAACTGTTGAGGTAGGACCACACCTTCGAACATTAAAAGTGTCTCATCTGCCGTCTTTAGCCGTGATTTTAATTGTCTTTTATTTCCATCAAAAGATGGAATTGATTTTATTGGATCTGGGATCCTAAATAAACCTAATTGCATCTGCGCAGCGTTTCCAATTGGGTTCGCAGCAGGAATCTCAAAAGTAGAATTGTGTAAAATGGCTTAAAATTTTGAGCATATTTTTATTTGGTCATATTTAACCTGTTTTTCGCCTATCTGCGTGAGTTGTTGGATAATAGCACACAGTTGCGCAGATATCTGCCTAAAATCTGTCATAATCAAGAAAAAAGGGTTTTAAATAAAATTATAATAAAAAATTCTTACCTTCTGAAAAATGACTTGTCAAGAAACTACTATTATCGTAACCCAGGTACATGCCATTAAATCTGCTTTCAAATAAATGATTTTTTTTGTATTTTGGTTTAAAAATATCTGAAATAGGGAATGTGTTACCTGTAGAAATGTAATTGGCTGGTTAATAAACTACTTTCAGCGTAACCCAGGAATAAACGCCTATCATGTACCATGGTGCTTGATTTACATAGCTCAAAATGATGGCCTTCGAAATCAATGCACTTATTAAACCGCATTTCAAATGAATGTACACAACTGAGAAGCGTGTCTGCTTGAATTTCGGAACAAACATTTCCAATTCCCACGATCATATTCTCACGTGTTGTTGGTGTTTGTTGGTAAACTTTGTCTTTGAAATAGCCCCACAAAAAGAAATCTGGCGAAGTAAGATCTAGTGATCTGGCAGGCCAATTTACCGGACTAGCTCTACTGATCCAGCGACCATTGAAACCACGATCAAGTATTTCACGTTCTACCGATAAATAGTGTGCTGGGCAACCGTCATGTTCAAACCAAATATTCTGTCGCAATTCTAAGCTGAAGTCTTCAAATAATTTTGGCAGTTCCTTTTCCAAAATGTCTCGGTACATTTTACCATTCAAGTTGCCTTCAATAATGTCAATTTCCATTTCAATTTTTCTAGTACAGTTAAATATTCCATTTTGTATTGTATTAATAATAATGGCATGTTCATATCCTGGGTTACGAAAATACTTAATTTTAATTCAAACGTATTGCAGAATCGAATGCATATAGGTTCTCGGTAAGAGAAATCGAGAAAAATTTAATATAAATTTAATTTAACAGCGCCATCTATCATGAACCGAAAAAACATTTCAAAGAAATGCTACGTACTTTAAGCCGTAGAATCCGAATCGGCAGTAAAAAATAGGGGTTCCTATTTTAATTTCAAA